>CM061532.1:125151006-126494913 GCA_030545055.2 Neoaliturus tenellus
TTTTAAACTTTTGTTTTTATTTTAAAGCTGTATTGTGGTCTAAACACATTTTTACAATATGTCTTGTACTAATACAGTATGGAAATAGTAGTCTATTAAAAGGTACACACTTATTACAACAAAAACCTTGAACACTTACTTTTTTACAAAAAAATCAAATTTCGACAATAATTTAAATGTAACACACAAAAATAATAAAACAACAACGGCGATAGAATCACTATAGGTTATATCACTTTTTAAATAAGGAATTGAAATATTAAATTGGTATTTTAACCTCAATATCATGTCAAAGTAGTCCATGCAAGAATCATGTTAGTTCACAATAAAAAGAAACGTTCCAAAAAAATATTATTTTTTATCTTTAGACACCTCAAAATAAAAAAAATCAACATGGTCCTGGGCTTAAGTCTTACAATAAGAACTACAATAATATTATCTTTCTTGTGGATATTTGGTAAAAGCGGAATTTTGTAGAAAATTTTTTGAGTATGCAGGGTCTATGCTGTGACAAAGAGTATTATAGTAAATTCAGATTTGTGATTTTTAAAATTTATTTCAAGCAAAAACATTTTTCCTTAACATATAGCATATGATTAAAATTATTGAAAGGTGTTATATGTAAGTGCAATAACAACTTTAATCATTCGTAGTGTTCAACAAAGAGAAACACGACATATTTATGTTATAAAACTTTCTACATATAATATTTAAACAATTTAGATTTAGTATAAAATGCAAAGATTTATATTTGTAAATGCCACATTTGATTTGATGAAAAAGAATACTAACAGCAATTATTATTATTATTTTTTTTTTAGAGTGTTTAGTGAAATAAAACATGTTTTGCAAATTTAATGATTGAAAAATAACAATTATGGTTTATAACCGGCGTTATTGTTTAATTAACTAAATTATTTAGTTTTATACATAAGTTAGTTAAATGTATTATATTGATGCTACAAAGATCTATTATATTGTTAATACAGTGTTTTTATTATAAAATACTTATATTCACATTAATTATTAATATCCAGCTTATCGTATATCACTATTACCGTACTAGTAATGTGTGAATGAAAAAACAGCAATGCATCACTTTCAATTTTTACAGGAAGTAAATGCAGTTGTAATAGGCAGGTTGCATCATGCGGCTTACTATAGTAACTGCAGGTGCAATAGAAGTACAACCACCAATTACCCTTTCCAAGCGAGAGCTATCATAATGATATAGGGGAAAGTTGTTTCCTAGATTAGATCGATCTACTGTAGGAACTATCGTTAGTTTAATATCGGGAAGTGTTTATTAAATCTAAATCACCTAACCTATCCTTATAACCGTTTAAATCTCGTGGTTATAACGCAGATTATGTTATTGCCTGACTTATGTAATTTTTTTTTAAGAATGAAAGATACATTAAAATACATATATTTTATATATATAATGTATAAATAAATAAAAACTACACATACTACACAATGAAATGTGCGAAAAACAGCTCGTGGGTGACAAATGCCATAAAATTCTCCTTCTACTTTTGGAAGTAGATGAATTTTAAATAAAAATTTGGGTTTATACTTAAATCATGAAATAACATGTAAAAACCTGAATCAAAGCAATTACTTTATTTACACTGAAGTGTAAAAATGTATACTATAACCTTATTACAGGTGTACCATATTACATTATTTCGGTTTTCTAATGAAGACATATGTCAAACAATTAAACATAATGTTACGGAATACACTTTTAAAAATTATTTAAAAAAAGGAGTAGTTATAAAATATGTATCTATATATTTAATTTGTAACATGGTTTTTTTTTACAAAAACTCCTTCACTGTTTTCAATAGATGTTAATAATTGTAGTATCATTGGATATAGCTCAGCATGACCTTGTTTCTAAAGTAAATTAGCAAATATCTATTTCAAAGAAAAGGTACTAAAAGTCCTTAAAGTTCATAAATTCACATTGGCAATGAAATTGATTTATTTACCTTGCCATATAAAAGGGGTTATGTTAAACCAAAGCATGTACCTAATTAACAAATTGCATTAAGTTTGCATATGAAAAATATTTATAACAAATCTGTGGGCATTTGATAATTTATAAAATTAAAAAAATAGTTAAATGTCCAAAAGCTAAAAGGATAAATAAAAATTATCAAAAAATTAGAGCTTAAACATAAATACCTCCCTTCGCAGCAGCCCTGCGTACTTATCAAATTTCAAATTATTAATATCAATTTTTACCAGATAAACCTGTAAACCAAATATCATCACATGCGCATAAATAAAAAATGTATATTCTCCTTATGATAAATATAGGGAAAGATTGTACAGGTATGCCGCCTTAGGGAACACTAAAAGTAGGTTTTTAGCATGAATAAAATTTATTTCAACCATATGAAGCCATAAACTAAGTTTTATCAATATCTGTCCATTGCTAAAGTAGTTCGCCTATTCTCCATATGATTAACATGGGAAAAGAGTACGCAGGTTTGCTTCCATGATAAGCACAGAAACCAAGATGTTTGTTATTATAAATAGTAATACAATAAGCATAAACTGTTGAACTGTATTGAAAGAAGTTTAATTGTGACATTGCTTCTGATTGCCGGGTACGTTACTAATGTGATTTCCATTATAAAATTATGATTTGATTGTTTTTTTATATTTTATTTTAAACTCATGCTGTCACTTAGAAAATTAAAGTAACTTGTTAAGGTAAATAATTGAGCAAAATATTATAATTAAAAAGTAAAATTATTACATGTAATAATTGGATGAAACATCGGCATTCAGCAAGGCTCTAATTTTTACTAATTGAATAATTTGTAAATGCATCTGACTAGGAGCTTTGGATTGTAAGCCACTATAGGTATTAAGCTACGCAAAAGCAAAGTTTTATTTTCATAACAATGGTAAAGTGTATGTAGGCGTACAAAAAAGTTTATTAAGGATTTAATATAAAAAACAAATATTTATCTTTTATAGGAAATAAAATATTTAATAAGTATAATAATGAAATTGATCAATTTCCAGCAACATGTACACTAGTAAGGAATTAAAATTTATTCATTCCTTACAATTTAAGACATGTTTTACATTTTTAGAATCACATTTTTATTTTATGTTGTTAATTTTTATTTAAAATTAAAAGAAAGTTTAATGTTTAAAAAGCTATAAACTTATAATGAAAGTGTAAAGAGTAATGAGGTTTTTATATTTGTTTTGTAATTATGTGTTTTTAATAAAACAATTTTAAAAATGTCCTATTGGGTAAAAACCCTAAAAATGATTCATCAATGCTTACTTATAATGTCTTTAAAATGATTGAATAACCTGTAAAAAAATAAAACAGATGAAAGCTTTATTCAATTAACTAGATATATAGAAAAATCGATGGTTTTATATAACAAAACTTGTTTATTAAATGTTAATGTAAATCTACAATGAAACAATTATTCTTTACAAATGACAACCAAGAAAAAGTTTGCAATAATATCGCAAGTAAATAACTCTATAATGTATTTCAAAAATTTTACATAAATGAGCTACAAAAGAGAAAAAGTATTAACAATATTACGTAAATAGTTTTTCCTACGACTGTCCGTGAAAACAGTTGTTTACGCACTCAATACTCGTCGCAAAACAGGTAATTGCCGTATTCATTTTACTTTGCACACGCTAGATTTACTTTGCGCATGCTAGATTTACTTTGCGCACTCCAGTGTTTAAACATCAGAACACAAAACAATTTGCATTAGCCAGCAAGGAAACGTTGATTAGTCAGGAATTAAGTTGGCAACACTGGATATAAACATCTGATCTATTGTTGTCAATGTGGTCGTTTTCTATTGAATCAAAATAAACACAACCTACAAACCAGCTACAGGTGAGCTACCGGTACGTAAGTTAGGTGCGCAATGATCAACTATGACAGTAACTTTAGTGATTTAAGTGACTTATTCTCTGACGATCTTGCTAAGACTGCTAAAACAGTGGCGTTAAATCTTCTGCATGAAAAATCGAATGAATTTTTAACTAAATGTAGGAAGTGAGTGCATAATACAGGCTATCATAAATATATATCACTATCTTGAGATAGGGACCTCACATAGTAGGTATTTTAACATGAATATTAAACTTTTATGCTTATTTAAGAAATATTTGGCAGTCATAGGAAAAATTTAATATGCAACTCGTGCAAAAAGTGCCTTCACTGCACTCGAGAGAAATTATTCCGCACTCGCCTGCGGCTCGTGCATAAACATTTCTCTTGAGTGCAGCAAATCAGCACTTTCCGCACTTGTTGCATAAATAACTATTTCATACAGTGCAACCTCACGTGTGTTATAAGTGAAGCTGTATTGTATGAAAGAATATTAAGTTTATTTTTTTGTTTTTGTTTTTTTTTGTTTTTTTTTTGTTTTTTTTGTTTTTTGTTTGTTTCTTTTTGTTTTTTTTTTATTTATTTTTTTATAAAACCATTATTTCCTTAATCTAATTCTACTATAACTACTCCTTGTTGTGGCTGAGCTTCGGCAGCAGCTGAAACAAATTAATAAATTATATATAAGTAAGCAAGTTAGGCTAGGAATATATAATAGGAAAAAGGGAATGTCATGGTTTATATTTTTATTTATTTTTATTTTCGTACCAGGTTGTGCCTGTTGCCACCTTGCTGAACATGACAACAAGTGTCGCTTTAAATGGTCACGTCTGCTTGACACATTTCTAAAGCAAAAAGGGCATGCATACACATGCCCTTTGTGAATTTGCATATGCCTCAATAATCTATCCCTTCTGAAAAAAGATTTCCCACAGAAGCATATGAAAGCCATTTTCATGTGTTATGCTGGAAAGAATATGTGTCGGTCTTTTATATTAAACAGTAAAAATAAAAGACACGCCCACATCTATCCAACCACCAATCACAAAAAAGTTAGACAACATCTTGGGGAAGGGCATGGGTAGGTACACCTCCAAGCACACAGTTCCTCAACCTTTCACTTTCCTTTCTTCTCGCACCTGTTTAGTGACAGCTAGTTGAAACACTACCAGTCATGAAGCTGCAACGAATGCTGCTAGACATGGTAAGTAGTAACTAAGTGGAAATCCTTTAATTTGTTTTTTTTTTTAACTTTATTTATTTTTATAAATATTTTATTATTACAATGAATGCTATTAAATAAGTAACTTATTAATTTATAATAAAAAATTATAAACAATGCAGTATCAATAATTGAATAAATAAGAGTAATGTATAAACAAAAACTTTACAAGAAGAAATTTAAACAAGCTTTGTAGGCACATATTAAACTAGAAACCCATAGTTTTTTTACTTTTAACATATTTGTTCCCTATAAGGTAAAGTATAATAAAAACCAAACCGTCAATTTTACAGGGGTTGTAAAAGGTGGTTATTATACATTTAACCTTATATAATATCAATTGTAAATACTTTTTAAATATATAAAACTATTTAACAAAGCATTTCATGCACTCAAATTAATTTCAATTTATATGTCTAGCTAATTTTCCATAGGGAATAAGTTATTACCGTAGGTGTGAATGTAAGACCTAAGCCAAGGACATTTTTTTTTTTTTTTTTGCTTCAAGATGTCTAAAGACTAAAAGATAATATTTTTAAAGCATTATTTTTTCAACTGTTAATTGACATGGACCGTTCACAAACCAATTTGACATGTGTCCAAACAGGTACAGTTTTAGGCCAGAAAACGGGTGCAAACGCTACAATACTTATACAGGGTGACATTTTAAGGGTTCATTTTAATACATAAAAAATTACCTATTGACTATTATTTGTCCATGCACGTTGTCATACAAAACAATTTAAACTAATACTCAGACGGGAGACAAAATTGAGGAGTTGGTGAAAATACAGCTATTTTTGCCATCTAATAAAACAATAACTAGCAATTAAACAGAAATGCTAGTGTTACCATAGCAACCAAAATTTTAGGAAGTCAAAATTGGTGTTGATCACTTTTATCTAAAACATACTTTAAACAGGAAATAGTTTTAAATAAATGTATATTTTTCTGATAAGTTAGTTTTATACAGTGCCCAATGGTCCGTGGATGAACTACAAAGAAACAATAATGTTTACTCTGTAAATTATATTTCCCCTGGTAATATTTATACCAAAAATAAGAAGAAATGTCCTTTACAACTTAATTACAGCTGCTATCGTTAAAATAGGGAGTTAGGTTTTTAAAAGCTTTTATCTTCGGTCCTAATTCCATAATTGGCAGTATATCGAATGGATGACATCCTGAATTACAGTACTTGGCGTTGTCCTGCAGTCCGCCAACTTGGACATCACAAATTGTTGATTGTTATAAACAATGGTTTAAGAATGCAATATTACTTAGTAAGGATTAAAATCGGCAATAGTAAATAATGTTTTATCCATAAAGAATAAATCATATTTATAAGGTAGAAATTGAAGTTCGCATTCCATGTTAAACTATAGCTCCATAGATATCATTTGCTGTTAGGGTATTGATTAACAGTTCTGTATAAGGAGAATGTAAGCTTTCATGAGTAACAAATAAATTAGATCAATGAAATAAATTAAATAAACTTTATTCCTTTATATAAAATATAATAAAAGTGTGATAACAATATCAATTAAACTAAATAATTCTTAAATAGACTCTGGGTCTATGGCTGGGAATAAGTCTTTGCCGGTTACACATTTTACTTTTATCAAATATTACAGGAATATATAAATACACATTATAAACTAATTTAGAAACCTTAATAAATGTAACAATTAAAAATACAAACATTATAGAATATAATGATAATGACTTTAATAAATTAATAAAATTCCTATATGATGAAATTATTATCACGATGATAATATTTTTAAAGCTTAATCTATCTGATATTAAGTTTTTATAGTAAGAACTTTTAATATGTAATAACAAACACTATCAATAAAAATAATAAACAAGAGAGTCGTTAGCCAAAATTACATTAATTGTTTTCAAGTACTAGTATATGTGTTGCTCTAAATCAAGCAATTTATTTTAATACAATACAAATGTTACTCTTAGCTATAAATCAATTAAATTTGACCAATCCAATATTGTGAATCTCTTTAATAACCAAAACATCACGTATTTACAGCTGATTATTACCAAATATTTAAAATGCTTTATTTAATCCCAATGTTATTTAAATGGGAAATTTTGAGATTTCAATGGTGGATAGTGCTTTTATTTCAGTCAAATTCTTATCAATGTTTGGCAGAAACAACTACAAGCCAAGCCCTATCCAACAACACCAAAAACTTAAATATCAGTTAAAAATTGTAGGAGGAGTTCTCAAAAAAAAAAAAAAAAAAAAAAAAAAAAAAAAACGCTTAGCATATTAAATAAGTATAGATATTGTGAGCAAAAAAAGCTTTAGCTTAGTCAAATCGCATATTTAAAAGCCAATTGGGTATTTATTTATCGATGACAATCGCCACACTTGCCACCAAGTTATGCCACACTTGTAAGCTGCAATACTATCACTTTTGGCCAATTTGATTTCTGTTGGAACTTTCCTATAAATAATGTGGCAAAAAAATTGTATATATTTTAAATTTGAATTATTAGCTTAGGAAACACAAATGAGATATTAATGTTGCTACATATTACATAAAGATTTTTAATGGGTTTAAAAATAGTTTTTATTATTCATAATGTTTATAAGTAAAGTTTTAATAAAGAATTTCCTTCTGTTGAGAAGTAAAAAAAATTAATAAATAGCTAAAAGGTGGAATATGTGAAACATTTATTAAAATGATTTTAATAATAAATCTTTGAGTAATCGCCAGAGGCTTGAATATTGTCGGCAGCGCACCACCTCATGCCATGATTCCATACAGTAACACTAACTATAAGTACACAAAGTATACAGTTTTTAGCTGTTGTCTTCAAAGGAATACACAAAGCTGAATGAATGCATAGATAAAAGAATACTACTTGATAGTGGCACAATTAACTAAATCTTATTTCTCATTCACTTTCAAATTAAAATTCTCACTATGTAAGGTCCTTGTTTTTAATATAGGCATTCTATCGCCATTGCCGCTTTGTTACTCTTATATGTTACCATACATTTAAAATTATTATAAAAATTTTTATTTTTAGTTAAGTAGCAAGTCTTCAGAGGTTTTTATTGCGATAACAGTATACCTCTTAATACTATATACATACTGTACTGATTCAATGCACAAATTTCTCATTTTATTGTAAAAATCTATTTAGACCTTTGAAGCGGGTCCATAAAACCAATACGCTTTACCATCACTAAATTTAAACTGTAAGCAAACCACAGACGTTAATGCCTGCACACAACATAGCATTGCTTTTAGAGGTATAACTAACAACAACAGAAACAAAGCTAGATGTTATTTTTACCAGTGGTTATTATATTAATCAAACTTACATTAGCAGGAGTATTGTCAAAATATTGTAAGCTTTTGCCATACACAACATGTTTTATGACTTGGGGGTAATTAGTTTCTAGAGTTTACACTAACTTTATTTGAAATACATTAAGTTAAGATATTTTTTATTAATGGTTAAAACATTTCTAAAGTATAAATTCTAAAACCATCCATACCATACCATTGATGGTATGATAAAAATTATACCATAAGCAGCTGGTTCACACTGTATTTCATGTGACAAATAGAATAAAAAATTTCCTTTTCAACTGTTAGGGCTTATGTTATAATACTGGTGGTTATGATATTTAAATAATACAAGTTGTGGATACAATATTAGTCTTTAAATGATAGTAACGGTTCAGCTTGTAGATTATCTTATTATTATTAATCTCATCCAGGCTTGTTTTAGATTTCTTTTAGGTAACAGTGAGGCAAAGTTTTTTAACTTTAAATATTTGTCTCCTATAATGAATATACAATTTTTAAACCTAAAAACTTTTAAACACACAACACGCATTATAAACTATTACTAGACCTTCGAGGTCATTAAAAGTTTCTTATATATCTTTTTAATTAAAAAAAAAAAAACTGTTTGCACGTACCTTGAATAACTGATAATAACAAACAATAAAGTTATTTATAGACTTTAAAGAAGTTCTTGTACGCCCTTAAATCCCTTTTATATTTAAATTCAGATATATTGATAAAATTAGAGTTTTTTTGTGTATTGCTTATAATCTTAACATTTTTGGTTATTTTTACTTTTGATGCATCACAGAATCTAAAACCAATGTCATAAAAATTTCTTTTCCTGTGTATGTTTCTCATCTGTTGGTTACTCTATCTATAACGCTCATGGGTCCTATTTTGTCTTTTTTTTCAAATTAATGACTTTACCTAATAGTATACATTTTTTCATGTCATACACTAGAGCGGTGTGAAGTTTACTACAACTTTAATCACCTTAGCAACCTTAGAGCTTTGCCCCATAGTATGTCAAAATAGCCAAGTTATGCTAAAATAAAAATTTTTAATCTTTTTCCATGCAACAAGGAATTTAATAAACTATATCAAAACTTTTTACCGTTAGATGGTGCAATTGGAATAATTTTAGCTGCTCTAAAGCATGGTTTGTAAAAAACGCTTTACCTCATAGTTAATAAAATATTTAATGTTAATCTTATGGATAATATTTAATTCTAACTTTTTATCTATGCTTTTTTATCAGCTGCATTAGACAGTTTTTTTTATTTTCACCACAGATAACAATGTTAAATACATACTCATTTATATTTAACCCTTTAACTTTTCACTGGCCTAAATACAATGAGTAAATTTAACTAATTCTTGGTTTTAAATATGAATATTAAAATAATTTATTCAAATGTTATTACAAAATCAGTTTTATTACTTAAAACTTATAACATTTCTTATTATTATTGTAAACTAATTTTAGTTCCTAATTTAGTATGTAGTTTAATATGTATTTAAAAGGTGCATTATAAGGTGAGCAATTTATAAACCAAAAAGGTTTATAAATTGCTCAATCTTTCAAGTAGTTTGGCTATAGACGGGGCAATAATGTTGTGATGAAAATATATGAGTAGTGTTCTTAAGAAGTAACAAAGCCGCTCACAAAATACTGATACAATAGTACTACTATAATTTTCATTCAAAAATCATGCTGATTAGTTTAATGGAATCAGATGGTTTTAGAACATTTTTGCAAAATTTTGTTATTTTTTTATTTTGTGTAAACAAACAATATGCTTATTTTTACATTTAGAAGGTAGAAATAGCGCTTCCAGCGGCAATAACAAGAAATAATCCTACCATTAATGCTTTATTTTACTCCGTTATACGGCAAATTTTTTTAACATGGGACGCCGCATATTTATTTGTTTTTATACACATTGGCAATACATAATATTTTAGGTAAGAAGGTAAAATCTAAAGAAAAAATTAAATTAAGTAGACCTAATATCTACTTAAAATATGCACACTAGTATGGTGCTTACACATTATAGACAGGTTTTAACTTTGTTTTACTTGGTTTGGGTACCTATTTAAACTTATATTAATTTTTAATTTACATTTTAGGTTGAACATGTCTGTACATATTTTTAATGGGTAAAACCAGATATTCAAGGGTGTGGTATGTATTGTATTTAGCATATAGCCATCATCAGATCAAATCAATGATTCAATATTAGATTTTATAATAATCTATAATTTTTTAACTTAATTCTTTTCTTAAATTGTCTGAGTTTATATTC
This sequence comes from Neoaliturus tenellus, assembly GCA_030545055.2. Lineage (NCBI taxonomy): Eukaryota > Metazoa > Arthropoda > Insecta > Hemiptera > Cicadellidae > Neoaliturus > Neoaliturus tenellus. The sequence goes on from CM061532.1 coordinate 125,161,759, forward strand.
ATAGAACTATAAAGTAAATCACTACATGAATATAAATGTTCAATCACACTGCAGCAAAAACATTAGTAGAAATAACTTTTAAACCAAATAAAAGAAATGTATATAACAAGATTTTCACAAATGTACCTGGATACTATTAAGCATAAAACTTGATACTGTATCTAGATACTTTGAAATAAACCAACTCATGGTGATATATTAAATTTCTAAGAGCATTGATATTATTTGTTTAATATATTTCTAATAAGTTTAGAATTAGGCTTACATTAAAACTCCTTTAACAAGCTCACCATAAAGGTGAATAAGCAGAGGTACTGAGCTCTTCTTCAACTAAACAATCCTTTTTAAGCTTATAATTTTAGAGTACAATCTGTTAATAATATTATTATTACTACGATAAATCATACAAATTTACCAGGCAATTTTTTTATACTATTATCCTGGTAAAATAATTTAAGTAAAATATATTTATATACATATTTACACACGGATCTCAAAAACTATTAAAACAATTTTTGTTTAAACTTAGCAATAGGGGCAATTTAGTTCTTTGATAAAATAATATACAAGTAAATACAGGTCTTTTGTCTGGAAAAACTTATTTTTTATATATTGTTTAGTTAAAATGTTTAACACCGGTATTATGGAGTTAAAAATTAATATAAAGAAATAATACAAACTGCTGGCCCAACTGTCAAAGTTCAGTCTTTGTTTTTGAGTATTACCATGTGCTTGTTTTCGTGTAACGAAATAACAACAAAAGTTATACAAAAATAAAGAAACTATAATATATTAAGCCGACACCTGCTATTTTAAAACAAGTGTTAACTGTGAAGAGGTAGTTGGTTTTTCATAAAAATTTTACCCTTTTAACAACAATTAATTTAGACCCCTTTTTCCTATTTACTTACATTTATTTTAATTTAAACTTGGGTTTATTTTCCCTTTTTTTTATTATTTTGGTCATAAATAATTTTTTATTGTGTATATAAAAATCACTGAAAAAGATGCAATTTTTAAATTTGTTTCTTTATTTTAGGTAAGTATAGATAAAAATTCAAAATGGCAACCCCATAGTTTGTTTTTGCTTAAGGATATAAAATTACCTTTAATGGGGGGGGGGGGGGGGGGGGGGGGCATTAACTTAATTTAGGTCAAGGTCACCAAAAAATGATAATAAACCAAAGTGATGGGGACGGCCATAGCCATCCCCACCACTCTGTTTGCCTAACACTTCCCCAAATCCCAACCCACTACAGTTACGTCTTGCAAGGGATCCCAATTTTTTGCCCGCACGCACGTGGCGATCCAGTTTGGTGGGCTGTGATACGGGCGGTCGGCCTCGGGCCTGGGCACTGGACCTGACCATTCCAATTGTACAATAGGGAATCTGGAACAGTTAATGCAAAACGCAACTCTAACCTCCCACCCTTAATCTAAACCCACCCAAATATAATTATTTCCTAACAAAAAATTAAAAATTTAAAAAAAATAAAAATATGCGCTGCCTATGGCACAACACGCATGTCCCACCCATATTTAATGAAGTTCAACAGAACTTCTATAATTTAAATTTAAATTTAATCTACCCTCCTAACAGCTAGCTGTGAAAGGTTATTAGTACACACACACACATGCACACAAATACACAATAATTACATCAACACTCAACATTAAATGCATAAACACATTTTTTAAACATTAGCAATAATATAACACACCTTAATACTAACATCGCAATGCGCAAATTAAAACTTAAAAATAACACAACTTAAAACTAAAAAATAAATAACATTTTATACACACACACAGTCACACACAACAAATATTAATATTAGAACCCTAACAGCAAGAATAACTCAAATATATATCGGCCGCCTATATATTTAAGTTACCCTTTGAGTTCGTCCCGAAGCTTCGCGTCCGGAGTTTCGGTACGAACTGATTCTAAAATTCTCAACAGAATATTCGTAAACTTTCAAGATGGTGGGGGGGAACTCGTAGGGGTTTGAGGGGCTTACAACGTTCGAAGTACAACTTCAATAGGAAATTTCCAAGCAACACTGTTTCATACACGTAGCGGCGATTATTACGAGTAGGTCATCGATAATTTAAGTGTAGTGTTGCGGCTTTCAATAATGTTGGCCAACATTTAATTATAATCTCCACCTAATCGAACCACAATTTTCCTTATAGCATTACACCATAGTTGTTCACTGCTATTAATTTAATAACAGTAGGAAATTATGTGTTCCCTTTTGCCGCTCAACTATGATTCTTATCTATTGCCAACAGCAGACCTAAATTACCGTTACTCTATCGGTTTAATTTATCTTAAGTATATGTTGTATTATCTTAACCACAATAGTTACCGTTTGGTAACACCAAATTAGTATTACACAAGCTTAACTACTATTACCATTTCAACATAAAATAAAAGTGAAAGAAGGGGGGGGGGGGGGGGGGGGGGGGGGGGTCACTTTCATAATAATTACCACCTGCTGTTATAAATACCGTTACACGAGCAGCTGCGCCTCTTTTCACTCGCGGGACCCACAGCTGACACAACACCTCGGTAAGTCGCTACCGTCTAATAATATTATATATGCTTTCTTTTAACTTACTCCAATTAGGTCTACTTGTTTTTAACACCCCATGCATAACTTAGTTTTCAACTATTTCTTTTTTATTTACTATAAACACATATTACTCTCCCATTACCTATTTTTTTATTACTGCATAAATTAACATCACATCAATATATTTTTTTTTGTTATTATTTAATATTTATATTCACCTGCTGCTAATTATTCATATTCACATCTGCTTTTTTTTTTTAAACTCTTAATTATATTTAATCCTTTTAAACATTTATAGTATTACATTACTGTTAGTCTTATCCATGGTGTTAACTTACCATTTTTCACATTAATAACACATATAATTATTGCTGAACTATAATGTTTGTACAAATACTAGTTCTTACCGCATCAACTTATTAACAGATTGTTGTTTGCACTTGTGCAGCTCATAGCCAATTCATACAGAGTAACAAATTCCTTTTTTTTTTCAACTAGATGTTATCTTAATATTTTTAACAAAATAGTCTTAAAGTATTTCCCTCTCCCTTTAATACAAACTATCGCAACGCTGCCGAACAAATAACCGGGGTAACCGCAATCCCACCCTTTTTATCCCATCGGCTGAGGGGGGAGGGTAGAGGAGGGGTTGTTCGTGACTCACAAATTGCTTAAATACGGGGTCGGTACCGCGAGCGTCTCATTTATTCGCCGGGTTTCGTAGGGTAAACTTCGGTCTTTACTTTTCTAACAATTTTCTAATTTACATTTCTTACTCTAAAACATGTGTTCGCGGTTAATATGCTAATCACTCTCTATATATTCAAACACATTTACAGACACTAACCATTTATCAGTTTTTTTTTTTATGCAGTGCACATTTAGTCACCACTATTACAATGGCTTCCCACACTTTACAGCTGAAACTTTTACGCACCAAACATATTTTACAAAAACAGTCTAACTACACAGTTTCAAGACCTCGTAATACATTCGCTAAACTTAAGAAACAGTTCAGCTTTCACCCCTTGTATTTTACAAGATCCAACCTTCGCAACAGTTATTCTACTGACACTATTTTGCAAACAGTCTTAACTGATATGCTGAAATATCAACATTACAATCTTGTCACACCTATTGATGATGTTATCCAGTTATTCTTATTCACTATATTACCGGGTTTATATAACCGTTCTTCATCACACACATCTCTCATTCTACTCTATCAACTCACAATATAACCATCTAGCAGCTCTTATTTCTTCAAGTTATGGACACACGGCAGGGTGCACCCATACAATCTCCAATAGTGACATCCACTACTAACGATAACAATGGTGGTGTTCCCACACAAAATTCGCCTACATACACTACCTCCACCGACTCCCGACCCGTACAGAGCAATGAAATCAACAGTACGGCTGCAAACGATGTAGAAGCCATCCTACGATCACTGGTAGGCTTTGATGAATGAATAAATTTATTTCCCGGAGCCCCACCCATCCCCAGACTCCCCACCTTTTTTAAAACCCCCTCCGAATGACCTTGACACACTTACCAACCCCTCCCCAAACCCCCCAAAAAACCCCCAAATCAACAACACACACCTGCCAATTACAACCGCTGACCTTGACCTGCGCCAGGAGCGGCTGTTTCCTTCTACTTTTAAGGGTATTCAGGGCCCTTCCACTTAGATGATACTCACCAATTTACTTTATAGAAACAACTTGAATCCGAGCTCTATCTAAAGACACCAAAATCATTAAAATCGATTGAAAACTGTAGGAGGAGTTCCTTGTACAAAAATCGATATCGCCTATCAAATAAGTATATAGCTTTAGTGCTATAGTATTACTAAGTCTTTAAAATATGTAGTAAATATTGAATGTTTTTTTATTTTATTTTTACCTATTGTGTCTTAACTTATCATTTAGTTGGCGAAAGAAGGATCTTTAGCCTTACGGTCAGCTGCATGAGCCACGTTGGATCAAAGGTAAGTGATCATTGAAGCTTTAACGAACCGACCATAGACAGACATCAGGAGCTCTTAGCAAATTGTTGTGTCCCTTGAATTGAACATCAAACGAAATTGTATAAAGCCATCAAATTAGTTCATGTTTTTTTCATGTTCTTCGTTTCAAAGAACATCATTAATTTCAAACTCTATCCAAGTCATACAATTGCATTCACACAATAAATATTAATATGACACCCATCAATTACGATACCAGAATAGTACTTTTTCCTTTACTTGGATTCATTATTTTGTTCAGGATACAGTGTATAAAATCAAACAAATGAAATAATTAACGTTAAGCGGCTTTGATTTATTTCCTTTCATGGGCAAACAAAGCCTTGTTTTAAGGACTTAAATGCAATAATTAACGCTAAAAGGTCTTAAATGAAGATTATATAGGTCTTAAAAATTATATAGCTTGTTTCACGAATCAGGGGGAGTTAATTGATGCTTTCAGAATAAAACCGGTAAAATTATTATCAGTAAATGATGCTTGACTAGCTAGACCATTCTAAGTTGTGTTTGAACACAGGAAAAAGTTTTGAAGAAATCGGAATAAACCCTGCTAGAAAATCTGTTTGTAAAGTTTCACTTTGTTGAAGGTTTCTAAAAAATTATATATTCAGGTCTAGTTTGTTATTATATAATAGTGTAAACTAAAATTATAAATGTGTTACTATATATAATAATTGAAAAATTGTTCATACATTCAAAACATTCTGTCCTATGACACAATTTTGGAAGCCTCAATGCATTTTGTACCTTACATTTTTGCACTTAAGTTAAAAGGAACCCTTCGGGTCTTGCGGAGGGTTGGATTGTCGGAATGCGATATCTTGGTTGCCGCACGATTACACTCCATCGTTGGATTCGTCTCATTAAACACTTAAGCAACTCTGGCAGTGAGTTATGTGCATTTCCTCTATATTCAAAACAATTCTTGCCTTTATTGTGCAGGCTAGTTTTTCAATTGATCGTTTTCATATTTATAACTTTATGTATGTAAAATTAGGGTATTACCATCGTAAATGATAGCTACCTCAGCATGCAACCAAATTGGGGGAACATGCAAAAATGTAGCATTTTTTTAAAACAAATCTCAATTTTTATTTAGGATCCAGGCGTATTGCTACAGCCGTGTCTGGGCCGAATGCGGTCATGTGTGGTGGTATTTGCTACTGATATACTTTGGAGCCCAGGGCCAATATCCAGTGAAGGGCGGACGAGTAACCGTTGCAAGAGTCAAGTGGGTGCCCTCCAAAGTGTTCAATTGGCTGATCGACCCCACCTGTTCCGTCCTCACAACATTCTATATGTTGGAAGGCCAATGTAAAATGTGATAACAAACAAGGGTCTGCCAATTTTCCTCATAGGATTACTATTATGAATATCAAACTCAACTTCTACTATACGTTTCGTTGAAAATACAAAAATACCCCCGTTGCAGCAGACTTGCGTCCTCCATGAATTTCCAATGGATTTTTTTGTATATTTTCTATTGCCCCATAAAAACCATAGGGGTGAGTACCTAGGTTTGCCGCCATATAGGCTTTATAAGCAAATTTAAGATAAACCTTTCCTAATGAATGTGCATACCAAATTTTATCAATATATTATGTCAATGTATAAGCAAGATAGAAGGTTTTGTTGATTTCCCTAAGAATAACGTTAGAAACATATTTTTTTCGCGTAATCAGTGAAGATAAGTTAATGATTCAACACACCAAATTGTTTGTTTTTAAAGTTCTTTTATGTGGTATAAAATTAAATAATCAAATTTTAAAAAATACAGGTGAAAAATGCCAAAAACCTATTTTTTACCCTTTTAGAACCCTATAAACCCCCGTTCCCATGGTGCGATCATGCTGGTTTTTAACTTAATCTGAAGAATGCTGCTTTACACCTCTGTAACAAGTTTCATCTAAATCACAGGTTCCGTTCGAGAATTATCATGTTAACGAACACACTCTCACACACATTAGGTATTTAGTTATGAAAAGATAAAGTGATGATCATGAGTTGCGGGGGTTTTCTTTGAAAATCTAAAAATTACATTTTTTGCTTCATTACTAATAAGTCAAACTTCCATGCATGTTATTTAAATTGTTTTTATAATTGCTCATTAATGTATAATCAAAATGTTGTATTGTACTTGCCCATCTTGTATTTCTTTGTCCATACTATTTAAAATGGTGTTTATCGTCAATAAGTGAATCGTTTTGAACTGAAGTCTATTAAAACAAAACCTTATATTATTTTGAGACATCATTTTCACTAATTTTTATGAAAATAGTTTTCGCCCTAAAAATAATCTTGTTATTTTTCAACAGTGAGAACTGTAAGGTAGAATGGGAGAGAGAGATATCTCCTTCGGTGAAACTTTGATGAGTATCCATCATGGATCTTGGACAGTGACCTGCGTTGGTCCGCCGGTCAAACAACTTTGTGACAACAGACGATTTATGATTCATGCTTGTCCCAAAATCCAACCTACAGATTTAATTTCATGAATAATGTTTTAATAATTAAAAATAAATAATGAACTTAATACTCTGGACATAATCATTTTATTTCTGTTTAAAAGCAAGGTAAACAGCAGAATAAATTTATGGATTAGTTTGAGGGAATTGTCCAACTGCGTGGATTATGAAACCAGACAATTCACTTTGATCTCTCGACATTATAAACTACATTAATTAGGCTCATATCAGTGCTCAATCTAATTTGCATTTGTTACATGAAAGCTATTACACTATTGTTTCTATTAATGATTTCATTGCAAATTTGATAAAAGAGAACAAATTGTAGATCAACCTTATTAGGGTATGCGTATGATTAGTTCTAATATGCATAAAATTGCTCTCAGTGTCTATCTTTCATATTTTGGGTACCTGTATAAGGTGTAGGATGTTAGTGCGAGGCAAAATTAGTTGATTTATATCCAACATAGAGAAAATCTTAAAGTACTGTAGTACTTATCAAATAATGTTGTTGCATTTTTTTAAACTGTTATAACAAAATAATGGAGGAAGGGTACAATAGATACTGGGCAATGTAAAATGTGAGATTTGTAATAGAACAATGTGCCAGAGTAGTTACAGTATGTAAACGGTTTTGTCAGTCTGCATGTCAGATCATTTCTGGAATACCTTCATAATTCCATCCACAAACTATGTAGGGCTGTAAGTTCTGCGACGCAATTTCAGGAATAGCTTGAAATACAGATGTTCTTACTATTTATCAATACCTTAAATATTATATGCATACATAAAATACAATATAAATATATATATATATATATATATATATATATATATATATATATATATATATATTTAAAAATGAAATTCACAGTTATTACATGTATGTATTATAAATAGTGTATGTAATAAATAAAAATCCGAGTTGTTGATATTTGACATAATTTATGGCATAATTTGTGTGGCCTCGCAATATAGGCATTTTTCTACTAATCTCACTGTTTTTTGTATAGAACGGCAATATACATTTCTTATTCAAAACAGTGCAATGAAATAATCGTGTAAGTGTTTTTCCATGTAACCTCTTTAATCGGTAAATAGATTTATATAGTTTTGAGTAACTAAATAATTTGAACTAAAAATATATTAACCATAACAATGTGATTGTTTTTAGTTAATCGACATAAAATACAGTTTTATTGGATTTGGTTTGAAATATTTCACATCTTTTGTTGATGTTGATACTATATTTCTATCTGTTGTGGAGTAAAAATTATTAAATAAGTTTCAGACATAATTGTTACCTTCTACTGTATAGTGTGTGAAAATCTCCAACAATGATCATTATTTAATATAAATGTGACAATTTCCAACAATGATCATTATTAATGAAAAAAACATACAATAATGATTATGTTTAACGCCAATTCCCACTCTTTAGACAATTGGAAAATACATGTGACTGGTGGAACACGTTTTTCTGGTCTAAGATGATATAGTATATCATTTTAAGCTTAGAACGTGGGAATGTTTCATGATGTTTGACAATATGTAGCTTAAAACATGAAAAAAATTTCTTCAGCAAGTAATAGTGCTAAAGAAAACGTATAACACTTCAAAAATTTTATTTCCAAGTAGATTTTCATGTCTTTAAAGGCTTCAAGGGCTTAATTGGGCCAAAACTTATTTATTATTTGATCCACCAGCTACAAGACAAGTATAGACTGTATTTTTCTCTGTATATTTTAAAGGATAATATATTATAGTTAGTTGTAAAAGATTTTAGGTACTAGCCTATAATAAATCAAATCTTTTTTGATCGTTTGCTCTTTTAAGGGTTTTAGACCAAATACCGTGTGTGTATACAATTAACTGATTGAAATTGTGTCAAATAAATGCATTGCAAAGGTTTGTAAATATCAATTTTTGTAATTTAAGAAAGTAATAATGTTACAAAAATAAAACTGCTAATTTATAAAATTTAGCGTTCATATATTACAAACTGAATGTACATTGGTACAGCGAAAGTCTCAGAAGAAATGTGAAAAGGATTGAAAAAGTTGACTTTTTCGCTATGTTAAATCTACATAAGAAAATTTTATTTTTCATTTTCAACCAATGTAACGTAATTAATTTTGAAATACACATAAAACCTGCTGAAGTAAGACTGAATACGTTTGTTTTAGTACAACTCCCATGTAAATTGATTCAGTAGACGAACTCTCAAAGGTGTTTTTAACTTACTGTTTGTAATAGATGGTATGTGTATACAATTTGAGGAATGGGTCTCTGTAACTGTATAGAGTATTTTAAAGTCTTAATTAAAACGTTGGTTTATTTAACAATCTCTTTCCTTCAAGTTCATTTACCAAGTATTCTAGATATAGGTTTTCTCTTTGTTGAATATCAATATCAATTAAAATAAAATTAATTGTATTGCGTTTTCTGTTTAATTTAATCTTTTGAAACCGTTTAGTTTTCAAAATCAGTAAGTTAAAGGTAAAATAACACGAAAATAATAGCAAAAATTGTATTCTGATAGTGCTTTAGGTTTTAACAGAACTCCTTAAACAATTTAGACATTCCTCTGTAAATGTAGTGAAACCACTTGCGAACAACAACGGTTGGAATGTGTTCCGGCCACTCAGTTGTTGGATATTTGAAGTTTAATTCGTAGGAATGGTGATTACCCTTTTTGTGTTACCATTCTTTCGTTTTTATCTCCTCAATCCATAAAACCGTTCAGAATATTATTATTTTTCTCATCAATGTTTACATGTTTGAACACTTCTATGATTTTCGTTTATTTATCGTAATCATAATCGTTATCATTAATATAACTAAAATTACTTTGATATGTAAAGAATAACAACTGTAATAACAATTCAAGTAGTACGGGAAAAATTTATTTTCAGATTAATTTTCTACTAAACTTAGTTTTAACTTTATACTTACTTTTTAGTTTGTAATTTTTTAATACAAATTTTTAACTTTAATTTATACAATTTTAGTTTTTATTTTATTTTCAAATATACTTGTTTGTCATACATATTTAGGATTAAATGGATTTTGTTTATCTTTTGATTATATAATTATAAACATAATCCCACACAAGTACAAATTGGCCAAGAAAACAAAGATTTAGCTGAGACTAATGACAGTAATACAAATGAATTTCCAAAATGATCAATATAAGTCTAATTTTTCCATAATTATTTTTGTGCTATGAAAAATAATATTGATTACATAAACCTTACTACACAAAATGATTGCTCAGATAATCTATTTCGATACAATCCCGATCTCTTCAACAATTTTAACTTACAAAGGCAATCCCCATGAGGCGGTGCCCTGGGGCGTAACATGTTCTTCAAGTCTGAGATGAGTATGTGGGTCAGATGAGGTGGGGCACCATCACTAATGTGTAGCCCATCCCCATGAGGCGGTGCCCTGGGGCGTAACATGTTCTTCAAGTCTGAGATGAGTATGTGGGTCAGATGAGGTGGGGCACCATCACTAATGTGTAGCCCATCCCCGTGAGGCGGTGCCCTGGGGCGTAACATGTTCTTCAAGTCTGAGATGAGTATGTGGGTCAGATGAGGTGGGGCGCCATCACTAATGTGAAGCCAATCCTCGTGGGGCGATACCCTAGTGTGTAATACGTTCTTCTGGTTTGAGGTGATTATACGGATCAGATGAGGTGAAGGCATCATCACTAATGCAAATCAAATCTCTGTGACGTCGGGCCCAGGGGTTGAACGTTTTGGTGATGATGTGATTTAGACAGAGCAGATGAGCTGAAGGCACCATCATTAATGTAAACAAACATGAGACCTACAACGTTCCTAGGGATGAACGATTTGGTCTGGTCTGAGGTGGTTATGCGAGATACGGTGGGCAGATGTGGGATGCCATCACTAATGTAAAGCCAATCTTCTTGACTTGGGGCCCTGGTGGTCCAGTTAGTCTCGTTTGGCAATGCCCATTCAAGAAGTATATTTTAAAACGTCATTTTACTAATTGTCGCTTTATATATTGACGTATATTTTTAAGCGTGTAATGATTGATAAGATAATATTAGTGTTATAATTATGATATAATATAATATACTACAAGGTATTATTTAAGACGAAACTAGAATTTTTTCAATGACCTTCAGGCTGAGGCGAGGCAAGTGGTACACAGTGATTGTTTTTACAGCTAGATATTAAAAGTTTATAATTTAAATAAAATTTGATTTAACTTGTATTTCAAATTAGTAATCGAACTTAACGACGTCATTATTTTGTTACTGAGGTTTAACAGCACTGAAGAATATTCACTGATTTTGGTATCATCGATCATAGAATATATAATCTTAAGTGAAAAGTGCTAAGTTTAAATTAAGAATCCTGGGCTTTTTTTAAAGATTCGTTAAATAATATAATACATACTTAAAGAAGACGTTAAACTAAAACAAAGAAATAAATTATCAATTACCGTACTTTTAGAATAATGGGGCTATATGTAAAGATAAATTTGGTTAAAAATCCTGGGCGAATGAAATCTGATAGTCTAAAAGTCGTTATGCTCCACAACGATAGATAGTTTTTTTCGGCATGTTTTCTCTTAGGTATGTGGTACTTTGACAAGGTTCTTGCTGTTCAAACACCAGTTGTACAAGTACCATTGTAATTATATGATTTTAATTTTGACGGTTTGGTATTATCGTAATGTAGTATTTACATCTATGTAATGGTAGAGGCAATTTTTCCTAAAAAATACTGGGTGAATCTTTAGATTACCATTCAACACCCCTCAACTTTTATTATCTCTTAGAGGAAGGAAACCTTATACATTTACTTACTTCCATTACTACTTCTAACCGTGATAAATTTTGAATTTTTTGTTCAAATGTGGTACGGTATATGGTCATTTTCAAGAACATCTCGGCTGTAAGAATAGATATATATTATATCCATCAAACTAAAGATACTGTATAACATAGAGTAAAGATTCAAAACTGACCTCAAATGTACAACCGAGCCGGAATGGCAAACAAACAAACTTTTGTTAAATACAATATTGCCAAAATATCAAAATTATTACATTTGGTCATATTTGATTGTTTGAGGTCAGCTTAGTATGAAAAAATACAAAATGATTAATCCAATTTTTTAGGATATTTTAAATAAGTCACTATATTATTAAAGCCAAAGACTTTTATTCCAATACTTTCTCCACGTTTCGTACCCAAACTAAGTCTTAGTGGCGACTTCACTGGCCTATGTTACATCACACTAAATTTTTAAAGTCTTTGAAATTAATTCAATATGCTACAAACCTAACCTCAAAAGATTATGAACCTCAAAAACCTCAAAACCTCAAGTAACTTCAAGTAACCTCAAGTACCTCAAGTAACCTCAAAAAAATGTATTGCAAGTTATCGCTTTTTGAATTGTTGGTATAATATTAAAAACAAGTCAGTGTGCCTTACCCTGCTTGGGACTCTGGTCTGCAACTTTAGACAAAATCTTTAATTTGACGCAGATATCAACTTATGCTTTTGTAAAAAATTTTTGAAACTCATCACGGGCTACACCCATCAGAGCTAAAATTCCACAGTTAATGAAAAATAAATTATTAACTACTGAATATAAAAGTTTAATTTTCAAACCCACTACGTCAAAGGATGATCCTAAGAGCTATAGACATGTATCATTGGTTCCTGTATTAGGTAAAATATTTGAATCTTTAGTATGTAAGCAGTTAATAAATTATTTAGAGTACAATAATCTTTTCTGTGATTCTCAGTTTGGTTTTCGTAAAGGTCGGAACACTGTACAGGCTATCGACTGTCTTATTAAAAAGGTTTTAGTTGCTTATGAAAATAAATGCTTTGCTCAGGCCACTTTCTGTGACCTGAGCAAGGCTTTTGATTGTATTGACCACGGAAAGCTCATTAATAAACTTAAGTACTATGGTGTAGTTGGTAATGAACTCTCATTTTTCCAGTCGTACCTTAGTGGCCGATCTCAGTTAGTTTCGTGTAATTTTAAGGTATCATCTGTCTTATCTATTGACTTTGGAGTTCCCCAAGGCTCAATTCTTGGACCTTTACTTTTTTTAATAGCCGTAAACGATTTGCCTTTTAATACTGGGTCTGAATGTTTTATGTATGCAGATGATACAACTTTGCTCAATGTAAACACAGACCTAAATGTATTGAATAACATAGTAAGTAAAACACTGGAAGATGCATCGGCATGGTTTAGGGCAAATGGTTTACTGTTAAATGACTCAAAAACGAAGCAACTGATTTTTAGCTTAAGGTCTACTCCCTCTGAAGAAAGTTCTGAACCAATCAAGTTTTTAGGTATTTTTGTTGACAAACAGCTCACTTGGGAGCCTCATATTAATTTTATTTCCTCTAGGCTATCAAAAATGATATTTCTATTTCGTAGGCTAAGAGATGTTGTCACTATTAATTGTTTAAGGTCAGCTTATTTTGCTTTTTTTCAATCTGTATTGAGCTATGGCCTGGTTCTATGGGGTAACTCAAGTAATGTTACAGACATTCTTGTGCTGCAAAAGAGAGCCATTCGTATTATCACAAATTTAAATAGGCTAGAGCATTGTAAACCCTTATTTATAAAATTTAAAGTCCTCACTATTATAAATTTGTATATTTTTGAAATCCTTAAATATGTATTGAATGAACTTCCTAACCTAACTTTAAGAAACCATGTACATAGCTATAATACAAGGAACATGAATAATGTGGAATATGAGTATTGTAGATTGAGTAAATCGTTGAAAAGTCATCTCTCTGTCGGTTTTCGAATCTTCAATAAAGTTTGTCATAAACTGAATTTTCCAGATTATCGTAAAAATCTGAGCAAATTTTATGATTGGCTACTGCTGAACCCATTTTATTCGTTAGATGAATTTATAGTAGTGTGTTTTGGTTACTTCTGGCCCGGAAGTGACGTCACCGGAAGCCACGTGCCACGGCACGCAGCTTCCGGTGGGCCAGAAGTGGGGACAATAGATGTCGGGGTGGAGATGGTGAGAGCGTCGGCGGTCGGTTGAGCGAAGAGTGCGCATAAAATATAAGTTAGTTCAAAATTGAAATTCGACGGTGTTAATAAAAACTCTAATAGTTGAACGAAACTAGAAGTTAGTGTAAAACTGAAATTCAACAATCGGGGTGTCGAACTAAATTTGCGCATAAATTAAAAGTTGGTTCAAAACTGAAATTCAACGATCGGGAATTGAACTAAATTTGCGCATAAATTAACCGGGGTTGAAGTAAAACTTCGCATAAATTAAAAATTAGTTCAAAATTGTAATTCGACGGTGTTAATAAAAACTCTAACAGTTGAACGAAAATAAAAGTCAGTTCAAACATAGCGCAGTCATAACAAGAGAGAGAGAAGGTAAATAGAAGTGTTAAGTTCCGCGGATAGAACGAGAATGAAGAATGAAACATGACGCGTCGAAATATATGCGTGACTGTAGATGTCAGTTAATGGGGGGTCTAGAGCTTCCGACCTGTCAGATGATGAATTAATCAATGGGGGGAGTGGAGATGGCGCTCGGTTGAACTAAAATTGCGCATAAATTAAAAGTTGCTTCAAAACTGAAATTCAACAATTGGGAGTTGAACTAAATTTGCGCATAAATTATTAGTTAGTTCAAAACTGAAATTCAACAACTGGGGGTTGAACTAAATTTGCGCATAAATTAACCGGGGTTGAATTAAAACTGTGCATAAATTAAAAGTTAGTTCATGTTAGCTGAAGAGTGTACAAAACAATGAAACAGGAATTGTCGTGAGCGCGCTTATATAAGGAAGGGTGAGGGTAAAATATGAAAACCTGCTGAACACAGTCGATAGGTGTAACAAGTTCGAAGTTGTGGAAACGTAACATTGAACGCAAAATGTTGTGAATAACACTATCGTCAACGCTAACTTGCGAAGTTCTAGCAGAGTATAACGGGTTAAAACTTAATTTCTTCCTTGATTTGTTAAATTAGTTTTAATCTTTGAAACAAAAGGTTTGGAATTACTTCGTAATATATGTTGTGTCCGCAAAAGTTTCAATTTTAAACATGGCGTATCCATCACAAGAAGTATACCAGACGTGTAGAAGTCAGAACAAGACAGATGAATGAGATATAACGTCGAGCACGCGAAGGTGATTGAAACAGGACGACATGTGCTAATCTAAATGAAACTCCAGGTTAGTAGCAATTAGACTTGTATAATGAAGTTGGCGAAACGTATATGTAATGAGTAGGAAGGATGCGAACAACACAAATGCGAGTTAATTAATGGTCGCGGCGCGATGAACAATCTTCTTTTATAACGGTTATCGCGTGAGAAGATCGGTTCCGCATGAGCGCCCAAGTGGAACCTCCCGTGTTCACTCAAGCGGAACCCCCCCCCCCCCCGGTGACTAATCAAGCGGAACCCCCCCCCCCCGGTGACTAATCAAGCGGAACCCCCCCCCCCGGTGACTAATCAAGCGGAACCCCCCCCGTGACTAATCAAGCGGAACCCCCCCCCTCATAAAAAATGGAGAATAAATCCCCCCCCTCGGTGTTCACTCAAGCGGAACCCCACCGGGTCGATGACCGGTCAATGGCCGGTCACGACCGGTTGCTAACCCCATCTAATTACCACACTTCACATCCCATGCCAGCCATAAACTACTATTGTTTGAATGAAACTGAATTAAACATGGCAGCCACCATGGAAAATTCTAACCTCAAATTTTGGTTTTACGTCACTGCGCATGCGCCGCTCCCACTCCTTCGTTTCATTTTTATGCTGCTATAACTTGTACTGGAGTGAGCCAACTTCACGCTACGGCGCCTAGTCCTGTATTACTCACTTTAGCGCTACTGCGAATGCGCCTAGTCTGTATTACTCACTTTAGCGCTGCTGCGAATGCAACGAGTTCTCCGGATCGGAATCACTCCTCGCTATTGCGCATGCGCCGAGTCCTGTATTACTCAATTTAGCTCTACTGTGCACGGAAAGTTCTAATAACCTCAAACCTTGGATTTTACGTCGCTGCGCATGCGCCACCCCCACCCCTTCGTTTCATTTTTACACTGCTGCGAACTGGAGTGGATTGAAGACCGTACTGGAGTGAAACAATTAACCCACCACTGCATTAATTACCCCCACCACTCGAAAACCCGAGGAGCGATACGAGCCCGATTTTCGCGTCAGTCGTCAACGAGTTTTTATAGCGAAAAGTCGTTGGCGACTCGGTAAGAGGTTCAAATATATGGTAGGCCTATATATATTTGAACTTCTTATACTACGTTGCGTTCTTTAATGCAATGTGGTATGTGTGTGTGTGTGTGTGTGTGTGTGTGTGTAAATATTAGTTGTAAGTTGCACTTAATTTAAGAATTAATTTGCGCATTGCGATGTTAGTTATAAGTTGTGTTTAGTGTTAAGGTGTATTAATTTTAGGAATAATGATGGTATTTGGTTATGTTGAATTATTTGATATTTAATAATGATGTGTTGTTAGTTTTAAGTGTTGGTATTAATAATTAATGTTGTTGTTTTGCCTTTCAGCTAGATGATAGGGGTTAGATTAAATGTAAATTCAGAAGTTCGGTTGAACTTCACTTAGAAGGGGTGGGACATCCGCAAATTGTAGGTAGCGGACTAGGTTTTTGCATTTTGTTTAGGAATATGATGGGTGGGATTAGTTGGGTGGGTGTTAGAGTTGCGTTTCTGCATTAGCTGTTCCAGTTTCCCTTCGAATTCACGGTTACGGATGGACCCGGACCGGCCCGTTACGGATGGACCCGGACGGGCCAAACAAAATTGCGTCGATGTCCCTCGCAGAACGTAACTAGTGGGTTGGGAGTGGGAACCGTTAGGCAAACAGGGTGGTGGGAACAGTTACTACTGTTCCCATCACCTTGGTTCTTTATAAGTCTTGAATGACCTTGACCCACTTTCGGAAGGGTCAATGACCAACCCCCCCCCCCGTGACTAATCAAGCGGAACCCCCCCCCGTGACTAATCAAGCGGAACCCCCCCCCATAAAAAATGGAGATTAAATCCCCCCCCGAAAATTAAAATGCCTATAAATCGATAATGGATTAACGGATTAGGACAAGCGATACATCATTGAAAAGGTTTATGTAAGACGAACATTTTAGTTAAGGAAGAATTTAGTTATCTTATTTTAGTCGAAAGTTATGCGAACTATTTGAAATAAATACCCCCTCTCTTTCCTTCCCTCCCACCTTCCCCCACTTAACGGCTGTTAACCCTTCTCATTAGCATACTGTTATAAAAGACGCATCGACCACGGCTAACGTTTCATTCTGTTTCCAGACGTTACGCTGCGAACTGCGAACAGAACTACCACGATGTCATCCCTGCCGACTACAACTTCCACTACAGCCTGCTCTTCTATTACAAGTTCAACTTCTACTACGGCTTCAACTCCAGTCAAGAAAACTCTTTGCTTGAAAAATGCTCCCGTCTGGTATAAGTGCAAGCTAGAGCGTTGTGTTTCTCCCCCATTATTTTTAACACTCTAAGTCTCGTGATCTACTTTTCTGAGGCCGTTGTACAGTTATATGACTTCTCCGACTTGCATTGTTTGCCGGTGTAGCTTCATATAGCGTGCAAAGAATGGTTCCTAATGAAATCTCATCAGCATTCAAAGACAGAGACTGTTGTTTTGCAAATTAATTAGTCTTGAAATAATGAAGTAGGAAACGTATATGTAATGAGTAGGAAAGATATGAACACCGCGAATGCGAGTTAATTAGCGGTTGCGGCGCGATGAACATTTGCCTTCATTATCACATAACGACTATCTCGTGAGAAGATCGGTTCCGCATGAGCGCCCAAGTGGAACCCCCCGTATTCACTCAAGCGGAACCCCCCCCCCCGTGACTAATCAAGCGGAACCCCCCCCATAAAAAATGGAGATTAAATCCCCCCCCCCCCGAAAATTAAAATGGCCATAACTCGATAATGGTTTGATCGATTACGACAAGCGATACATCATTGAAAACGTCTATGTAAGACGAACATTTTAGTCCCCCCCCCGAAAATTAAAATGGCCATAACTCGATAATGGTTTGATCGATTACGACAAGCGATACATCATTGAAAACGTCTATGTAAGACGAACATTTTAGTAAAAGAAGAATTTGGTTATCTTATTTAAGTTAAAAGTTATGCGAATTATTTAAAATAAATACCCCCTCTTCTTCCTTTCCCCCCACCTCCCGGATCAATAATTGGTCACGGCCAGCTGTTACCCCTCTCATTAGCATACCGTTATAAAAGTGGAGCAAGTTCACTCCTCATTCCGCTTCTACACGCCACTCTTGTTGTTTCGTCTCTGCTCTTTACAATATTACTTGTTTTAAAAATGCCTCCTCGTCTTAGTGAAAATTTCAGTTCTTCCGAAATTTCTGATGTTTTTGAACTACCTGAAGACACTTTAAATAACGACAGTGACAGTGAAGATGATGATGAAGATGATTATTATAGCGTTAAAATTAGTGAAGAACTGAAAGTTATAGCAATTGATCCACAATTCCCATTCGATACAATAGAAAAATTCATGTCTGAAGCTCATAAATGGTTGGATTCAGGATCTTACGTACGAATCGGCTCTTTTATATTGTATGATGATTGTAATTCTTTTCTTATAACACCAAATGATAGAGACCGCATGCGGCAGTGGGCTCAAACAATGAAGGAGTGCTACGAACAAGGTGTGGATGTTGGCGGCTATTTTGAAGCGCAAGTGGTTTAATAACCAAATTACCCTTCCCCCACCCTGCACCTTATCCCTTCCCAATCCTTATTCCTTCCCCCTCCCCATTTTTTAAAACTCATAAAAGGCGGGCTATGAACCTCCAGGTTTCTAGTCTGTACTTGCACCTTGTGCCGTCAAGATGCTTACCACTTTGTCTTTTAGTAGTATTACAGGCACTGAGCATAAATTCTATAGAAAATTTTGTTCTCTACTTGATAAACCGCAAAAACTACCTCCAAATACTTTCACCTACAAGCTACCTCTGATGGACAAGGATGATGTAAGCAAAATACCATTAGTTCAAGCGAAATTTCTGGAAGAAAAAAATCTTGTTTATGTAAGAGAAGTGTATCATAATGAATATTCAAAAAGATTGGCTTACGAATTCATTAAGGAACATGCAGGACGTGAAAAAGAACAGTATCCAGGACCATTTTATTTATATCTTTTTGAGAATGGAGCTAGTGTAACGGTAGAAATAAGTATCAAATTAATGTAATTCTCCCTATCAAATTTGTGGGGTGAGGGTTTGAAGTAGATTTGCGCATAAATTAAAAGTTAGTTCAAAACTGAAATTCAACAATTGTTGGTCGAACTACATTTGCGCATAAATTAACCGGGGTTGAATTAAAAGTTCGCATATCTTCCTATCAAGTTTATGAAGTTAGAATTTTGTTTTGCTATAAAGTTATTGAAATAGTATTTGTATAAGGAAAATTCATATTGAAATACATGTTGTAATTTAGTCGTAGAGATGTGTACTGTACGAAAGCTGAATTTATAGTGAGTCGGCGCGACAAATGAACTTGTATTTATGCAGATTGTTAAAATGGAATAAAGAGATGATAGTAGCAAAACTCTCGAAGTAGAAAGTGTGAATAATGTTATATAAAGAAATAATAGTTAAACAAGGAAAATATTGAAAATTCAAACTGGTATTAAAAAATATAAATGGACAATCAATTTTGTAGAAGGTTAATATTTTGTTGAAAACGTTTGATTTCCTTGGGTAGTGAAGAAGAAGAAGATGAAATAGTGGTGGGGGAACCGTTATAAAAGCGGGACCGTGAGAGCCCATTTCATTTCTCGGCGAAATTTCGAAGAGTAAACATCTCAACATGTATCATTGTGATAAATGTTCGGAATCGTTTCACGATGAAATTCTATTAGACTGTCATAAAGAACTAATTCACAACAACGCAGAAGAAAAACAAGAAGAACAAGAAGAACAAGAAGAACAAGAAGAACAAGAAGAAATAACAGCAACATCTTTAACTACTTTACCGAATCTACAAGTATTTGCTTTACCCGGTAGGGTAGTAATGCATCATAAAATTCAAAATGAAAACTTGAACTTAGAAGAATTTATTAGAGAAGCAAAACCAATCGTAAGTAAAACTTTAAAAGAAGAATTGAAAAGATTAAACTTTCTTAAATTTAGTTTACTACTAGAAGCTATGTTTATAAATGTACAAGAAGAATTATCACCAAGAGGATTCATAACAAAAAACCGAACCATCATGGAAAGTTCAAACATTGATTCAATAGTAGAGAACTGTATAGAAGAAATATTAACCAAAATTCAGGAACATGAAGGAAGAGGATCCGGATGGAGTCTTTCAAGTATTGAAAGATTAGATATAAGAGTTCAAAAACACGGATATGGAGTAAGGGGATCTAGTTACATTCCTTTGCCTAAAAGTATTGAAGATACAAAATCTTGTATTAATGTTAGAAATGCAGACAATGAATGTTTTCGTTATGCAATGACAGCTAAATTTGTACCAAATAATGCGTATAGACCTGACCAGGAATATGAAAATCAAAGAAATAAGTACAATTTTCAAGGAATTACTTATCCTGTATCACTAGAAGATATATCAAAATTTGAGAAGAAAAATCCCGGTACGTCTATCAATGTTTTTGCATTAGATAGTTCAAACAAAGTGTATCCTTTACGTATTGCAAAAGAAGAACTACCAGATCATACGGATTTACTACTATTAACACGAGGAGATGTGTCTCACTATGTGTACATAAAGCAATTTGATCGTCTTGTTAACAAGCAACTTTCAAGAAATAGAAACAAAAAGTTGATTTGCAAGAGATGTTTTAATTTTCAACGAGAAGGAAGACAAGGAAGAGAATGGTTACAAGAGCACAAAAGATTATGTAACAATAATTATGAAGCAAAGATTAATTTACCTGCGGAAAACAGAGCATTCGTTTCATTTGAAAAAGTTCATCATCAATACCGTATCCCTTTAGTTGTGTATGCGGATTTTGAATCAACACTTGTTCCAGTTGAAGAAGAAAATTGCGAAGCAAGAAAAAGTGTAAAGTATCAAATGCACAAACCAAACAGTTTTTGTTTAGTGGTCAAATCAACATTATCAGAAGAACATTTAAACAGATATGGATTAACTTCAGAACCTCTAGTATATCGTGGTGAAAATGCGGAAAAAATATTTCTTGATCACCTATATTCAATAGCTGGAAATGCACAAAGATTATATACAAATATTGTACCAATGAAACCGATGGACGAAGAAGAAGAAATTCAACATGAAAATGCAACTCGCTGTTTTTTGTGCAAAAATGATTTTACTATTGAGAATTATAAAATTAAAGATCACGACCACCTCACAGGTTATTACAGGGGTGCTGCTTGTAATAAATGCAACTTGAGCTATCGTTTACCACTATTTATTCCTGTGGTTCTGCATAACCTCAGTGGGTACGACGCTCATTTTATAATACCCGAATTCGGAAGAGACGAAGGTAAAATCGATGTGTTAGCTGAAACTTCAGAAAAGTTCATAAGTTTTTCCAAAGAAGTTGGAAACCTCAAATTAAGATTCTTGGACTCCTACCGATTTATGCCGTCGAGTTTGTCCAAACTTTCTGAAAACCTCAGGAAACAAGATTTAATCGAAACGAAGAAGATTGTAAACAACGACAAACTGGATCTGGTACTTCGAAAAGGTGTTTTTCCATATGATTACATAGACAGTTTAGAAAGATTTAATGAAACATCATTACCTCCAAAAGAAGAATTTAAAAGTAAACTGTACGACATGGATATATCTCAAGATGATTATAATCACGCATAAAAAGTATGGAACGAATTAGGATTTAGAACATTGGGAGAATATTCAGATTTTTATGTTAAACTAGATGTGACTTTCTTATGTGATGTGATGGAAGAATTTAGAAATACGTGTTTTGCAGCATATGGATTGGACCCTCTTCATTCGTACACTTCGTCTGGACTAGCGTGGCAAGCCATGTTGAAAGAGACAAATTGTAAAATACAACTTCTTACAGATATAGATATGGTTTTGATGTTAGAGTCAGGAGTTCGAGGAGGATTGACGCAAAGTGTAACACGACATGTCAGGGCAAACAACAAGTATTTGCCCGATTATGATGCATCAAAACCAACAACATTCCTGGGTTATTTCGATGCAAATAACTTATACGGATGGGCAATGTCGAATCCCCTTCCATATGATAATTTCAAATGGATAGATCCTGAATCAATTGGAAACATAATGGATATACCGAAGCATGGTGAAACAGGTTATATTTTTGACGTCGATTTTGAATATCCCGAACATCTTCACGATCAACATTATGATTTACCACTGCTTCCGAAGACCGAAATTTCTCCAACTGGAAGATGGCCGAAATTAATGATGGCTTTAACCGACAAGTCTCGGTATGTTGGACACTACTGGATGATACAACAGGCCTTAGACTTGGGATTGAGAATTACAAAAATTAATCGAGTATTACAATTCTCTCAATCTTGTTGGTTAAAACAGTACATTGACAACAACACAAGAAGAAGAGCTGCTGCTACATCAAGTTTTCAAAAAGATTTTTTCAAACTAATGAACAACGCAATATTTGGCAAGACTTTGGAAAACAAAAGGAAACATAAGGATATAAAATTGGTAACTGATCCAGTAAAATTACAGAAATTAGTGCAACAACCAAACTTTGGTACATCTGTAATTATTAATGAAAATCTAGTTCTTATTTCCATGAACAAGAAGTCAGTTACAATGGATCGTCCTTTGTATCTTGGAATGTCAATCTTGGATATTTCTAAAACACACATGTACGAGTTTCATTATAAGAAGATGGTTAACTATTATGGAAGAGAGAACATTGGTATTGCATATATGGATACGGATGCACTCATTTACTGGATTAAAACAAATGACATGTACGAAGATCTACGCACCTTTATATATAAAGATGATTTCGACTTTTCCGATTATCCTAAGGAGCATCCAAATTACGACTACGACAGAAACAAGAAAGTATTGGGAAAATTTAAAGATGAAACAAAGGGTGTGCCAATGATGGAAATTGTAGCATTGATGTCCAAACTGTATTCGTTTCAACTGTACATAAACGAAAGGAACGAACATCAAGTTACGAAGAAAGCCAAAGGAATAAAAACGTCTTTCCTGAAGAAGAACGTACAGTTTGAACATTATAAAAGATGTTTGTTTGAAAATGTTGAAACAACTGCAACATTTAACACCATAAGAAGCTTCAACCATCGTCTTTTCAGTGTGAAGCAAACCAAATCGGCATTGAGCTATAAGGATGACAAAAGATACATCCTTGAAGACAACATAAGAACTCTGCCATTTGGACATTACTCTCTAAACCCTATCGACCAGTAAACCTATTCTTCGTCCTCTACCTTCTTCCTTTTTCCTTTCTGTACAGAAAAGAGGATATGGCGAGCCCAATGCTATATTCTTTCTTTTTACACTAATATGAAATGGTCTTGACCTATATTCAAAACTATATAAAAGAGAATGAACTATTCTACGGATTAGTATTTTTACAAGCGGTGTGCAAGCAACACCTGAAGATGGAAAGTGTGAAGGACAAGATTGTAAATGAACTACATAAACCAGCAAGAAGAAGATTTCCAAGAAGAAGTACAATTATTAAGGGAATGAATGATCTTTATCAAGCTGATCTCATTGAAATGATACCGCACAGTAAATTAAACAAAGGTTTTAAATATATTTTAACAATTATAGACTGTTTTACTAAAATAGCTGACGCTTTACCATTGAAGGATAAGACTGGTAAAAGTGTTATGAAAGCTATGGAAACAACGATACAAAGAAATAAATTCAAAATCAAACATCTACAGACTGATGATGGAAAAGAATATTTTAATAAAGACTTTGGAGCTTTGTTGAAGAAATATCAAATAAATCATTATTCTACAAATTCTGAAGTTAAAGCTTCAATAATTGAAAGATTCAATAAAACATTGAAAGGAGCAATGTACAAAAAATTTTCAAAACGAGGATCATACGTGTGGTATGACATATTACCACAACTTATAAAAGAGTATAACAACAAATATCATCGTACCATCGGAATGAAACCTATCCAAGTAAACAGCGCTAATGCTAAGGTTGTATTACAACGCATCAGAAATAATACAACACCTAAATTGGAAAAGTTGCAACCAAAAAAGTTTAAAGTCAACGATAAAGTTCGTATAAGCAAATACAAAGGTGTATTTAGTAAAAGATATCTACCAAATTGGACTAATGAAGTATTTACAGTTTATAAAGTGCAACCAACTATACCTGAAACTTACTTATTAAAGGATAACAAGGGTGAATTACTTCAAGGTGGATTCTACGGACATGAATTGTTGAAATCAACAGTCGGTGATGTATATCTTGTTGAAAAGGTATTACAAAGGAAAAAGGATATGGTTAAAGTCCGGTGGTTAGGATTCGATAAAAGTGAAGACTCTTGGATTCCTTCAAAAGACTTGGTATAGTAATTTAATAGCTCATTATGTGTTTAACCTTGACACAAGATGGAGATTGTACAACAAAAAGATCGATTTAATATCAATAATATTGATGAATTGACGGTTGACAATGATAAGTTAAATCATGGTAAACATGGTGAATTACTACCAAATACGATAAGATGTTTAATAACTGGTCCTTCAAATTGTGGAAAAACAAATGTTGTTTTTAACCTTATAACTAATCCTAAAGGATTGCGCTTTAACAATATATACATTTTTTCAAAATCATTGCAACAACCGAAATATCAGTTATTGGATAAAGTACTTGCAAGTGTACCTGAAGTGAATTTCTACAAGTTTAATGCCAGTGAAACAATTATGCAACCAAATGAAGCAAAACCATTTTCTATTTTTATTTTTGACGATGTGTCTTGTGAAAATCACGACACTATAAGGAATTACTTCGCTATGGGAAGACATCATAATATCGATAGCATTTATATTGGTCAAACATACAGTAAGATTCCAAAACAACTCATAAGAGACAATGCAAATATGTTGATCATCTTCAAGCAAGATGAAACAAATTTAAAGCATATTTACAATGATCATGTAAATGCGGATATGCCATTTGAGAAATTTAAAGAGATGTGTGGCAAAGCATGGAATGAGAAATATGGCTTTCTCGTTATTATGAAGGAAGAAGATATTAAAAATGGTTGATATCGTGTAGGGTTGGATAAATTTGTATTAATGCGTTGAACTACCGATGCTACATTTAGTTACACGTTGAACCTCACAGTGTAAACATGGTGAATCAAGAAAAACTATTGAAAGAAATAAAATCACTCAGTGATTCTATTAGGATGAAGAATCGTGCATTAAGGATGGGTTTAAGTGAAAGAGAAGAATTTCTAGAGACTACATTTAAACCTATTACGGAACCTTTAAAACAGATATCAGAAACTATCGGTAAACCTCGTTATGAAGGAGATGTTTTACTACCAGTTTCTAAACAAGAAGTACAAGCATTAAAAAAAGAAGAAGATGATGATTCATATACAAGTGCTAGTGAGCAAGAAGAAACAAAGGAAGAGGAAGAACCAATTGTTGAAAAGGAAGAAGAACAGCCAATATCTGAAGCTGAACAATCTATTCCAAATTTAACTCAATTGAGTAGCGATATATTACAACATGGACCTCTTGGAAGAAAATATATAATGAAAATGCTACATGATATGAAATCAAACCCGAATTTGAGTAGATCACACGTATACGGAGCAAGAATTGATGGGAATGAATTAAAGATCGGCGATTCAAAGCTTGAAATAACACAAGACGATTACATCATTATTGGTGAGCATAGATATAAAGGAACAAAAGGACTATATGAATTAATTTTTAAAAACATACCACTAAGGTATTCATCCAAAGATTTAAGTGTTTTTAAGGAGATTCTACAAAATACTAACGCTCATAAAAGAAACTACTTAAAGGATGCAATGATTAATCGTTCACGTGCAACAAAATATAACATCGTTATAAAAAAGTTGTTTCCTCCACGAAAATTGCCAACATTACGTACTGCACCAGCGGTGAGACAACCACTGAAAAGAAAATCTTTATCACTTATGGATTTATCACTTCTTGAACAACATAGTAAAAAGAGTAAAGGAGATACTTCAACATCTGGCAAAGGATTGATGAAAAATCTATACAATACGAATGTGATTTACTACAACGACATCAATAAATTGGTTGATAGAATGAAACTATTGCATGAAGCCATGGAAGCCGGTCATACAGGTTTAAATAATGAATGGGTAGCTCTGATTGACGAACTCAGGAATCGCGGCATAATCGTATAATTGTCCGCGGATAGATAAGAGTTGCAGGCGTATAATGTGTCAGTTCTAACATGAGCGTCGACAAGTTCGGACGATACTCCGCGTTAGGAGTGCAAGTTGGAGAAAACAGAAAAAGAAGTGGATTACCGCAAACACCCGAAGGTGACTATAACATAAATAATAAACGTTTAAAGTTTGTTAAAGATCCAGAAGAAGATGGAGATGCAACAAATTTAAAAACAGTAAAGGAGGAAACATCTACAAGTTTAAAACTCGACAACAACCAACAGTTTGATGCAAAATCTCACAGGGTTATTAATGTTGCAAAACCAGTCAACAATGGAGATGTTGTTAATAGAGGCTATTTTCTATCTGCGATGGAATACGATTTACTGTTGGAAAAGACTAAAAGTGGAAAAAAGTACAATGCTTTAAATTATAAAATAACTAATGTGGCAGATCCAACCGAGGATACAGATACAATCAATAAGCGTTATTTGCACTCTGTAATACAAGAAAAGAAAAAAGATGGATTTTCCTTCTATAAATATACTATAAACGATATTGGATATCCTAAAGAAGAAAGTGATGGTGTTAATATAAAATACATTAAAGATAATTGTATTTTATATAATGGTGCTGTTATTGATTGTCATGAAAAAGTGTTGTCCAATCTGAAAGATGGTTCAACTCCATCGGATGCTGCTACCGTGAGACAAATGAATGAAAGCTTGAAGAAAGGAACATCCACTTTTGTTAAACAAAATCAGGTGGTGTCAAAGAAAGGTGATGAGTTTATGCAAGGAAGTGAAAAGTTTACCTTACTACAACTACAAAATGACAAGTGGGATGGAAAAAATAAAAGATTGTCAAATATAAGTTTAGGCACGGAAGAACATGATGCTGTTATTTTAACACAAGTACCACAACTATCAGCTACTGGTGTAAATTTTATATGTAAAGGTAAACGATTAACCCAAGTTAAATCTGGTAAAGATGATCAGGATTGTGTTGTTGTAAAACAAACTATAGTTTTAGATAAAATAAATAACGTATATGATGGAAAAAATAGAAGAATATCTAACATATCAGCAGGAATAGCTCCGAATGATGTTGCTACTATTAATCAAGTTATAGCAACCTCTAAAAAGGATCCATCTGTGTATACATGTAATGGTAAACGTATCACAAATCTTGATAATCCTACATATGACAAAGATGCTACTAATATCGAGTATGTAACGAATCTTGTAGGTAATGTAGTTATTGATATGCATAATCATTTGATTAATACATCGATGAAACACAATAAAATCGAAGATTCTCAGAGAAACCAATGGATTAAAGATGAAATCATTGATAAATACTAGTAAAACTTATGAATATTTAAGTATGGAATACACAAAAAAGGATTCATTATCATAAAGTATTTCATAGAGTGAAGACGTTGGTTACATAAAACAGCATAGTGAAGACCGTATCGCTCAGTCGTCGTCAAGACAGCGGCAAGAGAGGACGTGGTTTTTCATCAGCTGCATTATCCCTGCTCAGACGGATTCCAATTGGTGCTGTTGTGAATCGAACGATAGACGCTTTACCATACGAATTACATCTGCCCGGAGGTTATCAATATTGTGGACCTGGAACTAAGTTGGCAAAACGTTTAGCAAGAGGAGATCCTGGAATTAATAAATTAGATCAAGCTTGCAAAGAACACGATATAGCATATTCAAAGTATAAAGATTCAACAAATAGATCAATAGCGGATAAAATTCTAGCGGAAAAAGCTTGGCAAAGAGTAAAATCAAGTGACGCAAGTATTGCAGAAAAAGCAGCGGTTTGGGCAGTAACTACAGCCATGAAGACGAAAGCAAAGTTAGGTGCTGGAAGACGTCGCAGAGGAAGACCTGCAAAAAGAAGCGCTCCCAAAAGAGGTGGAAACATTAAAAAAGGACATCGTAGAACTCGTAAGGCAAATGTAAAGAAGACTTCTGTTTGGCAAATGGTAAAAAACGGAGCAGGTTTATATCTAAGACCATACCGTGTGTACTAAATAAAAAGAATCAATTGCTAATTCCAAATAAAGCCTTAACAAATCATCAGTTAAATGATTATGTAAAATGTTTGAAAATACCATTTTTTCGAGGAGTTTTTATGAAAGATGCATTACCAACTAAAATATGGGAAAATGAAACTGGAATAGTAAATTTGGATTCCACCTATGGTCCAGGCACTCATTGGGTATGCTATAAAAAGCTCGGACAAACCGTTTACTACTTTGACAGTTTTGGCAATCTACCACCGCCGAAAGAACTGCAACATTATTTTCGAAACTCCAAAAACATTTTTTACAATTACAAAAGAGAACAACCTAACAATACTGAAATATGTGGGCATTTATGTTTGGAGTTTCTAGCGAAGAGTGTCAGTCAGCTTTAAGATGTCATCGTATACAGTGTCACTGAGTGGAAATTCATCCACATTGAAAAGTACGCTGTTCCCAGCATTGCGTCTATCCAAGGAAAGATTATGGGAAGCGGCATTACTTGATTTAACTACCTACAACTCAATTCCCAATGTTACGGAAGGAAAGAACAATTTACTACATTATTATGAAACTAAGGATGCTTCAGGAAAATACTCAGAATTGAAAATAATTACATTTCCTACTGGAGCTTATGAAATCGATGATATAAACCAATTACTACAAAAACAACTCGGAGAAGAAAATATCACCGTTAAAGGAAACAATAATACTTTAAAAGCAGAAATAACTTCAAAATATTATATCGATGTCAGCTTGGAAAACTCCATTGGCAGTTTACTTGGATTTACAGATACAAATAAGAAAATCTTAACTCCTGGAACTACTCATTCAGGTGATACAACTGTTACAATATTGAAAGTCAATAGTATCGATGTAACGTGTAATATTATACACGGATCGTATAGAGAAGGAGTGAATCAGCATATTTTACATACATTTTATCCAACTGTGGCTCCTGGTTTTAAAATTGTTGAGAAGCCACAAAATTTGATATACCTACCGTTAAACACCAGTTTCATTTCAGACATCGTACTGAACATATTGGATCAAGACGATGTTAGTGTTGACTTTAGAGGAGAAACGATAACTATACGGATACACATCAGAGCGGCAACATAAAGGTCAACATGGGATTATCATTTAAACCGCAACGGAAGAGTCGGGAGCTCAGTAGCTCCTCGACATTGGAAGAGTTAACATCGGACAACATTCGTTTTCTACAGAAGATTGGATTGAAACTTAACAACGATGGATATCCTGGATATATCTCAAGGACCGACATTCGACGAAACACTATGGGAGAAGGAATATCACACGCACAACCCTTACACTTCATCAAAATTAAACAATAACGATGAAATAAGGATTCCCATTCAACAACAAGATATTTACACATTACCGTGTGAAAGTTATTTATATATTGAAGGACGGGTATTAAAATTGGATGGAAAAACTGCTTCAACAGTTCCTTTTATAAATAACCCGATGGCATATCTTTTTGATGAAATAAGATATGAGATATCAGGGGTAACAGTTGATTCGACAAAAAAGGTTGGTATAACAACGACATTGAAAGGATTAACATCATTAACACCGCATGAGAAGAATTCAATAGTCACCGCCGGATGGGTTGCCCCTGATAAAGACACTATAACACCGGATTCCAACGGTCACTTTGATTTTCATGTACCTTTACGATTGCTTTTGGGATTCGCTGAAGATTACAAACGAATAATAATAAATGTCAAACAAGAATTGGTATTACTCAGATCTTCAACTAACAAGGACTTGATACTTGCAGACCCTGCAACTACGGAAGATAAACTGGAATGGCAACTACAATGGATAAAGTTGTTTGGAGAGTACCTCATGTAAGATTGGCCGACGAACATAGAATCGTATTATTGAGAAAGTTAAAATCTGACCGTGATATTGTGATGCCATTCCGAAGTTGGGAATTCCATGAATATCCTACACTACCTCAGACAGAACGACAAACATGGACCGTCAAAACATCAACTTACTTGGAACGAGCAAGGTACATAATACTCGGTTTTCAAACTAAGCGAAAAGATGTTATCACTGCAAATGCCGGTCAATTTGATCACTGTAAAATAAAGAATTGTAAAGTTTTCCTAAACTCTCAATTCTTTCCCTATGACAATTTGAATGTCATGTTCAGCAAAAAACGTTTTTCCATTTTATACGATATGTATGCAAGATTTCAATCGTCATATTATGGAAAGACTAATACACCGCTATTATCACCTGACCAGTATTATTCCAAGGCTCCGATAATTGTAATCGATTGTTCAAAACAAAATGAATCGGTAAAATCATCAAGTGTGGATATAAAAATTGAAATGGAATTTGAACAACCAGTAGCGGATGGAACTTCGGCATACTGTCTAATTCTACATGATAAAATAGTTACTTACACACCGCTGACCGGAATTGTGAAGAATGTACTTTAAAAAGAATTAGTACAACGACTGCAGATTTTTGAGGTTAGAATTATCTGCTTCACTTTTTGAGGTTAGAATTTCGTTTGTGAAAAACAAGTTGAAAACAAACATTTATGTGATTGTATAAATTTCAAGGATTTCACGAAAAACATAAAAGCGAGAAAATCATGAGTGGAAAGTTCATTTTATATTCGACCGTCGTATGGGAAACATCGTTCGCAAAATGAGTTCTACTAACGGAGAAGGAAAAAAACCTCTAATGGATGAGAATAGTTCAGATATAGAAAAACAAGTTGAACGAGAAATGGACGAGTTCCTCAAGTTTAACAAACATAAGAAGAGAGAAGAAGAAAAAGAAGAAGGAGAAGCTGAAAAAGAAGTAAAAAGAAAAAAGGTTGAAGTTAACATTACAACTAATATTTTAACAGAAGTATTTCTTCGGATTTTCTACCCCATTTCTTCATGCATGACGAAAAGTATTTCAGTTGGAATTTTAAAATCATTGGATTATTCACCGATTGTTATTTTAAATCATGGAAATAAAATGGTTACATTCACTGAAACTTCTTGGGAATCATTTATGAAACATTTACATCTTTTGGAATGCTATTTGAGTAACAACACATTTGGAAGAAGAACAAGATTAAGTTTATTGGAATCAAATATTGAAGTTGATATAGTGAAACATCGTGGAGGACAAATGGTTCGCTTCAGAGATTTAACTAGACATGATGTAAAATTACTTTTAACTAAAGAAGAATTTTACACTTTAAGTTGTACTACCGGTCCCGTCACCAGATATTTGAAACAACTAATATTTTCAAGTGCAATAATCAAAGACTATCTAATCGATACATTGGACAGACAACCTTTTGTTCCAATTTTATACGGTCCCGTGGATACTTCAATTTTTAATCGAATACCCCAAGAAGTGGATATGTGGAGACAATTGAACAACTATCACACCAACTTTAATATCGATGAAGAAGCACAAGAAGTTAAAGAAGAACAATCGTGTTTGTAATACAAGTCAGTTGCTGACGAGACTTCATCATGAACAAACGGGTTTCGTTTTCTAATGCGCCACATATAATGGATGTTAAAAAAGGTATAATTGAATTTCAAGCTTTTCGAGGAAATGATGGAAATTTTATTATAAAAGAATTAGTAATTTTGGATATGAACACATCTGTAGTTTATCATTACTTATTCAAACCTCCATTACCATTCAATAGACTAACAACTAAAGCGAAAGTTACAAACAAATGGTTGTACAAACATTTTCACAACTTAAGATGGGATGAAGGTTTTATTAATTATAACATGATGCCGCACATTATGAATCATTACTGCAAAGAGTTCAAAACTATCTACACAAGAGGATTGGAAAAAGCTAATTGGATACAATCATTTACAAGCAACGAAGTGATAAATGCAATAATAGATAGAGATTTCCAATGCTACTTCAATGAACTTTGTATTTCATCAAAGAGTTTTAAACATCGAAGGTCACAGTGCGCTTTGAAGAATGCCTACCGCTTAAATAATTTCCTTCAACAGAATGGTGGGGGTAATGTCGGTAATAAAAGTGAGAGCGCTACCATGACGCAGCATGAGTATTACTCGAACCTCCGAAGAGACAACATCTCCGACGGACATTATTATTAACAAGAAGATTAACAATAACATCAAGATGGCATCGCAGAACTTTCTTCAAAATTTGGTTGATCAATTCAACGCTCATTCTAAATCAACAATCTAACCGACGAAGAAATGTTCTGAACTAAAAGAAGAAAAACATTACATCATACATACAATCAAGAAGATGGACACTTCAATTGGTGATGCTATTAATTGCACATTGAGCGAGGCGTCGTATACAGTTGGTGACGAACCGAAGTTTCAAATCTTCCTACCGAAACGGTTTGTACAACTTCTACAAAATGAAGATCTTCGAGTTATTCAACCTGGCGCACTCTATTTAGTTTCACACGGACCGAGTGGAAACAACTCAACTGAACTAACTATTCATGTAACACCTACTACTAACTAGTTTGTACATAACATTGTAAATATATGTGTTTGTAATGGTTTCTCAATAAAGATGATATAAAACAAAACAAAAAATAAAAGAAGCAACATATTGTTATGTCTTTGTACATAGCAATATGTTGCTTTTTTTAAAAATTCCACGGGATGACCTTGACCCAATTTTGTGTGTTAATAAAAGTGAAAATCAACTTGTGAAATTCATCAGTCTACGACTAGCTTTCGTACCGTACACATCTCGCTCTCTATAACTAAATACAAAACTTCAACATGTCCCTAAAGGTCAAGTGTGCATCTTACGATACCAACACCATTACGAGTTTTGAACAACTTGAAGATTTAACCAACGAAATGCGAGTTTTACTTACCGGTGGTTATCACTTAACTGTTGATGTTAGTGCTACTAATGTAAGGATGTTTACTAAAACAAAATACTGTGATGATGAAGTATTTCTTTCTACACAACCTACAACATCTTCATCGCCGACTGGTCAACATAACATCAAGTTCCACAAGTATTACCAATGTTAAATAACTTTTAACAAATAAAACTAAGGAATCACGTGATCAATGTCAAGTTGATAAAAAGGGAATGATACTTGTATAACTAATCATTCGCTTCCCGACTCTCGCTGCGTCAACACCTAATTTTAAAGATGTTATACAGAATGATGATCGAACTTGATGGAAAAATATATGGAAAAGATTACAACACCGTTGAACAAATGACAGAAGATTTAGAAATATTAACCCGAGAAGGATATCAGGCTAAATTAATTTTAAAATTTCCTGAAGTACATCCACTATCGACTGAAGAACTTATCGCTATGGCTAAAGCGGAGAGAGAGAAAGTATCAATTTTCCTTACATTAGTAAGGTATAATTTTTTAAAACTTCGTTTGGATGACCTTGAAATTACCCCCACCACTTTTCGTAGTACATAAAACTGACTATTCAACACTATACACTCTTATTCTTTCACTGGACTCAGCAGCGTCAACATGGAAAAACAAAATTACAAGTACGAACCTCGTTACTGTTGTGAACAACAGTGTACAGATTTAGGACCAATGATGGTGGACGGGTTAGCTTGCACTAAGTGTGAATTTTTCGGATCTTGTTACTGCAAATGCAAAACAAAACAACTACCGCCGCCGGAATTGCGAACTTTCAAATTTTACAAATCAAGATATTTTCATACATGCTGTCCTCAAAGATGTTTCAAATTCCATCCTCTCGATCTAGCTTATTGTCAACGCACCAAGTCTCATGAAGATGATTTTTGTACACATATGATAAAAAGATGTAAATACAGGTCGGATTGGTATTCAGATCCTGTTGAACCATCGAATGTGTAATTTCAGTTTTACACTCTTTTTTAAAACTTCAATTGGATGACTTTGAGATTTCCCCCACCATTGGTTTTTTTTAGATTTCCCCCACCATAAGTCTTTTAAATTTCCCCCACCATTAGTTTAAGTTTTGTATCTTATTGAATCCACCTTTGAATTATTTCACTTCCAACATTCTAACTAACAACATGGGAACACCTTTCGTCAGGTTTCATCATGTAATAACTGAGAGGGAAGAAATGGAAGAATTGTTTCAAAACTTGCTTGCTATAATGGATAGATATTATATGAGATGGATCAGAATTGATGTTCAATATTTACGTCCTGGTGAATTATCTTCATCATCACAGAGTGAGGAGGACGAGGCAAATACTCCAGCTAAGATATTTGAATTAAAAGACGAAGAAGAAGAACTTAGCTTTTTATTTAATCATAAGCTCGCCGTTAAATAAGCCCCCTCCCTTGGCGGCGTTCCTCATTTACTCGCCGACTCTCCAACGATGAACAACTCTCCATTGGTGCGGATGAATTCTAGTTTTGAAATAAACTCTAAAGAAGAGTTACAAGCTATTTTTAATATTTTACAAGAACTTGTAGATAATTTTACAACTATCAAAATGAATTTGGAAATAAAATACGATTGTCCTATTTGTGATAAGGTTGAAAGTTCGGACGAAGACAGTTTACTAAATCTAACTCCTGCACCATCTGACACTACTGACGGTAATAATGAAGAGCAAAATCTTTCCCCCACCACTTCTTTGTAATTCATCTTTCCCCCCACCACTTTTTTATTTAACTAACATTTCTCGCTTTCACTCCTCATTCCGTCTTCGACTTTTGTACTATCAACATAACTTCTTTTAAAATTTCAAACACTAACACAATCATGATGGATATGATGGATGAATTTCCCTTTGTAACTAGAATGGAAGAGGATAAATTGAAATTGGATATTAAACGATTGGAACGGGAAAACCAACTCGAGATATTACGTTTCTTCAAACTTGCCAAATACGTCATCTGGGGACTCTGCCTTTACCTTATCCTCGTCGTCGGCGTTTACTTTTACAACTCCGTATTTCATCACAAAAATTCAACCTGTATTGCACATTGATTGTATTTGTTTTTGCACATTGATTGTATTTGTTTTTACGAATAAATTTCAAAAGAGTCTTCTACCTATCCCGCTATCACCGGGTAGTTCAACTCTCAGAACTATTTCCTGTGGTAGCGGGATAGGCTTTTTTTAAAAACTTACTCGGGATGACCTTGACATACTTTCCGTACCCCACATTATCAAGTTGAATTTCAGTTTTGAAGCAACTTTTAATTTATGCGCAATTTTAGTTCAACCGAGCGCCATCTCCACTCCCCCCATTGATTAATTCATCATCTGACAGGCCGGAAGCTCTAGACCCCCCATTAACTGACATCTACAGTCACGCATATATTTCGACGCGTCATGTTTCATTCTTCATTCTCGTTCTATCCGCGGAACTTAACACTTCTATTTACCTTCTCTCTCTCTTGTTATGACTGCGCTATGTTTGAACTGACTTTTATTTTCGTTCAACTGTTAGAGTTTTTGTTAACACCGTCGAATTACAATTTTGAACTAATTTTTAATTTATGCGAAGTTTTACTTCAACCCCGGTTAATTTATGCGCAAATTTAGTTCAACTCCCGATAGTTGAATTTCAGTTTTGAACCAACTTTTAATTTATGCGCAAATTTAGTTCAACACCCCGATTGTTGAATTTCAGTTTTACACTAACTTCTAGTTTCGTTCAACTATTAGAGTTTTTATTAACACCGTCGAATTTCAATTTTGAACTAACTTATATTTTATGCGCACTCTTCGCTCAACCGACCGCCGACGCTCTCACCATCTCCACCCCGACATCTATTGTCCCCACTTCTGGCTCACCGGAAGCTGCGTGCCGTGGCACGTGGCTTCCGGTGACGTCACTTCCGGGCCAGAAGTAACCAAAACACACTACTATTTATGTTACTTAAGAGTTCTGAGATAAATATTTAACTAGCCTATGTGTTGTTAAATCTCATCTATGTTTGTCTGTCTGGCCTTTTTTTGGCGCTTTTCCCTGTGATTAATTATATGTTTTTTAATAGTTTTGTTAAAAATATTATATATTTATTGTTTTTTGACCTTGTTATATAGTTTATTTATTTGTTTTAAGCTTATCTTGTTTGTACAACTAATCAGTATCTCCAGTTCAAATTTGTTATTTTAAGCCCATTTTAATATTAGTGACTTGGTGCAAATGTACTGAACTTTGACTTGTCCTATTGTACTGATTTGTACCTAACGGAATAAAGTGAAATTTGAATTTTGAATTTGAATTTTTGTCATTCTATATAAGAAAAAGCAAGATTGGATCTAAAATTCACTATACAGTTTATATATAAATGTAAACATTGTATAATAGCTGTATCTATTTTTTTAATGGAAAATCTTAGATAATATAATAGATATATCTAAAAAGAAAATAATTATAATCGATATATGCTAAAGTAATTAAAATTTTAATAAAAATAGAGTAGGCTCCCGAACTTAACCTTCTTTTAGTTTAAACAAAAACGGTCACGAAATAATCTATTTAACACCATACAGAGGTTCAAAAGGCTTGTTTATTCCTGCATTTTTCCATACAAATCACAATTTAATAAATTGTTACATGGTAACGAGCAAAATACAAACTGCATAACAAGTTCTTTGTAAGGCTAGAGTCAACTGGAAGAGCTTAATATAATATTGATGACCTCTTCTCGGGGACGCTTTTAAGTCTTTTGAGTTGTAGGCTGTAATACAGGTAATGAATGCTGTTAACATTTCAATACATGTTCTTCACTGACACTTCAAAGTAAAGATGCTTTTCAAACATGCAATGAGTTTAGATTGCACATGCGCCGTTTTCAAGTATGTATTTGCACTCAAATATCCAGATATATCTTAAACTAATTTTTGTTTTGTAGTGCGTTGCAGGTACAATACAAAAAGCTCGTCAGATTTATACTGCTTGTTGGTAAAAAATGATATAACATAAGCAATAAACATGTTTTAATGATGTTTTAATGACATTATTAAACATCATTAAAAAAAGAACATGAGAATGTTCACTATTAACCAAGTGGCAAGGAACTTTAAAACATGCTTAACTATATTTAATGCACATAATATTCCTGTGAATAAATGTCAACAAATGCTTTAAAAAAAAACTCGATATTCAACATTAGCTATATCCCATTATTTATGATTTGTAACTAAAATTCAAATGCGGTTAGTTGTATGAAATAATGTAGGCCCAATAATACTTAAAACAAAGATACACAGGTTAAGAAACAACTTGTCTAATATTAAAGGTAACTCCGATCAGAAACTGGCTGTAATTAATTTGTTACTGACGCAGGGAAGTTTTGCATAACCGAAGGCTCTTTAACTTATAAGATAAACCTTATCTGCCTTCAGGTTGATTGGGCTAAATTTCCAGTTTCTCGTGAATGATATTACCATGGTAATTTTGAAAACTCATTATAAAACAAGAGGTTTTGTTATCTTTTCTCTGAATATATAATTTTTATTTTGCTTTATTCGATATACGTACTTACCCAATATCCATGTATAAGTGGATAGTACATATTCTGATTATGAAACATTTAAGGAACAGACATTTTTAAACTTAATTTAGCGGATTTCCCTATAGGGAGTTCGACATTGCAGTATTAGTAACTGTTCCCTTGACCACGGTACTTTTCCGTTTTTAGGTCACCAAAAGAGAAAAACTCCGTTTGTTGAAATTCACAGAATTAACTCAAAAAGTAAAAATAAAATGTACTTTACAGGGTTTAAATTTAATGTGAGATATGGCCGATTGATTTGGTCATGAATTTGAAATATATTTCAAAATATAAATATACATAGGAAATATGAAGTGTGATTTTTTTAAATGTGAACATGTAAGTGAAATATATAAAAACAAACAGTTTAGTATTTTGAAATTTTAACTTGGTTTAACGAACGGGTTTAAGGCATAAGGAGAAAAGCCAAAAATATTTGTCCCATGTTAATCTTATGGAAAATTAACAGAACCCTGTATCTCGCTTATTTATTGGCATAACTTAATAAAATTTGGTATGTAGCCTACATTCGCTAGGTAGGGTTTGACTGATATTTTCTTACAACACCCATATGATGCAATTTGAGATTTACCTTAACTAACCACTACATTTTCTGACAACATCCCATGGCAGCAAACCTACATACTCAATACTTATTTCTATCGTGTTTATGGGGGAAATACAAAATCTCAAATTCTTTTGGGAAATTCGCTGAGTACCCAGGTCTGCTGCGACTGGAGTATTTTATCTTAGACCATACTATAAGGTATGCAGAATATCGTATTTAACGTGGGTACAAAGTGCGAGGCGGATGTGGGACAGTTGTAGAAGTCGGGCTCACTCACTGTGAACGTCTCTAACGAAGGGATCTGCGAAAGAGTCTCGTTACTGGAACAATAGATTCGCTCGATAGCCCAGCAAACTTGTGTGCACCGCCAGACCTTCTCGTTTGGAAAACAAAGCTATAAAAATAAGTTGCACTACTCCCTTTGAACTTAAACAGTATTGAAACTATATCCTTAGTTTCGAGTGATCAATATTAATTTTAGATAATATTTTATTGAAGTAGAATTATTTTACATAATTTCTAGCTTTTCTTTTGAATGTCTTTGTATTATTATAAGAACATTTTTTATTTTAAGTAAGGAATGTTATTAAATATCATAAATTTTAACTCTGTTGTTTACTTGGTCTGTTTGCCTGAACGGTTCTTAAACCAAGAGTACTATCCAGAAGACTATTGGTCGTTGAAAATATATAAAAATAAAGCGAAAGCTAAAGATTTATCATAATCATGTTTAGATTATATTTTATTTCTAACATGACAATGGCTAAATGTTGGAGCTAAACAGTCACTTATGGCTGAATATTGCTGGTTGGTAACAAAGTTTAGAAAATAATTTTGAGTATCAGTAGGAGTAATAGAAAAAGAAATAGAGAAATTTCATTTATAATAATAATTTGTTAAGAATATGTTTGATTGTGTTAAATAATAATAATAAATACATAAACTGAAACACTCATAATAAATAGGTAGCATGGCAGCTATTTCGCGGGTTCAAATCCGCGTTTCTGCCAGGGAATTTTAGTACCATTCATCTGTACTGTAGAGGCTCACCCCCTTACTTTTTCTAATACAACCCAACCACAGATCAATAGTCTATGTGAACAGGGCAAAGTAAGGGCAAAAAAGACACCTGCCAACCTCTTTTAAATAACAAATATTCAATAATAATTACCATACAATATTAGTTTTATGAAAATTCAAGGAGTTTTAATACAATATTGCAATATAATGTTAAAAAATTATTACTGTCGAGACGAATAGTTTACCGGAAATAAGAAATCAGTTAAAAAAGATTTGTAGTAGAGAGTTGATCATCCAGCCGGGTGACCGTGACAGACGAGTCTGCCCTGGCGAGTCCGTGGGAAGGGAGGAGTGTGCCTCCCAGCCGGGTGACCGTGACAGACGAGTCGGCCCTGGCGAGTCCGGGGGAAAGAAGGAGTGTGCCTCCCAGCCGGGTGACCGTGACAGACGAGTCTGCAATGGCGAGTCCGGGGGAAAGGAGGAGTGTGCCTCCCAGCCGGGTGACCGTGACAGACGAGTCTGCAATGGCGAGTCCGTGGGAAGGGAGGAGTGTGCCTCCCAGCCGGGTGACCGTGACAGACGAGTCTGCCCTGGCGAGTCCGGGGGAAAGAAGGAGTGTGCCTCCCAGCCGGGTGACCGTGACAGACGAGTCTGCCCTGGCGAGTTCGGGGGAAAGGAGGAGTGTGCCTCCCAGCCGGTTGACCGTGACAGACGAGTCTGCCCTGGCGAGTCCGGGGGAAGGGAGGAGTGTGCCTCCCAGCCGGGTGACCGTGACAGACGTGTCTGCCCTGGCGAATCCGTGGGAAGGGAGGAGTGTGCCTCCCAGCCGGGTGACCGTGACAGACGAGTCTGCCCTGGCGAGTCCGGGGGAAGGGAGGAGTGTGCCTCCCAGCCGGGTGACCGTGACAGACGAGTCTGTCCTGGCGAGTCTGGGGGAAGGGAGGAGTGTGCCTCCCAGCCGGGTGACCGTGACAGACGAGTCTGCCCTGGCGAGTCCGGGGGAAAGAAGGAGTGTGCCTCCCAGCCGGTTGACCGTGACATACGAGTCTGCCCTGGCGAGTCCGGGGGAAGGGAGGAGTGTGCCTCCCAGCCGGGTGACCGTGACAGACGAGTCTGCCCTGGCGAGTCCGGGGGAAGGGATGAGTGTGCTTCCCAGCCGGGTGACCGTGACAGACGAGTCTGCCCTGGCGAGTCCGGGGGAAAGAAGGAGTGTGCCTCCCAGCCTGTTGACCCTGACAGACGTTCTGCCCTGGCGAGTCCAGGGGAAGGGAGGAGTGTGCCTCATAAACTGGTGACCGTGACAGACGAGTCTGCCCTGGCGAGTCCGGGGGAAGGGAGGAGTGTGCCTACCAGCCGGGTGACCGTGACAGACGAGTCTGCCCTGGTGAGTCCGGGGGAAGGGAGGAGTATGCCTCCCAGCCGGGTGACCGTGACAGACGAGTCTGCCCTGGCGAGTCCGGGGGAAAGAAGGAGTGTGCCTCCCAGCCGGGTGACCGTGACAGACGAGTCTGCAATGGCGAGTCCGGGGGAAAGGAGGAGTGTGCCTCCCAGCCGGGTGACCGTGACAGACGAGTCTGCCCTGGCGAGTCCGGGTGAAGGGAGGAGTGTGCCTCCCAGCCGGTTGACCGTGACAGACGAGTCTGCCCTGGCGAGTCCGGGGGAAGGGAGGAGTGTGCCTCCCAGCCGGGTGACCGTGACAGACGTGTCTGCCCTGGCGAGTCCGTGGGAAGGGAGGAGTGTGCCTCCCAGCCGGGTAACCGTGACAGACGAGTCTGCCCTGGCGAGTCCGTGGGAAGGGAGGAGTGTGCCTCCCAGCCGGGTGACTGTAACAGACAAATCTGCCCTGGCGAGTACGGGAGAATGGAGGAGTGTGCCTCCCAGCCGGGTGACTGTGACAGACGAGTCTGCCCTGGCGAGTACGGGGGAAGGGAGGAGTGTGCCTCCCAGCCGGGTGACCGTGACAGACGAGTCTGCCCTGGCGAGTCCGGGGGAAGGGAGGAGTGTGCCTCCCAGCCGGGTGACCGTGACAGACGAGTCTGCCCTGGCGAGTCCGGGGGAAAGAAGGAGTGTGCCTCCCAGCCGGGTGACCGTGACAGACGAGTCTGCCCTGGCGAGTCCGGGGGAAGGGAGGAGTGTGCCTCCCAGCCGGGTGACCGTGACAGACGAGTCTGCCCTGGCGAGTCCGGGGGAAGGGAGGAGTGTGCCTCCCAGCCGGGTGACCGTGGCAGACGAGTCTGCCCTGGCGAGTCCGGGGGAAGGGAATAGTGTGCCTCCCAGCCGGTTGACCGTGACAGACGAGTCTGCCCTGGCGAGTCCGGGGGAAGGGAGGAGTGTGCCTCCCAGCCGGGTGGCCGTGGCAGACGAGTCTGCCCAGGCGAGTCCGGGGGAAGGGAGGAGTGTGCCTCCCAACCGGTTGACCGTGACAGACGAGTCTGCCCTGGCGAGTCCGGGGGAAGGGAGGAGTGTGCCTCCCAGCCGGTTGACCGTGACAGACGAGTCTGCCCTGGCGAGTCCGGGGGAAGGGAGGAGTGTGCCTCCCAGCCGGGTGACTGTGACAGACGAGTCTGCCCTGGCGAGTCCGGGGGAAGGGAGGAGTGTGCCTCCCAGCCGGTTGACCGTGACAGACGAGTCTGCCCTGGCGAGTCCGGGGGAAGGGAGGAGTGTGCCTCCCAGCCGGGTGACTGTGACAGACGAGTCTGCCCTGGCGAGTCCGGGGGAAGGGAGGAGTGTGCCTCCCAGCCGGGTGACCGTGACAGACGAGTCTGCCCTGGCGAGTCCGTGGGAAGGGAGGAGTGTGCCTCCCAGCCGGTTGACCGTGACAGACGAGTCTGCCCTGTCGAGTCCGTGGGAAGGGAGGAGTGTGCCTCCCAGCCGGGTGACAGTAACAGACAAATCTGCCCTGGCGAGTACGGGAGAATGGAGGAGTGTGCCTCCCAGCCGGGTGACTGTGACAGACGAGTCTGCCCTGGCGAGTCCGGGGGAAGGGAGGAGTGTGCCTCCCAGCCGGGTGACCGTGACAGACGAGTAGTGGGGTTTGGTTACTTTCAAAACGGAAGTCGTGCCAATTGCCAGCCGCTGCCGGCCAGCTGCCATCGGCCAGCTGCCAAATCAGTCGCTGCCGCCATATGCCATGCCATATAGCTTCCGGTGGGGGAGGAGATGTTATTTGAAATTTGAAATTCAACTTGACAATTGGGTTACGGAAAGTATGTCAAGGTCATCCAGAGTAAGTTTTAAAAAACCCTATCCCGCTACCACCGGAGTAATAGTTCGGATAGTGGAACTAACTCCGGTGATAGCGGGATAGGTATAGAATTAGGTTTGTGAATTTTATTTGTGAAAAACATACAATCAATGTGTGACAGCAGTGTTTAAACAAGTCGAAGTTTTATTATGAACTACAGAGTTGTAAATACAAACACCGACGACGATGAGAAGGTAAACGCAGGGTCCCCAGATGATGTATTTAAAAAGTTTGAACAAACGTAGCATCTCGAGTTGGTTTTCCCGTTCCATTTCCAATCGTTTGATTTCCAATTTCAATTTATCCTCTTCCATACTTGTTACAAATGGAACTTCATCCATCATATCCATCATGTTTGTGTTTTTTGAAATTTTGAAACGAGCGATGTTGATAGTAGAAGAGGCGACGATGGAATGAGAATCGAAAGAGGGAAATGTGGGTTAAATAAAGAAGTGGTGGGGGAGAAAGAGCGTTGTTACATAGAAGTGTTGGGGGAAAGATGTTGCTCATCATTTGCCTCAGAAGTTGTGTCCGACTGTAGAGGGGTAAGAGGAGTAAGATTTAGTAAACTGTCTTCATCAGAATTTTCAACCTTATTACAAATAGGACAAGCGTAAGTTATTTCCAAATTCATTGTAATAGCGTTAAATTTATCCATAATTTCATTTAAAGTATTAAATATGTCTTGTAAATCTTCTTTTGAGTTTATTTCAAAACTAGCATTCATTCGTGCCAATGGAGAGTTGTTCATCGTTAGAGAGTTGGCAATCGAATGAGGATCAGCGCCTAGGGAGGGGGCTTATATAATGGTGACCTTGAGCAAGCGTCTAGGGAGGGGGGCTGTCTAGGGAGGGGGCTTCTATACAGGGGACCTTGAGCTTATGATTGAATAAAACGTTTAGTTCTTCTTCTTTGTCTTTTAATTCAATTATTTTAACCGAAGTAGTTGTTTCATCTTCTTCACTCGATGAAGAAAACAATTCACCAGGATTTAAATATTGAACTACAATTCTGAACCATCTTATAGGATATTCATCAATGACAGAAAGTAAGTTTTGAAACAATTCTTCCATCTCCTCCCTGTCAGTTATTATATGTTCAAACTTTATAAATTTTCCTTCCATGTTGTTAGTTAGAGTGTTGGAAGTGGAATGATTTAATATTATATAAAAATTAGAACTAGTGGTGGGGGAAATCTCAAGGTCATCCAATTGAAGTTTTAAAAAAGAGTGTAAAACTGAAATTACACATTTGATGGTTCTACAGGATCGGAATACCAATCTGATCTGTATTTACATCTTTTTATCATATGTGTACAAAAATCATCTTGATGAGACTTGGTGCGTCGACAATGAGCAAGATCTAGAGGGTGAAATTTGAAACATCTTTGAGGACAACATGTATGAAAATATCTTGATTTGTAAAATTTGAAAGTTCGCAATTCCGGTGGTGGTAGTTGTTTTGTTTTACATTTGCAATAACAAGATCCGAAGAATTCACATTTAGTACAAGCTAACCCATCCACCATCATTGGTCCTAAATCTGTACACTGTTGTTCACAACAGTAACGAGGTTTGTACTTGTATTTTTGCTCTTCCATG
Organism: Neoaliturus tenellus; assembly: GCA_030545055.2. NCBI lineage: Eukaryota > Metazoa > Arthropoda > Insecta > Hemiptera > Cicadellidae > Neoaliturus > Neoaliturus tenellus. The sequence continues at coordinate 125,206,280 of CM061532.1, forward strand.
TTGACACTGCGGAGTCTAGCGAAAGAATAAGATTGTATAGTGATGAATAGCGAGTTTTATGTGCTATGAAAAGTGGTAGGGGTAATTTCAAGGTCATCCAAATGGAGTTTTAAAAAATTATACCTTACAAGTGTAAGGACTATTGAAATTTAGGAAGTTTGTTTTTGTTTGTTTTCTTCAGACTTTTTTTCTCTCTCCGAATTAGCCATAGCAATAAGTTCTTCTGTTGATAGTGGATGTACTTCAGGAAATTTTAAAATTAATTTAGCTTGATATCCTTCTTTAGTTAATACATCTAAATCTTGAGTCATTTGTTCAACAGTGTTATAATCTTTTCCATAGATTTTCCCATCAAGTTCAATCATCATTCTGTATAACATTTTATAGAATAGATCTTGTCGTGGCGAGAGCTGAGAAGCGAATGATTATTTATGAAACTGTTACATCCTTTTTATGAACTTGACATTGATCACGTGATTCCTTAGTTGTAATTTTATTTATTAAAAGTTATTCAACATTGGTAATACTTCTGGAACTTGACGTTATGTTGACCAGCAGGCGATGAAGAAGTTGTAGGTTGTGTAGAAAAAAATATTTCATCATCGCAATATTTTGTTTTAGTGAACATCCTTGTATTAGTAGCACTAACATCAACAGTTAAGTGATAACCACCGGTAAGTAAAACTCGCATTTCATTAGTTAAATCTTCAAGTTGTTCAAAAGTAGTTATGGTGTTGGTATCATAAGATGCACACTTAACCTTTAGGGACATGTTGAAGTTTTGTATTTAGTGCTAGAGAGTGAGATGTGTACGGTACGAAAGGTAGTCGTAGACTGATGAATTTCACAAGTTGATTTTCACTTTTATTATCACACAAAATTGGGTCAAGGTCATCCCATGGAAATTTTAAAAAAAGCAACATATTGTAATGTACAAACACATTACAATATGTTGCTTTTTTTATTTATTTTTTTTTTTAGGTTTATATCATATTTATTGAGAAACAAATACAAAGAAATATTTACAATTTTATGTACAAACTAATCAGTAGTAGGTGTTACATGAATTGTAAGTTCGGTAGAGTTGTTTCCACTTGGTCCATGTGATACCAAATAGAGTGCGCCGGGTTGAATTATACGAAGATATTCATTTTGTAGTAGTTGTACGAAGCGCTTTGGTAGGAAGATTTGAAATTTTGCTTCATCACCAATTGTATAAGGTGCCTCGCTTAATGTGCAATTTATAGCATCACCTACTGAAGTTTCCATCTTCTTTATTGTATGAATGATGTAGTGTTTTTCTTCTTTCAGCTCGGAACATTTCTTCGTAGGTAGGATTGTTGATTTTGAATGAGCGTTGAATTGTTCAACTAAATTTTGAAGTAAGTTGTTTGATGCCATCTTAATGTTTTTGTTGATGCTAATCTTCTTGTTAATAAGAATATCCGTTGGAGATGTTGTCTCTTCGGAGGTTCGAGTAATACTCATGCTGTGTCATGGTAGCGCTCTCACTTTTATTATCGAGACTACCCCCACCATTGATGCTACCCCCACCATTGATGCTACCCCCACCACTGAAGCTACCCCCACCACTTTGTTGAAGGAAATTATTCAAGCGGTAGGCATTCTTCAAAGCACACTGTGACCTTCGATGTTTAAAACTTTTTGATGAAATACAAAGTTCATTAAAGTAGCATTGGAAATCTCTATCTATTATTGCATTTATTACTTCATTGCTTGTAAATGATTGTATCCAATTTGCTTTTTCTAATCCTCTTGTGTAGATAGTTTTAAACTCTTTACAATAATGATTCATAATATGTGGCATCATGTTATAATGAATAAAACCTTCATCCCATTTTAAGTTGTGAAAATGTTTGTTTAACCATTTGTTTGTAACTTTCGCTTTAGTTGTTAGTTTATTGAATGGAAATGGAGGTTTGAACAAGTAATGATAAATTACAGATGTGTTCATATCCAAAATTACTAATTCTTTAATAATGAAATTTCCATCATTCCCTCGAAAAGCTTGAAATTCAATTATACCTCTTTTAACTTCCATTAACTGTGATGCAGTAGAAAACGAAACCCGTTTGTTCATGATGAAGTCTCATCCACAACTGACTGTTATTACAAACACGATTGTTCTTCTTTTATTTCTTGTGCTTCTTCGTTTATATTAAAATTGGTGTGATAGTTGTTTAATTGTCTCCACATATCTACTTCTTGAGGTATTCGATTAAAAATTGAAGTATCCACAGGACCATATAAAATTGGAATGAATGGTTGTCTGTCCAATGTATCAATTAGATAATCTTTAATTATTGTACTTGAAAATACTAGTTGTTTTAAATATCTAGTGACAGGACCGGTAGTACAACTTAAAGTGTAAAATTCTTCTTTAGTGAAATGTAATTTTACATCATGTCTAGTTAAATCTTTGAAGCGAACAACTTGTCCTCCACGATGTTTGATTATATCAACTTCAATATTTGATTCTAATAAACTTAATCTTGTTCTTTTTCCAAATGTGTTGTTAGTTAAATAACATTCCAAAAGATGTAAATGTTTCATTAGAGAATCCCAAGAAGTTTCAGTAAAGATAACCATTTTACTTCCTTGATTTAACATAACAATTGGTGAATAATCCAATGATTTTACAATTCCAACCGATATACTTTTTGTCATGCATGAAGAAATAGGGTAGAAAATTCGAAGAAATACTTCTGTTAAAATATTTGTTGTAATGTTAACTTCAACCTTTTTTCTTTTCACTTCTTTTTCAGCTTCTCCTTCTTCTTCTCTCTTCTTATGTTTGTTAAACTTGAGGAATTCATCCATTTCTTGTTCAACTTGTTTTTCTATATCAGAACTATTTTCATCCATTAGAGGTGTATTTTCTTCTCCGTTAGTAGAATTCATCTTGCGAACGATGTTTCCCATACGACGGTTGAAGATAGAATGAAGTTTCTACTAATTACTTTCTTGCTTTTATATTTTTTGTAAAATCCTTGAAATTTATACAATTACATAATTGTTTATTTTCAACTTGTCTTTTTTAGAAACAAAATTCTAACCTTAAAAATAAAGGAAGATAATTCTAACCTCAATATTTTGCAGTAGTTGTACTAATTCTTCTTAAAGTACATTCTTCACTATTCCGGTCAGAGGTGTGTAAGTAACTATTTTATCATGTAGAATTAGACAGTATGCCGAAGTTCCATCTGCTACTGGTTCTTCAAATTCCATTTCAATTTTTATATCCACACTTGATGATTTTACTGATTCATTTTGTTTTGAACAATCAATTACAATTATTGGAGCCTTGGAATAATACTGATCAGGTGATAATAGTGGTGTATTAGTCTTTCCATAATATGATGATTGAAATCTTGCATACATATCATATAAAATAGAAAAACGTTTTTTGCTAAACATGACATTTAAATTGTCATATGGAAAGAATTGAGAGTTTAGGAAAACTTTACAATTCTTTATTTTACAGTGATCAAATTGACCAGCATTTGCAGTAATAATATCTTTTCGCTTAGTTTGAAAACCGAGTATTATGTACCTTGCACGTTCCAAGTAAGTTGATGTCTTGACGGTCCATGTTTGTCGTTCTGTTTGAGGTAATGTAGGGTATTCATGAAATTCCCAACTTCGGAATGGCATCACAATGTCACGGTCAGATTTTAACTTTCTTAACAATACGATTCTATGTTCATCAGCTAATCTTACATGAGGTACTCTCCAAACAACTTTATCCAACTGTAATTGCCATTCCAGTTTATCTTCCGTAGTTGCAGGGTCTGCAAGTATTAAATCCTTATTAGTTGAAGATCTGAGTAATACTAATTCTTGTTTAACATTTATTATAACCCTTTTGTAATCTTCAGCAAATCCTAAAAGCAATCGTAAAGGTACATGAAAATCAAAATGACCGTTGGAAGCAGGTGTTATAGTGTCTTTATCGGGAGCAACCCATCCGGCGGTGACTATTGAATTCTTCTCATGTGGTGTTAATGATGTTAATCCTTTTAATGTAGTTGTTATACCAACCTTTTTTGTTGAATCAACTGTCACCCCTGATATCTCATATCTTATTTCATCAAAAAGATATGCCATTGGGTTATTTATAAAAGGAACTGTTGAAGCAGTTTTTCCATCCAATTTTAATACCCTTCCTTCGATGTACAAATAACTTTCACATGGTAATGTGTAAATATCTTGTTGTTGAATGGGAATTCTTATTTCATCATTATTGTTTAATTTTGATGAAGTGTAAGGGTTGTGTGTGTGATATTCCTTCTCCCATAGTGTTTCGTCGAATGTCGGTCCTTGAGATATATCCAGGATATCCATCGTTGTTAAGTTTCAATCCAATCTTTTGTAGAAAACGAATGTTGTCTGATGTTAACTCTTCCAATGTTGAGGAGCTACTGAGCTCCCGACTCTTCCGTTGTGGTTTAAATGATAATCCCATGTTGATTTTTATGTCGCCGCTCTGATGTGTATTCGTATAGTAATTGTTTCTCCTCTAAAGTCAACACTATGACCGTCTTGATCCAATATGTTCAGTACGATGTCTGAAATGAAACTGGTGTTTAATGGTAGGTATATCAAGTTTTGTGGCTTCTCAACAATTTTAAAACCTGGAGCAACTGTTGGATAAAATGTATGTAAGATATGCTGATTTACTCCTTCTCTATATGATCCATGTATAATATTACATGTTACATCAATACTATTTACTTTTAATATTGTAACAGTTGTATTACCTGAATGAGTAGTTCCAGGAGTTAAGATTTTCTTTTTTGTATCTGTAAATCCAAGTAAACTGCCAATAGAGTTTTTCATTCCGACATCTATATAATATTTTGAAGTTATTTCTGCTTTTAAAGTATTATTGTTTCCTTTGATTGTGATATTATCTTCTCCGAGTTTTTTCTGTAATAATTGGTTTATATCATCAATTTCATAAGCTCCAGTAGGAAATGTAATTATTTTCAATTCTGAGTATTTTCCTGCAGCATCCTTAGTTTCATAATAATGTAGTAAATTGTTTTTTCCTTCTGTAACATTAGGAATTGAATTGTAGGTAGTCAAATCAAGTAATGCCGCTTCCCATAATCTTTCCTTGGATAAACGCAATGCTGGGAATAGAGTACTTTTTAATGTGGATGAATTTCCACTCAGTGACACTGTATACGATGACATCTTAAAGGTGACTGACACTTTTCGCTAGAAACTCCAAACATAAATGTCCACATATTTCAGTATTGTTAGGTTGTTCTCTTTTGTAATTGTAAAAAATGTTTTTGGAGTTTTGAAAATAATGTTGAAGTTCTTTAGGCGGTGGTAGATTGCCAAAACTGTCAAAGTAGTAAATGGTTTGTCCGAGCTTTTTATAGCATACCCAATGAGTGCCTGGACCATAGGTGGAATCCAAATTTACTATTCCAGTTTCATTTTTCCATATTTTAGTTGGTAATGCATCTTTCATAAAAACTCCTCGAAAGAATGGTATTTTCAAACATTTTACATAATCATTTAACTGATGATTAGTTAAGGCTTTATTTGGAATTATCAATTGATTTTTTTTATTTAGTACACACGGTACGGTCTTAGGTATAAACCTGCTCCGTTTTTTACCATTGACCAAACAGAAGCCTTTTTTACTTTTGCTTTACGAGTTCTACGACGTCTCTTTCTAATATTTCCACGTTTTTTGGGAGCTCTTCTTTTTGCAGGTCTTCCTCTGCGACGTCGTCTTCCACCACCAAACTTAGCTTTTGTCTTCATGGCTGTTGTTACTGCCCAAGCCGCTGCTTTTTCTGCAATACTTGCGTCACTTGATTTTACTCTTTGCCAAGCTTTTTCTGCTAGAATTTTATCTGCTATTGATCTATTTGTTGAATCTTTAAACTTTGAATATGCTATATCGTGTTGTTTGCAAGCTTGATCTAATTTATTAATTCCAGGATCTCCTCTTGCTAAACGTTTTGCCAACTTAGTTCCAGGTCCACAATATTGATAACCTCCAGGAATATGTAATTCGTATGGTAAAGCGTCTATTGCTCGATTTACAACAGCACCAATAGGTATCCGTCTAAGCAGGGATAACGCAGTTGAAGTTATACCACGTCCTCTCTTGTTGCTGTCTTGATGATGACTGAGTGATACGGCCTTCATTATGTAGTCTTATATAAACTGGTGTGTTTACTCCACAAGATACATTACATAAATGAATAAGTTATGTATAATTTTTTATATTTAAACACTTAGTTATTCAAATTAATTATATATTGATTTATAATTCTATTTTTAATCCAAGCTTCCCGTTCATCGGGTTGAATTATCACATGACTCGTTGTACTAGCTATATGATTGTGGGTATCAATAAGTAAATTTCCTACTATTCTTATTAAACAATCTAAATTTACAGCATCTTTTGGATGTTGAGGATCTTGTAACTGCATAATACGTTTATCATTACATGTGTAAGCGGTCGAATCACTTTTTGATGTTGTTATGACTTGTCCAATAGTAGCAGCATCATTGAAAACTTCACCTGGTGAAACATTAATTATTTTCTTCATCTTAGCATCAAATTTAGTTCCATTGCGTTTATCCCTAATTATTGTTTGTTTCACTGTGACACAATCATCTTCTTCATAACCAGGAATAATATTTTTTATTCTTCTATTATGACCTTCGTATATACCTAATAAAGGACCTTTCGCAATTAATGTTTGTGCCATTATAGGTACATCCGAACTTTTTTCACCAAGTCTTACGTGTGTTATTTTTTTACCTCCCGCATCCCATTCATTATTACTTTCTTGCATTAAATTAAACTTTTCATTTCCATGTATGAATGTATTTCCTCGCTTTAGCACGGCATCTTCATGTTTTACAAAATTCGATGTTTCCTTTTTTAATTCTTTAAATAATTGTTCCATAGTAACAGCATCTTTTGGTTGAGAACCAAACTTTACATTCGTCAATGTTTTACCATGACAATCGATTCCATTAACATCTTGTAAAATACAGTTGTCCTTGATGTATTTTAGGTTTACAGCATCACCGTCTTCCTTTGGGTATCCAATGTCATTTATAATAAATTTATAAAAAGAAAATCCATGTTCAGTTTTTTCCGGTATTATAGAATGTAAATATTCTTTATTAACTGAATCCTTATTATTTTTGGGATTTCCCACATTGGTTATTCTATAATTTCCAGCATCATATGTTTGTCCATCTTTTAAGTTGTTACCCCATTGCAATTTTAAAGTATTTGAAAGTTCAGATAATAAGTATTCTTTAGTAATTGCATCAGAATCTTCAGTTGGTTTACCAACATTAATTAATCTATGTGATTTAACATCGTAAGTATTCTTATGTAATTTCAATGATGTTGAAGTAGCTTCTTTTACTGTCTTTAAATTTGCTCCATCGGTATCTTCTTCTGGATCTTTAACTAATTTTAGTCGTTTATTATTTATGTTATAGTCACCTCCAGGTGTTTGCGGTAATCCGCTTCTTTTTCTGTCTTCTCCAACTTGCACTCCTAATGCGGAGTAGCGTCCGAACTTGTCGACGCTCATGTTAGAACTGATACATCTTACACTTGCAACTTCTTTATATTCGCGGACAATTATACGACTATGCCGCGATTTTTAAGTTCATCAACTAGAGCCACCCATTCATTATTTAAACCAGTATGACCAGCTTCCATAGCTTCATGCAATAGTCTCATTCTGTCAACTAATTTATTGATGTCGTTGTAGTAGATAACATTTGTATTGTATAGATTTTTCATTAATCCTTTACCAGATGTTGAAGTATCTCCTTTACTCTTTTTACCATGTTGTTCAAGAAGTGATAAATCCATAAGTGATAAAGATTTTCTTTTTAATGGTTGTCTCACAGCCGGTGTGGTACGTAATGTTGGTAATTTTCGTGGGGGAAACAATTTTTTTATAACAATATTATATTTTGTTGCACGTGAACGATTAATCATTGCATCCTTTGAGTAGTTTCTTTTATGAGCGTTAGTATTTTGTAAAATTTCTTTAAAAGTATTTAAATCTTTTGCCGAATATTTTATTGGTATATTTTTAAAAATTAATTCATATAATCCTTTTGTTCCTTTATATCTATGATCACCAATAATGATATAATCATCTTGAGTTACTTCAAGCTTAGAGTTACCAATTTTCAATTCATTTCCATCGATTCTTGCTCCATATACATGTGATTTACTTAAATTTGGATTTGATTTCATGTCATGTAGCATTTTCATTATATATTTTCGTCCAAGAGGTCCATGTTGTAATATATCACTACTCAATTGAGTTAAATTTGGAATAGTTTGTTCTGCTTCAGGTATTGGCTGTTCTTCCTTTTCAACAATTGATTCTTCTTCTTTTGTTTCTTCTTGCTCACTAGCACTTGTATATGAATCATCATCATCTTCTTTTTTTAATGCTTGTACTTCTTGTTTAGAAACCGGTAGTAAAACATCTCCTTCATAACGAGGTTTACCAATAGTTTCTGATATTTGTTTTAAAGGTTCCGTGATAGGTTTAAAGGTATTCTCTAAAAATTCTTCTCTTTCACTTAAACCCATCCTTAATGCACGATTCTTTATCCTAATAGAATCACTGAGTGATTTTATTTCTTTTAATAGTTTTTCTTGATTCACCATGTTTACACTGTGAAGTTCAACGTGTAACTAGATGTAGCATTGGTAGTTCAACGCATAAATACAAATTTATCCAACCCTATACGATATCTACCATTTTTAATATCTTCTTCTTTCATAATAACGAGAAATCCATATTTTTCATCCATGCTTTACCACACATTTCTTTAAATTTGTCAAATGGCATATCCGCATTAACATGATCATTATATATATGCTTTAAATTTGTCTCATCTTGCTTAAAGATGATCAACATATTTGCATTGTCTCTTATAAGCTGTTTTGGAATTTTACTGTATGTTTGACCAATATAAATGCTATCAATATTATGATGTCTTCCCATAGCAAAATAGTTTCTTATAGTATCGTGATTTTCACAAGAAACATCGTCAAATATAAAAATGGAAAATGGTTTTGCTTCATTTGGTTGCATGATTGTTTCACTAGCATTAAACTTGTAGAAATTCACTTCAGGTACATTTGCAAGTATTTTATCTAATAATTGATATTTTGGTTGTTGCAATGATTTTGAAAAAATATATATATTGTTGAAGCGTAAACCTTTAGGATTAGTTATAAGGTTAAAGACAACATTAGTTTTTCCACAATTTGAAGGACCAGTTATTAAACATCTTATCGTATTTGGTAATAATTCACCATGTTTACTATGATTTAACTTATTATTGTCAACCGTCAATTCATCAATATTATTAATATTAAATCGATCTTTTTGTTGTACAATCTCCATCTTGTTTAAAGGTTAAACACATAATGAGCTATTAAATAACTATACCAAGTCTTTTGAAGGAATCCAAGAGTCTTCACTTTTATCAAATCCTAACCACCTAACTTTAACCATATCCTTTTTCCTTTGTAAAATTTTTTCAACAAGATATACATCACTAACTGTTGATTTTAACAACTCATGTCCATAGAATCCACCTTGAAGTAATTCACCCTTATTATCCTTTAAAATGTAAGTTTCAGGTATAGTTGGTTGCACTTTATAAATTGTAAATACTTCATTAGTCCAATTTGGCAGATATCTTTTACTAAATACACCTTTGTATTTGCTTATACGAACTTTATCATTAACCTTAAACTTTTTTGGTTGCAACTTTTCTATTTTTGGTGTTGTATTATTTTTGATGCGTTGTAATACAATTTTAGCATTAGCACTGTTTACTTGGATAGGTTTCATTCCGATGGTACGATGATATTTGTTGTTATATTCTTTTATAAGTTGTGGTAATATGTCATACCACACATATGATCCTCGTTTTGAAAATTGTTTATACATTGCTCCTTTTAATGTTCTATTGAATCTTTCAATTATTGAAGCTTTAACTTCAGAATTTGTAGAATAATGATTTATTTTATATTTTTTCATCAAAGCTCCAAAATCTTTATTAAAATATTCTTTTCCATCATCCGTTTGTAAATGTTTAATTTTAAATTTATTTCTTTGTATTGTTGTTTCCATAGCTTTGGTAACACTTTTACCAGTCTTGTCCTTCAACGGTAAAGCATCAGCTATTTTAGTAAAACAGTCTATAATTGTTAAAATATATTTAAATCCTTTGTTTACTTTACTGTGTGGTATCATTTCAATGAGATCAGCTTGGTAAAGATCATTCATTCCTTTAATGATTGTACTTCTTCTTGGAAATCTTCTTCTTGCTGGTTTATGTAGTTCATTTACAATCTTATCCTTTACACTTTCCATCTTAAAGTGTTGCTTGTACACCGTTTGTAGAAATACTGATCCATACAATGGTTTATTCTCTTATATATAGTTGAAATATGGGTCAAGGTCTTTTTATATTAGTGTAAAAAAGAGGGAACATGGCATTGGGCTTGCCATGTTCCCTCTTTTTTACGGAAAGGAAAAAGGAAGAAGGTAAAGGACGAAGAATAGGTTTACTGGTCGATAGGGTTTAAGGAATAGTGGCCAAATGGTAGAGTATTAATTTTATCTTCTAAAATATGTCGCTTGTCGTCTTTGTAGCTTAATGCCCACTTTGTTTGTTTGACACTAAAAAGTTGGTGGTTATAACTTCTAATAGTGTTAAATGTTGCAGTTGTTTCAACATTTTCAAACAAACATCTTTTATAATGTTGAAACTGTACGTTCTTCTTTAGGAAAGATGTCTTTATTCCTTTAGCTTTCTTTGTGACTTGATATTCGTTCCTTTCATTTATGTACAGTTGAAATGAATACAGTTTAGACATTAATGCTACAATTTCCATCATCGGCACACCATTTGTTTCATCTTTAAATTTTCCCAATACTTTTTTGTTTTTGTCATAGTCGTAATTTGGATGGTCCTTAGGATAATCGGAAAAATCAAAATCATCTTTATATACAAAGGTCCGTAAATCCTCATACATGTCATTTGTTTTAATCCAGTAAATAAGTGCATCCGTATCCATATATGCAATACCAATGTTATCTCTTCCATAATAATTAACCATCTTCTTATAATGAAACTCGTACATGTGTGTTTTAGAAATATCCAATATTGACATTCCAAGATATAAAGGACGATCCAATACAACTGATTTGTTGTTCATAGAAATAACGACAAGATTTTCATTTATAATTACAGATGAACCAAAGTTTGGTTGTTGCACTAATTTCTGTAATTTTACTGGATCAGTTACTAATTTAATATCCTTATGTTTCCTTTTGTTTTCTAAAGTCTTGCCAAATATTGCATTGTTCATCAGTTTGAAGAAATCTTTTTGAAAACTTGATGTAGCAGCAGCTCTTCTTCTTGTGTTGTTGTCGATGTACGGTTTCAGCCAACAAGATTGAGAGAATTGTAGTATTCGATTAATTTTTGTAATTTTTAATCCCAAGTCTAAAGCCTGTTGTATCATCCAATAATGTCCAACATACCTAGACTTATTGTTTAAAGTCATTAATAATTTTGGCCATCTTCCAGTAGGGGAAATTTCAGTCTTTGGAAGAAGTGGTAAATCGTAATGATGATCATGAAGATGTTCAGGATATTCAAAATCGACGTCAAAAATGTAACCAGTTTCACCATGCTTTGGTATATCCATTATGTTTCCAATTGATTCTGGATCTATCCATTTAAAATTATCATATGGAAGGGGATTTGACATTGCCCATCCGTATAAGTTATTTGCATCAAAATAACCTAGGAATGTTGTTGGTTTTGATGCATCATAATCGGACAGATACTTATTATTAGCCTTAACATGTCTGGTTACACTTTGTGTCAATCCCCCTCGAACTCCTGATTCTAACATTAAAACCATATCTATATCAGTAAGAAGTTGTAATTTACAATTTGTTTCTTTCAACATGGCTTGCCATGCTAGTCCAGGTGAAGTGTATGAATGAAGAGGGTCCAATCCATATGCTGCAAAACATGTATTTCTAAATTCTTCCATTATATCACATAATAAAGTTACATCTAATTTAACATAAAAATCTGAATATTCTCCCAATGTTGTAAATCCTAATTCATTCCATACTTTACATGCATGATCATAATCCTCTTGAGATATGTCCATGTCATATAGTTTACTTTTAAATTCTTCTTTTGGCGGAAGTGATGTTTCATTAAACTTTTCTAAACTGTCTATATAATCATATGGGAAAACACCTTTCCGAAGTACGAGATCCAGTTTGTCATTACTTACAATCTTCTTTGTTTCAATAAAATCTTGTTTCCTTAAATTTTCAGAAAGTTTAGACAAACTCGACGGCATAAATCGGTAGGAGTCTAAGAATCTTAATTTGACATTTCCAACTGTTTTAGAGAAACTTATAAATTTTTCTTAAGTTTCAGCCAACACATCTATTGAACCATCGTCTCTTCCTAATTCAGGTATTATAAAATGAGCATCATACCCACTGAGGTTATGCAGAACCACAGGAATAAATAGTGGTAAACGATAGCTCAAATTACATTTATTACAAGCAGCACCCCTGTAATAACCTGTAAGGTGGTCATGATCTTTAACTTTATAATTGTCAATGGTAAATTCATTTTTACATAAGAAACAATGAGTTGCATTTTCATGTTGAATTTCCTCTTCTTCCTCCATCGGTTTCATTGGTATGATATTTGTATATAATCTTTGTACATTTTCAGCTATTAAATATAAATGGTCAAGAAATATTGTTTCCACATTTTCACCACGATATACTAGAGGTTCTGAAGTTAATCCATATTGGTTTAAATGTTCTTCTGATAATGTTGATTTAACCATTAAACAAAAACTATTTGGTTTATGCATTTGATATTTGACACTTTTTCTAGCTTCACAATTTTCATCTTCTATAGAAATTAGTGTTGATTCAAAATCCGCATATACAACTATAGGGATACGATATTGATGATGAACTTTTTGAAATGTAACAAATGCTCTGCTTTCTGAAGGTAAAATAATTTTTGCTTCATAATTATTGTTACATAATCTTTTGTGCTCTTGTAACCATTCCATTCCTTGTCTTCCTTCTCGTTGGAAATTAAAACATCTTTTGCAGATCAGCTTTTTGTTTCGATTTTTTGAAAGTTGTTTATTAACAAGAGAGTCAAATTTCTTTATATACACATAATGAGATACATCTCCTTGTGTTAGTAGTAGTAAATCTGTATGATCTGCTAGCTCTTCTTTAGCAATACGTAAAGGATAAACTTTATTTGAACTATCTAATCCAAAAACATTAATAGATGTGCCGGGATTTTTCTTCTCAAATTTTGATATATCTTTTAGTGATACAGGATAACTAATTCCTTGAAAGTTATATCTATATCTTTGATTTTCATAGTGCTGGTTTGGTTCATTACAATGATTTGGTACAAATTTACATGTCATCGCATATCTAAAACATTCGTTATCTTGATTTTTCACATTAACACATGATCTTGTAGCCTCAATTATTTTTGGTAAACGAATATAACTAGATCCCATTAGTCCATATCCATGTTTATGAACTCTTATATTTAATCCTTCAATACTTATAAGACTCCACCCTGATCCTCGTCCTTCATGTTCCTGAATTTTAGTTAATATTTCTTCTATACATTTTTCAACTATTGAATCAATGTCTGAACTTCCTATGATAGTTTGATTTTTAGTTATAAATCCTCTTGGTGATAATTCTTCTTGTACATTTATAAACATAGCTTCTAGTAGTAATCCAAATTTGAGAAAATTTAATCTTTTTAATTCTTCTTTTAAAGTTCTACTGATGATTGGTTTTGCTTCTCTAATAAATTCTTCTAAGTTTAAATCTTCATTTTGAATCTTATGATGCATTACTACCTTTCCGGGTAAAGCTGATACTTGTAAATTTGGTAAAGTTGTTGTAGGTCTTGCTGTTATTTCATTTTGTTCTTCTTGTTCTTCTTGTTCTTCTATGTTGTTGTGAATTAGTTCCTTATGTATTTCTAACAGAATATCATCATTAAACGATTCCAAACATTTATCGCAATGATACATGTTTGGTGGTGTTCACTCTTCAAAATTTCGCCAATAAATGAAATGAGCTCTCCCTTTCCTTCTTTTATAATAGTTCCCCCACTACTATTTCATCTTCTTCTTCTTCACTTTCAGAAGAAAACAAACGTCTTGGACAAAATATTAATCTTCTACTAACAGATTCTTCATTAGTATTCTCTATATGAATTGGAGTTTCAATATGTATTTCTTCATATTCAAATGATGACGAAGACTCTGATATTACTACATCCATATCCAAATTTTCATTCTCCACATCATTGACATTTTCTTCTTCTGATGTTGTTACATCCACATCCATATCATTTATAGTTTCTACTTCTGAAGTTTCGCTATTATTTTCATCTTCTTCCATATTTAAATCCTCTAATTGAATTTTATACAATATTTCAATCATAGATTTCCTTGGATAATCGGTGTTGTCCACAGGAGCCATTTCCAGTAAATGAGGAATAACTGTTTTTGATCCGGCTTATATGATATTTTGCTAAGTATGTCAAGGTCATTTTTGAGTAAGCGAGAACTGGGAATAGATCACTAAGCAGCATGATGATTCATTACTACAAAGTGATCTATTCCCCATTCTCTAAGAAGTGTCCAATCAATAACCAAAGTCCAAGTTCATTTTTTTTTTGTTTTGTTTAATTTAAGTCTTTTACATCTTCTTCTTTTATTACACAATTTATAGGTTCACTGTTTGATGTTTCAATATGTTGTTTTATCTTGTGCTCCAGCTCTTCTATTCTTGCTTCCTTTATCATTAATTCCGATTGTAAGTAACTGATGTAATCAGCCGCCATGTCTACCGTTCTTGATCTTATTTCTCCTAACTTAACACCAGGAATCAATCTCTGTAGTTTGTAAAATCTCAACCTTATTCTTGACTCTCTTACTTTAGCCATTTCTCGAAATCTTTGCTTTCTATCTTCTTCTTTGCTTGTGGTCAAGTCCATACTTCTGACAAGTTTACTTTCAGAGTGATTCCTCTATAGTAGGCTTGTCCTTTATACACTTTCCCCCACCATTTTCAATTTCCCCCACCCTACTAATGTAGGTCAAGGTCATCCAATATAACGCGAGAACGAGGAATAGAGCACTAAGTGGCATGTTAGTCCATTACCACAAAGTGATCTATTCCTCGCTCTCTATTCTACATCTACTTTTTTTTCATTTTACTATTTTATTATTTTTTTTTTGTTTTTCTTGGGGGGAATGAGTGTTTACTTTTTACAATGTTCATTCTTCTTCTCCAACTTTTCAATTCTTTCTAACAATTCCAACAAATATGCATTGGTTGCTTGCAAAGTTTGTATTCTAGTACATCCCACTTTAATAGAGGGAACTGTTAACTGTAATTTTGTAAATTCTATCCTTTCTTTCTTGCATCTTTCTCTCATGTATGTGTTTTTCCTGATTCTTCCTGATTGAGCTGATATTAACTTATTACAATCCGAATGGGGTTTTGATACTTTAAATACTGATGTACAAAAATTAGTTGATGTTGTTGGCTGTTGATTTTCATAGAAATTTTGTGTTGAAGTAGTAGTTTGCTGATTTCCATAACAATTTATACTTGAAGTGGCCGGTTGCTGATTTTCATACCAAATTGAACTTGAAGTACTAGGCAGCTGATTTTCATACCAATTTGAATTTGAAGTGCTAGGCTGATGATTTTCATAACAATTTGAACTTGAAGTATTTGGTTGATAATTTAGATGCCAATCTACAGATGCCAATACAGGTGTTGTGGAAGGATGCTCCATCGTTGTATAGAGTGAATTCTGTTCTACAATTTTGCTGGTTTTATCTCATTTCCCCCACCAATAACTTTTACATTTCCCCCACCACAATAATTTAAATTAGATACCAAACTTCTAGGGTCACATCCAAATCTTCTTCTTTTAAATATTTTATAAATGCAGAGCTTTCTGATGTTACATTAGGTGTGTTTAAATATGCCATTATTTTGTCATGACTTTCTTCATTGTGAATATAGCAATGTACATTTAGCAACTTTTGATTATCTTCTTTAGACTTCACAAATCCTGCAACAGAGCTCCAATCTTCATATTTAATTTTAAAATGGCAAACTTCGAACTGCATGTTGTTTCAACAAATGCTGCAACAATATTAAAAGTCTCTTCAAACAACCTGCATTTATGCATGTTCCCCCACCATTTATAATCTCCACTCCTTTCCCCCACCTTCTTCATATGTAGAAGGGGTATTATGATTTCAATGCACTATACTTAATAAATTCAAACAAATTTTGTGCACAAATGTTACATTTTTTCTTAACTGTTTCAAATTTCATCACTTGGCCTTTTACAAGGTGAACTAATTTACCTCCATCGTCTTCAAATTGTTCAAAGTCTAAAACAGATGCTTTTCCACAATCATGACACATTTTTGTTCCATCTTCAAAAATAAAAGCAAGATAAATACCAAATCCACTATTGTCCTTCTTAAATTTCATAAGCATTTCACGAATCGGTTGAGGTATTTTAGATTTATCTGATCTTATTATATAATGGTAAAGAAACCCATTATTAATAATTTGTTGTAAACATAAAACTAACAAGCTGTCCATAGTGTTAGACTTGTACTGAAAGTTATATCCATAACTATCTTCTTATATGCTCTTACCCCCACTACTTTTATATAGGTCAAGGTCATCGCATATTAAGCGAGAACTGGGAATAGATCACTAAGCGGCATGTTATTACATTACCACAAAGTGATCTATTCCCTATTCTCTAAAGGGGTGCTGATAATTTAGATTCCTAAAATTTCTTTTCCTTCTTCTTCACCTTCTTGAACTGTTGTATTACCAGACATGTGTGATATTAATTTCTTCAATTCTTGATTTTCCATTTCTAATCTTTTCAATTTTAGATCTCTTGCTTCAACTTGTACTTTCAAAAATTTGATATAACTTCCAGCCCAGTGGATAGTTTTCAATCTTGGAGCTCCAAGTTCAATTCCAGGTATTTGAAATTGTAGTCGATTAAATTCCATCTTCATATCTTCTCGGTCTCGTTTGTCCTTTTCTTGTTTTTTCAATCTTTGTTTTTCCCTGTAGGAAGAAGTCGGAACACAAGGTACATGATGAAACATTTTGATCAACAATTTCTCAAAGAATGAACTTCTACACAGATAATCAACATATTTATCCACATTTCCCCACCAACTTTAAGCCAGTAGTAGGGAGACGGCAGTGGTAGGGAGAGTTATGTTAATGTAATGGTTACTTCTACCGTTACACTTGCTCCATTCTGAAAGAGATATTTGTAATATGGTTCGGGATACTGTTCTCTTTCAGATCCCGCATGTTCTTGAATAAAGTTGAAAGCCAATTTTTTTGAATAATCATTGTGAAATACTTCCCTCACACAAACAAGAATTTTTTCTTCCAAAAATTTGACTTGAACTAATGGTATTTTGCTTACATCGTCCTTGTCCATGATGGGTAGCTTGTAGGTAAAAGTATTAGGTGGTAGTTTTTGTGGTTTATCCAGTAGAGAACAAAATTTCTTGTACAATTTCTCCTCAATGTCTGGAAAACGATGTATATCAAACAGATTGTAGTATGAAGGATCAAAAGGTATTTTACGAAACATCTTCGGTCACTAGTCTCTTTAAGACTGATCTCCTGCACAAATATTTAACACATTTATAAACATTCCCCCACCAACTTTTAACTTGTGGTGGGGATATTTTCCCCCCACTACTTCTTCAAAATAGTGGGGGTACCTTAGTCCAATTCAGATTCAGATTCAGAAGACAGTAAAGGTGATATGGGTGATTCCAATGATGAATCCAATATAAATATTTCAATAGCTTCCTTAATTATATCTTCATCACTATCGTTTATCATTTCTTCAAATAGTTCTTGTTCAATCTGTACCATTTCTTCCTCTTCCATCATAGAATCATTATCAGTTTCGTCATAATTTTCCTCTATGTTTTCTTCCTGTATTTCATTTGTGCTTTCAAAAACATCTTTAACTTGAGAATAATTAATAAATGGAGTATCTCTAGACAACATGTTTCTTTACTACTTCTTTTACTTCAAATAACAAACTATGCATCGCTTACTTAGTCTTATATATACTCCTACCCCCACTATTTTTGCAAAACCAAGGAATAGGAGGGGGTTTATATCTATTCTTCTCTATCTAGGTTATATTTCATTGCTGTCACATCTACTATAATTTTCTGCTCTTCAACTTTATTGCGAATAAAAATTGTCCAAGGAAATAGTTCATTAATATTGTTAATTGTTACTTTTATACTATACAAAATTTCAAAATGTTCTACTAATGAAACAAAAACTATAACTCCTAGCTCATTGTTTGCCATAATTTTTTCTTCAATTTTCATCCGTAAGTTTGTTATCAAACTCCATATATTAATATCATTGGCTATAAAACCATCAATTCTGGTAAGCATCTTCATGCCGCAAGGTGTAGGTACAGACTAGAAACTTGGAGGTTCATAGCCCGCCTTTTTATTAATTTTAAAAATGGGGAGGGGGAAGGAATAAGGATTGGGAAGGGATAGGGTGTAGGGTGGGGGAAAGGTAATTTTTGTTATTACACTACTTGTGCAAGAAAATAGCCACCAGTGTCCACACCTTGTTCATAGCACTCCATCATAGATTGTGCCCACTGCAACATGCGGTCTCTGTCATTTGGTGTGACAAGTAAAGAATGACTATCACCATACAATATAAAAGAGTCAATTCGTATATAACATCCTAAATTTAACCATTTATTAGCTTCAACCAAAAATTGTTCTATTGTATCAAATGGAAATTGTGGATGAATTGCTATAACTTTACGTTCTTCACTAAGTTCAACACTATAATCATCATCGTCTTCACTCTCACTCTCACTACCATTATTTAAAATGTCTTCAGGTTGTACAAAAACATCGAAAATTTCGGAAGAATTAAAATGGTAATTCACATTAGGAGGCATTTTTTCAAACAAATAATATTTTAAAAGGTGGAGAAAAAAATACAAGAGATGTACTTGACGGCACAAAGTGCGAGTACAGACTAGAAACCTGAAGGTTCATAGCCCCACTTTTATAAATTTTAAATATGGGGAGGGGGAAGGAATAAGGATTGGGAAGGGATAGGGTGGAGGTGGGGGAAGGGTAATGTGGTTATTAAGCCACTCTTGCAACAAAGTACCCAACACCAATGTTCAGTTCGTATGATCTCATCACATCGTCCTGCCAAGTAAGAATTTGTTCTCGATCATTTGGAGTTAGAAGGAAGAAGTTACTGTTATTGTAGACAATAGGTGAACCAATTATAATGTTGAATCCTAAATTTAGCCATCTATGTGCTTCAAAAATAAATCTTTCAACTACATCAAAAGGAAATTGTGTTTCTATAAAATATACTTTGAATTGTTCATTAATTTCAATTTCATCTTCACTGTCATCTTCACTGTCATCTTCACTGCTATTATCCATGTCTTCTATCACATCTTCTTCATGTTCTTGGAAAGCATCTTCTTCATGATGTTGGAAACCATCTTCAGGTGGTTGAAAAACATCTGCATTTTCAGAAGGATTAAAATTTTCATTAAAGTAAGGAAGCATTTTAAAAATAAAGATATTAAGACTGGCAGAAACGAAGCAACAAGAGCGGCGAAGCAACAAGAGTGGTGGAAGAAACCAGAATGAAACACTAGCCATAGCCGGCGCGTCTTTTATAACGGTATGCAAATGAGAGGGGTTAGCAGCCGGCCATGACCGGTCATTGGCCCGGGAGGTGGGGGAAGGAGTGGGGGAAGGAGGGGAGGGGGGCTCCATTTTTTCGGGGGGGGCTCCATTTTTTCGGGGGGGGGCCTCCATTTTTTTGGGGGGGCCGGGGGGGGTCGGGGGTCGGGGGGGGGGGGTCATTGACCTTTCAGGTCCGGTCATTGACCCTAAGGAGTGGGGACGGACACAGAACCCTCCTTTGCTTACTACTACACGGATCAAACTAACCATGTAGCAGAACTTATTTCTGCTAAGTCGCATCTAAGCTAAATAGCTTACATCCCTAAATTTAAGTCTTAGGTGGCCCTGAAAAGGGCCGTTTGGCTGGGTTTGGTGGACTGCTATAGAGCTTAACGCACAAAAAAATAAGGGACTTCACTGTTGTTTTCCAAATGAATTTCAGCAGGATCGGCTTGTATAAACTTGTACAAATTAAGTGCACAAATATCGCATTTTTCTTCTTCTGGGATGATAAACTTGTATGACAAATAAGATTTGTATTCATAAACTCCACCATCTATTACAAATTCCAATAATCCATTTCCTATTGCAGCCGAACCGCATTCTGGACACATATTTGTTCCATCCATAAATTTATACTGAAGGTAATGAAAAACTCCAAAATTTTCCCTATAAAAAGAATATACTTCTTGACTTAGTGTTAGTGGAAGGTTTGCATCTTCAAATGCAAGTTCCACCAACACTATATTTGAAATTATCTGTCGCAAACATAATTCTAATAGAGTAGGCATATTGCAGCGGTGGCCTCACGGATTGGAATGAAGACTCTGGAGTAGCTAGTGTAACGGTTAGATGTAGGTAGACAACCGGTCATGACCGGCCATTCACCCAGAGGAGTGGTAGGGGAAGGAGTGGTGGGGGAAGGAGTGGTGGGGGAAGGGGGGGGGGGCTCCATTTTTTCGGGGGAGGGGGGGGGGCTCCATTTTTTCGGGGGGGGGGGGGGGTTCCATTTTTTCGGGGGGGGGGGGTCATTGACCTTTCCTGTCCGGTCATTGACCCCAAGGAATGGGGACAGACACAAAACCATCCTTTACTCACTACTCACATGAAAGTAGGTCACGAGACTTAGAGTGTTAAAAAATAATGGGGGAGAAACACAACGCTATAACGCATTGTGTTTCTCCCCCATTATTTTTTTAGCAACAATTTGGAAAAAACTAAGTGAATTTACTGTTTACGCCCCCACCTTGTAATACGATCCTTTTTATCCCTGAGGAGAAAGTCTTGAGAATCTAAAGTGTTAAATCTCTTCTCTTTACACAAATTCTCACAAACTCTAATTTTATATTTTAAGCCGTTACATTTTGCCAAAATGTGTTGGTGGTCAACAACACTTAGAAAAAAATATTTCAAACCTTTCTTAAGCCTCTCTCCTCTGACGGATATTATTTTAGGATTGTCTTCAACGGTGGGGGTTTCTGTCAGTTGTGGTTCAGAAATATGTTTCACGATATGTACACGGCAAAAACTTTCATTTTTAACACATTTCCTCCCACAAGCTGATCCTTTCTTAATTCCCTTAATAAGCATTTCAGGGCAAGTAGTGGGACGGCTAAATGCCCTACGACGCTCTTCTTGTAATGATCGAAATTGCTCTGAAGGAGCAGGTTTAGGGGCAGGTTTAGGAGCTGGTTTAGGAGCTGGTTTAGAGGAATTAGTTTTGTAATAGGTATGGTCTTCAAGTGTAGCAAGTGGTGGGGTAGGAGGCAATGGTGATAGTGGGGTGATGGGTGTACTAAGGCGATGAAGAATAGTTTCAAATGAAGGAGTCTTAGGATGGGGAGCTGGCTTCTTCGGTGGCGGCATCATAGTTGATAGCGGTGCAGGGTCATTTGAGAGCGAAGGCGAAGGCGGTGAAAAAATACTACGAAGTCTAGAAGAGTTGGTTGGCGGAAGAATAGCTCCAGAAGTTGAAGGTTCAGATAAAAGCTTCTTCTTATACCAATCCGGACAGTTTTTCAAGCGAAGAGTTTTGTTTGATGCAGTAACAGCCGTAGAAGTCGAAGTCGAAGTCGAAGTTGAAGTAAAAGTTGAAGTGGTAGAAGTAGTAGTAGGCACAAAAGACATCGTTATAACTCCAAGTTCACAGCGTAACGTCTGGAATCGGAATGAAACACTAGCCCCGGCCAACGCGTCTTTTATAACGGTATGCAAATGAGAGGGGTTAGCAGCCGGCAATGACCGGTCATTGGCCCGGGAGGTGGGGGAAGGACTGGTGGGGGAAGGAGTGGTGGGGGAAGGGGGGGGGCTCCATTTTTTCGGGGGGGGGCTCCATTTTGGGGGGGGGCTCCATTTTTGGGGGGGGGGGTTCATTGACCCTTCCAAAAGTGGGTCAAGGTCATTCAAGATTTATAATGATCCAAGGTGATGGGAACAGTAATACTGTTCCCACCACCCTGTTTGCCTAACGGTTCCCACTCCCAACCCACTAGTTACGTTCTGCAAGGGACATCGACGCAATTTTGTTTGGACCGTCCGGGTCTACCGTAACGGTCCGGTCCGGGTCTACCGTAACCATGAATTCCAAGGGAAACTGGAACACCTAATGCAGAAACGCAACTCTAACCCCACCCAAACTAATCCCACCCATCATATTCCTAAACAAAATGCAAAAAAAAGTCCGGCTTGCGGATGTCCCACCCATTTTAAATGAAGTTCAACTGAACTTCTGAATTTACAATTAATCTACCCCCTAACATCTAGCTGTAAGGCAAAACAAATGCACAAAACAAACATAAATTATTAGTACCAACACATCATTATTAAAAACCAAATAATTCAACACAACCAAATACCATCATTATTCTTAAAATTAATACACCTTAATGCTAAATACCATCATTATTCTTAAAAATTAATACACCTTAATGCTAAACCCAACTTATAACTAACATCGCAATGCGCAAATTATTTCTTAAACTAAACACACACACACACATACCACATTGCATTAAAAAACGCAACATAGTAGAAGAAGTTCAAATATATATAGGCCTACTATATATTTGAAACCTCTTGCTGAGTTGCCAACAACCTTTCGCTATGAAAGTTTGTTGGCGACTGAAGCAAAGATATAGCTCCTATCGCTCCTCGGGTTTTCAAGGAGTGGGGGAAGTTGTTTCACTCCAGTACAGTGTTCAATCCAGTCCAATTCGCAGCAGTGTAAAAGGAAGGCGAAGGAGTGGGGAGCAGCATATGCACAGCAACGCAAAACCAAGGTTTGAGGTTAGAATTATCCATGTGCAGCAGCGCTAAAGTGAGTAATACAGGACTAGGCGCATGCGCAATAGCATAGTCACTATTCCGATCCGGAGAACTCGTTGCATGCGCAGCAGGTTTGAGGTTAGAATTATCCATGGCAGCTGCCATATTTAGTCTGGTTTCACCACATAAAGTCAACAATCGGTGGTGACCGACCATTGACCTGGAGGAGTGGGGGAAGGAATAGGGGAAGGAGTGGGGGAATGAGGGGGGGGGCTCCATTTTTTCGGGGGGGGGGTCATTGACCTTTCCGGTCGGTCATTGACCCGAAGGAGTAGGGATGGACACGGAACCTTACTTCTCTTACTACTCAGGTGAAAGTCGGTCAACCAGTCATTTGCTCACCATCTGCCGCCATCTGTCTGGAGTTATTGCCTCTATAAAAGTGGGTAGTTTATCGCGCCACAAACATTCATTGCCTTGCATCCGCTCAGTCATCATCTCTCATTAGTTTTATGTTATGACTACTTCGGTAACTAGGTTTGAGGTTAGAATTATCCATGGAATAAACTTCCTTACTTTTAGCATTCATATTGTAGGTTAATTCTAACCTACAAAATTACTACTCCGGCATTTTCTTTTACACTTCATTTTATATCTCAGTCTTCTTTTAACTTCTAAATGTAACACATCGGTTACAATGAATACACAATGTTTAAAATTAAAGCTTTTGCGAACACAACACATATTACGAACTACTTCTAAACCTTCAATTTCAAAGTGTAAAACTAATTTAAATAGAGTTAGAAAGAAGTACAGTTTTAACCCATTATACTGTTCAACAACTTCTCAGGTTAATGTTGATGATAGTGTTATTTACGACATTTTACGTTCTATGTTACACTTCAATAACTTTGAACTTATTACACCTATCGACTGTGTTCAACAAATTTTTTTATTTTACCCCCACCATTCTCTATATAAGGGCCCCGACAATAATTCCTACTTCATTATCTTCTATGCTCTTCAGCTAACAACATCTCCACTCTAATTTATACTACAATAATAATGGAGACCAACCAAGAAAATGTTCAAGTTCATGAAATATCATCAACAACTCATCCAAGGGAAAATCCTTCTAGAAATTCAACTTCAACAACTCCTCAGAACCCTGTACAAGTTCCAGATGTATCTTCTACAACAATAAATGATGTAGAAGCTATTCTTCAGTCCCTTGTCGGTTTCGACTGACCTGTATGACAATCACCGATAAACTGAACTCTTAGAGTTCAATCTTTTTTAAAACCCCCTCCATATGACCTTGAAGCAATTATCCCCTCTCCTTTATACACTAACTCCTACTTCAAAAATTAACACCATCTCCTCACCCCTTCTCCACCCCTTCATTTGATTTAGCCTCTCCCCACCTGAAGCTATATGGCATGGCATATGGCGGCAGCGACTGATTTGGCAGCTGGCCGATGGCAGCTGGCCGGCAGCGGCTGGCAATTGGCACGACTTCCGTTTTGAAAGTAACCAAACCCCACTACTCAGACGAGTCTGCCCTGGCGAGTCCGGGGTAAGGGAGGAGTGTGCCTCCCAGCCGGGTGACCGTGACAGACGAGTCTGCCCTGGCGAGTCCGGGGGAAAGAAGGAGTGTGCCTCCCAGCCGGTTGACCGTGACAGACGAGTGTGCCCTGGCGAGTCCAGGGAAAGGGAGGAGTGTGCCTCCCACCCGGGTGACCGTGACAGACGAGTCTGCCCTGGCGAGTCCGGGGGAAGGGAGGAGTGTGCCTCCCAGCCGGGTGACCGTGATAGACGAGTCTGCCCTGGCGAGTCCGGGGGAAGGGAGGAGTGTGCCTCCCAGCCGGGTGACCGTGACAGACGAGTCTGCCCTGGCGAGTCCGGGGGAAAGGAGGAGTGTGCCTCCCATATTAACTGCTCTAATGTTAGGTTTTATCTTTCAAAAGTTATCATGAGTTTTTAAAGTATTTTTAGGTGAATTCTTCCTATAGGGAATAAACTATTAGTACGCTAGATAAGCCATTTATGTTAAATCGCATTTTTCAAGTAGCCAATTAATATTATATGCCTAACGGTGAAAATAAATCATTGAATCATCGATATCACTAGACACATAAAGTGAGTTTTAATGTGGTTTGATATATACCAAAAATATGCAAGCAATAAAAAATCACATGCGTTAAATAGTGTTTCTCATAATTAGGTTTTAAAGTAACGCCATTCGTACATCGGTTTTAGGAACTAATAAAAAATTGATCCCTGCTATCAAGTACATTTAGTTGTCATATTAATCAATTTTTAACAAACTACATGCACGGAGTCCAAAAGAGGTTCACACCATTTCATGGCAAGTTTTACCTAGTTGCCTTATACAAAGCTGTTGAGCTTGTGTTATTATATCTGCAGCCTTTTCCCATATAATTTATGTTCATAAAATAATCTCCTCTGAATAATTCATACCCATGGTATTCTTATGAGAAATACATATTTTACCAAATTCCATTGAAAGTTCAGTACACAGTCTCTTGCGACTGGACGATTTCTGTATTAGATTTGGGAGTAAAAATAAGTGTCTTGCTTTTTAATTTCAAACAGTAACATCAACTCGAGCAAACACAGAAATAACAATCTACAGTACTCAAAGGTTTTGTCGTTTCTTTTCCACTTTAAATTTTTAACGAGATTCTAGGTCATTGTTTTATGAATACCTTTTACTCAAGCCTAATCGGTAGGTAGGATTATAATCAAACTGGCAGTTGAACGAAACAACTATGACAATAGGACGTAGAACGTGGATGAACACTAGTGATATCGCTAACCGGAAACGGAAGCTATATACCGTTCCTGGTAAACCGGCTTCCGCTCAGTCCTCTGCAAACTTTCCAAATAGCATTTGTTCCTCCCTACGTTCCTTCGAGTCAAAAATTCATCACAATGTTCTAAGTTATAGTAAATTAACTTTTTAAAACTAATTTACGTGTGCAATATGAACAGCAAGTTAATTAATTATCAAATGTCCTTTACGGTATGGATTTTTATATTTTAGTTGTACCTCAACTGATTTCTTAGTACATGTATGAGATCAGTATATTTCAATGGCCGGGTTCCATAGGGGAGATTAGTTTTAGAGAAGTGGCAAATTCGTATTATTCAAAAAATTCAGCTATGAAAGAAAAATTTACTTATACGAATTTTTAAACTTATTTAATAAATAAATAATTCATATTCTTTTACCAACGTATTTATTTTACACCGTCAAACAAATGAAAGAGTGTAAGGTTTACAACGCAAACAAAATTGAGTTTCGCTCAAGTCAAATAAAAGCAATTCAAACTCTTGAAACAATTGTTGATTCGGAAAAAATTAAATTAGTTTATTAATAATAGTGTAAAAATATTTATTCAAAATCGTATACAAGTTAGCCTCACATTGGTGTCTATTTTGTTGATTGTGTTGGACGCGGCCCACCGGATAGCATCGCAGTTTCCTGTCCCAGCTGCCATGAGGGCCGTGTTATGGTCGGAGATAACGGAAGGCTTATGTTGTGCGGACGTGCTACTGCTTAAGCGCTCTTTGCATTTGAGTATATATCCGATTCTACCATAAAATACATGTATAAAGCTCGATATGTTATCATATGAAACTTTCGTTAGTGGATAAGTATTGCCGACACTACATATAAATTACTCAACATTAATTGACAACACGGTAATATTTTTTTCTTTTTGGGATACAGCATTATTTTGTTTAGCTCACTGACTTTATAGAATACGATATTCTGACGCCATCGTTGAAACTACGGACATGAAATTTGGCATGAACATTAATTTTAAGGCAAAATCTAGTATTTAAAACTTTTACCACTTAAAAAAAAAAAAATAAATAAAATTGCGGATTTCTGAAATAGCTATTATAGTTGTTCATAACCTCATAGCGTAGCATAATGTAACATTTCTTAATTGTAGCAATCTTTCATATTACAATTATTTATGTCTTAATTTAAAAGTGACATTCATATGACACGATAAGCATCAGAATAGAAATGAAAAGAAATGTCTCTCCATTTATTTCTTACTAGAGTTTCTTTTTCTTGCCGTTTTTTAGATTGTTTTTATATCCTCTTATTTTAATAAGAGGCCTAATAAGATTAATCTAGGCCATAATCTAATCATAATCTAACCATAATCCAGGCCTTAATAAAAATGTGCCTTTAGGCACATTTTTCATTTTGGTCTCAGAGTCTTTTAAATTACTTAGCCAAATTTTTTCGAGGTATTTAGAACTAATATATAGTTTTATATATATTAATGTTAGAAGAAATATTTTAGAAATGAAAAACAAACGTCTACAACACTCAAAAATATATTTACACTTATACTGCAAAGAATACAGACGGTAAATATATCAAAAGATGGATAATGGCAATCGATTTCGACCAGACACACCGATCATCATTTGGTCCAAAGATCAAAGAGAGGGATTCTCTCTTTGGGCCTGATGATGATCGGTGTGTCTGGTCGAAATCGATTACCATTATCCATCTTTTGATATATTTATCGTCTGTATTCTTTTCAGTATAAGTGTAAATTTTTGAGTGTTGTAGACGTTTGTTTTTCATTTCAGATTACAAACAACAACAAAAAAGTGGAAATATTTTAATAATTTGTATATTAGGTGAAAGAGAAGTGTTGTGAGAAGATCTAGAGCCTCTTTTAGAAACCGTTGATATACAGTACACTGTACACTGTAGGCCTACACTGTACAGCATTACATTCCCACACGTGTAGCCATGACCTCTTTTGCACAGAATGCAAAACTAGACCTTGTTTTGTGGCATGAAATCTACTTTAGTAGACCTCCAGTACCGTCTGTTTTCCTATTAACTGCCCCCAACAACGTTAATTCCTGCATTTATAATTTTGTGGATATGTTTTCTTTGTTTCTGACTGAAACAGAAAGAACAGAATTTCTTCGTAGAATAATCAAATCGGGTAGGTATAATTTGGTTGTTTTTCTATTTTTATTAATTTGAGGTAAAGACAAAAAACTTTGTTTAAGTTTTGGGTGATATCAAACTGACTGTTTTCATTTATACTAGAGAGCATTACTGTACAATTATATAAAAAAAATTCTTCAATTGATTATATTCTGTTTTATATGCAGAATATTATCTATTGAAAATGATATATTTATCAAGATTTCAGATGATTTCTGTTATTATCGAAAAAAATTATTTCGAGGAAACTAGACAAATTTTGAAAGTTAAAAGCTTACTATTTACACTACTATAATACTAGGTATATTGAGAATTTCGTACAGTTTTACCTATACAAACGACTATTACTTACACGTGGAAAATTAAAAATATTATTAAAATGTTTAGAAATGTATCTAGCATAATATGTGGATGATTTCATAACTTATACAATAATTTTATAGGTAAAGAAACTGATAACTTGATTTGAACAAAATCTCTTGGGATATGTTCATAGTCTTATTTATTTCGATATATGCGTTCTGTAATGTTTTATTTTTTACACAGCAACGCGTTTGTCCGTTTCGACAAAACAATTGACAGACTTTAGTTACTAGGTTTTGCTCAACAGCTGACGAAGTCTATCAAAGAAGTCGAAAAGTCTAGTAAAATTTTAAATCAAGCCCAAAAAGTTCAAAAAAAAAATTCTTACCAATAATTAGAATTAGCCTTTAAATGAAGTGGGTTTCGATAATACTCTTTAGTGTAAAGACTATTTTCACCAAACAAAATTATTGGATATTTTAGATCATCTATCTATATTTATAAAGAACGAATGTATAAATCTTTTAAACTTTGAGTGTCTGAAATGGGCGTAAAAAGTACTTTACCAATTGACCTGAAATTTTGTAAAACTGTACTTTATTTCCTTAGGAGAAAGATAGCTCTATTCCCGTTTTTCACGAGCATATTGGATCTGCCCCAGTGGCCTTGCAGATGTGTTATAAGCCAAAATTTAAACATGTAAATAACAGAAGTCAGCATTATACTAATAGGCCTGCATAAATGACAACTACGTAATATTTAAATTTAAAAATGCAAATTTAAAAATTGAAATAAACAGCTGATAAAAATTTTTTCTAATCTTTCTATTTACATTACTAGGCTAAAAAACAATAATTTCCCTTAAACCTCAAGTAAATCAAGACTATTTGAAAATTCGCACACATACTTTTTGAGTGCTTTTTGGCCAAAATAACTTATTTTAAGGTATTTTGAGTTCGCAACAACGCGCGACGGGTCAATTAGTTTTTTAATCAATTTAAAACAAGTAAATAGATGTATTAGTTAAGCTACACATGTGTGCCCTCTAGTATTATAATGATTGGTTTGGAGGCAAAGGATTTTTTCGTCGCTTCACAATAGGCGGAAGTGTAGTCGGATATAGTTGGCATTTCCGTTCTACTATTGCTTTTGGCCGCTGTGTTGTCTGGGATTATAAGGCTTATGTTATATGTGAGCGAGATAATACTCTCCAACCAAGCATGGCTTTGGTTGGTGTATTCATCGAGGATAACATATCACCTAGTTTCGTTCTGAACATGAATGTTATATGTAACCACTACCAAGGATGTGGCTGAGTCGAAGTATTTCAGAACTGTTTAGTTAAACAGAATGTTCTAAGGCTTAGGAATTATTGGGAACCGTTGTTAATTTTTGTTTGAGCTAGTTTCAAGTCCACTGTATTTTGTAATTTTACATAAAAAATCGTATTTAGTACACTTTACTTTGAATGCATAAAAAATTCTAACTATCTTTACTACAAAAATCAGAAAAGTCATGTTATGGTTTTTGTTATGTCATTAGTCATGTTATTACCTTATTCATCTCCAGTTCGTGGGGTTGAGTTATTCTACAACCCAATTTTAAACGCTAACATTGTGTCATTTTCCAGTAGATCGTCAAAGGTGAATTGATGCAAAATGACGCAATGTTATCATTAAAACTTGGGTTGTATAACTCAACCACAAGAACTGGAGACGAATAAGGTAATTTAAAACCTTAATTACATAAAAAATAATTGTAATTGTTCAGGGGAGAATTACCATGAGTAAAAATCAGAAAAGTATTTTTCATCATACCATTGCGATAAACGTTGTTTTCTGAACGGTCAGCTGTGATCGAAACTAGTTGATTCCCGGTGGGTTGTATAAACGTGTTGGTAAACAAAGTTTTCGGGACTAGTCCTCGAAACAGTGGTTTTCGGGACTAGGCCGGAAAAAAACTTCCAATGTTTGACACCACTAGCGCTGCTATTCTGCTTGCAGTAACTTAAACCTCGTTGCCTCCAATATATAAATGTCATACAGCTGATTGTTTAGTTGTAAATAGTTCAAATACAAGATAAACAAATAACAACGTAAGAGGGGTTATATAGATTAAAATTTATTAATTTTTATTCAAACTGTATATTTATTAAAGGTGGTATGATCAAAAGTACTGTTGGTAACTCGTCCGAAAGTGGTATATCGGTGCTCGATCGAATTCAAGTACTCGGCTTCGCCTCGTACTTGAAACTCGATCTTGCACCGATAACAACCACTTTCCGGACTAGTGACGAAATATACTATTTCATAAAAAGTTATTTCAATACGATTCACGTTAAAAGTTAAAAAAATGTATTATTAGTTTATATGACACACATTATCCTCCCTTTATAGTAAAAACTCGTCAATAATTCTAAATTATGAAATTATCAAAAATTTACCTATAAAAATGATGACCCAGTATAATTTAATATCGTATTTATAACGAATTTCACGTGATTTGTTTAATGTGCTTATGGATAGTTTATTTTTTGTCTTTTACTATGGCTAGTTCTGAAAAATGTAGGACTTAACCTGGAATGTTTCACTTAATGATTTATGGGAAATTTTTCAATTAACCATTAAAATTTTCTTTGCCTTGACATTTCTTAGCTTGTCCTTTTGATTGTGATTTAGCACAAAGTTGGGGTGTTTTGGGCGTTGTATTAATTTTATGTACATACATTGTATATACGGTAAGAATGAACATTATTAAAACAAAACAAAATAAACTAACACTTGAATACTTTTTTATTACAAATTAATTATATTCTTTTATTTTTCAATCTAAAACGAGCACTGTATGCACGGGCAAATATTTTTCCGTCTTAGTTTTTTATTGGGTTTTTGGCAAAGATAAATCAATTGGGACTGACAATATGGGACTTCCCCTTAAAATGTCCATGTTATCTTCATGAATAATGTTTGTAGCTACCCAATTAAACAAATATGAGCTGATAACTCTAAAATAAACTAAGATGTTAAACTTTCAATGTCTGGTTCATTAAATAAAAAATATATAATGCAGCACCCTCTGGCCTGTTTAGTGAGGGAGTGAATGAGTTCGTCTAATGTGTTTAACAAGTTTACGAGTTAACCGAGCAAATGCTTGATTCCGTAGGTACTAAATATTAACCTAATGATAGACTATAATAGATATAGTGACAGATATAGATATTATTGAATGTTTCTAGTTAATTCATGAATACTTTAAGAGTCATATTCACCTTTGGGCCAGTAGCCCATTGTTGCTCAGTCGGCATTTTTAACCGGCTTTTAATGTAAAACAGGGGAATAAAATCACAAAAACACAAAAACAGGGAGAGTTAATCCGCAGCCACTTTTCAACAGATTTTTTTATATTTTTTTAAACTCGATTTTTTAAAACTTGGTAAGTGGTTAGTTGAAAAGTTATATTAAGCAACTCATACCTCGAAATTTTGAAAATTTAACAAATACTACTCTCTATGTGAAATCGCAAAATAAATAAATATTCCTTAGTAATAAAGGTTTAAAGAAAATCTGTTGAAAAACGGCGCCCGAAGCAGGGGAATAAAATGTCATGTTTTGCATTAAAAGCCGTATAGTTAACATTGCCGACTGCGCAACAAAGGGCTACTGGCCCAAAGGTGAAGATGATTATTTAAATAGATACAAGTTAAAACTGATGCAAGTCCGTTAGCTGAAAATAATTTTAAGGTCTAAATTCATGTTTAAAAGCCATAAGCATAAACCAAAATGTTACTTTATGTATTTAGTTGCAATATGTATTAATAATTGAAGTCATATGGATATCACAGTAAATATGTAGATCCGAGAGTATGGAAATAGAGATTTATATGCAAATTCACAACTTGAAACAATTCAAATAATTTTTAATTATCATATTTTTATTTTCAGTTTTTTATATGTTGTGATAAAACAGCCATACACGAATAAAGCTGGATATTTTTTGGCTTATTGATCTTTAACAAAATGCGAACTTTATTCAACATACTGCGCAAAAACCTGTAATAGGAGTAATGTAATGTAATAGGAGTAATAGGACCCAATATTGTAATATTGTAAACCCAACCAACTGAAACAAAGACAACTATCACAATTACCTGCCTATGTTTGGATTTGTTTGGAGTTACTTTTCAGATAAAATGTTTTAGATGTATTCAATAGCAAAAAGTGAAAAAAATGTAGAAAGTTTTTGAAAAAAAAAATTAAAAATCAATTTAGAAGACAGGGGCATTATGATATTTATTCTATAATAAATGTTGAAGGATTTCAATTGTTAGTCATTGGCACAAAACTATTCTTCTAAACTACACAATTTGGGTAAAACCTCTACAGTAGCTCTAAATCCCCTCAGTTGAACAGAGTTAAAACGCCCCTTGAATTGTAGCTCTTAAAATCGATAGCGCATGCCGGAGAGCCAAAACAAAGCGCCGCGCCTCGCCGCTTCGTCTCTCGCTGCTTACACGAGCGATTTAAAGTAAAGCAGTTGCAAAGTTAGGCGAGTCGACTCTTCTGCAGCTGCAGTTCTGATAGTTGTTGTTTCCACCTAGTAATTAGAGCTTTGAAAGTCATAACCTTATCCATTATTTTAAACTTAGATAACCATTTAAAAAAGGGTTATGTTGTAAGGGTTATCTAAATCTTAATTAATGATAAACACTCATTAGTCTTTAAAAAAATAATAAAAATTTTACTATATAATAAAACTTAATATATTTCTAAATTGCAAGACAATAAACACTCTACGTTTGATTTTAGTTCGGTTGAAATAAAAGAAAGTTTTATACTAATTTATTTTAAAAATCTTTCTACCGAGGACACACATTAAAACAAACTGACTTTAAGAACTCATTAATAAACAAAATATTAATAACTTATGGTATTCTGTAATTAATTCGTTATAAATGAGTTCAAATGGTGTTCTGTAATTAATTCGTTACAAATGAGTTGAAAGTTACATGAAATTATATAACATGCGCGAAATACAGAAGTTGTTATATCTCATGCTTTTATAACTTATTTTAATTGGTTACTCATCACTAAATAAAACTAAAAAATAAGTATATTTCTATCTGCTTAGTGTCTAAAGACATCTTCCGCTTATCAACAAACTTTTTATTAACAAGCTTATTAACTGTTTGTTGGTAAGCTGAAGATGCCTTTAGACATTAAACTGAAATAATTTTTAAAGTTTTATTTTCTATTTAGTGATGAGTAACCAAATAAACTAAGGTGTGATTGTAACCATCATGATGAAAACGTACTGTAAAGAATTGAATCCTATAATTTTATCAAGAAATAAAAACAATTATTTGAACTATTAATCCCTCTTTGTGATAATTGATACATAATTTAAAGTATGGCTAATAAAACTTTATATTGAGGTACCGGGTGAAGAGTTAGCTTGAAATTGATGTTTCTGCCTTCAAGTTTGATTGATTGCGTTAATCTTCCAAGTGAAAACAGCGCAAGTAATTGATTCATCAATTACTTATTATTGCTCGCACAGCTTGATGAAACTAATTTTTCAAGTTTTATAGCAAGACACAAACACGTTTCAGCAGACATTCGTCAGCTTTTTACCAGCTTGACACCATGCATGATTCAAACCACACCAATTGACTTATTTTAGTGACTATCAGTCCTCAGAAAGTATTTATGTATATTTATTGAAGCAAGGTGATTCAAATTGAGTTAATAGTAAAAAATATTCTTATATTTATCGCAAAAAAATATTTAAATAGTCCTTAGTGATTTCCACCATGTGAATAATTAGTTTTAATAAAAAAAATGTTTTATAATGTTATCATACCTCATAATATGCTTGAGAAGAGGTAGATTTTTAGTTTTGTTAAATCCTGCTAATTAATTTTTTTGGACTCGAGAACAAAAGAGTATTAGAGACCTCAGGTGCTCAGATAAAGTGGATAGGTAGAGAGGGCTAATGGGCGATGCCCTCTCTAACGATTGTTTACTATCAGGCTAACAATAAATCTTTAACCACTTTGGTCTCTTTGGAAATCAATATCACTCGAAAGTTGGGGTTTTACAGCTAATTGTGGTTCGGAAAGTTAAGCGGGTCCCTTAAGTGTGGAGAATAGTACTAAACCCAGACTAGGCATATATTTAGTATTTACCCCAATTGTAAAATATTAAATATTACAAGAGTATTTACTACTTATACGTTGTGTTACCTTTGAAATGTACAACCAACAACAGATTTAAATGGCTAAAGATTACCTCCGATTCCATTTTTTGCGTGTGTTAAATCGATATATTGAAAACCCCAATTTAATACAGAATTAAACTTAACAGAGGAATCATAAAATAAAAATTTCTGCAAATTAGAAATCTTTTTTATTCATAAATAATCTTGCTGATATCTTCATAAAACCCCTAATATTTTATTTAACTAGTCTATTTGTTGCTCTAAATAGAGCTATGTATTTTGACACTGTACAAAAATAAAATTTAATTCTAAATCAACGACATACGAGAAATCCAATATAGTGAATATCAGTAATAAAAAAACCACACTTATTTAGCTGTACATTAACAGATGTTTAAAATGTTTAACCTAAACCCAATGTTATTCTAATGGGAAAATTTCAAATTATGTTTGTGAATAGGGCTTCAACTGAAGTCCGATTTTCATCAATTTTTTGCGGAAACAACTACAGACCAAGCCCTATTCAACGAAACCAAAAACATGATAATCGGTTGAGAGTGGTAGGGGGAGTTCTCAAAACAAAAATCCCTGAATAAGTATAGATGGAATAGTATATTATCCATTTATAACCAATCTGACTATTCAGTCATAGAAAATTTTAAAACTCATACACCGATTAGTCAACTAATATATATATATATATAAATATATATATAATATATATATATTATATATAATATATATATATATATTTATTTATTTATTTATTTTTTATAAGTGTTGGAAGAGATAGCAACAATCTTATTTGGAAATACATAATTCTAGATCGTTTTAAAACCATTCAATGTGTTACAATAACAAGAAGGTTTTAAATTGTTTATCTCATTACATTACTTTCGTGAAGTATTTTATTTTAATTTATAATAATTCTACTCACTCTCTTAGAATTATAAATTTGTACTGCAAAACGATACTAATTGTAAAATCCACGTGTAAGCTTAAGATTTAAATCGTGCTTATAACATTCTAACAAAGCTTCTAGCCATGATTAAAGATCGAACAAAACTTGCCTAAGGAGATTCCAAGAATTCTAGGGAGTTCCACCCAGTGCTCAGCTTATTGGTAACTCTATTATGCAACTGCGTCATGCTAACTTGGGCTGGAGACTTACAAAGTGCTAAATGTTTTATATTTGTTCAAGTAACTGAGACATATAAAAAATTACACTATGTACATTGTCTACTGTAATTGTTTGATATTTTAATGTTGTTACAATATTTATGTCATTTTTACTTGTTATTTAGTATATTAAAATGAAGTATTATTAGAATATCCTTAAAAATGGCAGTCTAGCACTGTAAAATAACCCTAATAGCATATTAATATTTTTAATAGTAAATTTTGATCTAAATTATGGACAAGTATGGATGATCAAAGATCATATAGGGCAATAATACAAAGACATCCTTTACAACATTAACCAGATCAAAAATGCAGTTATTCTTAATTATTAAAGATTAAAATATACCTTTTCTTAACATAACACTTTTACTCTAATTAATTTGATTACTTGTAACTAGGCGCTGTAGAGAGCTTCACTAGACAACTTGAGATCGAGTGGCAGCTGGCTGGTTAATTTATTGCCAATTATCTAGTGGTTTAATAACATTTCATAATAACGTTCAATTAAAGTTTTTTTCCATAAGAGTTATCATGATAAAAACTCATACAAATTTACTTTTTTTATTATTGCAATGTTAATTGTTACAAACAATTGTAGAGTATCTAGGCATAGAGTTTTTTAGTTATTGAATTGTATTTATCATTATTTATAGAAGATTTTGTAAAACATGTTGTCATTCATTTGAAATTCATTTATAGTAAATATTTTTTCTTATTTTTTATTACATTTATAGTAAAGTAATATTTTTCGAAAATAACTGAAAGACCCACTAAATGCACCACTTAAACAAAAAAATTTTATTTGTATTTAATTTCATTATATTTCAAGTGATTTCCAAGTCCAACGTACTTAAAAATATGTACGACAACGTTCTTATCAGTAAGCATTGATAGTAAATAAAAATACACAAATAATATAAACATGGGCTTTCTTATTTTCCTTCAAATCTATATTTATAAATATTTATTTAAGTTCAGATTCTACTATTAATTCGATTTTTATTTTTATTTAAATTTTTTTAGTTAAAGCATGATGCTAAAGGAAATATATGATAGAAATAATTCAATAAATAAATTTTTAAACTCTACTACGAGAAGAAAAACTTTCATTAAAAATTTATAAAACATTAGAAAGATCATAATTCTAGTTAGGCCTATTCATAACGTATCTATATTTAAAACACACTTATAACTTGTTAGCACTAAAACACAATTAATTTTAATAATTTTTTATGGGCCATATGTTGAGTTTGAGTATATAGATATCAATGTTATAGTATTAAGCCACTAAGTTAAAAAAGTGTTTTTCATTTACAATTTTATCTTATGTAAATTATATATAGTATAAACTTTATCTTTCTTAGAAAAATAAATAGTAGAGGTTAATTAAAATATTTCAATATGAATATTTGATTTGTAAAATGTACAAGCTAAAGGTTTGGTTGTATAATAATTAAGCGGCATTTAGCCAGATCAATACCGGTCATGTGGGCCCTTTGATCCCGCGGGCAGGCCTCGCTACACTCTCTCGCATCTCGGCATCCCTCTATTTACCCTCTAACACCTGTTCTAAGGTTGATGTTTTATTTCGATGACCAAAACACGGTGCAACACTCGTTGCAAGGGCAGGGTGTACGGAGCTACGAGCGCGGCGGGTCCGGCAGACCTATCAGTGACTGTCTGTGGTGTGTACTCACGGTAGAGCATGGAGGAGGAGGATCATCGCCTGACCGGTCCGTGGGACATCCCCGATCCAGGGTGCGCCGGGGGATGTGCAGTGTCGCGCGGTTGCAGCCTAACTGACAGGGGAGGCTCTGTACCGCCCCGGCGCTGCGCCAGGTTACCCTGCCCGGGATTCCCCGTCACCGTCAAATTTCCCTGCCAACCCCCTCCCCCTCACTCGAGAGGTTGGACGTCACAGAGAGGGGGTAGAACCGGTGACTAGGGCGGTGAGGGGTTTAAAAGTTTGAAGGATGTGAGTGAAAATATGCTGGGATTATACTGAAAGAAAGAATACCTGAATTTGGATTTTAACTTTTAGTACAAATTAATTTATGACACAATGTAGAGTGCCATTCATATTGGAACATTCATTTATACTTTTTCTTCGAGTACTGAGTTCGTTGAATGACAAATAAATGTGCTGATTCAAATCAACGCCAAATACTGTTCCTAACAACCTTTACTCGCTTTTAGTATTTTCATCTTAAGATATAATTTATAAATCGATAGGAATTAGTGGGAAAGTGATTGTGATAACTAATCAAATATAATTTTTACCTGGTAAGTATAAATGGAAAGGTTCTTCAGTTATAGCCAATTTGCTAGGTTTAATTCATGACATTCAACGTCAAAATAAAAGCGCCCACGTTTTATTTTTTATTTATTTTAAAGCTTATTGCACGGAGTGTTTGTCCTAATGTAATGTAGCTGTGATCCCCTGTTTACAAAATCTGGTTTATCACCGCGACGGGCGGTCATTGGACTATCGAAAGATCCGTATACCTATTACGTCCGTATACCTATGCATCAAACACAATGTGATCTGAGTTACATCCATGAGGAATGAGACTGAAGTATTCATGTGCGATGTACATAACGAAATTACAAGAAACCTGGCAAAATTGAAAATGAAGTGGACTAAATAAACGTATAGCTAATGTAAGATGTAACATATATTTTTATTGTTAATTAGAATTCATAGTCTCAGAAAAATATTAGACTAGGTATCTATAAAAGGGAAAACGATACGCCATACATTGTACGAACTTTATAATAAATTACAAACTCATTTATAAAATAAATTGATTATTATATACAACTTTTACTAAAGTAATTATGAATTTAATTTCTAAGGTAATCAGAGAAAACATTGTTTTACTGAGATCAAGGCACACTAAAAAGTAACGTAACCAATCGTAAAAAAATAGTGATAACATCAAAAAATAATATCTACCTAATTACGCATGGTGATTGTCAAACCTTTAATGATCGGATTATTAAAATTTTATTAATGAGTTTCATTAAAGCCTTTAAATCTTTTTCCATTAAAAATATAAATGAGGAAATAAAACCCAGATAATCAGTAAAATTGTGTCACATCGTTATATTTTACATCATTGAACATGAACTTCAGTATGTTCAAAATCGTGAACGTGTCCTACAGATGCCATTTAGTTTAGTGTGAAACATTTAACAAGGAGCGAATGTTCTTTGGTGTATCGCAATATTGGCTATATTAGCGTTTTAGGTGACTTTGCTGAAACATTCTCTTCGGCCTTCTTTAGATCAAGTTTATAAAACTCTACTCAATTTGTACTTTCCTAAGTACCTAAGCTGAATCGTTATTTATGCCAGCATTACAGAACTAAATATCAAAATTGAACTTTGAAAATAATTAGGCCTACCAAGAAAATTATTGATTGAATCAAGAAAACTACCAACCGTGTGCTGTAAATCAGTTACTGAATATTTCTTAATTTATTAGATTCGTTTTTTTACACCTCACCAACTCAATTAAAAAAATCAATTATAGAAATCTGATTAAGTTAATTATTGTAAATCAATTTGCAGGTTTTATAGTTCAAATATGTACATATTGTTTAATAACAAAATCAGACAACTTTTTAATGTTTGACAATAACTGCTTTATTAAAAGCAATTATTTGTTTGACAGTGGTAATTCAGTGTGAAATAAAACAAGAGTTTGGCGAGTTAGTGAAAGTAGCCGAGAGGGGCCGAAGATTTGCGAACGTTTCCGAGTCTGTGGCAGTCAATATCAACCACAGACGGCCTGAAGGGTTCATGCCCACTCGCTCCCTCGTTCAGCCCAATAACGCTCATTAGCGTTGAGCCTGGCGGCGGCGGCGGCGCGGCGGCGGCGCGGGGCGATGTAAGCCTACTTTATGTTAATTGCCCCCGTTAGGAGTACTCTCAAACAGGAACGTCTGCAACATTCGCTTCAGCTGTCGTTATGCAATCTTTCATATCTTTATATCTTAACGTGCTTAGATCAAGACCAGAACGTCTCAAGAGTTTAGTTATAACCGCTTGGGAGAATAAGAGGGTTATTTGTATATTAAAGAGGTAATCGAGCTGGGCCACTTCGGTAATTCACTTAAGCCTTACCTTGAATGTTTCTTTTTTATTTTCTAGTCAAGGAGGAAAAATACTCATGGAAAAATAACTGTACAATTTTTATTTCCCCTATATTAGGCGTTAAATTTTAGAACGTTAAATGTTTTAACCCTTCAAAAAAGTCGTCTGTTAAACCTTAAATGTTTTTAATCTTCTTTTTTTTTAACTTTAAAAATAGAAAATAAATGTATGGCTGGATCAGCAGTTACCTGGCAGTTCTCCTCACCTTAAAGGTGAGGTTCTTTCACATTTTTATGCAGGTGGACCATTGGTTTAACCTTAACATGACTTTCGAACCTTAGCGGCTGGACGATTTCGTCTCCGAGCTGGGAGTTGAACTAGGGCCTGCTGGTCGCTGTAACCTGGAGCACTACCGTTGAGATAAAGCCTCTGTCACTGAATAATAAACTTAATTTGAATATTCAATTAATTTGAGTAAATTTTTTTATTGAATTACACAAATTTATTTCAGTCAATTTTGGGAATTAACGTATTTAGGTATAGCTTAACCATTGTTATCAACCATACTATTTACTTAGCTTTGAAATCTCAGAAAGATTTAAATTTGCTGATTAAATCTTTTGAAATTGTTAAAAGTAAAGAAATAAGAAACACAAAATAATATTTTATTTACAAATTATAACTGTAATTGAAAACTATAATAATATAAGATGTACTTCCTCCCAAGGGTGGTCGGGTTTCTACCGTTTGGGTGTCTTGCGGCCCTGGGTTCCGGAAATAAACTGCGAGTCTCTCTTTAATTAAAAATAATTATGGAATTTAAAAAAATGTACAGAACTAACATCAACACGAGCAATGGGTGGTTCCCAAAACTTTCCACAAGCGAAATTCCTCCCCCTGTTTTTTAAATCAGGTTGAAGTAGTAAACAGCAACAAATTTTTGGGGGTTTTATTCACTACAATACAGTAATGTCATGGGAAAATTTTTTTGAGAAGAAAAGAGCGGCTAATTTTGCAACAAATACGATTTGGAGTAGGTTGATTAGTAACAACAAAGTTCCCTTAAGAACCAAGGCGTTATGTTTTGAGACAGTTATTAGAACAATTTTATGCCAAGGGGCGTAAGTTTGGGGATTTTTTGAAAATGTACACATTGAAAATACTATATATATTACAATATATCATTATTAATACTGCACAAATATATTATAAAAATATTACAATTCATTTTAGATTGCCCAACAACACACCAAATTATGTTCTCTATCTTGAGTCATATTTTGAGAAACTTCATTTTCTCACCCTAAATTTAAATGAAACATACAAAGGTTTTTAATTTGCCGGACAATCGTTTTCCAAAAATAATTTCCAAGTGTATTATAGAAACAAAACATTTTTGGGTAAAAGAGAGTAAATTTTGGGGGAAAAGCATAAGCTTTTAATTAATTTTGATATAAATGATTTTAATGGGATTTTGTTACAATTGGTAGAAGTGGTAGAGGCGGTGAGAGTTTATTGGAGGGGGGAGATTTTGGGAAGGGCTCGCACATCACAATATAACCAACGGCTCCTCGCGGTCGACCTTGACGTGGGAGCCAGGAGTGTGCTACCTGATAGCGACGATATCGGCCTTTTATCTCTTGGGTAATCAAGGCTCGGGCAGAACTTGTAGGCCTCAACTATAAACCTTGGCTGATCGAAAAAAAACTATTTACGTCAGCAAAACATCAGCCAGAACGTGGAGGATCAGCCTCTACGTCTTACTGGAGGCCAGCCTTCTCCATGCTTAGAGTGGCCTGGAAGGGAGTCCGTGGCCACATCGACGCAGACGAATATTTTCGGCTCACCAAGGCTCAGCTTTGTAGTGCAAAGCGCGCTACCAACCTAGATTTTGAAAAGAAGCAGAGGAGGGACAGCCCAATGGAGGTAACCGACCCAAAGCAAAAATGGACCGACTTCCTCTGGAGGGGGAAGAAGAAGAAAGACCAGCCCCAGCAGCCTAAAAGAAAGAACGGTGCCCATTACACCAAGAAGGAGCCGGGGAAAGACCCCAAAGAAACGGCTGGACGCAATGCTCGTCAATCCGTCAGAAGGAAAATCTTACGTGCTCGGTGAAATTCGAAACAAGGCGAAGTCCCACGAGAAGGGTGCCATTATGGAAGGCCTGAGGAAGTCCCGACCTGGCGATCTGTTGAAGCTTGGTGGCGCCTCGAAAAGCAAGTCTACTTTCAGCGAAGACTTTCAGAAGATCCTTGGGGCGGAGGCATCTGTCCGCGTTCTCGAGCCCAAGTAGACACTGGAGGTGAGTGCCTTGACAAGCTGACGATCAAGGTGAAGGCCACTGTCAAATCTGCGAGAAGACTTACGTCTCGAAAGCGGACGCCCGTGGACAAAAAGTGGCGATCCTTTCCTGGGAGCCAGAGCTGTGGCGAAGCTACTGGGAAAGGGCCACCTTAACATCTGGTATGTAAGCTATCAGAGCTCATGGCAACCAGACGTTTCAAGTTTCTAGGTTTTGGTCACTTTGCCAACAGCTGCCCTGCGCCCGAAAGGAACGAGCTCTGATCCAGAGTGCCAGGATTACAAGGCCGTTGCGTGAAATATTGCGTCAATCTGTGTCCTGTGTACAGTAGCTGGACAGTACAAGTCGTTGCAGACAGCACAAGAAAGCCATTCAGACCTTCACCAAACACACAAAGAAATTATTTACGTTCTGCAGCTTAATATGCAGAGAAGCAGCTCAGCGAACTATTTGCTGTTCCATTTTGCCACGGAGCAAGGAGCTGAAATACTGCTTCTTAGCGAGCAGTACCAGAAACAAAGCTCCCCGCAGTGGTTCCCGGATTATTTTGTCAGTGTGGTGATTTTTAGTTTGGACATTCTTGAAGGTGCCTGTTCTTGGTACCGATATGGGCAACGGTTTCGTCTGGGTGTGGAGCAGGGGCTTCAACGTCTTCCCCTGTTACCTCACACGCAACCAACCCATCGCTGACTACCGCCACATTTTCGATTCCATCGAGGAGGAGATCATAAACACCACTCGTGGGGATCATTGTCTGTGGCGATATAAACGAAAAAGCCGTGGAATGAGATTCCCTCTGACTGACACTCAAGGTCGCTACGTCGTTGAGCTACGTCGTCAGGATGGGCATCTGTATCCTAAACAAGGGTGGGGCTTGCACCTTTCACCAACCGGGGTACGGAGAAACGATCCCTGACACATCCCTTGCTTCGGAAGGGATCGCCCAACGGATCTCCGACTGGCTAGTGTCCGAGGACTATTTAAGCAGCGACTACATGGGGATCCTTTTTCAAGAACCTTGCCAAGGCCGGCAGAACTCCACGGTGGACCTGCTCCTCTGTCTTCATGCTGGAACATTATTTGTCTAGGTAAAGATGTATTTAAAGAAGAAATCAAAGACCTGTCGTAAACTCCGACGTGTTAAGCTTGTGTATTGTGGAGAACGTTCTATTTTATTTTCTTCTTGGAAGGTGGCCTGCCTTGTCCTGGTCCTTAAGGTGAGAAGCATGCCAGGGACCCCTCTGCTTTTCTGCCCCTATGCGTGCTCGATTCAGCTGTAAAAATATTAAGGAAACCGCTATGTGTCAGACTTGACAGTTTCAAAGTAAAAAAGGCCTGTCGCCTTAACAACAAAAAGACCTGTGTTGTTGAAAGGAATGTCGTAGTTTCAAAGTGACCTCTACTATTTATTGTAACAAGATATTGTGTGTCATTGGATGAAACATTACATAATAAGATTATATTACATTTATAAACTGCGTAGTTAGTTATAGTCATAACCCATATGTTTATTATTATTATTTTTTTATATTTTCCAATATACAGTGGTCTGGGATGAAGTGCATTCTATTACCTAAGTACTCTTGTTACCACAGCATAGCAAGGTGCAGTAGCCATAAATTGGAAACAAGCCAATCGTTCTTAGGGACCACTGATAAAGCTGACAATCAGCTGCTCTTTAGTAATAACAAAACTACACATGACATCACACTTATTTTACACTCAACCATTATTTACATTCGCCTTAAAATACGAAATGACACTGTCAGCGTCTTAGAAAGTGATGAAATAATAAGCATATAGGCCTCCTTGAGGCCATCTATAAAGAACCGAAACTGTACATTTTCAAAAAATATAAACGTAAATAAATAAACGTATCAAAATAGGAACAGTGGAGAGAAGGTGTTTGTGTAAAACAAGCTTAAGCTAGGTGTGTTAATTTTATCCGTTACAAAGCATATTTTGTCATCTGCTGTCTTGAAAATAATTTGATTATTTTCTCTCTTTTCTCTCTTAATTATTAGTTACACTGTTTTGAAAAAAGTCCAAGTATCATATTTAGGAAATATCCACTCAAAACGCTATAAAAACTGGAGATTTCATTATAAAATTAGAAAAACTGTGTTTGTGTTGGACAGAACGTTCCCGATACTCAGTAGAAAAAAATATAAAATCGAGTGTAATAAGTTAACATATAAAGCTACAATTTTGTTTTGTGAC
This sequence comes from Neoaliturus tenellus, assembly GCA_030545055.2. NCBI lineage: Eukaryota > Metazoa > Arthropoda > Insecta > Hemiptera > Cicadellidae > Neoaliturus > Neoaliturus tenellus. Next base: position 125,250,833 of record CM061532.1, read on the forward strand.
AAATTCATTTCCCTAGTTTTATGAGGGAGGGGGTATCTTTGTGTGGGGATGCTTTGGGATACGTATACCAGGTGTCCTAGACCACCCTTATGCCCCTTTTAAAATCTACATAATTAACTTGTAACAAAAAGAAACTGTGGCGCCGAAAGTAAACCAGTTGCGCTTTATCCATTGATGATAATTTCATTATACTTGGTGTATCAGAATAAATTTATCAACTTATCCAGACCGTAAGTCAATAGTTTTTTTAATTATTTTTTTTTTTACGAAAACTCACTTTTAGTGCTACTTTTTGGATTATACACATAATTTTAAGACTTTTTTACAATGGAATCCTGCAATCCTAGCGATTTGAGATATAATGGCCGTGAAAATTTTGTTTTTCCATTAAGAATAACATTGCGATGATTTTTACATCAATTATTACTGAAACTTTTGCCTTTAACATAACTGTCGAAGCATGAAAATATCTTAGAACCTCATTTTAAGTAATATTTCATAATAATTACCGATTATCATGTCATTAATTTTGGCTTTCCACACATTTTTAATAATATCTTTCACATTGTAAAATACATGAACAATTTTAATAATTTTTGACATAACTAATAATTTAAGATGCAAAAGTATTTAAAAGAAGTTTACTAGGCATTTTCAAGCTACACCATTTTGGTTTAAAAAGGAATTTACAAAGATAATGGATGTAAAAATTTGCCCCATGAAATTTTTATGAAAAAAAAAATTTTCTACCACCATTATCTCCTAGGCAGTTGGGATTAGTGGTACTCATTACATCAAAAGGTTGTTTTAAAATTATGTGTAGAATCCAAAAATACCAAAAAAGTTGGGGATTGTATTTAAAATAATCGACTTCCTGTCTAGATAGGTTACTTCTGGTACACTATGTGCATTAAAATTATCATCAATGGATAAAGAGCAACTTGTTTACTTATTAGGGCATGGTTAGTTTTTGCGAAAAATTAATTCTGTAGATTTTAAAAGGGGTGTAAGGGTGGTCTGGGACACCCAGTTTAAAATATTTATTTTAACCTGTCATAGCTCACTTTGGATTTTTTCTACAATTCAAATAAGTTGGGTTTTTTGGAAAAAATAATGTTTGAGCTAGGTAAAACAGCATGAATTTTAATAAAAAATACTTACAATACGGACTGCAATGGAAAACCAATCACTGTTAAGTTTGTTTATTTGCAACACATTCTTTAACTATCTCCTTCACATAAACTACCGGTGTTGAAGTGATTTTGTTAAAGTTGCTTTTTGTGCTTAGTTACTTAAGTGTTGACTCTCAAAATAATAACTGTAATTATTTAGTAATAAAGAAAATTAAAATTTTAACTAGAGTCACCAATTGTTAAAAAATTCATCAAAAAATAAGGCATGACAAGCTTTTCTACAAAAAATACAAATATAATTTGTTGTATTTAAAATTATAATCATGCAACAAACCGTACTTTATATACGGAAACTCAACCCTCGCCACAAGCGTCAGATGTGTCACCCCGCACTCGAAAACATTTAAATATATTCTTCTCACTGTTATCGAATTTTCATCTCTCTCTATAAAATATACATCAAATCTACATAATCTCTTTCATGTATAAATTGTTTGAATCTATTAGTCTCTTAAAAATTGTACAGTTACACTAGATTAAATCACTTTAATAATGGAAATTCTTACTAAATTACCACCTTTAAATGTACGAATACTTAAAGATAAAATTAAATTTCTGATAAAGATAAAATTAAACAATTCTGATAAAATATTCATAGTTTCTAGTCTAAAAACTCTAAATATTAACACAAATATCAAATTTTTAATGAGTAACATTTTAGTTGTTTAGGAAACAGTGAAATGTGGTAAAATTAGATTTATTTTATAACTTAGACCATAGAATATCGTAATAACCCTATAATAGTTCTTCCCTTTTTAGGGTATAAGAATAAAAGTTTCTCTTTGATAAGAAATATGCAATAGTTTACTAGCTAAATAGAAGACTACTATGGTGCTCTAAAAAAATCTCTGGTAGCGGCTATAGGAATCTCTTGCACAATAGCAACTTGATGCCATGCAAATTTTGATCCTTCAAACAAATGGTTATATCGTGTCTTGAATAATGTATACAAGATGTGAAAGCACATTCTTTGTTTTGTAAGCAGTAGGTAAATACGTTGCTTAAAAATAATATATGACCACATAAAATTTACGTGACTAGCCACAAAAGGTTAAGAAAAACATGGCTATTTTTATTTCCTGTATATTATTTATACATTCTAGTTTGATGTAATTGTAAGTTAAAAATACTATTATTTTAAACAATCGCCTTCGCTGATCTTAGGATAGTGCCTTTTGTTTGTTAATGAAAAAAAACTATTTCCTGTTTTAAAGTACTCATTTGTTGCAAATAATATTGGACGTGTCACTGGGTGTAAATCATTCTAAGTGTTTAAGTAAAACAATCAGTAAATGCTTAAATTAAAACGCTAGTACATTAAATGCATAGTGTAAGAAAACCATTATAAGCATCACTTTATTCGTGGATTTTCTTCTGTCCCACCACAGAAGCAAATACGGTTTTGCTACAGTGTAACAGTTGTTCTCGGTAGGGCACTTTTCAAGTATCTTAAAAACCTTTATAATGTCTTTTGTCACCAAATCTTACCGTCCTTAGGCAATATTTTTGACACATTAGTTATTACCATACTCCCCAGCTATTACATATTTTATTTATTTTCCTTTATGAAAACCATTTCACAATTTCTACTAATGAAAAATTTATGATGAGGAATTTTATTGAATACTAAGTTATAATTAAATTATAATACAACATTTATAATTAAAGGTGAGGAAAAGGAAAAATAAGGCAACAATTCTGTTTTAGCGAATTTTCTATAACGAATAGGGGAGAGCGGGGCAAGACGGGGTTGAGGGCAAGACGGGGTTTTACATTTTTTTGCTCCGGCAGATGTCACAGTATATCGGCAAATAGTTGAACTAATAGCCTGTTGCCATGTGAATGTCTGACAGTGCTACCAGCCATTTTGAGCAGACCGTTCCGAGAATATGGATTTAAATGTGTTTTTATGATGCGACGATCTAATTTTCTGTCAGTCTTGAACGTGAAAAGAATTAGACACCTGTTTTTTTCTTCTGGTATTATTGATTATTATTATTGAGTAAGGTACTTTTTTAATAATACATCAATGAATATTATAACCTAGAGGAATATATCCTTGTAGTATTAAATCAATCTAACCTAAAACTTGTCCTTGGGGGCAAGACGGGGTATTTAGAAGGAATTTAAATGGTGTTCATTTTAAATGTTATCGACTTTGGTATTTGGTATAAAAATTATTTATTGAACAATAAGCTTATTGCCAAAACGGTTAAATTAGCAAGAATATTATTTGTTTTTAGTTTTTCGAGTAAGCTCAGGGTTAATCTTTGATTAGGCTTATCAATAATTTTGTTTGATTAATTTTTTAAGGTAAATATAACATTATTTAGTGTTGAGACAGTGCCTATTTATAGGTATAAACAATAAATATTTTTAAAAGGTAAATAAGTTTTTATTTAGCAACTAAACTCTTTTCCTTTTTATAGTATTGAGCTACCCCATCTTGCCCTCACTATAGGGTAAGATGGGGAACTTGGTTTTATTTTTTGTTCAATTTTTTTTATTGACTATATAGATACTGTAGTTTTAATTGAAATATGTAGTATGTTTATTGAGGTTTTAATAACGCAACAAAAAATATTAAGTGCTTAAGTACCCTGTCTTGCCCCACCTTCCCCTAAACTATTACCGTATAGCTCTCATGGTAAGACCTAAGCCCGGGACCACGTTACTTTATCGTTTTGAGGTGCCCAGAGACCAAAAATAATAGTCATTAAAATTTATATATATATGTATGTATGTATGTGTCCCTAGACACGATAACTCTCGTAAAAACGGTCCGATCGACACCAAATTTGGTAGAGATGCGTAATCCTACGTTTATTCGGATTAGTTCGTAAACCTGACATATCGACCTACCGGAAGGGGTAGTTTTGGGGGGGTTTTGTCCCCCAAAAATGGGTTTTTTGCATTCTTCATATATAATTTTTTTTTATTTAATTTTTATTTTCACCATTTGATTTAGCTAAAAAAAAACACAATTTAGTATTTTGAAGCTTTGCTCTATCTCTATATTGGTTACCGAGATATTAAAAAGTCTAAAGCATTGTATTTTGGGACTCCAATGTTAATCTTTTGGCGGATAAGAATTTGTTAATATTACACTTATTAACGAATATTTTTGGGTGAAACTTGGTATTTCGCTCCGTTTGGTTGAGCTTCATTTATTTATGGTAAAAAAACTTGGTTTTTGTGCTTATCATGGCAGCAAACCTGCATACTCTTTTCCCATATTAATCATATGGAAAATAGGCAAACTTGTTTATTTATGGACAGATATAGATGAAACTAAGTTTATGGCTTCATTATGGTCGAGATAAATTTTTTAATGCTAAAAACGTATTTTTTGTGTTCCCCATGGCAGCATACCTGCATACTCTTTCCTTATATTTATCAGGAGAATATATATTTATTTCCCTATTTATGAGCACGTGATTAGATTTTGTTTACATATTTATCTGGTCAAAGTTAATATTACTAATTTGGAAATTCGCTGAGTACGCAGGTCTGCTGCGACGGGGTGTATTAACCGACACCTTAATGAGAAGTCACATTGTTATTTTTTTATATCAACGTGTTGGCTGTAAATGATGAATGTATAACTTACACAACATGCTACTCAGAGAAAAATAGTTCAAGTGGAGGGCCAAGAACCAAATATCTGTAAGGATAAATTACAAACAAATATCTATACGGCAACCTTCAGTCCCACCGCCGTCATCTGTGTTTATTGCCCATGTCCACAGTGAGTTTACTTAAGTAATAATCCAAATATTTAAATAAGATTTACCAAAGAAGTTTTATTTTCAGTTGCCTATGATTTACAGTATTCTACTTTCTTTGTTTGGGTTACATGATTAGTCACTACTTCATCTTTAGTCCCGGCTGCCAGTCCTGTATAATCCCATCTTAGGGAGCTAATTTACCATTACAATGGCAATCTTATATCTTATAAGCTTATTATAATTATTGTAATATCTTTTAATTGTATATTAACTACTAACTCGTAATTCCTTACAGACTGATTCTGACATGCCTCATTAAAAAAGAGTCATTACACATAATACAATACCGAAGCACGTGTTTTCATATATCACAGTTTTTATCCGTTTTAATGAATTAATTGTTTCATGTGTTCCTTTAAAGTTTTAACTATGACAACATACTGAATAATTTAATTGGTTTTATATTTACTGGATTATATGTAAAATGAGCTAATCCACTTGGAATTTCGGTTGTCTATAACGATTTTTCAGTGAAAGCAAGTGTTGAAAACCTAATATTTTAAATGGCTTAATTTTCCAAAGAGTTATTCAGACTGATCAGATATTTATATGTGCAAGCTCACTTTTTTGTTTTAGATCTGAGACCGTAAATACATACAACATCATTTAAAATTTCAGAACGTATGTTTTAGTAACATACGTTTGAAATTGTTAAAAAATAAACTTGATACGTAAAATCTTGAGTAACATTACCAGCGTTACTTAATTGGTTGTATTCTTTATCCAATCTTAAGTTACATTACATACATTGGAATTTAAAATATGATTTAATATCGGTGGTTCTTAGTTGATATCAGTAATCGACTAGCAATATCGGTTTGTGTGTGGTTAAGCTCATATGTGGTTATAGTGTTCAATCGGTCACTGCAACTTAAATAATCACATTTGACGATTTTGATTACTATTCCATCGTATAGGCTACAATATTCGACTACCATTGTATAAAATACACAGAATCCAGTTAAAACCCAGGTATTCTACTACGGGTAGTATTACATGAACTAATATGATTACTGTGCACGGAAAGAGTTAAAGATTTCAATTTCAAACTTTCCATCTTCTAAAAGTGAGGTATTTAAGTACATACCAATGAAAATGGGTAGTGCTTTAGGACACTAATATACTGTATAGTGTTTACCGACCTAAACTATTATTACAAAAAACTTTAAGAGAACTGATGAGGACTTTTAAAGAGCCAGATAGTACTGTAATATTAACCTTTTAAATGCAGAAGATTGTTAATTTTAAAAAATTTACCTGTCTAATTTCACTATCACTAATGAACAAAGTTGATTCTTATAATAAACATTCATGTTACTGGAATTAAATTCTTGTTGTTTGTAGAAGGGGTTTTCTTTAGTTTTGTTTTAATATGAAAAATCAAAAAAATAAGCCAAACTGGGAGGTGTTTAAAAATAAATATAAAGAACTCATAAATTCCATAAAAAACAAACAAAAAAACAAATCCTGATTCAAGTAATGATGAGCACTTCCAACAACACAAACATGACCATTCAAAAATAGATGAATTAGAAATCCTACATATTGGCAATAAAAGCAGAAATTTAAATTGCATGAGAATTCTCACAATTAATAGAGCACAAGTAAAGGGCCCAATCTAGTCATGAACTCCCAGATCATTTCATCTGCCAATCCCATATCTGGCGAAATTATAAAAATCAAAGATGTGCTAGTCTAATATGATAGTGGGTTTGGCACACTGATAATATCAGCTGTCCAGCAGGCCTACGTCACTGTTCCAGTGATAACCAAGTGCCGGTCAGAAGTCGGTCGCCTGTCGTCTACAGCCGTGCACGTGCTTCCCTTCAATGTTTTGTTCTTATCGTTTTAATTAAATGTAATATGTGCCTCTTGTTTATTTTCAATCGAACTGACTCAGCGAAAGCTAAGACAATTTTAACCAATGACATAGTTTAGTGTGCTGCGACGTGTACCCAGCTCCGAAACGGCCGCCGTACAAGGACATAATTTGGATCGTGTTTGACTCTAAGCAGTAAAACTACATTATTAAAAATCAAAGTTTTTGCCAACCATGACCAATACTGGAAAACCTTTTTAATTTTCCCAAGAACACATTCAGAAAACATTTTCGTTATCAAAAGATTCAACCATTCGAAGTAAAAATTAGGAAAACATTTCAAGACATGAACGATATTAAAATACAAACTGTAAGTAAATATGGTATACCCATATAGTTTGATCTAAGTTTTTCTTTAAAACAAAACGGTACATGTGTTAAAATAGTAGTTTCCATCACTTAGAGCAAAAGTGGGTCTTTTTGGCAGGCAATCGTGTTTTAAAAACGAGGCGCAGGCGAGTTTTTAAAAACGATTAAGCATCAAAAAGACACTTTTGCTCCGAGTAATGAACAACGTTTTTTTATCATAATGCAGAACTACACTTTCCATCGTTAACAATATTAACTATAAACTTGTATTTTAAAATTATATTTACAAAGTAAGTAATATGCATTATTTACATTTCTGTTATTTACAATAATATAGGCCTAACGTTCGAATTTTACTATTCTGCATAGAAAACTAATAAATAACACTTAGAAAACAGCAGACTTTTAATCCTAGGCCCTAAAAAATATTCCAGCTGATTTTCAGTTCTAGGACAAAAAAGAAACGTTTTTGGAATTAATTATTGGGAGAACAAAAACAGGCTGATTTCGTGCAGAATGATAAAAACTTTTAAAACTTAGATTATTTGACATTGACTAAAGAGTGATTTAACATCTTTGTGATACTGTATCATGGGCTCTGGTTATCATTATTGTACCTTAGGTACTATTAAATGCTATAGGTTTTCCCCATATTTTTAATTTGTTGTATGATAAAATATATTTGAACACTTTAACTATTTCTAGAGTCTTATTACTCAGAAATTTATAATATTAATATATTATCATTGCTACTATTTAAAAAAAATTAATAATTTAATTGTAAAGAAAATATTTGCCAAATAAATATTTTGTATCTAAATTTTATGAAAATTTTTAACAAATTTCTATGTTCATTTGTATGTAAATTAATACGTTTATTGTACAGGACAAGAACTAGTGAGCAAAATGCGACATGAGCACCACGGAAATACCAGGGACGTGGACGTCATTAGTTAATTGTAACATATATTTGATTACTACTGACAGTCGATCAAAAGCCATACCAATAGATTATCAAGTTTCACTTACTCACTTTTTATCATCCAGCGCATTGAAATTTATTTTTTAGAATGAAATTTGTGTTTTATGTTTTTTGTATGTTTTATAAAATTTGTTTTTGCTGACATTAATTTAAATTTGTACGTTCCTATAACTTTTTTTTTAATAAGAGTGAATATTAGATATTTGTTATTGTTAGAGACGTAAAATATTAAATGTACATTATCAAAAATGCTATATACTTGAGAAGACTACAATGTATTTGTCTGTAGTTGTAATGAGTAGTATTCCCTTAGAATGACTAAAGGATATTTGGAATATTTTTAGGCCTCCTGATTTCTAATAGACCTCTATGATATTGATACAAATAAAACTGTTTTATACTCTTAATATTTTAAATTTAAACAAATTTATGAGTTTAAACAGAGAAGGAAATTGTCTAGTATGCCCGTTAACACTTCATAAAACAAAAGAAATGGTTGTATTTAGATAAAAAATATTAATCATAACACTTCGTCTGAAAATTTATGCAATAACCAAAATATAATGGTCAAAAACCCATATAGACTGAGATCGGATTTGTAAGCAGGCCTTCAACGAGGTGCTTTTCATAAATGCCCCAGGCGTTACCTAATAAAAATTATTTCTTCGGCAAAAATTTATGTCCTCCGGACAAACTGTTATCCTGTTTTTAGCGGGCATATTATGATCAATGAGTGTCACCGATAAACTCAAAAAAAAAAGAAAAAAGAAAGAGCGAAATAAGGATTAAACTCGTTTTGGCTTTATCATGTTTCAAAGCTTTGTACAGACAAAACTTTATTTTTATTTTTATAGATAATAAATAATTTTTTATTTGCAAATTAACTTATTATTCTAAATAGAAAAGCTTCACACCACAATTCAGGCCTATAGCTAAGGGGTCTAAAAGTTCATGGACTATCAAAATTCTTTTTAACACAAAAAAAAGAAATTTTTAGTTATATTTATAAGTTATAAACTACATATAAAATACACATACAATAAATGATGAGTTACCGAAAGGATTTTTAGTGTTTGTTTGAGGTGAAGTATACTTTTAATTGTAGTGCTCATTTATCATTATACCTACCTATTACAGTAAGCGCAAGAGTTAATGGATTTTATAAGAATAAACATGAAGGAGAATTCTTTTGTCACATTATGTTTTTTTGTCATTATGTTAAAAAAATTGAAAATGGTTTATTTTTATGCTTTTTGGCATATAGAGTGGGTATACTAGTACCCTACTTGCTAGTGGGGCAGCCATGACACAACGAGACAACCATCTATAGGCTACATACACAAAATTTGAATGCTACTATTAATTTCATTACTATCAATACTTTTACGTTTACAAAGTAACGATGGATTAATTCATTTGTGTGGAAGTGAACTTGGGATTTTCTATTCTCCTTTACTTGACATATTTGACTTTATTATTCAAAACTACTTCCAATTTAACAATCACTTTGTACAAAATTTCACAAAAATTCAAAATAATAACATTCATTTCATTATCAGTAACACTGGTTAATATTGATACTTCTCTTCTCGGAATGTACTAATACGTACTTTACTATCTTGCCAGTTTTCCTACAGATTCTCATTGTTTTCTCAAGGGTGCTTGACTCTTTATCTCCAATCATTTATAAGTAAACCGCATCTGTCAGATCAAACAAACCTTTAAACGACATGTAAGTGGAATTTGTACCACTCAGGGCCGCTTTCCCCTAGGCAGTTTAACTTTTGAAGTTTAAACAATAGTTGACCATATGTTTAATAATAAATTAAACTAAGTTTAAGTTAAACGTGTTTCGGGAAAGCGTCCCTTAAAATAGTTACGAGTTAAAAGAGCTGATTTGGTTTTTATTATTTAAAAACCACTTTTACATTTTAATTTCATACTAAACATTAGGTTTAATGGCGATGGAGTGTCGCCATGTTTGATTTATTTCACAAAACCCAAAAACCAACTAACTGTTATTAAGAAAGTCTGAATAGGCACACCAATTTATTTTAAAGACCAAGGGACCTTCCGATTTAAATTTAAGATAGTATATACTTTTTGATTCAACACAACTGAAAATTATTCTTTGTACTCTAAACAAAAATTTCATAATCATGTTTCCAAAATTTTAAATAACAAATTTTGTTTGTTTACATTTTATGTTTATTATGTCAAAGTTTCATCCTTCTTTCTTACTTGCTTGAAAACGTTTATTATAATAAACGAAAATAAGCAAATTATCTTTTTCATTTAATTTTATTCTCTCTCATAAAGCATTTATTAATATATGTATATATTTTTTTGCTTCCAGGTTGGCACTATTGTTGATCTCACTACTATCAGTGGTGGCCGCCATGGCCGCTCCTGCTCTTGAGGTAGATCCCGAGGCCAAAGGTCAAATCTGGGCAGTACTGGTGGCTGGGTCTAACACTTGGAGTAACTATCGACACCAGGTATGAAGTTTATTATAGTTTTGCGTAATTAACTTTACGTAATTTCCACATTTTAATAGAACTCAGTTTATCGAAAATATTTTATCATCCATGGTTTTTAAGCTTTGAATACTTTGTTATTTTCCAAAGTGTTTATTGTGAACTACATCCAACATATAACTCATTTCCACATATACTTTTAATTTTATAGATTTTCCACTTTTTTTGTAAAACTAATTTAGTTGATACTCTAAAATAGTGCAATGTTCAATTCCAAAAACTTTAGAGAAAATAACGGTGATGAACAAACCTAGACATAAATGTTAGTATTCAAGCCTTCTTGATGTGAGGAGGTCTTGGTCTATATGCTACCAGCCCCTGTCGATGAAAGATAAGATAACAGCAATTTATACCAGCATTTGAACTACTGTCTATACTAACATGTTAAATTATTATGTTAGTTTATTATGCAGCATCGGCCGTGTCAATGGTGATGCTTTCCGGTGGCGATAAAAATAATACAGGGTGTTTATAAAATAAACACCCTGTTTTAAGTTTATTTTTTTATAACATCGAGTGAAATAATTACTTTTATAATTATATATTTCAAGAGGATAAGTATAAAAAGTTTTTGCATGTCAGTTCAAATTCAGAAATATTAAGTATGTATGTAATTTTTTGTGTTAAATGTAACCCAAACAACAATTAAAATCAGGTACTGCTTTTATAAATACCCTGACCATTAGAATCTTAAATTCTAATCAGTGTTCAGCACAACCCTTGGCTGATATCGATAACTCTACATATCTATTTGTATTCCGTTAGTTCTCGGACCATAGAAGCCTATTAAATTGTTAGCTGCCTGTACAATACGTAATTCAGTTTCAAAATTACAACAACATTTGAATACGTTTAATTTTTGTGGTATTCTAATGGAAGAAATAACAACGAAAATCAAAAGTGCAACCCCCCAGTTTTATTTATTTCCATTGATATTTTTTGTTTATAATGATATTTAATAACCTATTAGGCTGTTACGGTAATCCCCCCCCCCCACCTGTTTACTATTTGTTGTTCAATTCATGTAGTGAAAAATTAATATTTGTATGTTACAGGGTGTTCATAAAAATGGCACACACTTCGTGGACTGATAGTACCCGTCAATTTGAACAAAAACTGTCTACTTGACATAAGTCGAAAGATCCTTATTTTAGCCGCTAGCCACCATTATGTTTTTTACACCAATTAATTTTTATTTGCGTAACACATCATTATATGAATGTCATATGAGACATGAACCCTTATGACATCAATGTTCATTTTCAGGAAAACCCATATTTTTTCTATGTGTACTTTTTTAAATGGCGGCAATTTTAAATTTTTTACCTCAAATATCTCAAATATAATAATGTTTAAAAAGTTTTATACAGACAAAAAAAATGATTATCAAATTAAATTATCTACCTAATAATATCAAGTTTGTGAATTTCTTACATAATAATGGAGTTATTGAGATTTTTATGTAAAATAACATAGATTTTGCATCACAATAAATGCAATGAATTAAGGTAATTTTTATAGGAAAATCAAAATAATGACAATTCGTTTTTCGTTGTCAGATCCTTAAAAAATAAGTATTGTTGGTTAGATAATTGAATTTGTCAACTTTTTGTCTCTTGCTAATATTTGTAAATATTTACCGTTTCTGAGGTATTTGAGTGTCCGCCATTTTTTAAATACACATCAACAAAATATTGTTCTCAATGAAAATGATTATTGGTGTGATAAGGCTTATAAAAATTATTTTGTAAAAAATAACGGCAAGTGGCTAAACGAAAGATTATTCGACATATGTCAAAAGGACATTTTTAATTAAAAGTGACTAGTCCTTTCAGCCCCCGAAGTTTGTGAACACCCTGCATAGTAATAACAAATGTCCTAATGACATGACGTGTTGTCTATGACAAGGCGGACGTGTGCCACGCCTATCAGATCCTCCACCGCCACGGGGTCCCCGACTCCAACATCATTGTAATGATGTATGACGACATCGCCAACAACGACGAGTGAGTATCCGTTTTTTTTGCCTGATTAAAATTACTGCTAAATTGTACTTTAAAAAGCAATATTCTCTACAAACCCTTCTTCTAGCAAATTAATAAAAAAATGGACATATAAAGAATCACATTTGCATAGAGTTGAACTAGTGCAAACCTTGCTCGAATTCAAGCATAACTATGCCAATTAGTCCTTATTACTACTTTGAACAACGAAAATCATGCTTTTCAGTTGAAGGGCCAAAAATTTTCAGCCGAAATGGTTTTGCCTCACCTCAATCGTGTCTTGATCTATAGGCCATTTTCGGTCATTGTAAATAAATATACTATTTTCGCCCACATTTTACGACTCTTTTTACCTGTATATAAATATTGTAATTGTATATTAGGAACCCTACAAAAGGAGTGATTATCAACAAACCAAACGGCCCTAACGTTTACGGCCCTAAGGAAGTGCCAAAGGACTATACTGGCGACGATGTAAGTTGTTTTAAAAGTGTTTAATTATTTAAAAGTGTTTAAGTATTTCAATATAGAATTTACATGTGCCAAAACTAAAAGTCTATATTAATATAAAAATACAGGTTTTGGAAGGACAGACATTTATGACATGAAGTACATTTCCTGAAAATAATTGTTACACCCAAATAAGCACGATGTTTTATGACCCTTCAGTATCAAATGCTGTGCATCAAAAGGGTTAGAAAATTCAATCAATGCAATTACTTAGGATGTCGTTCAGAAATGTAATCTAATTGGATCTCCTTATACCACATAATTTTACAAACTACATTAAGAAATAATGGTTTCTAAAATGTTTTGAATAAAGTAAATCACAATGGATGATTATTTAATCAGTAAATAACAAAACATATAATTGAAAAGCTCATTAAAGTAATTATTAAACATTTTATAAAGTAAAAAATAGAAAAACTCATATTTCTTTGAACAAGTTAAAAAATGATTTTTCCCTTATGTTACATTTTCATATTTTTCAGTAGGAAAAAGTTTGGTCTACCAACACTAAACTTGCCTGGACTTCAGGTTGTGAAAATTACTTAAATATTGTTCTCCGTTTAAGAAGTTTCTTGTTACATTTCCTCCCCTATCGGTAGCAGTCCCGCCAAAATGGAAAGAAAAACTTCAAACTATTCGAATCAAACTAGGTTGCTTCTTGAAACATGTAATCATTTTATTAAACATTAATTATACAAAATATTCACAGGTAACACCAGATAATTTCATAAACATCTTAACAGGGAACAAAAAGGCAATGCAAGGCAAAGGCTCAGGAAAAGTTCTGGAAAGGTAAGGCTCTGCGTTGCTGGCTTCACCTACCTACCATGTAGCATGTACAACAATATTTACTTTATTTAAACACCTTAACGTAACATTAGTTTCTAGTCAGTTGTATTCCTAATAACCTTATTCATTTGAAGATTTTATTGAGCTAAGTTAGATACTTTGTTTGTATTTATCAATTATTATGAGAACTTTAAATGTAACTTTGTAGTAGAAATATTCTTGGGTGTCTTTTTTACGAACGAATATTTTGATAGCATTATTATTCCCAGGACCACTTTAAAACTGGTTTGATGCGAATTTGATATTGGGTACAGCAAACGTAGTTGCCATAACATATTTTTAGTCTTTTAGCTGTCCACTATGATAATTCCCTTCCTTCATTATCTGTTAATGTTATAGACAGCGGGGGTTAAAGTTGTGGGCATGGAAACCCCTAGCTGAGCAAAATGAATGGATGGTCGGTTGGTTAGGCATTTAGAGGGCAGAGCGGGTCGCCTGTTTGAGCCTAAAACCTGTTGTCACAGGAGTATTGGAGTTGGCCCCTAAATGGTCGGCCAGATACAAATTCGCCAAATCCCAAAAAGGTAGAAAATCGGGACCGTCAAAAGATACTAATTCGACACTAATCCATAATAGGGCTACGTCCCAAAATCCAATGTTAATGTTATGGGAATATTTTACGTGCTTTTTAATAAACTGGATTTTTTAACAGTTTTCATGTTCACACATTGCAGCACTTGCACTCTTAAATTCTTACATTCTTAAAACCCTAAAATTATTGGAAGCCAAAATAAAGAAAGTTCAATGCTGTGATTTCTTGGTTCTATATAAGGAATATTAAAGTTATTTTATTCATCAGAAAGCATCCCTTAGATACTCCTTAAATCTTAAAATTTTCCTTAATTATACCTTCAAAATAATGTATTCCTGAATTTAGCTTTCATTACACGTTAAGGTGCCATGTTTCATGAAACAAAATATATATTATATATACATATTTATTTCTATATAGTAGTATTAAAAAATCCTAAAATACAACTTTTACTTCCTTTATACTTAAACAAAACTACACTGGTTCAAAGGTGTTACGTTGTTTTACTTGGGTTGGGAATTGCCATTTTAGAGCTAGTAGTCTATATATTTTTTAACTGTTTCTGTATATGTCTTGCCCTGGAGAAGGATTTGTATTAACATCGAAGCATAAAAGGATACGACCCTTAGGACTTGGTAAAACTATTGTCATACCCATACAAGGTTTCAATATATTATTTCTTAAAAAATGTTATCTTCTTGCCAAAATCTTAGTTTTTATTTACATTCCATGAGTAATTTTATATTCACGGAACTATAAATGTAATCACTACAAATGTAAACTAATTTCCTACAAAAAATTTAAGATAATAAAAATAACTTCCCTTAAATGGCTAACATCTCGTATCATACCATAATACAATCAAACTAGGGTAGTTTTGCACGATAACAAAATTAATTTGGATAACTTCTATTGTTTATGCTTGGTATAAAGTTACGTAAAGTTAGGAGGGGTATGCTGTGGAAATTCTAACGACAAATAAAAACACTTGAACAGCCAGGGTGATCAAACTTTCCAACAGACGGAAGGGCAGCTCGCATATCCTGGAATTGGTGAATTTGAATGTTTTGACGGCTCCGATTTTCTACCGGTTTCGGAGTTATCGAATCTTTGTGTTTCCTTTGGCCCTTTAACCATTGACGAGTTTTCGAGGTGAGAGTCCCAGATTGGACTTCTTACTTTCCTTGATTGTTTTATTGGAAATATAAATCTCCTTATTAAACTAGTCAAAGGTTTATTGAATCTTTCTTAAAATTAGCTTTCTCTTCTTCTTTTTCTTCTAGTATTTTTTTCAAGACTGTCCATATAAAATTTTAATAAAACTATAAATAATATGAAATTTTAAATAAGCTAGAACTTTTAAAAGTTCTATGTTTTTCATTCAATTTGATAAATATTGATTTGATAAAATTGAATATTTGATAAATATTCAGTTTTATAAATAAATATCTTATATTCTAAACAAAACTATTGCAGACAAATAACAGGTAATAATTTTGAATAAGTTCTAAATTTAAAGTAAGTAATGTTTAAGAATATACTCTAATCTTATTGAATTTCCAATTCCTCTGCTACCTCACAGTGGGCCCAACGACCACGTGTTCGTCAACTTCGTCGATCATGGGTCAACTGGAATGTTATTATTCCCAAATGATGTCTTGAAAGCAAGCAATCTCATCAACGCCCTCAAGACAATGCACGGCAAAAATATGTACAAAAAGGTTCGTTTGTATTAACAATTAATTAAATTATATTTTGCCCAATAACATTTTTTTATTGATATATTATTAAACCAATTTCAGTTCATTATTATTACTTTTATTCAAGGTATATGATAAATGAGTTTTCTAGAATTTTTAATAGACGTAAATTTTCATCCAGGACTTAGTATTTAACACCTATATCCAGGATGTAAAAAATATGTCCCCACACTTTATTTTTTTTATTTATTAAGATAAACAAATATCGTTTGGGGAATGTTATTATAATTTAACACAAAGTACCTTTTCATGTTATCAAACATTTTTAGTCGTGTTAGAAGGACGGCCCAACAGGAGTGAGAAGAAAATCTTAAATGTAAACATAAATTGATATGTACATCGAATTAAAGGTCTCACTTGGCAGTTGACATTGGTGCAAACTAGACTTAAATGGATGACCCAGACGAAAATGGTAGACATTCAAGGTTTCCATTAAAATCATATATGTAAAACTTAAAAATGCAATAACTTTCTTAATACTCAAAAGTTTTTGGTCCGGTTTGTGGCTAATTACTCAAAATGCAAAGACGTTTAAAATTATGTTTGATGTGACAAACGCCAAAGATATTTCTGTAAGACCTCATTGGGGGACTTCCCATAAAAGATGTTTAAATTGAAACTTATTTAGCCTCTGTCACATCATTCGTTGTTTTAAATGTCTTTGCATTCGGATTAACTAGCCACAAACCCGACGTCAAAAGGTGGAGTATTAAGAGAGTTACTGCATTTTTACGTTTTACCCATTTGATTATAATGCAAACTTTGAGTACAAACATTTCCGTCTGGGATATCCATTTTAAGTCTTAGTTGTCAGCATTGCACTCTGCTAAGTGAGACCATCAATTTGATGTTAGTGTTAGGAGAAAAAATTCCAAGAATTCTCGAGGTTATTGCACACACCAAAATAAGTAAAAATTCTCATTAACAATTTTCCGACAACTATTTTTTAAGCCACTAGAACCATTTTTTAATTTAATATTTTTATTTATTAGGGGAGTTGTGTTAAGTTCATATTTGGCGTTGATATTTATCACAACAATGTTCATTTTAATTTAAATAATGGTTTTCCTGTGTATTTTCAAAATCGTGGCCATTAAATGTTTTTATATGCACATATTTAAAGAACGATAAATTCCAACGACTTCAACAAGGTAGTAAAAAATCTGACAAATCTAACTATCTATTAGTTATAGTTATACCATTGTTATAAAGATCGAACAACAAGTAATGGAGTAATTGCCATTTTCCTTATTTAAACGTCTTAATCTTGCAAGGAATAGACAGTAAAAATCGCTTTTTTATAAGTTAAATCCCAATTTACTCCGTAATTTGTTGTTTTATCTTAATGATATTGATATTGTTGTTTATTGAATTTATAAACTTTTTGTATATATAAAAATTTTGTTACAATTTGCCGTTAACTTTTTTTTAAGATAGCCATTAAAATATATATACATTAGATATAATAATTTTTCTTTTTTTAACATTGTTGTGCCGAAAGCCCATGCCAAATTTTAAGCTTTTTTCCTAGGGTAATATAATGTAAGACAAAATTTGTTCAAAACTGATTCATTCCGATGACCAAAAAGTGTAACAGTAACCAATTTATTATTAATATACAAAGGCAAACTCTCCTTTTTACAGTTGGTGTTTTACGTGGAGGCTTGTGAATCCGGCTCCATGTTCAACAATCTACTCCCTTCTAACACTGAAAGTAAGTGAAGACTGACTGTCAGTCATTTATATTTAAGATGCATCATTTAATTATTTCAATATTCCATTTAACTTTTAATGTAATTGTATTAAGAATATATCTATGTTTAACATTTTATCGATGTTCAAGTAAAAAAGTAAAAAGTCTGACTTAGTAAAAAAAAAATCAATTGAATATTCCTCTAAAAATGTTACTAAGAGTGATTTTAAGCTATATTTAAAATAGGACAGACCAACAGTAGGTCCTAAAACAGTGAAAAGAAATTGATGTAGTACCGTGTGTTTCTGTTAAAACGCAAACCACGTACGTTTTGGAATGAAAGTGCAAACATAAAACACATTTTGGATACATTTTATTGTTAATCCTATGTATAATAACAATTTAATAGATTTAATTACATTTTTTTTATTTTGTTGTTCAAATAGACATTACAATGTTATGTTTTATTTAGTGAAACACTTATTTACTGGCCCTTGTAATTGTAACTGTTCCCTAGTTAAGGAAAAAGATACTTCATCTTAAATACAGAATATCATACAGAAAAGGCACACAAAAGCATCAGCTGTAAACAAAGTATTAGTTGGTACCAGGAGCGCCGGTTAGGAAGGTATAAGTTATGACTTTATGACTTGTTGGGTGCCACGATCGAAAACTAATAATTCCTTGCGAAGGTTAAAATTTCAGCAGAATAGCATTTTTGGTACCAATCCTTTGAGTCCGGCGTCTGGTTGTCCCCACGACAGATTGGCATCTTCTCAGGGTTCCAATCTGTTGGGTAACTACGTATTAGATTAGTTGTATACCCGTTTTAAGTTCTTGGGATTTTTATCACCAGAGTAAGTCATCCAGGTAGTTGTCGACTATAGGCACCACCCATAAATAAAAGGTTAAATTGAGAAAATAATCAAATATTAAAAAAAAAAATTAAAAAATACTGTCTTTTTAAGAGTTTAGCACAAATTTCCGGTATTTCGAGAGAGCCAATTTTTACAGCAGAGTTACAGAAATCAGCACGGTAATATCGGTAAGGCCAGGGGAGAATACAGTTAAGTTTAATTTTGTTATCTTTTTTCACCCATTTGAAAAATTAAACTACTTCAAAATACAATCTACAGTGTAAAATAACTAATCATTCACATAATTTGTCCATTAGTGACAGAGCAAGACCCCGAGCAATGATGACCTGACCTTGTGTGACCTTTGTACCCGTAGATAGGACACAATTTTGTCAGAGAAGCAATAAAGAAGATAATGAAACAAGAGGACATAAGTTAACTATATTAACTTTACTTGACCTAACCAGACTAAAACACATTTAAAATCGGTGTTGTCTGTAACCTTGAGATTCTTGAGATTATTGAGAACCTTGAGATCTTGAAATTCTTGAGATTTCAGAGAGTGTATTTCCCACGCAATTTATCGGCATGAAATTAAATTTTTCGATGTTAGACAATTTTAATTGTAACTACCCAAGTTCACCATTTTATCACGTCACAGTACTGGCCGTGACCGCCGCCAACCCTCATGAGCCCTCGTGGGTCTGCTACTGGGACCACAAGCTTCAGACCTTCCTCGGGGACGTGTTCAGTGTGGCCTGGATGGAGGACATCGACTCTGTGAGTCTCAAACCTGACATAAAACCACCTATTTCCATTGAAAGTATGATTGGGAGAGTAAGGAGCTTCATTGTTTAAAGAAAGATTTTAAAGATACAGCTTGTCAACTTAGGTATGGAACTCAACTCATTATTTAAGTTAAAAGTCAAGCATAACAATGCTTCTTCGTTCACCTTTCGGTAACCCATTAATTACAAATTATTTTTTATAAAAGCATACAAATTTATTTTGAAATTAGTCTAGTAAATTCAGGAAAAACTACTGAACATGGAGGTAACTAAAACTAAATTGTATTGGTAAATTATTATGTAAAATTAACTGAAGAAAACGATGGTGAAAAATTTACCACCCTCCAAAACCGCGGTTACCTACGGTACTATGACAGATTTTTCAAAATGGCTTCTTTAGTTTTACAAGTTTTGGTTTAATATCTTTTAAAACATTAAAGGCAGACTAACTATGTATATAAAAAAAATTTCATAAATTTTATTTCTAATTGACAAATAAATCGAATTTAAATTGTTAAGAAATAAAAACTATTTAAATTATTTAAGAAATGTAAAATTTGTATGCATAGTCATAATTATTTTTTTAGTTACTAATATGTGTTCTGTGTTATTGAATTGAAAACAATAAAGCCTATTTTTCAGGAGGAAGCCCACAAGACTCTGACGTCAGAGACACTTTTGGAACAGTACAAAAAAGTGTTCAAACGTACCACAAAACGCAAAAATCATCACAGTCATCCCAAAATCTATGGTGAGACAAGTGTCGACGCTGACAAAGTCATAGACTACGTTGGAGCTGGAACCAAAAGCATTCAAGACTCCAATTTGGAAGATATTGATGTAAACTGTCACTGATTACATTCCAATACTATTTTAATAACGTAATAATAATGAAATAAAAGGACAAATGTCATTTTGTTTGTATTATAAGAATTTTAATTATTGATGTAAATATTTTTATTTTATGAAGAGTATTCAAGTTGTATATAATTTATTTTAGGATGCTGTTTCGAGTCGTAATGTATCACTACATATACTAGAAAAGAAAATTGAGAACACTAAAGAAGAAAACGAAAAATCTGAACTGATAAAGAAGAGACATAATCTAATAAAGGTATTAGAGTAATGTAACTTATTCATATATGAAATAATTTAAACTATCAAACATGCTGTAACAACATAGCATGACTTAGTGACAGTTCAATTTTTTATGACATGTGTAAAAACACATATTCCCAAAAAATATCCTCCAGTAATTATTAAAATATTGAAGAAAATGAGATTAGCTCCTGTGAAAACCACACAAAAAGTGGCCAAAAATTCTATTGATTCCAAATTAAACGTATAAATATAAAAAAATATTCATTTTGAACTATTGAACTATTTTTATATAAAGATACAAAATAATTTCATTTAATTTTCTTCTTTTATAAAGATTTTTAAAGTTTGTGCGTCCTTATGGCTTTTGATTAATACTCTTAAAGACAACACAAAATAATATTTGAGGTTCGGGACCAGAGAGCTTTCTAATAAATTTTCGCTAACCATGTTTGTTTATTGATTAGCAATATTAGTGGTCTATTGCTGAACTCTTTGAATTGCTTTGAATTTTATTTTTCCTTAGTAGTTAATATGAGTTTTTATATAAATTTAATATGCTGCCTTGTAACATTTTCTGTAATATTCTGTTGAAGAGAAGGTTTTACGATTTAAACATTCTTCTCTACCTGCGAGGGTGATTGAAATGGTTATTTTTATGACTTAGACGTCCTCGGGAGCTACAAAATTTGAGCTGGAATTACATTTTTATAAACTTTTGACAATTTTCGTTGTTCCAAATATTGTTTTTAGAAAGTATATTAAGTCGATGTTGTATTTTAAAAGATAATATCGGCGAAAATACCAGTTAAAAAAACTACTCACTCTTAATGCATTTGAACGAGGAATTTTCATTCTAGGGTAGACAAGCCGTGGATGAAATATTTTCACTAATTATCGAAAGGTTGAACGAAGTTGACCAGAAGGAAATCGTGGAATCTCACCAGCCTCTAACACCAGAAGTGTTGCCTTGCTACGAAACTGTTGTCGACTACTTCAGAAGAAACTGTGTAAACATTAATAAGGTATATTTTACCAATAGATTATTGCTTTAAGTGTCATTGGTCATGAAAATGCATAGCTTCCAAGCACAATAACAAGGAACGTAGTCTTTTAAAATTCTTTTATTTCCAATAATATGAAAAGAGCAACTGTTAGAGTTGAATTATAATTACTATATTTCACCATTACCTGTTAAGGCATACCAGGAATAAAAAAAATTATCATTAGTATTTTTGCTTCAATGAAAATTAATGATGAATGAAAATGACAAAATTATCAGCACTTTTACGTAACCAAAATAGGACGAAACTATCGGATTATTTTTCTTCCCTTGGGATTGTTATTATTTATTGGAAACCTTTGTTTTCAGAACACATACGCCTTGGCGCACCTGTATAAGTTGGCAAACTTGTGTGTAGAGAAGGTATCAGCGGACGACATAATCACCGCGATATCCGAAGAGTGCACTGAATATTACAGGGCAATGTCTGGTGTGAACTGAAATCGAACAAGAAGAATACAAACATTAATACAAGTAACCCAGGGTAATTGGTTAAGGTTACTTATACTAATATTACTTAAATCTTAAATTGTTCATCTATCAAAATGATTAATGACAAATTTTAAGTAATAAATATAAAAGCAAATAATTTATATCAATTTGCATCATTGTTTTTATTATTTCCAACAAAAAGTGTGCACATTTTCTTTGGAATACGTTCTAAAGAGATTATAAATTACATTATCAGTTTAAATAAGTGGTACCTAACGATTAATGTCTGGTGTAACACCTAAAAATGCATCTAAAAAATTGACAATATGTTTATCTAAAACATACTGTTTTTGATAAGTTATAAAATAGAATTTTTTGTATTTAAGTGTTTGCTATTTATATTGACACACATCTGTAAATGCAGACTGTATCATATGAAGTGCCACAAAAATACCTAGTCTCAATTATTTGAATGAACATTTGCACATACCAAGAAACTCGTTTTATGTCTATTGTATATAACATACAATTAATTTATTAAATAATGAGGCAACCTAGCTACGAAATTCGATCTCGATAGAAGGTACTGAGTATAAATAAACTAAAGATTGAGGGATTGAACAGAATGTTGATAAAAAGACTTCAGTTATGTAAGGATTTAACTATTTGTATTAAATGTGAAATAGGACAAGTTATAGAAAAACTGCATAACTAACTGATTTATTCTGAGTATGTGATTATCTCAAATATTGTTCAGTGTGTTCACTGACTACATTGTACAGAGTTTATTTGGAAAGCTAGTTTATTTGGAAAGTCATATTGTTACCAACATAAATGTTATCACCGAATACAAAATACAATAAATTAGACACAGCCAATGTAACCAACGTACTGCCAGTTCATTAGCATCTCCCTTCTTGATCTACTGAAAAATTAAAAATTGAAAACCCATAAACAAGTGTGTAATGTTGTGTCTTTATATATTTTGGTGTTCTGATTTCAAAAACCTTCTTATATTGACCAAGTTATAAATTCATACCATGTTTCCTTCTTATGAATGTACTGGATGGGAAAACTTTTTGAAGTGGTTTTGCTAACCAAATACCATCTTACATCATTTGCTCTGTATTGAAAAAAAATTATAAAAAAACTATATGTTATGGCAATTTTATTCCTGTTTATTGAGCAGAAAGCTATCAAAAATGTTGTTCAAATATTCAATTAAAAAATAGTAATACACAGCTAAGTTTTGAACTTTTACCTTAACCCGTTTTATTGAAAAAAAACATACAGCCTGATAGACGGAAAATAAGCAAGAGGGCTTACATTGCACTCCACGATACACTACACGATGAATTTTGTATATTTTGACCCAAGCTATCACGTCATAGAGTTTCAGAAGACAGTTCTCGAACAACCTAAACATAAATGAACTAACCATTTACAACAGCAGGTCAGGTAAAACATTATGCAATCCATACAATTCGTGTAATTACGGCTGTTTATAGAGTCAATATAAAATTAGTTGTTATATGATAATGGTAGTTGTTAAACTTTTGTACCAGTTTTGTGGTATGGTTTTACTGCACTCTCTCGAAATGATTGTTGTATATTACTTGTATAATTTTACTTGGCAATGTACGTCTAACAAAATTTCCTAAAAAAAAGATTATTTAAAATATTTTAATACCACTGGAATTTTTTCAAAAATTGATTGACTTAACCTTGATGTATGTCATAATTAACTGTAATCGCCCAGCTTTAACAAAGAACTATCATTCTTAACTTCAAACACTTCACTCTAAACTGTCAATATGTCAAGTGCCAGGAGTTTTCAATGACAGGGAATAAAATCTTTACTTGAAAACAGCCTGTTTATAGACCGCTATTAAGGTAAACATATAGTTTTTATATATAAGTAATACAAAATAATACAAATCTGTATACAGATGTTCATGACTCAATGATTCGTCTACCTCTAGTTGGTGAGTAAAGTCCATTTGTTTAAAAGCCTCTTGTTTTCAAGAGCGTTCCAGCTGAGCGCTTTGCATCTTACCTTTTAGTGCAACAAACTTGACGAGACCACAAATGCACATCAACTGAATTTGTAGACCCAACACACATCTAGATATGATGGCAAATCTATATATTTTAAAATATATAACTAATATTAACATAAATTTATTCCTCTTCCAGATCCTAAATCATTAAATATCTATGAGATGAAGATAAGAATTCATATCTGTCTCAACTGAAAAAAATATTTTCGCTAATAAACTATATATTAAATATTTTAAGATAAAGACTTATTGAGATATACATTGGAATAAGTAACAAAATAATATTAAATGGAAGTTATAAGCTTCTCTGTTGACCAATACCTGTGTACCTGCGAATCATGGTTTATATTTTTTATTGCTTATAGTACCACGGAACCACGGAGCCTTGTCACTGTGTTGTTTGCGTGGTCATTCGTTTTTGCAAAATCATTCAAATAGATATAGTAAACACCATGGATTTGTAGTTACCGTTTCAAACTTGCCGTTTTGACGGACACACCACACACATTGATAAACTCTCCATGTTATAGTCTACTTTATGTCTCCTGTTGCAAAATATATTACATTTGCCAGGAATTCCTTGATGAATATTAATTTTTAGAGGTTTTAGGCTATTTTTTTAGCGAATTTCCCATAGGGAATAAGCTATTACCGTAGGTCTCATGGTAAGACCTAAGCCCGGGAAAATGTTACTTTTTCGTTTTGAGGTGCCCAGAGACCAAAAATAATAGTCATTAAAATTTATATATATATATATGTGTGTGTGTGACCCTAGACACGATAACTCTCGTAAAAATGGTCCGATCGACACCAAATTTGGTAGAGATGTGTAATGCTACGTTTATTCGGATGAGTTCGAAAACCAGACATATCAACCTACCGGAAGGGGTTAATTTGGGGGGTTTTGTACCCCCAAAATGGGTTTTTTGCATTTTTCATATGTAAGTTTTAAGAATTTTAAATTTTTATTTTAACCATTGGATTTAGCTCAAAAAACACACAATTTAGTATTTTGAAGCTTTGCTCTATCTCCATTGGTTACCGAGATATTACAAAGTCTAAAGACAATACATTGTCTTTTGGGGCTCCAATGTTAATCTTACGGAGAATAAGGATGTGTTAATATTTCACTTATTAACCAACATTTTTGGATTAAACTTGGTATTTAGCTTCATTTGGTTGAGATTCATCCATTTAAGGTAAAAAATCTAGGTTTTTGTACTTATCATGGCAGCAAACCTGCATACTCTTTTCCTATGTTAATCATATGGAGAATAGGCAAACTCTTTTATTTATGGACAGATATTGAAGAAACTTACTATTTGGCTTTATATGGTCGAAATAAATTTTTTCTATGCTAACTACCTACTTTTAGTGTCTCCCATGGCAGCATACCTGCATACTCTTTCCCTATTAGGAGAATAATAGACATTTATTTCCCTATTAATGAGCACGTGATGAAATTTTGTTTACAAGTTTAGCTGGTCAAAATTAATATTACTAATTTGGAAATTCGCTGAGTACGCAGGTCTGCTGCGACGGGGGGTATTTTCCTTTTTCAGTTGTTCTGCAAGAGTTCTGCGACCGAACAAATTTTGCTTTAATTTATATTTTGCAATATAAATATTAATAAATATTATAAAATATTTAACAAATATTTTGCTTTAATGCGACCAAACAACCAGGCACCGATGTTGTTTCCCGGGATGCCCATCAACAAATGCGCGCTTTTTCTGCGGAACATGCAAAGTTCATCTTTGCATAACCACATCCAGAAATTGCTACAAGCTTTTCCACGAACTTTAAATGTGTTTTTGTGTAATTTTAGGGTTTTTAAACATTTTCTTTTGTAAACAACATTTTTATTTTGAATGTTTTTAAGTCCCTTAATCCCAATGTGTCATATTTGACACATGCGTTTTTTATACTTACAAATAAAAAAATATTAAAAAATTGTTTTGTGTTCTTTGTATTTTTTGTAACACAAAAACCACCATTATATAAAAAAAAATTTAAATTTGGATATGGGTCTGAGGAGGTTATGTTTAGTTGGTAACATTACCATACATTGGTGTTATTTTTTCAAATTTCAATGATGGAATAAAATGTTACTCTTAACATTTAGTTCAAAGTTATTATGAACTACGTTTCAGTTGAACATTATGTAACTGTTTTTATAAATAATGTAAAGTTTTGGTAAATTTTGCAATATACCTTCTTTGTTATGTGATTGCTTTCTTAGAAATGAAAATATTTTATGGTTGTTAAAACATTGCTAAAACGTTTATTTTTTTAACTAAATAAAGTAATTAAAAGTTAGTTTTCAATAACGTTATTTTTCTGTTGCACGTATATACATATTACACGTATTTTCTTTGATGATTGTAAAAATATTTGTCAGTAGAATCAGTTTGTTTGTGAATTTATCCCTCACAATTAAGCTAATAAAGGAGATAATCCCATAAAGGAGATAATCCCACAATCCCATAAAGGAGATAATCTTTGAGGGATATTTTGTGAAATATCCCTCAAAGAGTATGGTCACTTTTGAAGAAATAAAATTAATGCATTTGATTGATAATTAAATGTAGTAGATAGTAACATTTACGAAACAAAATGAATGGTGTAGATTTAATGCTTATAAAACATCTGATATGTGAGGTAGGAAAATTTTGTTGGCACCTTTGAGTTCATTGGCTCAATTAGTTTGAATTATTTTGCCTAAGATAACAGGTTTTATTTTTGAGGTTTTATTGTTGCCGGTTAAATTGCGAAATATTTTCAAGTTTTCTATTCTGATCCAAAGAAAACTCAAACAAATATCGAATGGGTGCAGGTGGTCCAAATACGTTCAGCTTGGATTCCAGGTCCAGAAGCCATGAGATTTTTTCCTGTGGAGATATGTGAAAAAACATTTTATACTCTCTGACGATCCGAGATTTTGCTCTTTTAGGTAAAGTTCTTATAAAACACCATCATTGATCATTTACTAGAATTATTAGAATGATTAAGTACAGCATAATAAGTATTCTTTAAAATTCAAATTACATTTTAATGAACAAAATGAAATAAGGTGGTGTTTATGTTCTGCAAAGGAATAGAGAACAAGTGGGCTAGAGAGTTTTTGCGTAAACGGTAATGTGGTTAACGTTAAACGTCATTTCCTTTCCAGCCGACTGATTGGTATATTTCAACATTTTTGACGTGTTTTAACCCTTTAAATATAAAATAAAAGTCAACTCAATAAATTACTTACCTGAGTTTATTATTGTATCCCTCCGTATTCTCGGTAAATTAAAAAAAAAAAAAAAAACTAAAAATAGTGTTTTTCTCATTCTGCACGATATCAGCCTGTTTATTTGCTCTCGCAATAGTATCAAAAACGTTTCTTTTTTTCCTTGGACGGGGAATCAGCTGGAATACTTTTTGGGTTCTAGGACTGAAAAGTCAGCTGTTTGCTTTGTTTATTATTAATCATTTAATAATTTTAAGATGCAGAATTTTGAAATTCAAACGTTAAAAGAGCATTGTTTGTAAATAACAAAAAAAAGTAAACACTACAAGACATATTACTTATTTGTATTGTAATTATAACCTCTAAAATACGACTTTATAGGTAATATTTTTATTGATTAAAAGTCTAATTCCGCATTATGATAAAAAAAAAACTTTCTTCATGACTTGGAGCAAACAGAGTCTTTTTGATGCGTAGTCGTTCTTAAAAACTCGATTTCACACAAATAAGACCCACTTTTGATCCTAGTGATGAAAACTACTTGTAGTGTTTAGGCCGGGGACGTCCATAAATTACGTCATCGATTTTTGGCCATTTTTGGACTCCCCCATACCTAAAATTATCCTACCATCATAATTTGTCTGACCCCCCCCCTCACAGAAAAATGACGTCATTTTTAACAAAACTCCTTTTTAAGTAAAAATAATGCTTTTTTCGTCAAAGCTACTTAAGTACTATTCTTTATTGGTTATTAAGACGATCAATTAACTTTTGAACCCCATTTTGGCCGTAGTTTGTTGAAAGAAATATTCAAACCAGATATTTTCATTTAGAAACACTGTAGTACCACATTTGAAGTTGTTGAAAAATACGAAGTATTCCAATACGTTGAACGTGCACGAATTTATCATTGTTTTACTGTCAAAATTTGATATAAATTTTTAAAATGACATCATATCAAAGCCTACCCCCCCTTGCACATCATCCTACCGTAATTTTCAATCTGGACCCCCCCCCCCTATTTTCAGATAACGTAGGGGAGAGGTGGGTATAACCGGGTGGTTGGGTACAAACCGGGTGGTCGGGTTTTGACCAAGTAAGTGCTGGTACCTGGCGATAAATGCCGAAATTAACATGTAGTTGGAGAGGGAAAGTGGCGGACATTGCGCCATTAGTCTCTGAGCAGAGCTCTGGCTGTTAAGAGCGTTTCTTTGTTTTTGATATTTCGTTTCCCAATGTTATGGACAGTTTGATCGCCTACTACGGAAAAACTACATGAGTTTCAGTGAAGTTGACTACACTACTGTGTAGTATATGTCTTTATCTTTACACTGATATAAGCAATATCTCAAATTAGTTTTAAGCACTCTGAATATGTTAAGTTTTTGTTAGTTACTACCAGTAGGGTGAATCCGGGTATGACGCGCGGGGTAAAACCGGATGGTATTTATGCATGTTATATGATCTAAATATTTCAAATTTGATTTTTCGCTCATAAATTAACTGAATATGTTATCTTTGATACTATTTTTGACTTAATTGTGTGTACTTAGTAATAAAATGTTATGCCTATTAAAAATTTGTTTTTTTTTCTATTTCCCATATACTTAACATGTGTACCCGGTATCACCCCACTAGTGGGGTAAATCCGGGTACTTGCACTTTTTTTACAAAAAAAATCGCAGAAAAAAAACTATAAGACTTATTAAGTTTTTAAAAGAAGAAATTGAAAAACAAATAAACACAAGATAAATTGAGACATTATTCAAAATTTTCTGTATAAAAACATGGCATCTACATGTCACTAAAACTTAGCCACCCGGTTATACCCCACTTTCCCCTAATTTATGGACGGTCCCTTACTGTATGATTTGCCGCATGTTTTAAAATTTCTCTAGCCAACTTATAGTATATTTTATAATACATACTAGAGATAGCCTCCTGATCAAAATTCGACCGAAATTTCAGTTGATCTGGACCCAGAAACTTAAAAACATTTTATAGCTGAAACATCTCTCCTTCCTGTTTTTCTATTAGTTGTTTTTACAACAGCTGTCTAATAGTTCAATAAATTATCCTTTCTCCCTAATCCATAAAGCAGACCTACGCTTCGTGCTTGGATGACAACCTGGAATCTTGTAAAATAAAATTTAAAAAGTGGAGCTCGGGGGTATTGGAATATCAGAATTTCCATTAAGTAGTTCCTTAATGAAATAAATAACAGCCTGATTGCTGTATTTCCCATTACGAGTTGGATTTAAAACCATTGCCACACTTGTGAATCGGCTCAAAGTAAGTTGAACATTTAATTCAATAACGGTGATTGCACCTGAACTAGTGGAAGTGGTGGCGCCATTATCAAGTAGGTCTGCAGATCAACGACCTACTTGATAACAGGTCAACGACCTTCGAAACGCGCCTTGTCTTACGACCTGCAATGAACTGGAGACGCAAAACAGTCATCTGAAGCCATATGACAGTTTTTACTTTGTTTTTCAAGATAATCACTTTTTGATACCATCGCATTATTAAATCTTTGTGATTTTATGTCAGAAGTTAAAAAAAACGTAAATTAAAAAAGATGAAAGAAGAAATAAACAAAAAAACTGTATTGGCCTTGAAATTGAAGTTTATTACTTAGAGAAATTTCTGACTGTTATATGTCAGCGTTAATTTTCACGCTTACGCTGACGATTGCCAACTGCACTTTTCATACGAGCCTAATTTGATTGGGCAAGCTCTAGAGAAAATTAACTATGATCTTGCGAGTATAGGTAAATGGTCACTGAGACATGGTCTCAAGTTGAACTCTGAGAAGTGCACAGTACTCCATATTGCAACGCCCAACATTATTCAAAACATCGTTGATGGAGATGTGCAAATACAACTTGAAGGACAATTTCTGAAGCTGACAAATTCTGTCAAGAGTTTGGGCGTTGTACTTGATAGCGAGCTCACTTTCTCTGACCATATCACCTATGTCTTTCAACTGGCTTTGGGAAGGCTGCGAGGTCTGTACAGGTACAGATCAATCCTACCAGATGGTGCGAAACTACAACTTGTTAAATCATTAATTTTTTCAGTGCTGTACTACTGTCTTCCTGCTTTTGGAAATAGCATTGCTAAAGAAGAAATGCACCGAATCCAGAAGCTACAAAACTTTGCCGTGCGTTTCGTCTACAATCTTCGTAGACGTGACCACGTGTCCGCCTTTCGCGATGCTGCTGGTATTTTGCCGCCAGCTATTGTTTGCAAAATGCAAACTTGCAAACTTGTCCACCAGGTATTGGCTCAGCAGGAGCCGCACTACCTACTTGAAAGGCTTGTTACACGGAGGCAGGTCGCTCTGCGAAGTACTCGACAGGACAACCGCTTGCATTTTCCAAAAGTCAGGTTGGAGGCCGGTAGGAAAAGTTTTTCCTATTTTGGACCAACAATTTTCAATGACCTCCCCAGTGACCTACAACTCTTAGCACCCACAGCTTTCAAAAGGCATGTAAAACATTTTTCTTGACAAATTTGTATCAGTGAAATGTAATTTTTTTTTGTGTTAGTTTTAGAGTATTGTATATTTTTTATTTTTTGACTTGAGTTATTCTGTAAAGCAGACATTGTACTGAGAAACGCTCATGAATAAAGGCCTTTTTATTTATTTATTTTTTTATTTATTTATTATTTATAGTGTACTGATAAATCACCCACGCCATCTAGTCTTTTTTATATAAGAACTTAACTTATTTTGACTATAATGCTTTGTGTTTCAACATTATCTAAAATATTAGTCTTAGCAACAAGTCATAAATGTAAGTAAGCTCCATTTATTATGATTAAATGAATGTTATATTTATTAATTACGAAATATGTAGAAAAATAAGTAATTAAAATATAGACTCAACTAGTATAAAAGATAGATTTTATATTTCTTTTTACTCTGAATTGGTGGTTATGGTAATTTGTGCATAATTTCTTGCCTTAACACTTTTGGTTATTATTTCTACATGAAAGTAAGCCGGGGGTGACCACCTGTTTATCTACACGCTGACCAAGAAGGCCCTGGCCTGGTTGCCTTCCATAATGAAATCTTGTATGCTTACAATGTAATGCTTATACCCTGGAGCAAGTACATGATAAGATGTAAAAACAGATGAGATTGGTGATGTTGTGTTTTTTACTTATCTAGATGTTTCTGTTAAATATAAACTTATTTATTTGAATAGTTTTTGTGACGTTTCCTTTACAAACTACAACAGTAACATCATATGGTTTTAAAAAAATGAAAAAGTATGCCCCCGTTTTTTCAGCTTATGTTTAGCTTAAAGGCGTGTGAGACAGGCTCGATGTTTCAGGAATTTCTTCCAACAGACTAAACATTGAATTCATGGAAATAATATAAACTATTGCAATAAAACTAAACCGGATGAGACTATTAAAATTAAGGTTGAGGCTAAAACCTAGCTAAAACCGGATGAGGCTAAAACTAGTCTAAAGCTTCAACTATATTTTTCTTTAAGATATGCTTTCCACTATAGCCTATTTGGATGGATATAAAGATTATTGAAAAATAAAGGCAAAAACCTAACACACAGAATTGTTGCTACCGAAGAAGTATTTTCATTACACGATCGTGTCAGTCACCGACAACCCTTCGTCCGCCGGAGCAATAACACACTGGTCAGTGCTGGACGGTGGCGTTACCCACAGCGCCGCGCCGATGCGACCAAACCGCTGTTCAAAATTGAATGTTTTACAGTTTATTGGAAAGCGTGTTAAATTGTTCCTAACCACTTTATCGCAGTAAAGCGAGGAAGTTTCTGTTTATTCTGTTGAAAATAATGAAGATTATAATATGTTTAATTCATGTTTAATACTCTATTACAAAATCAAATTTTTAGTGTAATGTAAGTTCTTGCAGAAGATAAGATGTATAAACTTAAACATAGATCGGTTTCCAATCACCTCAAGTTTGACTGAAGTTTAAGTTGATATTAGATTAATGCTCGAAGTCCCTCGTTTACTTTATACAAGTTATTTTCTTCATGATGTGTTAAAAATAAAATTAGAAGTTGGCAGCGTTATAAATAACAAAGACAAGCGAAATAATATACTTTTGCTTTAAGTAAATATCATTAAATGAATACACAAATAGTACAGGTTCTATATAGGCTACACAGAATATATATTAGGTTTGGTAATTAAGTTAAAATGAAATATCGCTTCGATTATGAAAATATCTACCTTGAATGAATTTATAAGAGCTACATTATGTAGTTAAGATGATGTAAATTTCTCATAAACGCAGATTTTTAAGAACTAGAATCATCAAGAGTAAACTTATTAATAAACCAATTTGTTAAGAGAACTCCTCCGACGATTCCCAACCAACTCTGTTTTTTTGTGTCGTTGGATAGGGCTTCGTCTGTAGTTGAAAAGAAAACTAAATTGTTTGTCGCACGAAATTGTAAGACGCAAGGCGCTCGGCTGAAACGCTCTTAAAACTCTTGCCTTTTAAACAAATGGACTTTACACACTTACCAGACGTTGACGAATCATTGGGTCATGAACATCGGTTTCCAGAACTTTATTTTTTTTTGTTACTTATTAAAAAAAAAAAAAAAAAAAAAAAAAATAGGCATTCCCCAGGCTTCATACTGGGGGTGTATATTTTGTTATAAGAGTTTTATAAGTCCATGCCAGAATTCAATAAGATAGCTTCAGTTGTTATGGGGTGTTGTTAGAAAATATAAGTTTAATCAAGAATTGTTGAAGATGAACACAAAATTGTATCAAGTGCTTGCAATTTTTTATATTTTCCCAATAAACCCCATGGGTTGAGTAGGTAGGTTTGCCGCCTTATGCGTTTTGTAAGAAGGTATAAGTTAAACCCTATCCATCTAGATAATGTACATACCAAATTTGATTAAGTTATGTCAATAGATAAGCAAGATATAGGGGTTTCATGATTTCCCATAAAAATAAGATGGAAAACACATTTTTTTATTTTCCCCGTAACCAGTTATGCTAAGATAAAAATTCAAAATACCAAATTGTTTTTTTTTTATCTCTTCTAAATGGTTTCAGTTGAAATTGACGAATTTTAAGAATTAAGGTCAAAAAATGCCAAAACCCCATTTTTTGACCCCTTTGAAACCCCATAAAATCCCATTCGCGTAACCCGACAATGCTGGTTCTCGAACTCATGAAAATAGACCTGGTCTTACACCTTCTTACCAAATTTCATCAAAATAGGAGGTCCCCTTCAAAAGTTATCAGTACCACTCTCTCTCTCTCTCTCTCTCTCTCTCTCTCTCTCTCTCTCTCTCTCTCTCTCTATATATATATATATATATATATATATGAAAATGTACGAATGGTGTTTTTGGCTTCTGGGGACCTCAAAATGAAAAAGTTACATGGTTCCGGCCTTAGGTATTACCATGAGACCTACGGTAATAGCTTAATAATAATAGCTTATTAATGTTATAGCTTAATCCCTAGGGTAATAGCTTATTCCCTATGTTAAATTCGCTAAAACCAATCACATAGAAACTTATTCCAATAAATTTTCTATATACACATAGAGTTCTACTGCAAACGATTAGTAATCCAAGTATATCGAGGTCAATACATGTACTACCATAATATTTTATAAATAGCACCAGAGGGCCCGAGCTCATGCTCAGTAAAATTATAAAATCTCATTATCCTTTTCCAGACACAGCTAGTTTGTTCCTCTTACTCAAACTCTTCCTTTTTCCTTTTTTAGGAGCTCGATCGCTAGTCCATAGAATGCATCACTTAAATAAATTTAATGAATTGGTTTATTTTTACAGGTTGTGTTGATGTATGTTCAATTAAGTAGTTACAGAAGATATCCATATCATAACATGGACATTTTCGAAAGACTGTAGGACGAAGACCAGATTTTCCAATCCATGTAACGGGCTTCAATCGACTTTTCGTTATCTAAACCTCATAATACCAACATACTTGTTTGTAAATATAGATTAATAATAGTAGTTTCCATCACTAGGAGCAAAAGTGGGTCTTTTTGGTGCGCAATTGTCTTTTAACAAAATCTTATTGTGTCAACTCAAATATTATTTTGTATGCAGATGACACAACAGCTCTGGTTACTGGTTCAAACTATTTACAGCTCCAGTTAAACACTTCAAAAGTTTTAAAAGATCTTTCAAATTGGTTTTATGCAAATGGTCTCAAACTAAATAGTGAAAAAACAGAACTGGTGCTCTTTAAATCCACACAGAGTGGTGTTTCCTACATTTCATTACTAGATTTGATTTGGACGGAAACAATCTCTCATCTTGTGTCCACACTGGTGTTTTGCTATTTTTGTTGGACTCTTAACTTAAACTGGAACACACATTTAGCCATGATTAGGAAAAAACTAAACAGTGCTTGTTTCCAAATTCTGGTGTTAAGAACATTAATTGACCAAAAAACTAGACTGATCGTTTATTATTCGTATTTCTATTCAGTTCTGCAATGTGGGGTTGAATTATGGGGAACAGCAACAGAAATTATGACAATATATAAAATTCAAAAAAAATTGTTAGGATTATGACATTCTCAAGTATAAGGACATCATGCAAGCCCATTTTTAAACAATTTTGTATGTTGACATTGGCTAGCCTATATATTTATAAAACTTTGATTCTTCTTAAAGTTCCCTATCCATCTTTCTTATCTAAACACCATGTTCATAATTATAACACTAGAAACAAAAATGACTTGCATTATCGAATACATCATTTAACTTTGCTTGAAAAACACATACTTACATGTGTAAAAGGCTTTTCAATAAACTCCCTTAAGCTCTAAAATCAGTACTGTATTTAACACGGACATTTTCAATTCTAAGTTAAAATATTTTTTGAAAGAGAAATGTTTTTATTCTGTGGATGAGTATTTGAATGACAATTTTTATTTTATTTTTATTATTTTTTTTGCTGTAAAGAACTGGGCCAATTTATTATCTGTGCACTTCCCTTTTTATCCCCTTCTATTTTTTATAGCAGTTCTATTTTTTTTAGTATCCAGTTTATTCTAATGTAGTGTAAGAACTTTAGTTTTAAATATTGATAATGTCACCTGTTAATATTGCATCGCTATTGTAAACGTTATGTTACAATAAAGAGATTTTGATTTAAAAACGAGGTGCCGCTGAGTTTTTAAAAACGATTAAACATAAAAAACACTTTTGCTCCGAGTGATGAACAACGTTTTTTTTTTAATCATAATACGGAATCAGACTTTTGATCGTTGAAAATATGAACTATGTAATTTGTATTTTTGAGGTTATATTTACAAAGTAAGAAATATGCAGTGTTTACATTTCTGTTATGTACAAATAATGCTGTGACTGACGTTTGAATTTAAAAAATTCAGCATTTCAAAATTAATAAATGAAGGATAATATACTTGCACTTGCTTCGGCAGTACATATACTAAAATTGGAACGATACAGAGAAGATTAGGATGGCCCCTGCGCAAGGATGACACGCAAAATCGTGAAGCGTTCCACATTTTTATGCACTACTCGATTGACCAGAATGAACTTAAAGCAGACCTGAGTCAAAGAGGTCATACTGTAAGAAATATTACAAATGTACTACATTCTACCACAAAGGAACCTCTGTCTATGTTTTTCATATTCTTGAACCAAGTTCAGATAACAAGGATATCTACGACATCCACTACTTATTGCATGCCAAAATATCCTTAGAGCCTCCTCACAAGAAAAGGGATATTGTTCAATGTAAACGATGTCAACAATACGGGCATACGAAAGGTTACTGCAAACATCCCTTCAGATGTGTCAAGTGTGGGCAAAATCACGAGACTCAAACATGTACGAAGCCTCAATCTGACCCTCCTAAGTGTGCGTTGTGTAGTGGAGATCATCCGGCAAACTATAAGGGATGCACTGTTTACAAGGACTTAAAAAAACAAGCCATTTCCCCCTCTACGTGAAAGAACTAGACCAATTTCAAGGAGACCAGACGATGCGGTGGAAGTGCTGGGTGTATGTTGTAATTCAGGGCCTGCACCCCTAGAACTGGGATGTCCACTACCCAGTACCGAGCTGGGCTAACGGGCGTGGCTCCTTTTATTAACTGAAGGAGGGCAGCTTCGGCTGTTCCGAGCCCTGGCGGAGATGGCCTTGTGCCAATCGCGCGCTTACTGGGTGTCTCACTCCAGCTCCCCCAAAAAGGGAGGTAATGAGTCAGGATGTAGGGGATCTGGGGCTTCCGTGCCTTCGGGTTCTGGTTGCAGTGTAGCCAGCGCCTTTGGCGTGCGGGTTTCCAGTGACCTAGTTATTCTGCTTGGGAACCACCCATGACCCAAGTAAAACCTAAATGGGGACCTCGGGATCCGGTTCAAGCCCCTGGCTTCGGCCAGTCCACATATTGGGTTATACTCGAGGGGGCAGAGGTTGTCGGTATGCTCGGCACACAGCTTCGGCTGTGGGGGCCCTCCAGCCTCATCTGGGGGCGTTGCTCACAAACGAAAGTTGAGAAGTAGCATGTGTAGTGCTGCCACTGTCACTCACAGCGGATGGTCAATTTGGGTTCACCGCCGGTTGAGTACCACAGGCCTGGTGAATTCCGGGTTTTGTGGGGGTCTAATCCACCTTAATGTGATTTGGGACACTTGTTCCATAACTCCCCTAGTCGCAAGACTGGTCCGGTTGAGGCTCACGCCAGGTACGGGCTGCCCTTGAGGGTTGGGGGAGCCACCTAAAGGGTTCGCCCTTGAGGATGGAGCCAAATGATTACCGAAAAGACCAGACGATGCTGGAGTATCACATGGACCTAGTTCAGTCAGCAATCCACCTAGCCCACCACAAGCTCCTCGTAGCAATGTCACATATGCGCAAGTAACTGCAACCTCAGGATCAGATGAAATCTCAAGTGATTATAGCAATTTGGAGAAAACCATAAGCTCTTTCTTTAACAAATTCGAACAGTTAATGCTCCAACAAGCCCAACAAATAGGTACACTTTTGAACCTCTTAACCACTGTTGTTTCTAAGTTAAAATGAATCAGTTTTTACGCTTTGGACTCTGGAATTCTATTGGCTTGGCTAACCATAACCAATAAATTCAACTCTTCGTTTCCCATAACAAAATTGATGTTATGCTTGTCTCTGAAACTCATTTTACAGATCTCAGTTACTTTAAGGTCCCAAATTTTACCTTGTATCAAACAAATCATCCGGACAACACAGCACACGGTGGAAGTGCTATTTTGATTAAAAACTTTGTATCACATAACGAATTGCCAAGCTATCAACATAATCATCTTCAAGCAACAAGCATTGTTGTGGAAGATTGGTCAGGGCCACTTACTGTTTCTGCAATTTACAGTCCACCTCGTCACAATATTACTCACCAAGATTACACACAGTTTTTCAATTCACTCGGTTGCAGATTCATCGCAGGAGGTGATTATAATGCGAAACATCCCACGTGGGGATCGAGACTTGCTAACCCAAGGGGTCGTCAACTACTTACTTCCATAAATAATAACAACCTTCAGCATTTATCGACAGGACATCCTACATATTGGCCTACAGATCCTCAAAAAATTCCTGACCTATTGGATTTTTTCATAACAAAGGGAGTCTCACACAAATACATACGCGTTGATGAAAACCTGGATTTGTCTTCAGACCATTCCCCAATAATTGCCACTTTAAGTTCATCTGTCATGAACAAAGAAAGCCCTCCGACTCTTTCTACTAAATACACTGATTGGGACGCATTCCGTACAAGCTTAAGTGAATATTTATCTCTAAAAATTCCATCAAAGACACCAGATGATATAGATGATGGTGTTGAATATTTCAACTCTGCTGTAAAAAAGTCTTGCTGGCAAGCGACTCCAAATATTCAGCGACAATTACTGAATCCCTCCATTCAAAACTACCCACTTTTCATCAAGCAGAAGGTTGCAGAAAAGAGGAGATTGAGGAGAATTTGGCAGCAGTCAAGAAACATGCGAGACAAAACAAATTTTAATAGAGCAGCCAGAGAACAAAAAAGGTCACTTAAAAATGTTAAGAATAATTGGTTCCGTAGTTTTACAGAAAACCTAACTCCAACTGAAGCGACCAATTATTCCCTATGGAAAACCACAAAATCCCTACAACGACCGAGAACTCCAGTACCTCCAATCTATAAACCCGATGGCTCATGGGCAAGAAGTGACGTGGAAAAAGCTGAGGTTTTCGCTAATCATTTGACGGCAGTGTTTACTCCAAACCCTAGTCAAAATTGTTTTGAAGAACTTCAAGAATTTTTAGATTCTCCAAAACAATTGACACTACCAATTTCACCCGTCACACCCTCGACTGATAAAAAGTTTAAAACCATTTAAAGCTCCTGGGTATGATTTGATCAATGGTAAAGTGCTAAGAGAACTACCTCAAAAAGCGATTTTTTTTTACCTTTTTAACTCAATTTTAAGAACTGAATATTTTCCGTCCCAATGGAAAATATCTGAAATTATAATGATTGCCAAGCCAGGTAAGCAACCCAATCAAGCAGCTTCCTACAGACCAATCAGTCTTCTCCCAGTAGTTTCCAAGCTATTTGAAAAACTATTTTTAAATCGACTCCGGACTGCAATAGAAGATAGAGACTTAATTCCCAATCATCAATTTGGATTCCGGCAGGAACATTCAACCATTGAACAGGTACATAGAGTTGCCAGTATCATTAAAGAAAGTATAGAAACCAAAAAGTTTTGTTCTGCTGTATTTATTGACGTTAGCCAAGCCTTTGACAAGGTTTGGCACGTTGGCCTGCTTTACAAACTAAAACTTAATCTTCCCCATAATTCTATATGATAATTAAATCCTATTTAACGAACAGATATTTTAAAGTGAAATTCGGAAGTTCTGTCATAGGGTTGGTGTGCTATCAAAGCGGGAGTGCCCCAAGGAAGTGTTTTGGGTCCTGTGCTATACACACTGTTCACGGCTGACCTACCTGAAACTCACAATACATTTGTTGCTACCTTTGCTGACGACACGGCTATCTTAGCGTCCCACGGAGACCCGGTGGTTGCATCTGATAATGTTCAAGTTGCGCTAAATGATTTATCAGAATGGCTAAAAAAATGGAGAATAAAAGTGAATGAAGACAAATCAACTCACGTGACTTTCACAACGAGATTTGACACGTGTCCTCCAGTAACCCTAAATAATGTCCAAATCCCCCAAACAAATGAGGTTAAATACTTAGGAATGATTCTTGATCGGAGATTAACATGGAAAACTCACATTTGGAACAAAAGAATGTCACTAAATTTAAAATTCAAAAATCTTTCTTGGCTGCTAAACAAACGATCTAAAATAACTACTGAAAATAAACTTTTACTGTACAAAGTCATCTTGAAAAATATTTGGACGTATGGCATCCAACTTTGGGGAACAACAAGCAATATAATATTGAAATAATTCAAAGATTTCAGTCTAAAGCTTTGCGAAACATCCTTCAAGCACCTATTGGTTTGTGAATAATGAAATTCTCCATAGAGACAGCTCTATTTCAACCGTCAAAGAAGAAATAACAAAATTCAGTTTAAAGTACCAGTCCAGACTTGAAAATCATCCCAATCACCTGTCTCTAAATCTATTGGACAACAACACTGCTACTTACAGGCTTAAACGATTCAACATTTTAGATTTGACTACAAGATTTTGTTAAGCAAATTGTTGATTTAGTTCTCCTTTTGTGTTAAGTTAACACAATTATTTATGTTAAGTCTGTCAGTGGATAGATTTTAACTCATGCCTTTATGTTTATCATATTTACTTAATTTTCAAAATTGTGGATAGATTGTAAATAAATAAAGTTAAAAAAAATTATAATATACTTATCAAACAGCTGACTTTTTAGTCCTTGGACCTAAAAAAATTCCAGCTGATTTTTAAGTCCTAGGACAAAAAATAAACTGTTTTGGTACTATTTAGAACACAAAAAACAGGCTGATTTCGTGCAGAGATCGCCTCATGATCGAAATTCGATCAAAATTTCAGTTTATCTGGACCCAAGAAGCTTAAAAATATTTTAGAACTAAAACATCTGTTCTTCCTAATTTTCTAGCAGTTGTTTTTACAACAGCTGTCTAATGATTCATTCAATTCTCCATAAGATTAACATTGGAACTTTGAAAGCCTGTGGGGCGTAGCCCTGGAGTCCGATGTG
Source organism: Neoaliturus tenellus (assembly GCA_030545055.2). Lineage (NCBI taxonomy): Eukaryota > Metazoa > Arthropoda > Insecta > Hemiptera > Cicadellidae > Neoaliturus > Neoaliturus tenellus. The sequence continues at coordinate 125,291,636 of CM061532.1, forward strand.
AATTGGAATGTGATTCTGCTCATCTACATGACTATACCTTTCTAATGGTATGCGCGGATTTATCCTACGATGCACACGAGCTGAGAAAAAAGGAGGAAATGAAACATGCTTGCGTATTAATATATAGATATATATAACTGAACGATGGTAATTTAGCAGTCTCTCTTCGAGTAAACATTTTCTCTATATCACTGATGGCACTTGACATAATGACAGAGTGAGTGAAGTGCACAAAACTAATCTTGATGCCACTTGACCTAAACCTGGGAAATTCCAATTAAATGTGGCATGCATGCAGAAGGCCCCCTCGAACAATGTTTGTGAGATTTTCCCTGCAATCTGACTTTTTGTTTTCTTGATTACAGTACTCTTACAGTAACACAAACTTATTTATTAAAATTGGTTAAGTATTCCTCATCTTCAAAAAGTATTTTGACTGCGGCAATAGTATACGAGCGTAAACCAATTAAAAGACAACTTCCGAAATAAAATTGTAATTTGTTGAATACACAATAAGGTTAAACTGTTTAGGGTTTTGTGATGAAGCTCCAAAATCTTCAAAGAGTTCATAAACAAAAACATCTGACTAAATCTAATTAGAAATTTACATAAGTCAAATGAGCATTTTGATTATGCAGATGAAAAAAATCCAGCAAATGGGTGCAGTATATCAATGAAGAGCCTGCAAAATAATTTTAAACTTACTTTTATCACAACAAAATCTTATTATAATTGGAGCTAGAATTAAAAGACGTTAGTTCGGCATGCGTTTTCTGCTCTTGTAAAGGGCTAATTAAGATATATTTGACGTATCTACTCAGATCGATTTCATTATTCACCATTAATATTAAATAAATCAAGAGACATAATATTGGTGTTTCCCACTGTGTAATAATTAATAGCTTATAATGTAAGATTTAATGAAGGTTTAATGTTAAATCTTTCTAATTAAAGGTTTAATAATTGAATGACTGTTAAAAATTTCTGGTAAATAAAATGATTCGGAGATAGAATAGCTTGAAGGCGGAAAGCCTTCCCCCTAAATGGGCTTGGGGGCTCCTTGTATAGAACGGTCAAGAAGTATTTTTACTAGGGTTAACTAAGCCTAATAAAAAATAGGGTTAATAAGTCAACAAAAAAGCTGTCTACTTACCAAACACATGTCGAAGTACAATTTTAAAATCAGCAATTTTGTTAAGACCCTAAGACTTATACAAAACACCGCCGCCTTTTTGTAAGTAGGTAATTGTTTCTACAATAAGACGACCTAGGGTTTTCAGGGTTTTTGTAAAATGGCGAACTACGTTATTATTGTGATTTTTTAAAAAAATAACTAATACGAAACTAGCGTTTTTACAAAGATATATTTTACAGCAGCCTTTTTATGAAATCTAACGATCCTCCATATAAAAATCTAAGGTTCGATATGTAAGGTTTGATGTATGTATATATTTTGCCTTTAGATAAAGTGTAATAAATACATGAAAAACAACAGATTTTTGTTAAATAAGTGTGTTTTTTTTATATTTGAAACAGATCTTTTAGAATAGATATTACTATTGATTGCTCAACTGACTTAAAAAATTTGAAGTTTTTCTAAAGTTCACAAAATTTATAGTTAAAAGATTTTGAGCAAAAAAAAAAAACTAGTTAAAAAATAGTTTGATAAAGTCAATTTTTTTAAGTGATAAGAAACTTGTAAAATGTATCCCATAAAACTTAAGTTATCAGTGACGGTTTCCAATCGTGTTAATAAGATCTTTCTCTTTTACCGATCATGCATTGACCCATGTTTAATGAAACTGTCGTAATAATTTTGTTTTTTCAAGATAATCGATTGAAAAACTTTCTTTTATCTTTGAGACGCGAAAGCATCACATGAAATTTCACATCATTTCACAGAGTATAAAACTTAAGACCAAACCTAGTTTTCTTTATTTTTACAAACATATACACTTTATTTAACTCACAAAAGAGTTCATGTGTTGAGTGGTTTTGTCAGAATGTAAGTAATTTTACTAATTTCGCATGTACTAACAAAATTTAATTCATCTTCACATTGAATATTTGAAATGTAATAGCTAACCATTAAAAAATGTAAGATAAATATTTTAAATTTAACTATTTGAGTAGTGTGTTTTGGTTACTTCTGCGCCGGAAGTCGTGCCATCTGCCCGAGCAGCTGCTCGAGCAGCTGGCGCCAGCTGCTATGTTACATAGCTTCCGGTGGGGGTTAGAGGGTATATATATGAGATGCTGTAGTTATATTTTATGCCATATAGGTCGGGGTGGAGATGGCGATAGTGTTGGCGTTAGGGTGAAGTGAATTTGCGCATAAAATTAAAAGTTAGTTCAAAATTGAAATTCGTCGGTGTTAACGAAACTCTAACAGTTGAACAAAAATTAAGAGTTAGTTCAAAATTGAAATTCAAACTTATAATTGGGATCTGGAAAATATGTCAAGGTCATCCAGAGTAAGTTTTAAAAAATTCTATCCAACTATCACTAGAAATAGTTTTAAGTTGAAGTAGTTGGTGATAGCGGGATAATTGATTCGTGCCATGGGAGAGGTGTTTATCGTATGAAAGTTGGCGATCGAATGAGAAATGCCGCCTAGGGAGAGGGCTTATAAAACGGCAACCTCCCCCCACCACTCCTTCCCCCACTCCTTTAGACCAATAACCGGTTGCCGACACTATGTGGTAAAACTGAACTAGACATGGCGGCCGCCATGGATAATTCTAACCTCAAATCTTAGCTCAGCTGAAGAGAATAGAGGAGCATGAAGTAGGAATTGTGGTGACAGCGCTTATATGAGGAATAGTAGGGGTAAAATAAAAAAACTTGTTGAACACAGTCGATAGGTGTAACAAGTTCAAAGTTGTTGAATTGTAACATAGAATGCAAAATGTTGTAAATAACACTATCATCAACATTAACCTGCGAAGTCTTTGAAGAGTATAATGGGTTAAAACTGTACTTCTTCCTAACTCTATTTAAATTAGTTCTACACTTTGAAATTGAAGGTTTAGAAGTACTTTGTAATATGTGTTGTGTTCGCAAAAGCTTTAATTTTAAACATTGTGCAGTCATCATAACCGATGTGTTAAGTTCAGAGGTTAAAAGAAGACTGAGATATAAAATGAAGTGTAAAAGAAATTGAAACAGAAAGCCAGAGTAGTAATTTTATAGGTTAGAATTTACAAAGGCTATTCCATGGATAATTCTAACCTCAAACCTAGTAAGTGAAGTAGTCATAACATAAAACTAACGAGAGATGATGACCGAGCGGATGCGAGGCAATGAATGTTTGTAGCGCGATAAACTACCCACCTTTATAGAGGCAATAACTCCAGCCAGATGGCGGCAGATGGCAAGCAAATGACTGGTTGACCGACTTTCACCTGAGTAGTAAGAGAAGTAGGGTTCTGTGTCTATCCCTACTCCTTGGGGTCAATGACCGACCGGAAAGGTCAATGACCCTCCCCCCTCCCCCCCCTCCCCCCCCTCCTCCCCCCTTCCCCCCCCGAAAAAATGGAGCCCCCCCCCCTTCCCCCACTCCTTCCCCTACTCCTCTGGGTCAATGGCCGGTCACCACCTTTCCCTACTCCTTCTAGGCCAATGACCGGTCACCACCGGTTGCTGACTCTATGTGGTGAAACCAGACCAAACATGGCAACTGCCATGGATAATTCTAACCTCAAACCTGCTGCGCATACAACGAGTTCTCCGGACCGGAATCAGTCCATGCTATGCGCATGCGCCTAGTCCTGTATTACTCACTTTAGCGCTACTGCACATGGATAATTCTAACCTCAAACCTTGGTTTTGTGTTGTTGCGCATGCGTCGCTCCCCACTCCTTTGCCTTCCTTTTACACTGCTGCGAACTGGACTGGATTGAACACTGTACTGGAGTGAAACAACTTCCCCCACTACTCGAGAATCCGAGGAGCAATACGAGCCTGATCTTAGCGTCAGTCGTCAACAAACTTTCATAGCGAAAGGTTGTTGGCGACTCAGCAAGAGGTTTCAAATATATAGTAGGCCTATATATATTTGAACTTCTTCTACTACGTTGCGTTTTTTAATGCAATGTGGTATGTGTGTGTGTGTGTGTGTGTGTGTGTTTAGTTTTAAGTTGTATTTAATTTAAGAAATAATTTGCGCATTGCGATGTTAGTTATAAGTTGGGTTTAGCATTAAGGTGTATTAATTTTAAGAGGTGTTTAGCATTAAGGTGTATTAATTTTAAGAATAATGATGGTATTTGGTTGTGTTGAATTATTTGGTTTTTAATAATGATGTGTTGGTACTAATAATTTATGTTTGTTTTGTGCATTTGTTTTGCCTTACAGCTAGATGTTAGGGGGTAGATTAACTGTAAATTCAGAAGTTCAGTTGAACTTCATTTAAAATGGATGGGACATCCGCAAACCGGACTTTTTTTTGCATTTTGTTTAGGAATATGATGGGTGGGATTAGTTTGGGTGGGGTTAGAGTTGCGTTTCTGCATTAACTGTTCCAGTTTCCCTGAAATTAATGGTTACGCTTTGATGCGGACGGGAAGTTACGCTTTGATGCGGACGGCCCAGGGACCTCCCTTGCAGAACGTAACTAGTGGGTTGGGAGTGGGAACCACTAGGCAAACAGGGTGGTGGGAACAGTATTACTGTTCCCATCACCTTGGATCATTATAAATCTTGAATGACCTTGACCCACTTTCGGAAGGGTCAATGACCCCCCCCTCCCCCCCCCCTCCCCCCCCTCCCCCCCTCCCCCCCTCCCCCCCCCTCCCCCCCCGAAAAAATGGAGCCCCCCCCCTTCCCCCACTCCTACCCCCACTCCTTCCCCCACTACTCCGGGTGAATGACCGATCATGACCTGAAAAATTAAAATGGCTATAACTTGATAACGGATTGACGGATTTGGACAAGCGATACATCATTGAAAAGGTCTATGTAAGACAAACATTTTAGTAAAAGAAGAATTTGGTTATTTTATTTTAGTCAAAAGTTATGTGAATTATTTGAAATAAATACCTTCTCTTTCCCCTTTTCCCCCACCTCCCAGGTCAATAATCAGTCTTGGCCAGCTGCTACCCCTCTCATTTGCATATTGTTATAAAAGACGCACCGACTGCGGCTAACATTTCATTCTGATTCCAGACGTTACGCTGCGAACTTGGAGCCACAACCATGTCATCTCTGCCAACTACAACTTCTACTTCAACTTCTACTTCTACTTCAACTTCTACTACGGCTGTTCCTGCACCTAAGAAAACTCTTCGCCTCAAAAACCTTCCTGATTGCTACAAGAACCGACTTGCATCTCAACCTTCAACTTCTGGAGCTATTCTTCCGCCAACCAACACTTCTAGACTTCGTAGTATTTTTTCACCGCCTTCGCCTTCGCCTTCAACTTCGCTTTCAAATGACTCCGCACCACCATTAACTACTATGCCGCCACCGCAGAAGCCAGTTCACCACCGTCCTAATACCCCTTCCGTTGAAACCATTGTTCATCGTCTTAGCACACCCATTATCCCACTATCACCATTGCCTCCTACCCCACCACTTAGTACACCTGAAGATCATACCTATCACAAAACTGAATCATCTCAACCTGCTACTAAATCAGCTCCTAAATCAGCTCCTAAACCAGCTCCTAAACTTACTCCTAAACCCGCTCCTTCAGAGCAACCACTTAGTACACCTGAAGATCATACCTATCACAAAACTGAATCCTCTCAACCTGCTACTAAATCAGCTCCTAAATCAGCTCCTAAACCAGCTCCTAAACTTACTCCTAAACCTACTCCTAAACCCGCTCCTTCAGAGCAATTTCAATTATTACAAGAACGGCGTCGTAGGGCATTTAGCCGTCCTACTACTTGCCCTGAAACGCTTACTAGGGGAATTAAGAAAGGATCACCTTGTGGGAGGAAATGTGTAAAAAACGAAAGTTTTTGCCGTGTACATGTCGTAAAACACATTTCTGAACTACAAGTGACAGAAACCCCCACTGTTGAATACCAATCCAAAATTATTGGTGTGAAAGGAAATAGGCTTAAGAGAGGTTGTGTCTATTTTTTTGAAAGTGTTATTGACAACGAACACATTTTGGCAACTTGTAACGGCGTAAGATATAATATTAAAGTGATTGAATCCTTGCGCAAAGAGAAATCCGTTTATGAGTTAGACTCTAAAGACTATCTCCTCAGACACAAACTGGATGGTATTACAAGGTGGGGGCGTAGCAAGTAAATTCACATAGTTTTTTTTCCAAATTATTGCTTAAAAAATACTGGGGGAGAAACACAACGCGTTGTAGCGTTGTGTTTCTCCCCCATTATTTTTTAACACTCTAAGTCCCGTGACCTACTAACCTACTTCCATTTTAGTAGTAAGAAAAGTACTTCCCCCACTCCTTTGGGTTGATGACCGGTTAAGGTCAGCTCTTACCCCTCATTTGCATACTGTTATAAAAGCGGAGCGAGCGTTGGTCACTCCTTCATTTTTCTTCTACACGCCGCTCTTGTTGTTTCGTCTCTGCTGTTTACAATATTACCTACTTAATAATGCCTCCTCATGTGAATGACCATATTAATTCTTCCAAAATTTCCGATGTTTTTCTACAACCTGAAGACATTTTAAATAATGATAGTGAGAGTGAGGATGATGATGATGATTATACTGTTGAACTTAGTGAAGAACGTAAGGTTATAGCAATTGATCCACAATTTCCATTTGATACAATAGAAAAGTTTATAGTTGAAGCTAATAAATGGTTAAATTTAGGATGTTATGTACGAATTGACTCTTTTATATTGTATGGTGATAGTCATTCTTTCCTTGTCACACCAAATGACAGAGACCGCATGTTGCAGTGGGCACAATCTATGATGGAGTGCTATGAACAAGGTGTGGACACTGGCGGCTATTTTCTTGCACAACTAGTGTAATAACAAATTACCCTTCCCCCCATGTAGTGAAAAAGGAAAAGAAATATTAGGAATCTAATTATAATACTTCCTTCCAAATATAAAGAAGAGGGGGAAAGGAGTGGGGATTATAAAGTGGTGGGGGAATGTGTATAAATGCAGGTTGTTTGAAGAGACTTTTATTATTATTGTGGCTTTAGCAGAAACAACATGGAGTTTAAATCTTCAGCAAAAATAAGGAATAATATAATAAAGAAAGAAATTCGCAAGAAAGAAAAGATTGAACTTATAAAATTACAACTTATAATACCTTCCATTGAAATTGGATGTAGCAAACTAAAGACTTTGGTGAAAACTAACGAATATTTGTTACAATTGCTAAAAACAATCGAAGAGTTGAAGAGAAAGAATGGACATTCTACATAGTAAAATTTGAACATTTTAATATAAATAAGTAAACTGAAAAAAGTAGATGTAGAATAGAGAGCGAGGAATAGATCACTTTGTGGTAATGGACTAACATGCCACTTAGTGCTCTATTCCTCGTTCTCGCGTTAAATTGGATTACCTTGACCTATTTGTTTGACTGTTAGAATTTGGTTAACACTGTTGAATTTCAGTTTTAAACTAATGTTTATTTTTATTCAACTGTTAGAGTTTTTTAACACTGTCGAATTTTAGTTTTGAACTAACTTTTAATTTATGCGAATTTTTAGTTCAACTCTAGTTAATTTATGCGCAAATTTAGTTCAACCAAGTGCCTGTGCTCTAGCCATTTCCACTCCAACATTTGTTCTTTTAACATCTGTCCCATAACATCTGTCCTAACAGATGTTAAAAGAAAGTTTGTTAAAGTTTGAATATAAAGAAGTATATACTAAAACTCCAATGGGAATAAAGAACACGAATGAACAATTAGTTTGTAGAAGGTTAATATTTTGTTGAAAATGTTTGATTTCCTAGGATAGTGAAGAGGATGAAATAGTGGTGGGGGAACCATTATAATAGGAGGAACGTGAGAGCCCATTTCATTTCTTGGTGAAATTTCGAAGAGTAAACATCTCAACATGTATCGTTGCGATAAATGTTCGGAATCGTTTCACGATGAAATTCTATTAGACTGTCATAAAGAACTAATTCACAACAACCCAGAAGAAAAACAAGAACAACAAGAAGAACAAGAACAACAAGAAGAACAAGAAGAACAAGAAGAACAAGAAGAACAATATGAAATAACAGCAACATCTTCAACTACTTTACCAAATCTACAAGTATTTGCATTACCTGGTAAAGTAGTAATGCATCATAAGATTCAAAATGAAAACTTGAAGCTAGAAGAATTTATTAGAGAAGCAAAACCAATTGTAAGTAAAACTTTAAAAGAAGAATTAAAAAGATTGAACTTTCTTAAATTTGGTTTACTACTAGAAGCTATGTTTATAAATGTACAAGAAGAATTATCACCAAGAGGATTCATAACAAAAAAACCGAACCATTATGGAAAGTTCAAACATTGATTCAATAGTAGAGAACTGTATAGAAGAAATATTAACAAAAATTCAGGAACACGAAGGAAGAGGATCCGGATGGAGTCTTACAAGTATTGAAGTATTAGATATAAGAGTTCACAAACATGGATATGGACTAATGGGATCAAGTTACATTCCTCTGCCAAAAAGAATTGAAGATACAAAATCTTGTATTAATGTTAAAAATGAAGACAATGAATGTTTTCGTTATGCAATGACAACTAAATTTGTACCACATCATGTGAATAGACCTGACCAAGAATATGAAAATCAAAGATTTAGATACAATTTTCAAGGAATCACTTATCCTGTATCACTGAAAGATATATCAAAATTTGAGAAGAAAAATCCCGGTACGTCTATCAATGTTTTTGCATTAGATAGTTCAAACAAAGTGTATCCTTTACGTATTGCAAAAGAAGAGCTACCAGATCATACGGATTTACTACTACTAACGCGAGGAGATGTGTCTCACTATGTGTACATAAAGCAATTTGATCGTCTTGTTAACAAGCAACTTTCAAAAAATAGAAACAAAAAGATAATTTGCAAGAGATGTTTTAATTTTCAACGAGAAGGAAGAGAAGGAAGAGAATGGTTACAAGAGCACAAAAGACTATGTAACAATAATTATGAAGCAAAGATTAATTTACCTGCGGAAAACAGAGCATTCGTTAAATTTGAAAAGGTTCATCATCAATACCGTATCCCTATAGTTGTATATGCGGACTTTGAATCAACACTAATTCCTATAGAAGATGAAAATTGTGAAGCTAGAAAAAGTGTCAAATATCAAATGCACAAACCAAATAGTTTTTGTTTAATGGTTAAATCAACATTATCAGAAGAACATTTAAACAGATATGGATTAACTTCAGAACCTCTAGTATATCGTGGTAAAAATGTAGGAAAAATATTTCTTGATCACTTATATTCAATAGCTGGAAATGCACAAAGATTATATACAAATATTGTACCAATGAAACCGATGGAGGAAGAAGAAGAAATTCAACATGAAAATGCAACTCTATGTTTCTTATGCAAAAATGATTTTACTATTGAGAATTATAAAGTTAAAGATCACGATCACCTCACAGGTTATTACAGGGGTGCTGCTTGTAATAAATGCAACTTGAGCTATCGTTTACCACTATATATTCCTGTGGTTCTGCATAACCTCAGTGGGTACGATGCTCATTTTATAATACCTGAACTAGGAAGAGACGATGGTAAAATCGATGTGTTAGCTGAAACTTCAGAGAAGTTTATAAGTTTTTCCAAAGAAGTTGGAAACATAAAACTAAGATTCTTGGACTCCTACAGATTTATGCCGTCGAGTTTGTCCAAACTTTCAGAAAATTTAAGGAAACAAGATTTCATCGAAACAAAGAAGATTGTAAATAACGACAAACTGGATTTGGTACTTTGGAAAGGTGTGTTTCCATATGATTACATAGACAGTTTAGAAAGATTTAATGAAACATCACTTCCGGCTAAAGAAGAATTCAAAAGTAAACTTTATGACATGGACATATCTCAAGAGGACTATGATCATGCATGTAAAGTATGGAACGATTTAGGATTTAGAACATTGGGAGAATATTCAGATTTTTATGTTAAATTGGATGTAACTTTACTATGTGATATAATGGAAGAATTTAGAAATACATGTTTTGCGGCATATGGATTGGACCCTCTTCATTCGTACACTTCACCTGGATTAGCATGGCAAGCTATGTTGAAAGAAACAAATTGTAAAATACAACTTCTTACTGATATAGATATGGTTATGATGTTAGAGTCAGGAGTTCGAGGGGGATTGACGCAAAGCGTTACACGACATTTCAAGGCGAACAACAAGTATCTGCCCGATTATGATGTATCAAAACCAACAACATTCCTGGGTTATTTTGATGCAAATAACTTATACGGATGGGCAATGTCGAATCCCCTTCCATATGATAATTTTAAATGGATAGATCCAGAATCGATTGGAAACATAATGGATATACCGAAGCATGGTGAAACTGGTTACATTTTTGATGTTAATTTTGAATATCCTGAACATCTTCATGATCAACATTATGATTTACCACTTCTTCCGAAGACTGAAATTTCCCCTACTGGAAGATGGCCAAAATTAATGATGACTTTAACCGACAAGTCTCGATATGTTGGACACTACTGGATGATACAACAAGCTTTAGACTTAGGATTGAGAATTACAAAAATTAATCGAGTACTACAATTTTCTCAATCTTGTTGGTTAAAACCTTACATCGACAACAACACAAGAAGAAGAGCCACCGCTACATCAAGTTTTCAAAAAGATTTTTTCAAATTAATGAATAACGCAATATTTGGCAAGACTTTGGAAAACAAAAGGAAACATAAGGATATCAAATTGGTAACTGATCCAGTAAAATTACAGAAATTGGTGCAACAACCAAACTTTGGTTCATCTATAATTATTAATGAAAATCTAGTTGTTATTTCCATGAACAAGAAGTCAGTTACAATGGATCGTCCTTTGTATCTTGGAATGTCAATCTTGGATATTTCAAAAACACATATGTACGAGTTTCATTATAAGAAGATGGTTAACTATTATGGAAGAGAGAACATTGGTATTGCATATATGGATACGGATGCACTTATTTACTGGATTAAAACAAATGACATGTATGAGGATTTACGGACCTTTGTATATAAAGATGATTTTGATTTTTCCGATTATCCTAAGGACCATCCAAATTACGACTATGACAAAAACAAAAAAGTATTGGGAAAATTTAAAGATGAAACAAATGGTGTGCCGATGATGGAAATTGTAGCATTAATGTCTAAACTGTATTCATTTCAACTGTACATAAATGAAAGGAACGAATATCAAGTCACAAAAAAGCTAAAGGAATAAAGACATCTTTTCTAAAGAAGAACGTACAGTTTGAACATTATAAAAGATGTTTGTTTGAAAATGTTGAAACAACTGCAACATTTAACACTATTAGAAGTTATAACCACCAACTTTTTAGTGTCAAACAAACAAAGTGGGCATTAAGCTACAAAGACGACAAGCGACATATTTTAGAAGATAAAATTAATACTCTACCATTTGGCCACTATTCCTTAAACCCTATCGACCAGTAAACCTATTCTTCGTCCTTTACCTTCTTCCTTTTTCCTTTCCGTAAAAAAGAGGGAACATGGCAAGCCCAATGCCATGTTCCCTCTTTTTTACACTAATATAAAATGACCTTGACCCATATTTCAACTATATATAAGAGAATAAACCATTGTATGGATCAGTATTTCTACAAACGGTGTACAAGCAACACTTTAAGATGGAAAGTGTAAAGGATAAGATTGTAAATGAACTACATAAACCAGCAAGAAGAAGATTTCCAAGAAGAAGTACAATCATTAAAGGAATGAATGATCTTTACCAAGCTGATCTCATTGAAATGATACCACACAGTAAAGTAAACAAAGGATTTAAATATATTTTAACAATTATAGACTGTTTTACTAAAATAGCTGATGCTTTACCGTTGAAGGACAAGACTGGTAAAAGTGTTACCAAAGCTATGGAAACAACAATACAAAGAAATAAATTTAAAATTAAACATTTACAAACGGATGATGGAAAAGAATATTTTAATAAAGATTTTGGAGCTTTGATGAAAAAATATAAAATAAATCATTATTCTACAAATTCTGAAGTTAAAGCTTCAATAATTGAAAGATTCAATAGAACATTAAAAGGAGCAATGTATAAACAATTTTCAAAACGAGGATCATATGTGTGGTATGACATATTACCACAACTTATAAAAGAATATAACAACAAATATCATCGTACCATCGGAATGAAACCTATCCAAGTAAACAGTGCTAATGCTAAAATTGTATTACAACGCATCAAAAATAATACAACACCAAAAATAGAAAAGTTACAACCAAAAAAGTTTAAGGTTAATGATAAAGTTCGTATAAGCAAATACAAAGGTGTATTTAGTAAAAGATATCTGCCAAATTGGACTAATGAAGTATTTACAATTTATAAAGTGCAACCAACTATACCTGAAACTTACATTTTAAAGGATAATAAGGGTGAATTACTTCAAGGTGGATTCTATGGACATGAGTTGTTAAAATCAACAGTTGGTGATGTATATCTTGTTGAAAAAATTTTACAAAGGAAAAAGGATATGGTTAAAGTTAGGTGGTTAGGATTTGATAAAAGTGAAGACTCTTGGATTCCTTCAAAAGACTTGGTATAGTTATTTAATAGCTCATTATGTGTTTAACCTTTAAACAAGATGGAGATTGTACAACAAAAAGATCGATTTAATATTAATAATATTGATGAATTGACGGTTGACAATAATAAGTTAAATCATAGTAAACATGGTGAATTATTACCAAATACGATAAGATGTTTAATAACTGGTCCTTCAAATTGTGGAAAAACTAATGTTGTCTTTAACCTTATAACTAATCCTAAAGGTTTACGCTTCAACAATATATATATTTTTTCAAAATCATTGCAACAACCAAAATATCAATTATTAGATAAAATACTTGCAAATGTACCTGAAGTGAATTTCTACAAGTTTAATGCTAGTGAAACAATCATGCAACCAAATGAAGCAAAACCATTTTCCATTTTTATATTTGACGATGTTTCTTGTGAAAATCACGATACTATAAGAAACTATTTTGCTATGGGAAGACATCATAATATTGATAGCATTTATATTGGTCAAACATACAGTAAAATTCCAAAACAGCTTATAAGAGACAATGCAAATATGTTGATCATCTTCAAGCAAGATGAAACAAATTTAAAGCATATATATAATGATCATGTAAATGCGGATATGCCATTTGAAAAATTTAAAGAGATGTGTGGCAAAGCATGGAATGAGAAATATAGCTTTCTCGTTATTATGAAGGAAGAAGATATTAAAAATGGTAGATATCGTATAGGGTTGGATAAATTTGTATTTATGCGTTGAACTACCGATGCTACATCTAGTTACACGTTGAACTTCACAGTGTAAACATGGTGAATCAAGAAAAACTATTGAAAGAAATAAAATCACTCAGTGATTCTATTAGGATGAAGAATCGTGCATTGAGGATGGGTTTAAGTGAAAGAGAAGAATTTCTAGAGACTACATTTAAACCTATTACGGAACCTTTAAAACAGATATCAGAAACTATTGGTAAACCTCGTTATGAAGGAGATGTTTTACTACCAGTTTCTAAACAAGAAGTACAAGCATTAAAAAAAGAAGAAGATGATGATTCATATACAAGTGCTAGTGAGCAAGAAGAAACAAAAGAAGAAGAAGAACCAATTGTTGAAAAGGAAGAAGAACAGCCAATACCAGAAGCAGAACAATCTATTCCAAATTTAACTCAATTAAGTAGCGATATATTACAACATGGACCTCTTGGAAGAAAATATATAATGAAAATGCTACATGACATGAAATCAAACCCAAATTTGAGTAGATCACATGTATACGGAGCAAGAATTGATGGGAATGAATTGAAGATCGGCGATTCAAAGCTTGAAATAACACAAGACGATTACATCATTATTGGTGAGCATAGATATAAAGGAACAAAAGGATTATATGAATTAATTTTTAAAAACATACCACTAAGATATTCATCCAAAGATTTAAGTGTTTTTAAGGAGATTCTACAAAATACTAACGCTCATAAAAGAAACTACTCAAAGGATGCAATGATTAATCGTTCACGTGCAACAAAATATAACATCGTTATAAAAAAGTTGTTTCCTCCACGAAAATTGCCAACATTACGTACTGCACCAGCGGTGAGACAACCACTGAAAAGAAAATCTTTATCACTTATGGATTTATCACTTCTTGAACAACATGGTAAAAAGAGTAAAGGAGATACTTCAACCTCTGGTAAAGGATTGATGAAAAATCTATACAATACAAATGTGATTTACTACAACGACATCAATAAATTGGTTGACCGAATGAGACTATTGCATGAAGCCATGAAAGCCGGTCATACGGGTTTGAATAATGAATGGGTGGCTCTAGTTGATGAACTTAGGAATCGTGGTATAGTTGTTTAATTGTCCGCGGATATAAAAGAGTTGCAAGCGTAAGACGTATCAGTTCTAACATGAGCGTCGACAAGTTCGGACGGTACTCCGCGTTAGGAGTGCAAGTTGGAGAAGACAGAAAAAGAAGTGGATTACCGCAAACACCTGAAGGTGACTATAGCATAAGTAATAAACGTTTAAAACTAGTTAAAGATCCAGAAGAAGATACTGATGGAGCAAATTTGAAGACAGTAAAAGAAGCTACTTCAACATCATTGAAATTACATAAGAATACTTACGATGTTAAATCACATAGAATAATTAATGTTGGTAAACCAACTGAAGGTTCTGATACAATTACTAAAGAGTACTTATCATCTGAACTTTCAAATACTTTAAAATTGCAATGGGGTAATAACTTAAAAGATGGACAAACTTATGATGCTGGAAATTATAGAATAACCAACGTGGGAAATCCCAAAAATGATAAAGATTCAGTTAATAAAGAATATTTACATTCTATAATACCGGAAAAAACTGAACATGGATTTTCTTTTTATAAATTTATTATAAATGACATTGGATACCCAAAGGAAGACGGTGATGCTGTAAACCTAAAATACATCAAGGACAACTGTATTTTACAAGATGGTGATGAAATCGATTGTCATGGGAAAGTGTTGTCAAATGTAAAGTTCGGTTCTCAACCAAAAGATGCTGTTACTATGGAACAATTATCTAAAGAATTAAAAAAGGAAACATCCAATTTTGTAAAACATGAAGATGCCGTGTTAAAGCGGGGAGATAAATTTATACATGGAAATGAAAAGTTTAATTTAATGCAAGGAAATAATGATGAATGGGATGCAGGACATAAAACAATAACAAATGGAAGATTTGGTATAAAAGATACAGATGTACCTCTAATGGTGCAAACATTAATTGCGAGTGGTGGTACATTAGGTACATACAATGGTCGTAATAGAAGAATAAAAGATATTTATCCCGGTTACGAAGAAAATGATTGTGTTACAATGAAACAAACAATAACTTGGGATAAACACTTTGGGACCCAATATGATGCAAAGATGAAGAAAATAATTAATATTTTACCAGGTGAAGATTCAAATGATGCTGCTACTATTGGACAAGTCATAAAAACATCAAAAAGTGATTCAACAGCTTACACATGTAATGATAAACGTATTATGTAATTACATGATCCTCAACATCCAAAAGATGCTGTAAATTTAGATTGTTTAATAAGAATAGTGGGCAATTTACTTATTGATACCCACAATCATATAGCTAGTACAACGAGTCATGTGATGATTCAACCCGATGAACGAGAAGCTTGGATTAAAAATAGAATTATAAATCAGTATATAATTAATTTGAATAACTAAGTCTTTAAATATAAAAGATTTTGCACAAGTTATTCATTTGTGTAAAGTATCTCGTGGAGTAAACACGCCAGTTATATAAGACAACATAATGAAGACCGTATCGCTCAGTCATCGTCAAGACAGCGGCAAGAGAGGACGTGGTATAACATCAGCTGCATTATCCCTGCTTAGACGGATTCCAGTTGGTGCTGTTGTAAATCGAACGATAGACGCTTTACCATACGAATTACATCTGCCCGGAGGTTATCAATATTGTGGACCTGGAACTAAGTTGGCAAAGCGTTTAGCAAGAGGAGATCCTGGAATTAATAAATTAGATCAAGCTTGCAAGGAACACGATATAGCATATTCAAAGTATAAAGATTCAACAAATAGATCAATAGCAGATAAAATTCTAGCGGAAAAAGCTTGGCAAAGAGTAAAATCAAGTGACGCAAGTATTGCAGAAAAAGCATCGGCTTGGGCAGTAACTACAGCCATGAAGACGAAAGCAAAGTTAGGTGGTGGAAAACGTCGCAGAGGAAGACCTGCAAAGAAAGGCGCTCCCAAAAGAGGTGGAAACATTAAAAAAGGACGTCGTAGAACTCATAAGGCAAATGTAAAGAAGACTTCTGTTTGGCAAATGGTAAAAAACGGAGCAGGTTTATACCTAAGACCATACCGTGTGTACTAAATAAGAAGAGTCAATTGATAATTCCAAATAAAGCCTTAACAAATCATCAGTTAAATGATTATGTGAAATGTTTGAAAATACCATTCTTTCGAGGAGTTTTTATGAAAGATGCATTACCAACTAAAATATGGAAAAATGAAACTGGAATAGTAAATTTGGATTCCACCTATGGTCCAGGCACTCATTGGGTATGCTATAAAAAACTCGGACAAACCATTTACTACTTTGACAGTTTTGGCAATCTACCACCGCCAAAAGAACTGCAACATTATTTTCAAAACTCCAAAAACATTTTTTACAATTACAAAAGAGAACAACCTAACAATACTGAAATATGTGGGCATTTATGTTTGGAGTTTCTAGCGAAGAGTGTCAGTCAGCTTTAAGATGTCATCGTATACAGTGTCACTGAGTGGAAATTCATCCACATTGAAAAGTACGCTGTTCCCAGCATTGCGTCTATCCAAGGAAAGATTATGGGAAGCGGCATTACTTGATTTGACTACCTACAATTCAATTCCTAATGTTACAGAAGGAAAAAACAATTTACTACATTATTATGAAACTAAGGATGCTGCAGGAAAATACTCAGAATTGAAAATAATTACATTTCCTACTGGAGCATATGAAATTGATGACATAAACCAATTATTACAGAAACAACTCGGAGAAGACAATATCACCGTTAAAGGAAACAATAATACTTTAAAAGCAGAAATAACTTCGAAATATTATATTGATGTCAGCTTGGAACAGTCGATTGGCAGTTTACTTGGATTTACAGATACAAAAAAGAAAATCTTAACTCCTGGAACTACTCATTCAGGTGATTCAACTGTAACAATATTGAAAGTAAATAGTATTGATGTCACGTGCAACATTATACACGGATCGTATAGAGATGGAGTTAATCAACATATTTTACATACATTTTATCCAACAGTGGCTCCCGGTTTTAAAATTGTTGAGAAGCCACAAAACTTGATATACCTACCGTTAAACACCAGTTTCATTTCAGACATCGTACTGAACATATTGGATCAAGACGGTCATAGTGTTGACTTTAGAGGAGAAACAATTACTATACGGATACACATCAGAGCAGCAACATAAAAGTCAACATGGGATTATCATTTAAACCACAATGGAAGAGTCGGGAGCTCAGTAGCTCCTCGACATTGGAAGAGTTAACATCGGAAAACATTCGTTTTCTACAGAAGATTGGATTGAAACTTAACAGCGATGGATATCCTGGATATATCTCAAGGACCAACGTTCGACGAAACACTATGGGAGAAGGAATATCACACGCACAACCCTTACACTTCATCAAAATTAAACAATAACGATGAAATAAGGATCCCCATTCAACAACAAGATATTTACACTTTACCGTGTGAAAGTTACTTGTACATCGAAGGACGGGTATTAAAATTGGATGGAAAAACTGCTTCAACAGTTCCTTTTATAAATAACCCGATGGCATATCTTTTTGATGAAATAAGATATGAAATATCAGGGGTGACGGTTGATTCAACAAAAAAGGTTGGTTTAACAACTACATTGAAAGGATTAACATCATTAACACCGCATGAGAAGAATTCAATAGTCACTGCCGGATGGGTTGCCCCCGATAAAGACACTATAACACCAGCTTCCAACGGTCACTTTGATTTTCATGTACCTTTACGATTGCTTTTGGGATTCGCTGAAGATTACAAACGGGTAATAATAAATGTCAAACAAGAATTAGTATTACTCAGATCTTCAACTAATAAGGACTTGATACTTGCAGACCCTGCAACTACGGAAGATAAACTGGAATGGCAACTACAGTTGGATAAAGTTGTTTGGAGAGTACCTCATGTAAGATTGGCTGATGAACATAGAATCCTATTATTGAGAAAGTTGAAATCTGACCGTGATATTGTGATGCCATTCCGAAGTTGGGAATTTCATGAATACCCTACACTACCTCAGACAGAACGACAAACATGGACCGTCAAGACATCAACTTACTTGGAACGAGCAAGGTACATAATACTCGGTTTTCAAACTAAGCGAAAAGATGTTATCACTGCAAATGCTGGTCAATTTGATCACTGTAAAATAAAGAATTGTAAAGTTTTTCTAAACTCTCAATTCTTTCCCTATGACAATTTGAATGTCATGTTCAGCAAAAAACGTTTTTCCATTTTATACGATATGTATGCAAGATTTCAATCATCATATTATGGAAAGACTAATACACCACTATTATCACCTGACCAGTATTATTCCAAGGCTCCAATAATTGTAATCGATTGTTCAAAACAAAATGAATCGGTAAAATCATCAAGTGTGGATATAAAAATTGAAATGGAATTTGAAGAACCAGTAGCGGATGGAACTTCGGCATACTGTCTAATTCTACATGATAAAATAGTTACTTACACACCGCTGACCGGAATTGTGAAGAATGTAATTTAAGAAGAATTGTACAACAACTGCAAATTTTTGAGGTTAGAATTATCTGCTTTAATTTTTGAGGTTAGAATTTCATTTGTGAAAGACAAGTTGAAAACAAACAATTATGTAATTGTATAAATTTCAAGGATTTTACGAAAAATATAAAAGCGAGAAAATAATTAGTAGAAACTTCATTCTATCTTCAACCTTCGTATGGGAAACATCATTGGCAAGATGAATTCTACTAACGGAGAAGAAAATACACCTCTAATGGATGATAATAGTTCAGATATAGAAAAACAAGTTGAACGAGAAATGGACGAGTTCCTAAAATTCAACAAACATAAGAAGAGAGAAGAAGAAAAAGCTGAAAAAGAAGTAAAAAGGAAGAAGGTTGAAGTTAACATTACAACCAATATTTTAACAGAAGTATTTCTTCGGATTATCTACCCAATTTCTTCATGCATGACAAAAAGTATATCAGTTGGAATTTTAAAATCAATGGATTATTCACCAATTGTTATTTTAAATCATGGAAACAAAATGGTTACTTTCAGTGAAACTACTTGGGAATCTCTCATGAAACATTTACATCTTTTGGAGTGCTATTTAAGTAACAACACATTTGGAAGAAGAACAAGATTAAGTTTATTGGAATCAAATATTGAAGTTGATATAGTAAAACATCGTGGAGGACAAATTGTTCGCTTCAGAGATTTAACTACACATAATGTTAAATTATATTTCACTAAAGAAGAATTTTACACTTTAAGTTGTACTACCGGTCCCGTCACCAGATATTTGAAACAACTAATATTTTCAAGTGCAATAATTAAAGACTATCTAATTGATACATTGGACAAAAAACCTTTTGTTCCAATTTTATACGGTCCCGTGGATACTTCAATCTTTAATAGAATACCTCAAGAAGTTGAAATGTGGAGACAATTAAACAACTATCACACCAATTTTAATATTGATGAAGTGGCACAAGAAGTGAAAGAAGAAGAACAATCCTGTCTGTTATAAACATCGGCTCATTCAATTTTTAAGTCAGTTGTTAGTAAGACTTCATCATGAATAAACGGGTTTCGTTTTCTAATGCGCCACATATAATGGAAGTTAAAAGAGGTATAATTGAATTTCAAGCTTTCCGAGGAAATGATGGTAATTTTATTATTAAAGAATTAGTAATCTTGGACATGAACACATCAGTAGTTTATCATTATTTGTTCAAACCTCCAGTACCATTTAATAGACTAACAACTAAAGCGAAAGTTACAAACAAATGGTTGAACAAACATTTTCACAACTTAAGATGGGATGAAGGTTTCATTAATTATAACATGATGCCGCACATTATGAATCATTATTGCAAAGAGTTTAAAATTATCTACACAAGGGGATTGGAAAAAGCAAATTGGATACAATCATTTACAAGCAACGAAGTGATTAATGCAATAATTGATAAAGATTTCCAATGCTACTTCAACGAACTTTGTATTTCATCAAAAAGTTTTAAACATCGAAGGTCGCAGTGCGCTTTAAAGAATGCCTACCGCTTGAATAATTTCCTTCAACAAACTGGTGGGGGTAGTGTCAGTGGTGGGGGTAGTGTCGATTATAAAAGTGAGAGCGCTACCATGACACAGCATGAGTATTACTCAAACCTCCGAAGAGACAACATCTCCGACGGACATTCTTATTAACAAGAAGATTAACAACAACATCAATATGGCATCACAGAACTTACTTCAAAGTTTAGTTGATCAGTTCAACGCTCATTCTAAATCATCAATTCTACCTACAAAGAAATGTTCTGAACTAAAAGAAGAAAAACACTACATCATTCATACTATTAAGAAAATGGAAACTTCAGTAGGTGATGCTATAAATTGCACTTTGAGCGAGGCACCTTATACAATTGGTGATGAAGCAAAATTTCAGATCTTCTTACCAAAGCGCTTCGTACAACTACTTCAAAATGAAGATCTTCGTATAATTCAACCCGGCGCACTCTATTTGGTATCACATGGACCCAGTGGAAACAACTCTACTGAACTTACAATTCATGTAACACCTACTACTGATTAATTTGTACATAACATTGTAAATATTTCTTTGTATTTGTTTTTTCAATAAATATGATATAAAACAAAAAAAATAAAAATAAAAAAAGCAACATATTGTAATGTCTTTGTACATTACAATATGTTGCTTTTTTTAAAAATTCCACAGGATGACCTTGACCCAATTTTGTATAATTATAAAAGGGGAAATGTACTTGCAAAATTCATCAGTCTACTGCTACCTTTCATACCGTACACATCTCGCTCTTAATCCCTGAATATAAAACTGCAACATGTCCCTAAAGGTCAAGTGTGCATCTTACGATACTAACACCATAACAACTTTTGAACAACTCGAAGATTTAACCAACGAAATGCGAGTTTTACTTACCGGTGGTTATCACTTAACTGTTGATGTTAGTGCTACTAATACAAGGATGTTCACTAAAACAAAATATTGCGATGATGAAATATTTATTTCTACACAACCGAAAAACTTCTTCATCGCCAACTGGTCAACATAACATCAAGTTCCAAAAGTATTACCAATGTTGAATAACTTTTGACAGACAAAACTACAACTAAAGAATCACGTGATCAATGTGAGTTAATAAAAAGGATGTAATACTTGTATAAATAATCATTCGCTTCTTAGCTCTCACCACGACAAGACCTATTTAAGAAAATGTTGTACAGAATGATGATTCAACTTGATGGAAAAATCTATGGAAAAGATTACAACACTGTTGAACAAATGACTAAAGATATAGATGTATTAGCTAAAGAAGGATACCAAGCTAAATTAATTTTAAAATTCCCTGAAGTACATCCACTATCAATAGAAGAACTAGTTGCTATGGCTAAAGCTGAGAGAGATAAAAAGTCTGAAGAAAACAAAGAGAAACAAACTTCCTAAATTTTAATAATCCTTACACTTGTAAGGTATAATTTTTTTAAACTCCATTTGGATGACCTTGAAATTACCCCCACCACTTTTCACAGTACATAAAACTCGCTATTTAACACTATACACTCTTATTCTTTCACTGGACTCCGCAGCATCAACATGGAAGAGCAAAAATACAAGTACAAACCTCGTTACTGTTGTGAACAACAATGTACAGATTTAGGGCCAATGATGGTGGATGGGTTAGCTTGTACTAAATGCGAATTCTTCGGATCTTGTTACTGCAAATGCAAAACAAAACAACTACCGCCACCAGAATTGCGAACTTTGAAACTTTACAAATCAAGATATTTTCATACATGTTGTCCTCAAAGATGTTTCAAATTTCACCCTCTCGATCTTGCTCATTGTCAACGCACCAATTCTCATCAAGATGATTTTTGTACACATATGATAAAAAGATGTAAATACAGGTCAGATTGGTATTCCGATCCTGTAGAACCATCAAATGTGTAATTTCAGTTTTACACTTTTTTTTAAAACTTCATTTGGATGACCTTGAGATTTCCCCCACCACTAGTTCTAATTTTTATATAATATTAAATCATTCCACTTCCAACACTCTAACTAACAACATGGAAAACAAATTTATCAAATTTGAACATATAATAACTGACAGGGAGGAGATGGAAGAATTGTTTCAAAACTTACTTTCTGTCATTGACGAATATCCTATAAGATGGTTCAGAATTGTAGTTCAATATTTAAATCCTGGTGAATTGTTTTCTTCATCAAGTGAAGAAGATGAAACAACTACTTCAGTTCAAATAATTGAATTAAAAGATGGAGAAGAAGAACTAAACGTTTTATTCAATCATAAGCTCAAGGTTCCCTATATAAAAACCCCCTCCCTAGACAGCCCCCCTCCCTAGACGCCTGCTCAAGGTCACCATTATATAAGCCCCCTCCCTATGCGCCGATCCTCATTCCATCACCGACTCTCCAATAATGAACAACTCTCCATTGGCCCGAATGAATTCTAGTTTTGAAATAAACTCTAAAGAAGAGTTACAAGACATTTTTAATATTTTACAAGAACTTGTAGATAATTTTACAACCATCAAAATGAATTTGGAAATAACATACGATTGTCCTATTGTTGATAAGATTGAAAGTTCGAACGAAGACAGTTTACTAAATCTAACTCCTGCACCATCTGACACTACTGATGGTAATAATGAACAGCAAAATATTTCCCCCACCACTTCTTTGTAATTCTTCGTTCCCCCCACCACTTCTTTATTTAACTAACATTTCTCGCTTTCACTTCTCATTCCGTCTTCAACTTTTGAACTATCAACATCACTTGTTTTAAAATTTCAAACACTACAAAATCATGATGGATATGATGGATGAAGTTCCCTTCATAACTAGAATAGAAGAGGATAAATTGAAATTAGAAATTAAACGATTAGAAATGGAACGGGAAAACCAACTCGAAATGTTACGTTTGTTCAAGCTTTTCAAATACATCATCTGGGGACTCTGCGTTTACCTTCTCATCGTCGTTGGTGTTTGCATTTACAACTCTGTAGTTCATCACAAAAGTTTAACTTGTTTAAACTCTGCTGTTGCACATTAATTATATGTTCACAAATAAAATTCAAAATTTACTTCAGCCTATCCCACTATCACCAACTAGTTCAACTTTGAACTATTTCTGGTGGTAGTTGGGTAGGCTTTTTTAAAACTTACTCTGGATGACCTTGACATACTTTCCAGATCCCATTTATAAATTTGAATTTCAGTTTTAAACTAACTTTTAATTTTGTTCAACTATTAAGAGTTTTGTTAACACCTTCAAATTTCAGTTTTCAACTAACTTTTAATTTATGTGCACTTTTAGTTCAACCCTAGTTACCTTGTTCGCAAATTCAGTTCAACCGACCACCAACGCTATCGCCATCTCCACCCCAATATTTCAACATCTCTGCCCCCAACACTTGCCCGAACATCTGCCCGTAGGGGCAGCTGCCCGGACATCTGTTCGGTTTTAAAAATATAAAAGAAAGGTAAAGGAGTAGGGGTGGCGCATGCTCACCAATGCAAAACTAAGGTTTGAGGTTAGAATTCACCATTTGAGGTTAGATTTCCATGGCGGCCGCCATGTCTAGTTCAGTTTTACCACATAGTGTCGGCAACCGGTTATTGGTCTAAAGGAGTGGGGGAAGGAGTGGTGGGGGGAGGTTGCCGTTTTATAAGCCCTCTCCCTAGGCGGCGTTTCTCATTCGATCGCCAACTTTCATACGATAAACACCTCTCCCATGGCACGAATCAATTATCCCGCTATCACCAACTACTTCAACTTAAAACTATTTCTAGTGATAGTTGGATAGAATTTTTTAAAACTTACTCTGGATGACCTTGACATATTTTCCAGATCCCAATTATAAGTTTGAATTTCAATTTTGAACTAACTCTTAATTTTTGTTCAACTGTTAGAGTTTCGTTAACACCGACGAATTTCAATTTTGAACTAACTTTTAATTTTATGCGCAAATTCACTTCACCCTAACGCCAACACTATCGCCATCTCCACCCCGACCTATATGGCATAAAATATAACTACAGCATCTCATATATACCCTCTAACCCCCACCGGAAGCTATGTAACATAGCAGCTGGCGCCAGCTGCTCGAGCAGCTGCTCGGGCAGATGGCACGACTTCCGGCGCAGAAGTAACCAAAACACACTACTTATTTGCTCATTATATTTATGATTTAAGGCTCCGGTCTACCTGAGCCCGAACGACGCGACGTTACCGAATGCCGCCGTCAGCGCTATTCGAGTTTGATATCTGAAGAGGTTTACGAGAATCGTGTTTGAAAATTACCTAATGAAAATAGAGATTGACTCTAAACTTTTTCTAAAAGTAGAAAAACGGATCTTGTTTTCTATGTTTTAGATAACTCTCATTTTAGTTATAACTGTTTAAAACTATCTGTTTTTCTCAATTTTAAACTGAAATTGTCTATTAGTTTTAATGAAATAATTACAAAAGTGTAAGGGGCCGTCCATAAATTACGTCATCTGAAAATAGGGGGGGAGGGTCGAGATTGAAAATGACGGTAGGATGATGTGCAAGGGGTTGGGTCGGATTTGATATGACGTCATTTAAAAATGATGTTTTATATCTAATCTTGACAGTAAAACAATGACAAATTCGTACACAATTCAACTATTATAAAATAATTATCTAATAAAATACATTAGACTATTTTAGGCATTGTTTCATAGTTTATTTTTTCCATTAAGAAAGTCATTTTGGCTTTATTTCTGAAGGTAAATTCAAATTTGATTGGTCAGTGTTTTTAGTTTATCAGGTAGCGTTCATCGTCAGACCAAGGTAAGTACAAAAAGCATTATTTTTACTTTAAAACGGAGGTTTGTTAAAAATGACGTCATTTTTTGGAGAGGGGGGGGGGTCAGACAAATTATGACGGTAGGATGATTTTAGGGGGGGAGGGTCCAAAAAAGGGCAAAATGCGATGACGTAATTTATGGACGGCCCCTAACAGAGGAAAATTAGTAATGTGCCCTTCTTTAATATGGCACTTTGTTTAAAGCTCTAGGCTGCATTTAAAAAAACGATTCTAACACGATTCTAAAAACCCTTGCATTTGGGTGGAGCGCCAGGAGTACACCGGAACCTTAGTAATAAGAAAAAAAATAACCCTTTCGTCTGTCCTATCGTCAAAAAGAGAGTGCAAAAAGCGGGTAGTAGTTAGCATGTAGTCAACCTATGCTCTTATCCTTACTGACCTGTCCAGCGTAATATTTTTCTTTTAAACTAATACGGGAAGGGGGTGGTTATCTTGACCAGGGTTCTTTTTGAAAGAAATTTAAGGTTCGAATTAGGGAAAAGCATCAGAACCCTAAATTGTAAATGACTCTGCCTGATGGTAACAAGCATTCGATTAATATTTATATAGCATTCAATTAAAGTAATTAGAGATCGCCACCTGGTCGAAATTCCACCAAAATGTTAGTTGATATGGATCAGATTGGTTTTAAAATATTCTACAACTGTAACATGTTCTTCCTGATTCTAAAGCATTTGTTCTTACAGTACAGCAGCTGGTCTAATGATTCAATTAGTTTCCCGTCTTCTATAAGATTAACATTGAAACTTTAAGAGCCAATAGGGCGTAGCCCTAGGGACCAATGTGAATTATAATGTAATTTTGATCATCTACAGGACGATACCTCCTAACGATGTGCGCTGATTTCTTTTACGATACACACAAGCCGAGTAAAAGTGAGGAAGAGAAACATGCCTGGCTATTAATAGATAATATTGTAGATGCCTAATATATACAACTAGGCATAATCGTATATAATCGCATCCTTTTTTACTGTAGGCCTAATTACTACGGAAAAAAATAATACCTACTGCTATTAATTAAAAAAAGAAATTGTTTGTTAAAATAAAACTGAAAGATATAAGTAGAAAACATTTACTTGTTTACATTCAGAATGTTTTATTTTTAAAATATTTGCACCTTAATTTATTAAAAAACTAAAATAAGTATTACTGTTCAGTTTGCTTGAAACGTCTATCAACGTTGGGGGAGGAAAATTGAACATGAAAATTCCATCCAATCATCAACCTCTTTCTCACACTACAACCTCTAACTAAAAAATTTCAAAAACGAACCCCCGCTTAATTTTTATATCATTTTTGGATTTTATACGTTAATGGATTGTATGTATTATGTTAATTTTGGCACCTAGACAAATACATGAAAAAATATTGAAATAACAAACATTAAGCATTTCATATTTTTTACTTTTTCGAAGATAAACACGGCAGTTTGACTTCTTATACTTAAAAGCAATGTAATTCCTTAGTCATATATTATTTTAAAATATGCGTTTTTACTTGTTGTTAATAAATAAAAGAGAGTCATGTTTGTAGGTTTTTAATGCTTTGGACATTGGTTCCTGGTTCTTTATTTTTACTAAAGAATTTATAAAAATATCCTTACTAAATTGCTCGTTTTAGAGCAATACGTACACTAGTAAAAGTAAATGTAAAAGCCTAAAGTAAATAAAACATGAACTAAAATGGTATTTTTTAAGGTAGAATAATTTGTTATGCTATGGCGGTAGCGGCCGTATCAGATAAACCAGGTAACCATTAACTAGTAGCGTTTTAATTTAAGTTACTATTATTATATGAAATGATATTTTTCAAACCGTGAAAGTTATAGGTTATATCATTTAATATTTATCACGACAGATTATACCTGAAACCATTCTAGATACAGTGCCTGAAACTACATTCAATCATTAGATTCGGATCCAAGGACATATTATTTATTTATTTATTTTAAACCTTTTTACAAAACATAAAAAACCTCATACAAATAGTTGTTTTTTTTCTATTTTATTATAACTTAATGTATTATTGCGGACTGTGCTGTGAGCCTTTTACACCTTACAGGTTGGCTCGAATACTATTCCATATATTTGTCGTGGGAACCGTAACACATTATTCAAATGCCGAAGGTCAGATTTGGGCTGTTCTTGTCGCTTCGTCTTCAGGTTACAACAACTACCGACATCAGGTAAATTCGTGGAAACGACAAGTATTTGAAGGTAACACCATTGACTTTGTACACTACGTGTACATAGTCAATGGTAACACAGTAGGCAGGTATAATTCTGACCAACTGTATATCATATGTAAAATATTTATGTAATTTATTAGATTAAAAATAAATACTCTAAACTATTTATTTGTAATATTTCCTTCAAATATTAATTATTGTTTATAAAATATATTAATAAATCATTGTAAGTATTATGTCTTGTTATTTATTTTTTTACAATAACTTGAATTTTGTTTGTACCAAGGCGGATGTGTGCCACTCCTATCAGATCTTCCACCGCCACGGAATTCCGGACTCCAATATCATTGTGATGATGTACGACGACATCGCGTACAACAAGAAGTAATTAATTTTAATATTAAATAGCCTAAACTCTATATTAATCATCATGAGAGGTAATTATGATCTTAGTCCGTATTTCTCCTTTAATATACAAATATATTTATGAAATTTTCATAAAGGCTGAAACCAATTATACTTGAAGTTTAATAATAAAAACAGGCCAACAGAATGATGGAGTCTCAAAACTAATTGTCACAACTGGGTTTCTAAACATTTTAGCCCTTGAGTTTTTAACTCAATAAAAACTAAGGGAAATAAAAAACTAATGGTTTTCACATTTTCTTCTTATAAAGCAATAGAAGTGGATGGCCTATATGACTTATTAAAAGTCAGAGTTTTATACAACGTTTCATGGAGATCTTCACTAGGTGGTGATTAGTTTTACTAAAAGTTTGCCAATTCCAGGTTTAATGTACTAAGTTAAATATTTTATAATCTTTCTTATAATAGATTTAATCTAAAATTAGGTGTTAGTATTAGGCTGCTCACTAATAACTTTACCTCTAATGTAACAAACCTACGTAGTTGCAAAGGAGGGAAACATTATTTAATACTAAATTCCATTTGAAGTTCACTATGTAGTGAACTGTTGAAGTGTAAAGCGGAAGGGGTGTTTTTAATGCATTTTTATTATTATGGAGGTCTACTCTTAAAAAAATGACGTACACAGGAGGTTAAGGCAAGGCATCTTCTGTTCCATTTGGATGACCATAAATAAATGCTCACTAAACACTTCACACTCACACACATACACTCACACACTCTTCACCCCAGAAGAATGAAGCTTTGAAGATGACGATTCCCTGGTCTCTGAGGACTATGGAGAAGATGCGGGTGGTAAATGGTAAATGGTAAATATTCATCTTAAAACAGTTCTTGATTATGACGAAATATATAATAAAATAAGTTCTACTATAAATTAAAAAAAAACGTCATCAACGCATAGTATTGTTGTTCAGATTACCTACTTGGAGTTTATGAAATGTTAAACAAAGTGGGTACTCGTATATTGGTAAAATACACCTAAAAAAAACTTTTACCTATAAATAATATTTTACCAATTTTTTTTTATTTTTATCTAAGTACAATGTGCATTTTCAATACGAAAGTAATTCGCATCCACACTATTTAAACTGGCATTGAATGTTAAAATAAATTTGAACAGTTAATTGGTTAAAAACGAGGCAATACTTTCATTTGATTAAAATTTTTTACCTAATGAGTCTTAACATCTTTCCCCTGATTATGTAATAATATGTTTGATATCTATCTATATATCAACATTGAACACGTAAACTCTTAGATATGATTATTGTTATTTTTGTTTTTGTTTGTTGAAGTCATTATATTAAATTAAATGGGATTAAGGAGTTTAATGAAGTGAAAAATGACTTATACTTCATTTAGTTTACACAATTATGTATAAGTTATTTCTGAAAAAGAAGAAATCTTTTTTAACATAAATATAATTTATGTAAAACAGCCAAATCAATATTTTATCGTATTATTTCATTTTATTTTTATAATAAAAAATTCAAATAAAAATTTGATAATCAACTTGTAATTTTAATTAAATTCAATTTTAATAATTCTTCAAACTACAATGGTTGATTACTAATTGTGTGGGTGACTCAGGAACCCGTTGCCCGGAGTGATTCGAAACAGTGTAAACGGCCCTAACGTGTACAAAGGGGTGCCTAAAGACTACACTGGGCGTCTGGTAAGCCATTACCAAATCACAACTCACTATTTCAATTCTCAATAGTTTTAAAAGTGATTTTGTAATAAAGTTTCTCAGACTAAGACATACATTAATTCTAAACCAAGTTCGATAAGTAAAATATATTATTAACACATTAGATTAATTTAGTTATATTTTGTTGTATGTAGATAGTAGATAAGTTTTAAAAGAGATTACCCTTACCTATATTTAAATCCATGGTGCAAAAAATAAAGATGGTATTTCTGTTTCTAAAAAATTGATACTTCTGGTTATAGGAACAATGGAAAGACCACGATTTGAAGCTGGCTTGGTTTGTAGTTTGACTTTTTTATCTTAGTTGCTTGAATGAATGACACTAAATATTCTCAGTGTATATTATAAAATAGCTAATATCAAGACATATATACAATATATATCTCACAGCTAAAGGGACGTTACTGTTTTTCACTTCAAATATATTGAATCTTTATACTGATTGCTAAGTAATAAGCCAAATTTTTTTACAAATATTGATAATATATATAGACGCTATGTATATATATGCTGTCGATTCGTATCACCTATTTAATGAATAATATTAATAGTAGCAACAAACAATAAAAATACAGTAGGATTTGTTTCTAAATACAATAGTATATTTCTTTACGAGGGTATAAAGTATGGCTTTTCTTACAAGGTCAAGTTTAATGACCAATACCTTGGCCGACGTAATGGTTGTCTCCTGATTGCGGCCAGTCCAGATTGCAATCAGGGGTAAAATCGTCCAGATTGCGGTCATCTTTTTTGAACCCCATATATAATCAGTAGCACAACGAGCGAGCCAGAGGGTCGGACGCATACAGCAGGTATGTCACCTGTAGGCGAAGCTGACCATGTCCCGCAGAACAAGCAGGCCAGAGAAAATGCACAATTGCAAGATGCATATTTTGAAGCCTTTCGATTGTTTTATCCTTTCGCAATGTGCATTAAAAATCACCGTGTTAACATATAGTTTGAGATGTTAATAAAAGTAGTAAATTTTTCTTCAATAGAGAGTTTTTGCACATACATTTGAGCATCAACACTGTAAACGCTAAACACTACTGAAATAATGGTGAATTTCACTATTTTACTGCTTGAAGTTATAAAAAATGGTTGAATTAATGGCATGTATTACATATTACACATTATTTATTCAGTTTAACCATGTTGCATGCAGTTTTATTCTAAAATTTGCCAATTTTTAATAGCGTTAGAGTTTACAAGAAGATTTGTCGTATGTTTTCAAAAACTCTCTATTGTAGATATATTAACTGAAAATAAATTAATAAAACTGGTACCTACAAATAAATTAGTGAATGACATGAAAAATATAAACAATTTATTATGAATAAAATAAAAACTGTTGCATCAAATTATTTTTTGTCACTTTTTTTATCAAACTTGTTATAAACATAAATTGTTGAAGAAATATGTCTATACCTCAGTCCTACACGAACGAACAATTTAAACAACACAACATTTTAATTTTATGTCTTATACGTCATATGTTTTCTGTGATATGTATTTTTTATCTGGCTTGTATTTTTTAAATGAAATAGCCATTTATAATATTACTAGTAAACGTGTTGCTCGAAATCGAGCAATTTATTTGAATACAATACAAATGTTACTTTTATCTCTAAATCATTGACGTCCGACCAATCCAATATTGTGAATATCTGCAATCACCAAAACTACACGTATTTACAGCTGATTATTAACATATGTTTAAAACGCTTTATTCAATCCCAATGATATTTAAATGGGAAATTTTGAGATTTCAATGGTGCATAACGCCTTTATTTTCCGTCAGATTCTCATCAGTTTTTGGCGGAAACAACTGCAGACCAAGCCCTATCCAATGACACCAAAAACTTGAAAATCGGTTGAAAATTGTAGGAGGAGTTCTCAAGACAAAAAAACCCTTAGCGTATTAAAGTCGAATTAAAATCAAAAGAGTATTGGGACTCTCGGTGCTTCGGCAGTGTTCGGGTACGTTCGGGACTAGTCGGCTCCTCGAAGTAAACAACTGCCGAGTTGTTCAAATGAACGAATCAATAAAGTGATTTGAATGAATCATGTGTCATTTTCTAAAAGAGTCATTTTGAATCAGCGACCACAGAGAATTCTTTGGTCGCCGATTC
The DNA here is from genome assembly GCA_030545055.2 of Neoaliturus tenellus. Classification (NCBI taxonomy): domain Eukaryota; kingdom Metazoa; phylum Arthropoda; class Insecta; order Hemiptera; family Cicadellidae; genus Neoaliturus; species Neoaliturus tenellus. The sequence continues at coordinate 125,323,611 of CM061532.1, forward strand.
GTATCGATTGTAAAATGGTAACTTTGTTTCGATCGCGATCTGAGAACCAGTCAGATGTTTCATCGGTTTTGTTTACAAGGTTCCATATCCTTTTTATCATACAAAGGTTAGCGTTTATTGATGGATCTCACAAGTACCTACGCCTATATAGTTCCCAATTCATACTAACTTATTTATTCTCTATTTTCTTACATAAATATTAAAAATTAAGATAATTGCTTATAATCTTGTAGAGTTTTTTTTTATTTGTCAAGCTATTTCATCTATAATAGACAATTGTGAATAAAACTTATTAAAATGGCCACGAAACTATAAATAGAAATTTAAACCCTCAGTTGACGACACAACCAATGCACGACCCCGACACGGTATTGGTGATGGTGAGCACCAAAATCAGGGCCGGTTTGACCATATAGGTTTCCACGTTCGCTACCAGCCGAAGCATATATGCGGCATTCAGGCTACTCCCTCAGCCCACCAACAAAATCATGGACTTACTGTATACCGGCCCTAATGGCTGTGTCTTACGCCACAGACCACGAATAGAATCAATAGAATCTGTCCACAGGTGTTGCCAACTGACCAGGAACGTCAGTGATCGTCCCAGCCACAGACCAAGCGCCGCGCACATGCGGCGGACAATCCCGTAGACCGTGCCTAAGCTATCTAACCTTTAAAATAGACGGAGCCGAAGAAATTTCGTATTTAGTATCATGGAACCATCGCCTACATTGAAAGAATTTGAAAGCCACATTTGAAAATTGGGGCATTTTAGACTAGAGTAGTGGGAGGACGGGTTACGTGATGGAGGGGAGGCGCTACAGTAGGGGTTAAGCCGAATGACCCTGTCAGAGGTGGTCAGTCACTCGACGTCGTCTTCCCTTGGTTGAAGAAACGATTACTCTTTATTAATAAAGGTTTTATAAATACTTTATATATGCCTTATTTTACTCCAACTATTAAAATTAATAATCGACTACATTACTTGGATGGGTGAAGAAAAAATATACCGTAACTAAATTGATTAGCTTTCATCCACTGCCTAATTATTCAATCACTACATCACATGAGTGATAAACCAACGTACAAAATCAAATGGTATAATTCATCATTCGTAATTCAATTGTCTTAAGAGATTACAGGCATTTACGACGCGCGAACCCTATAATTAACCTCGCTTTCAAACTGAGTGTATCCCTGGGTAACTTAACTCGTTTTTTACTGTTACGTAAAAAAATTAAAATTAAATAAATATTCAAGTGACCCAAAAGTACGTCACAGAATATTAACGTCAATTAATCGATGAAATTCGATTTTATCGCATTAAGACAGGTGAGGAAAAACAGCTGTATCATACGGACAAAAGAATAGGTTCAACATTTTATTCGTGAAAAAGATCGATTCAAATGAATCAATTCGCCAGATGAGCCGAATTTTCCATTTCCAGCTGATTAAATCAGCGGGTTTACCCGAGTGTTGACGAACACTGCCGAAGCACCGCCAGTCTCAATACTCTTTTGATTTTAATTCAACAATAAATAAGTATAGATTAGATTTGATTTGTGAGTTATAAACAATCAGTCTAATAATATGCAAATTTCCTTGTAGACTAATACGAACATGAGAATATGAATCAGCAACATATACAACATTTTAAAATCGATGATGCTCTAAATACAGAATAACTAGACTTATTTGTGATTTAGGTCAAATCATTCTGTTATATAAGTGGCTAGGTATTCTTAGAACGCGACGGAAGGGTCTCTCAAGATGTGACCGCAATCTGGACACCCTTCCACCACCAGAACTTCGATCATCCCTCATAAAACTAGACTTGACCGCAATCTGGACACCCTTCCACCACCAGAAATTCCATCATCCCTCATAAAACTAGACTTGACCGCAATCTGGACACCCTTCCACCACCAGAACTTCGATCATCCCTCATAAAACTAGACTTGACCGCAATCTGGACACCCTTCCACCACCAGAAATTCCATCATCCCTCATAAAACTAGACTTGACCGCAATCTGGACACCCTTCCACCACCAGAACTTCGATCATCCCTCATAAAACTAGACTTGACCGCAATCTGGACACCCTTCCACCACCAGAAATTCCATCATCCCTCATAAAACTAGACTTGACCGCAATCTGGACACCCTTCCACCACCAGAACTTCGATCATCCCTCATAAAACTAGACTTGACCGCAATCTGGACACCCTTCCACCACCAGAAATTCCATCACCCCTCATAAAACTAGACTTGACCGCAATCTGGACACCCTTCCACCACCAGAACTTCGATCATCCCTCATAAAACTAGACTTGACCGCAATCTGGACACCCTTCCACCACCAGAAACTCCATCATCCCTCATAAAACTAGACTTGACCGCAATCTGGACTCCCTTCCACCACCAAAACTTCGATCATCCCTCATAAAACTAGACTTGACCGCAATCTGGACACCCTTCCACCACCAGAAATTCCATCATCCCTCATAAAACTAGACTTGACCGCAATCTGGACACCCTTCCACCACCAGAACTTCGATCATCCCTCATAAAACTAGACTTGACCGCAATCTGGACACCCTTCCACCACCAGAAATTCCATCACCCCTCATAAAACTAGACTTGACCGCAATCTGGAGGCCACCAACGTAATAGAATGACAAAAATTTTATGATCTATTACTTTTAAACATTTTTTTATAGTTCTTTTTATAGATTTTATAGTTTTATACTTTTTGTAGTTTTTTGTAACTAACCAAAAACTATAATTTTACAACTTGTTTACCTATCACTGACAAATTGGAAATTAATCTAGTTTCGGTTAAAACAATAATTTTGAGATGACTGTCTCTTATAACTCTGGTTCTAAAGTGTATTATTGATAAAAAATCTTTTGGTTGACACCAGCTCATTATTTTTATCTAGGGCAACAACAAAAAACACTTTACTCACCAAACAGTTTTATCCTAAAAAAGTTGGTATATTTTTAATGGTTCGAAACTGGACCTAGCGGCCATCGGTTGTTTGACTATTAATAAATTACCCTGTCTAAAGAAACAGCTGATCTTTTACAGTAACAAACCTACACAAGACACCACACCCATTCTACACTCAACCAATTTTTCATATATGAATTAAAATAAGACCTGGTATCGGCGGCGTCTTAAAAAGTGATTAAGTGATCGAAAATATCAATTTTCGTAACAGTATGGCCTACATATTATTTTGCTGTAAGACACATTATTAAAACTGCATTTTATTAACTATACACTGTGCTTAAATGTATTATATGGTATAAAATGATAAAAATGGCCTTGCAATACACTCCTAATATAAAGTTACGGTACCTCGTGTTGTCTTAACGTTGTTACGTCAAGTTACCTAACAAAATGTTCATTTATAATTTCAAAACTTGTAGCTGTGCTAATAAATAATGGTATGTATGCCCATTAAGTTAAGTAATCAACTAACCAACAATCAGTTTTTAAATATATACTATGCAATTGTTGTGTTGGTAGGTCTCAGCAAAAAACTTTCTCAGCATCCTGACTGGTCAAAAGGAATACATGTCGGGTATTGGCTCAGGCAAAGTTTTAGAAAGGTAAGGTTCAGTTGTAAAGGGTTAAACATAACGATGGGTCCTTGAATTTAACCGACAATAGAAAAAGTCATCATTTATTAATTTTAAGACACAATTTTAAGGTCATAAAACAAGGAGCATTGTGAATATACTACCGTTGTGTTTTATCACTGCGGACAGCATCCCAGTTGACGGACACAAACTTTTCCATCCAAACCGACTGGACTTCTTCCTGGTACTCTTTCAAAGGTCGGAATCACTTTTTAATTGCTGATCCAACCTTAGCAGTAAATTGTATGGATCTTCCTCAGAAGTAGTGGACTGTTCTCAATTGATTCCGTACTGGAGTGGTCATAATCAACTATTATAAAATAGTTATCCGGCCAATATATTAATATCTCCCCAATAATTGAAATTGGTATAATTATCGATGCTATGCTATCCCCAACTAGCATAACTAAAAAATAGAACAATCAAACTAATTTAACAAAAACTAAATAAAAAATTTAAAAGAAAATAAATTTAACAAAACAAAAATTATTATAGTCATTTTATTAAGATTATCCCTAATAAATTGCGATGTAATTATTAGAAATACAAATAGATAATGACGGAAAACCAGTCATGTGGCTGTGGAGCGAAGTGGCTGGCTATGAATGTCATATGATATTTATATAGAGCTAACCTAAAAAAAGTTATTACTTTCCACAGTGCATTCTAAATTGTTTATGACTTCTAACTTTATTGATCAATATTTGTAAAATTTGATTAGATTGTTTTAACATTAGTTTCATGCCTTAATACATTGAAGTTTTTTGCCACGGCAAGTGGGCCGAACGACCACGTGTTCGTCTATCTTGTGGACCACGGCGGCCATGGAATAATCTGCTTCCCTAAGCACTGGCTACACGCTGCAGATCTGATAGAAGCGTTACGCACCATGCATCGGAGGAGAATGTACAAAAAAGTGAGGCACCATTACGTTACTTTCGACTCTGTATTTGTTTTTTGTTTTTTTTGTTTTTTTAATATGCAATAAGACTCTCAAAATTTTGTCTACCAATGAATGTTTCAAGCAATTGTATTCTGTTTAAACAAATTTTAATGATGTTTTATTCAATTACATAATAGTTAGATCTTTTAAATCTTTTACAGTTGGCCTTCTACATAGATGCGTGTCACTCAGGATCGATGTTTGAAAATTTGCTCCCTGATGACATAGACGGTAAGCCGGTAATGACCTGATATCAAGCGATGTGGGAAATTGAACTATATGGTATGTAACAACCATAGCATGTGTGCATAGATTTTAAATAGTGAATACCACCGTAGATAATGAGAAAAAAATTCAACAAATTTCATCAGGTTCTTTAAGCTTAAAACAGTATTAAAAACGGGTGCTTGATAAATTCACTAGCAGTTTGATCCTAAATTAAGGAGATTTATGGGAAACAACACACATGACCGTTACCGTGTTTAGTTTCCCACGAAGGCTTGTGTATCATTTGGCATTTACATTTAGAGTGTGAATGTATTCAAAATCACATCTTGCCAACCTTAATGTAATACAGTACGATTGTATAAGTTTGTGTGGTGTATGTCCAGTGTACGCGGTGACTTCGACCACCCCCGAGGAGGCGGCCTACGCCTGTTGTCACGACCGGGAGGTTGACGCTGCGGTCGGAGAGGAGTTCAGCGTCGCGTGGATGGAGAACATCGATAATGTCAGTATTCATCTTTTAATATTACAAAAATACATCTTCTTAGATGCTTATATATTTTTATTGAAAGTCCCATTAAAGCCAGAACACATCACATAGCAGATATTATATTTAGGTCATTGTATAGTGAGTATAGGAAACGATGTTCCGTGTGTGACAGAAATACTTGAACTGTTGCAGTATTGTTGTAGTTGTTGTTGTGTTTGCCTTACTGTTGAAATCTATACTTATTTAATATGCTAACGTTTTTTGTGTTGAGAACTCCTCCTAAAATTCTCAACTGATTTTCAAGTTTGTTTTTTTTTAGTTGTTTCCGCCAAAAGTTGATAATAATTAAAATAAGGGCGCTATCCACAAAATTAAATTTGAATTTTCGCATTAGAATAACATTGATAATGATTTGAGCATTTTAAACATCTGTTAACGTACAGCTGTAGCTTTTTGTGATCATTGATATTCACAATATTAGATTGGTCGGATTTCATTGACTTAGAACTAAATGCAACTTTTGTATTCTATCAAAATAAATTGCTAGATGTCGAGCAACATGTGCACTAGTTTGTTAAAAATCACGTGTTGTTTTCATAGGTAAGGTTGTAAAAACTAAGTTCTATTAGATTGAAAATGACAAATTTATTTGCAACATATTGCAAATAGTGACTGGAATAGACCTATTTTCTGTTTTCGGTCTCTTAATAAATCTCTTGAGAGTGGGGGATATCTTGAACTTTATAATAGAATGTAATATCGAACTACCTACTTACTTTATGAAGGAATTTTATTCTATTTATACGTTGCAGTGTGTTACGATTATAATGTTATTTTCTATAAAACTGCAGATCTGTTTGTACGGTTGTTAAAGTAGTTCAAATTGTTCGATGATTTTTACTTTGATTGAGTGACAGAAAGATGTTGAGTTTTTCTTTTTTCCCCAATTATTTTCATTGTTTGCCTCTATTATATTGAAACACAGGGGCAATTTAATGAGGATTTTATGGTGAATATGACTGAGGGCAGGGCTGGCGCCAGCACTTTTGCCGCCCTAGGCAAAGGTTATATTTGCCGCCCTTACCCTTCTTTCCCCACCCCAAACCTACCCATTCCATCGAAAATCGAAAAAAATTACTGTCCATGGTAAATCGTTTTGCGTGAGATATTATTTCTTTATTCCTCTATAAATACACAGCTACCCAGGATAGTTGTATGGTTATAATGCGGTATTTATTTTTGTTTATGACTTCCAATGCAGGATGAATAAAACTATGTATCTGACATTTTTATTTTTGATAGCATTTATTTTATATTTTAGATTGGTTATATGGCCTTGTATTATGACTTAAATTTGACTGTAAAATAAACCCTATAGAAACATATATTTCCAGGGAGACAAGTATTCAAAGCCATTTTCGGAGACAATGCTTGATCAGTTTATGGCGGTGAAAAAGAGAGTAAAACACAGTCATGTAAGTGTGTATGGCGATTTACTCGTGTTATTGGACAAGGTTTACCAATTTTTTGGTTCGAACAAAAATGATAATTACATTCGCATAGATGGCAACCTCTCACCAAGTTATCCCAAGGACTTCCGGTCTTTGAGACTGAGTCTGGACGTAAGTAACTTCTAATCTACTATTATTTTCAAATTGTATTAACAAAACAGTTTTAGTCCCAGTTTAAAAAAATAATTAATTTTTTGTCATTTTGTTGTAAGACATAACTTATAAAGGTTGTAAACAATTTATCATGATAATTTGGTTACATTAATTAATGAATTACCCATTATATAAAATTCTCAGGTTTTAAATTTGACAAATTTTAATACGGTTGTTAAACAATTGGGTTTGTTAACAAAACATGTGTCAAATAATATTTCTTTATGATTAATTCTATAAACAGTTTTCATTTAAAAAAAATTTATGAAGTTCTCAGTCAAAGTATTGAGGGGCGATTGGTAATAAGAAACTAGAGGATATTGTAGAGTAGCTGGGAGTGAGCGTAGCGAACGAGCTCATCTGAATGGCAAATAATTTCTCAGGTTGGCATTGCAAAGCATGCCGATACAACGTATACAGAACCAAATAATAGGGACATTAATTTTTTTTTTGTTTTGCCCTCGAAAACCAGAGGAAAATCAAGCGCTAATGCTAGGATTATTTCTCTTAACTGTCACGGGAAGCGCTCTTTCCCTCTCTTAAATATCAAAACGAGCATATTTGTTTACAAAAAATATAAACAATAACAAACTTATGTAAAATGATTCTAGTCATCTGTTTTCATCAACCAATAAGAATATTAATTACCATCTTTGTGGTGCCATCTGTGTTTCGGGGGCAGCATTCTCACTTCCCCGTAAGCAATTAATCTAAAATAAATTAAGACAAGGTAGGGGTCCTCAACCCTCTATGCACCAGATGTTCTTTTGCACCTATGACATCATCATTATCATTACGAGTATTAGTAAATTGTGACGTCATAGGTGCAAAAGAACAACTGGTGCATAGAGGGTGTTTCATGTCTTGACCCCTACCTTCTCTTTATTTTATTTTAGATTCCTTGCCCGCAAGGATATCCCTACTTATTTGGTTCTGTATACGTTGCCGGGTATCAGCTAGCTCCAATTAAACATCATAATATCATTACTTGCTTATATAATTGTTTTTTATTGTTCCAACATAAAATTAAACGTGATTGTAATGTTTTAAACTCTTACTCTCTATTATCATAATATTATTTAATAAGGCGTGGTTATCGGAAGATCTACTCTACGATGACCGTATATTTTCTAACAATGAGTAATGGGCAGTGGGCAGTCTTATACAATTTCTTATTTTTTAGTGTAAATTTGGCTTATAAGTTTATCTTATGGAAAAATATAAAGTTTGTAAATGCTTATGACAAAGTTAAACTACAACCAATTATTACTTTCAACAAAAGATATTCAAAGTGCGGAGTTCTAGACTCCTATTTTGTATAAAATATGCTACATAATACCTTCTATTATTTTAATGAGCTTATTGAGCTCAATTAATTAATGAGTTGAAGTTAAGGAATGAACTAGAACTGTAATATTTTTTTCAGGACGTCGTCTCCAGTCGGGATGTAGATTTACTGCTTTTACAGAAGAAAATAGAAAAAGCCTCTGACGTCTTTGAAAAATTCAAACTACAAAGGAAAATGGACAAACTAATAAAAGTAAGAAAAAAACGCCTAAATCAGACGAACTGAATTGTGTTTTCTTCCATACAGTATACAGTATGTTTTTTTGTTCTAAAATTTTTTTCCTTGAAATTTTAATATTTTGTTCCTAGTATCGTCTGAAATTTTTATAATAATTAACAATGTTTTATAATTTTCAAAGTAAAACATATCAACGAATTAAAATATTATACGAATAAATTTAAGCCAATTAACAAACGTAAACTATTTCAGGGTAGACGACTCGTGGATAGAATATTCTCAAGAGCCCTCAGAAAATTAGGCCGAATGGGACATCAGATGGAGAACTTGCACTTGCCGTTGAATATGGGAATGATGACATGCTACACTTCTGTCGTCGACTACTTTCATACACACTGCTTTGACATTAGTAAGGTAATGAAATTTAGGTTTTGAATACAACATAGGTTGGTTTCTGTTGCCGAGAATATTTTGCATTTTAATCATAAAATGTTTTTTGTTAAAAACATTTTTGTACCTAATTAATGTTTTTGTGTATTTCATAAATTGTTATTTTATGTTAAAGATAATTTCATAAAATGTATCTCATAAAATGGACCTGGTAGTTATTTTGGTATTATGTTTATATAGGTTATTAATTTTTTTTTTATTTATATTAATTTTAGTAATTTTGTTAATGATGCTGAATAAGCAATTCGCACAAAATATATTCATCTCATGTTTCTTTTGCACGTTTATTGGTTTAAATTTGTTTGCCTATATGCAGTAACACTTAATAAATAATAATAATAATAATAATAATAATTATATATATATATATATATATATATATATATTCTGAAATTTTTAACAAAGAGCTTTAAAAGCATTATGATGATACACAAAGAAATAAAGATTATGAAATATGATGAAGAGTTACAGTAACAAATTATGTTTTTTTTGCGGAGCCAATAACCTGTTAAGCACTGGACATAGCTTAAACCAGCAATATACAGTATTCCAAAAATAAATACTGTATAAATCTTTGTAACTTAATCACAAATGTACTGAATACGTAGATCTTAGACTATTATATAGGGTTTCCGTGGATAATGTTGGAGTAATATTATAATGAATAATGACTTTATAAACAACAAAGTTATATCCAGATTTTTGATGAAATTTGGATTAAAATTAAGAAAAGAATTCTTCTATACACTTTGGGTAATAGATTTCGGTACGATCCAGTTAAGTGTAAAGTGACTTAATATTTCTGTTAAGGTGTTTGGGAACAATCTTCTGAAACTCCGTGAAGTGATAAATTGGGCCAAAACTAAAAATATAGCCTAGATCATGGCTATCAGAGTTAGAATCCTTAGTTTTCTGTCTATCTTCCTTTGTGAGAAAAACGGGTCAACATTAAAACAGCAATTATTTGAAATTCGGTACACTAATTACCTTTTTTAAAAAGCTAATTTAATATTAAATTTTACGGTTTATCTTGAAACGTTTCAAAATGAGGTCCTTTTAAGTTTTTATTTCCAAATGAAATAAGTAAAAAAACAATTTAAAATGCCCTGTTAACAAATATTTTTACTTATTTAAGGAAAATGTATTGCAAATCTAACGACACCTCAACTTTGAAAATCTAATGGAAAACAAGAGAGATAAAATAGTTTAACTGAAAGTAGTCAAGAGCTTCTGAAGGAGGTTCTGAAGCGTGGGGAAGGAGGGTTTGGCCGTACCATTGATAGTTCGGCCTTGGCCCGAGCACCCTACGGCCAGCAAACCGTGCACTAAGTCCGGAGCATTCTGTGATCAGTTTTAGTTAATTGACTTTTTCGCATGAGTTTTTTGTTTATTTAAAATGTTATGTGTCGTTTGACTTAAGATAACATTTTCCACAAATACACACAAATATAAAAAAAAGTATTTAAACATTTATTGAAATATTTGGAAAAAAATTTAAACGTCCATCACTTTGAAACAATTTAAGGTGAACAATTCAAATTTTATATTAGCTTTCAATAACGATAGTTAGCGCTTTAAGTTTCAAAACATTGCAATTCATCATTCTAAAGCTAACCCGTCTTTATTGAAAATCACCCACAGACAGATATACGGAAAACTAAAAGTAATAGGACTATTCTTTTTTATGTGATGTTTGAGAGTGACATGTGTTGGTGTTATTTTAATGAACAAACACGTGTATTAACAACCTAGCTATATAGTTTCTTTGATAAAAACTTTGTACAAGGTCACCTTAATGTGTCCAATCTTTAAATTTGTGTTATCTTGCCTATTCTTAATAACTGTGGTATGTAAAATGAATGACTGAGTCATCTTTAAAAAAAATCCAGAATAGTTTTTTATTATCATCAAAACTAACTGATAATATTTTTTCAGAACGTTTATGCACTGTCACGTCTGTACATATTCGCCAATTTATGTATAGAAAAAGTAAGGGCCGAGGATATCATCAAAGCCCTTTCGAAAGAGTGTTCCAAAAAACATAGATCGAAGAAACGGAATAAAATAATGCTGTACAAGAATGAAAACTTTGGGAGAAGAAATATGACTATTTATTAATTTACAACTATTTTTATTTCATGTCTGTCAAAATAATAAATCATCGGATAAAATTTAAAAAGAATTATTTCAATTGTTTCTTAAGACGCTCATGGGATACGAATTGCTTTAATGATAAAACTCACATGGTATTCAAGATATTGTATTAACCTTATTAAAATTCTATTAACCAATCAATAAAATAACTATTTATTTGTACAAACAAAATTATGCATCAAAAAAATAAAAATAACATAAATAAAACCTCACATGGTTCACTAGGGCCTGTCACTAGAGACTAGTTCATCCTAACTGCGTCATATCACAAGCACTAGATTTACTTTATTATTTACTAATGCACATTATTCTGAACAATTTGGACTACACAAATCGTCAAATATAATTTAAATCTTAAAAATTAAGATAAAGTTTTATTACAGTAAGTACAAGATGTAATTCGTTTAAATATAAGATTTTGTATGATAAAAGGTGTTGTGAAGTAGTGTATGACAGTGATAGTAAACTTCTGGCCAGGAGCATCTAGACTGAGTATCGTTGATGGAATGTATAAGAGCAACTTGGTGGTACATTCTACCCTCGAGCTTAAAGAAAGATAAGACACCTCTAGAAAAAATGGTCATTTATGCAGTAAAACGGTTTTCTAAGTGTAGTATTTGCAGAAAGCACAAACACATTTTTTCTTCCCTTTAACTTAGTCAAAATGACGTTCAACACAATGAGGGCAGCTGTATAAGGCCGAGGTTCACCATGTTATGTTACTTTTTATGTGTTATTCTTTTAGACTCTGTATAGACAGTCAGGAGTTTTCTTGATAGTTAACTGTAAATAAAATGACCGGGAGACAATCAAAGTGTATTGAGGACTCCTTGCTAGACGATACGTAGACGGTTGAAGATGTACTCTCTGACAATACTATCAACAGCCAAAACGGAGGGTAACAATCAAGCCAAATTATCACGTAGAAATAAGCGAGCCAAATTGTTTCCTTTCATTTTTGTCTGATTGACGTTTTTCGTTGACAGCTTGTGAATCGAAAAGGTACAGTGACATTTCAAAAATGCAAAAAGGAACTGTAGCCATCATAGCCAAAGAGGAAGCCCTCAATATCAGAGTTTTCCGCAGACAAAATGGTATCAACAAAGTCTGAAAAGCCAAAATGGCATGGGCACAATAGCATCAATGACGTATGGATGAATTTACCAATGTAAGGATTCATGTAAGGACTCCTGATTTATTCATATCAACTTCATGTAAGGACAGTTAAGGATTCCACGTAAAGATTCATGTCATGGGGGGCAGTCAAAATTATCTAACTATTTTATAAGGGAAGCAATATCAAAGTAGTTTGTGCAGTATCGTATTATATCTTCTGGCGGTTCAGTCCTTCCGAGTCCCCATTGACAATTATTCATGAATGTCATTAAATACCGTAATTTTCTCTTTGAGGGTGACGACAGGACAATGGGAAAAATGTTATAGCACCAGATTTGTGAACTTTCCGCCTCCTTGATTTTATGATAAATGATGAAGTGACCCAAAAACAATACATTACATGATGGCTAAATTTAAACCACAGTGAAGACACAGAGCCAAGTAAATTCAACAGAAGCCATTTAGGGGTAACCAATAATATGTAACCCTTTCCGTGTGTGAAAACAAGCGAGCGTTAGTTTTAGTATACACGTTATTATAAGTAAATTACATTTAACTCGTATTCAATAGTGTTCCATCTATGAATTAGTATTATTATTTAGTGATTCCAAAACACATTATGTTAAAAGATGAGATTTAAGTGAGTGTTATGTATAACCAAGTAAATGACAGTACGCTCACAATATAACGCTTCTCTTCTTTTTAAAGAAATAAAATGTAGTTCGTGTATCCATAATAGATATCACCACCAAAGAGAATGGTAAAATCTTTTTTTTGTAAATTAAAATATAAAGTTGTAACTTTTATATTTTTCCTACGTTTACAGGTTTTCCGTTTTTACAGGTTTAGCTAACATCAAATAAATGTAAAGTTCCTAGACCAACAGCTAGGAAAGACTTTTTGTATAAATTAGTTAGCTTTTGCACCTATTTTTGTGGAATAGCCTACAAGCCAGAGAAAAAAATTGATTTCCAAGTTTGTTTAAATTTACTTTCTATGCTTACTACCATATCAATATCAACTTTATAACAGGCTAGTATCAATTTTACTTCTTTTTTTTTAAAAAATCCTGGAATCAATTATCGGTCTAAGGTTAGTCCATTTTTTAGTTTAATTCTGATTTCTCTCCAAAACAACATGGGTTCTGCCAAGGGAAGTATACCGCCACTGCAGTCCTTAATTTTATTAATAGTGTAGCCTCATCCATTGATCTCAGAAACTGTACACTTGGGGTTTTCTGTGACTTAACAAAGCTTTTGACACAGTGACCCACAACATTATCTTTCTTAAACTTGAAAACTACGTTGTAAGGGGGCATGCTTTGGAGTTGCTTAAGTCTTACTTAAGAATTCAAAGGTGAGGGCTGTGCATAGGTGAGTTCCTCAAGGGTCATTACTTGTCCCTGTTTTATTTCTGATGTACATGAATGACCGGCATGTTTCAAAAGATCTTGATCTAGTTGCGTTTGCTGATGATTGCCCGTTGTGCTTTTCAAGGGAAACAGAAAATCAAACCGTTCCATAAACTAATGCTTAGTTATCCGTTATTCAATTTTGGTTCAAATTATATCGCCTTAAATTAAACATCAGTAAAACTTACTTCGTTGAATTTCATTTAGGAAAGAATTAATGTTTTTTTTAGGGAGAGGCAGGGGATCACGCACACAGGGGACCAGCCTGTAGTAAGGGACTCCCCTAAAAACGGGTATACCTATTAAAAAAAAACCTATACTACTTAGGAATCTAGCCTTTAATTGTTTGTCACATTTCATCAGGCTAGTAATAAATTAGACTAGCCCATTGGGCTAACTCCTTGACCAGCCACACGATCAGTTGGTCTGAGCCGCTTAGCAGTCCAGATCAGTCTTTTTTCTAAAGAGGATGCCCCAGACGCACTGTGAAAGACAATCTCAGCAACCCTCATCCTCCATGATCTTTTGGCAGACCGAGTCCACCGGAAACGCAAAAAAGGTTTTGGGGCCCTTCCTAACGGGGGCAGTGGAAGAAGGTGTACTCCGCATCGTCGGGAACGCCAGGGAAATAAATGCTGTCCGGTGAACCGGTCTTACCCATTGCCTACAGGTACGACCGAAAATAGCCGTGACCTGTCAGGAATTGGGCCAAGTAGTAGTCCACCTCCCCATGGCACCGTTCCACCCATGGTTGGATCTTCTTGATAAGTCGCGCAGTCCATCGTCCTCAGATGTCGTGCTACGAACTGTGTTGCCACTGCTGGAAGGTTCGGGAGCGCTCTTCTGTTTTTGCCGTGTCCTTGCCGATCTCGCCTTGTCTTTGACAGGCCTCTTTTTAGGAAACTCAATATTGTGACCTTAGTGGGGCTGGTTGGCTGTGAAGCATGCTTTTTTTAAACATAATTTAAATATTTTTGATTCTAATTGAGATTTTTATAACTACCTTACTAGGTCGAGAAACATGCTTTCATTAATTGGACACTGTACAGCAAGTTTTGAGAAGGGACCTAATTATCTGTTGAGAAAAATTTACAATGAACTCCCGCTTTAAATAAGACAGCTAAATAACTTCACGTTACCGGTATTTAAAAAGAGAGTTAAGGAATATATCTTAGCCCTAAGTCCCTACTTTATAAGTGAGGTTGGATGATATTTGTGTCAAGGCTTAAGTGTTTTTGTAATAGTTGTTATAGTTAAACATTTATTTTATTTGTTTAAAGATAGCATTTTAAGTTTCATTTTATATTACTGACGTGTTCATTGTACCATAAAGCCTATACTTGAACGAGTAAAATGACTTATGACTCATAGAAATAAGCTTACTCCTGATATATATCGAAGTACTTGATTTCCTAGAATGTATTTAAAGGTCTATTGTTAATATTATTATAACATTATAAAGTCAGCAACGTAAAGCAGTCACCCGTGCACTTTATGGCCTGGCTGTAGTTGCTACGAATACTTTTTCTCTGTCCTGCCCTTAGCAGCCTGAAACTTAAATGGCCGCAAAACGAATAACTATCATTTCAACATTCTTCTTCACCTTAGCTCTTTATTTTGTTTTTATCGTCAATATTAAGCTGTTGATAAAAAAAGGGCTAAATTATTTGTGGTATAACGTAAAGCATTTTATTTTCACAATAAATATATATAAAATGAATATATATATATAATATATATATATATCTTTTAATTATATATATCTTCGAAGACATGGGAGGAGACATCGAAAAGTCAACGAAGAAGTTAGAAGAATGGATAAGGAAGAAAGAAGAATGAAAGAAACTATGGAAAAATAATTGAAAAGACTTAGTGAAATAAAATTTGGCAATGAAATGTTTAAATTGCGAAACATAGTAAAAGACTTACGTAAATTCCCCAAACTATGTACATTCCCATACAATGTAAAATATTGTCATCGGAATAAATGTTATTATTAGTAACTCCTGCAGATTTTTCGCAATCGGCTATAAGCATTTTAACCATTTCAGTTCATGAGTTCCAATACTCGTATAATAGTGGAGTTTTCCGATTATTGGAATTGAAAACCCCTAACACTTTCATAAGACTCTCAGCACAACTTAACAAGTTTTACTTAATACTAGTGGCTCATAGGGGCAAAAGCCCCTAATCATAAAATTAAAATATCATGATAAAACCATAGTGGATTACCAGTTCTTCACTACGAAAGTTCCCAAAAGATGTTATTTTAATTTATTTAATATTTTAAAAATATTGTTTGAATGGTCCATGAATCCAACGCACTCTTTACAATCCTGTACCAGTAAGCCGCCCATTTTTAAATACTTCATTTTATTTGTTGTTAATCCTATATTGATCGTTGAAAAATAAGTTTTTGAAAGAAATAATCGTAGTCCTTGAGCTAAGTGGCAATGAGGAAAAACATGATGGGTGCTCATCACCCATTTTAGGGTCAGTTAACTTTCAATATTTACATCATAACCATTTCATTGTCTTGTTTATCCTAAAATTTAATAGATGTTTTTCGCTCCTGTCAGACTTGTTATTTTATCGTCACACAAATTTTGAAACGGCACCTACGAAGAAGATCATCTTCACTCACTGTCAATATTCGTCCCTCCTAATCAAAACACTTGATTTCATGTAAACAGAGCAGATTTTTTAAAATCACTATACAGGGTGTCACAAAAAAGTGTCCCTGGCTATACAGGACCTGATTCTACATGCGAAAATAAGTCTAAAGTAAAGAATAACATTTTTTGGATTTCGGCTTAGTTTAGCCGTAATCCGCCATTTTGTTTTTTATACATAATAATTTTTATTTCCGTAGCTGTTCGTTGTGTTAAGTTCATATTTGGCATGAACCTTTATGACAGCAATGTCCATTTTCAGGAAAAAAATATTTTTGTCCGATGTGTATTTTCAAAATGGCGGCCATTTTATATTTTTAAACTCAAATATCTCAAAACAGGTAAATTTTATCAAATTTTACATGAGACAAAAAAGTTGACAAATAAAATTACCTAACTAATGGTACCAAGATTATAAGGATCGATTAACAAATAACGGAGTGGTTGCCATTTGTATGCATAAAATCATTGATTTTCCATTAAAATGCATGCAAATTTAGGTTATTTTAGAAGAAAAATCTCAATAACTCCAATATTTGTGGTTAGATCCTTACAAATTTGGT
The DNA here is from genome assembly GCA_030545055.2 of Neoaliturus tenellus. Taxonomy (NCBI): domain Eukaryota; kingdom Metazoa; phylum Arthropoda; class Insecta; order Hemiptera; family Cicadellidae; genus Neoaliturus; species Neoaliturus tenellus. The sequence goes on from CM061532.1 coordinate 125,340,472, forward strand.
ATCATTAGTTAGGTAATTTTATTTGTCAACTTTTTTGTCTCTTGTAAGATTTTGATAAAATTTACCGGTTTTGGGATATTTGAGTTTAAAAATATAAAATGGCCGCCATTTTGAAAATACACATCGGACAAAAATAATTTTTTTCCTGAAAATGGAAATTGCTGTCATAAATGTTCATGCCAAATATGAACTTAATACAACAAACAGTCGCGGAAATAAAAATTATTATGTATAAAAACAAAAAGGCAGATTACGGCTAAACTAAGCCGAAATCCAAAAATTGTTATTCTTCATTTTTGACTTATTTTTGCATGTAGAATCAGGTACTGTATAGCCAGGGACACTTTTTTGTGATACCCTGTATACATGGAGAATCTTTTAGGGGAATCTTTCGAGGGAGAACCTTTAACAACTTATATATTTCCCATTTTGTTTCAAAGTTTTTGACCTGTTACTTTTTCTTCTAATGTATGCCAAACGTCTTTGATTTTAACTCTCTCCGATAATCCTGCAATCTATGAAATTGCCAAATGTTTCTGGGAAAATTCAGCCAACAGAATACCAACCCTTCCTTGACTGATACTCTTCAAGTTTTAATTAATGTATCATCTTCATTCAGTTTAATCATTTGAGACACTTCTTGTTTTAAAATCAAACCAAAACACGTTTTAATGTAAATAAAGTAGGCTTTTCTCGAACCCCAATTCATTGTGTGCAATTCAGTGGTGTAGAATTGCCCATTGCGCCCCATCACGATCAGAATTTTTTTATGATTTTCATACACAATCAGCTAGCGAACCGGTAAATGATATAGTTTTTACAGCAGTCAGTTTGTAGTATTGTGTAAGGTTGGTAACGCTCCGAGTAGAATTTTTAGCCGCTCCAAGCCATCAAACGTCTTATTATAGTATTACCACTCTAGATATATTTTTTGTCAATTGGCTATTAATAATTCTTCACTTAATTTTATCATCTGTCTCTCGTTTTTAAATCAAACCATAACACATGTTTAATGTACACAAAGCAGACGTTTTACGAATCCCCATGCTATTCTTATAGAGGGCGTTTTACGTTATTCCTCGTCTCCTGGTATTTTTACAGATTCGTCGATAATTTTCCCTCGTGCACGGGATAGTGCTCACAATTTTGCTCAAGAAATTTCGCTTACAGAATTATATATATATATATATATATATATATATATATATATATATATATATATATATATATAGATGTTTATTAATTGTTATTATAGTAGAATTATCATCTACACCAGAGAAGATTAAAAACCCTGTGTCCGTCAAGTAATTTAAGTAAGTGAAATAGTTCACATAAAATATTTATAATTTGGCACGTTTATGTTTAGTCCGCACGATAGGTAATCATTTACTGATACTACTGCCTTATCAAATTTAAGAGACATTTATTTCCGACACTTAGAAAAAAACCCACAGGAAAGAGATTTTCATTAAAATGATTTAAGTGAATTGGATTACTGTCAATAAAACTTTATTTGATATGGAATTATTGTTTCTCCCTAGAGTAATTTCTCAGTGTTATATTTAACTTATAGTAACCCAATCTTATCAGAATATTTTTCCAAATACTTACAACCACTCTTGACTTTGATATATAGACCTGGTGTTTATCATTATCTCAAATAGTTGTTATAGCAACAGGTGGAAATGTAAGTATTGCACTTGATTTATTACTTTTAAATGCAGGTTTTATTTATGAATTGTGAAATATATGTGATAGAAAGATTTATTCCATATTTATTTATTTACCAACGGCAAGCAGCCAATTTACAAAGAACACAATAATACAAAATTACATGCAAATATAAATACTATTGTGCAAATTTGCGTACAAACAAGATGGACAAGTAATACCGAAAAATATGTGAAAAACATGCAAGAAAATTGACTAGAATATAATACCCAGTGCAAAGCCAAAATACATTAGACTTACATGCAAAATAGGACGAAACTAGAGTAATTGAATTTTTACTCTATGGAACATAGAGTATAAAAATCTTACGATCGAGTTTAAATTTCACTTAAGCGAATTTTTGACCCCCAAAAGGCTTTTATATTACTAATTTGATTTCAATGAAATTCTCAGGTTAGATTTTAAGTATTATAAACTAGGTAATAAACTATAATCGAGAAATTTTTTTCAAGTATTACAAAAGCTTATTTTCCGGAATTTTTGACAGAACTTTGGTTGTTTAGGCTACATGATTTGACTAATGTAGTTGCTATGATCAGTTTATATTCCCCCATCGCAGCTGAGTTGTCGCTGTGTATGCTGAAAACAATATAACCTCTTCAAATTTGTTTACATCTGCTCGCCATTATGTTACGTTTTTAAATAAAATTTAATTGATATTTTGACAGACCTATTTGTTAAATTAAATAGATCAACACTGATGTATACTTGTTGAAGTTATAAATTATGCCAAAAGATAGGCATGTTGATGTGGAATGAATTGCTATCGTACGGAATTATGCGATTGGGATACAACTAATATTTATTTGGGAGAAAGATTTAAATTGAACAACTAATTAGAATGTGTTGTGCCATTGTAGCCTATGTCTCAGGTAACAAAACATGCATTAAGTGTTAAATAAGCGTAATTATACAATACTTACATTACTTGATTTTTATTAATTTGCAATCATGGATTTTAAATTGTATTGTTTTTTTCGCTCTACAATCTATTTACCTTTAATATTGTAAGCATAATTATTATTATTAAGTTACTTGCTTGTTTTGAGGTCTTAGATAAAATTATTGTTTGTAGGCCTATGTATTTGTTTGTAGGCTAGGCCTAGGATGTACGCCGGTTGACTTTGGACGGTTAGATGATGTTCCACTCTTCACATTCGAGGAGATGGAAACCTCCGTTCTCTCCCTAAAGAGCAACAAGGCTCCTGACCCGGACGGGATTCCCAGCGAGGCTTTAAAGAAAGTATTTTCAATTAATGCTGACTTGTTGTTGAGAATGTACAACGCCTGTTTGGTATAAGGGGTGTTTCCGGCTCCGTATTGAAAACCGCAAGGCTTGTACTGATCAGCAAGGGCAAAGGTGATCCCGAGCTGTCGTCGTCCCACAGGCCTTTCTACACGTTGGACACGGCTGGGAAGCTGTTCGAGAAGCTGATCCGTTCCCGCCTGAACTCTGCCGTGGAAGCTGCCGGGGACTTATGCCCCCGTCAGTTTATCCCGTCAGTTTAGTCCTTCAGAAAGTGACGGTCAACGATTGGCGCTATCACCGAAGTCCAGAGAGCTGTGAAGCGAGCCAAGAGCCACAACCATTTCTCTCGCTGAGTAGTGCTTCTTGTTACGCTTATGACAAGAATGCATTTAACTCGGCGAGGTGGGTCTAAATGTTGGATGCGCTTCACAACACCTTTCGCGTTCCTGCATATCTGGTGCGACTCATCGAGGATTATCTCCGCTCTCGAAAGCCTGATTTACGACACAAGGGACGGAACGTGGACGATGGAAGTCACTTCTGGTGCCACACAAGATTCAATACTCGGCCAGGATCTCTGGAACGTTGCCTGTGACAGCCTCCTGAGGTCGGAGATGCCTGAGGAAACCACTTTGGTTGGGTACGCCGATGATGTCGCAGCTCTCATTGTCGCACGCAACATTGAGCTGGCCCAACTAAAGTTGAACCGAGTCATGGGTGTGGTCAACTCATGGATGTCCGATCACGGTCTCTCGCTTGCTCTCCGTAAGAAGGAGATTGTGATCCTTACGAAGAAGAGGATAGACACACCGTCGTTCCCTTCCGAGTGGGAAGGGAGGTGGTCCAATCAACTCGTGCTGCTAAGTACTTCGGGTTATGGTGGACACAAGTTAAGCTGGAGGGATCAGATATTCCGTACGGCGGACAAGGCCGCTAAGGTAGTCACTTACCTTAGTAGGCTGATGGCCAATGTCGGGGTTCCACGATCCAGCAGAAGACGTCTGTTGATGTCCGCGGTTCAGTCCGTGCTTCTTTATGGAGCAGAGGTGTGGGCAGACGCTCTCGATAAAGCGTAGTATACAGGTTGCGACTCGCTCGGGTTCAACGTCGAGCGGCGCTCGGGGTGTGTTCCGCCCACCGGACAGTGTCCGAGCCTGCCATCCTGGTGGTTGCCGGAGTTATCCCTGTCAAGCTCTTGGCAGGAGAGAGGAAGGCAATTTATCAGAGACAAGGTGAGATTGGCAAGGACACGGCAAGATCAGAAGAGCGCTCCCGAACCTTCGATCAGCAGTGGCAACACAGCTGGGAGCACGACATCCGAGGACGATGGACTGCGCGACTTATCAAGCAGGTCCAACCATGGGTGGAACGGCGGCCAATTCTTGACAATTCACGGCTATTTTCGGTCATACCTGAACCGGATGGGCAAGACCGGTCCACCGGACTGCATTTATTGCCCGGGCGTTCCCGACGATGCAGAACACACATTCTTCCGCTGCCCCCGTTGGGAAGGGCCCCGCTTGAGGGCACACAAATTTTTGGTGCATTTTCGGGGGACTCGGTCTGTCAAAAGATCTTGAAGGATGAGGGCAACTGGGATTGTTCATCAAGGTTCATCCGGGACATCTTCCTGGAAAAGAAACCCGATCTGGACCGCGAAGTGGCCCAGATCCCTTGATCGAGTGGTTGGATAAGGAGTGAGCCCCACGGGCGTAAGCCAAATTTAGGCCTAGCCTGACGTAATGTGATAAACAATTAATTCCAGGTTAGAATCCTAAAGAGTAGAGGAGGTTTTTTAGAGGGTAAACCCGTTTTTAGGGGAGCCCCACACTACAGGCTTGCCACCTGTGTGCGTAATGCATTTTTCTCACCTCTCCCTCAAAAAAAAAAAAAAAAAAAAAATCATAAAAAAGCGTCAAATAACTCAAAAAGTGAGTAAAAATTCTCGTACGGGACGGACATCGGAGCGTATTCCTAGTAAATTAAATAGTACAGAGAGATTACAGAGGTATGTACAACAGTATATGTATGTATATATATATGTACAAGCACAGATTAAATAATAAATATAACATGCAGACTTAAAGCTAGATACAACAATGGGGTGGTGACTAGAACAAAAAACAAAGTGAACAAGAAATAAATAAACGGTATCAGTTAATTGACACATACTTTCTCCTAACAATATGAAAAAAGGTGTTAAAAGCTTCAAACATTAATGTCTTGATGATTCAGTTTGATAGCTACCAGATGAGCAGCGCTCATTTGACCCTACGCGCGTCTGTGGCTTTTAACAACGTACTGCGTTTACCGCTAAACAAAAAATTGAATTTTCCCCGCAACTACTTGACGTAGAGCAATAATTTAAAATACTGGATTATTTAGTTTTTTGAGCTTGATTTAATGGTGATGAATAAAATATAATTCAATGTAGCAGCTATTTTGAAAATCCAAAAACTTGATTTTTGAAACACTTTTTACTCTATAACTTTTGAACGCGCATTTTCTCAGAGATGCGGGTGGTGTCATTTTATTCAGCATTTTAATCTTAATAAACCACAACATTTTAATCAAAATCGTTAGAGTCGTTTTTGGGAAATTCGAATTTTGAACGTTTTTTGAGGGTTTTTGGGGGTAAACCACCCTTAAAAATAAAAAATTAAAAAAAATGAAAAAAACGCCTGGAATTATCGTGGGTTTGGACCTACGTACCAAATTTCACCAAATTCGGACCATTGGGGCATTCTCTAGCTCTGTATACATCCAGACACACACACACACACACACACACACACACACACACACACACACACACACACACACACACACACACACACACACACACATACAAGCCTGGCTATGATTATGGCAACGCCATGGGAATCCCAAATTATGGCGCCTAGTGAGATTTTCACGTTATAACACGAGGTTCCATACCTAGATGTCAGCTGTACACTATTTTCCTGAGAGTATAGTTGTTAAAATAGTTTACACACGGAAAATAAAAATTATACACAGGCCCCACAATCATAGGTACGTACGTGTTGCCACAATCGCCTGCGCACGCTATGTGTATGACGCAGCGTTGCCAGTTCTACTCCGCGCCACCTCCACGGCAACCACCACGCCGCTCGGTGAGCTCTTGCGTCTGTCTGGTTCCATGATCTGAGTTTTGGGACATAAGCCACATCGCATGGCTATGATTGTGGCATCGCTTGCCCAACGTTTGTTTTTAATCGTACTATGAATGCATTGTTATTCCTTTTGAATTGAAAATAGTGTTTAAATAGATTTCTTTCTTGATTTTTAATAGTTACGATTTTTTGTATTATTAATTTTTATTTTTATTGACTATTATAATAATTTTAAAAGTGTTATCGCCTCAAGCAGTTTAAAATTGTTTAATTCACTATTATTTCTAGTCATAAATAACTTATTTCAATAATACAATATAGTTGTTGTATATTGTACAATAGCTACAATTTACAATGCTGTTCCAGCATCCAGACGACAGTTGGCGAATACACATTCAATAGCGATTAAACAAAATGAATGGTTTATGAGTAAAATCATTTATTTACAAGCTACATTTCTTGTGAATTTGTTCTTTTGAAAGAAAGTTCTCTAATTTGTTGTTTCTTATACAAAATTAATCTAAATTATACCGTTCTCTTGAATCCGTTTCCCTAACTTGACTCAATTTTTATCGGTATTGTAAATTTTTAGTAAGCATTATTGTTTCTTGTAAATAAATTTCATATTAGTATGAGAATTTTTCATATGGCCTTTATAAATCAATTACTTAGACCTAAAACCACAAAGGTATTTTTTTAATAGGCCTACACTTGAAATTGAAAATGCATGTTAGAAAGACAAGTACTGAATCGGAAGAGACATCAGCTTGTAAAATGCAATGAGGTGGTAAAATGGATATGACGAAAACTTTGATATGACGCTTACTATTTCCTGTTTTATTATTATGTTTAAGTTTTATTTGATGCCTTCGTTTCAGCGAGTAAGTTTCAATAATTTTCCAAAATAACAAGAAGAATATTTAACAGAAAATGTAATGATTTTATTTAGATAGTATGTCAAAGTAATGCTTAAAAATAATGTTTCTGGAAATTTGGGTTTTTGAAAAATTAAGGCACTCTATTTAAACCGTAAGTTATATTGAATTGAATTGAATTTGAACTCAAACATCATCAGTAAACAGAATCGGATCCCGTATGAATTTGTTAAGAATGCCTCCGATAACTTTTTGGATGACTTGTTATTAGTGTATAATAAAATTTATTTGAGCAAAACCGTTCCTTCTAGCTTTAAAGAATCAACCATTTTCCACTCCAAAGAAAAGCAATGTTAATTTAGTTGAAATCTATAGAGGCTCATCTTTTATAAATTGCACTTGTAAAATATTCACTAGTCTCTTTAATAGTAGATTGGAAAATTAGGTTTTTGAAAACGAAATTTTATCGGAATTTCAAGCAGGTTTCTGGAAGGGTTACTCAACTGGTGATAATATATATTTTTAATTTGTCATGCATGATTAATCTTAGACTGACGCAAAAGAAAGAAAAATGATATTGTTTTTCTTGTGGATTTCAGCTCAGCGTTTGATGCGATTGATCGAAACGCATTCATTTACAAATTATAAAATCTTGGAATTTTGTCACGCTTAATAAATAGTTTGAAAAGTTAACAACAGTGAATCTAGCCCCAGCGTGTGGTGTAGAAATGGCGTCACAAGTAGTTTTCTGACTAACACAGGCTTGAGGTAGGGTTGCAATCTCTCACATACACTTTTCAGTTTGTTTGTCTTCAGAAAATTCGGTAGGCTTAAGGTAAGCGGCAAGTGGTAGTATAAAGTGGAACATATTGAAGTTGTAAATAGCTATTAAGTATCTAGGATTTACTTTCACATGTTTCAATTCATGGAACATCCACTTTAAGGAGAAAACAAATTAGAAAAAATCGCAATATATTCAGTTTGGAGTAATTTAATAAAAAAATGTACCGCTGGGTTTTAAAATAGTTTGTTTTGAGGCCATAGTAAAAGCAATTAATTATTTGTTACGGCGCACAAGTTTGGGGTTTTATTGAAAGTGATACAATTGAATCGGTCCGAAGACTTTTTATTAAGAAATTATTTTAATCGCCGTTCAGTACTCCAAATTATGCATTATATTTCGAAACTTCCTTTGAAAATCATATTTTTGCACTTTCAATACAATCATAAGTTATTTACTTGTTTTAAATATTCCTACGAGTGGATTACAAAAAATTTTAGCCAAACATATTTTTAGTAAGAAGAGTATTATTTTTTCCTCGTAACGGATATTTTGGTGCAAAAAAATTGAACTGTTAAGAATGTAATTTAGCCGTAAACTTTGAAGAGCCTGAAAATGTGCGAACATATTTAAAAGCAACCGTGGAAGTGTTACGTGGAAAGTGATTAGACGGAGTGTAGAGGCCGCGCGCGTATATCTGTCTATCACAAACATCTATTGTCGTTGAACTTGGAGATAAGAGTTCCCTTTGTCAAAACGATTCGGATGTTATATCTTGGGCAATCAAAACTAGAACAGTTACAACTGTTCTTTTTGTAATTTTCAGGAACATGAGACAGTTTTTTCATTTTGTTAAGTACTGATTTTAAGTTATAACAGACAAGCAGAATTATCATTTCAAATATTGGCGGTAGGCAGAGCGAGAGAGAGAGAGATAGCCGAGAGAACTGGTGAACACGTTCAAAACGGAAATTTACCGATCCCTGGCCTTTGATTGGCCGATGACCCTTGCCCGCCTATCGCTCTGAATCTCGCAGGCCTCTGATTGGCCGATGACTCATAAACCACTTCTGTTCCGTTTCTTGCGGGTCAGCAGTTCCCTTCACCTCCCATGAGGCTCGCCATTCTGATTCTGGTTCTGTTCGTCTTTCGACCGATTAGTGCTCAAGTGCTTTTCGGCTTTTCTTTCCCCAGGCACGTTATAACTTCTAAACGTGACCGTAGTCTCGCCCATGGTGGCTCCCCCTTTTGATTTATTTTAATATTTTACAAAGTGGTATTATTTTGTTCATTAACTATTTTCTCTGTTCACTAACATAGATTGCAGTGAACCTAGTGTGTGTAAGTGCGTGTCGGGCAACACTCGGTCTCCCGCGTATATGAACATTGGACTGGACGAGAGCTCAATTCATTATTCAATTGTGCGTGCGTGCGAATTCGCAGCAAGAGAGAAGATTCCCTGGACCTCGGAGAGACTTTCCTGGCCCAGCAGTTCCCTCGTGCCCTGGCTGTGTTGGCGTCCCTTCGGCCATCTTGGCGCCCTTCCAGCTCCGCCATACGGATTTTCTTGTGAGTGAGTTTAAACATTTCTTTTGACTGTGTTTAAATATTGTTGTAGGCATTTGTTATTCTCTGGTACATAGTACCTGGTCCTTCGAACATTTCAATTTTGAACCAGACTTGTAAATTTCGTAAAATTGATGTTTCACATTTTTATTCAATATTTTCAATATTTTTTCTCAATAAATTAATCCGCCCTTTCTCAAACATTTTTTGGTCCTTCGAGCCGGATCTATAAGTGATTCTGTCCTTTGGAATATTGTCCAGTGCAAGACTCTCATTCTTGACCAATCTTCCCGCCTGGGAACATTATCATATTCAATCTTTCCGCCTGGGAACATTACTCGCAACAATCTTCCCGCCTGGGAACATTATTAAGACCAATCTTCCCGCCTGGGAACATTATAATATTCAATCTTCCCGCCTGGGAACATCACTCGCAACAATCTTCCCGCCTGGGAACTTTACTCGCAACAATCTTCCCGCCTGGGAACATTATTAAGACCAATCTTCCCGTCTGGGAACATTATTTTGAACAATCTTCCCGCCTGGGAACATTCTTATACTCAATCTTCCCGCCTGGGAACATTACTAAATCAATCTTCCCGCCTGGGAACATTGTCCCTTGTTGAGCTCTCTCTCGTCTCTCGCCATGAATGGGCGTGTATAGCCATTCACATAATATCTCTGCTCTGCTGATGTTGTCTACAACACTTGACAATATCAATTGAACTATTGTTGGCCATTTGTATGCAATATATATTGTGTTTTCAATTGACTGGTGATTTATGCTGATGTATTTAAATGGATTTTATTTTCAATTAAGAAAATAATATTTCTTGTGTTGAAATAATAATTATTTTTGAATTTCTTGAATCATTGTCTTTGAAGCAACATTGTTATTGTAAATAGCAAACTCTGACAATTTGTCTTTGATAATTGTTGAATATTTTCCCTCATTCTGAGGCTTATTACTGTTATTCAATACAGTTTTTCATTCAAATAAGCCTAAGCCTACATATTCACATTGAATTTGTGTGCGTTCTGCAGTTGTGTTAATTCAAGGCTGAAACTTATTTGTAAGATATTTTAAGTAGGCCTAACTTGTCAATTTCACAACCGGCGTTCAAGTGCCGAGTATTAAACTCAATTTCTCTGATTGTTCATTATATTGGGTTTCACAATTTTCTGTACTTTGTTTTCTGTACTTTAAGTCATTTTAGTGTACTGTTTCACTCAAACCGAAAACAATGCCTGCAAAGGAATTTAAATATGAGACTTATCGCAAGTCTACGGACTTAATCAAAACTCGTTTCGCCAAACTCGAGGAAGCGGTCAGCAAGTTAATCAGCACACCCCCCCTCACCCCCGTGCAGATTCGACAATTGAACACAATCTTTGCCGAGCTGAAGAAAAAACGTGCCGACTTTGAGTTGAACTTGCAACGTCTCATTGAAACAGACACTGATGATGACATTGAAACAGTTTTGTCCTCAGACGTTGATGAGGTCAATGACTTGTATGTCCGAATCTCTAGTGTAATTGAAGTGCACACTGCTGTGGAGCCTACAAGTCCACACTCTTCACACTCTGAAGCTCCTGTTCATTTTCCCTCTGCAGTTGTGACAGGAGTTAAACTACCTAAATTGATCTTGCAGACTTTTGATGGTACTCCTTTAAAATGGATTTCTTTCATCAACTTATTTGACACCACTGTACATAAAAGTACTTCTCTTTCAAATGTGGCCAAATTTCAATACCTGCTTAGTGTTTTAACAGGTGAACCATTGAACTTGGTCAAATCTCTGAACCTCACAGCGTCAAATTATTTGATCGCTTATCAACTTCTGCGTGATAGATATCACAATATTCGTCGTCTGACAACTCTCCACCTCAACCATTTGCTGGATTTACCATGCGTCTCTCGAAGCAATCTCAAAGCATTGAGATCATTCATAACCACCTTCTATGAGCACTCGGAATCTTTGAAAGCATTGAACTGTGATGTAACCGAAAATAATCCGTTACTTGCTGCGCATTTATTGCGAAAACTTGATACTAAATTGGTCCAACAATTGGAACAATACCGTGACACTAAAGCAGATGATGACACCGAGGCACACACACTTCCCAAGGTCATGGAAATAATCAACTTCTTGAACTTGGAATGCTCCCACATTGAAGATGCGAGTCTGCATGCAACCACGGATTTTAAATCTACCCCTGCTCATTCAAGCAAGCCCAAAACTGATAAAAGGACTCATTACTCCTCTGGCAGTCTCGCCATGGTGGCTACTGATGCCAAGCCCACGAATGCGAAATCTGCAACGTGCTTTTGCTGCCACAAGCCTGGCCACAAAATCTACCAGTGTCAGGTTTTCAAAGGCAAATCTCCTAACGAGCGGTACAAGGTCGTTAAAGAAAATCAAAGATGCATTTCCTGTCTCGGAACCCATTCTCTGAAGGAATGTAATTCGAAGGCTTCTTGCACCACTTGTCACAAGAAGCACCATTCTCTCCTGCATTTCAACAATGCTCAGGATAACTCGCAGCGCTCGCCTGCCCCCCTTCCCTCGTCTTCACCTCCGCAAGGCGCTGATACTGCGTTGACTTGCTCTGTTCAACAACAGACTGTTCCTCATAACAGTACTGTCCTTCTCAGCACGGCTTTAGTGAAGCTCACTGCCGTTAATGGTCGCTCTTATGTATTTAGAGCATTGCTAGATTCTGGCAGCATGTCAGATTTCATCTCTGAGAGAGCCGCTCAACTTTTGGGCACTCGACGACAGCAGTCTCACCTCCCTGTCTCAGGACTATCCCAGGCTCTCACACACACAAATGGCTCACTCAACTTGGATGTTGAATCACTCTCGGGACAATTGGTTGCCCAGAAACACTCTTTCCACATTTTGGAAAAAATCTCGCTTGACCTGCCTCGAGTGACCATCACTCAACAAGTTCTCCAGAAGGTCAAACCCTTTGTTTTGGCGGACCCAACATTCCACAAGCCGGGTCCCATTGATGTCCTCATTGGATCTGCTCTCTTCCCCAAAGTTTTGACAAATGAACGCCACTCTCTGGGCGCTCACATGCCTTACGCCATTGGCACAATTTTTGGATATGTCATCGTTGGAACAGCTCCATGCTCCACTTCGTCTCCAACGAACTCATGCATAGCCATCTCTCTCCTGTCCACTGCGGACATAGACCTCCACTCTTCCTTACAACGGTTTTGGAATCAAGAAGAAGTGCCTTCTTACTCAAAGAAATCCGCTGAGGAAATGGCGTGTGATAAGATTTTTGAGACCACAAATTCTCGTGACCACTCAGGTCGGTATACGGTACGCTTACCGTTCTCCTCTGATGAAGCTCCTGCAACTCTGGGCAATTCCAAGCCTATTGCGGAACAACGCTTCCAGTCCCTCGAAAGGAAGCTTCAACACCCCAATAATGCGGAATTTCGCAATCTCTATTCCAGTTTCATGTCAGAATATAATTCCTTGGGACATATGGAAATTTGCGCAAACCTCGCTCTGAATGAGCCCCATTACTTCCTCCCCCATCATGGAGTCGTAAAAGCTCAGAGTAGCACGACCAAACTCGGCGTCGTTTTTGACGCTAGCTCAAAGACCACCTCCGGTCTGTCACTGAATGACATTCTTCTCACAGGTCCCAAACTGCAGAACAATATCTGTGACATCCTTCTCCACTTCAGAGAGAAAAATGTAGTTTTCTCCTGCGATATTCGCCAAATGTACCGGCAAATCAGAGTACATCATGACGACCAGAAATATCAAATGATCCTTTGGCGTGAATCGCCCTCTCTCCCCATGTCAGTCTACCGACTAACCACCGTCACATACGGAATGAACTGCTCACCCTATCTCGCCATTCGAACTCTCCAACAGTTGGCGGAAGATGAAGGTTCTCGCTTCCCTCAGGCAGCAGAAATTCTCAAACACCACAGCTACGTGGATGATTTGATTGCTGGCGCTTCTACGGAAGAAGACGCTCTGGAACTTCAAACCCAATTAATTGAACTACTTCGATTGGGTGGATTTGAGCTTAGAAAATGGGTCTCTAACTGTCCCAAACTACTGCAACAGTTACCCTCATCTCACCAGGAGACTCCTGTCTTTCTTCAAGCTTCAGCTGACCCTCACTTCTCCATACTAGGAATTTATTGGTGTCCCTCTACAGACGCCTTCAAATATACTTTCAAATTCACCTGCGAGAAGCCCACCAAACGCAAGGTTTTGAGCCTCATAGCTCGCATCTATGACCCTTGTGGATTTTTGTCCCCCTGCATAATGACTGCCAAGCGTTTTATGCAGTTACTGTGGACTTCCGGGATATCTTGGGATGAACCCTTGAATCCAGAGCTCGCCGTCAAGTGGCAAAATTTTATCTCCGACCTCAACACCATTGTGGAGATCTCCATACCTCGAGCGATACTGCTACCCCACACCATCATGTGTGACCTCCACGGTTTTTCCGACGCTTCGGAAACCGGTTATGCGGCCGTGGTTTACTTGCGATGTGTTGACAGTGACAATAAAGTGCAAGTGACACAGATTATCGCCAAAACTCGTGCCGCCCCCCTCAAGCGTGTGACACTCCCGCGCCTTGAATTGTGCGCAGCGCATCTTCTCGCTCAGTTAGTTCACTATGTGACTAACCAATTTCTCAATAAATTGAAAATAGACTCCATAGTGTTATGGTGTGACTCAACAGTGACCTTGTCGTGGATACAAACTCTCCCGTATCGCCTCAAGACTTATGTCGCAAATCGAGTCGCCCAAATCCAGGAGCTCATCCCCTCGCATTGCTGGCGTCACATCTCCAGTAAGGACAACCCTGCGGATTGTGCTTCACGAGGCGTCCTACCTTCGGAACTGGTGAATCATCCTCTCTGGTGGCAGGGACCTACCTGGCTCCGACTTCCGCCTGCAACTTGGCCGACTTCAAGCTTCACGCCCATCGACACCTGTGATCTGGATGAGGTGAAGCCAACCCCATTGACTGCGCTCATCTCTACACAACAGTCGTCGTGGGATCTTCTCTCCCAGTTCTCCTCCTGGACGAAGCTACTTCATGTCATGGCCTACGTCCTGCGCTTCATCCAAAACAGCCGCCGGCAGGATCCTCGTCTAGGTCCTCTCTCTGTGGACGAAATACAAGCTGCCGAACTGCGTATCTTCCGACTGGTGCAACAAGAGGCCTTCTCCAATGACATTGCTGCTCTTCAAGACAACAAGATCTGCTCTTCGCGTCTTCAGCGACTCTCTCCCTTCATCGATCAAGATGGTCTACTACGGGTTGGTGGCAGACTTCAAAACGCCGATCTGGCGGACAACATACGACATCCCTACCTTCTACCAAAAAGGCATCACGTAGTCAACATCTACATCGACTACATCCATCGCAAACATTTGCACTCTGGGGTACAATTGACTATGTCTCTACTGTCCCAACATGTATGGATCCTTTCTGCGAGAAGTGCAGTACGAAACAGAATTTTCAAATGCCTGGTGTGTTTTAAACAAAAACCGAAAAACACCTTCCCTCTGATGGGTGACTTACCAAAGGCGAGAGTGACTCCTGCTCGACCCTTCTTGTCTACGGGCATTGACTATGGCGGTCCATTCACGGTCAAGATCCACAACCTTCGCTCAATCCGCCATATTAAGGCCTACATCTGCCTTTTTGTTTGCCTCGTCACCAAGGCAGTGCACATCGAAGTTGCAACTGACTTGTCCACTGAATCATTCATCGCTGCGTTGAGGCGCTTTGTAGCTCGCAGAGGAATATGCTCCGATATCTACAGTGATTGTGGAACCAACTTTGTGGGCGCAAGAAATGCCTTTCATGAATTCCTTTCTTCTGCTCAGCAACCAATTGAACGATTTGCGCTTGAGCACCGCATCAAGTTCCATTTTAATCCCCCCGCTGCACCTCACCAAGGCGGTTTGTGGGAAAGTGCCATCAAGAGCACTAAATATCATTTGAAGCGCACCCTCGGGACTCACGTGCCCACCCTCCTTGAGTTCACCACACTAACATGCCAAATAGAGGCGATGCTCAATTCCCGGCCTCTCACTGCTTTGTCCAGTGATGCTAACGATCTTCAGGCCCTGACGCCAGGTCACTTTTTGATTGGAGCCCCCCTAGCCTCACTTCCAGAACCCAACTTTGTCAACACGCCTGACAATAGGCTCTCACAATGGCAGATCATGCAAGCATTCATGCAACGCATCTGGAAGCACCGCTTCAGGAGCAAGGAGTATCTCCACACATTGCAGCAACGCCTGAAATGGTCCACACCTACGAGGAATCTTCAAGTTGGCGACTTAGTGCTGGTTCATCAAGACACCCCATCTCTCCAGTGGCCCTTGGCAAGGATCACAAAAGTTACTCCTGGCAAAGACAATGTTGTCAGAATTGTTGAACTCAAGACTCAGCATGGTACCTTTACTCGTCCTGCAGTCAAAGTGTTTTTGTTACCTTTCTGGGCGCAACCTGCCTAATCACTCCAATGGTAACCTCTTGTACATATTAGCATAAGAATTGTTTTGATTTTCATTTTTCTGGGTTTGAATATTGTTTTGTTGAATCACAAGTGATTCAAAGCCGCCGGTATGTTAAGTACTGATTTTAAGTTATAACAGACAAGCAGAATTATCATTTCAAATATTGGCGGTAGGCAGAGCGAGAGAGAGAGAGATAGCCGAGAGAACTGGTGAACACGTTCAAAACGGAAATTTACCGATCCCTGGCCTTTGATTGGCCGATGACCCTTGCCCGCCTATCGCTCTGAATCTCGCAGGCCTCTGATTGGCCGATGACTCATAAACCACTTCTGTTCCGTTTCTTGCGGGTCAGCAGTTCCCTTCACCTCCCATGAGGCTCGCCATTCTGATTCTGGTTCTGTTCGTCTTTCGACCGATTAGTGCTCAAGTGCTTTTCGGCTTTTCTTTCCCCAGGCACGTTATAACTTCTAAACGTGACCGTAGTCTCGCCCATGGTGGCTCCCCCTTTTGATTTATTTTAATATTTTACAAAGTGGTATTATTTTGTTCATTAACTATTTTCTCTGTTCACTAACATAGATTGCAGTGAACCTAGTGTGTGTAAGTGCGTGTCGGGCAACACTCGGTCTCCCGCGTATATGAACATTGGACTGGACGAGAGCTCAATTCATTATTCAATTGTGCGTGCGTGCGAATTCGCAGCAAGAGAGAAGATTCCCTGGACCTCGGAGAGACTTTCCTGGCCCAGCAGTTCCCTCGTGCCCTGGCTGTGTTGGCGTCCCTTCGGCCATCTTGGCGCCCTTCCAGCTCCGCCATACGGATTTTCTTGTGAGTGAGTTTAAACATTTCTTTTGACTGTGTTTAAATATTGTTGTAGGCATTTGTTATTCTCTGGTACATAGTACCTGGTCCTTCGAACATTTCAATTTTGAACCAGACTTGTAAATTTCGTAAAATTGATGTTTCACATTTTTATTCAATATTTTCAATATTTTTTCTCAATAAATTAATCCGCCCTTTCTCAAACACATTTTGTTGCAGTTTGTCATATATTAACGCAAATTATAAAAATTCGGTTCGGGAAAAACGTTTTGAGCGAAATCAAATTTAATCAATATTTAAACGTCAGGAATTTGTGAGGACGTAGATTTGTAAAATATATTAAAGGAGCTTGGCAGTGTAGGTGGGAAATGATCCAATCATTTAGTTTTTGAATCTGATAAATAAAAGATTAAAACAAACATACTGTTATTTTAATATTAGTTTTTATACGTGCATCACTTTTATCACTTTATCAATGCAGATTATAAACCTCGCATCGTAAAGGATGTCTAAATAATTGTCTTTATCGAATTTTGAGCAACGAGTAATAATATGTTGATATTTAAATCCCCCGTTAAAATTCTTAAGGCTCGATTTTATTGATGATTGACCTAGTCCCACAAGGCTTGTATCAAATTATCGATGTCTGAATTTGGGCTGCGATAAACACATAATAGTTCACATGCCACACCGGCCCACCGGAAGGTGAGCGATAGGCAGCTGGCCACGCCCCCCAGTCGCAGCTGTCGGCAGGTTACAGGAATCGCACTGTCAATATGGACCACAATGCCGTCATTTTTATTAATTGGATTATCTGTTTTAAATACATTATAGCCTACCCATCAAGTTGCTCTATTTGTAGGTTTCCGTGTAACCAGGCTTCGCTCAAAACAATACAATGAATTTTTATAAGTAAATTATTTAAGACAACAAACCTTTGGTCAATGTTCTTTGAGTAACTACGAATATTCTGGTGCACAACATTAAAACATAACTTATTCCCCGCATTACTAGAGTTTAAAATATCTTGATAATCCTTAACTACCTTACAATCTATTAAAAAGTCATTATCATCTCTACCAATTAAATCTACCATTTGGTTGAGTCCCGGTGTTCGGTTAAGTGACAACCTTTAAAGAAATATAAAGCAAAATACATGTTTTATATCAACATAGTTACTAAGAGGGAACGGAAGTTAATGAATAGGTCAGAGTTAAAAATCCGTCAGAGTTATTCCTAGTAAAAATAAAGTGTAAACTTCACTTATAGGCCTAAACCTACATAAAAATCAAATAACCTATTACAGTATATGTTCATTTTCACACATGAATAACTGATCATCTCTTTAAAATCAATTGCACACACTTAATTAAAACTCTCAATTTAAATCGATTGAGAAAACTTTAGATGGACCTATTAGTATAGTATTCAAAGAAAATTTGATGTCTTCGATTACCTACTTAACATAATTAATTTATTGAAACTATTTACATTGTTATTTCTAAAACGAACCCGTACGTCACAAAAAGTTATACACATATAGACTTATTACATTTATTACTATTGATAATTATACTAACAATTTTAAGGCACTTAATTTACAATTAACTTTTATTTTCCATAATATAACTATTCTTCTTAGGTAGGAGCTAATTTTAACCAACCATTTTTTTAATTTTAAAAACATGTATTTTTTCCATGTTGTATTATAATAAAAACAATTTAAATATACAAATATTACTACGAGGAAACGGTTTACAAAAGAAAAAGAGAGGGAAAAAATTGTCCGCCACACTAAAACGCATAGGAACTGATGGGTTGCATGATGATCAATACTTATTATACTAATACTTAATATTTCTTATTCGTTTCATTTAATATTCAAATCATTATGCGACCTTACAACTTTGTTAAATTTTAATCGTACTACTTGACTCATTGAAAAAATAAATAAATAAACAAGGGTAATTAAAATATGTAATTAATGGGTTACATTCTTTACGATTTATTTGAGTCATTTTAATAAAGTAAAGTATTACCTAAGTAAAGTATTGGCTATGTAAAACATTAGATTGTAGTCTTTTCCTCTATGCTTTTCCTCCACCGACCTTGAAGCATTACGATGTAACTTTGGGACAGTAGAATGTCCTTGCTAAGAGAGTGGAATAAATTATAAAGTGCCTTCCCCATAAATGAATAAATAAAGCTCTTGAATGACACACAACGCTGAACTAAAATATAGCTTGGATAGTTTGTTTTTTCTGTCTTTCTGCCGATTTTTTCACTGATCAAAATTTTCTGCACATTATTAAAAAAATTTGCCTCCAAAAAACCATCTTCCAACATTTTTCACAGTAGGCTTCAGTCCTTTAAGCCGATACATATGCTATACCAGGCCTGTCTACAAGTATTTCCTGCGATAGGGTATTTTCCCATTATTCCCTTAAATTACCAATAAATTAACTGAATCAATTAGGCCTACACTTTTTACACTTATTAATCAGACCCAGTTGCCATTTGCCATTGGGCTATTAATTAATGATGGTTACTAACATCTGGTCGATGTTAGATAATAACAAGACTGGGGTTTTCAGCGCCCCCCCCCCCCCCCCCCCCCCGTCAAACGTTAAAAATTGCCACTATGGTAGATAGACACAAAATACTAGCCGTAGTATTTCACAGTGGTGATTGAACTCAATATTTACGGCTAACTCGTAATAGCTAGATTTGTAAATTATGTGGGACATTCAATGGAACAAATAAGAAAAAACAACTTTATAATGATAATATTTATTTTAATAGACTTATAAAACAAAGTACAATTGATGTTGCCATTTAGTCTAGTTAACTTAGGGTTCAACCCGGAAGTAATTGCAAACGAATATATTTTGATTGATTCTTCTGTAAAATTACCTGAGAAAAACGATGGTGAAAAGTCTACCACTCTCTACAATTGTTCGACAATGCGCTCGCCTGCTGTGGCCAATTTTTCAAAATGGAGGCTGTAGTTTTATAGGATTTTGCTGAATATCTTTTGAACCGTTAAAGACAGCTAAATTTTTTCGCAATTTTCATCGCATTTAATTTAGCACCACTTCATTCAGAAATCTCTAACGACAATTCAAACATCAAATTATTAATATATGAAATGAATACAACATGATGTATATAATTATCATCATAGCTGTTGATTTCGTTCAGTACGGCATCAATTAATTCAAAATTAATTATTGTCATGTAGCAAAATTCCGTCCTTGCTACGATTTTACCGCATTTTGATTAATTCATCCTTGACACATACACATCTATCTCTCTCGGACAGTAGTTAATAAATGTGTACAATTAATACAACATTGTGTATTAGATCGTCTTAGCAGTTGCTTCCGTTAGGCTTCGAAGTTTTCGTAGTTGGCTTTAAATATGTCGCAAAAGCCGTCCTTGCAGCGGTTTCATGGCATTTTGATTAAACCCTCCGTGACTCAGACACCTCTAACCATATTTCGGTTGGTATCGTGCTAACTTATACACTGTACCCAACATCCCATATAAGCATCGGAGCAGCAGTTATTTTCGTTAAGGTGCGGCATGGATTTAAATGTGACGCAAAAGCCGTCCTTGCAGTGATTTCATAGCATTTTGATTAAGCCCTCCGTGACTCAGACACCTCTAACCATATTTCGGACATTATCTTGCTAACGTATAAACTGTACCCAACATAACATAAAAGGATCGTCATAGCAGTTGTTTTCGTTTAGGTATGGCATGGATTTAAATAAGGCGCAAAAGCCATCCTTGCAGCGATTTCATAACATTTTGATTAAGCCCTCCGTACCTCAGACACCTCTAACCATATTTCGGACGGTGTCGTGTTCATGTATACACTGTACTCATAATTCCATATTAGCATCGTCATAGCAGTTGCTTTCTATAAGGTGCGGCATGCTTTAAATGTAGCTCAAAAGCCCGCTCTTGCAGGGATTTCATAGCATTTTGATTAAGCCCTCCGTGACTCAGACACCTCTAACCATATTTCAGACGGCATCGTGCTAATTTATAGTCTGTAATCATGATTCCATATTAGCATCTTCATAGCAGTTGCTTTCGTTAAGTTGCGGCATGACTTAAAATGTAGCGCAAAAGCCCGTTCTTGCAGCGATTTCATAGCATTTTGATTAAGCTCGCCGTGACTCAGACACCTCTAACCATATTTCGGACGGTATCGTGCTAACGTATACACTAAATGCAACATCCGATATAAGCATCGTCATAGCAGTTGCTTTTGTTAAGGTACGACATGGCTTGCAAAGTGACAAAAATGCCGTCCTAGCTGTGATTTCAAGGCATTTTGATTAAGCCCTCCTTACCTCAGACACCTCTATTAATATTTCGGACGGTATCGTGTTAATGTATACACTGTACTCATAATTCCATATCAGCATTGTCATAACAGTTGCTTTCTATAAGGTGCGGCATGGCTTTAAATAAGGCGCAAAAGCCATCCTTGCAGCGATTTCATAGCATTTTGATTAAGCCCTCCGTGATTCAGACACCTCTAACCATATTTCGGACGGTATCGTGCTAACGTTTACACTAAATGCAACATCTCCTATAAGCATCGTTATAGCAGTTGCTTTTGTTAAGGTACGACATGGCTTGCAATGTGTTAAAAATGCCGTCCTAGCTGCAATTTCATGGCATTTTGATTAAGCCCTCCGTACGTCAGACACCTCTAACCATATTTCGAGCGGTATTGTGCTAATGTACACACTGTACCGAACATCCCATATTAGCATCGTCATAGCAGTCGCTTTCGTTAAGGTGCGTCATGGCTTTAAATGTAGCGCAAAAGCCGTCCTTGCGTCCTTGCAGCGATTTCATGGCATTTTGATTAAACTCTCCGTGACTCACACTTCTCTAACTATTATTCATACTGTGTTGTACTAACGTGTACACTGAATCCAACATGGCATAATTTAATTAATGAATGAATGTGTCATATTTGACTGTAAACAATACAATATTAAGAGTAATTACATACATACATTCATTTTATTATGTATTTTTTGTTAAAGTAAACCTTAGTATCAAAATCATTTATTAAATTTCATTTTATAATGATTCACGCATTTTTTAACAACGTTGATGAAATAATGTGGTTTTAAAAATGAATACTAAACAATTTTAACAATTGTAATATTTTGCAAAATTAAAATAAACTTGATTAGTTACGGTGTACACTGTTAATATTTTTCTAATTATTGTTGAAGTTTACCGGTATTTAGTTGGTTATCTGTAATTTGAATAGTCTACATTCAAAAGTATTCTAATAATATAAATCTGGGTCAATCTCAAATCTGCCGCAAATCTGTACCAACTGAGCATGAAACGAGGAAAAATGGGTCGGCAATTATGCCGATGAAATGTTCCACTAAGTTCACGACGGTCCCAACTAAAAAACTTTCGTACACAGAATAACCAAACAAAGAACTAGAACTAATAACACCTCCCCCGTCACAGCAGCGAAATTAAAACAGATTTTTGGTATTTTTCTATCTTCCCATAAATACCTCGGGGTTGAGATCGAAGTTTTGCCACCAAATGCGTTTCATAGTAAATAGATATCAGAAATTTGTATTTATCATAAATTTGTACAGAATAAACAGTGATGCTATATGATAATAACAAGAAACAAAGCTTTTCATTAAAACGGCTCAAACAACCGGTCATTTAAAAACTTAATCATGAATAAATGCCAAAGCCATTAACAACTAGCCTAGTTTTCTACCTAAAAAATAAATGACATGTTACATCAAATGACTGGATTTGAAAATCTTGCATAAATCTAAATGTAAGTTAATCCTACGTAGTAAATGTACACACCAGATTTTATCGAACTATATGGTATTTATTTATTTATTCATCTCCACGGCATACACCATAAAAAAATACTGTATAATTTACTACAAGACTAGAGAATCTGTACAGTAAATTAACATACAATTAGTCAATTGTATGTAATAGACTTATTACATAGCATGTAATAAGTCTATTAAATGCTATGCTTGGCAACAGAATCAAGAAAGCGTAATAGACATAAAAAACAGTACAACAAATCCAATGTAAAAATGTACAATAGGAAATTATTTCTAAATTTGAGTTAATTAAATATTTTGACGAATAATATTTACTATTACACGTGTTGCTCGACCTCGAGCAATTTATTTTGATACAATATAAAATTTACATTTAGTTCTAAGTCAATGACATCCAACCAATCCCATCAGTGATCACAAAAAACTACAGCTGCATGTTAACAGATGTTAAAAATGCTCAAATCAATCTCAATGTTATTCTAAAGGGAAAATTTTTAATTTAATTTGCGGATAGTGCCCTTATTTTGATTCTCATCAATTTTTAGCGGAAACAACTACAGACCAAGCCCAATCCAACGACACCAAAAACTTGAAAATCGGTTAAAAATTGTAGGAGGTGCTGTCAACACAAAAAAAAAAACCCTTAGCCTATTGAATACGTATAGATTCTTTTATTTTTTTTCAAAAACCCAATGGGAGTGAGTACGTACGTTTGCCGCCATTTGGGCTTTGTAAGCAAAAAAAAATTATTTATCGTTCCATGGCGTGTCCGGGACTTATTAGGTTTAGTATACACACCTTTACAAAACCTAATTACTGAAAATACTTTGTGAAACTATAAATTAACAAAGTATTACGAACAAAATAAACCTCTATACAAAATGAAAGATATTTGATATTAATTTTCTTGACATTACCTTTTATATATCGTCATACGGCATTTTACGTCAGAGTGCACTGACTTTGTCTTTGTAGCTGGTGTTGACAGATCTTAACTGAAAACTACAACACTGACATCTTCCATCTTCGTTTCGAGTTTTAAACTCGTTCAATTGTGGCACCATACACACAGCAGCATACCCACAATCATGAGTAAATAATTATGGCAACGAGAGAAGTGGCAACATTGTCCTCCGACAATTTAGTTCCCGTTTCCCTCCGTAGAGCGCTCTGCCGTAGCGCTGCCACAGTAATATCCCGAGATTTCGGGAAATACACACGGTGAAAGAAAATCATAATCAGATAATTATGGCGACTTCCGCCAAATTTTTTGTACTTACTCCTTGGCAGTTCAGTAGTCGAAATACGCAAAAAAAATTGTGGCGACCGTGTGTATGCTGCCACAGTTCGAACCGACGCCACAGTCTGGGATTCTCATTCCCAAATGCTGCCACAAATATTGCTAGGCTAGCACACACACACACACACACACACACACACACACACACATACAGGCCTGGCTATGATTATGGCAACGCCATGGGAATCCCAAATTATGGCGCCCAGTGAGATTTTCACGTTATAACACGAGGTTCCATACCTAGATATCAGCTGTACACTTTTTTCCTGAGAGTATAGTTGTTAAAATAGTTTACACACGGAAAATAAAAATTATACACAGGCGCCACAATCATAGGTACGTACGTGTTGCCACAATCGCCTGCGCACGCTATGTGTATGACGCAGCGTTGCCAGTTCTACTCCGCCCCACCTCCACGGCAACCACCACGCCGCTCGTTGAGCTCTTGCGTATGTCTGGTTCCATGATCTGAGTTTTGGGACATAAGCCACATCGCATGGCTATGATTGTGGCATCGCTTGCCCAACGTTTGTTTTAATCGTACTATGAATGCATTGTTATTCCTATTGAATTGAGAATAGTGTTTAAATAGATTTCTTTCTTGATTTTTAGTAGTTACGATTTTTTGTACTATTAGTTTTTATTTTTACTGACGATTATAATAATTTTAAAAGTGTTATCGCCTCAAGCAGTTTAAAATTGTTTAATTCACTATTATTTCTAGTCATAAATAACTTATTTCAATAATACAATGTAGTTGTTGTATATTGTACAATAGCTACAATTTACAATGCTGTTCCAGCATCCAGACGATAGTTGGCGAATACACATTCAATAGTGATTAAAGAAAATGAATTGTTTATGAGTAAAATCATTTATTTACAAGCTACATTTTTTGTGCATTTGTTCTTTTGAAAGAAAGTTCTCTAATTTGTTATTCCTTATACAAAATTAATCTAAATTATACCGTTCTCTTGAATACGTTTCCCTAACTAGACTTGACTAGACTGTTTCTTGTAAATAAATTGCATTTTAGTATGAGAATTTTTCATGGCCTTGATAAATCAATTACTTAGACCTAAAACCACAAAGATATTTTTCAAATAGGCCTACACTTCAAATTGAAAATGCATGTTAGAAAGACAAGTACTGAATCGGAAGAGACATCAGCTTGTAAAATGCAATAAGGTGGTAAAATGGATATGACGAAAACATTGCGCTTACTATTTCCTGTTTTATTTTTACCTATGTTTAAGTTTTATTTGATGCCTTCATTTCAGCGAGTAAGTTTCAATAATATTCCAAAATAACAAGAAGAATATTTAACAGAAAATATAATGATTTTATTTAGATAGTATGTCAAAGTAATGCTTAAAATAATGTTTCTGGAAATTTGTGTTTTTGAAAAATTAAAGCACTCTATTTAAACTGTAAGTTATATTGAATTGTATTTGAACTCAAACATTATCAGTAAACAGAATCGGTTTCCTTATGAATTTGTTAAGAATGCCCCCGATAACTTTTTTGATGTCTTGTTATTAGTGTATAATAAAATTTATTTGAGCAAAACCGTTCCTTCTAGCTTTAAAGAATCAACCATTTTTCCATTCCAAAAAAAAGGAATGTTAACTTAGTTGAAATTTATAGAGACTCATCTTTTATAAATTGCACTTGTAAAATATTCACTAGTCTCTTTAATAATAGATTGCAAAATTGGGTTTTTGAAATTCAAATTTTATCGGAATTTCAAACAGATTTCTGGAAGGGTTGCTCAACTGTCGATAATATACATTTTTAATTTGTCATGCATGGTTAGTCTTAGACTGACGCAAAAGAAAGAAAAATGATATTGTTTTTTGTGGGTTTCAGCTCAGCGTTTGATGCGATTGATCGAAAGGCATTCATTTACAGATTATAAAATCTTGGAATTTTGTCACGCTTAATAAATAGTTTGAAAAGTTAACAACAGTGAATCTAGCCCCAGCGTGTGGTGTAGAAATGGCAGATTATAAACCTCGCATCATAAAGGATGTCTAAATAATTGTCTTTATCGAATTTCGAGCAACGTGTAATATGTTGATATTTAAATCCCCCGTTAAAATTCTTAAGGCTCGATTTTATTGATGATTGACCTAGTCCCACAAGGCTTGTATCAAATTATCGATGTCTGAATTTGGGATGCGATAAACACATAATAGTTCACATGCCACACCGGCCCACCGGAAGGTGAGCGATAGGCAGCTGGCCACGCCCCCCAGTCGCAGCTGTCGGAAGGTTACAGGAATCGCACTGTCAATATGGACCACAATGCCGTCATTTTTATTAATTGGATTATCTGTTTTAAATACATTATACCCATCAAGTTGCTCTATTTGTATAGGTTTCGTGTAACCAGGCTTCGCTCAAAACAATACAATGAATTTTTATAGGTAAATTATTTAAGACAACAAACCTTTGGTCAATGTTCTTTGAGTAACAACGAATAATCTGGTGCACAACATTAAAACATAACTTATTCCCCGCATTACTAAAGTTTAAAATATCTTGATAATCTTTAACTACCTTACAATCTATTAAAAAGTCATTATCATCTCTACCAATTAAATCTACCATTTGGTTGAGTTCCAGTGTTCGGTTAAGTGACAACTTTTAAAGAAATATAAAGCAAAATACATGTTTTTATATCAACAAAATTACTAAGAGGGAACGGAAGTTAATGAATAGGCAAAATAGTGAATGAATTAATTGACACTAATCTAAATATCAATAAACAGTTATAAACCTAAATCAGTATGTCAAGAATGTTAAAAAGAAGAGTTCATAGAATAGTTGTAGTATAAAATTCATATTTTATAGATATATTTTTACAAAATTGTTTAGTTTTGCAGTCTATCTGCAGTTCGATATAATACCACAAAATAATCTGTGCATCCCATTATTCTGCTAATCTTGAAAGGAATTCAGACGTAGAAATATGTATAGTATGTAGCATACGCATTTGTCAAAATAGATTGCAAAGAATCCGCTTTCGTATTATCCACTTTTGGCATTTCATGCTACAATAGGTTTATAAACTATTTTGAAATGCTATAAAGTGTCACTAAGGAAAATATTTGAATATTACTTTATTATTATTTAACTGCAAACTCAAATATATCCCACTAGAAATTTTACTGAATTGACATGAAAAGATAGTACATGTTAATTTAAACGGAATATACACTTGCTCCAAATAAGTCCATAAAAATGTAAAAAGCCCCGATCCCATATGAATTATCCGTCAGAGTTATTCCTAATAAAAATAAAGTGTAAACTTCACTTATAGGCCTAAACCTACATCAAAATCAAATAACCTATTACAGTATATGTTCATTTTAACACATAAATAACTGATCATCTCTTTAAAATCAATTGCACACACTTAATTAAAACTCTCAATTTGAATCGATTGAGAAAACTTTAGATGTACCTATTAGTATAGTATTCAAAGAAAATTTGATGTCTTCGATTACCTACTTAACATAATTAATTTATTGAAACTATTTACATTGTTATTTCTAAAACGAACCCGTACGTCACAAAAAGTTATACACATATAGACATATTACATTTATTACTATTGATAATCATATTAACAATTTTAAGGGACTTAATTTACAATTAACTTTTATTTTCCATAATATAACTATTCTTCTTAGGTAGAAGCTAATTTTAACCAACCATTCTTTTAATTTTAAAAATATGTAGTTTTTCCATGTTGTATTATAATAAAAACAATTGAAATATACAAATGTTACTACGAGGAAACTGTCTACAAAAGAAAAAAAAAGGGAAAAAATTGTCCACCACACTAAAACGCATAGGTACTGATGGGTTGCATGATAATCAATACTTATTATAATAATACTTAATATTCCTTATTCGTTTAATTCAATATTCAAATCATTATGCGACCTTACAATTTTGTTAAATTTTAATCGTACTACTTAACTCATTGAAAAAATAAATGAATAAACAAGGGTAATTAAAAGATGTAATTAATGGGTTACATTCTTTACGATTTATTTGAGTCATTTTAATAAAGTAAAGTATTACCTAAGTAAAGTATTGGCTATGTACATGTACAACATTAGACTGTGGTCTTTCCCTCTATGCTTTTCCTCCACCGACCTTGAAGCATTACGACTAACTTTGGGACAATAGAATGTCCTTGCTAAGAGAGTGGAATTAATGATAAAGTGCCTTCCCCATAAATAAAGCTCTTGAATGACACACAACGCTAAACTAAAAAATAGCTTTCATAGTTTGTTTTTTCTGTCTTTCTGGCGATTTTTTCACTGCTCAAAATTTTCTGTACATTATTAAAAAAATTTCCCCCAAAAAACTTCTAACATATTTCACGCTAGGCTGCAGTCCTTTAAGCCGATATATATATGCAAAACCAGGCCTGTCTACAAGCATCTCCTGCGATAGGGTATTTTTGTGAACAATAAAATAAAGGGAAAAGAAATAGTTCTAATTTGAAATGTCCCCCGCTATATACTTAAATAAAAGACTTTGGCGTTTATAGTAAAACTGTTTGACTGAAAATTATTCCAGTAAATTACCTATAAATCAACTGAATCAATTAGACTTTTTACACTTATTAAACGAACCCAGTTGCAATTTGTCATTGGGCTATTAATTAATGATGCTTTCTAACAACTGGTCTATGTTTGATAGTAACAAGACTGGGGTTTGGATAGCTCCCCGTCAAAACGTTAAAAATTGCCACTGGCGTAGATAGATAGACACAAAATACTAGCCGTAGTATTTCACAATGGTGATTGAACTCAATATTTACGGCTAACTCGTAATAACTATATTTGTAAATTATGAGGGACATTCAATAAAACAAATAAGAAAAAACAAATTTATTATGATAATATTTATTTTAATAGACTTATAATACAAAGTACAATAGATGTTGCCATTTAGTCTAGTAAAATTAGGGTGCAACCCGGAAGTAATTGCAAACGAATATATTTTGATTGATTCTTCTGTAAAATTACCTGAGAAAAACGATGGTTAAAAGTCGACCACTCTCTACAATTCTCCGACACTGCGCTCCCCTGCTGTGGCCAATTTTGCAAAATGGCGGCTGTAGTTTTCTAGGAGTTTGCTGAATATCTTTTGAACCGTTAAAGACAGCTAAGTTTTTTCGCAATTTTCATCGCATTTGATTTACCACCACTTCATTCTGAAATCTCTAACGACAATTCAAACAGTAAATTATTAATGTATGAAATGAATACAACATGATGTATAATTATCATCATAGCTGTCACTTTCGTTCAGTAGGGCATCAATTAATTCATAATTAATTATTGTCATTAATTATTAATTCATATTATGTATTGAAATTCCGTCCTTGCTACGATTTTACCGCATTTTGATTAATTCCTCCTTGACACATACACCTCTAACCATGATTTGGACAGTAGTTAATAAATGTGTACAATGAATACAACATTGTGTATTAGGATCGTCCTAGCAGTTGCTTTCGTTAGGCTTCGTAGTTGGCTTTACATGTGGAGCAAAAGCCGTCCTTGCAGCGATTTCATAGCATTTTGATTAAGCCCTCCGTGACTCAGACACCTCTAACCATATTTCGGATGGTATCTTGCTAACGTATACATTGTACCCAACATCCCATATAAGCATCGGAGCAGCAGTTATTTTCGTTATGTGACTCAAAAGCCGTCCTTGCAGTGATTTCATAGCATTTGTATTAAGCCCTCCGTGACTCAGAAACCTCTAACCATATTTCGGACGGTATCTTGCTAACGTATGCACTAAATGCAAAATCCCATATAAGCATCATCATAGCAGTTGCTTTTGTTAAGGTATGACATGGCTAGCAAAGTGATAAAAATGCCGTCCTAGCTGCAATGATTTATGCAATGATTTATGAATGCCGTCATGGCATTTTGATTAAGCCCTCCGTACCTCAGACACCTCTAACCATATTTCGGACGGTATCGTGCTAATGTATACACTGTACGCAACATTAAATATTAGCATCGTCATAGCAGTCGCTTTCGTTAAGGTACGGCATGGATTTAAATGTAGCACAAAAGCCGTCCTTGCAGCGATTTCATGGCTTTTGATTAAACCCTCCGTGACTCATACACCTATAACCATTATTCATACTGTGTCGTACTAACGTATACACTGAATCCAACATATCATAATTTAATTAATTAATTAATGTGCCATATTTGACAGTAAACAATACAATATCAAGAGTAATTACTTACATCCATTCATTTTATTATGTATTTTTTGTTAAAGAAAACCTTAGTATCAAAATCATTATTGAATTTCATTTTATAATGATTTTTGCAATTTTTAACAATGTCGATGAAATAATGTGGTTTTAAAAATGAATACTAAACAATTTTAACATTTGTGATATTTCGCAAGGTTAAAATAAACTTGATTAGTTAAGGTATACGATGTTAATATTTTTCTAATTATTGTTGAAGTTTACCGGTATCTAGTTGGTTATCTCTTCTGTAATATAATATATTTATATACATATTTCATATGTAATTTTAATAGTCTACATTCAAAAGTAGGCTAATATAAATCTGGGTCAAGGTCAAATCTACCGCTAACTTCACGCTGGCTCACTACAGCAGTCGTACCAACTGAGCATGAAACGAGGAAAAATGGGTCGGCCATTATGCCGATAAAATGTGCCACTAAGTTCACGACGGTCCCAACTAAAAAACATTCTTACACAGAATAGCCAAACAAAGAACTAGAACTAATAACACCTCCCCCGTCACAGCAGACCTGCGTACTTAGCGAATCTAAAACAGATTTTAGGTATTTTTCTGTCTTCACATAAAAACCGCGGGGTTGAGATCGAAGTTTTGCCACAAAATGCGTTATATAGTAAATAGATATCAGAAATTTGTATTGATCATAAATTTGTACAGAATGAACAGTGATGCTATGATAATAACAGGCAACAAAACTTTTCACTAAAACGGCTCATACAAAAGGCCATTTAAAAACATGAATCATGAATTAATGCCAAAGCCATTAGCAAATGTTAACAAATAGTTTTCAACTTAAAAAATAAATGTTACATCAAATGACTGGATTTGAAAATCTTGCATAAACGTAAATATAAGTTAATCCTACGTTGTAAATGTACACACCATATTTTATCGAGCTATATAGTATTTATTTATTTATTTATTTATTTATTCATCTCCACGGCATACACTATTAAAAAAAACATAACTTTGGAATTTACTACAAGACTAGAGAATCTGTACAGTAAATTAACATACAATTGACTTATTACATGCTATGCTTGGCAACAGAATCATGAAAGCCTAACAGACACAAAACAAAACAGTACAACAAATCCAATGTAAAAATGTACAATAGGAAATTATTTCTAAATTTGAGTTAATTGGATGTTTTGATGAATAATTATTACTATTGCACATGTTGCTTGACCTCGAGCAATTTATTTTGATACAATATAAAATTTACATTTAGTTCTAAGTCAATGACATCCGACCAATCCCATCAGTGATCACCAAAAACTACAGCTGCATGTTAACAGATGTTTAAAATGCTCAAATCAATCTCAATGTTATTCTAAAGGGAAAATTTCAAATTTAATTTGCTGATAGCACCCTTATTTTAAGGATAGATTCTCATAAATTTTTGGCGAAAACAAGTACAGAACAAGCCCAATCCAACGACACCAAAAACTTGAAAATCGGTTAAAAACTGTAGGAGGAGTTGTCAACACAAAAAACCCCTTGCGTATTGAATACGTATAGATTCTTTTAATATTAGCGAATTTCCCATAGGGAATAAGCTATTACCGTAGGTCTCATGGTAAGACCTAAGCCCGGGACCATGTTACTTTTTCGTTTTGAGGTGCCCAGAGACCAAAAATAATAGTCATTAAAATTTTTATATATATATATATATATGTATATATGTATATGTATATATATATATATATATATATATATATATATATATATATATATATATATATATATATATATATATGTGTCCCTAGACACGATAACTCTCGTAAAAATGGTCCGATCGACACCAAATTTGGTAGAGATGTGTAATCCTACATTTATTCGGATGAGTTCGTAAACCAGACATATCGACCTACCGGTAGGGGTAGTTTTGGGGGGTTTTGTACCCCAAAAATGGGTTTTTTGCATTTTTCATATGTAATTTTTAAAAATTTTAAATTTCTATTTTGACCATTGGATTTAGCTTAAAAAAACACACAATTTAGTATTTTGAAGCTTTGCTCTATCTCCATTGGTTACCGAGATATTCAAAAGTCTAAAGACAGTACATTGTATTTTGGGGCTCCAATGTTAATCTTATGGAGAATTGAGATGTGTTAATATTTCATTTATTAACCCATATTTTTCGATGAAACTTGGAATTCAGCTTCATTTGGTTGAGATTCATCTATTTATGGTAAAAAATTTTGATTTTGGTGCTTATCATGGCAGCAAACCTGCATACTCTTTTCCCATGTTAATCATATGGAGAATAGGCAAACTTCTTTAGCAATGGACAGATATTGATGAAACTTAGTAAATAGCTTCATATGGTCGAAATAAATTTTTTTCAAGATAAAAACCTACTTTTAGTGTTCCCCATGGCAGCATACCTGCATACTCTTTCCCTATATTTATCATAAGGAGAATAGACATTTATTTCCCTATTTATGAGCATGTGATTTTATTTGGTTTACAGTTTTATGTGGTCAAAATTAATAGCCTATTACTAATTTGGAAATTCGCTGAGTACGCAGGTCTGCTGCGACGGGGGGTATTTTTCATAAACCCAATGGGAGTGAGTACGTACGTTTGCCGTCATTTGGGCTTTGTAAGCAATAAAATATTTATCTTTCCATGGCCTGTCCTGTACCATACCTTTTGTAAATATTAGGGACTTATTACTAGTTACTAGTACTTATTAGTATACACATCTTTACAAAACCTTATTACTGAAAATACTTTGTGAAACTTTAAATTAACAAGGTATTACGAACAAAATAAACATCTATACAAAATAAAAGAGAATTGAGATTAATTTTTTTGACATTTCCTTTTATATATCGTCATACGACATTTTACGTCAGAGTGCACTGACTTTGTCTTTTTAGCAGGTGTTGACAGATCTTAACTGAAAACTGCAACACAGACATCTTCCATCTTCGTTTCGAGTTTTAAACTCGTTCAATTATGGCATTAAACACACAGCAGCATACCCACAATCATGATTAAATAATTATGGCAACGAGAGAAGTGGCAACACTGTCCTCCGACATTTTAGTTCCCGTTTCCCTCGGTAGAGCGCTCTGCCGTAGCGCTGCCACAATAATATCCCGAGATTTCGGGAAATACACATGGTGAAAGAAAATCATAATCAGATAATTATGGCGACTTCCGCCAAATTTCTTGTACTTACTCCTTGGCAGTTCAGTAGTCGAAATATGCAAAAAAAAAATTGTGG
This sequence comes from Neoaliturus tenellus, assembly GCA_030545055.2. Taxonomy (NCBI): domain Eukaryota; kingdom Metazoa; phylum Arthropoda; class Insecta; order Hemiptera; family Cicadellidae; genus Neoaliturus; species Neoaliturus tenellus. The sequence continues at coordinate 125,373,894 of CM061532.1, forward strand.
CGACCGTGTGTATGCTGCCACAGTTCGAACCGACGCCACAGTCTGGGATTCTCATTGCCAAATGCTGCCACAAATATTGCTAGGCTAGCACACACACACACACACACACACACACACACACACACACACACACACACACACACACACACACACACACACACACACACACACACACACACACACACACACACACACACACACACACACACACACACACACACACACACACACACACACACACACACACACACACACACACACACACACACACACACACACACACACACACACACACACACACAGTCTTGTTCACCTATATTTGTGGGGCCTTGGGATTACACACCTATTCGGGGGCCTTTGTGTGTGCATTTTACAGGTACTGTGGGGCCATTTGGAATTGTGGGGCCGTACAAAAAACCTAACCTAACCTAACCTAAACTAACCTAACCTAACCTAACTTAAACTAACCTACTAAACTAACCATTATTGACTTTTTCAACAGCAAAAAATAAATTATGGGGCCGTGTGTATGGCCCCGCAATTTCAGAAGGCCCCACACTCACGTGAAATTCACACACTTGGCCCCACCAATATAGGGGACATTGTCCACACACACACACACACACACACACACACACACACACACACACACACACACACACACACATACAAACAGACATCACTCTGAAAACCACTTTTTTGGACTCAGATTTCACCAAAACGGATAAATTTACCAATGACTCAAATTTTAAAATGTTGACGAAACATATACTTTCTCAATATATACATAGAAGGAAAGTTGGCTCCAAAATGGATATATACATCATCAAACTAATGCGAAAAATTTTACGAAAACAATACTTTCTCCATATACCATGGTATAGGGGGAGAAAGTAAAAATGAACACTACAACAATACAACAATAGGAGGGAAAGTGCAGGTCTCAACTGGAGAGAATGTCCAGCGCCCGCCTTCGAATGACCAGCATCTTGTCGAAGATGTCACATTCGGATGCCACTCGGTTTCCCAGCCTGACGAATCTTGCTATGGGGCTGTTGTAGTCGTAGTTGGTGTGGTAGTGTCCTCGACTCAGAAGCTCCTGGGATCTTGTGTTTAATGGAACTCTGATGCTGAACATTTTAACATTCTGAATATTTTAACATTATTACTTTGTCTCTTTCTTAAATAATAAACGAGTGCATTTAAGGGTCTAAAGAGAAAACTGCTGAACGGATCGTGGTGGTTTTGGTGTTAATGGTCCCTATAATAAGATAGTAAAACTTTTGGTATCCCTTGAAAAAAAACCTCATAACTCCGTAAAATTAAAATTCATACTTATTTAGACCAATCTAAGACGTTATTTTGCCTTTTTGTTTACTGCTCCAGGTGATCCCTTTCCTACATTTAAATTTGATACCACTACTGATTTAAAAAGTTTTTTATTTTTTTTTTTTTTAACAAAACAGCCAACTTCAATTCAATGATCATCAACAGATAACAAATAAAAGCAAATACATTAATTTTGCAGTTTTTTGTAAAGCAGTAAAATAAATTTTTATCTGCTGGTGCTTGGATAAAATTTAGTTAATATACTATAAAGAGAGTTTACTTATTATAACCTAGATGATTGAACTTATGTAATCATTTAAACTTACAAATCATCATAAATTAGTTTACACATATGTTTTTATATCTTAATCATCAACTAAAGAGCTTTATGTTCTTCAAAATAAACAAAAACATAATCTGTAAATGGGCTTTCCGGACGGGTTGTGAACGATACTTTTCATCACGACGCAATTATTAATAAATGTGGAAGTTTTAAAGGAGGATTATTTTTGTAAATTCTTCGCCATTGGACAAAGTAAACAAAGCTGGAATTCAAAATTTAACATACAAACATTACTTTCCGTACAGGTCAGTAAACTCAGCTGACGGTGACAGTTTGGGAAATGACTACTTTCCAAGGTCTCAGCTGTACGGCAAGTTGTCACTTTCGTATAAGGAGTGATGAAAAAATATAAAAGGAGATGAAAATTAAGTGCAAACAAAAGACAAAGAAAACCCATTGTAGTGTTTTAGTGACGGTAAATAAAAAAATAAATAAAAAAACTACTGTATGATTGACTTAGAAGGCAATTCACGTCGAGTCAAGTAGCACTTAGTACACCCGGGGAAGTACTTCTACCATTAGGCCCCTACGTGATACAAGGGTTCCATTACATGTCATAAATCCTGTGAAAGAGCACATTATCGGTATTCAGCGATGGCGGTGGTTCCAAATTTAATAGGGTTGTTATAACCTGTATGGATCTAACAATCTTGAACAATGACATTCTTATTGCCAGAGGATAAAGAAACACCTAGTCAGATTGGTAAATCTCGGGTGTTAAGCAAATTAGATAAAAACTCTAGATTCCGGCAAATTAAATTGAACCCGCCTGTGAAATTATACAAAATAATAGCAATACAACTGTTATTGGATAAATGGATATATGGTATAAAAATGTTTATTGTTATCTTTGTTTTTTTTTAAGTACAATGATATTACCATTCATGGTACCAATGATAAACCATGTGATAGTAAAAATTATAAACTATATAGGCACTATAAACTTATAAACTACAAACTCGCATTGAAATGGAAAAAATTAAGTTTAATAGTATGTCGTCATGAATAATTTTTGTTTATACATTATGAACAGGAATATTATGTTTCATAAATTGCGACTATTTCAACTTATAAAACATCATATTCATTAATAATAATCATAAAAATTACCCGTCGTTTTATACGGGCTGTTTGCTAGTTTACAATATTCGAGTTGCTAGTATAATTCAAATGTTTCAAAATAAAAAAACTAAAAAAAAAAAAAAAATTAAAACGATCGAACTGTTGAAATGAAAAGAATTCATTAGATCTTTATTCACCATATGATAAAACAATGAACCTAGAATGAATAAATTTGATAATTCTTGGCTTTTTAAAGAACGAAGTCGAAGAAACAACCCATACTCAAACCGAATCATAAAAACCCACCAAACATTTCTATATAGTCCAGTTACATTATTGGTAAACCCGGAAGATATTGCAAACTAAGTTATTTTGATCCATGATTCTTATGTAAAATTACCTGAGAAATATAATTGTCAAGAGTCTAGCACTCTGCAAATCTGCGTTTGCCTGCTTAGGCCAATTTAAAAAAAATGGTGTTTGTAGATTTATAAGTTTTTGTTGAATATCTTTTGAATAATTACAGAAAGCTAAATTTGTAAATAAAATTCCCATTAACGTACCCCATTAGTATTGAAATTTTTCCCTTTACAACGGTTTTTTTATCGTTTGAATTAGGTTGAGCATTTTAAACATCTGTTAATGTACAACTGTTAATACATGTAGTTTTCGGTGGCTATTGATATTCACACTATTGGATTGGTCGGATATAATTGATTTAAAACTAAATGTAAGTTCTGCGTAATATGAAAATAAATTACTCCTTTTTTCGAGCAACAAGTACAATAGTGGCTACGTAAATCCGTAAATATTACATGATCGTGACTGTAGATGTGACTTAAAAAGTACGAGTATTTTAAGTTTCATATTAAATAAATTTTCAGTGATAGCTTCTTCCTTGCCTCCTCTTCAAAATACCCCCACCCAATATTTATCGTCATTTGTTTGTTTTTATTACTATTTACAACTTTCAGGCTGGTGAAACTGTTGATTTCTCTGGGGCTGGCGGCAGCTGCCCTGGCTGCTCCCGCTGCTGAATCCAAGTCTGACGATCAGGGTCAAATCTGGGCTGTGCTGATAGCAGGATCCAACACCTATGGGAACTACCGACACCAGGTAGGTAAAAAATAAAAAATAAATAAAAAATGGCAAAAGGTGGATAATGTCTGGTGGGTTATCCTCGTACATTTAGTTACACAGGGAGTTGTTTATCATTAAAAATAAACCTTTTAATACGTATTATGAGGAGTTTATTTGAAGGTGATATGAGCTAGAAAGTTTCTTTTTTCATATGTCATATGGAAATTCACTTTACAAGGCAAAATAAAACTAAAATTTATAGCTCAGAACCCAAACTTTAACAGAATACCATACAAAACAGAACGCTTTTCTGGGTTTGTTCAATGCAGTCTACTTTGATAGTGCAGTATGTTGAGTGACGTGCGTTTTGTCGCCCAGGCCGATGTGTACCACGCCTATCAGATCTTCCACCGTCACGGGATTCCGGACTCAAACATCATTGTGTTCCATTACGACGACATTGCGTACAATGGCGAGTAAGTTACTTTTTTCTACTCTTCTTTTATCAGCTATTAATCAGTAAAAACTAGTTAAAGGCCTTGGTTATAGGCAATTACAGTAATTCATTTTTTTCGCAATAAAATAAATTGTGTAACAGGATTCAATTATTTAAATTTTAAAGTTATCCTTTTGAAAATAAGATTAAAAGCGAAACCCTTCCTAGTTGTTCATTGAGTTTTTAAAACACTTTCTACTTAGCAAAGAAGGATCGATAAAAACCTCATGTGTAACAACACATAATTATGATAAAGACTTGTTTGTATTCTTTCAAGTACATATGACTAAAAATGAATTATGGCAATACTATTGCATGATGAAAAGTTTCACAAAATACTATATACACTAAACAGGTAATCCAATCTATTACATTTTACATCGTACATTTTCCATCTCTGATTAGTAAATTACGTATTTATTTCTCCCTAAATAACATGATTTTTTTCTGGTGAGCTTGTATTTCATTTAAGTTCACCCACTTTTAAATATTGTTCCAGTGCGGCGAATGATCATGTTTCAAAACACTAACCACAGTAGTCCAGAGGTTCACAATGTAAAAAAAAGTCTGTGAAAAGAAGCTAAAAATATTTTGCTTCTTCAAGGAAGATTTGGACACATGCTTTAATATGTAGTGAGACCTTAAGACATTCCGAGTGTCGTAATAAGAGTCGTAAAATACGATTCATATTCCCCTAAGAAGTAAGGTGTTTTTGTATTTCTTAAGACAATTCAGACAGTGAGATAATTCTATTGTATATTTTTGTCCTATTGTTATTGTGTTTCAACAAACTATAAATTGTTTCATCACTGAAAAATATCAGGTGGGTGAAGCTCAAATACCTATTTAGTTCAAATTGTAGTTTATTATAGTACTATAGTACTAGTATTATAGTACTAAACTTTCGGTCACTTACAGGAACCCAAAGAAAGGAGTGGTTTACAACAAAATAAATGGCCCCAACGTGTACAAGGGAGTGCTTAAAGACTACACTAAAGATCTGGTATGTTATTTTCAGTCAATTACTGATTTCAAATTTTGCTATTAGCTTTAAAAGTGGAAATCATATCAACAAATTTTTTTATCTGATTTGTTATATACGTGTTTTAACATAGTGTATTTTTTTCTTGTTTATTATGCAGTATAGACATAACATAACACATTGATAGAATCTATCTTCTTAATATGATTACAAAAACTTTAGCTAGTCTACAGTGTAAATCGAGCTGAAAAATTAGTACACATGAACTAATTATTTTATTTAGATTTACCGTCAGAATCCAAGTAAGAAACCTGTAAGTTTTAAATAGTTCATATTTCGTTTTTAAAATTAAGTTTTTGAATTATTTTACAAATTTACTATTATTTTAGAAATTTTTGAAACGTGTTGTCACAAATACACGTTACTCTTGACTTTTCATCAGTCAATGTTACATAAGATTAAGATCTAACAAAGCAGTCACATTAGCACAAACAATGATATTTGTTTTATTATTATTATTATTATTATTATTATTTATATCATCATTTTTCCTTTTAATATTTATAGATCACCCCTCAGAATTTCCTCAACGTCTTGACTGGCAGGAAAAAAGCAATGCACGGCAAAGGTTCAGGGAAGGTGCTACAGAGGTGAGGTTTGCTTAAAAGTATAGATTCGTTTTGCATAAAACACAAGATCTACTATACAAATGGGGTTCAACGCCATTTATGTCTTCTAGAAAAGTCTTTCATAATACCCAATTCGAATAATACCAATCGTATCTGCAAAAGATAAAATTTAAATGTGCAAATTTTATCTTTATTATGATAAGTACCGAGTTAACCGAGCACTGCTCGTTAGCTTTAATTCACTATTGTTATAGTCAGGGATTTAAATTGGCTTTGAATTTTAAACCAACTATACCTTTTCACAAATGACAACTGTTACAAAACCAATGCTTAAAAGTAGTATTCATATTTTACCTATCGTTGTTATTTCGTTGCGTTGATGGCAACTCTTAACACCAATGTTAAAAAGATTACAATTTTTAAACTTATTTTTAGACATAGGATGATTTACTGGGGTTAAAGCAGTTTCTAAGCTTATTTTTGACCAAACCACTTTTGAATGCATCATAGTTAGAGCAAAATCATCCAGCATGATTTTGAGATCGATAGAAAAAAAATACATCACCACAGACACTCCTCGTATCATAGTATAGGATTATAATAATTTCAATTAAAATTACAATTATTGTTTACTATAATAATATTTCCGTAATAGTTATTTTGAAAAGTCAATAATGTTTTTTTTTACACTTTTTCAAAGAAACATTTTATACAAATAAATATTTAACGACACAAGCGCTCTCTTAATACGAGTACTCAGTAATTTATAGTTAAAGATTTACAAGTTAAATTTATTTTAATAACTTTATTTATTTATTTATTATTATTTTTCTTACAAATATACAGACAATACGTCAATACGCAAATAACTTGGAACACAATCCTCATAATTAACCATGTTGTGTATCATATCCACCCACAATTATATAATAATTGATATAAATATTGATATTAGATTCAATTACAGTTTTACGGAATATTTCAATTACACTTACATAATTCCTTCTTTCGCCATAAAGTTGTCCGCTGTAAATATGTGTGATTTAAATTGGCTTAAGTAAAAGAGACCAGTTTTTTGTAAGCGACCGTTTCTCGCCCGAACACATTTGGTTACTATGTCTATGTGGCAGCGGGCCGAACGACCACGTGTTTATCTACTTCGTGGACCACGGTGCCCCGGGACTGATTGGCTTCCCTAACGACGTGTTGTACGCTGACGATCTGGCAGGTGCTCTCAAGGCCATGTACAGGAAGAAAATGTACAAACAGGTGAGACTAGTCACTGTTGGTCGGTTATACCATTGATAAATGCTTCAATGCCGAGTGTATTTCATATAAACAAAAACTTAAATATTTAGTTGAACCGTTTTATACTTTTATTCTTAAATCACATCAATATTTTCCCCACTAAGGGCTCATTTAAATATAGTTTGTTGTGATCTTTGATATTTAATAAAACTAACTAATTCTCAACAGCATAACACTTAGACTTGACATTTGACGTTTCAAGTGGTAGCTGACATGACAGTTACAAATTGACTTTCTTACATGTAGATAATTTGTACAGTGTGACTTAAATCAATAACAACATGCGATTCTAATGATTTTTAAGAAGCCTATGCACTCGTTCTTGTTTCCAGCTCGTGTTCTACTTGGAGGCTTGCGAGGCAGGTTCGATGTTTGAGAAATTCCTGCCAAAAGACATTAACAGTAAGTTGAACATTATAAATTACACTAAAATTCAACAGCTTCCATACTTTCTGAACGTTTATTTTCCCCCACAAGCTATTGGGTGGATATCATGCTCATGACGAAGTAAGGACAAAAACCTAAAATACAAGGTTACGTGAGTTGGTGGCGTAGTGGTTAGCGCACCGGACTTCAGGACAATGGCAGTAGGTGCTGCGTTCTGCAAGTAAATTTTATCAGTACCATTCAATTGTACTGTAGCAGCTGACCTCTTTACTCTGATACGATCCACCCACACTTCAATAGTCTATTAGGCTCTTACAAGGTAAAGCATAAAGAGGCTTTCCAACCTATTAAAAGAAGAAATTTTCTAACAAACGAGAAGTATTTTCATTACACGATTATGTCAGTTGCTGACAACCCTCCGTCCGCCGGAGCAATAACACACTGGTCAGTGCTGGCCGGTGGCGTTACCTACAGTGCCCCGCCGATGCGATCAAACCGCTGTTCAAATAAAATTTAATGTGTGAAACGTATAAAGTTTGTTGGAAAGCTTTTTAAATCGTTTATATAGACATAATTTCAGTAAATTTAATGATTTGTGATTTCGAGTATTGAATTCCTCAAGACTAGTAGTATTTTTATAACGTGTATTATACTGGATCGTAATTTACTCGTGGATGTAAGGTTAACCGTGGGTAAAAAATATTAATTTACCTATTATATGGTTTTATTAAACTCGAGCCGTAATATGTAGTCTCGTCATTACCAGGTCTAATGTACCAAAACCAATGATTAGGCCCTACCAGTATAAGTTTGTTGATACTGATTTGTTAAATAATAAATACATTGTAAGTTGTCATTTCAGAAATAATACCAACGAGCTGACGCTCATAAAATTATCCTAATTTAAAAAGAATGTTGTCTTGGGTTGCTCCGAAGTCTTAGTTGACTGTTGAAACTTCTCGAAACTTATATTTACAGATAATCTAATTTGGCAAAATTCTTCAGCTTTTAATTTTTTCAACGGAAATTCAAGCAGAGTGTTCTTTTTACCTATTAAATCACCATTTACTAAAACCGGTTTGATTATGCATAATGATGATATCATAGGTGCGAAAGAACACCTAGTGCATAGAGGGCGTTGTCTTGACCCCTACCTTCTCTTTATTTGGTTTATATTCCTTGGTTGAGACGATTGAAATTCTGTAAAAACTGTTGGTTTCGGATTTACAATATTAAAATATAAAATTAAGCATGTAATGTTGTATATTAATCACATCAATTTGGCAGTTTACGCAGCAACGGGGGCTAATCCCCACGAGTCCGCCTATGCTTGTTACGACGACAAAGCGGTGAATGCCTGGCTGGGGGACGAGTTCAGTGTGGCGTGGATGGAAGACATTGATTCTGTAAGCACTCAAAAAATTTAATTAGTAAATATAGTAAGTCAATACAAACTCATTTATTTCCATAAAATAAATTAAATAGACAGAGATATAAATTAAAAAAAAAAAAAAAAAATGAAATGTGGTCTCCACATAGACTGTACGTTTGTGAGTGAAAACGAGTAAATAATTCGACAATGAAGTCACCTAGTCGCTGTACCGCTTATCTTAGCTATTTAATTATTAAACTATTCTTTGTCAAAATATTTGATGCTTAAAATTAGCATGGTAATTCGGGATTTGGTACTATCCAGCTAATAATTCCTATTCCAGCTAAAAATTAATTATTTGTAGAAATACAAATACTGTATTGTTCAACCAATTTATATTTTTTTCTGAAAGCGGATGTTGCCTCTAACACAGAAGAGTCACGCTCAGACCTACTACCTAATAAGGAATTTTCTGATACACAGTTATCACAATTAAAATTTGCACGTGTAGAGTTTTTTCTTTCTTTTTATTTTTTGCACAGGAAGTATGCAGAAAACAGTTACAGTCTGTGCATTCTGTAGATTCTAATTGATTAGTTTTGTTTGTACCTTTTCGAACTCAAACTTAATGCACTTTTCCAACACCATCTCTTTGATTTTTATATAAATAGTTTTCACCTCACAACCATGCTCCAAATAAATTGAAAGCAATAAAAAATATAATATTAAAAATTTATGTATAATCTATTAAAAGTATTAGCTCACCACTGCAAGAATTTTAACATGTTTTAACTCAGAAACAGGCTAAGGAAAACTTTCACTTTCTGGTAATATGATCGCATAGTATAGTAAAACAATACAATAATCTATCGTACAATTAGTAAAATAAATATTCTACATATTACAATTAACATTTATATTAGTAGTGAAATTAATACATTCAACTATAGTACAGCTAAGCACAAGTTTTAAAAACAAATCAGTTTGTAGTTTGTCAATATAAAAACCAACAAAATATATGTTAAAATCCAAAACACACATTCAGAAACAGGCTGGATGGTCCACCAGAAAATTTAGTGACCTATACGAGTGTATGAAAGCAACTGGTCACATCGTGTGACTGACCTATACAAAATATTTAATATTCGTTAAGGTAAGTGAAGGCATTTAAATTTAGGCTTCTTAGCGTTTGACTGAAAGTTGTTCAACCGGACTCACAGTGAAACTAGATATTCTAGTTTATCCATGCACCATATATCTACTCAAACTGTTTTATAGCAAAAACAATTAGGAAAATGTTATGCTGAAAATGACAGTCTGATTAACAGCTTTAAAATATACTGTTTAATGAGACTATATTTTACCTTAAGTAAAAAAAAAAATAATTTCAATGGATAACGTAATAAAACTAAAGCGAGTTTGTAACCTACATGACCTTTACGTAACCAGTAAAACATTGCATATAATAATAAGCAGTGGCAATGTTAATAAACCTTTGATGAGTGCACTCACTCACTCATCGGGGTATCAGAAATTCGTCGAGAGTTGGTAAAGTAGATCTCCTATATATCACTTACTACAGAGTGATTCCCAAGCGAGAACTAAACTTACCGACCTGTATTACTGAGAAAATTGCCAACATACTGGGAGTCCCGGATTACCGAAACGCCCTTTTTAAGAAATTTTATAACATTAACCAATTGTGCCTTTATAGGTAAAGCGGTCTATTCACCGAGAGTAATTTCAATGTACAGGGTGTATCTGAAATTACCTCTCCAGACCGGAGGTCACTGATGTCAAATACAAACTCTCACTTTAAATATTTTTTTTTAGTTTTACACGGTTTTTAAGAAAACTTTACAATTTGATCTTGTACGCGTAATTTTAGCACTTTATTGAATATTTGAGGTTGAAATTTAGATTTTCCTCATTCTTCTCTGAGCATTTTAGGTTAGGCCTAAGCAAAAATGTCTCGGCACAAAAATGTCTTAGACTCTTTTAAATACGTTTCCAACAAAAATTGTCAGTTTGGTCCAAAATGTTTTTTTTTTTATGAAATTTACAACATGACGGAGATTAATGAACATGTATTTAAATGTTTAGTAAAACTAATCACGTGATAATTGATGTTTTATGATGGTATATTATTTTAAATGAGGTTCTTAGCCATTTACATGTTTGGTACGTTCTGTTATATATGAAATGTTCAGACATAATATATGTTAAATTTTCCCCAGTTAAAAAAATAATGCCATGCTATTTATTATTCTAAATCAGTATGATTAGGGTTTTTAAATATTAAATTTTAAAGTTGCTTCAAAATTACGTCTGGTCCCCTCTGTATTGGAATCAGTGTCAATCAACAGAGAAAAATATGTTTACCTACAACGGCACAGTTTTTTTTTTTTTTTTTTTTTTTTTGTACAATTTTAAAAGAGGTGCAAGGTTGGTATGGGACACCCGGTAAGACAGTATCATATTTGCAAGATAGTCCTCCCAAAAATTGGTTCTTTATTTGGGATGGCACTTAATTTCTAACGAACTCATTAGGAAGAACATCATTGACTTTACCTGATAGCATGCTAGTAGTGTGTTTTTGGGAAGGCTGGGACGTGACGTCATCACGATGACGTCAGCAGTGATGACGTCATCAATGACGTCACGAATGACGTCACTAATGATGTCATATGACGTCACATGACGTCACATAAATGACGTCATGGTGACGTCATTACCGCTGACGTCATCATGATGACGTCACTGACGTTAATTAGGTCAAGGTCACGCAAGAATACAAAAAAAATTTTTTTTTGCACTTTTGCGATTCCTCAAATTTTGCTGAGAAATTGAAATTTCTCGAGGAACCACAAAAGTGCAAAAAAATATTTTTTTTTTATTCCCTAGCGATCAGACTCTCGACCTAATGTATCCGTCAGGGGTCATTGACCTGTCCCAGCAGCCCCACTTGAAAAAAAAAATAATTTTTTATATTTTACTTACCCACCGAGAGACTTAGAGCCGAAGAATAATTTCTTCAAACACCCGACATTGCGACAAACGACACGCGATCCGAACAGCACCGCGTCCGAAGACGTACTGACTTGGGTGCAGGCGGTTCCCCAGGTACCCGGCCCAGTGGTGGGGATAAGGAGGTGGTGGGGGTAAAGTGGTCAGAAGGAAGAAAAATTTATTTTTTTACAAACAACTCGTCCCAGCCGGTCTTTTACCGGACCTCCGTAACTCGGATTGGAAATATTTCCTGAGAAATATTTATTTTTTATTCTTTCTCAGGTGATGTTGGAACTTGGTCGGGAATTGGAGTCACCAACGTAACCTTACTGGCAAAAGTTAGCTCGTCTAAAAGTTTCTGAAACATTTTATCATCCATAGTGATATTTGTGTCCCTTGAGTAAAATTTTGGATTATTTTTGAAGCAACGTTTCATTTTTGTTAAAGTGGAAGTCTTGGACACCTTAACAGAATTATTTTGCTTGGCCAGCAAAAATTTTACTCTTAATAATTTTTCTCGCAAAGTTTCAGCCATAGATGTGTCTCACAGTAAGGTTTGGATAAAACTGAAACACTTAGTCCAGTGTTGTACCTTAGCTGGAAGTAGTGGGGGAACAGGGCTATAGTGGGGGAATGAGTAGTGGAGGGGGTAATGCAGACTGTTGTTGACAAGTGTAGAAACAGTTTGCTGGGAACTGTCCAAGGAGTAACACGTACTGTGCAGAAAAATTAACCGAGAGACTTGTGTAAAATTTAACTCCAAGAAATATTTAATGTAAGACTAAAAGAGGTAGAGCCAAATGAAAAATAATTTTGTAGGAGACGGGTATGGATCAGTTTTGTAGTAAAGTTCAAAATCCACTTGTGTGGAATAAAATTAAATTGTGAGCGAAAAATATTTAGCCACACCTGCAAAATACAAGTGTATGAAAATATTAGGAGACCTGTATAGCTAAATAAAAATTAATTTTGTATCAAACAGTCTTCCAACATTTCAGTTTCTAAGTCTTAACAAGTAAGGAATAAAATATTAAATAATGAGTGGAAAATAATTTGTTAAGTAAACGTAATTGTAGCAGTGTAACAAAAATTAATTTTGTGCAAAACAGGCTAGGTTCTGTTTTGCTAAGTTTAATAAGAAGGAAAAATAAAAATTTACTCACAGAAAAGTCGAGAGGTGGCGAGGTGTGGCGTGTTTGTTGGCTTTCAATAAACTGACTTACCTTCTGTTGAGCTACAGTTGGCCAGCTGACAAATAAACCAGTCTGTTATATAAGCATTATGTAACCGTCTCTGCCGGCTGTGCTGAATCCGGCAAGCTAAAATATTATTCTATAGTACACCTGACTTGGACTGAAAATATTCAAATTCCCAAGACCCCTCCCCCTCCCCCCCCCCCCCCCCTCGGCTCCGGATGAGAAGTGAGCCCCCCCCCCCCCCCGGGGGAGGAGGAGGAGGTGGCATAGCCCGAGGCGTTGCCATACCTTGACACGTGTTGTATAATGAGATCCGGTTAGTAATGTATTCAGGTGTGGCTCTTGGAGATTGTCCAATGCCGCAAACAAGTACGTGTCGAGGTCTGGCTGTTTACGTAACCAGATCCGGTTCCCCCACTCCTGACCGGCTCAGCTTCGGTTCTCTGAGGCTTTGCTTCCTCGCAGTTGGTTTCAAACACTTCAGCTGAGTGGTTGAAGCTCTGCCCTACAGGATTCGCAATGTAATGTTGGCGCCGCATTATATTGGGAATTCTTTTAGTCTAAGGCATGGCATGTGTAGTGTTAAGAAATATTTTATTTTGCGCTTGCTGCTTCTGCTAGGTCTTGGTGTTGGATTTATTTAGTCTAAGTGTTGTGTGTTGAAAAATATTATTTTGTACTAATCTTCACAGGTTGTCCCCAAGTTGAAATTTTTCTAAATTCGTATCTTGGAGGTACTCCTCCGTAAATTGGCAGTTAAAGTGTTAGGCTTTTTGAGACTTTACAGTCTCTGTAAAATAAAAATTTTTCGAGGTTTAGAACCTCAAGAATTATTTGTTACCAACAATAGCATGGCGCCTAACGAGCCCGGGGGTAGGCCCCTGGGGATCCACCCTTAGGCCTCTTTCGGTCAGGGGCGCTACTGGACCTCATCACTCTAGATGGGTGGTTGGCATCCTTTAGCACGAGGCGTCGGATCCTGACACTGACCGGTGTGCTAGGCAAAAGTCAGTACCTACGGGTTAAGACGGGATCCTCGGTCATGGTTAGCATGGCCTTTTCCAAATTATTGTAGCATGTTTCCCTTAAGGAAACTCAAAATTAAATAAATATTTTTTTATTTAATCACCTCCCCTTAAATGTTGAGATCCCCCCGATGCCTCTGGCCGCCGGCGGTCTTAGGCATCGGGGGGATTTCTTTTTTAATTCTTGAACGACCTTGACCCATATTCATGTGTGAATAAAATAAAATATTTTTGTTCCACATGTTATGTAGGTCAGTCATGACTTAGGCGGATTTTTGCCTGAGTTCTGGGACTGCTCAGGACTTAGAGCGAGATGCGGCTAAGTGTTGGCTGTCCAAACTGTGGTATAACCAAATTTTATTTTATGTTCACACATGAGTAAGGGTAGCAGGTATCCAAGAGTTAAAGTCCTAAGGGTAGGTGAAGCCCCCCCCCCCCCCCCCTCGGCGGCAGACGAGAAGTGAGCCCCCCCCCCCCCCCCCCGAATTTTTTTTAAAAATTTTTTTACCTTGACCAAAAATTTTTTGCTCCGGACAAAAACTGCGCCCCCCCCCCCCCCCCCGAAATTTTTTTCTGAAAAATTTTTTGACCTTGACCAAAAATTTTTTGCTCCGGACGAAAACTGCGCCCCCCCCCCCCCCCAAAAAAATTTTTTTTTCGAAAATTTTTTGACCTTGACCAAAAATTTTTTGCTCCGGACGAAAACTGCACCCGAGGGGGGGGGGGGGGGAGGGGGAGGGGGAGGGGGAGGGGGAGGGGGAGGTGCCAAGCTAGTAGTGTGAAATTGTTACTTCCAGTACAAGTTAAAATAGTAGTGGTAAATTGTTACCACAAACACAAATTTGTGTCTTTAAACTTCTAATGTAACTTAACCCATTTAAATGTAGGTGCCAAGCCAGTAGTGTGAAATTGTTACTCCCAGTACAAGTTAAAATAGTAGTGGTAAATTGTTACCACAAACACAAATTTGTGTCTTCAAACTTCTAATTTAACTTAACCCATTTAAATGTAGGTGCCAAGCTAGTAGTGTGAAATTGTTACTCCCAGTACAAGTTAAAATAGTAGTGGTAAATTGTTACCACAAATTTGTGTATTCAAACTTCTAATTTAACTTTACCCATTTAAATGTAGGTGCCAAGCCAGTAGTGTGAAATTGTTACTCCCAGTACAAGTTAAAATAGTAGTGGTAAATTGTTACCACAAATTTCTGTATTCAAACTTCTAATTTAAATTAACCCATTTAAATGTAGGTGCCCAGCCAGTAGTGTGAAATTGTTACTCCCAGTACAAGTTAAAATAGTAGTGGTAAATTGTTACCACAAATTTGTGTCTTCAAACTTCTAATTTAACTTAACCCATTTAAATGTTGCTACTTAAAGGTAGCACCGTTTTGGTGCTACCTTTCATGTACTATTTTCTACATGTCCAATTTTGCTTTATGTTTTTTAAACAACACTTTTAATTACCGGTTTAATGTAAAACTATAAAATATGTTTATATATATGAATTATTAACAAAACCTTAGTTTTAACATTAAATGTTATTAGGAAACTTCTAATTGAGATAAGCCATTTAAATGTTGCTACTTTTAGGTAGCACCGTTTTGGTGCTACCTATGGTGTACTATTTTACATGTCCAATTTTTGCTTTAGGCTTTTAAACAACACTTTTAACTACTGCTACCAGTCTACCACTGAGGTACCTATGAAGCGAGTTTGGTTCATCTTTTTTTTCTCTAGTTGCTAAGGTGTTTAGGAATTAAAGGTTAGAATTACTTTTAAGGTTAAAAAAAAGCACATGGTGCGAACAGAAAGTTCACTATTGTTTTAACATTAATGGTCATTAGAAAACTTCTAATTGAGCTTAACCCATTTAAATGTTGCTACTTTAAGGTAGCACCGTTTTGGTGCTACCTTTGGTGTACTATTTTTACATGTCACAAAATATATGGGCCTCTGCTTGACGCAGAGACAGGTACTTGGCCCCCGTTTCTACCCATTATTAAGTGTACTGAGACTTTAGGTTTTAAACAACACTTTTAACTACTGGTTTAATGTAAAACTACGAAATATGTTTATATACATGAAATCTTAACAAAACCTTAGTTTTAATATTAAAGGTAATTTGGAAACTTCTAATTGAGCTTAAACCATTTAAATGTTGCGAATTAAAGGTAGCACCGTTTTGGTGCTACCTTTGGTGTACTATTTTTACATATCCAATTTTGCTTTAGGTTTTTAAACATCACTTTTAACTACCGGTTTAATGTAAAACTACGAAATATGTTTATATATATATGAATTCTTAACCAAACCTTAGTTTTAACATTAAACCGTATTTGGAAACTTCTAATTGCTCACTCAGAGACAAGTACTTGGCCCCGTTACTCTCCATCATTAAGTGTACTTAGGCTTTATGTTTTTAAACAAGACTTTTAACTACTGGTTTAATGTAAAACTACAAAATATGTTTATATACATGATAACTTAACAAAACCTTAGTTTTTAACATTAAAGGTAATTTGGAAACTTCCAATTGGGCTTAACCTATTTAAATGTTGCTTAACCTATTTAAATGTTGCTAATTAAAGGTAGCACCGTTTTGGTGCTACCTTTGGTGTACTATTTATTCCTTGTCAATTTTGCTTAAAGTTTTTAAACAACACTTTTAACTAAGTGTTTAATGTTAAAGTACGAAATATGTTTATATATGACCCTCTGCTGACTTGGAGACAAGTACTTGGCCCCCGTTCCTGTCCATCATTAAGTGTACTGAGGCTTTACGTTTTTAAACAAGACTTTTAACTACTAGTTTAATGTAAAACTACAAAATATGTTTATATATACATGATAACGTAACAAAACCTTAGTTTTTACATTGAAGGTAATTTGGGAACTTTTAATTGAGCTTAAAACATTTAAATGTTGCTAATTAAAGGTAGCACCGTTTTGGTGCTACCTTTGGTGTACTATTTCTTCCTTGTCAAATTTTGCTTAAAGTTTTTAAACAACACTTTTAACTACGGGTTTAATGTTAAAGTACAAAACAACACTTTTAACTACAGGTTTAATGTTAAAGTACAAAATATGTTTACATATGAGCCTCTGCTGACTCAGAGACAAGTACTTGGCACCGTTCCTGTCCATCATTAAGTGTATTTAGGCTTTACGTTTTTAAACAAGACTTTTAACTACTGGTTTAATGTAAAACTATGAAATATGTTTATATATGAGCCTACGCCTGACGCAGAGACAGGTATTTGGTCTTGTTCCTGTCCCTAATTAAGTGTACTGAGGCTGTAGGTTTTTAAAAAAAACACTTTTAACTTCTGGTTTAATGTAAAAACTATGAAATATGTTTATATATAAATGATAACTTAACAAAACCTTAGTTTTAACATTAAAGGTAATTTGGAAACCTCCAATTGAGCTTAACCCATTTAAATGTTGCTACTTTTTAATGTAGCAACCGGTAGCACCGTTTTGATGCTATCTTTGGTGTACTATTTTTTTTTACATGTAAAATTTTGCTTTAGGTTTTTAAACAAAAATTTAAGTATTACGTTAAGGTCAAACTACCAAACATGTTTGTTATCTACATGAATTATTAACAAACTTTTAGTTTTAACTTTAATGATGATTTAGGAATTTCTATTTATGTGTAAAGTTTAACATAATTAGTTTTGTATTTGATTTTATTATTGTTTGGAACACTTGTTATGTGTTGTAGTCAAGCAAGTCTTATTTTGGTATAAAAAATAATAATCTTTAGCACATGTATGTAAAGCTAATTTTTTAATTTCAATTTATTAAATGAAAATGAATGTGGTATTAATGTAAAATATATTAAAAATCAGTTTTAAAAAATCTACAGGAAATTGTCAACAAATTTAAAATGTATCATATTACTGTTAAATGTGCAGTATATCCCTTCATTTTGCATGCCCAGTTGCGCTTCATCATTTATGAAAGTGGTTTGTTGAGTGTGCCCTTATTATTGACATCCGTAAAAAAATTGTTTAAATTTAACATACAATTGTGTATGCGCAGTAGTACTTGTCTACTGCGCATGCGCAGAAGGTTTCCACCACTCTTTGTCGGGTATATAAGCAGGTGGGTTAACCATGCATTTCATTGTTTGGCGAACTTTTGCCAAGTGAACATCTTATTGACAACTTCGGTTATTCCGGATATTTAAAAGGTGTATGCTATTTTTCTTACATTTGACTTCAATATGTCTGAACTGCAGTGTTACATGTTTGATAGTAAACCTGTAGCTGTATTATTTGATCGTGAAAACAATCCATGGTTTAAGGCTAATGATGTATCAGAAATTCTAGAATATAAAAGACCGCGAAAAGCAATAAATGATCTAGTTAAGGAAAAATATAAAAAGTTATGTAAAGATATTGATGGAAACAGTTTAGTGCTACCCTCTAACTTTCAAAAAAGTACCGTATTCATCAATGAACCAGGTTTATATTCCTTAATTTTATCGTCCAAGATGAAATTAGCTAAGCGCTTTCAAGATTGGGTGTTTGAAGAAATACTACCATCAATTCGCAAGTATGGAGAGTATAAACTAAAAAGAGAAAACCTTAAGTTGACTCACTCCTTACGTAAAGCGTTGTCAAATAATGAAAAACTAATTGAAACGTTAATTGATCAAATACCTAAAGTTGCTGTTATACCTGATGATATGGATTTAAAACATATCTTTTGTGTATTGGAAAAGGACACATACTATGAAAAGTATGGAGTAATGGAGTACAAGTGCATTCGTACAGAGAGGAGACGATATAAAAGAGCACTGAAAAGAGCAAAGGAAGATGGTTTTGTACCAAGTTTTACAAGATATCCTGTACCAAACAGTATAAATATCTTTAATAAAGCTAAGGAGGTTATGAATACTTATGGTATGCATTACGAATGTTCTTTGAATAACATACTGACCCCCCATAATTTTGTAAATATTGTAAAAATTATTCTTAATGAATAAACTGTATGAATGTATGTATGAATGTGGGACTTATTAGATTGAGAAGTTAAGGTATTAACTTTAGCTACTTATTTGAAAAGTCTGGTGTGAATGAAGGTCACTGGCGCGGTTGACTAAAAGACCCGTAAACCGTGTGTATGTGTGTGAATGTGTGTGAATGTGTGTGTGTGTGTGTGTGTGTGTGAATGTGTGTGTGAATGTGTGGAAAACGACGTACACCCACCTCCTCGCGGTGTTTTCTGGGTAACGCTAAGAGGTGTACAACAAATGTCTTGTAAACCACATGAATTAATCTATTTTTTTTTTTTTAATATACATTCATAGGTATATACAATAATAACATTTATTTAAATTAAACAAATTTAAAAGCATTTTAAATGCATACAATTTATAATTGTTGTCACAAAAACACCTCGTGCTTTACTAATAATAGATGAAAACGATATAATGTATGTATAAAATATGAGTTTTTTAATTAATGGAGCTAGAAAAAATAAAGATAGCATTAAATTAGTGTTACCATAAAATTTGTTTATAGAACAATAAGTTTTTCTTCATAATTATAGGTTAATATTTAAAAAAATGTCGAACCTGATTCCCTTATACAAATAATGAATAACAATCGCAATAAACACTTATCTTTAAGATACAAATGTGGTTAGCACTGAATCAGTGGTACCTTTAAATAATGTGAAAAGCCTTATATTTGGAAAAAAAATTATACATTTGCCTAAATAATACAATTTACATGTTTTCCTTCAAACTAACTTTTTAACACACCGATTTTGAACCATAAAAATGTTTTATATACTGGTTTTAAGATCTATATTTAGGTAGCACTAAATTAGAGCTACCATTAAGTTAATAAAATAGCTACATACATTTATAATTATATTTTATTATTTAATTATTAAATATATTTAATTTATTCAATATTTATTTCACTGACTCTTTACAGCACAAATAAGTATAAAAACACAAACTCTGAAACAAGTCAGTCATTTTAATTTTAATGTAAAATAATAAAAGCTCAAAACTTAATACTTTTTTTCAAAATTAAACAAAAGTAGCAACAAAATATCGGTGTTATCTTAAAATATTTATAGAAATTATAATATAGTATGGTTTTATTAATTTAAACTAAATTGAATTCATCCTTATTCTACACATAACGGTAAAACCATTCATTCTGAACCTTAATGCTTAGAACTCTGACATGTTGTTTTTCGAACTCTGACATATTGTCTTTATTTCAAGATACAGCTCAACCTTTCATTATAAATCTTGTTAATTTTTTAAATCTATCTTCTTATTTCTATAAGGGTTTTGTCTGTTACGTCCCTTTTTCTCTCGACCTGCTGAACCGATTTTTAAGATTGAGGCGTCATTTTAAAGCTTAGGATATACCGCAGTGACGAATTGTAATTAAAAAGGTCATATTGTTTCGGGCTTCGACCCTCCTGGCCTTTGATTTATTTCTAGAGGGCACTTTAAATGTTGACCAACTTTTATTGCAAGTTCTTTAATGTGAATTGTAATTTAACAGCTGATTACCTTCAGATGAATTTTAAAAGCCGGATAGTAAACAAAAATAGATCTCCGTCACTTCATAATCAACATTTACGTACTGTAGGTGAGATTCACTCATACAGAATCATAAAACGCGCAATTTGCGCACGGGCCACCTCGTAATATAATAAAAATATAAAACACATGAACTTTTAACTAATTTACCAATAGGGAATACGCTATTACGGTGTTATTCATGATAAGACTTAAGCCCGGGACCATGATACTTTTTCATTTTGAGATCTCTAAAAGCCAAAAACACCGTTTGTTCAATTTGATATATATATGTATGTGTCCATAAACACGATAACTTTTGAATGGAACCTCTGATTTTGATGAAATTTAGTACAGGGGTGTAAGCCAGTATCTACTTAATTGAATTTGTGAAACATAATGATCGGATTATGGGAACGAGGTTTGTAGGGTTTCTAAAGGGTTAAAATTGGGTTTTTGGCATTTTTTGAACCTCAATTTATTTTAAAATTCATGACTTTTAACTAAAACCATTCAAAAGAGCTTAAAACAACGAACAATTTAGTATTTTGAATTTTTACCTAACTTAAATGGTTATTCAGAAAATCCAAACACTATGTTTTACATGTTATTCTTATGGGAAATGAACAAAACCTTCTATCTTGCTTATTTATTGAAATATCTTGATAAACTTGGTATGTACATTAATTAGAAAGCGTTTAACTTATATCTGCTTATAAAATGCATATGGCGGCAAACCTACGTACTCACCTCTATGGGTTTTATGGAAAAATTAAAAAACACCATAACCTGATAAAATTTGGTATGTACATTCACTAGGTAGGGTTTAACTTATATTTAACAATGAAACCCATATGGCGGCAAACCTACATACTTTAAACCCCCATGGATTTTATGAGAAAATAGAAAATATACCAAAATTCCATTGGAAACTTGCTGAGTAAGCAGGTCTGCTGCGATGGGGGTATTATATTTATAGTTACATTAAGGTAGCATTATTTTGATGCCACCTTTACATAATAGTAGTTTTCATCACTAGGAGCAAAAGTGGGTCTTTTTGGTGCGCAATCGTGTTTTAAAAACGAGGCGCAGCCGAGTTTTTAAAAACGATTAAGCATCAAAAAGACACTTTTGCTCAGAGTGATGAACAACGTTTTTTATCATGACGCGAAATTAGACTTTTAGTCGTTAAAAATGTTAACTATAAAGTTGTATTTTCAAGGTTATATTTACAAAGTAAATATTATGCAGTGTTTACATTTCTGTTATTTACAAACAATACTCTTTATAATTTATTGTTTCCAAAATTCTGTTCATCAACATTAATGAATGAATATTAATATACTTATAAAACAGCTGACTTTTCAGTACTAGGACCTAAAAAATTCTCCAGATGATTTTTTAGTCCTAGGACAAGAAAGAATAGGTTTTGATACTATTGAGAGAACAAAAAACAGGCTGATTTCGTGCAGAATGATAAAAAATATATTAATTCAATTATCTTATTGTTTTATTGTGTATTTACATTAAATTTAGTCTACATGTGGGAATTGAGACACCAATTTTTGGAAAATGAATGCATATAATCATGGGATATAGTCTTTATTCTGTAAACCCGGCTTACCCCTTAATCGTTTCCCCTTTAAATTTTCATTTTAAATTTAAAGTGGAAACACTTCTTTTTACAAACAAATTTGTGCTATTATCATTCACTTTTCTTTGTTTAAATTAAATGTAGTCCTTTTTTTTACTCTACTTATAAAGCAGAAAAGATACTGGAACTTAAATCATATAGTTTTGGAACTTGAATCATTATTCCAAACATACAATTTAACTCTCCAATTGTAAATATAAGATGAGAAAAGCTAAAATTTCTATATTTATAGTTATAATTATAGGCATTTAGTCAAATGCCTATAACTCAATAATGGATTGACGGATTAGGACAAGCGATACATCATTGAAAAGGTCTATGTAAGACTAACATTTTAGTAAAAGAAGAATTTGGTTATCTTATTTTAGTCAAAAGTTATGCGAATTATTTCAAATAAATACCAAAAAAAACACCGTTTGTTCAATTTCATTTATATATATATATATATATATATATATATATATATATCAGTCTACCACTGAGGTACCTACGAAGCAAGTTTGGTTGATTTCACTTTCTCTTGAGCTGCGTTAGTCTTAACATGAAATTTATCAGTTGTTTCAACTTCTTTTTGCACTAACGTAACGTTTTGTTGTCTCACAATTTTAATTAATTGCGCAAAAGAAGTATCTCTAGGAGACATTCTTAACCGTATATGTAGCTCCTACAAATGCAAGCTTATTAATGACAAATTCACAACTTATAAGACCTGTTTAAATAAAAGACAAAGTGGTAAGCATCTTGACGGCGCAAGGTGCAAGTACAGACTAGAAACCTGGAGGTCCATAGCCTGCCATTTATGAGTTCTAAAAATGGGGAGGGGGAAGGAATAAGGATTGGGAAGGGGTAGGGTGGGGGAAGGGTAGTTTGGTTATTAAACGACTTGTGCTGTAAAATAGCCGCCAACATCCACACCTTGTTCGTAGCACTCCTTTATTGTTTGTGCCCACTGCCGCATGCGGTCTCTATCATTTGGTGTTACAAGAAAAGAATTACAATCATCATACAATATAAAGGAGCCGATTCGTACGTAAGATCCTGAGTCCAACCATTTATGAGCTTCAGACATGAATTTATCTATTGTATCGAATGGGGATTCTGGATCAATTGCTATAACTTTGAGTTCTTCATTAATTTCAACGGTATAATCATCATCTTCATCATCATCTTCACTGTCACTGTCGTTATTTAAAGTGTCTTCAGGTTGTTCAAAAACATTAGAAATTTCGGAGGAATTGAAATTTTCATTGAGACGAGGAGGCATTTTGAAGCAAGTAATATTGTAAACAGCAGAGACAAAACAACAAGAGTGGCTTGTAGAAGCGGAATGAAGGAGTGAACAACGCTCGCTCCACTTTTATAATGGTATACTAATGAGAGGGGTAACAGCTAGCCGTTATCGATTATTGACCTGGGAGGTGGGGGAAAGAAAGGAGAGGGGGTATTTATTTGAATTAATTCGCATAACTTTTGACTAAAATAAGATAACCAAATTCTTCTTTTACTAAAATGTTAGTCTTACATAGACCTTTTCAATGATGTATCGCTTGTCCTAATCCGTCAATCCATTATTGAGTTATAGGCATTTGATTAAATGCCTATAATTATAACTATAAATATAGAAATTTTAGCTTTTCTCATCTTATATTTACAATTGGAGAGTTAAATTGTATGTTTGGAATAATGATTCAAGTTCCAAAACTATATGATTTAAGTTCCAGTATCTTTTCTGCTTTATAAGTAGAGTAAAAAAAAAGGACTACATTTAATTTAAACAAAGAAAAGTGAATGATAATAGCACAAATTTGTTTGTAAAAAGAAGTGTTTCCACTTTAAATTTAAAATGAAAATTTAAAGGGGAAACGATTAAGGGGTAAGCCGGGTTTACAGAATAAAGACTATATCCCATGATTATATGCATTCATTTTCCAAAAATTGGTGTCTCAATTCCCACATGTAGACTAAATTTAATGTAAATACACAATAAAACAATAAGATAATTGAATTAATATATTTTTTATCATTCTGCACGAAATCAGCCTGTTTTTTGTTCTCTCAATAGTATCAAAACCTATTCTTTCTTGTCCTAGGACTAAAAAATCATCTGGAGAATTTTTTAGGTCCTAGTACTGAAAAGTCAGCTGTTTTATAAGTATATTAATATTCATTCATTAATGTTGATGAACAGAATTTTGGAAACAATAAATTATAAAGAGTATTGTTTGTAAATAACAGAAATGTAAACACTGCATAATATTTACTTTGTAAATATAACCTTGAAAATACAACTTTATAGTTAACATTTTTAACGACTAAAAGTCTAATTTCGCGTCATGATAAAAAACGTTGTTCATCACTCTGAGCAAAAGTGTCTTTTTGATGCTTAATCGTTTTTAAAAACTCGGCTGCGCCTCGTTTTTAAAACACGATTGCGCACCAAAAAGACCCACTTTTGCTCCTAGTGATGAAAACTACTATTATGTAAAGGTGGCATCAAAATAATGCTACCTTAATGTAACTATAAATATAATACCCCCATCGCAGCAGACCTGCTTACTCAGCAAGTTTCCAATGGAATTTTGGTATATTTTCTATTTTCTCATAAAATCCATGGGGGTTTAAAGTATGTAGGTTTGCCGCCATATGGGTTTCATTGTTAAATATAAGTTAAACCCTACCTAGTGAATGTACATACCAAATTTTATCAGGTTATGGTGTTTTTTAATTTTTCCATAAAACCCATAGAGGTGAGTACGTAGGTTTGCCGCCATATGCATTTTATAAGCAGATATAAGTTAAACGCTTTCTAATTAATGTACATACCAAGTTTATCAAGATATTTCAATAAATAAGCAAGATAGAAGGTTTTGTTCATTTCCCATAAGAATAACATGTAAAACATAGTGTTTGGATTTTCTGAATAACCATTTAAGTTAGGTAAAAATTCAAAATACTAAATTGTTCGTTGTTTTAAGCTCTTTTGAATGGTTTTAGTTAAAAGTCATGAATTTTAAAATAAATTGAGGTTCAAAAAATGCCAAAAACCCAATTTTAACCCTTTAGAAACCCTACAAACCTCGTTCCCATAATCCGATCATTATGTTTCACAAATTCAATTAAGTAGATACTGGCTTACACCCCTGTACTAAATTTCATCAAAATCAGAGGTTCCATTCAAAAGTTATCGTGTTTATGGACACATACATATATATATCAAATTGAACAAACGGTGTTTTTGGCTTTTAGAGATCTCAAAATGAAAAAGTATCATGGTCCCGGGCTTAAGTCTTATCATGAATAACACCGTAATAGCGTATTCCCTATTGGTAAATTAGTTAAAAGTTCATGTGTTTTATATTTTTATTATATTACGAGGTGGCCCGTGCGCAAATTGCGCGTTTTATGATTCTGTATGAGTGAATCTCACCTACAGTACGTAAATGTTGATTATGAAGTGACGGAGATCTATTTTTGTTTACTATCCGGCTTTTAAAATTCATCTGAAGGTAATCAGCTGTTAAATTACAATTCACATTAAAGAACTTGCAATAAAAGTTGGTCAACATTTAAAGTGCCCTCTAGAAATAAATCAAAGGCCAGGAGGGTCGAAGCCCGAAACAATATGACCTTTTTAATTACAATTCGTCACTGCGGTATATCCTAAGCTTTAAAATGACGCCTCAATCTTAAAAATCGGTTCAGCAGGTCGAGAGAAAAAGGGACGTAACAGACAAAACCCTTATAGAAATAAGAAGATAGATTTAAAAAATTAACAAGATTTATAATGAAAGGTTGAGCTGTATCTTGAAATAAAGACAATATGTCAGAGTTCGAAAAACAACATGTCAGAGTTCTAAGCATTAAGGTTCAGAATGAATGGTTTTACCGTTATGTGTAGAATAAGGATGAATTCAATTTAGTTTAAATTAATAAAACCATACTATATTATAATTTCTATAAATATTTTAAGATAACACCGATATTTTGTTGCTACTTTTGTTTAATTTTGAAAAAAAGTATTAAGTTTTGAGCTTTTATTATTTTACATTAAAATTAAAATGACTGACTTGTTTCAGAGTTTGTGTTTTTATACTTATTTGTGCTGTAAAGAGTCAGTGAAATAAATATTGAATAAATTAAATATATTTAATAATTAAATAATAAAATATAATTATAAATGTATGTAGCTATTTTATTAACTTAATGGTAGCTCTAATTTAGTGCTACCTAAATATAGATCTTAAAACCAGTATATAAAACATTTTTATGGTTCAAAATCGGTGTGTTAAAAAGTTAGTTTGAAGGAAAACATGTAAATTGTATTATTTAGGCAAATGTATAATTTTTTTTCCAAATATAAGGCTTTTCACATTATTTAAAGGTACCACTGATTCAGTGCTAACCACATTTGTATCTTAAAGATAAGTGTTTATTGCGATTGTTATTCATTATTTGTATAAGGGAATCAGGTTCGACATTTTTTTAAATATTAACCTATAATTATGAAGAAAAACTTATTGTTCTATAAACAAATTTTATGGTAACACTAATTTAATGCTATCTTTATTTTTTCTAGCTCCATTAATTAAAAAACTCATATTTTATACATACATTATATCGTTTTCATCTATTATTAGTAAAGCACGAGGTGTTTTTGTGACAACAATTATAAATTGTATGCATTTAAAATGCTTTTAAATTTGTTTAATTTAAATAAATGTTATTATTGTATATACCTATGAATGTATATTAAAAAAAAAAAAAATAGATTAATTCATGTGGTTTACAAGACATTTGTTGTACACCTCTTAGCGTTACCCAGAAAACACCGCGAGGAGGTGGGTGTACGTCGTTTTCCACACATTCACACACACATTCACACACACACACACACACACACACATTCACACACATTCACACACATACACACGGTTTACGGGTCTTTTAGTCAACCGCGCCAGTGACCTTCATTCACACCAGACTTTTCAAATAAGTAGCTAAAGTTAATACCTTAACTTCTCAATCTAATAAGTCCCACATTCATACATACATTCATACAGTTTATTCATTAAGAATAATTTTTACAATATTTACAAAATTATGGGGGGTCAGTATGTTATTCAAAGAACATTCGTAATGCATACCATAAGTATTCATAACCTCCTTAGCTTTATTAAAGATATTTATACTGTTTGGTACAGGATATCTTGTAAAACTTGGTACAAAACCATCTTCCTTTGCTCTTTTCAGTGCTCTTTTATATCGTCTCCTCTCTGTACGAATGCACTTGTACTCCATTACTCCATACTTTTCATAGTATGTGTCCTTTTCCAATACACAAAAGATATGTTTTAAATCCATATCATCAGGTATAACAGCAACTTTAGGTATTTGATCAATTAACGTTTCAATTAGTTTTTGATTATTTGACAACGCTTTACGTAAGGAGTGAGTCAACTTAAGGTTTTCTCTTTTTAGTTTATACTCTCCATACTTGCGAATTGATGGTAGTATTTCTTCAAACACCCAATCTTGAAAGCGCTTAGCTAATTTCATCTTGGACGATAAAATTAAGGAATATAAACCTGGTTCATTGATGAATACGGTACTTTTTTGAAAGTTAGAGGGTAGCACTAAACTGTTTCCATCAATATCTTTACATAACTTTTTATATTTTTCCTTAACTAGATCATTTATTGCTTTTCGCGGTCTTTTATATTCTAGAATTTCTGATACATCATTAGCCTTAAACCATGGATTGTTTTCACGATCAAATAATACAGCTACAGGTTTACTATCAAACATGTAACACTGCAGTTCAGACATATTGAAGTCAAATGTAAGAAAAATAGCATACACCTTTTAAATATCCGGAATAACCGAAGTTGTCAATAAGATGTTCACTTGGCAAAAGTTCGCCAAACAATGAAATGCATGGTTAACCCACCTGCTTATATACCCGACAAAGAGTGGTGGAAACCTTCTGCGCATGCGCAGTAGACAAGTACTACTGCGCATACACAATTGTATGTTAAATTTAAACAATTTTTTTACGGATGTCAATAATAAGGGCACACTCAACAAACCACTTTCATAAATGATGAAGCGCAACTGGGCATGCAAAATGAAGGGATATACTGCACATTTAACAGTAATATGATACATTTTAAATTTGTTGACAATTTCCTGTAGATTTTTTAAAACTGATTTTTAATATATTTTACATTAATACCACATTCATTTTCATTTAATAAATTGAAATTAAAAAATTAGCTTTACATACATGTGCTAAAGATTATTATTTTTTATACCAAAATAAGACTTGCTTGACTACAACACATAACAAGTGTTCCAAACAATAATAAAATCAAATACAAAACTAATTATGTTAAACTTTACACATAAATAGAAATTCCTAAATCATCATTAAAGTTAAAACTAAAAGTTTGTTAATAATTCATGTAGATAACAAACATGTTTGGTAGTTTGACCTTAACGTAATACTTAAATTTTTGTTTAAAAACCTAAAGCAAAATTTTACATATAAAAAAAAATAGTACACCAAAGATAGCATCAAAACGGTGCTACCGGTTGCTACATTAAAAAGTAGCAACATTTAAATGGGTTAAGCTCAATTGGAGGTTTCCAAATTACCTTTAATGTTAAAACTAAGGTTTTGTTAAGTTATCATTTATATATAAACATATTTCATAGTTTTTACATTAAACCAGAAGTTAAAAGTGTTTTTTTTAAAAACCTACAGCCTCAGTACACTTAATTAGGGACAGGAACAAGACCAAATACCTGTCTCTGCGTCAGGCGTAGGCTCATATATAAACATATTTCATAGTTTTACATTAAACCAGTAGTTAAAAGTCTTGTTTAAAAACGTAAAGCCTAAATACACTTAATGATGGACAGGAACGGTGCCAAGTACTTGTCTCTGAGTCAGCAGAGGCTCATATGTAAACATATTTTGTACTTTAACATTAAACCTGTAGTTAAAAGTGTTGTTTTGTACTTTAACATTAAACCCGTAGTTAAAAGTGTTGTTTAAAAACTTTAAGCAAAATTTGACAAGGAAGAAATAGTACACCAAAGGTAGCACCAAAACGGTGCTACCTTTAATTAGCAACATTTAAATGTTTTAAGCTCAATTAAAAGTTCCCAAATTACCTTCAATGTAAAAACTAAGGTTTTGTTACGTTATCATGTATATATAAACATATTTTGTAGTTTTACATTAAACTAGTAGTTAAAAGTCTTGTTTAAAAACGTAAAGCCTCAGTACACTTAATGATGGACAGGAACGGGGGCCAAGTACTTGTCTCCAAGTTAGCAGAGGGTCATATATAAACATATTTCGTACTTTAACATTAAACACTTAGTTAAAAGTGTTGTTTAAAAACTTTAAGCAAAATTGACAAGGAATAAATAGTACACCAAAGGTAGCACCAAAACGGTGCTACCTTTAATTAGCAACATTTAAATAGGTTAAGCAACATTTAAATAGGTTAAGCCCAATTGGAAGTTTCCAAATTACCTTTAATGTTAAAAACTAAGGTTTTGTTAAGTTATCATGTATATAAACATATTTTGTAGTTTTACATTAAACCAGTAGTTAAAAGTCTTGTTTAAAAACATAAAGCCTAAGTACACTTAATGATGGAGAGTAACGGGGCCAAGTACTTGTCTCTGAGTGAGCAATTAGAAGTTTCCAAATACGGTTTAATGTTAAAACTAAGGTTTGGTTAAGAATTCATATATATATAAACATATTTCGTAGTTTTACATTAAACCGGTAGTTAAAAGTGATGTTTAAAAACCTAAAGCAAAATTGGATATGTAAAAATAGTACACCAAAGGTAGCACCAAAACGGTGCTACCTTTAATTCGCAACATTTAAATGGTTTAAGCTCAATTAGAAGTTTCCAAATTACCTTTAATATTAAAACTAAGGTTTTGTTAAGATTTCATGTATATAAACATATTTCGTAGTTTTACATTAAACCAGTAGTTAAAAGTGTTGTTTAAAACCTAAAGTCTCAGTACACTTAATAATGGGTAGAAACGGGGGCCAAGTACCTGTCTCTGCGTCAAGCAGAGGCCCATATATTTTGTGACATGTAAAAATAGTACACCAAAGGTAGCACCAAAACGGTGCTACCTTAAAGTAGCAACATTTAAATGGGTTAAGCTCAATTAGAAGTTTTCTAATGACCATTAATGTTAAAACAATAGTGAACTTTCTGTTCGCACCATGTGCTTTTTTTTAACCTTAAAAGTAATTCTAACCTTTAATTCCTAAACACCTTAGCAACTAGAGAAAAAAAAGATGAACCAAACTCGCTTCATAGGTACCTCAGTGGTAGACTGGTAGCAGTAGTTAAAAGTGTTGTTTAAAAGCCTAAAGCAAAAATTGGACATGTAAAATAGTACACCATAGGTAGCACCAAAACGGTGCTACCTAAAAGTAGCAACATTTAAATGGCTTATCTCAATTAGAAGTTTCCTAATAACATTTAATGTTAAAACTAAGGTTTTGTTAATAATTCATATATATAAACATATTTTATAGTTTTACATTAAACCGGTAATTAAAAGTGTTGTTTAAAAAACATAAAGCAAAATTGGACATGTAGAAAATAGTACATGAAAGGTAGCACCAAAACGGTGCTACCTTTAAGTAGCAACATTTAAATGGGTTAAGTTAAATTAGAAGTTTGAAGACACAAATTTGTGGTAACAATTTACCACTACTATTTTAACTTGTACTGGGAGTAACAATTTCACACTACTGGCTGGGCACCTACATTTAAATGGGTTAATTTAAATTAGAAGTTTGAATACAGAAATTTGTGGTAACAATTTACCACTACTATTTTAACTTGTACTGGGAGTAACAATTTCACACTACTGGCTTGGCACCTACATTTAAATGGGTAAAGTTAAATTAGAAGTTTGAATACACAAATTTGTGGTAACAATTTACCACTACTATTTTAACTTGTACTGGGAGTAACAATTTCACACTACTAGCTTGGCACCTACATTTAAATGGGTTAAGTTAAATTAGAAGTTTGAAGACACAAATTTGTGTTTGTGGTAACAATTTACCACTACTATTTTAACTTGTACTGGGAGTAACAATTTCACACTACTGGCTTGGCACCTACATTTAAATGGGTTAAGTTACATTAGAAGTTTAAAGACACAAATTTGTGTTTGTGGTAACAATTTACCACTACTATTTTAACTTGTACTGGAAGTAACAATTTCACACTACTAGCTTGGCACCTCCCCCTCCCCCTCCCCCTCCCCCTCCCCCCTCCCCCCCCCCCCCCCTCGGGTGCAGTTTTCGTCCGGAGCAAAAAATTTTTGGTCAAGGTCAAAAAATTTTCGAAAAAAAAATTTTTTTGGGGGGGGGGGGGGGGGGCGCAGTTTTCGTCCGGAGCAAAAAATTTTTGGTCAAGGTCAAAAAATTTTTCAGAAAAAAATTTCGGGGGGGGGGGGGGGCGCAGTTTTTGTCCGGAGCAAAAAATTTTTGGTCAAGGTAAAAAAATTTTTAAAAAAAATTCGGGGGGGGGGGGGGGGGGGGGCTCACTTCTCGTCTGCCGCCGAGGGGGGGGGGGGGGGGGGCTTCACCTACCCTTAGGACTTTAACTCTTGGATACCTGCTACCCTTACTCATGTGTGAACATAAAATAAAATTTGGTTATACCACAGTTTGGACAGCCAACACTTAGCCGCATCTCGCTCTAAGTCCTGAGCAGTCCCAGAACTCAGGCAAAAATCCGCCTAAGTCATGACTGACCTACATAACATGTGGAACAAAAATATTTTATTTTATTCACACATGAATATGGGTCAAGGTCGTTCAAGAATTAAAAAAGAAATCCCCCCGATGCCTAAGACCGCCGGCGGCCAGAGGCATCGGGGGGATCTCAACATTTAAGGGGAGGTGATTAAATAAAAAAATATTTATTTAATTTTGAGTTTCCTTAAGGGAAACATGCTACAATAATTTGGAAAAGGCCATGCTAACCATGACCGAGGATCCCGTCTTAACCCGTAGGTACTGACTTTTGCCTAGCACACCGGTCAGTGTCAGGATCCGACGCCTCGTGCTAAAGGATGCCAACCACCCATCTAGAGTGATGAGGTCCAGTAGCGCCCCTGACCGAAAGAGGCCTAAGGGTGGATCCCCAGGGGCCTACCCCCGGGCTCGTTAGGCGCCATGCTATTGTTGGTAACAAATAATTCTTGAGGTTCTAAACCTCGAAAAATTTTTATTTTACAGAGACTGTAAAGTCTCAAAAAGCCTAACACTTTAACTGCCAATTTACGGAGGAGTACCTCCAAGATACGAATTTAGAAAAATTTCAACTTGGGGACAACCTGTGAAGATTAGTACAAAATAATATTTTTCAACACACAACACTTAGACTAAATAAATCCAACACCAAGACCTAGCAGAAGCAGCAAGCGCAAAATAAAATATTTCTTAACACTACACATGCCATGCCTTAGACTAAAAGAATTCCCAATATAATGCGGCGCCAACATTACATTGCGAATCCTGTAGGGCAGAGCTTCAACCACTCAGCTGAAGTGTTTGAAACCAACTGCGAGGAAGCAAAGCCTCAGAGAACCGAAGCTGAGCCGGTCAGGAGTGGGGGAACCGGATCTGGTTACGTAAACAGCCAGACCTCGACACGTACTTGTTTGCGGCATTGGACAATCTCCAAGAGCCACACCTGAATACATTACTAACCGGATCTCATTATACAACACGTGTCAAGGTATGGCAACGCCTCGGGCTATGCCACCTCCTCCTCCTCCCCCGGGGGGGGGGGGGGGGGCTCACTTCTCATCCGGAGCCGAGGGGGGGGGGGGGGGGGAGGGGGAGGGGTCTTGGGACTTAGAATATTTTCAGTCCAAGTCAGGTGTACTATAGAATAATATTTTAGCTTGCCGGATTCAGCACAGCCGGCAGAGACGGTTACATAATGCTTATATAACAGACTGGTTTATTTGTCAGCTGGCCAACTGTAGCTCAACAGAAGGTAAGTCAGTTTATTGAAAGCCAACAAACACGCCACACCTCGCCACCTCTCGACTTTTCTGTGAGTAAATTTTTATTTTTCCTTCTTATTAAACTTAGCAAAACAGAACCTAGCCTGTTTTGCACAAAATTAATTTTTGTTACACTGCTACAATTACGTTTACTTAACAAATTATTTTCCACTCATTATTTAATATTTTATTCCTTACTTGTTAAGACTTAGAAACTGAAATGTTGGAAGACTGTTTGATACAAAATTAATTTTTATTTAGCTATACAGGTCTCCTAATATTTTCATACACTTGTATTTTGCAGGTGTGGCTAAATATTTTTCGCTCACAATTTAATTTTATTCCACACAAGTGGATTTTGAACTTTACTACAAAACTGATCCATACCCGTCTCCTACAAAATTATTTTTCATTTGGCTCTACCTCTTTTAGTCTTACATTAAATATTTCTTGGAGTTAAATTTTACACAAGTCTCTCGGTTAATTTTTCTGCACAGTACGTGTTACTCCTTGGACAGTTCCCAGCAAACTGTTTCTACACTTGTCAACAACAGTCTGCATTACCCCCTCCACTACTCATTCCCCCACTATAGCCCTGTTCCCCCACTACTTCCAGCTAAGGTACAACACTGGACTAAGTGTTTCAGTTTTATCCAAACCTTACTGTGAGACACATCTATGGCTGAAACTTTGCGAGAAAAATTATTAAGAGTAAAATTTTTGCTGGCCAAGCAAAATAATTCTGTTAAGGTGTCCAAGACTTCCACTTTAACAAAAATGAAACGTTGCTTCAAAAATAATCCAAAATTTTACTCAAGGGACACAAATATCACTATGGATGATAAAATGTTTCAGAAACTTTTAGACGAGCTAACTTTTGCCAGTAAGGTTACGTTGGTGACTCCAATTCCCGACCAAGTTCCAACATCACCTGAGAAAGAATAAAAAATAAATATTTCTCAGGAAATATTTCCAATCCGAGTTACGGAGGTCCGGTAAAAGACCGGCTGGGACGAGTTGTTTGTAAAAAAATAAATTTTTCTTCCTTCTGACCACTTTACCCCCACCACCTCCTTATCCCCACCACTGGGCCGGGTACCTGGGGAACCGCCTGCACCCAAGTCAGTACGTCTTCGGACGCGGTGCTGTTCGGATCGCGTGTCGTTTGTCGCAATGTCGGGTGTTTGAAGAAATTATTCTTCGGCTCTAAGTCTCTCGGTGGGTAAGTAAAATATAAAAAATTATTTTTTTTTTCAAGTGGGGCTGCTGGGACAGGTCAATGACCCCTGACGGATACATTAGGTCGAGAGTCTGATCGCTAGGGAATAAAAAAAAAATATTTTTTTGCACTTTTGTGGTTCCTCGAGAAATTTCAATTTCTCAGCAAAATTTGAGGAATCGCAAAAGTGCAAAAAAAAATTTTTTTTGTATTCTTGCGTGACCTTGACCTAATTAACGTCAGTGACGTCATCATGATGACGTCAGCGGTAATGACGTCACCATGACGTCATTTATGTGACGTCATGTGACGTCATATGACATCATTAGTGACGTCATTCGTGACGTCATTGATGACGTCATCACTGCTGACGTCATCGTGATGACGTCACGTCCCAGCCTTCCCAAAAACACACTACTCATGCTAATTTAAATTTTACAATTCAACAAAAATTTTAACTAAAATACCAGATTACAAAATTGATTTATCTTTTAGTGCGTACTAAGTTAATGTTTAATTTAAAAAGGTGGCAGTACAGTATTTTCATTTAAAATAAAAAAGCTTTTTTATTTTCTGTCCCAGAAAACTATCTGATTTCAAAATTTAGCGACCAAACATTTTTACCCAAAATAAATATGACATTATTTTTTTCTACTCTAGCGGCCAAATTATAACATCTGAGGCAATCCTCGCAAACATCTTTCAAGTTACTACAAGTTTGGTTCTATGAATTTTTGCCCCCCATTCCACACAATTAAACATAATTAAATGTTTATTTATTTTTGCGGGGAAATTTACCCCATGTAGACGTAATTTTACAACTACTATAATATTTTACTCAGAACCTTCACTTTGCACATAGACATATCTTGCACAGTACCAATATCAATTAAATTATCAAACCTAAAAATTATCATGAATATTTTCAATATCACGTATTCTTCTTTTGACGGTGAGTCGGAGTCGTAGAGTAATTTCGGAGTCATGTGGGGCGGAGCCCTGCAGGTGCTTTCCAAGAGCGTATTTAAGTGAGCACCGATGATGGGCAAAGTGGATCTCCCATTCCTAATGTTCCAAATGATTCCCTTACGTCATCTTGTTTTTCATATTAGTTGTTTCTTCAATTCATATTAAAAATTGGCCATAAGAATAGCATTGCATCAGAAATGAAATCCTGTGAGGCGATGCCCTGTTTGAATTTTGAAAAACCGTTTGTTAGTGAGGACCCATAAGCAAAAATGAACGTAAATTCCAAATTTCAACAGCAATGATCCTAGAGTTTTTCAGATTCGTTGTTTCCTAGATTCGTATGAAAAATTGGCCATAAGAATAACATTAGATAGAAGTTTTGAAGTTCTGTGTGGCGGAGCCCTGATGTAACTTTGCAAAACGGTTTCTTAGTGAGCATCTATGAGCAAAGAACGTCGCCCATGCCCAATTTCAACATTGTAGGTCCCATAGTTTTTTAGATTCGTTGTTGCTTTGGTTTGGATTAAAAATTGGCCATAAGGTTAACATTAGATAGAAATTTTGATGTCCTGTGGGGCGGATACCTGAAGGAATTTCGCAAAACCGTTTCTTAGTGAGCGTTTTTTGGCAAAGAGGAAGGTCCATGCAAAATTTTAACCCTCTATACCCTATGGTCATTCAGATACTCTGATACATGAGTGAGTGGTATTTGACAAATATATAGTAGATATATAGTAGATATGCTCAATTTAACATCTGTGTTATGAAACTTGTGACCATAAGTTTACCATAAAAAGTTTCAAGTCCATTGGGGATTACCTATGATGTACTTCAAAACCAAGACAATTATATAATAATGTCTTTTATTACTCTACAAAGTAGCTTAAAATTAACAGTGGAGTTCAAAAACTGGAATTAGGCCTATAAACTAAAAAAATTTAATTATTTATTTCATAATGTTAGTGGAATATGATTACTCAAAACAGAAATATCTTATAGATCTTACTGGGAATACTTGTGCAACAAATGCGTCTCTTTAATTAGAATGTTTTGATAAATCAGTAGTTCGATTGCTTCTACTTTGCTTTCAACATATTTTCTCCTTCTACCGTATTACTCTTTGTTTTACTATCAATACCCAATTCACTTTGCAATTCGACAAAAAATATTCCTCGTGTTATCCAATGAACAAAAAACAAAGGGGGGTTGAACACATCAAAAGTTTTCTTTATTGGTCACCAAGATTTCCAAATTAGATAATTTAGTTACCTGCAATTATTAAACAAATAATAGAGGGATTCCAGAATTTTGCTTGTACTTATAACATTGTAATGTAACTTATAATGACATAAACGTATATTTTTGTATTAACCTCAACTATACCAAAACACTCTATAATTAAGTTGATTTTTTAAAGGATGACAGCAAGCACCTGACAACAGAGACTTTCTTGACGCAGTTCAAGAACGCAGTTAAGAGAGTGGCGCATAGCCATCCTCAGATGTATGGGAACTTGACTATGGACGAAGACAAAATCGAAGAATTTTTTGGAGATGACACCAAGGAAATCAAGCTCGGATCTGGACCCCTCTCGTCGTCACAGAAGTTAATGGTAACTGCTGGTTTTATATCAATTTTAACTTTCATGTATCATTAAATTTCTACGACTTTCCAAAAGAGTATCAATTTAATTCATTCGGTTATTTCTCCTAAATTCTAAACCTTATTATATAAACTAGTTTGGATAATGTTTTATGACAATTCAATTAGGGTTTAAAATATTAAAGTTGTTTGACTTTTTAATTATTTTTCCACTTATCAGTTGCAAAATCTGAACTTTAACTGCACTCAACATGCATCAATAATTGTACAGATTTTCACATAGAAGAGGCGTTTAATCAAACATATTTTGTAACATTTGTTTTAGGAGTATTGGTCTACAATTTACGTTTAAACACACTTACTTCACGGTCAAGTAGTCCTTAATTTGTTAGAAGAAATACGGGACGCCTTTGCTGCCCTGAAGATAATGTCAAAGCTTTAAAATAATAAAACACAAAACATGAACACGCAAATTAGACATCGACCACAATTACGCAAAAAGATGACATCGTGGGATTAGCATAATCGTTCCGTCACGACGGTGACATGCAGGACTCTGGGTGATCCAGTGGGATATGAACGACTGATGTTATCGGAGACCTTGAATATACCAGGCCAACATCAAGATCAGGGGAAACACCTTCGATGTTCTGCTGCAGCTGACCGCGATAGAACGATTAGATGATTAAATTTATCTGTGCGTTTCAATCCGTATCAATGTCTCAATGTTTTAATGAAATACGCATCAATGTCTCTGTGAAAACATCTGTGTCGATGTTTCAATATGTGTGTTTGTGTTACCTCTTAACGACAGTAAATGCATCCCATGCTTGATTCTGGCTAGTTGACGACTACATAATCATGACAAGTAAGTCGATAAATTAGGTTGTAGACCATTTTGAAACAAGATAGCTATGTAGACTAAAATAGCTTATATAAAGCCACTATAATGTGTCATGAAAGATAAACAGCTCAAGGGGTTAAACTATTATGAGTAAAACCTGCATATATAAAACATTAATTTCTGAAACCATTAATAATGTCGTTGAGATCAACTGTCATGTGTTTCAGCCATAGCTAACTCCAGTTTGAGTAACAGACGAGATGAAGCTCTAATAGAGTGGTGGATGGTATAAAATTTTCATTAATTCGAGTAATTTTGCATGCCTTAAGTTTTGAAAACTTTTTCAAATATTTCAGAACTCCGTCTCGAGCCGAGATGTCGCACTTAATACTCTTGAGAAGAAACTTGAAAGGTCTATCGATGAAACTGAAAAAGCTCAACTTAGAAAGAAATTGGATGCTCTGAAAATGGTAAAAAATTTTAAACAAGGAAACACTTCTAGCGTAGTATCTGTGAGTCTAAGCATTCAATACATATGAATGCATATGTTACCGGCAATGTCTGTGAGGCATTTTATACATTGCCAAAGTTCGCCGGCAAAGTATGAAATTATACATATTTTATACCTTGCGTAGGCATTCTAATAAAATATTTAAAAAATAAGTTGGAATGCCCGCTGTATTTTAAGCAGATTTTATAATACATTACCTTTTTTCCATGGATATCCGCTGTTCAAAATCAACGTACACGAATTCCCCCCCCCCACTCTGCTTATCACCACTCTCGCAATTTTGAACTGTGAATACCCTTAGCTTCAACTATATGTAATTGCTATAGATCTAACCATTTCTCACTTGGTCATACTTTCAAAGGCCTTAGCCATAGAGTCATATCAAATATGTGATGATAAATTAAAATA
The DNA here is from genome assembly GCA_030545055.2 of Neoaliturus tenellus. Classification (NCBI taxonomy): domain Eukaryota; kingdom Metazoa; phylum Arthropoda; class Insecta; order Hemiptera; family Cicadellidae; genus Neoaliturus; species Neoaliturus tenellus. The sequence goes on from CM061532.1 coordinate 125,412,956, forward strand.
AATTACATATTTGTATTTTTAATACAAATAGAAAAAAATAGCTTATTTGTAGATAGACAATTTGTGTTACAAACGTTAATGCCAAATAAGAACTTAATACAACCATTCGTTACAGAAAAAAATATTAAGTGTAAAAAGCAAAATGGTGGACAAAATCTTAACGAAGCTGAAATAAAAATTAATAAATAAAAAATTATGCTTAACATGTTAGATGTAATTTTATGTGCAGAATGCTAAAGTGACATTACATACACAAACATGAGCGGTCACCTCTGGCTAGCCTATGTGACTTAATGCCGTTACCGTACCTTGCTGTCTTTAGATCACCGCACAGGCCTCAATGCCCATGGTGACGGGCAGTGGAGGTTTTCTATAAAAAAGGCTCTAAACTTTTATTTTTTACAAAAAAACTTTCAAGACATTTCAACAAATCGATTAAAAAATATTTTACATCATAGTAATGATATAAACTTTTAATTTTTTAGAAATAAGTTTCAAGACATTTAAGACGAAAGAAATAAAATTGTATCAATTGTGTATAGTAAAATCCCCCCAAAATAATTATAATGAATTTCAGGGGAGACGCTCAGTGGATGAATTATTTTCTCATACTTTGAAAAACATAAATGGAGTTGAATCTAAGCCTGTTGTTGACTCCCGGGAAACTTTGACTCCAGAACTGATGCCATGCTACAAAACCATGGTCAGCTACTTCTCAAAGAACTGTGTCAACATCAACAAGGTACTTCATTCATACTATATTATTTAATGTTATTCATTACTTTATGCACATTAGTATCCATAAATCTCTGCCTAATTCATTATTTCGCAATTAGAATTTGTGTATCGATTTCCCATATATTATCAAAATTTATTATTAATAATATCATAATAAATAACAAACATCGGCCCCTGGAACACGACAGGGACACTCCCAGGAAACTCCATCATGTGCCGGTCGAAAGAAGGTGGAAAGGCACGCGTTATGTGGGCTCGAAAAGAAGAAGTCGATGAGCAAGGTTAGCTCAGAAAAGAATAAAAACGATGAGCTAAGAAATGAAAGAGGGGAAGAAAGATCCAAGCTCTAGAAGAAGGTTGATAAAGAGAGACTCACAGCTTGGCTCAAGAATCCTGGGTGGCCAAAACACCCGAACAGTGAAAAGCCCACTGCCCCTGAGAGCGTTATTAATTATAGTAATGACTGTGAAAATTGTGGATAACCATTAGTACCCTTTTTGAAACTTTTTTACTAATGGTATATAATAAATTATATTAATGTGTTAAGAGTTTAGTATCAATTGAACTTTTCACACAATTTTCAATCCACAATCTATAATAATTGAGTATTGGAGGACGAAGCATTTGCTTGGTAAACTTGTAAGAATTGTAATACGAGCTCGTTTGCTTCGCTTACTTGACAGGCTTAAGGAGCTACATCTTGATTAAAATGAATGGAAGACAGGTTAAAAATGTAACATACTAGTCTATTTGCAGAGCTATCAAAAGTTTTTTTGTTAAATTTATTAGATGAAGAGTGATTATAAGGATAGCTTGGGCACTTATAAGTATGAAAGAAACCGAATTCTCTTAGTCATTCCACCATCTCCAATATATTCTTCGTGACAAAAAACCCCATACAAAAACGAAATTGCAAATCCTATGACGAAAATAAATTGTCGTCCGTACAAACAGTGTTGGTTTTAAAATATAAACAGATTTAGTGTTGGAACGGGCATAGCTTGTAATAATTTTCTCTTCAAACTTAAATAAATGGCCTTCATTCATTTCTTGCGATGTTCTCTTGATATTGGGGTATCAATTAAGGCATACTATTTTCATAACGTGTGTCATTATAGAACATATACTTTGACCAATTGTAAGAAAATAAGTTGTTTATTATTAAGCCCAGATATCGCAGAAGATCCCTCCTTCGACTTCGATGTAAAGCAGGTGTATTGGTCGTTTGTATTGTATTAAAAATATAATTTAGACATAATTTGATCAAGTATTTTTCTTGTGAGAACTAAAATTGATCACAGAGATCCTTTCAGTTCAGCTTCAAATTCATTTTTTAGTATGAACTTTTGATAAAAAACAAAAGATGTTATGACCATAAACTAAATATCTTAAGGTTAATGTATCATATATCATAAATAATACATAAACAATATAAATAGAACTGTTTAATCTTCGTATTTAGTGTGCTTTGAGTTCTTGATGATTTTGTCATCACAATTGTGCTATATGAGCTCTATGAGTTTTATATCATTAATACATCAAAGTCAATTCTGGTCATTCTATGGTTTAAAATTTTCTTTGTTGCTTTTGTTTTTATTGTTTCCAGTTTTCTATTTTAGTTATCACTTATATTCCTGTTTCCTCGTGTTTTTGTGCTACTTGTTATTTTATAAGTCTTCGTGAATAGAGTCAGAATATGGTAAAACCTTATTTAATAACAATAACATAAAATGATAATATTTTTCAACAGAATCTTTTACTTAGTACCTAGATTTTTTTATTTTAGATTTGATAGTTAAAAATCGTATATTTTCAGAACACATACGCACTGGGACACTTGTACAAGTTGGTCAACCTGTGCGCAATGAAGGTATCAGCCGATGATGTAATCAACGTTCTATCAAAGGAGTGTACAGAAGAACACAGGGCATTGACGGGCATCAACTAGAGATAAAACCTGTTAATTACGTAAATGGTTGAATCGACCAAGTTTTATGTAAATAAATCAAATTTAAATCAATAAAAAATGTTACGATTTGTATCCATTGTGTACTACTATACCTCAATAAATGCACTCAACGTCCAAAGATTTATATTATATATTTACACAAAACCAAATACTACTTTCAGTTACTTGTATATCTAAATACTCTTAATGATTCTAATCATCAGTCCAATATATCCCACAATCATTGATCAGCGTTTACTAAACTGTTGCCTTTGTTATTGGTTTTTTCTATTTGATTGCAATATAAGCAGATCTCTTCGGATCTTCCAGAATGATGTGGTAGATTTTTTTATTGTATCACTCACATTTATCAAACCTTATACTGTGGATAAAATGTATTGTAAGTATGGTGGTTACACTAGCTTTAACCATACCACATAGCACACCAATTTCAACTTTTATCTGCGACAGGTAGCAGATGCAGCGAGGTACTATAGGGTTGAAACCTAGAACTAGAACCGTGTGAAGCGTTTTGTTGAGACTACTCTCAGGACGAAGACGACTGATACTTTTTTTCACCAGTCATGGTGTAGTAGACCGTTGCATACTAACGAGAAGTGTCCACTTCCTAATTCATTATATAGAATTGACTCACGAACGATCACAATTATTTTGTGTCCGATATGCGGATCTCAATACCCCCAGATTTTTCCGGTTCTCCCGCTGCCAAGATCATAACCAATGCAAATCACTTGAACATTATTGCAGTTTGCCTCATGTAACTTTATGCCATTATTTTACAATTTTGTAAACGAATATGCTATTTTTGACGTTGGGGATGGAAAAAGAAGTGTTTGCAACGGGAATTGGGAGAAGTAAGATGGTCATCATCTCTATTATTTACAATGAAAGTCTAAAAAAACGAATATGAAGAAAAATAGGGTATTCAGATGAGTAAGAAAGGAATTTTTCTTTGGTGGCAAATAAAATTTCGTCTTTGAACCAGAAATTAATTTTGAGCTTGGTTTAGCTACATGGACTCAAAATCTGGTCACTTGCAGCTGTAAGAGAGTTTTTAGTGGGTGAGAGTCCACACTACGGATGGATAAAGGTGAACATGATGTTGCATTTCTTTTCTTACACAGCCTGCATACTCCTTAAAAAATTTTATAACAGAAAAGTTAATAGAAGAAAGTAAATTTTACGTGTTGTTTGTGGAGAAAATTTAAACGCGCTAAAGGACATTTATCTTCGTAAATCTTTTGGTTAGAATATGACATCTGAAATAATAGGTTATGCACTGACAAGAAAGGTCTTAAAAGATTTCGTGTCCTTATTATTTTAAACTTTATAGCAATATTTTATTTTCAAACTAACTCAAATGTCATTAAATGGTCCCAATAAACAATAACATTAAGGAACCATAGTTATTAATTTATTTTAAACCAATAGGCTACGATGGCATCGTTTACAGTATATCTTAGTTTTTATCACAATATTAAACAACGACTTTGTGCAAAATTGTCCACAGAAAAACAAATGAAATTGTTTAAAACTTGTCCACAAAAAACAAATGAAATTGTTTAAAACTTTGTCTTAGTTAGCAAATAATTAGAACGTGGTTTTCCAAACTACAATTTACTACGAATGAGGGATCGCAAATTGATTGCTTAGATAAATGCATTTTAATGTTTCGATGCCAGTGTTGTGCCAGCTGCCGCCCGGTAAAGGGGGCTTGAGGCAATTCAAAACTCTAAATGCCAACAAGTTATTTGTAAAATGTGGTAAAGTGTGTGATTGTTTTGTTAACCACATTTCCCTGAGGCTTACCGGTAACAACCATATCAATTTATGAGACTCTTACTAATTTAAATTATTACTACTATGATTTTCTTCCAGTAATTGAATAAGTTGACAACACGACATGACATGATCCAAATAATCATAAAAATAATTGTACAGTTGGTTGCACGAGACGTGAGACAGCCCACCAGAATTTGTGCTTCATATAACCAGGTTAGGCGTATCTCATGCAACATGGCGTGGATTAATCATTATAATGATATACAGTAAAATAATTACTAAGGTCTTCAATTCAAATTTAGGCTGTTAAATTGCCCATATGTAGCACAAATCCTGGCAGGCTGTCTAAGGTCTTGTGCAATCAACTGTATGTTGGCATGTTGTGCTGAACATGACTGCACTACAAAACACAGATTCGAACACTCTTCAGCGCTGCCACGGTCCCGAAGGTTACGCCACCGACTCGCCTCTATTGCAGTACACATAACCTTTACAGTGTACCGTTGACGTCGTCAAAAAGAAATTGCATGTAAATTACTGTACGTGAACTAAGCAAAATGTTTGCGTTATGACAAGAGTTAGCTAGGTAATCAAAACACTTTTTACACTATTATGTTTCCTCAAGTTTTAATAAATTTGTTTTAACAATACAGTTCGTAAACATCTTAGTTAGAACTAACTCTTGTATATATTAATGGAATACAGATTTGTATTTAAATAGTACTGTAAAGTGAAAATGGATAATACAATGGATACTAAAAAAAAAAAAATCAAATACCCAATACATTATGAGGATACTGATACATTATACTTTCTATAATATTTATTCTGAAAACATATCATGCCAATGTTTTAGGCCAAGGTAAGAGACTAACAAGAGTTCTTTTTTTACTTTATTAATAGGTGCTACACAACATTCTACTTCAATTCATGATTTTTCTCCAGTTCTACCTAGTTCACCTACAAATAAATCTAGTGAAAATTGTATAATGCTTATGAGCTACTAAATTCTTTTATAATGTCGATCTTTTAGTTTGTTTAAAATAACAGCTATGTTATCTCATGGTCTTTGACTATTATCATAAACGTCACTATCCACATACTTCTTATACATATAATTGACATTTACTTGTCTATCATTATTATTATTATTATTCGTACAGTGTAATGCAAAAACGTTAAAATAATACTGCAATATCCAATAAAAATTTACATAAAACTTCGTTGTAAAATGAACATTTTGTAATCATTGATTGAGGATCTCACGCAACGATTTTGAGATTTTGAGGTCGGATAGCAGCATGATAATTGCAATAGTTTCAACTATGTCATTTGGGATATTGAATTATTATTGCATTACACATTTAGTAGCGATAATAGTCAAAGAATATATATAACAAGAAATTGAAAAGATCTTCAGTGAATAGCTTTGATATTAGTTCTTATTAAATATATGTAAATAGTGGTAACGGTTTTTAAAACTACGGATACATACATCATCAGCAATTCCAATTGAAATACCTGTGTTGGAACTTCAAGCGAGGTATGTTAATTAGTTCCCAGATAAGACGCAAGGACTATTTTGAGTTTATGATTCACGAAAACGGCTTTAATTTGCGCTTTCATTAACTGACGTAGAATAAAAACAACACCCCAGTGATAATAATTATTTTACTATTCATATAATTTATGGTATTTCAATATCTTTCTAAACTTAAAAGTTTCCAGTCGTATTATTTTCAAAAGATTCCTTTAAATTTCACATGAATGTGTTACATCCCTTTTAGGGATTCATTTTATCTTCAATACCGAATATATATTTGCAAATATATATTAATTGAACCTCAAGTAAACATCAAAAAAAACTTTGATTTCGTATTCATATAGTCTAGGTATTTCGAAAAATAACCAATAATCTGTTTACTCACATAGAGTTTTTTTAATATCGCAACTTCAACTCAAAACTAAACTTTAAAAAATATGAGTAGTCAGTGAGAATATATAATTAAAAAATATCAAAATCTTAGTAGGTAAAATGCTCATGAGACACACCTTTTACTTAACGAGTCAAATCCAACTTAACGTTGTGTGTACGTAGCCTGTAGTATCTCCTGAGCTACATAAAAGTAACCATCAAGTGGATTTTTTTTTACGATGGTAAAACATTGTTTTTCATTTTTATCTAAGGATATTTTAGCATAAATAATAACTCTTTGAAAGTCTACCAAACTTTTAAGTAGTGTAATAGTAAGGCTTTTAAAACAGTTCAAGGTCACCCGAGCGATGACGTCATCGATGACGTCATCGAGGTCAATGACCCCATCGATGACGTCATCGATTGCATCATCGATGACGCCATCACCAATGACGTCACTTCCTTGACGTCACACCCATGACGTCACAGAAATGACGTGCTGATGACGTCATCACCCCTTACGTCACCAAGATGACGTCATCGATGTCACAAAGGTCAAGGTCACGCTGAAACCTAAAATTTTTTGGCACTTTTGCTGTTTCTCGCACTACGCTCCGAGTTTCAGTCACAGTTACCATGACCTTGACAACTTGGAGCGAATTTGCGATGAGAAACAGCAAAAGTGCTGAGGAAACTTGAAGTTTGCAACGTGACTCTGCCTAAACCGTCATGTGACACCGCTCGGGTGACCTTGAACTGTTCCAAAAGCCTTACTTTAACCATTACTGCAACCGCGATGTGCACCCTACGACAGACACCGAGCGACTGACTGTCCGGCCCCGCGCACTCTAGGTATATGGGAAGTGGTGGGGGGAACTGCGAAGACCTCGGGAAACTCGAAAATGTCAAGCCAGGTAGCACCGTTTCGGTGCTACCTTAAATTTACATGTTAAAGTGTGATGACCTTGAGGTTGACTGTGAACCTGGGGCTTAGGATTGAGTTTAACAGCTTGACGTTTTCGCCAGAGTTCAAGTGTGGTGACCTTGAACTGGTTAAAATTAAAACTGCACAGCAGACTGCACAACACGGATGTGCACCCTACGACAGCTGCCGAGCGACTGACCTCCAGGCCCTGCGTACTCTAGATATATGGGGAAGTGGTGGGGGAAATTTCAAGGTCATTCAAACGGAGTTTTAAAAAAGTCAAAGAGTAGAAAGACTACTCTTGTGAGTCTATAGCGATTTCATTGATAGTGAGTGCTTCGGTATGCCAAGTTGATCTGTATTGACACGCTCCTAAATAATGTTTGCAAAAACCTGCAAAATGATTGTTGCACAATTTGCAGCCAGTTAGCTGTTTTAGTTTAAATTCAATGCAACGTTCAGGGCAACAAGTGTACTTATGCCCTCTCATTTGGTACACATGGAATGTCTTCAACTTCGGTTTCGGCTTCTTCCAAGACTTGCACTTACACATGCACTGACCAAAAGCTTCACATGTTCTACAAGCCAGGCCATCCACCACATCAATGTCATTCGGCCATGAAAAACATTTCTGTTCGCAACAGTAGTTGAGTTGACTTTCCATGTTGCTGCGGTGAAGGTGCGCAATGAAATGATGCTGTAGTCAGTGAGAGTGCACCTTAAATAAACTCAGTGGAGGGGGAAAGGTCAAGGTCATTCAAACAGAGTTTTAAAAAAGATGACTAGTCGTCCTCCTCGTCCGTCGTACTTGGAGAGCTGTCAGACGAAGAGCCCCGCGCAGGTGCTCTCCAGATGAAATGTATATCTATTTGAAAGCGCAGGCCGGGATCTTGTACCATCAACTCCTTTAATCTATTACATACCAATTCCACTTTGTACACATTGTTAATAATCAACACCCAAGGCTTTGGCTGAACATAACGTGTAGTTGAGTCAGCCTCGCAGACAGTTACATCTTCCGGTGATATTGGAGTGTATAAATGTGTAAAATCTCGTTGCTGAGGCTGGCTTGAAGTTGAAGGTTCTGTGCCGACCCTGGTTGCATCAAAATTCAAATCCATTCTACATTCAAGAGGTCCAGGGTTCCCGTTGAATACATTGAGTAATTTTTGATACAAGACTTCCACTTCTGTCGCATCCTGTAAATGAACAGTCCACCGCAAGGGAAATGCTTCGTCCGTAGTGGAGTCAACTTGAGAAAGAGTTCCTTCCGCCATGGCAGCTAAGCAAGGAATGAGGTGAGCTGCAGTCAGTTGTAACATTATCGAAAAGTAGAGGGGGAAATTTCAAGGTTATTTAAAATTGGGTTTTAAAAAAAGGAAGGAGTGGAGGGGAAAGTTCAAGGTCATCCAAATTGAGTTTTAAAAAAAGGAAAGAAGGTCACTCCCCATCAGCCTTGTCGTTGTCTCCTACATCTTCATCCGCATTAGATTCACTGTATAGGTAAATCGGTGACATTGGTGAGTATTGCGTTGAGTGTTGACCGTTGTTGTCCTCCTACCGCAATGTAACTTGCGACCAATCACAGTTGAAATTCATTTGTATTATGATCCCAGGGTTGTCCCGCAGTATTTCTTTCATCCGTTCACAAATTGTTTCCAAATAGTGAACACTGTCGATGGATAGTGTCCAACCTGTACTCGTTCCAACATCAGTAGTGGAGTCAGCTTGGCTGATGGTGTTGTCCGCCATGGTTGCTTGTCGAACAAGGAATGACGGGTGATGTGATACTCATGCAGGAACATGGTGAAGTGGTGGGGGAAGTTTCAAGGTCATCCAAACGGAGTTTTAAAAAAAGGAAAACCTACAAAGTAACATTGAAACTTTCCAACTGATGGTGGCGGGCGTTTTCTTCTGCAACCTTGCCGACACATGTGACTATACCATATAGTATGAAAAGTACAACCATAATAAGGCCGAACAATAAAAGATAGCCGTTGACTATCATGATATTTTCTGAGTGGATCTGCTTTCTTCTTATCTCCCTCTCTTGCATCCTCTTCTCTAACTCGTTGATGAAGTCGCAGCATGCGTGAGGACATCTTTCATCTGTTGGTAGGTTTGCCATTGTTGATGTTGTCGGTTTGGCTGTTGAAGATGGAATGAGGTTTCCAATCGTGATGTGCCATGTACACCAATAGTGAAGTGGTGGGGGTAGCAAAGCAGTGGAGGGGGAAGTTTCAAGGTCATTCAAATTGTGTTTTAAAAAAACCTATCTTGTTACTGAGCTAATATGTCAGTAACAAGATAGGTGTTTTTGCTCTTTTACTTCTTTAATATAATGAAAAAATAAACATATTCTACAATGGTTAGAACAAGAAATACAACTGCTAGTCAGCTGAAGTAATCCAAGTTGTCCGGCTCGGTCTTCATGGACGTCGGTGAGGAAGCTGTCGATGAGTGTCCAGGCTCTTCCTTTGGCTGCCGGGTGTTCCGTATATTGCAAGCGTAGACTTGCACATTTATACGGTAGCCTCTTGCCACCATTAGCTGCAACTCCTTGTACAAATCGTTCAGCTCCTGTTGCGTCTTGATAGTCACCTCCTCATAGCTGGCACAGCTTACGTTGAGAGACATCCTGATGTTGCTAGGTTGGCTGCTGGAGTAGAAATGAAGCCAAGGCACAGCGCTTGGAGGTATATGAAAAAGTGGTGGGGGTGTTTGCATTCAAACAGGTTTGACTTGTAGCGTGGTGGTGGGGGTAACTGTGAAATGCAAAGGTCAAAGGTCAAGGTCACCCGCGAAGTTTAAAAAAAAATGCAACATATCAATATGTGACAAACTTCACATATTGATATGTTGCATTTTTTTGTCTTTTGTATTTTTTTTTGTTTTTTTATGGTTTATTTATTTATAAAACGTTTCAATAACATATTTACAACAGTAAAACTTAAATCTAACACTGCTGCTTGTCGGCGATGTGGATGGTCAACTCGGTGGAATTGCTACCCGTGCAACCGTGGGAAACCAGGTAGAGACAGCCGGGTTGGATGGAGCGCAGATCCTCGTTCTGGAGGAGATGGACGAACCGTTTCGGCAGGTAGACTTGGAACTTGGGCTCATCCCCCGGAGTGAACGGTGCCTCGCTAAGACTGCAGCAGATGGCCTCTCCAACTGTAGTCTCCATCTTCTTCATGGCGTGGATAATGTAGTGCTTCTCGTCTTTAAGTTCGGAACACTTCTTGACGGGTAGTATGGTAGATTTGGAGTGAGCATTGAACTGCTCAACCAAAGTTTGCAGGAACTGGTGAGATGCCATGGTCGAGATATAGATCGTCTTCTTCGTCTTCTTGCTGGGAGATGTTGTCGTCTCGGAATCTCGAGTAATACTCATGCCAGGTCCCGGTCTGCTCCTCACTTATATAACCCCCGTTACCCCCACCACTCCCCATTTCCCCACTTTGAAGGTAAGATGCGAGTTTATAGGCGTTTTTTAAAGCGCAATGTCTATCTTTTTCATGTTCTGGACTTTTAGTACAAATACAAACATTTTCCATCGTATACTTGTAATTTTTATCCAATTCCACATCATTAACCGGAACATGAGTAAATCCTTCGATCCATCTTTTCTTTTCCAGCCCCTTTGTGTAAATATTGGTAAACTTGTCTGAAAAGTGATGCATAATGTGATACAAGTCCGTGTAACTTGTAAAACCATCATACCAATCGATATGATGGAAGTGTTTTGAAATCCATCTGTTGGTAGTAGCGGCTTTACTGGTTAAAGATGAATAAGAACATGGTGGTTTAAATAAAAACGAATAAGGAACACTTGTATTGATGTCGAAAAACACAAGTTCTTTTATGATAAATCTATCATCATTACCCCGAAACGCTTGGAACTCAATTATACCAGGTTTGGACTTTACTTGTTCTTCTTCCTTGTCCATTGCGAAGATCACTCGTCTGCTCATGACGAAGTCCAAAGGTCAACTGATTTCCACACCACGGTAGGTACGACTTTTATACCCGGCCGTACAGTTGTTGGCGCGTTGGTGTATATTTAACGTGGGCACCGTCCCCGGTAGGCCTAACCCCACAAAGTGTTTGATATTGTTTTAAAAATTAACCATTGCTGTGTAGTTAATTGTCATTTAGGTTTCCATCTTTACATTTTCCTTGTTTTCATTTTCATCACTAACACTTGATTCTTCTCCTCCTTCTTCTTCCTCTTTTTCATGTTTTACTGATTTCTTATGTAGTTGAGCGTACTTTTCCAATTGTCTCCACATTTGTACTTCATGAGGAACCCTATTGAATATAGAAGTATCTACAGGTCCGTACAATATAGGTGCGTCCGGTTGTTTGTCCAAAGTGTCTTCCAGATAATCTTTAATAATTGAACTTGAAAACACCAGTTGTCTCAAGTATCTCGTTATTGGTTCAGTTGCACAAGTTAGAATAAAAAACTCTTCTCGATTAAGTTGAATCTTGTTATCATGTCTTGTTGTGTCTCTAAACCGCAACTGATGATCACCACGATGTTTAACAATATCGATTTCCACATTTGAATCCAAAAGGCCTACTCTTGTCTTTCTTCCAAACATGTTACTACTTAAATAGCATTCTAGCAGATGCAAGTGTTTCATAAACGATTCCCAAGCAGTGTCCGTAAACAAAATCATTTTGGGTCCATGAGTTAAAATTACAGTAAGGGAATAATCTGTAGATTTCATAACACCGATTAAAACACTTTTGTCCAAACTGGAAGAGATTGGGTAAAATATTCGCAAGAATACCTCACTTAATATGTTAGGAGAAATATTATCTTCAATATCCCTTTTCCTCTTGTGTGCATTCTTTCTTCTTTTACCTTTTTCCTCAACATTATTACTGGCGTGGAGTTGTCCGCAAGCGTTGTGTTCATCTCCCTCCGGTTGACCTTGAAGATCTAAAAAGTCGGATATCTCCTTCTCAATATCTACTACATTTTCTTGTGTACCACTAGGAGAAGCCATATTGAATAAGATGCTACCCATACAACAACAGGCAACAAACTGATAAGGAGCGAGCTGAACGCTCTGCTTTTATACTCGCGGAATGCATTGGAATGTAGGAAAACCGGTCTTTTACAATACATTTTTAACAATTCCAGTTAAAGGTTTGTATGTTACGATTTTATCATGTAGAATTAAACAGTATGCAGTTGTATTAGCCGATATAGGCGCGTTGAATTCCATTTCTATTTTTATATCTACACTTGATGATTTTACCGATTCATTTTGTTTAGAACAATCGATTACAACTATAGGGTAACCATCTAAGTATTTTTCTGGTGATAGTAAAGGTGCATTCGTTTTACCATAATATGAACTTTGGAATCTTGCATACATATCGTACAATATGCTGTACTTTTTATTAGCGAATGACACATTTAAATTATCGTATGGAAAAAATTGTGAATTTAAATAAACTTTAATATTTTTCAAGTTGCAATGATCAAATTGGCCTGCATGTTTGGTGATGGTGTCTCTTCTGCCTGTTTGTAAACCAAATATAATATACCTGGCTCGTTCCACATAATTAGATGTTTTAACTGTCCAAGTGTGTCGATCCGTAGTTGGCAAGCTGGGATGTTTATGAAATTCCCAACTTCTAAAAGGAATTACAATATCACGATCAGCCTTTAACTTTCTTAATAGTAGCATTCTATGCTCGTCAGCTAATTTTACATGTGGAACTCTCCATACAATTTTGTCTAATGTTAATTTCCATTCTAAAGTTGCATCTGTTGTAAGGTCTGGAGCTTTAATAATATCTTTATCGTTTGAAGATCTCAACAAAACTAATTCTTGTTTAACGTTTAATATTATTTTCCTATAATCTTCAGCAAAACCAAGCAACAAACGTAACGGAATATGAAAATCAAAATTTCCATTTGTATCTGGAGTGATTGTGTCTTTTGCAGGTAAAACCCATCCTGCAGGTTGTATTAAATTGGTTTCATTAGGTGATATAGATGTTAATCCCTTTAAAGTTGTTGCAATACCTACTTTTTTAGTAGAATCAACTGTTACACCTGATATTTCATATCTAATTTCATCAAACAGGAAAGCCATGGGATTATTTATAAATGGAACTGTTGTACCAGTAGTAGTACCGTCCTTTTTAGTAACTTTTCCTTCAATATACAAGTAACTTTCACATGGTAGTGTGTAAATGTCTTGATTTTGTATGGGAATACGAATTTCATCGTTATTGTTTAATTTTGATGAAGTGTAAGGGTTGTGGGTGTGATATTCTTTTTCCCATAGGGTTTCGTCGAATGTTGGACCCTGAGCTATATCCAGTATATCCATTATCGGTTACTTTTAATCCAATTTTCTCTAAGAAACGAATGTTCTCGCGTGTTAACTCCTCCACAGCTGAAGAGCTACTAATGCGGATTCCTGTAGGTTGTTCGCTTTTAAATGTTAAACCCATGATTTTGTATTAAAGTGTTGATTTTAAATGTAATCTAACCGTAATAGGCTCTTCTCGGAAATCTATCAAGTTACCGTCTTGATCCAATACGTTCAACACGATGTCTGAAATGAAAGTGGTGTTCAAAGGTAGATATACCAGGTTTTGCGGCTTTTCAACAATTTTAAATCCAGGTGGTACACTGGGGTAAAAAGTATGTATTATATGAGTATTTGCTCCATCTCTGTAAGCTCCTTGTATAATATTACAAGTTATGTCTATACTATTGACTTTTAATATTGTTACAGTTTGTTTACCGGAATGTGTTTTATTTGGTTCTAAAATCGCTCCATCTTTGGGAAATCCTAATAAATCACCAATTGAGTCTGACTTACTGAAATCTATATAATATTTTGAAGTAAGCTCAGCTTTCATTGTATTGTTATTACCTTTTAGCGTTATATTGTCTTTTCCCATTTTATTTTGCAAAAATTCATTAATATGATCAATTTCATAAGAACCTGTGGGTAGAGTGCAAACTTCCAAGTCTGTAAACTTCCCACTGGCATCTTTTCCTTTATAATAATGCAATAAGTTATTTTTACCTTCCGTAACATTGGGAATAGAGTTGTAAGTTGTAAAATCCAACAGTGCTGCCTCCCAAAATCTTCCTTTTTGCAAGCGTAACGCTGGAAAAAGGATACTTCGTAAAGTGGACGATTTTCCTGTTAATGATACCGTATAGGAAGACATCTCAATAGTGACTGATACTTTTAGCTAGGAATTCCAAACATAAATGGCCGCATATTGAAGTATTATCAGGTTGTTCTCTTTTATAGTTGTAATATATGTTTTTAGCAGATTTAAAGTAATGTTCAAGTTCTTTAGGTGGTGGCAAATTTCCAAAACTATCAAAATAATATACATTACTATTTAGTTTCTTATAACACACCCAATGGGTGCCGGACCCTTCAGTATTATCCAAATTTACGATTCCAGTCTCATTTTTCCATATTTTCTTTGGTAAACTGTCTTTCATAAATACTCCGCGGAAAAATGGTATTTTTAAACAGGAAATATATTTAAATAATTCAACATTAGTCAACGCTTTATGTGGTATAACCAATTGATTTCTTTTATTTAATATGCACGATACGGTCTTAGGTATAGACCAGCCCCGTTTTTTACCATTGACCATATTGTCGGTTTTTTATTATTTTTCCTCGGAGAACGTCTTTTTAGTCTAATATTACCACCATGTTTTCTCTTGGTTGATCCTTTTTTATTCTTACCCCTCCTTTTTCCACCTCCTACCGCTGTTTTAGCCTTCATACCTGCTGTTACCGCTAAAGCTGCTGCTTTTTCCGCAATACTAGCGTCACTAGACTTTACTCGTTGCCAAGCTATATTCGCTAGCTTTTTATCAGCGATTGACCTATTTTTTGAATCGGTAAACGTGGAATATGCGATATCGTGTTCTTTACAAGCCTGATCTAACTTATTTATGCCTGGATCACCTCTTTCCAGTCGTTTTTTCAATTTAGTTCCTGGTCCGCAATACTGATAACCTCCCGGTATGTGAAATTCGTATGGTAAAGCGTCTATTGCTCTGTTTACGATAGATCCTACTGGAATACGATTTAAAGCTTTACTTAACAGAGAAACCGCTGTGGACGTGATACCGCCTCCTTTCCGTATAGTGTCTCGATATGGACTGGTGTAATGAAACGCCATGATTGTCTTTTATATTTGAAAAGCGTAACCCATGTGTTACCTCTATGACAGGTTGCACATAAATGATGTAATATATGGTGTTATTTAATTAAATATCAAAAGTACCCCAATCTGATGATCTAAACTTTTGTGTGTTATGATTAAAAAAATATTTATAAAGAATTTCTTGTTTAATCCATGTATTTCTCATTTTTTCGTCAATAGGTTTATGTTGTCCTGCTACAATATAATTATGCATATCAAATAATAAATTACCTATTACTTTAACAAGAAAATTAACAGTTACAGCGTTATTGGCATAATCAGGGTCTGCAACATTTGTTAATCGTTTGTTATCACAATTCCACCATTTTTTTTCCAGTTGGCTCTAATTGTATTATCTGTTCATAAGTAACAGCATCACCAGGCTTTTCACCAATACCTAAATTTGTCAATAACTTTCCTTTACCATCCCAAACATAATTGTTTTCTTCAAGTAAAGTAAACTTTTTATTTCCTTGTACAAATACATCTCCTTGACGTGTTACTACTTGGTTTTGTTTCACAAAACCGGAGGTTTCTTGTTTTAAAGTTTCCTCCATTTGACCCACCGTTGCACCATCTGATGGTGCAAAACCATCTTTTACATTCGCTAAACAATTACCAAGACAGTCAATAACTCCTACATCACGTGTAATACAATGATCTTTGATGTATTTTAAATTTACAGCATCATTTTCATTTTTTGGATAACCTATATCGTTAATAACAAATTTATAAAAAGAAAACCCATCTTTTGTCTTTTCAGGTATTATAGAATGTAAATAGCGTCTATTTATGCTGTCTTTTTCATCTACAGGGTCTGCTACGTTGGATATACGCCGATTTTCAGCATTATACGTTTTTCCATTAAATTTTAACGTATTCTTTAATTCCGATGATAAATAACCTCTGTTTATTGCATCAGCGTTTTGATTTGGCTTACCAACGTTGGAAATTCTATGATTACCCGCGTTATATGTGTTTTTATCTAATTTCAGTGTTGGTACTATCTCTTTTTTTAATACTTTTAAATTTATTGCATCATTTTCATCTGTGGGATCATTAATGTTTTTTAACCGTTTATTACTAATATCATAATCTCCATCAGGTGTTTGTGGTAATCCAACACCTCTTTTTAAAGTATTAAAGTAATATAATCCATCTGATGAATACCGTCCGAACTTGTCAACACTCATGGTGCAACTGAATAACATTCTAGAGTGTAACCCATTTTTATAATATTAGTCCCGATTTCTAACCCATATCAGTTTTTATACAAATTCTTAGTCTTCATCAGTTACATTTGCATCATTCCCGGGACATTTAAAATATTTTAAATCTGCACTAATTAATGATCTGTCTGCTTCATTTCTAAATACATGATTTTTATGAATAAATTCCTCACCAGACAATTTTCTAAATCCGCTAAATGAATTTGGATCTGCAATTAATATATTTTGATAATCATTTACATCCATTAATTTAAATCTTTTGGTATTATAAATAAACTCTTGATTTGCACTATCATATTGTAATGTTTGTCCTACAGTTGCAGCATCCTTTGGATCTGTTCCTTGTGCCAAATTACCTATTTTCTTATTTTTCGCATTGAAAGTACTACCTCCTGGTTTGTCTAATATTAAAGATTGTTTTACTACAACACAATCGTAATCATCGATACCTGGAAATATGTTAATTATTCTTCTATTTGTACCCAACCAACTTCTATGATAATTGTTTGGATTAGTATGTAAAACTTGTGATAAAATCGGAACATCATGAGCATCTGTAGCTAATTGCGCATTTGATAATTTCATGTCTTTGCAATCCCAAACATTATTTTTTTGTTCAAGTAAAATAAACTTTTCATTTCCTTGTACAAACACATCACCCGACCGTGATACTACTTGATCCTGTTTTATAAATCCAGATGTTTCTTGCTTTAAAGTTTCCTTCATTTGACCCACTGTTGCACCATCTGATGGTGCCGAACCATCTTTAACATTCGCTAAACAATTACCTAGACAATCAATAACTCCTACATCACGTGTAATACAATGATCTTTTATATATTTTAAATTTACAGCATCATTTTCATTTTTCGGATAACCTATATCGTTAATAACAAATTTATAAAAAGAAAAACCATCTTTTGTCTTTTCAAGTATTAATGAATGTAAATAGCGTCTATTTACGCTGTCTTTTGCATCTTTAGGGTCATCTACGTTGGATATACGTTTATTTTCAGCAGTATACGTTTTTCCATTGAATTTTAACGTATTTTTTAATTCTGATGATAAATAACCTTTGTTTATTGCATCAGCGTTTTGATTTGGCTTACCAACATTGACAATTCTATGATTACCTGCGTCATATGTGTTTTTCTGTAGTCTTAATGTTGGTGATATCTTTTCTTTTAATACTTTTAAATTTATTGCATCGTTTTCATCTGTGGGATCTTTTATGTTTTTTAACCTTTTATTAGTTATATCATAATCCCCATCAGGTGTTTGTGGTAAACCAGCTCCTCTTTTTAAATTATTTGCGTAATATAACCCATCCGAGGAGTAACGTCCGAACTTGTCGACACTCATGGTGCAACTGAATAGTAATCTAGGGAGTAACGCATTTTTTATGAGATTACCCCACGGTTTCGGAGTTCATCCACTAAAGCCACCCATTCGTTTTCCAATCCAGTATGACCCGCTTCTTTAGCTTCATGTATTAGTTTCATTCTATCCACCAATTTATTGATATTATTGTAATAAATCACATTTGTGTTATATAGTTTCTTCATTAAACCTGTACCTGTAACAGATTTGTTTCTTTTTCTTGGTTCTGGAGCACTTATATCCAAAGTGGATGACACAAACCTTCGTTTTACAGGTTTTCTTGGCATTATCGGCATTGGTTGTCTTCTCGTTGTTGGTATTAACTTGGATACAAATACTCTATATTTTAAAGACCTTGATCTAAAAACTGGTTGGTCAGCTAAATATTTTCTCCTGTATGCATTGGTGTGTTCCAAAATCTGTTTATATGCTTCCATGTCTTCTTCTTTAACTAACAATTCTAAAGGCTTTTTTTCAAATAATAATTCAAATAATCCTCTTGTGCCCTTATATCTTTGATTACCAACAATAATATTATCATCTTCATCAATGTTTACCGGGCTATTACCAACCATTAAACCTTCTTCTGTTAATCTTACTCCATAACTATGGTAGTTTTTATTAGGATTTATTCCAGCTAACATTTTTATCATGTATTTCCTTCCTAAAGGTCCTTTGTTATGAATGTTTTCACCCAACAAGCTTATGTTTGACGGACCTTCCCTTGCTTCTTCTTCTTTTTCCTCTTCACTAGCAGTTGATACATCTTCATGTCCTCTTTTAGCTTTTACTTCATATAATTCTCTTATACCACTATAGTCTGGTGATTCTAGCTCTCTTTCAGGTTCTCCGCCGGTAAAACCACTATATGTAGAGGATTCCAGGTCTTCATCACTAAAATCTTCTGATTTTACATTTTCTCTTTCAAATTTTGTAATAGGTGCAATTGCATCTCCTTCCAAAACGGGTTTAGCAAATTTTTTGTTTAATTGTTTCAAGGGTTCAGTAATAGGTTTAAAAGTAGATTCAAGAAATTTCTCCCTTTCGCTAATACCTAATTTTAATGCTCTGTTTTTATCTCGAATAGAATCACTAAGTGATTTTATTTCCTTTATTAACTTTTCTTGGTTAACCATGTTTGTAGCAAGACGTGTTGTACAACAATGAATGTTTTACATCATGATCAGTGTATTAGTATAAATTTATCAAATCCTATCCTGTATCGACCATTGTTTAGCGGTTGTTCCTTCATAATTGTTAAAAACCCATATTTTTCAGCCCAAGCCTTTCCACACAACTCTTTAAATCGTTCAAATGGCATATCCGCACTTACATGGTCATAATATATGTGTTTTAGGTTGGTTTCATCCTGTTTAAATACAATTAACATGTTTGCATTGTCTCTAATGAGCTGTTTCGGTATTTTGCTGTAAGTTTGACCAATATAAATGCTATCTATGTTGTTATGTCGACCCATGGCGAAGTAATTTCTTATTGTATTTTGATTTTCACAAGATACGTCGTCAAATATGAATACTGAGAATGGTTTAGCCTCTTGCGGTTGCATGACACTCTCGCTCGCGTTGAATTTAAAATATTTAACTTCAGGCACATTATTGAGTATTTGTTCCAATAACTGATATTTTGGTTGTTGTAGTGACTTTGAAAATACATATAAATTATTAAAACGTAATCCTTTAGGATTTGTAATCAAATTGAATACTACATTTGTTTTTCCACAATTGGAAGGACCGGTAACCAGACAACGCACCGTGTTTGGTAACAAAACACCGTGTTTCCCAGTATTGAATTGAGAACCATCCACTGTGAGTTCATCTATATTATTAATAGTAAAATTGTCTTTTTGCGGTATTATCTCCATCCTTTGTAATGGTTCAACCCAAAATGATGCTCTATCATTATATTAGATCCTTTTTAGGTATCCAAGAATCTTCCGTTTTATTAAATCCTAACCATCGTACTTTAACCTTATCCTTTTTTCGTTGCAACACCTTTTCAACTAAATATACATCACCTACTGTTGATTTTAACATTTCATGTCCATAAAACCCTCCTTCAAGCAATTGTCCTTTATTATCTTTTAAAATGTAAGTTTCTGGTACTGTAGGTTGCACCTTCAATACGGTAAATACCTCATTTGTCCAGTTCGGAAGATATCTTTTACTGAATACACCTTTGTATTTGCTTATTCGCACTTTATCGCCAACATTAAACCTTTTAGGCTTTAGTTTTTCAACTTTTGGTTTAGTATTCATTTTTATACGTTTTAATACAAGTTTTTCATTTTTATTAGTCACCTGGCTTGGTTTCATACCGATAGTTCTATGAAACTTGTTATTGTAATCGCTTATAAGTTTTGGTAACACATCAATCCATACGTGTGATCCTCTGTTGGAAAACATCTTATACATCGCACCTTTTAAAGTTCTGTTAAATCTTTCAATTATTGATGCTTTTACCTCTGAATTGGTTGAGTAATGGTTAATGTTGTGTTTTTTCATTAAATTTGCAAATTCCTTATTAAAATATTCTTTTCCATCATCAGTTTGTAAATGTTTTATAGTATGTTTGTCTCTTTGTATAGCTGTTTCCATTGCTTTTGTAACACTTTTGCCGCTTTTATCTTTTAGTGGTAAAGCATCTGCCATTTTTGAAAAACAATTAATAATAGTCAATATGTATTTAAATCCTCTATTTTGTTTACTATAAGGAATCATTTCGATTAAATCCGCTTGATATAAATCATTTATTCCTTTTATCACTGTATTTCTTCGTGGAAACTTTCTTCTTGCAGGTTTATGAAGTTCGTTGACAATTTCTTGCTTCAAGTTCTTCATATTGCAGGTTTGAATGTTTCATGTATCATATGTATAATCACAATGAATGTTGTCTTGAATATTCACATCATTTATATAGGTCAAGGTCATCCAAACTTGTGTAAAAAAATGGGGAACACGGCGTTTGACTTGCCGTGTTCCCCATTTTTTACGGAAGGAGAAAGGAATAAGGTCGAAGTTGTAGAAGGACGAAGAATAGGTTACTAGTTGATAGGGTTTAGAGAGTAGTGGCCGAAAGGAAGAGTATGGATTTTATCCGGCATAATATGCCTTTTATCATCTTGAGCTGATAGTGCTCTTTTAACTTCAGTGACACTGTAGACCTCATGTTTAAAGCTTCTGATAGTGTTGAACGTTGCAGACATTGTAGAATCTTCAAACAAGCAGGTCTTGTAATGGTCAAATGTCACATGTTTCTTTAAGTATGATGTTTTGACTCCTTTAGCTTTCTTCACTGTCGGTATGTCATTTTCCATATACATCTTGAAGGAATATAATTTGGACATCAGCGCAACTATTTCCTCCAAAGGCATTCCATTTGCTTCATCTTTAAATTTTCCAATTACTTTTTTATTCTTTTCATTATAATTTGGATGGTTCTTTGGATAGTCAGAGAAGTCAAAGTCGTCTTTGTATGGGAAACTCCTTAGATCTTCATACATGTCCAAAGTCTTTAACCAGTAGATGAACGCGTCGGTATCCATGTATGCAACTCCAATGTTGTCTCTTCCGTAGTGTTTAACCATTTTGTTGTAATGGAAATCATACATCAGAGTTTTACTTATATCCAAAATCGACATTCCAATGTATAACGGACGATCCATCACTATTGTTGTTTTCTTCATACTAACGGCGACTAGATCTTCGTTTATAATCATGGATGTTCCAAAATTTGGTTTTTGCACTAATTTTTCCAATTTCCTAGGATCACTTACTAATTTTACAATCTTGTGTTTTCTTTTGTTTTCTAAGGTCTTCCCAAAGATGGCGTTGTTCATCAATTTGTAAAAGTCCTTTTCAAATGCTGATGTTGCTGCTGCTCTTCTTGTAGTGTTGGAATCAATATATGGTTTCAACCAACAACACTGGGTGAATTCAATTGCTCTATGAATTCTTACTAAACGTAGACCCAATTCAAGAGCTTGTTGAACTACCCAGTAGTGAGCCACATACCGATCTTTATTCTCCAAGGTCATCATCAATTTTGGCCATCTTCCTGTTGGTGAAACTTCAGTCTTGGCTAAGAGAGGCAAGTCGTAGTGATGATCATGAAGGTGCTCTGGATATTCAAAATCACAGTCCAAAATATAGCCTTTTGAACCATTCTTTGGAATCTGTGAGATGTCACCGATGGTGGCTGGGTCGATCCATTTGAAGTCAGCGTAGGGAAGCGGATTTGACATTGCCCAACCATAAAGGTTGTTTGCGTCAAAGTAACCAAGGTAGACCGATGGTTGTCTCTCGTCGAAGCCTGGGATGTACTTGTTGTTAGCTTTCACATGACGTGTTACAGCTTGTGTCAAACCGCCTCGTACACCAGATTCTATCATGAGCACCATATCAATATCTGTTAGAAGTTCTAATCGACAGTTGGTTGAGTTTAGCATAGCTTGCCATGCTAATCCTGGAGATGTGTACGAGTGTAGAGGGTCCAGTCCATAGGCGGAGAAGCAGGTGTTTCGAAATTCTTCCATCACATCGCACAGCAGAGTTACATCCAATTTTATGTAAAAGTCAGAATATTCCCCTAAGGTTTGAATGTTTAGTTGGTTCCAAACATTACAAGCATAATTGTAGTCTTCAACGGTGATTGCACTTTCATTTAACTTGCTATTGAAGGCTTCAATCGGTGGCAGACTGGTTTCTTCAAATTTTTCTACAGAAGTTATGTAATCATAGGGGAACACTCCTTTACGCATTACTAAGTCCAATTTATCTTCAGGTACAATTTTGCTGGTTTCTTTTAGGTCTTCTCTTCTTAGGTTCTCAGACAATTTACTCAAACTAGATGACATAAATCTATAAGAGTCTACGAAGCGAAGTTTAATTTTACCTACTGTTTTTGAGAAACTGATGTACTTCTCCAATGTTTCAGCTAATACTTCAATTTTTCCATCATCTCGTCCTAACTCTGGGATAATAAAGTGAGAGTCATAGCCGCTAAGATTGTGTAACACGACAGGGATAAAGTTTGGCAGTTTGTAATTTATATTGCATGAATTACAAGCAGCTCCTCTGTATAACCCTGTCAGGTGATCGTGATCTCTTACTTTTTTATTTTCTTCACTGAAGCTCTTCTTGCATAAATAACATCTTGTTGCCGAATTGCATTCTTCTTGTTGATTTTGGTTCAAAGGTTCCATAGGTACAACATTACCGTATAAGCGTTGCGCCTTTTCAGCAATGTCGTACAACTGGTCTACAAAATACTTAGCGGCTTCTTCACCACGGTAGAGTATTGGAGTGGATGTTAAGCCATAGTCTTGCAATTGTTCTTCAGGTAAAGTAGATTTCACCAATAAGCAAAAACTGTTAGGTTGATGCAATTGATATTTGGTTCTTCTAGTTACTTCACCATCCGGAAGTTCCTGTGGCACTAACGTGGATTCAAAGTCAGCGTAGATAACTAGTGGAATCCGGTATTGGTGAACTGTTTTATTGAACTGGACAAATGCTCTAGATGGTGGTGGCAGACTAATCTTCACTTCATAGTTGTCATTACAAAGACGTTGGTGTTCTGACAACCACTCTGATCCTCCACGTCTCAAGTCTTTATTTGTGAAACAAAAGCATCTCTTACACACTGTTACTCTAATTTTATTTTTAGTCACTTGTCGTCCAACCAAAGTTTCAAAGTTCTTGATGTAAACATAATGTGATATTTCACCTTTGGTCAATAGCAGTAAATCCGTATGATTTTGACGTTCAGTCTTTGTAACTCGTAACGGGTATACGTTATTTGATTCGTCTAAACCAAACACATTAACTGAAACTCCTGGGTTTTTTCTTTCAAATTTAGCAACATCATTAAGACTAACAGGATACGACATACCTTGGAAGTTATAGCGGTGTTGAACAGCTTCGTATGCTATGCTAGGTCTACAGGCATTAGGTTCCACATATTTTGCTAACATTGCATACCGGAAACATTCATTATCCTCATTTTTCACATTGATACATGATCTTGTATCTCGGATCACCTTTGGTAGAGGGATAAAGCTGCTTCCTCTCATACCATATCCATGCTTGTGAACCCTCACATCCATACCTTCAATTGATGATAGCGTCCAGCCGGATCCTCTTCCTTCATGTTCTTGAAGTTTCACTAGCAGTTCAACCAAACATTCTTCTAAAATTTCGTTGATATCAGATGTGGTTGTAAGGGTTCGGTTTTTAGCAATGAATGCTCTCGGTGAATTTTCACCATCGGTATTAGTAAACATAGCCTCCAACACCAATCCAAATTTAATAAAGTTCAATCTTGCCAATTCTTCCGTCAATGTTTTTACAACTAGTTTTTTAGCTTGAGTTATAAAATTTTCCAATTCTAATTGCACGTTATTAATTTTGAAATGAATTACAACTGGTCCTGGCAAGGCTGTAGTGCGCAGTTGTCTTATATCTTCCATATCCTCTTCTTGGGTACGCAGTTGTCTTACATCTTCCACTTCTTCCGTATCTTCTTCTTCCATTTTCTCTTCTTGAATAAATCCTCCAGCTGTAGATGGTCCAGCTCCGGCAAATTGAATAACACTTGGTCTTCTTCTTTGCATTAACTGTAAATAGCTAGCCCAGTCCTTCTGCTTATGGGGTTTTTCCAAAAACCGATCAATCGCATCCAAGTCTTCTTCACTTACTACAATCTCTTCTTTTCTGTCCTCTTCACGATGCAATTCTCGGTGTAACTGTAGATAGCTATCACAGTCGTCCATCTGCTTCTGGTAGTTTTCCAATAACCGATCTAACGCATCCAAGTCTTCTTCACTTACAACAATCTCTTCTTTTCTGTTCTCTTCATGATGCAATTCTCGGTGTAAAACAAAGATATCTTCATCTTGGAAAAACTCACCACAAATATCGCAAAGAGCCATTTCTTTACAGTTTGGCTTTGAGTGTGCACTCGGTGAATGTCCAAGCAATAATGAGCAGCGCGCTCAACCAGGTCCCTTTATACCCGAGGTTGAAGGGTGGGGGGAGGTGGCGTCATATACATCCGGTTTATCATTCATTTAATAAATTTGGCTTTTAAACACCCATTTTCAATATATTCTTCAACAGGCTTGATAAACCAATAATGTTTGGTCTAAATCCACTACTTTGTACAAATTTTTTTGAAAGTTGTCTGTTTGAGCAAGTTTATGTGGAACAAGGTCACTTGGAATTATTATTTTTTTAGCGGGATAGAGCACTGCAATAGAGCCATGGTATAGAAGTGGTGTATCCATCCAATTGGTTTGCCCCTTTTTTATACCCCCCACAAACTATGCATTTATGTGGGTCAAGGTCGCGTAAAAATACCCTTTGAGCGGGGGATAAACCACTAAGCAGCATGCTAGTCCATTGCCGCAAAGTGATCTATCCCCCGCTCTGTTCTACAAAACCTCAATCAAGTCCAAGTTCAGGTCCTAGTTTAACACTTGGTTGGGAGACTTACATTAGTTTAATACTTATTTCTACCGTTACACTTGCTCCATTCTCAAAAAGATATAAATAATATAGTCCTGGATACTGTTTTGTTTCACATCCTGCATGTTCCTTAATAAAGTCAAAAGCCAATCTTCTTGAATATTCATTATGAAACACTTCTCTCACACAAACAAGAATTTTGTCTTCCACCAATTTCAGTTGAATTGATGTTAGTTTGCTTACATCATCCTTGTCTATCAGGGGTAGCTTGTAGGTGAAAGTATTTGGCGGTAGTTTGTGCGTTCTGTCAAGTAAACAACAAAATTTTTTATACAATTTCTTCTCATTGTCTGTAATATTATTAATACCAATCAGATTATAGTATGAAGGTTTATAAGGTATACGACGAGACATTTTTGGTCACCGGTCTTCTTAAGAATGAGCTCCTGGACAACCACTTCCAACGAAAGCTGGAGCGTAAATGAGAAGTGCGTGCAACCTGGCCGCCTTATATCCCCACCGGGGCGGCCACGCCTAGGGTATCAAGGGGGGGGGGGGTTCGCACTTTTTGTACGGGGGGGGGGGGTTAGGTACGTTAAGTTGGTCAAGGTCACCCACAACACTTCTACTCTAAGGGAATAGAAAATAAGCCCCACTTGGGGCATTTATGTTGCCATCGCTGAAGCCTCCCAAGAGACCCAACTATAAACAATTCCAAACTTGTGTGTTACTAATACCTAACTGTTAACTTTTAAAAGACCTCTATATATAAACTGTGTTAATAAGACCTGACTGTTAAAGATTTTGAAAACTTTTATATTTAGGTCAAGGTCACGAAAAAACTTTAAAAAAATTAAGCCCCACACCCCCTATGGGGTGTGGGGCACTTGGGTTGTCATCGCTGTAGCCTCCGAAGAGACCCAACTATGACAACAAGGCAACATCCAATGTCGTGTACCCTTCGCCACGCGAGGCTTGTAAACATTTACTGCATTTCTAACGAATAACTTTTCCAATAGCTAACAAAAAGTCATTTACATAATTTTGAAAGAAACTGAGGACGCCCTAGTGGCTTACGTCCTCGGTCCGAGTGCAGAGGCCATCGGCTCATTACCCCCGTATAAGCGTACAAACGGACCAACTCCTATTTCTCAGCCGCATTGAAGCATGCATGAGAGGAGCCTAACAATTATAAAAAGTGGCTTTACACGGGGGCCTACTCCCGTAACCCTATCTTTAATATTTTTAATTTAGCAATGCAGTAAATTTTTACAAGTCCTATGTGGGTCAAGGCCACACGGACATTAAAAAATTTCGGCCCCCGTACATCCATGGCGAACCACGAATGTTCGGGGGCCTTGGGGACAGAAAAAACACAAATAGCTAACAAAGTTTCATTTACATAATTTTGAGTTTCCAGAAGGGAAACTAACTGAGGACACCCTAGTGGCTTACGTCCTCGGTCCGAGTGCAGAGGCCATCGGCTTATTACCCCCATATAGGCGTACAAACGGACCAACTCCTATTTCTCAGCCGCATTAAAGCATGCATGAGAGGAGCCTAACAATTATACAAAAGTAACTTTAGACGGGGGCCTACTCCCGTTCCCTGTCTTTACGATTTACTTTGAGCATTGCAAAAGCTCAAGGGGGAAATGCTACAACAAGCGTATACACTTTAGAAAAATATAACACACTTACAACACACAATTGAGCTCAACGTAGTCAATGCTGGAACAAGCACATATATCAAACAAGACACAAAGGATAAAAGACACACAGGAGACATAAGGTACAAGTAAAACACTCTCATATAAAACAATTCGCAATACCCAAACGCAAGCGCAATATCTTACAACTAATACAAGTCTTAAAGTTAGAGTAGACTTCGCTAAACACTGAAGGCGCCATTCAATGTTTAGTGATGCCTATGGCGGTCCGTCCCGATCGTTCACGTTCAACGCGCGGGAGCGGACTGCGAGCCGGCTCTGGCTGGGCCCCCTTATATCCCCACCGGGGCTGCCACGCCCAGGATATCAGGGGTGGGGGAGGGGGTGGCGGTGGGGGTGGGGGTGGGGGGGTCTCGTACTTTTTGTCGGGGGGGGGGGGGGCTCGCACTTTTTGTCGGGGGGGGGGGTCAGGTAAGTTAAGTGGGTCAAGGTCACCCACAACACTTGTACTCTAAGTGTTGGCTATACCCCCACCACAACTGGGTCCCTAGGCTGCACAACACCTCTTCGCCAGTATGTCTCCGGCTTCCATGCGGTGCGTCTCGCTGTTCTCTAGCTCTCTATATGTAAGTAATTTTACAAGTTCTGAATGTAGGTCACTACACTTTAACTCTGGGACGATATCGACTTGTAGTATTTCAGTGTTTTGACTAAAGGTCATCACACTTTAACTCTAGCACATCGGTTATCGTACCAGAGGTGCTCAATAGCCTAACTTGTAATGTTTAGGGTGGCGTTTGCACGCCACGTGGTATCGCCATGAGTGTCCAGTTCAAGTTTTAAGTTAAATTAATTTTACTGTAATCTTTTCCATTTCCGCTTCGTTTTGCCAAAGTATAAGGTGTCGCTTAATAAAGTGGTATTTCTCTAAAGTTATAGGAGATTGCAAGGATACAATTAGTTTATTTAGGAGACTCTTCATATTGGAGTTTAACACAATTTCCACTTTGACTTTGCTTCCTCGGCTCTCACAGCCTAAGCTGTACAGAAATGTTTCTTCTAGTGCCAACTCGGGCCAAGAGAACAGTGTGTTGACTGTAGGACAGCTCATGGTGAAGTGATGCGATACTCCAGCGTACCACCTCACCTTCCCCCGCCACTGTGACCTTCCCCCACTCCTGCTGTTTCCCCCACCTCTTTTCCCTTGACTCATGCGCTACAAGCAGTCTCTCAGTATTGTGCGGACTTTTGTGAGGGGAAGCCATGTCGCGGGACGCTTTAGGTAAGAAACTTAGCCGTGTTAAGACTTTGTTAGTTGCTCACTGTCCACCACTCAAAGTTAAGAAGGTTTCGACTTTAGCTAAGTGGCGCAAACTGTTGCGTGGACACCCTAGGTTTTATACCAAACAGACTAATGTAAGTTTTACTGATGAAGATTTGTTTAGAATATTGGATGAAATGACTTTTCCTTGCAAAATTCAGTTAGTTACTCCCATTCCTGACAGTTTAGAGTCTTAGTCTCTTAAGCCAATATACCTAGAGTGCGCGGGGCCGGACAGTCAGTCGCTCGGTGTCTGTCGTAGGGTGCACATCGCGGTTGCAGTAATGGTTAAAGTAAGGCTTTTGGAACAGTTCAAGGTCACCCGAGCGGTGTCACATGACGGTTTAGGCAGAGTCACGTTGCAAACTTCAAGTTTCCTCAGCACTTTTGCTGTTTCTCATCGCAAATTCGCTCCAAGTTGTCAAGGTCATGGTAACTGTGACTGAAACTCGGAGCGTAGTGCGAGAAACAGCAAAAGTGCCAAAAAATTTTAGGTTTCAGCGTGACCTTGACCTTTGTGACATCGATGACGTCATCTTGGTGACGTAAGGGGTGATGACGTCATCAGCACGTCATTTCTGTGACGTCATGGGTGTGACGTCAAGGAAGTGACGTCATTGGTGATGACGTCATCGATGATGCAATCGATGACGTCATCGATGACGTCATCGCTCGGGTGACCTTGAACTGTTTTAAAAGCCTTACTTTTACACTACTCTTTTACTTTCTCCCTATTCCATATTTTTAAATTGTATTGCTTCGTCAACATTTTTTAATTTGAGTTGGTGGGTTTATCCGTTTTTGTGCCCCTTGAGTCTAAAAAGTGGTTTTCAGAGTTATGTCTGTTTGTATAAGTGTTTGTAAGTCAGAATATAACCAGAGCTAAAGAAGCCCCAAAGGACCAGTTTTGACAAAATTTTGTATTAGGTTACAAGCTACAAAAAAATTAGGCATTATTAATTTTTTTAAGGGTAGTTAACACACAAAAATTCTGAAAAAATTGAAATTTCCTAAAATCTGCTCTAATAAATTTTATTAATTTTGTGTTTAGTAAAAATAAAATTCTAAATTAAAAGACACCTCCGCAATGTCCTATTCACGCATTCGCGTTCAAAATTTAAATAGCCAAAAGTTTTTGAGAGATAAATATTTTGAATTTTCAAGTTAACTGTCAACTTTAAATATATTTTACTTGTCACCATCAAATTGAGCTCAAACTAAACAATCCATTTTTTTTATTATTGCTCTATGTAAAGTAGTTGCTGAGAAAATCCCATTTTTCGTTTAGCGGTAAACGCAGTACGTTGTAAAGTCATCGACGCGCGAAGGTTAAACTCATGGTCCTCAGCTGGTAGCCATCCTCGACTCTATTGACTGACCAATCAAGACGTTGTTGCTTTTAGCCATATAATACTCTTTCCTTTTGTTCGGAGAAGGTATGTGTCAGTTATCTGATACCGTTTATTTTAATTCATGTGCTTCAGTCTAGTATACTTCAACTCCTTCACTTTAAAACCATGAGTACGTATTTACATTCTCATTATCTGCACCTTTTCTTCGTGTCTTGTGAGAGGAAGATTTAAATTATTATGTAATATTTGCTTGACACTTGCAAGATTTATCTCTTGCCGTCGGCAGTGCTGTCCCGGCTTCAATAATGTTATCACTTACCATATGTCACTGTCACATTTGCCTTCTCGGCGCTTCTTTAGACTCTATTTATTACCTTACCATGATAAGAATAATAATAATAATAATGTTCAGCAATTTTTTCTAACAGGGTTTTCCAGCTTCGTGAGACAAATATTATTTATGTAAAAATATTTTAAAACACGGTCTAATTTCATATGTGAATTCTTTATGAAGATATTTTATTCATCCAGTTCATAAAATATAAATCATAAGATTCTGTTTTTTTGTTTTAAATAAGTCTTCTTAAGATAAGACATAATAATAATATTATTTTATTACTCGCAAAAGTTTAACAATGTATGAGAATTTATATATAATGATTTTAAAAAATGTTTACGTTTATTTACAAGTTCACATTTTTTCATTAAATTCAATTTTATTTATTAATCTTTTTCCTGTTTTTTTCTTTATTTTAACCTTCTTTGATTGTTTTTCCTTCTTTATATTTCTTTCTTATGTCTTTCTTTTTCTTTCTTTATTCTTTAATCTTTTTCCCTTCTTTTTAGCGAATTTCCCTATAGGGAATACGCTATTACGGTAGTAGCCATGGTAAGACCTAAGCCCGGGACCACTTTACTTTTTCATTTTGAGGTCCCCAGAAGCCAAAAACACCATTCGTTCATTTTCATATATATGTATATATATATATATATATATATATATATATATATATATATATATATATATATATATATATATATATATATATGTGTCCGTGGTACTGATAACTTTTGAAGGGGACCTCCGATTTTGATGAAATTTGGTATGAAGGTGTAAGACCAGGTCTATTTTCATGAGTTCGCGAACCAGCATGATCGGTTTATGGGAACGGGGTTTTATGGGGTTTCAAAGGGGTAAAAAATGTGTTTTTGGCATTTTTGGACCTTAATTTTTAAAATTCGACAATTTTAACTGAAACCATTTAAAAGAGCTTAAAAAAACAAACAATTTTGTATTTTGAATTTTTAACTTGGCTTAACAGGTTACGGAGAAACGCTAAAAATAGGTTTCCAATGTTAATCTTATGGGAAATCAGCAAAACCCTGTATCTCGCTTATTTATTAGAATAACTTGATACAATTTGGTATGTACATTCACTAGGTAGGATTTAACTGATATTTGCTTTCAACACCCATATGGCAGCAAACCTACATACTCACCCCCATGGGGTTTATGGGAAAAATTTAAAAGTGTCCAATATTGATACAATTTGATATTTACATTACCTATTACATTTTTTAACAAAACTAACATTATCTAACAACAGCCAATGGCAGCAAACCTACATACTCATTCCTATGGTGTTTATGGGGAAAATAAACAATCTCAAGATCCTTTGGAAATTCGCTGAGTACGCAGGTCTGCTGCGACGGGGGGTATTTCTTAATTCTTTCTTCTTCCTTAATGACTGGCTTATTGTTGAGTTACTTTTAAATGCCTCATTTTATTTTAAATAGTTGTTATGCCCCTAACTTTGCAACTTAAGTTTAAGTCAGAAAAATATTTAAATTTCAAATGATAATCTTATAGGACGAGCTTGTTTGCTTATCTTTCTCACTCCAAGGATTTGTTTGCTCACTCCATCCTCTCGCACTTACATAAAACGAAGTGTTTTAAATCAAAAGTCATTTTTTAACCCATTATGAGTCCTGTATTCGGATGGTAATTTTTGCCAGGAATTTAGCATTAGCTTTATAGTCAGCCTAGGGCCTTAGACCTTATCATTATCAGCAATAACCAATCAAATAAATATTCATTTTAAATTCTGGTGAGGCAAAATATATTTATTTCATTATTACTCATTGGTGTTTGTACATTTTCAGTCATGATTGAAAAAATATTTAATTAAAAATATATAATCTTTTAAATCTCTAATATAAACTTGTAGACAAGATTATCTATTTCGAATAATATATAAATAAATATTGTTACATCTCAAACATCCAACACGAACAATGAATCCATTCTCTTCTTATTCAAGGAGCACACATACATAAATATCTATTTTACACATAATCTAATTTCCAAAATGATCGCAAAATAACCCAATACGAGCTGCAGCGGAAGGGGAGGTAATAGATATTTCATGGCGGGGGAGGGTGGGACGGGGAGGGAATCGGAGGGAAATTCAGCTTGGCGGCGGAATCGACCGTGGTGCATCACTGAGACGCTGAGGCGAGGCGGGGACGCTGCAGCTCCTGGGTCTCACTCAGCACAGCAGGAGCTCTCGCGATGAGTCTGTGATGGTGCGGAACACCCTGTCAGTGGCGGTCGTCTCGCTCCTGTCGCTGCTGTCCCCCGGAGAGACCAACCCCGACGCCAAGCGGCTCTACGATGACCTGCTCAGCAACTACAACCGCCTCATCCGGCCCGTCAGCAACAACACCGACACCGTGCTGGTCAAGCTAGGGCTGCGCCTCAGCCAGCTCATCGACTTGGTGAGTGGCCAACATAGACCGGAGACGCGAAGGAAGCGAGAGTCAAGGGGTAACCTCCGGACGACGTCAACAGGCGTGTGTTATGGTCTGTCAGGCGAACTGGCGTTACTGGATCTGTATTAGATTTGATTAAGTACACAAACACTAGCTGACTATGCCAAAGCAAAACCTAGGTAGCTATAGAAGTTTGTAATACGACAACTTTAACAAATCGTAATTTATGAGAGGATAAACTCCGCTTGTGGTATAAGGCTATTTCATATCTTACATGATAATCAAAAGCACGTTAATCAGTTACGATATTAATTTATCATTACTTCGCATTATTAATTTTACACCTATGGAGTAGTCTGTAAAATGAAAACAACATACTTGGACATAAATATCATTGTTTTTCTTTTACCACCGGCATCGTTTTACGTTTAATCCACGAGGGTGGGTACTAGAAAACGTAGTATACTACTGGTGTCATATTTGAAGCTGTGGATGGTAATCATTGCTTTAGCTTTAACCATAAATCTTGCAAACAACGGAACAGTTATTGTAAAATAACTAATAAAATAACTTATGCATTTCTAAGCCTTGTAGATGATTTTCATTTAAATCATTTACTCTTATTATTTTAAAGGCTAAATCATCTAGAATTTTTGTGGCTATTGTCATTAACTTTAACAAACTAAAATTGCTTTGATAAATCTGGTTGATTGGTTTGTCTGCTACAGCATAATTTTTGCAATTCTCCTATACTAATTTTACTTTTAACTAATTATACTCTGTTTATTGCAATGAACCTCATCAATCACTAAAAAAAGTTCGAATAAGAAAACTTTTTCATTCAGTTCAGGAAACTTGTGGGTTCAGGAATATTTTATACATTGCTTTATCAAATTGTTCTATCCATATATTTTTACTAAGAATAGAATAAACAATATACTGTTTAGATAAGGAAATGTATACTTATAGGCTATACCTAGGTATGCCTATAGGCTTGAGTCTTCAGGCATTTAACATTTTGCAGTAAAAGAAATTTGTGTAGAAATAAGTCTTAATCTATCATACAACACAAATAACTAAATAAGAGAAATTCAATTTTTCAGTTCTTAAATGTTTGTAAAAAATTGTTGGTGTTTTTCATTTAAATTTTTTGCCAGCGTGATTTATTTATGTTCGTCACTGAAGTGCGTAAACAACAAAGCGATTATTGGTAAAAATCGAATTAAAAAATGATAATTAATATAATGTATAGTAAAATATGTCACAGCTGAAACATTTGCAAGGCATTGGTTTATTAAAAATTGTTATAATTAATAAATTGATTCATCAAACTGTACTTAAATAATGTATTGCTTTAACTTTGCGTAAAATAATTAAATTCATCCGATATTATATTTTATATTCACGTTAAAGTTGTACCAGATGTAAAAAGTAAAAATAACCATTACATCTAACCACACATTACTTATTAAATATGAAAACAGTAACTACAAGAACCAAAGATCAGAAATCTAGGTTTTGTGTTTGATATTCAGGTTACAACTAATATTATATGACATCTGATGTTTTATTAATGCTTCAAACATGTATCTTTGTTGAGTTATGTTATGTCTTTTTTGTATGAAAATTGTTATGATGGTAGTTTTAATGATACTGTTTATCTCTTATGCATCTTATTGCTTTGTAAGATGAAGTTTCGCAAGATTATTTGTCAAAACATTAAATGAGCATTAAACCTGAGCTTAATCATCTAAGGTTTATGATCTGAATAAAACCAAGTTCTGTTTATTTAGTCCACAAAACGGATAAAGTTTAATGTTGTCACTGCAATCGATTTAGGCCCAGTTAACAAATATTATGACAAATATTATCAATCTATATGTATATATGCAATTGACAACTCCTTTTGCAATTCCAAGGATTCCGAGTACTCAACTGAGATAGCTCCATTCATAATACACAGTTTTATTTTTCTTTCCATTTAAATTTTAATAAATTGTATAACTTTTTGGGTACTGGCTATGGTAAAACGAAATGCTTGAGCGTTTGCTCTTCTTCTGCTGGTAGACAAAATAACTCGTGTTTTTACAATCAGCTGATTGTGGGATTGTAGATTGAAATTATTGCAAAGGTTTTGGAAAGGTTTATAATCTACTATGAACAAAGCCCGTTGTGGTTAAATACAACGGTCTCTAGAAAAATTTTACCTATATGCTATTTCCTGTGAAACAAATAAAAAAATTGTAGTATTTGTTTTCAATATTGAAATTATATTTGAGAAAGAAAATTATTTTCTGTTGCATTTTGTATTGGTAATCTATATGTTTTATCTCCTACCATAAAAGGGCAATAGTAGCAGTTACTTACTACTTCATCAATTATTTTGGTTCGTATTTCAGCGTACCTAGATTGTGTTGAATGACATAGAAAAGATAAACTTCTAAACAAACAGTTTCCATCACGATCTATATTATAAATAATGAAATTATTCATTTTCAGTACAATTAAAAATTTATACATGTAATTATTTAATTTAGTTCAGTTATATATTAATTTAGTTTGATTTAATTTAATTTAGTTTTACAAATAGTAATTTATGATTGTAAAAATCACATACCGCTTACCACACACTGCTTTAGCATATAACTTTATGTAAACGCCAACAAAACGTAAGCAACTCACAACCACAAATCCCAAATGTAAACAACAAAATGTACACAAGGAAAAGTCAAGGACACAACAATGCATCAATCAGTTGTTAAATTAATAACTTTGTTCCATGTGAACAGACACAGTTTAAAGGAAGAAAATGTTTATATTTTTAACTTTTTCATCATAACTCTCAAGAAAAACATCAAATTTTCACATTTTTTAGTAAACATACATAGATGAAGCTTTCCGACAACACCTAAAAGATTTAATTTAGCTGTACAATGTTTAATAAAAATATCTCTACCACAATATTTTTTCAACGCAAACAAATTGGTAGTAGCTTTGATTTTTTGTAAATAACTTTTTAACGATGAGGAAATCAACCAAAGTGGATGGTGATTTTCTGAAGAGAATTAAATTTCCAACAACTTATTATTAAGTATTTCTTGAATAACCGCAATAAAAGCAGCCAAAAATGTCCTTCAAATGGAAAAATCGTAAAAACCCGTTTTTAATGTATTTCTTATGGAAAACATGTTTCTTCATTTTTTCACCATGAATACTAAAAAACATCAAACTTTCATATTTTTTGGCAAATTTACAGGATGAGAGCTTTCCAATGACATCTTTAAAAATAAAATCGGTCCAGTGGAACTCCAGATCCGATTGCCCCAAGATTTTCAAAACTGAATTTTCAAAGCAAATAAATTGGTAGTAGCTTTGGTTTTTTGTAAATAACTTATAACTGTGAGGAAATCGACCAAAGTGGATGTTGATTTTCTGAAAGTTAATTAAATTTCCTACAAATTACTAATAAGCATATCTTGAACAACCACAATAAATGCAGCCAAAAATTGCTTTCAAATAAGAAATTCTTAAAACCCCGTTGTCAATGTATTTTATTTGAAAAACATGTTATTTTTTATTTTTTGACCATAAAAACTAAAAAATGTCAAACTTTCATATTTTTTGGCAAATATACAGGATGAAAGCTTTCCAACGACGTCTTAAAATTAAATCGGTCCAGTGGAACTCCAGATTCGATTGCCCAGAGATTTTCAAAACTGAATTTTCAACGCAAATAAATTGGTAGTAGCTTTCGTTTTTTGTAAATAACTTATAAACGGTGAGGAAATCGACCAAAGTAGAGGTGATTTTCTGAAAGATAATCAAATTTCCTACAGATTACTATCAAGCATTTCTTGAACAACTACAATAAATGCTGCCAAAAATTGCTTTCAAATAAGAAATTCTTAAAACCCCGTTGTCAATGTATTTTTTATGAAAAACATGTTTTTTATTTTTTGACCATAAAAACTAAAAAATATAAATTTTTCATATTTTTTGGCAAATATACAGGATGAAAGCTTTCCAATGACATCTTAAAAATTAAAATCGGTCCCGTGGAACTTCAGATTCGATTGCCCCAAGATTTCTCTTAACCGAGTAGTTTTGAAACGCAAACAAAACTGGTAGTAGCTTTGGTTTTTTGTAAATAACTTTTAAACGGTGAGGAAATCGACCAAAGTCGATGGTGAAAATGGATGGTGATTTTCTGAAAGAGAATTAAATTTCCTACAAATTACTATTAGACATTTCTTGAATAACCGCAATAGAGGCAGCCAAAAAGTGCCTTCAAATGAAAAAATCGCAAAAACCTGTTTCCAATGTATTTCTTATGGAAAACATGTTTTTTTCACCATAAATACTAAAAAACATCAATCTTTCATATTTTTTGGCAAATCTACAGGATGAGAGCTTTCCAATGACATAATAAAAATTAAAATCGGTCCAGTGGAACTCCAGATTCGATTCTGCCAAGATTTTTAAAACTGAATTATTATAAGAATAGATAAGGTGAAGAAAACTAGAGGCATCAAGAAATAACTATAGTCCCAGACCACCCGTACACCCCTTTTAAAATCTGCAAAATTGTTTATTCACAATAACAAATTGCGCCATTATATGTAAACCGCTTGCGCTCTATCCATTTATGATGATTTCAATGTACAGGGTGTTCCAGAAATAGCCTACTAAGACCGGAAGTCATTAATTATAAATACGGACCACTACTTTTTTGTCGTTTTTGGATTCTAGACAAAACTTCAAGTCTACTTTACAATTTAATGTGTATCCCTAATCATAACTGTTTGAGATATAATGGAGGTAGAAGTTTGATTTTTTCCCATAAGAATAACATGGAGCAAATTTTCATATCCATTAACACCGAAACTTTTACATATTAATTTTGTATATTTTAAAAGGGGTGTACGGGTGGTCTGGGTCACCCGGTATAGTGTGAAATGAAAACTAATTTTTTTAGATAACTATGCAAACTTGTCATAAATACAACCGATACTTTTTACAACGTTTAACGCTCATATTACAAACACAATAACTAGAAACTACAAGTTAAGGAGAATGCAATCTTTCCATGTATCCAAGGAGAATCATTTCTGGTCATCACAATAATTTAGCCCCCAATATGAATCCTACCAATTCCTGTATTTTTTCCAGGTGGTAATATCCATGATAATATCCAAAGATACTGTGTACCACTGAAGAGACTTTTGTGAAACTAAGGCACACGATTGCGTGGCTGCATTTGAGAGAAGAGCGCAAAAAAACTCACAGCGCATTGTGAGAGATTGATGATCAATTTTACCTTTTCAGAGCGACTTAGGATGATCCAGTGATCTTAACTAAATAATATACGTCTTGGTTGTATTTATGACATGCTGGTATAGTTAGTTTTTATACCTCTAGCCTGGACAACTGTATGGAAACCATTAATCTCTAAATATGTCCAATCATGTTTTCGGCTAATCTTTCGAGTAATTTTTATATTTAAATGTTATTATTTAAAGCAGCATAAATAACAAACTGTTTTTAGCCGTTGTTCTTTCTAAGAACCTCACTAGAAGGTATTTTTCTAAAAAGCATTCCTCGATAAGCCAGTTGACCATGTATTGCAATAGGCCTATACAGAGACGAATAAGGACAAAATATAAATACTGTAATAAAAAGCAAGTAGAAAAATGTATTTGCACAAAAATCTTTTAAATTAGTATTTGTATTCAGCATTATTAGGCCTACGTTATAAATCGATTTATTGACACGCATTTGTCATAGATTAAAATCATAAACACGTAAAAAATCTATTATTTTCATTAACTGGGTAGTTAAATTTAAAATTTTTGTTCAACTGTGCTATTTAATTAAATATATCTTATAGAAAACCATAATTTCTTTAAAATTTGCCCAGCAATGATTGCCTTTTTAATTTTATTATTTCATCTGAGGATACCTTATGTTCAAAACTTTGGCTACATGACACGCAAACCACAATTAAAAATTTGTTTTAGCTTAATTTTTTCCCCATTGCATCTATACCTGCTAAAGTTATATTCACTTTTGGTTATATCTCGTAAATGCTTGTCTGAATATCCCGCGTTGTATACACCACGCCACCATGAATGCAAAGTTTATCATTTACATTACATTTTTTGATACATCAAAGAACATCCCCCGAGTGTACATGGGCGGTGCAATGGTGGGTTTATTAAGTTTACCGGATAACCGGTGCGCCTGCCTGCAGCGGTGAAACTGCCGCCGCCTCGCCGCCGCCGCCGTCACTGTTGTGCGGGGCTAATTATATTGACATAGGCTCGATGGTTACATCGCCGCTCAGGCAAAACCTAACCCTTCTTGTGTCAAGCCGGGTGGTGTAACTAAATGCTTATGCTTACCTTCCGCCAGTTGTCACTGTTCACTTTATTAATTTTAGCAGTTCTCCAAATTAGATAAAGCAACAACTTCAAAAGTTTTTATTTACAGAAAAATATGTATGAAACCATTTATTTTAATCTTAAAATATTTATACATGTTTGACACTAAAAAACTGAGAAGCGACTAAGAAGAAACTTGAGGACTATAGGTTATAAAATTTAAATCGAATTTATGTTTAGGAAAATGACTTTAATTTCTAGTAAGAGATTCTTAGATTGGCTTTAAAAATTCGTTAGTGCATTAAGTTACAGTAATTATTAAAACTGTTGTCAACACGAATTATAAAAAGGACAACCCCATGGAAAATTGAAAAACTAAGCCGTCAGTTTTTTTACTAGCCTATAAAAAGAATTGTTAAAAATAATTATATTAAGTGTTTTTATGCAACGTTTGGTAACAAATTTATTCGGATAGTATTTTTTCATATGTTTTAAGATAAAATAAATAATACATAAAACATTAAAAACATAGACATTTTTTGTCTTGGACGAAAAATTAACTTCTACCCATTATTGCATACGTTTGTTTGAAATTTCCTTTAGGAATAACATGTTATCGACTGAAAAAGTGGATATCATATGTACTTGACAGTGGGCTATCGTCTTAATCAGTTCACTGGGTATTCATGTTCTAAATACACAATAGATAGAAAATATAGACCTTTTCCAGTTGAGCTATAAACTTGAAATTTGGCTAAAATATTACAGTACTTGTACAGTTTAATCACAAGAAAAGTAAGTGGTAAAAATATATTTTCAATAATTGCAATTAAATAGGATATTTATATTTTAATTTACCATACAACTAATTAAAGTAATATTTCTTATATTGCTGTGACATTTATCTTTTTTCCCTCACTAATTAAACACATCTAACGTGTACACTTATCTTTACTTTAAATTAGTTAGAGGTCTTAACTAATAATTATCTTAAAAGCGCGTCTGCCAAGATTGAAATCATGCCTCTTGCCTAACCAGACGCTTAATTTTATACAGGGTGAATCAAACCACCCGTGCACGTACTTTAACGGGAGTACGGTTTCACCTAAAAACGCGTAATAAAATTATTCGCCCCTAAATCACATACGAAGAATCCATTTAAAATACTTTAAACATGATCCAAGGACAGGGTGTTATGGAAATTAAGGTCAAAGGTTCGAATCTCGATTTTTTTATGTAAGCCTATATCACATTGTACATTTTTAGAAAGGTCTTGCTTAGAGAAACATTTTGTTAAAAACAGAACTCAATTATCTTAATTCCTTTCAAATAGGCGGCATTTTTTGTGAATTTTGCGAGTGTGAACGGAATACCCTAAATTTTCTAAACCTCTAAAAAATTTTCCATTCTAATTGAAAATTCGTAGTCCTGGTAAACACATCTTTACAATGATGTGTCAAATGTAATAATTTTCAAAATGATCCTTTTTATAAAAATTTTATTTTTTGTAAAGTTGGTAGTCATGTGAATAAAAAGTAGCAAGGGAACATATGTCAATTAACATATCATTTTAAGCGTGTTGTAAGGATGAACACCTTTCCAATTTAAACCTATTGTCTATTTATTTTAGTAATTGAGTCATAAACAAAAAAACTAAATTTCCAAATATGAAATGCATTACCAAACAATGCCATGTTTTCCCAGCTAATTGTTGACCTATCCTTTGGATTAACATGCATTTTATATGGGAAAATTTAGTTTTTCGTTTATTACTCAAATACTAAAAGAAATAGACAGTGGATTGAAATTAAAAAGTTGTTATTCTTTTCAAGACGCTTAAAACGATATGCTATTTGACATATGTTGCCATTTGATTTTTTATTTATTATAGTAATATTACAAAAAATTGGTAAAAAATGATCATTTTGAAAATTGTTACATTTTACACATCATTGTAAAGCTGTGTTTACGACGATTACGAATTTTCAATTAGAATGGAATAATATTTAGCGGTTTCGAAAATACAGGGTATTCCGTCCACACGCACAAAATTCACAAAAATGGCCGCCATTTCGTAAAGATTGAGATAATTGAGTTGTTTTCGACAAAATGTTGATCTAAGCAAGACCTTCCTAAAATTAAGTATATTACGTAATGCTTGGATTCGGGTTACAGATTTTATCGTAAAACTAAAACAAGAACTCGTTTTATTGTTCTGAAAATTAGTTCATGTTAAAATTGTAGCATATATACTTTCAGACTGAACTTTTTATGTTGATTGTTTACCCTTCAGATAATGTGATATAGGTTTGCATAAAAAAATTTCGAGATTCGAACATGTGACATTTATTTCTAGAACACCCCTGTGCTTGGATCATGTTTTAAGTATTTTAAATGGATTATTCGTATGAGATTTTTGTGGAAATACTTTAATTTCTCGTTTCTAGATGAAACCGTACTACCGTAAAAGTATGTGCACGGGTGGTCTGATTCACCCTGTAGTTATTTATTTACAAAGAAAATAATTTATTCGTTAAGATAGTACATAGTTTCCTAACAAATTTCAGCTTTAATCAATGAACTCTACTTTTTAAATTTGTCATGACTAAACCTGTATTAGTTGGGCTATCGTCTCGCCTATGGACAGTTTAGTCTTAAGGGATATAAAGGCAATTACGATGTATGGATAAAGACTTTATTATAGGAACGTGGTCTAAGGAAAAGGAACGTGTAAGCCAAAAGATTGGTGTGTATTGGTTGGCATCCAACGAACCATTACTTGCTGCAATGTACCGTCCATCAGGCGATAGCTACGTGTACTGCTTGGATTCGGGTTACAGATTTTATCGTAAAACTAAAACAAGAACTCTTTTTATTGTTCTGAAAATTAGTTCATGTTAAAACTGTAGCATATATACTTCCTGACTGAACTTTTTGTTGATTGTTTACCCTTCCCATAACCTGCACAAGAGTTGCGTGAGTTAGAGGTAATTGGATTAATTATAGCTATTGGTGTAACCTTTAACAATTCAATAAATAAAGCTGAGTAATAAAATGTCATTGCCGGTTTGTCGTATATTTATTAGCGTGGTAATAAAATGCAATACTATTGTTACAATATACCACGTGCTTAATTGACGTATCACATTTTAAAAATAGTTATGAAGTCATTCAACTGTTTTAAAATGTTTTTCTTTGACAGATGTCAGTTAATATTTACATCTTAAATGCATTTAATGACAAAATTGTATATTTATAATATTTAATAAATAAGTGTTATTTATTAAATATTTCAATAAGTAGTGGTTAAATAGTAAGTATTTATTTCAAATTTAGTTTTAAGGAATAAATAAGTAATTTATTACACAATTTTTTTATTTCGTACCATATTAAGAAAATAGTTAAAACTATGTGGACACGAAAATTATTTTTGTTTTGTTCTTATTGTATAAAACATTTATTTAGAATATTAAGTATTTAAAAAATATTATGTTTATTTCTCTTGCGTTTCATTTTTAAATAATAATTTGTTCTAATGAAACTTTAGCTTCATCAAAAAAGGATAAAACTATCTTCACATTGAAGCACATCGGTTATAATACATTTGTATTCCTTGTGCATTAGGTGTAATAAACTTGCATAAATTTATTAGTTATACATCCGTGATTGAAAATCTGTTTGCGGCAAACTTCTTGGATGTGAGGGGCTACAATAATGATGGTTAGTTTTAACATTTTTACCCTTAGGGGTAGTAAGGGTAGGGAGTAGCTCAAAATTTTCAAATGGGAAGTATGTTATAGGTTTTAATGAAACTATAAACAATTGACATAAAGAAAATAAAAATTGGACCACTAATATCAAAATGGTGCCATTAAATCATTCAAATCTAACCAACCCAGGATAAAAATAATAATCTCTTCATTCAAGGAAGTCCATTAAGAAATATTAAATTAATGTACCTCTTATCTTATCACATGTTAAAATTGCTCTCCTTGTACAGTACTACATTCCCTCCTCAAACATGTTTCCTACATTTTGGAAAGTTTGATTGTTAATTTTAGCAGTGATATATATCTTATCTTATATATTATATTATGCTCTAAAACAAGCTCCGTTTGTACGGGCAAATTTTTTTTTCTTTCCAATGATTTTTGTTTTTTTTTGATTGAATATGGTGGTTTTGGCCACCAGAAATCGATTGGAGCTGGTCCTATAGCTGGGAAAAATTCGGTTTTCGCGCTAGAGCCCTTCAAAGTTTCCATATGATCCTTATGGAGATTTTATTAATTGAAAAAAAATCTGATGATAACTGTAGATATAAACCAATGTGTTACATCTTTAACCTGTAGTTTAAGACACCTACATAGTTTAACCTGTAGTTGGCGAGTGAGCGAAGCGACGACCTCGTCTTTAAATGGAAGAGGGCGAGTGAGCGGAGCGAACGAGCTTTGTGTGAGAACGAAATTAATAACTTTGCCGAGCTTAAGCTCGGTCCCCCTGGTACTTATACTCTAAAA
Organism: Neoaliturus tenellus; assembly: GCA_030545055.2. Classification (NCBI taxonomy): domain Eukaryota; kingdom Metazoa; phylum Arthropoda; class Insecta; order Hemiptera; family Cicadellidae; genus Neoaliturus; species Neoaliturus tenellus. The sequence goes on from CM061532.1 coordinate 125,456,609, forward strand.
CAAGCTCCGTTTGTACGGGCAAAGTTTTTTTTTTCGCTCCAAGGATTTTTTATTTTTTGATTGAATATGGGAGTTTTGCCACCAGAAAGCAATTGGAGCTGGTCCCATAGCTGGGAAAAATCCGGTTTTCGCGCTGGAGCACTTCAAAGATTCCATGTTATACTTATGGAGATTTTTATATTGAACAAAAATCAGCTGATAACTGGTAGATAAAATAAACATCTTTAACCTTTGGTTTAGGAAAATTACCAAATGCAGCACCCTTTGGTCTGGTGAGTGAGCGAAGCGAACGAGCTCGTCTTAAAAAGGGAGAGGGCGAGTGAGCGGAGCGAACGAGCTTTGTTTGAGAAACAAAAGTAATAATTATACCGAGCATAAGCTCGGTCTCCCTGGTACTGAACTAAAAAAAGTTGCAATGATACAAATTCAAAGTTGACAAAATAATAATATTTTTTTACTATCACGATACATTTTTACTTTCTTCCTCTATACCATAGTATATGGAGAAAGTTTTCGTCAAAATTTTCGAATTTGAGTTGTTGGTGGATTTATCCATTTTGGTTCCCCCTGAGCCCAAAAAAGGTGGTTTTCGGAGTGATGTCTGTCTGTCTGTGTGTGTGTGTGTGTGTGTGTGTGTGTGTGTGTGTGTGTGTGTGTCAGGATGTAAACAGAGCTAGAGAATGCCCTAATAGTCCAATTTTAATTAAATTTGGTACATAGGTCCATATCCACGATAATTCCAGGTTTTTTTTTCCTTTTTTATTGAATTTTTTATTTTTAAGGGTATTTTACCCTCAAAAACCCTAAAAAATCGTCAAAAATCAAAATTTCTCAAAAACGTCCCTAACGATTTTGATTAAAATTTTGTGTTTTGTTAAACCTAAAATGATTAATAAAATGACACCACCCGCATCTCCGGGAAAATCCGCGTTCAAAAGTTATGGAGTAAAAAGTGTTTCAAAAATCAATTTTTTGGATTTTCAAAATAGCTGTTGTCTTGAAATAAATTTTACTTATCACCATTAAATCAAGCTCATAAAACTAAATAATCCAGTATTTAAATTATTGCTCTACGTCAAGTGGTTGCGGAAAAAATTCAATTTTTCGTTTAGCGATAAACGCAGTACGTTGTTAAAAGTCACAGACGCGTGTAGGGTCAAACGAGCGCTGCTCAGCCGGTAGCTATCCGACTGAGTCATCAAGACATTAATGTTTGAAGCTTTTAACACCTTTTTTATATTGTTGGGAGAAAGTATGTGTCAGTTAACTGATACCGTTTTTTGTTTAAGACGCGGGTTATTAAAAGTAATTTTAGTTGCCATTATTAGTGGTCTATATTTTATTTTATTTTATTTATTAACTCATCGTTTACCTCCTAAGATAAGTAAAATGTTTTTTTTTTTTTTTTTTACTGTTTGTGTTGAAATATGTGTTAATTTATTGAAACTTTACAATTTCTAACGACGTCGACCAGACTTGCTTAATATTTTTGAAGTGAAAACTATGTGAATGTGGCGTGAAAGAGTGCCAAAACCAGGTCATATTGATCGGTAACGGAAGTGGAGACGATGAGGTAATTTAAAACCACATCCGTAATATCATTATTCTAATTTCATCATAGATGAAGATAAAAATATATCATATTGCACAGTTGCAATAAAAAACCTGAGAACTAAACATGAGAACTTATTTCCCTCATTAACTTATTTCAACAACCATGCACTAAAATTTAGGTGAACGTCATAGCTGACTCATACTTAAAAATATATTCACTAAGCTCGTTTGAAGTCAATGAGGCAATCAAGAGATAATAGTATGAATCAAAAAATACCAGAACAAAAGAGTAGTAACCAATTCTCACATCTTTAGACTAAACTAATTTGCTACATTAAATTTCAAAAACAAAAACATTTTGCTTATTCAAAAAGAAAAGTTTTTAAGTGTGGAGAAAACGAAAAATGAATGTAAGAACGCCTTTTTTTAAATTCCTATCAACATGCAAATTATATATTATTTAATCCAATGTTATCAATGTCGAACAATTGGAAATGTTCTCGTGAGAAAGTGCAGTTACTTTCCTCACAAGATTGAGACTGACACGTGGTGCTTTACGAGAAGTGGCCGGTGATACGTGTGTCGTATTTGCTATTCAAGATGGCTGCTGCAAAGTCCGAGACAGTTGGAGGTGATCCAAACACTCTGGTACACGATCCACTAGATCTGACTGTGACTGCCAAGGTGCATCACTGCATAAACACAAATAGGCTACTGCGCGCCCGCGTCTGTGTCGATTTTTATTATCACACATCTATAAAATAAAATAAATTCTTTTATCATAACATCGTATCATTTTTTAATGTATCAGAATATATATATATGTGATACTTTTTTAGCCAATCTCTTCGAAGATCACTTGTAGTTAAGTTAATTTATTATTAATATAGATTTCAACTCCTTGCTCCTAAGGACATTTTACGGTGGGGTGGTTGATACTTAAACTCAGTTATTGAGCACTACCCACCTCTAGGTTTATGGCGATCTCCAGAAGAGCTGATATATCCAGATATGCGCTTTGAAAACTTTTATTTACACAAGACACAAAACACGAACACACAAACATTCACAAAATTCTTAATCGACGTGTTGAGAAACCGCACAACGCTTCCCGTTTTCTAGGGTGAAATTGAGATATTAAATTCACACGGTTATATGGTAACCTCGCCAAGCAAAGGACCACGGCTCAAGTTCACTTCTCAAGTTCGCCGTAGAAAACAGGAAGAGTTTTGCCGTTTCTCGAAACGAAGAATAACAATTGTGTGGCGTCATTGTTCGTGTGTTCGTGTTTTGTGTCTTGTAAAAAAAATTCTGGCAAGAGGATATATGGATATTTTTGCTCTTCCGACGATAATTTTAAACCTAGAGGTAGGTAGTGCCCAGTAATTGAGTTTAAGTAAAGATTGGAAGTGTCGAGAGTTTAAACTAAAAAATTTAATGTAAAAAATATAGAGAACTTTTTTTAGTTTGACAAATCTTGATAATTTTGGATCAGGATGAATCCATGTATAAACGTCCCATAAAAAAGATGAAATAACGAGACTAAACATATCATGGTTAACAGATTAAAATCGCACCTTCTTACAGCCCGATCGTGGAGTAAAAGTGCATGAGGGTGCTATCCTCCTGCCAAATATAACTTAATAAGCCTTACGTTTTTTACTAGGTAAAAATATAATTGATAAAGACTGTTGGTTCAAGATATTTTAAAATGTTCTTTAGAAAAAATTCACGGTATGGGCGTAATGTGCTGTATATTATTTAAATATCAAAAACGGTTTACGTACATTTTAGTGTTAAAAAATTTCGTTGGTCTCAAAATAGTGTAGTTAATGTGTTAGATTGACTTTCCCTATGCAGAATTAATAAAACTTCTTCAACATATCTCTAAAACCTGCTAAAAATAAATAAAGAACCGTTATATCATCTATTTTAACTCATCATTAGGTTTAATCATCATTAATTTTAACTGAAAATATATAAAATTATAAAATGACTAAAGATACATTCAGTAATTACATGTTATGTTTAGATCTATATCAAAGTAACAATAATGCATAAAAATTTTAAAAAAATTAAAGTATTTATAGCCAGTAGTTGGAATCTTTCAATAACTGAGGGTGACAAGAAAGGGAGAAATGTCATTCTTTATAAGAATGTCTTGTAATTTTTACATCAAGGCAAATAGTGATCTTAAGTAAATGTTATGAAAGGCAAAATTACATTACGTGCGTTGAAAGGTTAAAGTTAATGCGAGGCATGTTTGAAGAGGGCCCGCACTCTAAAGCGCGGCCGCCTGCTTCCCTTACTTCAAAGTCGGGTTTCCTCCTTGCCGCCATCTTGAATATTATCTGCATAACTTACGATAACGTATCTCTTATGTGAACTTTTTTTAGTTGCCTTGCATTTCTTTTCAATAGCCCTCTTCATAAATCACACTATCAGCATCTACTTTATTGTCATAACATTACACAATTTTTGTATTGAAATAGAATACCTACAAAAACATGGCATAGGAAAACAAATTTATCGGTTCGCAATGAAAAGAGTTTTCCTGAAAAATGAACTGTATGTGGCTTACGCATTTTCGTTGGGAAGTAATTGCAAATATTATGACACATTTAATCATTTTGAGTATAAATCATTTATGTGAGTAGTATAGACTATACTTCCGAGGGATATACGTCGTCGCATCCTTTGTCAATGTTTTCAGTGTTTTAATATTCTTTTCGTGTGTGCGTGTTTTATATAACGTTTTTAATTTGTTGACAATATTCAAATGAAGAACATGGGTCTAAATTAGTAGCCAAATTGCAACTCTTGGATTACTTGATTGAGTTATTTTCACCACTATAAATATCGGAGCCTTCAACTAATTGGTAGCCCAACTTTAAAATGTATTTTCGTCTGTTGTTAATCTCTGCCCTTACCAAACAGTATATGTTGCAAATGTAAAAATATTTATATGTTTCCTTTGAATTGCCTTAAGGTAAATTTTGATCAATGCATATCTACCTATTTATTAAACTTAATGAGCTAATCACAGAATTATATGGGAATTCTCTTTAGAAATTTTTTAGCGTTATACAAATGCAGGAAGATGGTAAATGGTAGGGGTCTTAAAATAAAGGTCTCGTTCTCATGCACGAGGGAAAAATTACTGGCTTGTCCAGTAATGTTGCCAGGAAATGAGAAATAATGGAAAACATCCTCTTTAAGAATAGTATGGGGATACGGAAACGTCTTCTTTGTGTACATTTATAGTACATGTCTTTGATTTTAAAACAAGAGACAGATAATAATAACATTTATAACAATTTATATTGTAAAAAGACTATAAGACTTACTGTTTTGCTGACTGAGTGTGTTTGCAAATCATAAAAAAAAACATTGTTCATCACTCCATATACGAAAGTGACAACTTGCCATACAGCTGAGACCTTGGAAAGTAGTCATATCCCAAACTGTCACCGTCAGCTGGTTTTACTGACCTGTACGGAAAGTAATGTTTGTAAACATTACTTTCCGTACAGGTCAGTAAAACCAGCTGACGGTGACAGTTTTGGAAATGACTACTTTCCAAGGTCTCAGCTGTAAAATCAATGTTTGTAAACATTACTTTCCGTCCAAGGGAAACAAACTTTTCCGTACAGCAACAACTCTAGGTCCCATTTTGCTTTACAGTTACAGGTATATGGGTAGGTTCAACTTTTTCTTTGGTACACCATTGTAGAAATGCGTTGTACTCTTCCTCGTACCGGTTTCTTGATTTTGGTTGAAACAAATTTCCAGAGACCTCTTCAGCTTTCTGGATTATTTTTTCAGGTAAATTAGTCATTTTGAAAATAGTAAACACACCACCACTTTGTTATGACTGTTTAAGTAACCTGATTCTTAATCAGCTGGGTTTAAAACAAATTAAATTTTGAATTACAGCTTTGTTTACTTTGTCCAATGGCGAAGAATTTACAAAAATAATCCTCCTTTAAAACTTCCACATTTATTAATAATTGCGTCGTGATGAAAAGTATTGTTCACAACTCGGCCGGAAAGCCCATTTCCAGGCACGATAGTGTTTTCCACGCTCGGCTTCGCCTCGTGCGTAAAACACTATCTCGCCCAGAAATGGGTCACTTTCCGGACTAGTGGTGAAACATACTATTGATTGTGATAGTTGCGCAATGGCGGATGAATTGTCTTTTGAGAAATGCCTTCTTTATTTACATTAAACATGTTTTTGTTTTATTTTAAAACGAGAAGTGTCAAATGATCATATTGAGTGAAGATGATATATCGATGAAAAATTTAAGTGTATCAGTCAAGTGTTGATATTCCGTTAGCTGAATTTTGTCAGAAACTTTTTAGTCACTTCGTAGATTATTATAGGAGAGATTATTAATCAAAGACGTTTGTCCTATGTACTAGAAAAAATGTATCAGACCAAAAATTCAACAACAAAATAGGAAATATGTAAGAAAGTTTTTAGCGAATTTCCCATAGGGAATAAGCTATTACCGTAGGTCTCATGGTAAGACCTAAGCCCGGGACCATGTTACTTTTTCGTTTTCAGGTGCCCAGAGACCAAAAATAATAGTCATTAAAATTATATATATATATATATATATATATATATATATATATATATATATATATATATATATATATATATATATATATATGTATGTATGTGTCCCTAGACACGATAACTCTCGTAAAAATGGTCCGATCGACACCAAATTTGGTAGAAATGTGTAATCCTACGTTTATTCGGATGAGTTCGTAAACCAGACATATCGACCTATCGGAAGGGGTAGTTTTGGGGGGTTTTGTACCCCAAAAATGGGTTTTTTGCATTTTTCATATGTAATTTTTAAAAATTTCAAATTTTTATTTTGACCATTGGATTTAGCTCAAAAAAACACACAATTTAGCATTTGAAGCTTTGCTCTATCTCCATTGGTTACCGAGATATTACAAAGTCTAAAGACAGTACGTTGTATTTTGAGGCTCCAATGTTAATCTTATGGAGAATAAGGATGTGTTAATATTTCACTTATTAACCAATGTTTTTGGATGAAACTTGGTATTCAGCTTCATTTGGTTGAGATTCATCCATTTATGGTAAAAAATCTTGGTTTTTGTGCTTATCATGGCAGCAAACCTGCATACTCTTTTCCAATGTTAATCATATGGAGAATAGGCAAACTCCTTTAGCAATGGAAAGATATTGATGAAATTTAATGTATGGCTTGATATGGTCAAAATAATTTTTTTTTAATGCTAAAAAACTACTTTTAGTGTTCCCCATGGCAGCATACCTGCATACTCTTTCCCTACATTTATCATAAGGAGATAAACATTTATTTCCCTATTTATGAGCTTGTGATGATTTTTGGTTTACAGGTTTATCTGGTCATAATTAATACTACTAATTTGGAAATTCGCTGAGAACGCAGGTCTGCTGCGACGGGGGTATTTATATTTTCTGAAAGGTTCTCCTAAAAGATTCTCCACGTATTTGTATAAAGTCTGCTTCACACAAAATCAAGTGTTTTGATTCGTAGGAACGAATATTGACAGTGAGTGAAAATGATCTACTTTGAGGTGTTGTGTTAAAATTTGGTGACGAAAAAATAACAAAATCTGACAGATGTGAAAACATCCATTCAATTTTAGGATAAACAAGACAAAGAAATGGGTACATTGAGAAAGCATTGAACGTTTACTGGCCCTGAAATGGGAGCTGAGCATCCTTCATGTTTTTTTCTTATTGCCGCTTTTCTATGTTATATTAAAAAGGCCATCATAGCTCATGGACTATATCTTTTCAAACCTATTTGTCAGAGATCGATATAGGTTAAACAACAGACAAAATGAAGAATTTACAAATGAAGCATTACAAATGGGGTATTTAATATAGTACAGAATTGTCAGGAGTGCTTTGGTGGAGAATTCAAAGCGCTATTGTTAAAATATTATAGGTTTAAATTAAAATCTTCTGAAAACTTTTGCACTGAAGACCTGGTAATCCGCTATATGGTTAGGGACTTTTGCCCCTATGAGCCACTAGTAGGGATATATGTAGGGAAGAAACGCTGAGGGGATCTCACAATACTGATAAAACATACTATAGCTCTTCGATGCCCTTTGACAAAACACGGCCAACGGAGGCAGTACAGTATCTAAGCTCCTCTGCCAAATCCCACCCCTCCCCTGGCGACTACTTACATCCCCCCCCCCCCCCCCCCCCCCGCCGTCTACCGCCCATATCAGCCGCGTTTCCATGGAGACCGGAGACGGATGAAGCCACTTAACACTGCATTGTCTGTTGTTTTCAAAAATGTATTGGCAACTATAAGTGGAATAATGAGCCAAGAAATCTAAATCGGGATTTCTAAGACCTCTGCGGGAGTATTCTAAAAGGAAGTATTTAATTTATTCATTGCTTTATGTCTCTTAACAGACCGTTTCATGTGGTGACTTGGCAGAAGTTTCATTATAGAATTCACAACAATCTTACTGTTGTTACCCCTTTTCAAAGACGTTCATAAATAATTTCAATGTAACTTTTTGGTAACGTTTAAACGATATAAAGGTAATACGACACATGAGGCTTGAATATGATAAGTTCATTAATTCCAATAATATAATATCTAAAGTTATTTTTAACACACGCACTTTCGACCAGCAAATTTAATTGTTTTAAAAATTGTGATATTCGAAACATTTGCACACATTACCATATTATATCAATCATAATTCTCCTGCACATGTTGGATTCTACCACCCAAAAAAAATACTCTGACTGAAGTAGGCCTACTTTTTTTGTTAATCTCTAACAGTTACAGATATAAATATGTTTAACTAATGTGCAGCGTTGGTTAAAACATACATTATGCAGTTTTGCAGTAAAAACTGAAACCACATTATTTTGATTATTTTTTTCAGTATCAAAGACACTTGATGCTCTTTATTTATTTATAAAGGTTACAAAGCCAACAAGAGGCCGCCATCTGTGACGTCACCGTCAGTGACGCCTGGACCGCTAATGAACCACAATACGGTGGTTCCGCGGTCACTCACCTAACCATCTGTGACGTCACACACTGTACGGTTGTAAACGGATTTTCCATCTACCTTTTAACAACGGTTAAGAGGATTATTTTCCTACATGAGAGTAACTGAAAATAATCCTATTTTAATGACATTCAAAATTATTCACTTGTAAAACTATCCATTATTTTAACTTTAACCATTGTTCAACGCCTTGTACTTTCCAATTAAAAGTTTATTTATTAATTACTAATTAATTGAGGATAACTTTAGTTTCATGAGGCAAGCATACATTCATTACTTCTATATTTTATATATTAATAGGAAAGTATGTTTCGTTTTCTCCTTCTTCCTCAGTTCGTGTGCATCGCAGGAGAAATCCGCGCATAATGTTAGAAAGGTATAATCCCGTAGATGAGCAGAATCTCAGTCTAAATTACATCAGACTCCCTACGCCCTACAGGCTTTCAAAGTTCCAATGTTAATCTTTAGGAGGAAGGAGAATTTATTGAATCATTAGACAGCTGATGTAAAAACAACTATATAACAACTACAAAAACAAAAATAGTTAATGGAATCATTTTTGTGTTGAACCCCAAAAAGATTGCAACACGAGCGATTTTTATTTTAACCCCTCAAAAATCGCCATTAATCGCACCTTGGGAACATGCCCAAAAATTCAAAATGGCCGCCAAGATTGCTGCCAAAATATATATTTTGGCACTTATCTCGAGAACGGTTAGTTTTATCAAAATTCTTTACTTTAGCAAAAATGTAGCTCTTTTAATTCCAATCAGTTTTCACGTTTACATTTTGTGTGTCAGACGTACGGTATGGCCGCAATTTGCCGAGCCGTAATTCATTAAAATCTGCCTTTTTAGCGAATTTCCCTATAGTAAAATTAAACTATTAACGAAGGTCTCATGGTAAGACTTAAGACCGGGACCCTCTTAACTTTTCATTTTGGGGCCCCCAGAAGCCAAAAACAACATTCTTTTGAATTTTTAGATATGCACACATATATATATCCACATATACATTTATCTATATATCTATTTATCTGTAAGCACGATAGCGGTCACAAAAATGGTCCGATCATAATGAAATTTGGTATGGATGTGTAAAGAGGTAATTTTTCGGAGGAGTTTGAAAACCAGCCCGATCGGACAATTTGAAGGGGGGGTAAGGGGGATTTTACCCCTCAAAAATGGGGTTTTTTGGGTTTTTACATAAAAAATAAAATTATAAAATGTTAGTTGACCCCATTGAATTCAGCTTGAAAAACAAACAATTTTGTATCTTGAATCATTGTTCTATGACCATTGGTTGTCAAGATATTGAAAGCGGTAAACACAGAACATTGTCCCTTTATTAACCTTAAGGGAAATAAATATTTAGATATTTAGATATCCATTATTTCTCAACATATATTAATAAAAGTTGGTATGTGGCTTCATATAATATAGATATACTTTATTATGGCCTAAAGTTCCCCATCAGTGGCAGCAAACCTGCATACTCATTTCCCATGTTATTCTAAAGGAGAATATTCTTGCATGATTATTTATGCACATACTTTGACCAATTTGATGTAATTCACCATTTTATTGATTATTTATTGAAGCATTTGAAATTAGCTGAGTATGCAGGTCTGCTGCAACGGTTTGTTTTGTTTGTTTACATATAAAATTTCAAAAAAATCAAATTTTAGTTCACACTGTATTGAATTCAGCTAAAAAAATATGGAAAACATCTTTTAAATATGATGTTTTAACGTAAAATTTGTATTTTCAAAAATTTCGTCATAAAAAATTACAAATTTAGAATATTTTTTAAATAAATACCCAAGTTGCAGCGAAATATTCCCCACTAGAATAACATGGGAAATGAGTATGCAGGTTTGCTGCCACTGAAGTGTCAAAAATGGGGAACTTTAGGCCATAATAAAGTATTTCTCTACTAGATGAAGCCACATACCAAGTTTTATTAAGATATGTTGAGGAATAATGGATATAAAGCATTTTATTTATTTCCCATAAGGTTAACATAGGGACAATGTTCTGTGTTTACCGCTTTCAATATCTCGGCAACCAATGGTCATAGAGCGATGATTCAACATGCAAAATTGTTTGTTTTTCAAGCTGAATTCAATGGAGTCACGTAACATTTGATTAGTATAATTTTTTATATAAAACCCCCAAAAAACGCATTTTTGAGGGGTAAAACCCCATTTACACCCCCTTCCGGTGGTCCGATTTAGGTGGTTTTCAAACGCGTCCAAGGGTTTACCAATTTACAAGTCTGTATAAAATTTCATTATGATCGGATCATATTTACGGCCGCTATCCTTTTAACAGACATATTCATGCATACACACACACACACACACACACACACACACACACACACACACACGTATATATATGTATATATATATTATAAGTTTAAGTTCACTGAATAGGGCTATTATAATTATTACAAGTATTGAAATTACCTGAATACCCTTCAAATTCATTTTTTATTAATCAACTGACAATTGTTTCGGCGATAATGCCATTTTCAAAGTCAATAAATTTTTTTAGTACATATTGTAACCTTCAAACTATAATCAAACTTATAATTTGATTATAGTTTGAAGGTTACAATATGTACTAAAACATTTATTTAAAATGGCATTATCGCCGAAACAATTGTCAGTTTATTAATAAAAATGAATTTGAAGGGTATTCAGGTAATTTCAATACTTGTAATATATATATATTTAAACAAATGGTGTTTTTGGCTTCTGGGGGCCCCAAAACGAAAAGTTATGATGGTTCCGAACTTAAGTCTTGCTATAAGACCTACGGTAATAGCTTAATTTCCTATATGGAACTTCGCTAAAACCCATTTTTTAGGGGTAAAATCCCCCTTACCCCCTTCCAATAGTCCGATCGGGCTGGTTTTCGAACTCCTCCGAAAAATTACCACTTTAGACCTCCATACCAAATTTCATTATGATCGGACCATTTTTGTGACCGCTATCGTGCTTATAGATAAATATATAGATAAATGTACATGTGGATATATATATGTGTGCATATCTAAAAATTCAAAAGAATGTTGTTTTTGGCTTCTGGGGGCCCCAAAATGAAAAGTTAAGAGGGTCCCGGTCTTAAGTCTTACCATGAGACCTTCGGTAATAGTTTAATTTTACTATAGGGAAATTCGCTAAAAAGGCAGATTTTAATGAATTACGGCTCGGCAAATTGCGGCCATACCGTACGTCTGACACACAAAATGTAAACGTGAAAAGTGATTGGCATTAAAAGAGCTACATTTTTGCTGAAGTAAAGAATTTTGATAAAACTAACCGTTCTCGAGATAAATGCCAAAATATATATTTTGGCAGCAATCTTGGCGGCCTTTTTGAGTTTTTGGGCATGTTCCCAAGGTGCGATTTATGGCGATTTTTGAGGGGTTAATAAGGGGATCATTAAAAAAAATCGCTGTTGTTGAAATTTTTTGGGGGTTAGGCCATATTTTCTCATAAAATGATTCCACTAATGTTTCAGTTATAAAATGTTTTTATACTTCTTGTATCAACTGAAATTTTGGTCAAATTTCGATCAGGAAGAGATCTTTAGTTTGAGGAGATCCAGGAGGACATCACTTTAATAATCTCTACTTTGGATCACCCACTGGTCGAAATTCGACGAAAAATTCACTGATTCTACTCACTCATTAATTCTACTCACTCAAAAAATTCACTAATTCACTGAAAAAAAAAATGATTCTACTAAAAGCCTTTAGATTTAAAATGTTTTATAACTGAAACATCTGTTCTTACTGATTTGCTAGCATTTGTTTTCAATATGCAACTGTCTTCTAACAGCTGTTTAGGATCAATTAAATATCCTTCTCCAATAAGATTAATATTGAAACTTTGGGAACCTATAGGGCGTAGCCCTGGAGGCCGATGTGAATTATAATGGGATTCTGCTTATCTAAAGGACACTACCTTTCTAACGTTATGCACGGTTTTCTCTTGCGATGCACACGAGCTGAGAAAAAAGACGGGAAAGAAACATGCTTACCTAGTAAGATATAGGCCTAGAAGATATTAATAGGCAAGCATTATTCTTTTCTTGATTTTTTCTCAGCTTGTGACTAAACTAAACTAGCTCAAGACTGAAACTAACTGGCTCAAGATCAACCGAATTTTTGTCGAATCTCTACCAGAAGGCGATCATTGATATTTATAATTGTTTAAAATGTAATAACTTGTTTAAAACTTTTAAAAGGTTGAAAAAAATCCGTTGTTAGGGCACAGTTATGCAAACCACAAATTTTTATTCTGAGTAAATATTTTTATGTTTTCAAAGTATCAAATGCAAAAGTAGGTATATGTAAAAATAGATTACCTAAAAACAGGGGCTTTGTGAAATTCTAATAATTGTGAATTCTCTACAAGTATTTAAGAAAGATTTTTAACAATATCGAAGGGCATCTAAGTTTGAATATTGATCAAATACATCTAACTGTATACTGATAAAATAAAACATGTATATAAATCAAAGTATTACTAAAAAAAAATCTTAACGCTGCCATTATGAGAGGAAAACCAACTAAAACATTTGTTGAAATTAGCGGATTGCTTTTCTAAACTACATAATAGTTGTATTATTAGAAATCCATTTTCAAAGTAAAATTAAGAAACCCATAAGGCCATTATAAAACATATAGCCCATAAATTTTAAAGAACATTTTCTTACCAAACAACGTATTAGATATGTATCAGAAGCGCGTATCTAAAAACTCTTATCATTTGATTGGAGCGGCGAAATGCGCGATGTAGGATTTACGAGCAGTTGACGTCAGATACGATCGAGCGAGGCATATTTCATCACGACAATGACGTCAGCTGGCCTTATCTGTGTCACGTGACTGCCACAACCGAACATCAATATTTTGGTCTCGTTCACAACGGAAATATTAATATTATACTTTAAATACATTTTTTTACCTCCAGCGCAGTTAAAATTAAGATAGGACAGTAAAAATCTACTAGACTGTGTGGCTCAAATTATAAAACAGAATAAACAATAAAAACAAATAAATATAAATAGCAGCAATATATTATACCCTCATATGAGTAAATTTGGTGTATGTGTATATGGACATTGATCTCAAAAACGGTTCTAACGATTTTATTTACACTAGCGTATAACTTAGTTCCGGGACAATGTATTACCTGGGACATATTATTTAGTTATAATCTTGAATTAAAGTTGTAAAATACTGTGTGCTGGAGATAAAATAATTGCTGAAAACAGACAAAGTAGGCCTACAAACAACATTGTCTAATAGACATGTAGTATACATTTCAGCCAATAATTACTAGGTGTTACTACAGTAAAGTTAATTTATCACTTTTTTCATAAGGTCACAAGTAGGCTGACTATGATTATTTTCATAAATGAAATAAAAAATTAAAACAATAATTTTCATAGTTATAATTCAACAATAGTACCTGGGGAACGAGCATTTGCTCGGTAAACTTAATCAATTCTTTATAACAATATCAGTCACAGGCTGAAGGCCTACGCTAAAATTCTTTGCCCAAAAGGCTTTCTTTCTTTCAAGATGAGCTCGTTTGCTTCGATAAATCACCTTTCAGGATATTTTAATGTAGGACTAATAGTGCTGCACTTTGGTATGAGATTTTTTTAAACATATGAGCATTGTACTTGTTTTTAAACCTAGGTAATGAGCATTGTACCTGAGGGTTGAGCATTTGCTCGTTACGGTATGCTTAAACAATTCTTATGAGTTATGGACCATACGCTAAAATGCCAATCATAAAAGCCTTGTTTCTTTCAATAAAAAACTGGTTCGCTCCGCTCAATCGGCTTCTCGCTTTAAAGTTTTTTACGTTTTCATTTTAAACTCCATAAGACCAATGTAAAAAATTTTAGAATTTCAAGATTAAAGTGAAATAATATTTTTCATAGCATAGAGACTTATATAAATATTATTCTATCCCAAAACTAAACTGTTAGCAAAGTTTAAAAAAAATCGCTCGAGTTGTTTTCGAGATTCATTATGCGTAAATACAAAATCCCTTACTCGTGTTATAGTGTAGGATACTATTTTACCTGTATTGTTTACAGCTGATATCATCAGGGTTGTTAATTGTTTTGATTTAAAATTTAATTTCATTTTAACAAATTGTTTAGTTGTTTTATTCTTTTACTTTACTTCACTTTTATATAACTAAATAGTCAATTAACAATATAAAATACTATCTAATAACTGATAAATTATTTTATCATTCAGTAATTCAATTACTGGCTACAACGGAGTGGTTCGTGCCTTGACGGTTGAGTCAGCTGTTTTCAGCAACTAATTTTTTTAAACTTCTTTATAAGATCAATGTTAAAACTTTAAGAATTTATATTCAATATTGTAACAAAGTAAGATTTTCTAGCATAGAGACCTACACATATCTTATTTTTAACCCAGAACTAGGTTACTTGCAAAGTTTGAAGAAATTTGTTGAGCCGTTTTCCAACGTATGTGTGAATGCATACAAACGTACATACAATCATACATACAAATGTACTTCACTGGTATTGGAGTATACGATAAAAAATGCAAAAGCTTTATTTTTTATGATTAAATCAGCGGCTCCTGCGGTAGTAAAATCCAATTTCTACATGTGTTTCAATAAATCAATGTCACATTACAACGTCCCTATGCCTATATTAAAACATTCTGAGAGGTGAGAGAGTGACGCAAAATAGCGTGTCATGTAGGAGAGTAGGCGGTGCGAATTTAAAAGAAAGAGCATTGAAGAACTCTGAAAGAAAGAAGTCACCTACTCTTGAAATTCCAGTGTAGGCCTGGGTGACCTCGGTCACCCTAAGGGTACTTACAATGATGCTTTGTTGTCTAATGTTTTTAAACATAAGCTCTTCGTGCACCTCCCCAGCTTTAAATATTATAATTACCTAAAAAAATTAGCCATGTATGACTTTTGCACATTTGATTAGAATTTAACCATCCCTTTGGAATTTAAAAATCCCTTGTTTACGTAAAAAACTGTAGAGTGACTCCGATTTTTAGGATGAGATAGTGTATCGTTTTATTGGAAGGAAAAGAAGCAGTTCGTTATCTTTATTGTCTAGAATTTCTGAGGATACCGACGTTGTTTTACAGGTGGCCATCACTTTTATTTTGTGTGTTTCTAAGCCAGTGGCATGTTTTAACGGAGAACGGTCCAAATCCCAGACTTGTTACTATCTACCGACGACATGTCAGATAAAAAACATTGTATTCGATTATACAGATTTGATCCCAAATTTTTGCCAGATGAAATTAAAATATTTATTTAAAACTGCTTTAGCTGGCTTTACAAATGCCTGGTATAAAGAAGGCATTGTTTAACGACTTCTTAAAATCAATAATTGATTGTTTGAATTCACTAATCACTATTAATATGCACCCAAGAGAACATTAATAATGTATAGAACCTGAATTATGACAGATATATTCCAATATGAAAACTTTTTATATATTTCACTTTCCCAACAGAGGAAACATAACTCTACGGGAGGACGCAGCTTCGGCGTTGTCTCTTGGGCCCTCCATGTTGTTTGTGACTCTCAGAGGATTCCGACAACGAATATCTTTATTGTCTTTAGAATTTCCAATAAGTCTGTTTTCCTCTTTTTTTATTTAGAGTTTTCTATCAGTCGAAAGGTTTTGTGCAAGTTATGATTATTTTTTAATTATTACTCCTCAGTTTTTTTATCAAATATTCCAACTTCACTTTTTTGTACTGCCATCAACATAAAGATAATATCTAAATCATAATTTTAAAGTAACTCGCATGCTGTGTAGTGTATGCATAAATAAGAATCACACGGTACGTACGATATATCACATAACAAATCTTGATAAATTAAAAGTTTAATAATAAAGAGTTAAACTAGGAAGTAAGTAATTTTAGATAAGTAAGAAAACCTAAAGTGGCTTTAGGTTTTCCCTTTTAGCTCTCGATTTACGATTGGTTTCCCTTTGTAAAACTGAAACTACTTTTTTAAAATTAATATTTTTTGGCACTCGAGCAAAAGCTGAAGATCTAATACCCGGATTTAAATTACGTTTTCATAATTTACGATGATCATTTTATAGCAATATGAAAATAATTGTCGAAGTCGAACATAGTAAAAGTCAGACTTATTTTAACCAATATAAGTAAAAAGTTCAAATATACAGTATCTAAATTTCTGCCCTCTCGTGTAGTTAGAACTTATAATTGCCTATCAGTTCGTCTGTCATCGAAACTTGGCAAGAAAGTTATTTAATTTTTCTGAATTTCGTTAGTATGTCGTAAAGAGTTTATACTGAACACAGAGTTCGCTGGGTGACATAACACTGAACCTTCTCATACAACAGTACACTTTTATTACTGTAGGAATTAAGGATGTCAAGATCAACATTAAATGTAAAAAAATTAATTCATTAAATTTTAATAAATACCCGAAGGATTCAGCATAAATAAAGTTTTATAGTAATTTAGTAATAACTAATGACAATCAATGTAGATAATTTTAATCGGATTATATTGTGCTTTAATCGTTAATCAGTGATGGGTACAATACGGTACAAAAAAGGTTTTATTCAATAACAAAGTTCTTAACAACAAAACATAAAGTATTTCAAAGCATTTATCATAATTC
Source organism: Neoaliturus tenellus (assembly GCA_030545055.2). Taxonomy (NCBI): domain Eukaryota; kingdom Metazoa; phylum Arthropoda; class Insecta; order Hemiptera; family Cicadellidae; genus Neoaliturus; species Neoaliturus tenellus. The sequence continues at coordinate 125,473,942 of CM061532.1, forward strand.
ATTATCTACGAACTGTATAGCATTTCAGTTTCATCCTCCTGTAAAATCGAAACTACCCCCTTGGGCTGCAAGGCCAGCACATTTTACCTTGTATATTTTGTGTTTTGCAGTTTTTCCCCCTCGGGCGCTGTAAAACTGGCCGTTACACCTAATTGGGTTTCTGTATTAATAATAAACGGCATTGGCCAAACTTTTGTTCCCTGTTTTTCAATAATTAAAAATTAAAATTTGTCAAAGGCTTTCTGTTGCAGTATACACGTTTTTTCGTCAACCACAATAATTAGGTAATAAACAAATACAAACATTTTTATTGTCTAACTATAACAAATATTCAGAATGAAATAAAGAGTTTAAGAGTTGTTACAACAGATAATTGAATAACGAAAAACCTGACTTTTATGACAAATGGAATATTCCTTCAATGTAAATATAAAAAAAAAACATTAAGACAAAAGCAAATCATTTTAATTTTTTGAATTTATTATTTAAATATTATTGCTGGATTTTTCGTTCATGAAAGAATGTTTGTTTTTTATTCATGTATATTATTAATATTTAAGAAAGTTGTAGATAAAACATACATTGAAATAAATTTCGAAAAAGAACATAACCTTTTTATATACTGTATATCTTTTAATGAAATACCCCTGTCACAGCAAACCAAACAGATGAATCAATACTCAGTGAATTTCAAAAAAAAAATTAGTATTTTATTCATTTTCCCCATAAACAATATGGGGTTTGAAACATAGATTAGAAACCAAATAGATTTTGTAAGGAAATATAAGTTTAACCCTTTTTAGTGTAGCCACATACAAAATCTTATCAAACTATGCCAATGAATAAGAGGATTTTGTTGAATAAGACAAACATCGGAAACCTTTTCATTTTTCCATTAATATTTAAGCTAATTTAAAAATTCAAAATATCATTTTATTTGTTACGTTCTATTATTTTATTTAATTTAAAATTGATTTTTTTAACTAAGGTTAAAATAGAAAAAAAATTTAACCCTTTTGAAACCCTAAAACCTCCGGTCCCGTGATCCGATTACTCTGGTTTGAGCTCATTCAAATGGGTGCTGCCTTACACCCCTGAACCAAATTTCATCCAAATCGGAGGTTCCTTTCAAGGGTTAGAGCGTTCACGGACCCACGTATAGACATGTTATTACAATTATTATTATTATTGGCTGTTATAAATATTATAACGCTAAACATACTTTTAAGTATTTAAATTCAATATAATAATGTTTTTCATTGTTCAAAAGCATGTTTAGAATAAAATTTCGGTTTTACCATGACTACTACCGTATAGCGTATCGCCTATAGGGAGATTCGCTAAAATTATAAATTGCATTATAGCTGCCCCTAATGATATTTGCCATATAATTAGGGTACTACTAAGATCTCGTCTTTGAAAGATATTTATGTAAGCTATAATTAAACAAGCGTTTAGAAATAGTCTATACGAACAGTATTATGTACTGTTGAATCATTTGAGAACATAGTGAATTCGATGAGATATATTAACGCAACCCTTGTAATATGACTTTTCAACATGTTAAATTAGATTATAACTGAGCAGTTTGAACCAATTAACTGTTTAACTCTATGAAGACCAGTTAACCGTATCTGAACAAACCGATTTTTAATATTAGGAGACCGATAAAAAAGTTATTATGATTCTTATTGTTATAATACGACCCTAATTTTAAGTATTTGTGCGACTTTCGATTTTAGCTACTCCTCTTTTGAAAATAAAAACAATCTGCCTTTACTTTATTTAAAATAGTTTATAAGACTTTGAGTTTTAAATGAGTTTATTCATGTCACAAAATCATTATAGCTTACCAAACAAAGTTAAAAACAAAACTACCATGCCAACTGTGGGATGTTGTGAGTGGGGGGGGGGGGGGGGGGGTGCTATGCGGCCGTATAACGTGGCGTCTATAGCCAATAACACGGGCGACTCGGAGGAAGCGAGGGCCGCGCTCCTTCAAACTTTGGCCAACAACATCAAAACATTTACATTGGCTGTAATAATACTTCATTTCCGCTCCTGTTTGAGAAGTTAACTTCAGTGAATGTAGTTCAACGTAAACAGCTCTCAGAGGTACAGTTCTATGTTGTACCGAAATTAAAAACAAACAAGGATTTTATCTACGGTATCAGCGTTGAACATTAGGATGTTGGTTCATCTTGAGGAGTGGATATTGTAAGCTTCATAGTATAAATTTCTTTGAAAAGATAAACAGATATTAAACAGAGAAATTACAGAAATGTTATCGTATCAGAGGGTGCTCCATGTTCGACTGTGAAACCAATCGTAACGTTACCCAATCGTAAATATTCAGCACAATTATTTTATATGTTAAATAAAAAAAAATTGAATTCAATGACTAAGTAAAAAGCTTTTATTTTTGTTTTTCGTCAATATGTTTGTAACTTGTTTGTAAACTTGCTCAACGATGTTTGTAACTTTTACTAAAAGTTGTCAATGTTCTTTAATTCACTCTACAATATGTCACAACTTGATTCTTCTTGCAAAAATAACATTCTTAACAAATGGTAATGAAATCATGTCTAGTAGTTATAAATAGATATAAGGTGTATCATGCTAGTTTTATGGTGCCCGTCAGCTCACACTTTGCAGCAACTTATACCACCGATTATTTTCACTTTATGGTTAATGAAAGACTCTATGTCCTAAAATTTTATACTTAACTATCTCTTTACCCGTTTTTACTACGGGGTGTGTGTAGTTTGTTTATAGAATTATATACTTTAAATTCATGCACAATTGCAATATAATAGCTTCAATTGTTTTTCATTGTATCTATGTAGGTTTATATCAACAGCTGTCAGGTAAATTTATTAAACTCTTGTAATTGTTTTACTTTCTGTAAACAAATGTATGTCATATATTGTGTTCATAAACGAATCAGATAAAAAAAACTCATAAATTTCCTAACATGAGCACCTTTATGACCCTGATGATGAGCTTAAAACCTTTTGTATTAAATTTTACATATCCATATATATCCATCTTGTGTAAGCATCATTTAATAAGTTTTTGTTTTATATTAAGTTTATTTATTCAATATTCAGCTTATGCTAATGATATCTTACTCAAATATTAATATAAAGTACCAGGGGGGACCGAGCTTAAGCTCGGTAACATTATTACTTACGTTCTCACATAAAGCTCTTTCGCTTTGCTCACTCGCCCTCTTCCATGTTAAAGACGAGCTCGTTCGGGTGCTGCACTTTGGTATAATTTTCTTAAACCACAGGTAAAAGATGTAACACATTGGTTTATATCTACAGTTATCAGCTGATTTATGTTCAATTAATAAAATCTCCATAAGCATAACATTGAAACTTTTAAGTGCTCTAGAGAGAAAACCAGATTTTTCCCAGCTATGGGACCAGCTTCAATCGATTTCTGGTGGCCAAAACCCTCATATTCAATAAAAAAATCAAAAGTCCTTGGAGCGAAAAAACTTCTCATCGTACCATTGCGATAAACGTTGTTTTCGGAACGGTGAGCTGTGGTCGAAACTAATTGATTCCCGGTGGGTTGGATAAACGTGTTGGTAAACAAAGTTTTCGGGACTAGACCGCGAAACAGTGGTTTTCGGGACAGTGGTTTTAATAACAGCTGTAAATAGTTCAAATACAAGATAAACAAATAACAACGTAAGAGGGGTTATATAGGTTAAAATTTATTAATTTTTATCCAAAATGTAAATTTATTAAACGTTGTATGATGAAAAGTACTGTTCGTAACTCGTCCGAAAGTGGTATATCGGTGCTCGATCGAATTCACTCGATCTTGCACCGATAACAACCACTTTCCTGACTAGCGACGAAATATACTATTGCCCGTACAAACAGAGCTTGTTTTATAGAATAAGATACTCAATTTACAAATATGGTACCTTTAAGATTCTCTTTTTTTCAAATGTTTTTACGTTTTAAAATTTGTTATGTACAATATGATAAAGTACATCATAAAAACTAACCCAAATAATAACTACTAAAAAACGTACTACATGTAATATTCCTGTTACTATTTACCGTTTAAATTATAATAGATTATTATTTTATTGCTTTTTTTACTATATTGCGCTTTAAAGATGTAACTGATTTGATATGTAACTGTAAAGATTTGTATATGTTTTGCATATTTATTAAATACTACACCCTTTTGTGAGTAGAAATTTGGTAGAAAGCTATCCCAGTATTGAAATTGACATTTGTTTAAAATTTGAAATCATTTCATTGTTATGCTGTTACTGCAATATAAAACCTAGGAGTCCTTCGAGTAGTGGTGATCTTAACCCTGGTGACAGTGGTCATCAACCTAATGCCAAAACAGATTTAGCCTAAACTTTATACTTAGATACACTTTCACTGACCGCTCCACATAGGTGCGCCTAGAGCGCTATCCAAATAGCAAAGTTACGATAAATTCTCGTGTTCATTCTATTAAAACCATACTTCACTATTTTGCTTTTGTTTTAAAATTGAAATAATTATCCTCAAATATTTTTTTTTTGTAATATACTTATAAGATCTACAGAGTGATTGAAAAGTCACTGAGTGTTTTATTTTGATTGTTCTATGGTAACTATACATGTTCTAAAAATGAAAAAAATACCTAACGAGAGGTAATTTAATATCGTTAGTGATTGTTTGGTTTTGTTGTAATATCACTTTATATTGTTGGCACATTTATGTTTTGCAATTGCTGCAAAATCTGGCATTTGGGAGTATATGAAACAACTCATAAGTATATGATGTTTTTAATTCGCTTTTTAAAATTTAAATTATAACGGAGAGCATAAAATAAATCATTGCTGTAATTTTATGCTCTCTGTCCACATTAAAATTCCCAAACAGCGTAAACTGAGGCAATTTTCGACCATATACCCTTCCCTTCCATACCTAATTTTGAAACCATGGCATATAATCAATCTAGCAACCCTGGTACATGCTCATATGTCAACAAAACTATACGGTATGATTGTTATATAATTTATTTATGTTTGTAACTTGCATGGATTCCATATTTCAAAATAGAATGGTCAGTGACTTTTCTATCACCGTGTATATCATATATATAGATTATGAACTAATTTTACCAAAGGTGATTGTGAGCAACGCTACTATAACATTAATTTTATTTATTTTCATTATAAAAATGACCAAGTACCTTTTTTAGTTTTCATAAATATTTTTAGACAACTATTTTCGTTCCTATTTAAATCATAAATATGTCTGAATATAGTTTAACCTCACTAGTCAACAAAAATTAAATAAATAAATAAAGACATATGTCAAAGCATTTCATAGGTATAATATAAAGCAATAAATCTTGGGGAATTATTTGGTTTCATAATGTGTTGAAATATAAAAAGATATTCAATAATAAATTGTATAAAATTAATTTAAAATTGTGTATAAAATTGTTTTAAATAAAATTAAAAATAAATAACAGGAAACAAATAAATGTATAAGAACGAATGTCCATGTATGATTCTGCTTATTTGGTTTTTAATCTGAGTTCGTATATTTTGTCGAATATTGGGTTATTTTGATTCATATTTCCCGAGTATTATTCTGATCTTTATTTTAGTTAAGATGGATTTTTAACTCTCATAGACATTTAGGCGGTCTTAAATTTTTCTCTAAATCTTGAATTGTCATATTTTTATTTATACTTTTGTAACAAAGTCCTCTTTCTATCAAATGTTCAGCGAAATTTGATTTCATAGTTGTTCTGTTACCAAACTCTAGGGCTTGAATACGTTTCTTAAAGCTTGTTTTCAAGATTTTTGTAGTCTGCCCTATGTAGTAGCTTTCGCAGTCACTGCATTTAATTTAGTAAACGCCTGCTTGGTTTAGGTCATCTTCTGTACCATTATGAATTAACGTGTGACGTTAATTTACTATTTTCCAAATTTCACTAAATTATTTATATAAAATTCCAATTTTGTAAATGTTTCTCAAATTAAGAGAGGAAGGTTTTCATTTATTTCACAACTGTTGTAGCCCAGAAAGAACTCCGATTGTTATAAAAACAGTTTTAAGTGCTGACAGTCAGCAGTTTGATGGGAAACAACTGCTGTCAAATGTAAAATGTAATTTGTATCAATTTGTGTGACAAATGTAATGCTGTAGTTAGTTGCATTAACTACAAAATCCCGTGTTACCTTTTACTGGAACGAATATACTTTTGTAATGCCATTAATATGTTTCACAGTACGATATTAAATTTACAATGCACTAAAAAATAGAAAGTTTTATTTTGTAGAGAAATATTTTTTTAAATAATTGGAGGAATATAAAAATGTTTATAAAAACATTTTGTAGTAACGTCATAATTGATTTTGTTAATAAAAAATAAAAAATCTCTACAAAGTTTTAATAAGCTATTATTTGTTTACCCTGTTTTAATGCCCGAAGGTGATGTTATAAATTGGTTTCTTGTTCAGCGCTGCAAGCAAGCAGTCCTCAGGGAACAACCAGCCCCTTTTGAAACTTTGTTCAACAACATTGTTTCTATATTAATTTTACCACTATTCTCATAATTTAAACGTAAATTTTGCACATTGTTTCTACATCTATAAAAATTTTATATATAAATTTTACCATAAGAGAAAATTTTATTTTATTAATTATGATTATATTACAAAAAAAATTATATTTTTTCTTTAGGAGATTAATGGCAGTTTGTACCCCTTGATTTTAAATCTGATCTTCTGTTTAAACATAAGTTTAACCTAAGAGTCGGTTCCATATGCCTAGTACAATCTTATAAATCCGGCTGTTTGGCACTGTTTTTTTAAAAAGATTGTATATAATCTGGTTTACAATTAATTTGTGCAATTTGCCCTTCGATAAAATATGTTACAGCTTAGAGAATACACGCCTGGACATATATATATATATATATATATATATATATATATATATATATATATATATATATATATATATATATATATTAGCCGAACCATCAGTTAACAATAAAACTTTTTAGTACTTCATAACGTCAAACGTTATGTTCTTTATTAACACAACTAAAAAATAATTATATATAATATGATAGTTTTTTACATAACTCTGCTTTTAGGTGTTTGATATTGTAACAGTGCTCTTTTGGAATAAATCATGTGCAGACAACTCTTAACTCATCTCGCATTAACAAATGTGCGTTCTCCAAAAAATTTTGGTTTACGGTATCAAAAAAAATTACATAAGATAAAAAAGATTAACTTGAAAAAGATTAACTTGGCTTAACAATATACGACGACACCTCCAGTGTTCTATTTTAATATTTGTTACCTTTCATAATTATGTCAATAACCAGTCGGACAACCAATAAGACCCATGTCAAAAATTTCAATTTCCAAAATTGTTTTCGTAAACAAAAATGAATTTTTCCAGGGTTAAGGTACAAAAATTATTATTGTGCCAAAATACGCATGAATAAAACTTTCAAACAAAATCTACCTGCTATTTTGAGAAAAGGTTAAAACCTCAGATTAGACACTCCTCGTATTAAACTATGAAATTGTGTTGATATTCCAGTACCATCAGTTCAATTTTCTTCAACTCAGCTTTTAACATATGTGTTTGTTTAGATATCAACAGCTGTTTTATTTAGCAATTCAATATAAATTGTTCCCCATGTTAATCTTATGGCCAAAAAATGAACTTTGAGGGCTTCCCGTGAGCTTCAGAATTAAAATATAAAAAATCTAAAACCTTATTGCAAAACTTCGAACTGAGACTATTATTTTGACACCTCAAACTTTAAAATTGGTCCAGAAATAGGGGAGGAGTAGTGGTAACAAAAAAAGGGCATCACATATTATATATATATAGATTCCCGTATCAGATGGTTGTATTAAATTAATACTTGGTATGAACCTTTATAACACCAAAGTCCATTTTTAGTAAAAGAATGATTTTCCCATGTGTATTTTAAAAATGGCGGACATTTTATTTTTTTTTAACCTATCTCAGAACCAATAAATTTCATCCAAATTGTATAAGAGGTAAAAAAGTTGACGGATGAAATTATCTAACTAATGATACCGAGTTTACTAAGATAACGTAAATTTGTAATTAATTATAATGGAAAATCAATATTTTCTGCAGAAAAATCTAAATAAATCCGTTATTTGTTGTTTGATTCTTACAAACTTGGTATTATTGGTTAAATGATTATATTCGTAACTTTTTTATTTCTTGTAAAACTTTGATAAAATTTTCCGGTTTTGAGATATTTGATTTTGAAAGTTGAAACTGGCTACCATTTTGAAAATACACATAGGAAAAATAATTATTTTCTTGAAAATTTACATTGGTGTGAAAAAGGTTCATACCAAATATGAATTTAATACCACTATCCGTTACGGGAACAAAAACTGTTATATGTAAAAAATACAATGGCAACAGTGGCCTAACTAAGCATTTTTGACCCCTATTTGTACGATGTTTTTTTCGTCTCGATACAAGGAAAAAGTATACAAAAGGGCTCCAGAGAGTTCCGGGTCACCTTGTATATTTGTATAATAACACTCCCTCACTTAACAGAGAGTCTCCAAAACTATAGGGTATACCGTGTTGTAATTTAGCATGGATGTAACTCTTTGCTCAATAATTATCACAAATAACGGTTTTGCAAAATTTCTTCAAGGATCCATCCCGCAGGAATTAACAATTTCTATCAAATATAAAATTATTCTTATTATTCTTTTTAATAGGAATAAATGAAAAAACTAATATCGAAAACTATAGGGCATACGGGGTTGAAGTTTGGTATGGAAGATCCTCTTTCCTCATAGTTCCTAACTAAGAAACAGTTTGGGAAACTCCTTTAGGGCATCGCCCCACATGACTTAAAAATGTTTATAATAATTTTTATATAAAGTCATTCTTAAAAAAAAAAATTTTGAATACGAAGCAAGGAAAGAACGAATCTTCAAAATTGAGGCTCTCTACGGGGTTGAAAGTTTGTTATGGACGTTTCATACTTTGCTCGTAGTTGCTCATCAAGAAACGGGTCCTTTAGGGCTTCGTACCACACGACTTAAAAATTTTGATATAATTATAAGTACAATCTTAATACGGACCAATGAAACAACGAATATAAAATTATAGGGCCTACTCGGTTGAAATTATTATTGGACGTGGCTCTTTGCTGATATGTGCTCATTAAAAATGGTTTTGTAAAAATTCCTCCAGGGCTCCACTTCATAGGACTTTAAAATTTTAATATAATGTTGTTGTTATGGACAATTTTTACGAACATTGTGCACTTACATTTAATAACACACTCAATATTGTTCCAATATAACTAAGGAAAATAGAAAAAGTACATTAACGACGTAAATGAACCTTATATATATAGCTCAAATATATAAATAGTGGTACTGGGAGTGTGTCCTGCAGTACAATCATCATGAATGATTGTTTTAAGGTGAAAGGTTATAAAAAAATATAGTGATCAAAGGGTTGAAATTTATAAGTGTTCTGTTTAGGTTCTTTAGATATAATTTAATATGGACAATGGTTAAAATGTAGTGTATTTTATAGTAGTTAGTACAATCAATATGAATAATTCTACTACTAAATTTAACAAATTAGACTCATTTATTTATAGCCCGGTTGACGAAAAAGGTTTTTCTTAAGAAAGTCATTCAAATTCGAGACTAAAATACACAATAAGAGGAAATCAAGTTTATCTAGTATTGCCCCCCTTTTACATTTAATATAGTTTGATCACTTATCTTTCGAAAAAAATTTTTTTTAAGAAAGGTATAATCATTACAAAATTAGTTACAGGAAACCGAAAGGAAACAATTGGAACGTGGCGATGGCAATGTTTTATTTGCTGAGTCGGGAAGAATAAAAACAGTCTTTTGAGAAATAAGTCCAATTAGGTGGAGTTTTGAAGACGGTGATGTCCGGGGAGGGCAGTGGACGCGGAATTTCATCAGTGTAATGCGAGCAGTGTTTTGCGGCTGGCGGCAGAGGAACCAACACTTTATCGTTGTTTCATCGTGTTACTCCTCCCTTAAAATCACTCTGGTATGCGGATCCTACTTCTTATCAGAGCGCTTTGTTTATTTTTCCATTTGTTTTATTTTTGTTTTTAATACAAATACTTATAGAATTATTGTATTTATCTATCACAATTTTTTGAACACCTATATTATATTTTATATGGTTACTTAATTGTATAGTTGTCACGTATTACTTCCTTTGATAATGTACATTTTAGATACAGCTAATAATATTATTGGTTAAGTGCTAACTCCTGAAATCAGAGAAAAAGAAAGTTGTTATTCCTTTTTTTCAGATTTTGCTGTCTTATTTAAACTTATAAACTTATCTTGTACTGTAAATCTTCGTCCGTGAAATGTCACTAGTGACTCATAGCACATTGGGTAAATAAGGGTTGGCCACTGAATCAAGTTATGTGATAAATTAGAAAATTAATTTATTAAAAAATCATATATCTAACTACAACAAATCACAACTTATCGGATGACTTAGAAGAGGGGAACAGCTTCGGCACCGGCGATGGAGGAAGTGGAGGCCACGGAGGAGGCGGTGGCGCCAGCGGCGGGGATGGCGGCGGCAGCGGGGAATGCGGCGATGGGGGACTGGTAGAAGGGAGCGGCGTACCGGAGGGCGGGGGAGAAGCTGGGGTAGACGCTGGGGTAGACACTGGGGTAGAAGGCGGGGTAGGAACCGCTGAATCCTCTGAGGAAGGGGGAGAAGCTTCTCAGTTCGTCGGCCACTGGAGCAGCAACTGGGGAGGCAGCATCAAGGACGGAGATGGGGGAGATAGGGCTGACAGAAGCGATGGGGGCGGGGTAGTGCATCCACTTGAGAGCGGGCTTGGCATAGGCGAGGGGCTCGTAAGCGGAGAAGCTCTTGATCAGGGGGAACTTGAGGGAGGGGATGAAAGCAGCAGAGTGAGCTGGGATTCCAGATCGGATAAGAGGGAATGCGGATTTCATGAAGGCTGGGGAAATGGTGCTCATGAGGGGACTGGCGGTCTTGGCGATGATGGGAGAGAAAGGAGAAACTCCGAATCCGGGGAAGGCGGACTTGGCGAACAAAGCGGATGATGGGACGATGCCGGTGGTGGAGTCAGTGTCGAGGAAGCTCAGAGCAACGGGTGACTTGTATGCGAAGGGGAACTCGTCGATGTCGAATTTGGCGAAGATGGGAGAAACTCCAGGGAAAATGTCTCCGATCTCGGTTTTCTTCAGAATGACGTGCTCCAAAGGCAGGGGGAGAGCGTCGACTCCAGCACTCATGATCTTGGCCAGCATGGCGCTGTGGGAGGGGACGAAAAAGTGGCCGGGCAGGACGCTCTTGTAGGAGCCCAGGAGGGACTCAGGGTGGTAGACGATGGCCATGGAGTCAGCGGCTCCCAGGACGCCGGGGAGGACGGAGCGCAGCTCCGGGCTCATCACGGCGCTCTCGATGCCGGCATCGGCGAAGTAAGAGACGATACCACCCACGGGGTCCATGAAGAACATGACGGCGGGCTCGTCGTAGAGGGCGTGCATGTGGCCCATGGTGGGGAAGTCGGAGACGCCCATGGACCGCGCGAAGGAGATGAAGTTGGAGTCGAAGGCAGGCTTGACGAAGCCGAATTTGTGGAACATGGTCTTGGCCATCAGGGGGGAGATGGCGGCCATGGGAGAGACCGGGGCGATGGGTGCGGGCACGAGGCCGTCGTAGGCGAGCAGGGCCGCGTCATCTGTGGAACGTCAACATTTAGCAACTGACTAGCGGGACTATAAACTTATATCTTAATTATTTTCAATTTTTACTTGTACTGTATTTTACATGTTATTTTTGCATGTATTTATTAAAATTATAAAATATTAATTTTTTGTATTGCAATACCAATGCATCAAATGTACTCCTTACTTAAATAAGGAATCTTTATCGAATTCAATATACATCAAATATTCCTTTAATTAATGATGGATTTATTTGTCTATACTTAAACTATAAGCTTGCATCTCACATTAGTAAATAACTTAAAACCAAAACAAGTACCCAAGACAAAAGAAAAATATGTTTGATATTCAAAACACTCTTACAGATACAGTATTTACTTTAACTGTGAATTATATAATTTGCCTGACTGCCCCTCAGCATACACCTTGACACTGCTCAATCGACATTTCTACTCTACACACTACAAATACCTACAACATTCTTATACAACAATAAAACAACTCCCACAATGGCACACTCTTGGAAGTAGATTTGCACCGAATGTTCAATCCTCAAGTTTATTTTATTTTATTTATTTCATCTTAATAGTATGTTTACTTTTGATATTTCAGTAATGAGAAAAATTCATTCTATATGGTAAACTTGGCTCTGTCTAAATGTTAGTTAAATTTAGTAAATTTCTAACTTCTATACGCATCCTAAGCTAATCCTTGTGGATGTTAACAATATCCACTACTATTATCCTATAATGTTTATTTTAAACATTGTTTAGCGCTAAACTTCACTTTATTACTATAATAGTCTGTAATGTCTAAGTTCTAAGAGAATTTGGCCCCTAAATTCTTAGCTACCTTAGAAATATCTATAATTTTTATCAATTAAGTTATCAGTCAATAAAAAACTTTAATATAATTTCAGATGCACTTCATTTTTATGTATACGAAGGACTTGAGACCGCGCACGAGCCTTCATGGTTCTTGTACTGTAGGACTGATTCGGTACAAGTGATTGTTATTGTGATTGTTCATTTTACTGACAAGTAAATTTGATTTGATTTAGTCGACAACCCTTTTAAAGTAGAGCTAACTAAAATTTACCAGGCAGAGTGTGGGCCTACTCGTACATAACTGCTAATTGTGGTTAAAAGGTTGTACAATTTAAGTAGCACTGAAAACTAATAAATGCGCTCTTGGAAATTAACTCAACATTTATTACAAAATTCATTTTCCCACTTTCGTTTTTCAAGAGGAACAAAATAATTTTCGAGTATACAAACTGTTTAAAAACTGTAATATTGTTTTCATCTAAATCGTTGAACTATTAAATTTAAAAAAAAAAAATTGCAATGGTTTTAGCTAGTACTTTTAGTTATACAAACACTTTATACAACAATACAGAACTATGGGGATTTGAAAGTATAAATTACAAAACCATCCCTCGTAAAATGGGATAAATAATCAACACCCATGTTTCGGGTTGTTTTTATTTTATTTAGTATTATATTTTACTTCTACATAGTTACAAATAAGAATAATTATTATTTATCGGGCCTACGCACAGACCACTGAGGTCTAAGTAGGCCCATTTCCAATTTTATTCTTCTCAATGCTTATTGAAGCGCTAAAAGAATGTAATTTTTTATCTTTTATATTTATTTAATAAGTCTAGTTATTGAATAAGTAATAATAGTAGATTAAGCTTCAAAGATGTTTTATTGTTCTTTAGTTTGATGTAATAATATGTACAAAAGATTGTAGAAATAAATCGATTCTGATTCTGATTCTTATTTATTACAATTATACCTAACAACTAGTAAATATCTATATTTGAAACATGTTTAATGTTACAAATGTTAAGCCTTAATTTCTAAATAGTTTTTTATATAGTTTTTGGTGTAGGATTTTTAGGATAATGTATTGTGAATTGAATTAGTTTTAAAATTCAAAACACTTTAGCATATTGCAAACTACATGTATATTTAAGTCGTGACAATCATACTGCTTTGGAAAAATCTCAAAATACAAAATTCCACTTAGAAAAAACAAACAATTGTCTTATAAATATTTTCACTTTTTCGAAGCCTCAAAGTAACATTTCAAATTCAAAATTTTCGAGGAAATGACTACTTTCTTAGTATAGGCTCTTACACTAGGGTTGAGAAATAAAAACGTTGACAGTATACTATAATTTGTTTAGACATCCTTACCATAAAGCCGTTTAATATTAAAATTATATTTAAACTACAATTTTTCCAAACTCACGGCAGATGCTAGTCATATTGAAACTAAATATTTACCAAAGATGGGGTAGGCGGCGTTGGCGACCGCCAGAAAAGCTAGAGCGAGCACTGCCTTCATCTTGTGTAGAGACTGTGGGACACTGACTGACCATCGGAGCCCCGGCAGAGTTTATATAGGCCTACTACACATAATCTGCTCTGGGGACGAGTCAAAAACAAGACATTATGGATCGCGTTCCCTCTAGCATGTTTGGGTCCGTTGCCGACTCACAAATATAGGATGATAGCTTCCGGCCCGTGTAGCCTATCATCTACGGTAATAGCTACAGCTCCGTTAATGTGCTGCCGTTCAAATAGTCATCTATTAGAATTCAATGTTTTAAATCTGGAGAATATACTGACTTTATGTAGCGATGAAAGTACACTCAATTTTAATTCAATTACAAATAAAAATGTTACAATATTGATTATTAGTTATTTTAATTGTGTCCATAATGTTAATTGCTGTGAGGATCTAAGGGGGGAAATTTAGATTACACAATGTAAGAATAAACCGGGTTTCGCGTCTCTTCTTGTTCGTCCCGCAACTACCATTCCATTATTTAAAATGTTTACCGTACATTCAATCATCCTCTTCCTTCTTCGCTTTTTACGATAGAAAAATTCAGTAACCTTGCAGTAGGAGGGTTGAAGGCTTATTTCAATCTTGGGGTCTGAAGGCTTTGTTTACCAAACTGTGTGTTTTTTAGTAACGAAGTATGAAAAAACAACTTATCATCTACTATTTTTATGCATTAGCACTATTGTTTACTTTTATAGTTTTAAAGATATGTTATATATTGTTTATGTATCGCATCGGAAGCAATGAGTTATCTAATTCTGTATGACAAGCAGCACATACAGCGCGACATTTTACCATGAATCCTTCTAAAACTGTTATAAAATCTTAGGGCCTAAAACGAATGCTTGTTTTTAAATGACAAGACTACTTCTTTCGTTGTTAATTAAATTTTTTTCTGTTGGATCGAAAAGTAGTTGTTACTTAAGATATCGTTTTTAGGTATATATGAATTATAAACTAGACTGAGAAAGGTTGGGGTTTGCAAAATCTTTTTGATGTAAAAATTTCCATAGCAAGTTAATGGTTCATTTGATTTAATGTTACAAAATATCTTTCCTACGGGAATGTTTTAATGTTCATTTTTTGCAATAGTTTCTTTTTTATAGCAAGTCTATCTCTGGAAACCGATTTCAAAGAAACAACTAATAAAAATATAAAAGTTATAAAAGTTTACGCTAAAATTTAAAAGAAAGGTTTAGAGTCAAAGATTTTAAGTATGAAAATTAAAGAAAATCCAAAATAATGAGAGAGTAAATAAAGTTGTACTCTTCAATCGAAATGGTCAGTAAAAGCTCTCTTTGCAATCAACTTACTTAATGACCATTTTATGAAGTCTTTACTGGCCGTTTAATTGCTTGTAATTGGTTTAAACTATTTTTTGTGAACATTCAGGTAATATTCTCTTCTTGTGCCTCCTTCTTAATTTACGTACTAAATTTGTCCAGTGAATTAGTACTATGTTTTCCGCACAAAAAAATTTAAAACGGTACTCAATTAAAACCATTTGTACGAAGTTTTGGTCACTTTTGTGGGATTAATATACCTATTTCTTTGTTTTGTTTTGTTTTTAATAGGGAATTTGTCTATCTCTCTTTTAACCCCCTAATCTGACTGTAAAAATTGCACTTATAGTCAATGAAGACTATTTATTATTAAGTACCAAAAACTAACCTTAATCGTGTGAGATTTAAACCCGAGGATATATTGTACTTTGTGTGTCCCTGGATAATCAAATGTTTATTAAAGATTCAATATAAAAAGGTCATATAAAACATTTCCTATTAACAATCCGTTTCTTGAACTAACTCATTATCTACATAAAAAATATCTCATTATCTATATTAACAAAATACAGATAATGTGCATTAATCACGTACGTCCAGTCATTAATTTACGGCAATTAATGAACATCATAAAGTCGAACATCAATTAATTTACTCAATTTTTTTTAATACAAATTTTTAATATTTTGTAAATAAAAATTTTAAGAAATGTCTTTTCTAACACACAAAAAATTCTAGCAACAGGCTTAACTAATAACTTCTTCGTGATGGAGTTGGATAATTTAATCTTTACTCTAAGTGCTTTCTCCTTCACTTTCTCCTTCCTTGTGCTACAGTAGTAAACCACCTGGATCTGGTTGCAAAATTTAAACGAGATTAGAGAGGAGGCGGGCGTGAGCCGTCATCTCGGATGAGAATAACACCGGCGCCATCTTGAAACTGTAAACACCTCGTTCCAGAACTTGTCTCAGCTAATCTTGTTCTTGTTAAGAGCTAGAGAAATAACACCTGCCTGCTTTGAATACAGTAAACGTGAGTTTGCTGGAATTACCCTGGTGCTGGGACTCAACTGTTTGGTAGGGCAACACGCACTGACGACGAAATGCACAACTCGTCTACATTAGGGTTCTTAGACCTTCTTCATATCATTTATGTATGTCACAATCTTCCCTAAATCTACAACTTGTGAAAATTTGTATGGCTCAAATTATCTACTCTATCATTTTAATAATAGTGAGAAAACAAAGAAAACGTTTGGTATAAGAGAAATTATTTACAAGAGAGTGCAATTAGACTTACAGATTAGATTAAAACTTTTTCATATATATTAAACTTTTGCATATAATTAAATTTCTGTAAGCTCATTTTTCAAGATTTTTATTTCCACACATTTTCCACAGTAAATTACAACATAAAATAAAGGTGTAAGAGTACGACAAACTATGAAGAACATAGTTAAATATTATACATGAAATAACATAACTATATTCATAATAAATACAATGTTTATACTAAGTGTCTACAAACTATAATACATACTATAATATAAGGTTAATTTAAAGATAAATGGAAAATATGTGTTAGGTGTCTCATTTCATATGTATCAGTATGTATATCAGTAGGAAACTTGTCTCCTGTGACTTTCCTTAAGGAATTTCCAAACCATAACGTTCTCCACCTTATTTGTGGTAATAAATTATATCTCCAAGGCTTCTCTAACGCTACTTAGATAAATAAATATTTACTCCTAATAAACTATGAAAGACATACATATGCATATAGTTTTGGAAAAACATCAAAATTTTTTATTAATATTTCTCTTTTTTGTATAAACATACATTGATATTATATCATTTGTAAAATAGGCTATATAACATGATTAACAATGTACCAGCTATACTGACCCACTGGGCACAAATTTACAAAAAAAACTACATGAGCTACACCCCTAATACTATTGCAGATATATAATTGTATATTTTTATTCCACTGAACTATTTATGTTTTGTTTCAGAATCTGAAAGACCAAATTTTAACAACAAACGTGTGGCTGGAACATGTAAGTAGTCAACTATCCATTCCACACACCACAATGCACAGCTAATACTGTTAAGTAAACACATTTTGATCATTTCGCATTGCGATAATACTATATTCATTTCGCAGAAGACGAAAATAAAAGAAAGTCAAACTTGTACAGACAAGTAGGAAACATGCAATTGGAACAGAAGGCTTTGATCTCAGAGTCAAACTGAACTCGATAGTTACATCTTACTACATTGCTTTGACTACTTAATAGTGTCATCTCGTCTATGCGACATGACGTTTCGGACTGGCAATGCAGTATGTCACAGTAGATGCAAAAGTGAAATTAAATCAAATCAAATTAACATTATTACATACTATTGAAATGTAATAATAATAATAAATAATAATAAATGAAGATTTATTCATCAAAAGTAGAATGCAATGGCAAATATATATTGTTACTTGAAATATAATTTTGGTATATAGAAAAAAAAACTAACATAATTAAACTTTTGATGAATACTGGGTTCCCCTAAGTAAAGCCCCTTACTAGCCTTAGGTAGCCTAACTCGTAATTAGCGGTACTTTTTACAATATACACTTAAAAATAGGAAAGAAAAGAACCAGCCGGACTATCATTTTCACTAGATAAAAATTATATTACAAAATAAAACTAATCTAAATATCATATACCTACTAGACGAGGGGGGCACATCTTAGATATATTTTGTATATATAAAGAAGCAACAGAGATAACTAATACAGAATAAAAGGCTTCTCATATGAAAAACAGTTAACTAAAATATAACATTGGAAAACTAACTAAAACAATCATATAATAATATTTAATGTACTAAATATACAAGTAATGATTTTTTTCATTTAAGAGCCAGATTTTGATGTTTTTTATTGTAAGAGGTTTGTTTCTTATATTTACAATTTTATCAAACACGAGGTTGTAAAATCAAGGTCCATTATAAGAATACGATTGTTGGAACAAAGTCATGTGTGGTCTTGGGAGGGGAAAGGCAAAGTCATTTCGAAGTGGGAAAGGCTTGGTAGTCGTGCTGTTTGCTGTTAAAAACTGAAATCTTCATAATTATTCTAACAATAAATTTTTGCGATGTTAATAAAGGCTTGATTGTAGATATGTATGCTCCTCACCAGCAAGACAACCCGTAAGTTAATCTAGACCCTACCAAAGCATGGTACAAGTTGACTAAAATCTTCCTACGACAAAGATCTCTTAACAAATAGAACTTCCGAATTGACACATAGAGTTCTCTTTTTAATTTTAGAATATGACTCTTCCACGTTAACTTATAGTCAATAATCAAACCTAAA
Source organism: Neoaliturus tenellus (assembly GCA_030545055.2). Taxonomy (NCBI): domain Eukaryota; kingdom Metazoa; phylum Arthropoda; class Insecta; order Hemiptera; family Cicadellidae; genus Neoaliturus; species Neoaliturus tenellus. Next base: position 125,492,743 of record CM061532.1, read on the forward strand.
TACAAGAATACCTCGTAATTAATTTCATCAACTTGATCAATGTAGGTTTTGTTTTTGCAATTTTGATTCACACATAGTTTGTGGTAACAAAGCTGATTATTACAGTTTAAATTATTTTTTGCATTAAAAATGATGCATTTTGTCTTTTCACTTAAAGTGAGAAAATTTTTACTAACCAATATTCAACTAGTTCCAAATCGTGTTGCACATATATGTTTAAAGAATCCTTGTATACATGAGAATAACTCAACACAGTGTCATCAGCAAAGGCTGTGAAGACTCCACTGAACTTGGCGTTACAAAAGTCATTCATATAAACCAAGAAAAGTATCGGCCCTAATCGGCCATACCTTATTAATCCACTCTCACTGACATAGTTACCAATTTTCACCTTTTGACTTCTTTCTTTCAAATAGCTTGAAACCCATAAGTAAGATAATCCCCTTATACCAGCCATCCACATTTTTTTTCCATCAAGACACAATGATCTACAGAATCAAAGGCTTTGGTTATGTCAAGAAAAATTGCCGCAGAAGTCGCACCATTATTTAAACTATCATATATTTGTTCCAAAAATCGCAACAAAGCATCTTCAGTTGTTATCTGTTATAGGAGTGGCAGGACCACAAGTTCCGGTGGGACCCGGTGGAGTACGGTGGCGTCACTGAGCTCTACGTCCCGTCCGAGCACATCTGGCTGCCGGACATCGTCCTCTACAACAAGTGAGAACACTAGATGCCTCTGTACCAGGCGAGGTTAGGATAGGTTATGCGAAATGCGGCCCTCTTTAAACTATTACAGAATTTACTGAGTTGAAACCAAAACCAGAAGCCCATAGACCAACTTAGAGAGACCGGCGAGCAAACAAGACAGCTTCTCAGTTCGAAAACGGATGAAGATCTAATCTACATTATAGTTAAGCATGATTCTTTTCCACCTTTTATCAGTTTATGTTCATGGTAGTAGATATCTGAACATACCGTTCGTAAGGTATGCTGTATAAATAAGCATAATCCACATATAATTAAATCACTTCGGCCCGCAGGGCTACACCCTACAGGCTTTCAAAGTTTTAAAGTTAATCTTATGGAAGGAAGGTAATTGTGGACAAATGCTGGCAATTCTGGATGAACAGATGTTTCAGTTATAATTCTTTTAGACTAATTGGACCATGATGTTTTCAGCAAGTAAACGTTTGGTCAAATTCCAAACCAGAGGCTATCTGTAGTGTAGATTAATAATACAGATGATAATAATTTAAAATTAAATAAGTATAAAACTTGGTTACCAATTGCCAAGTCTGCTGAAATATTACACCCTAACCACAAAAACTAAAATTGGACAAAGTCTAGGCTAATTAGTGATTATTAAGTAGTCTATATTTATTATATCTGATAAATAATAAGGACGCCTGTATATGCATAAAAACTACATGCTGTAATCCATAAGACCAACTCATGCAATATATCCAGTGGTTATAAACCAATATTTGTAAAAAATTCAAACCTTTATCCAGTTTTTATTTAAAAATTATTTAAATGTATCTTATTTGAACTAAACATTTAATTATATTTTAATAACATCCATAGGGTTATTATAATTGTGTTTATAACATTCCGTTTCAAGGCAGTATATTTTATTCTGTAGTAATATTTAATCTTATTACCATTTTAAATGAAAAGAAGTTTACGTCAGTTTATATGTTAAGTCATAAACTTGTGTTTATTGCTATAGGCGATGCAGACGTTGGGCCTATTAGAAATGAAAATGGTTTTAAATGAAACGGTTATACCCACCGAAACTAGAATACCTACGTTATACCTACGTTTTTATTTGGGTCATAAAAACAATAAATAACGTATTAATCGTAGGCTACTCGTTTGATTAGAACACAAAATCATATATAATTTACCTCGGCTAAACGTTCATTGATGACAGCTTTTGAAAAAATGTATTTCTTACAATCGATGTATATTTTCCATACACAGTAGGGCCTCATTTCAAAATCATTTCGGTGGTACAAATAAATTAATAGGGTGTCACTTCATTTTATTTATTCTATTTAAGAATTCATGCGAAAAGTTAAAAATAGATGTGCAGCAATCATGAGAAAAATATATAACATAATCAAAGTAAATTTATTTTTTATTCTGTGTTTTCATAAATAGTAAACACGGGAAAATATTTAAATCTTGCATTTTATTGGCAATGCCTCTTTTGACATTAGTAAAATAATATTGTAAATCCATTAAATATTGTAGTTTTTAAAGATTTAAAACGATTTTATCCTTAACCATCCATCTCATTGACATGAAATTGCTTTAAACTTCACACAAAGGCAACCACCATTTTCACGGGTTAGATAAACACGTGTATTTTGAACAATCAATCTTTAGTGTAACGTGAAAAAAGTTTTGCAAGATGAAAAGAAAGTAAGGGGATCAATATCAATATACTACCAACTCCATACTTCGCACAAGAAACTGAAAAGCCGTAAATTTTCTCAACTTGGGAAGGAAGTGGAAGTGATGTGCTGATGCGGCACGTGACTCACTTCCGGTATGAGGCAGCTTCCGGATGCTGTGCTTCTGCCATCACCGCTCGATAGCGGCTCCTCTCCGATAATCAATTAATATTGAGCTCATCCACCCGTAGAAACATCCCCGCTTTTAAAAGGTTCTCCATAAATATTACGTTGGCTAACATTCTTTCCATTACCTGAATGTTTCGGAAGAGTATATTACGATTTTCCCAACGGAGACTCCACTAAATTAATTGATATCCATCACGACTTATAAAAGTATACTCCTATTACATAATTGTTCATCTATTATACTATGGAACTTCTCAAAATGTTTTCTTTAAGTAAGTGATAAATTACTTTCTTACTGTCAAACCCAAACAAAATAATCCAATCAAAACGTACTTTTAAAGTATATTTTCAAGCTACACCGTTACTTTTCATTAGCCCAGATAGATCTAGATCTTTCATTAAGACTAATGTAAATTAATGATTAGTGTAGAATGAGTGGGAGTCAATCTAAATTCATCCCAGCAATTAGGACTAGCTAACTCCTTAGTCAACACATGGATAAATATCCCAGGGTCTAGTGGCAACTGGGGCCACTTTCAAGCATTCACAATATTGTTAATTACTCAAACTATAAAGACTCTAATTAACTGTAACAAAATCCGATAGCAACATATTTGTCTTGAACTCCGGGACTCTGTTAACCTACTGTGTATATTATATTCTTGTCAAAACACCACTCACTCACGTATCGGAGAATATCAAACATAGGGATTACAGGGTTGAAATTTTGCGTACACGTTCCACTTTGCCACGTTCCACGTCTCGCAAAAAAGCGGTTTTGGAACATTAGTTCAGGGCTCCATCCCTAAGGACTTCAAATTTCCCATAGAGCTCATGGGCTTGACATTTTCCATGGACGTCCCTATTTTCTCAAATGTGCACACTAAGAAGCAGTTTTTTCAAAATTCCATAGGGCATAAATAACCCCACAATACTTCAAAATTAATATAGGGTCTACGAGGTTGAAACTATTTGGGATTGACGATCCTCTTTGCTCATAGATGCTCATTAAGCATACAGAGAGTTCAATATCGTGTTTGCAATTTGAATCGACGTATTATTGCTTTTGTATTATTTGCGTTGGCTTAATAAATTATCAATAGTTGTATATTACGTCATCAGATCCTCTTTGCTCATAGTTCTTCACAAAGAAACTGTTTTGAAAAATCCCTTCATTGCACAACCCAACAGGACTTAAACATTTTATATATCTTATTCTTAAAGTCATTTTCCTATACGAATCAAGGAAACGACGAATCAAGGAAGCCCTAAAAATTAAGGGCTCACGAGTTTGAAATTTTTTATAGTTGGTCATATTTGCTTATAGTTGTCGCTAATAAGTAGGTTTCAAATTTCGTTTAAAGCTCCACCACACAGGAATTCAAAATTTCTATTTGTCCTTCGGGGCTGACATTCAGAATGGAAGATACTCTTTGTACATATTTCCTCACTAAGAAAATGTTTCCCAAAATCCTTCAGAGCTCCATCCAACAGGACTTCAAAATTACTATAGAGCGTATTGTGATAAAATTTTGCATGGATGCCCCTCTTTGCTCAAAGGTGCACACTAAGAAACAGTTTTGCTAAATTCCTTAAGGGTTCCTTCCTCAGGACTTCAAGATTACTTAAGGCCCTACGGGGTTGAAACTGGGGATTGACGATCCTCTTTGCTCATAGATGCTCACTAAGAAACGGTTATGAAAAATTGCTTTAGAATTCCACCCACCAGAACTTAATGTATTTGTATATTTGTTATTCTTGAGGCCAATTTCTATACGAGTGAATCAAGGAAAGATTTATCTAAAAAAAAATAAGATCTCCCGGGTTTGAAATTTGTTACGGATGGTCCTATTTGCTCATAGTTGCTCACTAAGAAAAACGTTTGAAAAAATCCTTCAGATATTTCCCCAAGGGATTTCAAAATTACTGTAAGACGTATGGTTTTGACATTTTTCATGGACGTTCCTCTTTTCTTAAAGGTTCACACCAAGAAACTGTTTGGAAAAATCCCTTCAGGCCTCCATCCCATAGGGCTTAAACACTTTTATATTTGTTATTCTACTGCCAATTTTTTATACGAATCATGGAAACAACGAATCTAAAAATAAAGGGCTCACGTGTTCGAAATTTTTTCATGGATTGTCCTTTTTGCTCATACTCACTAAAAACCAGTTTTGTTAATTTCCTTCGGGTCTCCATGCCACAAGGTCTCAAAATTCGGGTTAGAAATTAGGCATGGACGTTATTTAACCCTTTGCTCATATTTACTCACTATGAAACTGTTTGTAAAGTTCCTTCAGTGCTCCACCCGACAGGAACTCAAAGCTTTAATATAATTTTTATGGAAGAAGAGTGCTTTACATTTTAAAGATATTTTATTACCTATGAAGTACCGGGTTGACTGAGCTGAGCGTTGCTCGTTGGTTTTAACTCACTTTTGTTATAGCATTATGCTAATCAGGCTATTAAGTTTACAACTATACCTCGTCGTGGGAATGTTTCAAACAGCCGTTTAAAAAGGAACGTTTGAAAGTGGTGTTCATTTATTTTTATTTACCATTTGTTGTATTTTTTTACCAAAATGGGAACACATAAGACCAATGCTAAAAATTACAATTTCTAAACTTAATTTTGGACGAATCCCGATTTTTCCTGGGTTTGAGGCTGTTTCTATACTTATTTTTGAACCAAAACACTTTTAAATGCAAAGTTTAAGCAAAATCCACTCGCGTTGATTTCGAGATCGTGTAAAATACATCGCCACAGACACTCCTCGTAGGAGGATAGGATTGGATCACAATCGTGGGCGACGCCGTGACGCTTATTAGTTAGTATTATTTGTTAACTTATTATACTAGCATCAATCATAACGATAACCTACTAATATGTTACAAGTGTATTAGTGAAGCACCACTATACAAACTAAATCATACGATACCTATACCACAGCTAAAGCCTTCTATGTCTAAAGTATGTCTAACCCAATATGTAGTACGTCACTTGATATTTTGTTACTTTAGAGTTAAATTGTTTAATAGAAAAGTTGACCCAAGTTAGATGCAATTTGAAAGATGTTGCGTCGTCTATATTTCACTTGACAATATTGCAGTGCGGACGGGGAGTACGTGGTGACGACGATGACCAAGGCAGTGCTGCACCACACCGGCAAGGTGCTGTGGACGCCGCCGGCCATCTTCAAATCCTCCTGCGAGATAGACGTCAGGTACTTCCCTTTCGATCAGCAGACTTGCTTCATGAAGTTCGGCTCCTGGAGCTACGACGGTGACCAGGTAAATGTAGCTGACAAGCTGAAGCCTCTTTAGATTGGGATGTAGTATCGTTAAAAGTAGGCGGAGTATTCGAAAAGTTAAAAGTATCTACCTAAATTTTGCATAATTTTATCAATTGTACAATAAACCTGGGCGTCACAGGCTGGTAAAAGGGGGAAAATCACTCGTACAGAGTAAAGTGGATGGTTTAGAGATATCATCGTTCAATTTATTTATTTAATGTATAAATTTAATTTGATAAATTAGCCTGATTTAATCAAATGTGATTCCGTTAAAAAGAAAACACATGTTTAACTTTCTGGTGGTATCGTAAAAATTGATTTTTCCCATACTATAAACTGGCATTTAATGAGCTTAAAACTAAATAAAACAAGCCTTTTAATTATGTATAGTTACAGAATAATATTCATTTCAAGAATTGTAAAAATTAATGTCTTTTAACAATTAGATTAAGACATTTAAAACTATATTTAGTAATTATTAAAATTACTGTAAGTAAATTTACATGTTTATAATAATATTCTTCACTGCTCTAGAATTTTCATTACAAATGCCATTTAAGTGGTGAAACTGAAATGGAAGTGATCAATTTGTCAGGCTTGGCAGTGAGAGAAGTTACGTGATTCGGACAATAGAAGTGGGAGGTCAAAGATTGTCAAGGGTCCAGCAACAGTTGAAGGATCTGGGGACTTTAACTGTAATCTACATCGACTCAGCCGAGTTGCTAAGTTTGTGTTTGAGTTGGGGAACTTCATCCCTCCGAGAGGACTGAAGACGTCGACAGCCGACAGCCGAGGTGGAGAGCTCTCCTCATCGATCTAGATAACCAAAAGTGAAAAGTTTTTACTGATACAACAAATCCAAAATGTAAATGACGCATTAATATACTTAAGAATAAATTATTATATTGCTAAATTTGTAATGAGGATAGATTACCTCCAGACATCATATTGTTTTTGCAATTTTAAATTGACGCAAATATAATTTTCATCACTCCGTATGGAAAGTAGCTATTTCCAATGACAGCTGATAACAAAGTAAAAACTCATTCCCAAGCTCTAATTATCTGCTGATTTTCCCTCGCTCTAAATTTACTTTTCCTTGCTCTCAATCATTTCTATATTTTCCTACCACACGCGCTTTACCGTTTATTTTTATAATTTTAATCAGCTCTTTTTAATGTTGAATAATGTAAATGTAAACAAGAATAGTCATACGCTAATTTTGGGTCGTGGTGTTCATATTGTTCATAACTTATGCGTATCGTTCATAATCATGCGTATTGTCCATGACTTGTACCGAAAGTTAGTTTCCAGCCCTTGCTTTAATTTTTCCCGTACTTCGCCTCGTACGTGAAACTCGTTCTCACATGGTCGTCTTCGCCTCGCACATGAAATTTGGCGCCTGTTTTTACACATGAAACTTAACCGCGTAGGCCTACATGAAAAATGCCACTTTCGGTTCTTGTAATGAAATATACTACTACTTGCGTTTCAGCACCAACGCAACATTTCTCTATAATACAAATGCTATTTAAAAAAAACATCAAAACCTGTCCACGTGTTTTAATCTATTTAACATAACTTTGAAATATGATCGACGAAAAAATAATTCCAAAACTTCCTTTCGTAACTGGAGAACTTTATAATTGTTTACAATATCGCTTGTTAAGTTGAGGGCATTTCTATCACAAACTTTTAAGAGACTACAACTTCAGAATGGGTAAAGTTATAAATAATAAATTACTTTATTGCAGCTAATTGAAACTTTTAAAAATCTGTGATTAAAACTTCCTTAATTAGAAACGTTTATTCTTATAAAACAAATATTTAAGTATAATTTCATTGAGGGTCATCTTCATATTTCGCATGTATTTATTTATGCTGTGCTTTACCTCATTAATTTAAGTGACCATGTTGTTGTGTCTTTTTAAATGATATAATCTATCTATATATTAATAGGCAAGCAAGTTTCCTTTCCTCCTTCTTTCTCAGCTCGTGCGCATTGTAGGAGAAAACCGGGCATACCGTTAGAAAGGTAGTCATATGTTTCCTGTAGATGAGCAGAATCACATTATAATTTAAATCGGCCATCCGGGCTCCGCCCTACAGGCTTTCAAAGTTTCAATGTTAATCTTATGGGACAAAAATAATTGATTGAATCATTGGACAGCTGTTATAATAACAAATGCTAGCAAACCATGAGGAACAGATGTTTAAGTCATCAAGTTATCAAACCTTTCAAATCTAATTGGCTCAAGCTCAAGATGAATTGAGCTTTTGGTCGAATTTCGACCAGTGAGTAATCTCTAGTTTTAATTAATCATTATAAAAAATACTCAATACTAAAAATTTCAATGTCAAATAGTTTCTGTTGTGTAACTTATTAAAGAAACAAGGTTGGTTATGAAGTATTATTAAATTAAAATTTATTACTGTAAGCAAACGCCTAAGTGACTAAAACTAGAGTAATTCAAATGTATTCGTAGTAGTAAATGGTTGAACCACTGTACCGCATTGTACTCGAGTACGAACCCCGCCCCACTCTCCCTACTAAGCACATTAGTATTCTACCACGTTAGAGTTAGGAACAGAGGGTGCTCGAGATGCAGAACAATTAGTGTACTTGTGTTGTTGTCCGACTTGTTGACTGGAGAGTGGGCAAGTTGGCCGGACAGAATAGGCTTAACTCGGCCTAGAGGTTCTGCCTAACTCCGCTCAACTCAGGACAAACTTCTGCACTTGAATGCTGAATCGACTCAACGGTTAACTTCGCCTGCACCCTCAGATTACTGAGGTAGAACAACATTAAATAGGCGTTGTATTAACAGGCGCATTCTAAAATAACAATCAGTTAGATATAAAATCCTTTGGATATTACGTACGTCCTTTTTAGCGAACTTCCCATAGGGAATAAGCTATTACCGCAGGTCTCATGGTAAGACCTAATCCCGTGACCATGTTACTTTTTCGTTTTTAGGTGCCCAGAGAATAAAAATAATAGTCATTAAAATTTTTATATATATATATGTATGTATGTATGTATGTATATAATATGTGTCCCTAGACACGATAACTCTCGTAAAAACGGTCCGATTGACACCAAATTTGGTACAGATGTGTAATCCTATGTTTATTTTAATGAGTTCGTAAACCAGATATAACGACCTACCAGAAGGGGTAGTTTTGGGGGGTTTTGTACCCCAAAAATGGGTTTTTTTGCATTTTTCATATGTCATTTTTTTAAATTTTCAATTTTTATTTGAAACATTGGATTTAGCTAAAAAAATACACAATTTAGTATTTTGAAGCTTTGCTCTATCCCCATTGGTTACCGAGATATTAAAAAGTCTATAGACAGTACATTGTATTTTGAGGCTACAATGTTAATCTTATGGAGAATAAGGATGTGTTAATATTTCACTTATTAACCAATATTTTGTTAAAAATATTTGTTATTTTGTTTGAAACTATTATTTTGTTCTATTATTTGGTAACCATAAATTTGAAGCATGATCAAATATATGAATTCGCATGCAATGGATTGTGGCATGTCAAGCTTACTCGGTAAATTTTGCACTCACATCATTCTTGCATTTTTCCACATGAATCTTTTTATTATGTTGCTGAAAAATTGCCTAGCCTCTGCATGTATTATTTTCACTTTACTTGTATTGTATTTTAAACACACAATCATTACATATTGTATACTTGTGTAAACATGGCTGCTGCCGTTGTAAATAAATAAATAAATAAATATTTTTGGGTGAAACTTGGTATTCAGCTTCATTTGGTTGAGATTCATCCATTTATGGTAAAAAATCTTATTTTTTTGCTTATCATGGCAGCAAACCTGCATAATCTTTTCCCATGTTAATCATATAGAGAATATGAATATGTGATAATATTTGGTTTACAGGTTTATCTGGTCAAAATTAATATTACTAATTTGGAAATTCGCTGAGTACGCAGGTCTGCTGCGACGGTTTTTTTAACTTCTTCCTATGTGCATTGTATCGTGTTGTATATTAATTCACTTAAGCGTAATAATTTGGCATTTGTCTTGTTGTAAAAATGAATATTTAATGCCCTGGATATTCCTTCTCCTCCCTAAATCTAGAACAATCTTCACTATTAATAATTTTTTCTTAAATTTTAAATTTGCTGATTGTTTTAGGCATGCTCTACAATAGCTAATATAAAAAGAAACATAAAAAAAGGTACACCAAAACGGATGTAATCGATTATTTTAAACCAACATGATTACTTAAGCTCCTACTGTTAAAATTCGTAATGTTTTATAGCTCAAAAACAATTTTAAAAACATTATTTTTAAATTTTTTTTGAGCTTTTATTGTACTTTTCTATAACCTTAATCTCTTTAGAAAATTCCAATGTTATACGTATAATAATTTATTCCAACCTTGAACACCCACAAGTATCACTCCAACACAAGGATGAAATGGCTCATAAGCAAGCACAACGTTTGTATGGATGCATATCTTATTAAATAGATTCTTGGACGTATGGCAAACCTTTGACTTGAATCAGAACTATAGGATCGATAATCGTTTGTTTGTTTCGTTTCAATTGGGTAGGAAGTGTCGTCAAAGCCAGCGCTTTAGGCAAGTCACCATGTGATATATTTTATAACCTCCTGAAAGAGAAAATACGACAGGACCAGTAAAAAGGAAGACATGAACCCTTGGTGAAACCATTATACATGAACTCTAGCTTAACACGAAAGAAAAAAAGACCACACCTAGCTAGCACTCAGAGGGACCTAGAACCCTAGTTGGAAATGAATAATCAATAGTTATAAGCGAATACTCTTGTTAGCGCTATAACCACCAAAGCTCAAATCTGGCCAATCTATGTTGGAGGAATAAAGGTTCATTACTAAGGTTGAAGCTGAGTGGACCAGAAACTAAAGTTGCCTTTTCCAGGCACACAAAGGCCTAAAATCAACCACATGGACTCGGACGTTAATGGATATCCGGACTCAACCGACAATCGAGGCTTCGGAGGGTTAGCGTGGTTAGTCACACTAGATAGCCTTAACATTACCGATTTATTATCAATTATTAAACAACACGACTAGATGCTCTACCAAGGTGGATATGAGACCGATGACGTAGTTATTACGTTGCGATGACGTCTAGTCTGCAGTGTTATATGGCCGCATTACGTCGGCGGGCGGCAGACAATACAGTACCCAAGGCAGCACTACAGCCTGTGGTCGGAGCCGTGGCCTGACAAAAGCTAATATCAAGGCAAGCCCATCACAATGGCCGGCCATCCTCTGAGATGCGGCTTTGTGAATCCGTCTCTTTCATTCCGCGTAACGATTCTCTCAATTCCCTTGACTCTTTACAATTTATTGAATAACTTCTGTAATAATGATGTGCTCTTTTCTCAAAAATTTGTATCATCTGTAATATGTAAATAGTACATTTCGAAGAGTTATTGAATAAAGTAGTTATAAAGTTTCACATTCAAAACTTCAGCTTGAGATTTAATTAAAGGCGGTTTACTTTTTTCATGTATTACATGTGTAGTTTTAAAATTGATTTTTTAAGGAGTAAAACGTGTATTGATAATAAAATAACAGCATTACAATTTAAATGGGTTAAAAATTCATAGTTTTATTTATTATTCATGTGTACTTTGTAACCGACTAAAGGTGATGTTAATTTTAAACAATAATCAGGAAAAATAACAGTACAATTACATTAAACACTTAAAAAATATATTTTATTAAATAACAATATAATAAAAGTTTTAAAAGAAAATAAAGAACCTAAGTAACATTTTTAATGTTTCATAAAACTCAATATTGTGTAATATTGTGTAATAAAAAACATAACAACTATCGTAGTTCAGTTTGTTACTCTACTAATAGTAGCGGTATTTAACTCTAGACAAACATTATATATAAGTTCGTTTTGTTTCAAACAGAAATGAAAATTAATATTCTAACTTAATAGTATAGCACAAAATAACATGCATTTTGGTCTAAAATAGCTTGGTGATTTTTACAAATTATCCTTACCTTGATTTTATCTGCATATGATATTAAACAACATTCACACTCGAAATTAAGTTCAAGCTTGAGAAATTAAAATTAAGATAAAATTGTACAGTTTAATTAAATAGGTCTCAACTAGAAATAAAACTTGAATATTAAAACTACAAAATCAGATTCTCAATGATAAAACTATGATTGATTACAGATCGATTTAAAACATATCAACCAGAAACTGGGGGAGGACAAGGTAGAGATCGGCATCGACCTGCGGGAGTACTACCCCAGTGTAGAGTGGGATATCCTGGGGGTGCCTGCCGAGCGGCACGTCAAGTTCTACACCTGCTGCAACGAGCCTTACCCAGGTACAGTAGCAATAACAAAACATCAAACGGAATCTGAGAGATTACAAGGTAAAGATCGGCATCGATCTGCGGGGTACTACCCTAGCGTGGAGTGAGACACCCTACGGTGGCCGCCAAGTTCTACTCCAACTTTTAGATACTTTTTAGATACTTTTAAATACTTTATTTGAAACACCGACGCACTTGGTGCTTATTTTAAGGTGAGTATGACTGAAGGGGCGAGTGTGATGAGTGTGATGGATCAGATGAGGTGTAGCTTTGTTACTGACAAATATCAGCTGTGTTATTTGTCAGGATCATTAATTAATAGCCCAATGACCAAAGGCAGCTGGGTCCAGTATCGAACCATCAAAAAGCACTAACTTTTCTCAGGATCGAACCGGCTACCTTCAGATTCAAAGGCGAGCTCTTTAACCACTCAGCTACCCAGGTAAATAGCAATATTTTCTGTTTTTGTACATACAAGTCAGTGTTGTACATCTTGGCAAACAATAATATAAGCTACAGTATTGAAGAGTAACATAAAGATGTCCTAATTTTTATGTTACTCTTTATAAAACTTTTAGACCATTAGGAAAAAATCATACACTTTCAATCCCGATATCATGACTGTATGTTTTCTGGTAATTGAACCTGTAAACTGTCTCCACTCCAGATATCTTCTTCAACATTACCCTGCGCCGGAAGACGCTGTTCTACACGGTGAATCTGATCGTGCCGTGTGTCGGCATCTCGTACCTGTCGGTGCTGGTGTTCTACCTGCCGGCTGACTCGGGGGAGAAGATCGCCCTCTGCATCACGATCCTCCTCTCACAGACCATGTTCTTCCTGCTCATCTCCGAGATCATACCGTCGACCTCGCTGGCACTGCCGCTGCTCGGCAAGTACCTGTTGTTCACCATGCTCCTGGTGGGACTCTGCGTCGTCATCACCATCATGGTGCTTAACGTGCACTACCGCAAGCCGAGCACACACAAGATGGCCTCCTGGGTGAAAAAGATATTCATCCGGAGGCTACCGAAGCTGCTGCTGATGCGAGTGCCGGACCAACTCCTAGAGGAGATGGCGCACAAGAAACGTGTACACAGAGACAACAAAAGGTGAGTCGATATGACTATAATTGTGGTAGGTGATAATATTTTGAAAAATGAACGAATCTTTGTAATTAATGAGTATTATAATGAATAGATTACTAAATAGGGAGATAATTGGGTTCTTCGTTAGTGTGGGACTCTTCATTATAGGTTCATTATCCTTCGCCGCTACACGGTTCTTTTGGTCAATTACTTTTTGCAATATTATATCTAACCTAAAGGTCAGATTAGTGGAATACATAATTCGATCCATCTTATCTGACCTATGGGTCAATTACTTGTATTGTTTAGAGGATTCAATTTAAAAAATACAAAATTATTTTAATTTAATGTTAATTATTTTACTTAACCAAGTGTAACCTCCCACTGTCATAAAAAAAGTTAAAGGTGTTTAATTTTGTCACATTTTTAAGTATTACTTATATAGAAATACACGGCATCTGATAAAAATATGGACAACTAGGCAATATTTGGGTCTACCGTTTCTTACTTCACTAATTCTACCTTTATTTCATACTATCACAGCACCATCTAGGGAATAAAGTCACTTAATTGCTTTCTTCTTTCGTAATAGTGATATTTTCTAGTATTGTTATATTATGGCCCTGTTTCTAAGCTTCTATAAACAAACTGGTGAACAAACGTTTTCCTGTAGCAGTTAAATTTTTTGCAGCAGGAAAATTGTATAGTGTTAAGTGGATACTTTTAAGCCCTCTTGAATGTCCCTATAACCCTGTCTATCCTGGAGTGCCTCCTGGAACGCTTTCCTTGGTCGGAACAACTTCTTGATAGCTGACCGGATTATAATCAAAGGTAGGTGGTATGAATCTTCCTCGGAATCAGTAGGCAATACTCAATAGTTTCCGCGCTGGAGCGAGAAAATGTAATTATTGGAAGTATAAATGGGGAATGCCACAAGACCAGTTGCGTGACTGCGGAGCGGAATATCAAATTATAGAGCAACATCAACATAGTCGCAGAGTGCTCTCCGTAAAGGATTGACTGGTCTGCATATCTCGAGTGAAGCTGGTCTGCAATGGCTTAGTGCCCTGGCTTTAGCTCTATGAGGGGAGATCAATATTTTTATTTTAGATATTAGTTTTTATATTCACTGACTGAGGTGCTCTGCACCGCAGAATTTATTTTCTTATTCTAATAGTTTGGTGTTTGGCTAAATAAGCTATGCGATATCTATTTTTTTCGATAGGCTCTGTTCTATTTATTTGTCCCTAGGTCGCGGCTGAACGCGGCCATCGCGGCGGCCAACTCGTCGGGCGCGTCGTCGCCGGACTCGCTGAGGCATTTCCCGCCGCGGCCGGGCGGCTGCAACGGCCTCCACTCCTCCTCCACCACTAACAGGTAGGCCTACTGAAATTGCCATCAATCTCCATCAAAATCACATGATATATTTCAACAAACATTCTTATCATACATTTTACTACATTCTAATCACCCTAACTTTACACACAGAACTAGTTTATTTATAAAAAAAATCTTTATATAGTTTTTGCACAGATTAAAGTGCAGTTAATTAAATGCCTATATTAACAGTTTTTTTTTTAGATTTTGCTTGTCATATCTCTCCTCTAAACTTATTTAGTTGTTTATGTTAGCTACACGACTAACAACAAGAAATAGATTGTTTTTTAGTGACAAACACAAATATTTTTACTACCTACTTCATGATAAGCTACAGAATTGTAACTTTGAGTAACATGTAACCCTCAACTAATAGAACAATAAATAACTCACAATTTCATGTAAGAAAATTGTCTTTTAAAATTTCTATAGAACGTCTATGTATATTTTCTACTTTACCGACTGTCAATTAGTCTACGTATTCATACGTAGTGTTATTGCAAAATCAACAAAGAATGTCATACACGGGTTGGATGTTAAAACATATTTCGATAAATCTCAAGCTCATAATTAGAAAGTTCAATGTAAAAAGGCATAATTAGCTCAACAAGTTTTTTACAAACTATATGACAATGTGAGGCAATTGATTAGACCAATCGTCGCCTGTATGCTAATCGTGTTGGCCGCCGCGTGCAGGTTCAGCGGGCTGATCGGCGCCCTGGGCGGCCCCGGCTACAACGGGCTGCCGTCCATGGTCGGCCTGGACGACAGCATCAGCGACATCGCCGTCAGAAAAAAGTACCCATTCGAGCTGGAGAAGGCGATCCACAACGTGACTTTCATCCAGCACCACATGCAGCGGCAGGACGAGTTTGACGCGGTAAGGTACACAACGGTGGTGCGTGAGCATGCCAGCGTGCATCGTCGGTAACCGGCAACCGTACACACACAGCAGCGATCATACTACAGAAACTAGCCGTAGACACACACTAGCGCAACACCGACGGTCATGTGTTGAGATAATGTTCATGCTCAACAGACACCTTAACTTAACAATTTGAAAAAAAAAGTTCTTTCAAAACAAAATTGTAACTCCTCAGATGTGACTAAAACAGTACAAAACATTACCGGTTGATTGCATAGTTTATTTTAAATAATTTAATACAATCGTAATATTAAAATTGAACAGTTTAAATCAAAATGATATACAACTATTCTAATTTAAAATATGTTTTAAGTAAACTTAAAGAAAGGTATAGTTTTGTATGATGTTATTTTCCTTGTGAAATATAATTCTTTATGACTCAGAATAAATTATTAAGTTAACAACCATTACAAAAGACAAAATAAATTATAGTCACATTACGAAGAGATCATAATTGTAATGTACGAATAGTTTCAAAGATATTTGTTCAATATGGTATCTTGAATGGTTGGTAATGAGAGCTAAGCTTTTTGACGAGATAAACATTTAAGGTTTAAACGTATTATACCCGTAGGACTTTTAAAGTTAAAAGAAATAAGTACTTTAAAGTTTTTATATTACAAACTTGGATCCAAATAAATTGTAAAACAAACAAAATAATTTGTATCATAATTAAATTTATTTAAAAAAAATAATAATGTTATTTTTTACCGGATAAAGTCTATTTTGGTCAATTGACCATTGAAACATTTCCGCTTAACAAAGTTGCTTCTTTTAATGATCTCCATAAGTACTTATTTCTTATCTTATTTTCCATCATACAGACATCAAATGTTATGTATTGGTACTGTAACACTTATTCCTACAAATTAACATTTTACAAGTGATTGAACAGCCTGCCTGTCAGTTCAGGTATTACTTGTCCTACGTAAAGTTACTTGCTGCCTGGTTGTCTCGTGTTAGTATAGTGCTTTGTGTGTGCTTGTGGTGTTTTCCTTCAGTTATTCTCAATCTCTTTCCTTTGGCATTGTGTTCCTTTAACTATCCCTTCACTTTGGTCTATCTATACCTTTACTCTTCTTCCATTTCTCCCCTTTATATTTGGTGTCGTCTTCTCTGAGTAACATTCAGTACTTTCTTTTTATCGGTTGATTTTTCTTGGTAACATTTGCGGTGCGGTAAGTTAAGTCGCGTACTTTTTCAAACCAGTTTTAGGTTACTTATACCGTAATCACTGACAGTTGTTTAGTCTTGACTTTAAAGCCAATTTTCAATTATCAATAAGATCAAGGAAGCGGATATTTTCGTTCGAGTATTGGGAAAGAAAACAAACAAGTGTATGCAAGTCGGCATTAGAAAAATTTATATTAAACCTCCAAAACTTAAGTTATATTTTATAGTTTCATTTGTTTTATTTCCTTTAATTTGATTTTTTCAATGAAAGATTTCAGCCAATTGAATAAAAAACATATTCCAGAAAAAACTTTATTTTCTTTAAATATTTTACAGGAGATTAAAAATGAATATGGTGTAGAAGGCTTTCACCAATCCTAACTAGATCGTTGTCCACCGTTCCCTTCGATCCTGGGCGAGTTCCCCCCACTCCCTGACCCGTAGGTTCGGCTGGCACAGAACCCCCGTTTCACACCTACTACTCTATGTTCCGCAGGAGGACCAGGATTGGGGCTTCGTGGCGATGGTTCTTGACCGTCTCTTCCTCTGGGTCTTCACCATAGCTTCTTTCCTAGGCACGGTCCTGATCCTTTGCGAGGCCCCCGCCCTCTACGATGATACGCAGCCGATAGACGTGGAAATCTCACGCGTGTATCGCACGCAATATCTGGACATATCCAACTCCAAACTATAAACTAACAAGTGTAGTGTGAATCTGTCCAAACTGTTCGTAATACGTCACTCCAAACATAAATAATCGAGTAAAACTATGCGAGTGTCCTAAAACCAGTAATTATTTTATACGACATAACGTGTCTTACAACTTAATAACACCGCTACAGTAAATAAACTACGAAGAACCCAGGAACCAACGTACGAGAGATAAACATACGCTACGGAGGTAAGGATTTTATCTAACAATCATTAATCGTAAATAGTAGAAAAACATTGCAGCCATGAGCTATCGTATTCGTCATTTGAATAAATGTTAAATCAAGATAACTAAACAAATATTTAAAAACAAATCGTATAAATAAACTGAGTGGTATCAAACACAATAAAATTATAACTAACAATCTGACTAAAATCCCCACAATATAAAGTACTGTGTGATAAATATATTAAGAAATGTTTTTTAAATCCAGTATCTTTGTGTAAAATGCATTCAAACTCAATTAATTTTATTAGAATTAACTCAAGAAATATGATTTATAATTTTTCTGTACAACTACAGTAGGTCTTTCACCAATTCTTTAACCAATCAAAATCGATGTGTCTTTTCAAATTTGCATGGTTTGACTTTGTGTCGGTGTCTGCACTACTCAGCTGCTGCACTAACCGTGTGTTAGAGCTGTTCTCTTACCATTTGTTTTCCAGGAAGTTTTTAAACCAACTCTCAAAGCTGCAATGGAATGTTCAACTTATTCGATGGTGAGTAAAAACTAATTGATACTCTGAAATTTTCCAGCTGTTACAAGTCATGTTCAAGATTTTACTATATTTACTGATTCAATAAATGCAGGTCCTCATAGCTTTGAATATTTGGATGTTTTATATATCTTTAAAACATCAACTTAAACAAAAGATTTATTTATTTATTTATTTATTTATTCAAGCCATTGACAATATGAAAATTGCATAGGCTACATATAGCTAAAAAAAAAAAAAACAATTTAGAAATCTCATGTAAAAATCTTGCCACATTTTTTATGTGTTCTACCTCATAAATTGTTTCCATAATTTTTTTATTATTTTTAATTGTAAATTCTTATATTTCATCTTTGAAATATTCTTCCACACTATAATAACATTTTTCTTGAAGGAAATTTTTCACACTTTTATTAAATTTATATAACAATTTTTCTTCCTTAATTCTTCCTGGTAACTTATTGTATAATTTTGTTGCAGAATACATAAATTGATTTTTATAAAAACTTGTGTTATGTCGTTGAAACGGAATATTTTGAGTGGTTCTTAAGTTATAATTATTTTCATGAATTTCTTGTAGGTTTTCTGCTTTTGATGAGATAAAATTGAAAAAAATTAGTGATTCATAAATATAAATACATGGCAAAGTCAAGATTTTCCACTTAAAAATAGGTCTACACGAATTTCTCGTCTTGAGGCTAAATATTTGTCTAATGCTCCGTTTTAGCAATTTGAACAATTGTTTCATTTTTGTGCTTTCTTTACCCCACACAGGAATGGCATATTTTAAATGCGGAAATATGAATCCATAATACAAATTTAATTTTAATTTCAAATTTAAAAATGATGATAACCTTCTAATTATAAAAATTCCTTGGCAAATTTTTCTTGAGACTTCATGTATGTGGGTAGAATAACTTAATTAATTAATACTTAATTAATTAAGTTATTCTACCCAATATTATTCTATTAATTAAGTTATTAATTATTAATTAATAACTTAATTAATAGATTAATTTGTTCCCTTAAAAATATAACTAAGAGGCAGAAGAAATTCATAAATGGTATTCTTGATTTTTAACTCTTAAATTCATGAATAAGAGCCAAACAAAGGTACAAAGCAAAAACCATCCTACTAATATGGGAATCCAATCTAAAAAAAAAATCCCTGACAAGTAAGCGGATTTGTGTAATAATCCATTGTGTGATAGAAAATTAAGCTCTTTTTATCCAGATAAATGGATGTGTGGTGAATAACTACAGTATTGCCTTAGTAATTGAAATAACAATTAATCAACTCCATACTAAACCGCTGCGATTCATACGATAAACCTTTGAATAACATTCAGTCAACGTTCCTTGTAACAATGGTGCTTCAAATCAAGCCTTTTGAATTAGAATTACTGCCATGATTAATAGTACTAACATCATCAACTTCTAAAGCCCATCGAACACAGCGAAGTTTAATTCAGCAAAATGTTGTTACAATTGTAACTTCCAGTTAGGTTCATTAAGATTGCACATCAAAGACATTCTATTAAAACGAAATACAGTATTTTGTTGTACACTTTTACAAAGCTTTGATAAAGCCTTTACCTTTACAAAGTTGTAAAAGGTCAATAATAACCAATGTGAGCGACAAAATCAACAACCGTGCAAACTGAAAAACTTTCGTAACCCTTAACAAACCAATATGTTATGAAAAAACCACGAGCATTTTATATCCACAATGAGCAACACTCTTATGCTCATAAATGATTCAAATATTACTCTTGAACCTGTTATCTAATGTTTTAACCATTCACCGTGTACCTAAGCAAGATGTATTTAATGATTGTAGAACTATTAAAAATGTAATATTGGGGAATCCTTCAAAATAAATTACTAACCCTTTATAAAGCAAAACTCTTCTAGTAGAGGGTAAAAGTCACAAAAATTCCACTAATAAAAATTTTGTTGGGAAACGCATTTCGTTGGTTTGGAATTTGCTCAATGTTAGGTATTGAAGGTATGGTGCTTCATTTTTAAGTTTGGAAGTCGGTTGGTAAGAGCATCCATTCAATGAATATTCTTCAGCAACAAAATTTTAAATCAGTTGGTGTGTTGAATCAGTTGGTGTTCTTTTCATTGCAGATATAAGTTGAATTCCAATTCCACTATCAAACACGCTGCTGCCCTTTGTTCCGCAGGAGGACCAGGACTGGGGGTTCGTGGCGATGGTCCTGGACCGGCTGTTCCTCTGGATCTTCACCATCGCCTCCATCGTCGGCACGTTCACCATCCTGACCGAGGCGCCCTCCCTCTACGACGATACCCAGCCCATCGACGTCAAGCTCTCCTGGGTCTATAAGAATCAGTTTCTACCGGACGTCGACTTCGATTCTCGACTTTAAATTCTAATCGTTTGTGTACTTTCGTAAACTCGTTCTAGTTACTTGTTGATACTCGATGTCGAACTGTGTGATCAAACCGTCTTCTATTAAATAGTTTGGTCTTTTAACTAGTAGTTTGGTTTCCCTTGTATTTTGATAGTCGACTTTTAGCAGCCTAACAATGCTGGGTAGTTTCTCTTATGCAAAAACACATATTTTTACTACAATAAATACATTACTAGGTGATATAAATGCATTTTCCTCCATTATAATTTTATGATCAGATTTTCTTATAGCATCAGTAGTAGTTGATTTGAAGAACTGATTTCTCTTATGTACTTATTAATGCATTGACTTTGAATGATGCAATCACAAATTCACCTGTTTACCGAATTTTATTGCAAACTTGTGGTTTACACACTCAAAAATGTAAACAAAGTTTCCCTTACATACACTTTTTAGTTCAGACTTCACATGCATTGTACATACTCGTATTTTCATAGTTAAGGTTTTAAAATAATAGTGAGATTAATATGGATATAGAACTCAGTTGGCAAGTTATGGTTAGATTAGGCCAGACTTTTACAAATTCTTCATCTTTTTTCTCGAAGGGACTCAAAAAGATAAAAGATCATCTTGCGCGTTGACAAACATATATTTACACAAAACAAACTCAAAGGATTTGAGTGTTGATGGAAACCTATCACAGGCTAGATAAAGAATCTTACAAATACTACTTTAGGAAGGAGTATATCTTAATCTTAAAAATAGCAAGTTATATTCTTAACTAGATTTTTTATGATTCGTGGAATCCAGCAACTTATTATTTATGTTGATTGCCACTAAAGAGTAATTGTTTTGTGACCTTGCCGTACGAACCCGCATCCAAAAGGCCACGTTGTCTTTTATAGTGACCGTGGACAGGCAATCTTAGTCAGAAACCCTCCCGATGTCCAGAATGTACAAGGTGCATACTAGGATGTAGTGAGCGAAGATGGTAAGTAGACAGGTGTCAAAGAAGAAGGAGGGTAAATACCCAACAATTCACCTTCGAGAGACGCAACATGAAGTGTTGAAAGCAAAACCAACGAAATGCCGAAATCAAATGTTAGACTGAGGAAGGACAAGCAAACTCCAATTCTTTAAGACAAGCATTTCTGTATATGTATAACGTATTTGGTATTTATCAACAAAGGCACAATTGGGTAACGCATTGAAAATTTGCGGTTCATTGTTTCTATTATAAAATTAAACTGTCGGCATATTTGTAAGTTTTACAGTTGACGAATAATCTTAAATATGTTGTTTTGATATTCAATTTTTACAATTACTTTTAAATATTGATGTTTGGAGATTCCTTCTTGGATGTATGAAAGTTCCGCTGAAGAAAACATAACTATTAAAAAGTTAAATATTATTTAAAACATTTTTTGTTAAGCGCCCAAAAGATACAAAATAAGACTGCTATAAAGCCCGGCAAAGAAGTTTTGGTACTGAGCCATAATTTGCTGCAATATAAAGAGGCGCCTTGGGTATATTACTCATAACTTATGGAAGATTATGGCATTAAGTTGAACTAAACTTGAATCGCTTGAGATAATCTTTGAACCTTGGGAGACATAAGACTTATCTGAGTGCTTATGATATGTTCGAAATATTTTGCGAACATAAATATTTTATTTATATCCTTAGAGGTCTATTGAAATGTGATTTAGTGAAAAAAAAGTTGTCACATAAACTTTTATAATTTTAGGTGATCTTATTGATTTCTATTTGTTTTATTACTTTTTTATGTATTTCAAAAAAGTTACAAAATTTAATTTAATCTTAAGTATAAAGAAAAAATAATAATCTATAAGTAGTGGGGAATGGGGGCTTTTGGGCCAGTTCAAGGTCACCCGAGCGATGACGTCATCGATGACGTCATCGAGGTCAATGACCTCATTGATGACGTCATCGATTGCATCATCGATGACGTCATCACCAATGACGTCACTTCCTTGACGTCACACCCATGACGTCACAAAAATGACGTGCTGATGACGTCATCACCCCTTACGTCACCAAGATGACGTCATCGATGTCACAAAGGTCAAGGTCACGCTGAAACCTAAAATTTTTTGGCACTTTTGCTGTTTCTCGCACTACGCTCCGAGTTTCAGTCACAGTTACCATGACCTTGACAACTTGGAGCGAATTTGCGATGAGAAACAGCAAAAGTGCTGAGGAAACTTGAAGTTTGCAACGTGACTCTGCCTAAACCGTCATGTGACACCGCTCGGGTGACCTTGAACTGACCCAGAAGCCCCCATTCGACCATTACTGCAACCGCGATGCGCACCCTAAGACCGAGCGACTGACTGTCCGGCCCCGCGCACTCTAGGTATATGGGAAGTGGTGGGGGAAATTGTGATGACCTTGGGAAACTTGAAAATGTCAAGCCGGGTAGCACCGTTTCGGTGCTACCTTAAAGTTACATGCTAAAGTGTGATGACCTTGAGTAAAAACATAGAAATACTACAAGTTGATACCGCCCCAGAGTTAAAGTGTGGTGACATTGAGTCAAAACACTGAAATACTATAAGTTGAAATCATCCCAGAGTTAAAGTGTGGTGACCTTGAGTCAAAACACAGAAATACTACTACAAGTCGATCCCGCCCCCAGAGTTAAAGTGTGACGATCTTGAGTTAAAACACTGAAATGCTATAAGTCGAAATCATCCCAGAATTAAAGTGTGATGACCTTGAGTCAAAACACAGAAATAGTACAAGTCGATATCATCCCAGAGTTAAAGTGTACTGACCTAGATTCAAAACACAGAAATACTACAAGTTGATGTCGTTCCAAAGTAGAAGTGTGGCGACCTTGAACTACCCCAAATTGTCAGGAATTGGAGTAGCAACAGCGATGTGCACCCTTCGACGGACACCAAGCGACTGACTGTCTGGCTTTGCGCACTCTAGGTATATGGAAAGTGGTGGGGGAAATCTCAAGGTCATCCAAATTGGGTTTTAAAAAATAAGAAACTCTAAACTTCATGCTCCTCTTCTTCCCTTTCCACCTCATTTGTAGGATATATGGTTGACAACGGTAAATGTGACAAATACTCCGGTGATTGTTGACCTCCACTGTGATCTGATTCTTGATCGTCTTGCTGCATTATAACTTCAGACCAATCATAATCTAAAGTGACCTTGAGCTTTATTCCCGGGTTGTCGAGGAGAATAGACTTCATCCAATCGCAGATGGTTTCTAAATAATGCACGTCGTTGATTGTCAATTTCCAACTTGTAGTGGGTACATCTTCGGTGGAAGACATGTCATCGCAAGCAGGTGTGTCCGCCATGGTTGTTGGAGGAGGAATGATGCTTGTTGCAGCGAGCAATGCTGGTATAACAGAGTGGTGGGGGAAATTTCAAGGTCACCCAAATGGAGTTTTAAAAAAGGAAACTTTGTCTATTTACTTATAACATAACCACTTAAACTAAAAGGATTGGGATCAACAGTACGTTTAATCATCATATTCGGTATATTCTTCATGTTTCTCAGTTTTCACCTCCGCCCAAATAGTACCTCCACTCTTTAGCTCCTTTTCAGCTTCTTCTAGTTGCTGGGTAATCGCCATCTGACATTGAAGTTCAAAATCATCACGCGGCACAGATCCGCAAATATCCATCTGAGCCAACCAGAGCTGCCTAAGGTTCTTTTCCTTTTCCTCGACAGCTTCGACGGCTGCATGTAATTCCTTTTCTGTAATAGAGGAGTCCCACAATTGTTGATCATCGGTTTTGTTGACAACCTCATTTTTGGACTCCTTGTACAAATCGTTCAGCTCCTGCTGAGTCTTAATGGTTACCTCCTCGTAACTAGCACAACTTACATTGAGAGACATCTTGATGTTGTATGGTTGACCGTTGGAGTTGAAATGAAGCTGAGGCACAGCGCTTGGGGGTACTATAAAAAAGTGGGGGAAGTTTCAAGGTCATCCAAATTGTGTTTTAAAAAATCCTATCTTGTTACTGAGCACATATGTCAGTAACAAGATAGGTGTTTTTTCTCTTTTACATCTTTAATATAATAAAGAAATAAACATATTCTACAATGGTAAGAAGAAGAAACCAACTGCTAGTCAGCTGAAATAATCCAAAGTCTGGCTCGCTTCAGTCTTCATGGACGCCGGTGATGAAGTCGCTGGAGAAGAGTAATGTTCAGACTCTTCTTTTGGGTGTCGGAGATTGCGTATATTGCAAGCGTAGACTTGCACATTTATACGGTAGCCTCGCGCCACCATCAGCTGCAACTCCTTGTACAAGTCGTTCAGCTCCTGCTGAGTCTTAATGGTTACCTCCTCGTAACTAGCACAACTTACATTGAGAGACATCTTGATGTTGTACTGTTGACCGTCGGAGTTGAAATGAAGCTGAGGCACAGCGCTTGGGGGTACTATGAAAAAGTGGTGGGGGTGTTTGCATTGAAGCATGTTTGACCTTTAGCTTGGTGGTAGGGGTAACTGTGAAATGCAAAGGTCAAAGGTCAAGGTCACCCGCGAAGTTTAAAAAAAATGCAACATATCAATATGTGACAAACCTCACATATTGATATGTTGCATTTTTTGTCTTTTGTATTTTTTTTGTCTTTTATGGTTTATTTATAAAACATTACAATAACATATGTACAACAGTAAAACTTAAATCTAACACTGCTGCTTGTCGACGATATGGATGGTCAACTCGGTGGAATTGCTACCCGTGCAACCGTGGGAAACCAGGTAGAGACAGCCAGGTTGGATGGAGCGCAGATCCTCGTTCTGGAGGAGATGGACGAATCGTTTTGGCAGGTAGACTTGGAACTTGGGCTCATCCCCCGGAGTGAATGGTGCCTCGCTAAGACTGCAGCAGATGGCCTCTCCAACTGTAGTCTCCATCTTCTTCATGGCGTGGATAATGTAGTGCTTCTCATCTTTAAGTTCGGAACACTTCTTGACAGGTAGTATGGTAGATTTGGAGTGAGCATTGAACTGCTCAACCAAAGTTTGCAGGAACTGGTGAGATGCCATGGTTGAGTTAAAGAGTGTCTTCTTCTTCGTCTTCTTGCTGGGAGATGTTGTCGTCTCGGAATCTCGAGTAATACTCATGCCAGGTCCCGGTCTGCTCCTCACTTATATAACCCCCGTCACCCCCACCACTCCCCACTTCCCCACTTTGAAGGTAAGATGCGAGTTTATAGGCGTTTTTTAAAGCGCAATGTCTATCTTTTTCATGTTCTGGACTTTTAGTACAAATACAAACATTTTCCATCGTATACTTGTAGTTTTTATCCAAGTCCACATCATTAACCGGAACATGAGTAAATTCTTCGATCCATCTCTTCTTTTCCAGTCCTTTTGTATAAATATTGGTAAACCTGTTTGAAAACTGATGCATGATGTGATACAAGTCTGTGTAACTTGCAAAACCATCATACCAATCGATATGATGGAAATATTTTGAAATCCACCTGTTGGTAGTAGCGGCTTTGCTAGTTAATGATGAATAAGAACATGGTGGTTTGAACAAAAATGTATATGGAACACCTGTATTGATGTCGAAAAACACAAGTTCTTTTATGATAAATCTATCGTCATTACCCCGAAACGCTTGGAACTCAATTATACCAGGTTTGGACTTTACTTGTTCTTCTTCCTTGTCCATTGCGAAGGCCACTCGTCTGCTCATGTCGAAGTCCAAAGATCAACTGATTTCCACACCACGGTAGGTACGACTTTTATACCAGGCCGTACAGTTGTTGGCGCGTTGGTGTATATTTAACGTGGGCACCGTCCCCGGTAGGCCTAACCCCACAAAGCGTTTGATATTGTTTTAAAAACCAACCATTGTCATCTAAGTTTCCATCTTTACATTCTCCTTGTTTTCATTTTCATCACTAACACTTGATTCTTCTCCTCCTTCTTCCTCATCTTCCTGTTTTACTGATTTCTTATGTAGTTGAGCGTATTTTTCCAATTGTCTCCACATTTGTACTTCATGAGGAACTCTATTAAATATAGAAGTATCCACAGGTCCGTACAGTATAGGTGCGTCCGGTTGTTTGTCCAAAGTGTCTTCCAAATAATCTTTAATAATAGAACTTGAAAACACTAGTTGTCTCAAGTATCTTGTTATTGGTTCAGTTGCACAGGTTAGAATAAAAAACTCTTCTCGATTAAGTTGAATCTTTCTATCATGTATTGTTGTGTCTCTAAACCGCAACTGATGGTCACCACGATTCTTTATAATATCAATTTCCACATTTGAATCCAAAAGTCCTACTCTTGTCTTTCTTCCATACATGTTACTAGTTAAATAGCATTCTAGCAGATGCAAGTGCTTCATAAAAGATTCCCAAGCACTATCGGTGAACAAAATCATTTTGGGTCCATGAGTTAAAATTACAGTAGGTGAATAATCCGTCGATTTCATAACACCGATTAAAACACTTTTGTCCAAACTGGAAGAGATTGGGTAAAATATTCGCAAGAATACCTCACTTAATATGTTAGGAGAAATATTATCTTCAATATCCCTTTTCCTCTTGTGTGCATTCTTTCTTCTTTTACCTTTTTCCTCAACATTATTACTGGCGTGGAGTTGTCCGCAAGCGTTGTGTTCATCTCCCTCCGGTTGACCTTGAAGATCTAAAAAGTCGGATATCTCCTTCTCAATATCTACTACATTTTCTTGTGTACCACTAGGAGAAGTCATATTGAATAAGATGCTACCCATACAACAACAGGCAACAAACTGATAAGGAGCGAGCTAAACGCTCTGATTTTATACTCGCGGAATGCATTGGAATGTAGGAAAACCGGTCTTTTACAATACATTTTTAACAATTCCAGTTAAAGGTGTGTATGTTACGATTTTATCATGTAGAATTAAACAGTATGCAGTTGTATTAGCCGATATAGGCGCGTTGAATTCCATTTCTATTTTTATATCTACACTTGATGATTTTACCGATTCATTTTGTTTAGAACAATCGATTACAACTATAGGGTAACCATCTAAGTATTTTTCTGGTGATAGTAAAGGTGCATTCGTTTTACCATAATATGAACTTTGGAATCTTGCATACATATCGTACAATATGCTGTACTTTTTATTAGCAAATGACACATTTAAATTATCGTATGGAAAAAATTGTGAATTTAAATAAACTTTAATATTTTTCAAGTTGCAATGATCAAATTGGCCTGCATGTTTGGTGATGGTGTCTCTTCTGCCTGTTTGTAAACCAAATATAATATACCTGGCTCGTTCCACATAATTAGATGTTTTAACTGTCCAAGTGTGTCGATCCGTAGTTGGCAAGCTGGGATGTTCATGAAATTCCCAACTTCTAAAAGGAATTACAATATCACGATCAGCCTTTAACTTTCTTAATAGTAGCATTCTATGCTCGTCAGCTAATTTAACATGTGGAACTCTCCATACAATTTTGTCTAATGTTAATTTCCATTCTAAAGTTGCATCTGTTGTACCGTCTGGAGCTTTAATAATATCTTTATCGTTTGAAGATCTCAACAAAACTAATTCTTGTTTAACGTTTAATATTATTTTCCTATAATCTTCAGCAAAACCAAGCAACAAACGTAACGGAATATGAAAATCAAAATTTCCATTTGTATCTGGAGTGATTGTGTCTTTTGCAGGTAAAACCCATCCTGCAGGTTGTATTAAATTGGTTTCATTAGGTGATATAGATGTTAATCCCTTTAAAGTTGTTGCAATACCTACTTTTTTAGTAGAATCAACTGTTACACCTGATATTTCATATCTAATTTCATCAAACAGGAAAGCCATGGGATTATTTATAAATGGAACTGTTGTACCAGTAGTAGTACCGTCCTTTTTAGTAACTTTTCCTTCAATATACAAGTAACTTTCACATGGTAGTGTGTAAATGTCTTGATTTTGTATGGGAATACGAATTTCATCGTTATTGTTTAATTTTGATGAAGTGTAAGGGTTGTGGGTGTGATATTCTTTTTCCCATAGGGTTTCGTCGAATGTTGGACCCTGAGCTATATCCAGTATATCCATTATCGGTTACTTTTAATCCAATTCTCTCTAAGAAACGAATGTTCTCGCGTGTTAACTCCTCCACAGCTGAAGAGCTACTAATGCGGATTCCCGTAGGTTGTTCGCTTTTAAATGTTAAACCCATGATGTTATATTAAAGTGTTGATTTTAAATGTAATCTAACCGTAATAGGCTCTTCTCGGAAATCTATCAAGTTACCGTCTTGATCCAATACGTTCAACACGATGTCTGAAATGAAAGTGGTGTTCAAAGGTAGATATACCAGGTTTTGCGGCTTTTCAACAATTTTAAATCCAGGTGGTACACTGGGGTAAAAAGTATGTATTATATGAGTATTTGCTCCATCTCTGTAAGCTCCTTGTATAATATTACAAGTTATGTCTATGCTATTGACTTTTAATATTGTTACAGTTTGTTTACCGGAATGTGTTTTATTTGGTTCTAAAATTGCTCCATCTTTGGGAAATCCTAATAAATCACCAATTGAGTGTGACTTACTGAAATCTATATAATATTTTGAAGTAAGCTCAGCTTTCATTGTATTGTTATTACCTTTTAGCGTTATATTGTCTTTTCCCATTTTATTTTGCAAAAATTCATTAATATGATCAATTTCATAAGAACCTGTGGGTAGAGTGCAAACTTCCAAGTCTGTAAACTTCCCACTGGCATCTTTTCCTTTATAATAATGCAATAAGTTATTTTTACCTTCCGTAACATTGGGAATAGAGTTGTAAGTTGTAAAATCCAACAGTGCTGCCTCCCAAAATCTTCCTTTTTGCAAGCGTAACGCTGGAAAAAGGATACTTCGTAAAGTGGACGATTTTCCTGTTAATGATACCGTATAGGAAGACATCTCAATAGTGACTGATACTTTTAGCTAGGAATTCCAAACATAAATGGCCGCATATTGAAGTATTATCAGGTTGTTCTCTTTTATAGTTGTAATATATGTTTTTAGCAGATTTAAAGTAATGTTCAAGTTCTTTAGGTGGTGGCAAATTTCCAAAACTATCAGAATAATATACATTACTATTTAGTTTCTTATAACACACCCAATGGGTGCCGGGCCCTTCAGTATTATCCAAATTTACGATTCCAGTCTCATTTTTCCATATTTTCTTTGGTAAACTGTCTTTCATAAATACTCCGCGGAAAAATGGTATTTTTAAACAGGAAATATATTTAAATAATTCAACATTAGTCAACGCTTTATGCGGTATAACCAATTGATTTCTTTTATTTAATATGCACGATACGGTCTTAGGTATAGACCAGCCCCGTTTTTTACCATTGACCATATTGTCGGTTTTTTATTATTTTTCCTTGGAGAACGTCTTTTTAGTCTAATATTACCACCATGTTTTCTCTTGCTTGATCCTTTTTTATTCTTACCCCTCCTTTTTCCACCTCCTACCGCTGTTTTAGCCTTCATACCTGCTGTTACCGCTAAAGCTGCTGCTTTTTCCGCAATACTAGCGTCACTAGACTTTACTCGTTGCCAAGCTATATTCGCTAGCTTTTTATCAGCGATTGACCTATTTTTTGAATCGGTAAACGTGGAATATGCGATATCGTGTTCTTTACAAGCCTGATCTAACTTATTTATGCCTGGATCACCTCTTTCCAGTCGTTTTTTCAATTTAGTTCCTGGTCCGCAATACTGATAACCTCCCGGTATATGAAATTCGTATGGTAAAGCGTCTATTGCTCTATTTACGATAGATCCTACTGGAATTCGATTTAAGGCTTTACTTAATAGAGAAACCGCTGTGGACGTGATCCCACCTCCTTTCCTTACAGTGTCTCGATATGGACTGGTGTAATGAAATGCCATGATTGTCTTTTATATTCGAAAAGCGTAACCTATGTGTTACCTCTATGACAGGTTGCACATAAATGATGTAATTTATGGTGTTATTTAATTAAATATCAAAAGTACCCCAATCTGTTGATCTAAACTTTTGTGTATTATGATTAAAAAAGTATTTATAAAGAATTTCTTGTTTAATCCATGCACTTCTCATTTTTTCATCAATAGGTTTATGTTGTCCGGCTGCAATATAATTATGCATATCAAATAATAAATTACCTATTACTTTAACAAGAAAATTAACAGTTACAGCGTTATCAGCATAATCAGGGTCTGCAACATTTGTTAATCGTTTGTTATCACAATTCCACCATTGTTTTCCAGTTGGCTCTAATTGTATTATCTGTTCATAAGTAACAGCATCACCAGGCTTTTCACCAATACCTAAATTTGTCAATGACTTTCCTTTACCATCCCAAACACTATTGTTTTCTTCAAGTAAAGTAAACTTTTTATTTCCCTGTACAAATACATCTCCTTGTCGTGTTACTACTTGGTCTTGTTTCACAAAACCAGATGTTTCTTGTTTTAAAGTTTCCTTTATTTGCCCCACCGTTGCACCATCTGATGGTGCAGAACCATCTTTTACATTCGCTAAACAATTACCAAAGCAATCAATAATTCCTACATCACGTGTAATACAATGATCTTTGATGTATTTTAAATTTACAGCATCATTTTCATTCTTTGGATAACCTATATCGTTAATAACAAATTTATAAAAAGAAAACCCATCTTTTGTCTTTTCAGGTATTATAGAATGTAAATAGCGTCTATTTATGCTGTCTTTTTCATCTACATTGTCTGCTACGTTAGATATACGTCGATTTTCAGCATTATACGTTTTTCCATCGAATTTTAACGTATTTTTCAATTCCGATGATAAATAACCTCTGTTTATTGCATCAGCGTTTTGATTTGGCTTACCGACGTTGGAAATTCTATGATTACCCGCGTTATATGTGTTTTTGTTTAGTTTCAGTGTTGGTAATATCTCTTTTTTTAATACTTTTAAATTTATTGCATCATTTTCATCTGTGGGATCATTAATGTTTTTTAACCGTTTATTACTAATATCATAATCTCCATCAGGTGTTTGTGGTAATCCAACACCTCTTTTTAAAGTATTAAAGTAATATAATCCATCTGATGAATACCGTCCGAACTTGTCAACACTCATGGTGCAACTGAATAACATTCTAGAGTGTAACCCATTTTTATAATATTAGTCCCGATTTCTAACCCATATCAGTTTTTATACAAATTCTTAGTCTTCATCAGTTACATTTGCATCATTCCCGGGACATTTAAAATATTTTAAATCTGCACTAATTAATGATCTGTCTGCTTCATTTCTAAATACATGATTTTTATGAATAAATTCCTCACCAGACAATTTTCTAAATCCGCTAAATGAATTTGGATCTGCAATTAATATATTTTGATAATCATTTACATCCATTAATTTAAATCTTTTGGTATTATAAATAAACTCTTGATTTGCACTATCATATTGTAATGTTTGTCCTACAGTTGCAGCATCCTTTGGATCTGTTCCTTGTGCCAAATTACCTATTTTCTTATTTTTCGCATTGAAAGTACTACCTTTTGGTTTGTCTAATATTAAAGATTGTTTTACTACAACACAATCGTAATCATCGATACCTGGAAATATGTCAATTATTCTTCTATTTGTACCCAACCAACTTCTATGATAATTGTTTGGATTAGTATGTAAAACTTGTGATAAAATCGGAACATCATGAGCATCTGTAGCTAATTGCGCATTTGATAATTTCATGTCTTTGCAATCCCAAACATTATTTTTTTGTTCAAGTAAAATAAACTTTTCATTTCCTTGTACAAACACATCACCCGACCGTGATACTACTTGATCCTGTTTTACAAATCCAGATGTTTCTTGCTTTAAAGTTTCCTTCATTTGACCCACTGTTGCACCATCTGATGGTGCCGAACCATCTTTAACATTCGCTAAACAATTACCTAGACAATCAATAACTCCTACATCACGTGTAATACAATGATCTTTTATATATTTTAAATTTACAGCATCATTTTCATTTTTCGGATAACCTATATCGTTAATAACAAATTTATAAAAAGAAAAACCATCTTTTGTCTTTTCAGGTATTAATGAATGTAAATAGCGTCTATTTACGCTGTCTTTTGCATCTTTAGGGTCATCTACGTTGGATATACGTTTATTTTCAGCAGTATACGTTTTTCCATTGAATTTTAACGTATTTTTTAATTCTGATGATAAATAACCTTTGTTTATTGCATCAGCGTTTTGATTTGGCTTACCAACATTGACAATTCTATGATTACCTGCGTCATATGTGTTTTTCTGTAGTCTTAATGTTGGTGATATCTTTTCTTTTAATACTTTTAAATTTATTGCATCGTTTTCATCTGTGGGATCTTTTATGTTTTTTAACCTTTTATTAGTTATATCATAATCTCCATCAGGTGTTTGTGGTAAACCAGCACTTCTTTTTAAACTATTGGCATAATATAACCCATCCGAGGAGTAACGTCCGAACTTGTCGACACTCATGGTGCAACTGAATAGTATTCTAGGGAGTAACGCATTTTTATGAGATTACCCCACGGTTTCGGAGTTCATCCACTAAAGCCACCCATTCGTTTTCCAATCCAGTATGACCCGCTTCTTTAGCTTCATGTATTAGTTTCATTCTATCCACCAATTTATTGATATTATTGTAATAAATCACATTTGTGTTATATAGTTTCTTCATTAAACCTGTACCCGTAACGGACTTACTTCTTTTTCTTCGTTCCTGAGCACTTACATCCAAAGTGGATGCCATAAATCTTCGTTTTACAGGTTTTCTTTGTGTTAACGGCATTGTTTGTCTTCTAGTTGGTATTAACTTGGATACAAATTCTTTATATTTTAAAGACTTAGATCTAAAAGGAGGCTGGTCAGGTAAATACTTTCTCCTATATGCATTTGTCTGTTCCAAAATATTTTTATATGCTTCCATGTCTTTTTCTTTCACTAACGATACTGAAGGCTTATTTTCAAATAATAATTCAAATAATCCTTTTGTGCCCTTATACCTTTGATCACCAATGACAATATTATCATGTTCGTCAACGTTTAACGGGCTATTACCTATCATTAAACCATCTTCTGTTAATCTCGCTCCATAACTATGGTAATTCTTATTAGGAATTGTTCCGAGTAACATTTTTACCATGTATTTCCTTCCTAAAGGTTCTTTGTTATGAATGTTTTCACCCAACAAGCTTATGTTTGACGGACCTTCCCTTGCTTCTTCTTCTTTTTCCTCTTCACTAGCAGTTGATACATCTTCATGTCCTCTTTTAGCTTTTACTTCATATAATTCTCTTATACCACTATAGTCTGGTGATTCTAGCTCTCTTTCAGGTTCTCCACCGGTAAAACCACTATATGTAGAGGATTCCAGGTCTTCATCACTAAAATCTTCTGATTTTACATTTTCTCTTTCAAACTTTGTAATAGGTGCAATTGCATCTCCTTCCAAAATGGGTTTAGCAAATTTTTTGTTTAATTGTTTCAAGGGTTCAGTAATAGGTTTAAAAGTAGATTCAAGAAATTTCTCCCTTTCGCTAATACCTAATTTTAATGCTCTGTTTTTATCTCGAATAGAATCACTAAGTGATTTTATTTCCTTTATTAACTTTTCTTGGTTAACCATGTTTGTAGCAAGACGTGTTGTACAACAATGAATGTTTTACATCATGATCAGTGTATTAGTATAAATTTATCAAATCCTATCCTGTATCGACCATTGTTTAGCGGTTGTTCCTTCATATTTGTTAAAAACCCATACTTTTCAGCCCAAGCCTTTCCACACAACTCTTTAAATCGTTCAAATGGCATATCCGCACTTACATGGTCATAATATATGTGTTTTAGGTTGGTTTCATCCTGTTTAAATACAATTAACATGTTTGCATTGTCTCTAATGAGCTGTTTCGGTATTTTGCTGTACGTTTGACCAATATAAATGCTATCTATGTTGTTATGTCGACCCATGGCGAAGTAATTTCTTATTGTATTTTGATTTTCACAAGATACATCGTCAAATATGAATACTGAGAATGGTTTAGCCTCTTGCGGTTGCATGACACTCTCGCTCGCGTTGAATTTAAAATATTTAACTTCAGGCACATTATTGAGTATTTGTTCCAATAACTGATATTTTGGTTGTTGTAGTGACTTTGAAAATACATATAAATTATTAAAACGTAATCCTTTAGGATTTGTAATCAAATTGAATACTACATTTGTTTTTCCACAATTGGAAGGACCGGTAACCAGACAACGCACCGTGTTTGGTAACAAAACACCGTGTTTTCCAGTATTGAATTGAGAACCATCCACTGTGAGTTCATCTATATTATTAATAGTAAAATTGTCTTTTTGCGGTATTATCTCCATCCTTTGTAATGGTTCAATCCAAAATGATGCTCTATCATTATATTAGATCCTTTTTAGGTATCCAAGAATCTTCCGTCTTATTAAATCCTAACCATCGTACTTTAACCTTATCCTTTTTTCGTTGCAACACCTTTTCAACTAAATATACATCACCTACTGTTGATTTTAACATTTCATGTCCATAAAACCCTCCTTCCAGCAATTGTCCTTTATTATCTTTTAAAATGTAAGTTTCTGGTATTGTAGGTTGCACCTTAAATACAGTAAATACCTCATTTGTCCAGTTTGGAAGATATCTTTTACTGAATACACCTTTGTATTTGCTTATTCGCACTTTATCACCAACATTAAACCTTTTAGGCTTTAGTTTTTCAACTCTTGGTTTAGTATTCATTTTTATACGTTTTAATACAAGTTTTTCATTTTTATTAGTCACCTGGTTTGGTTTCATACCGATAGTTCTATGAAACTTGTTATTGTAATCGCTTATAAGTTTTGGTAACATATCAATCCATACGTGCGATCCTCTGTTAGAAAACATCTTATACATCGCACCTTTTAAAGTTCTGTTGAATCTTTCAATTATTGATGCTTTTACCTCTGAATTGGTTGAGTAATGGTTAATGTTGTGTTTTTTCATTAAATTTGCAAATTCCTTATTAAAATATTCTTTTCCATCATCAGTTTGTAAATGTTTTATAGTATGTTTGTCTCTTTGTATAGCTGTTTCCATTGCTTTTGTAACACTTTTGCCACTTTTATCTTTTAGTGGTAAAGCATCTGCCATTTTTGAAAAACAATTAATAATAGTCAATATGTATTTAAATCCTCTATTTTGTTTACTATAAGGAATCATTTCGATTAAATCTGCTTGATATAAATCATTTATTCCTTTTATCACTGTATTTCTTCGTGGAAACTTTCTTCTTGCAGGTTTATGAAGCTCGTTGACAATTTCTTGCTTCGAGTTCTTCATATTGCAGGTTTGAATGTTTCATGTATCACATGTATAATCACAATGAATGTTGTCTTAAATATTCACATCATTTATATAGGTCAAGGTCATCCAAACTTGTGTAAAAAAATGGGGAACACGGCGTTGGACTTGCCGTGTTCCCCATTTTTCTACGGAAGGAGAAAGGAATAAGGTCGAAGTTGTAGAAGGACGAAGAATAGGTTACTAGTTGATAGGGTTTAGAGAGTAGTGGCCGAAAGGAAGAGTATGAATCTTATCCGGCATAATATGCCTTTTATCATCTTGAGCTGATAGTGCTTTTTTAACTTCAGTGACACTGTAGACCTCATGTTTAAAGCTTCTGATAGTGTTGAACGTTGCAGACATTGTAGAATCTTCAAACAAGCAGGTCTTGTAATGGTCAAATGTCACACGTTTCTTCAAGTACGATGTTTTGACTCCTTTAGCTTTCTTCACTGTCGGTATGTCGTTTTCCATATACATCTTGAAGGAATATAATTTGGACATCAGCGCAACTATTTCCTCCAAAGGTATTCCATTTGCTTCATCTTTAAATTTTCCAATTACTTTTTTATTCTTTTCATTGTAATTCGGATGGTTCTTCGGATAGTCAGAGAAGTCAAAGTCGTCTTTGTATGGGAAACTCCTTAGATCTTCATACATGTCCAAAGTCTTTATCCAGTAGATAAACGCGTCGGTATCCATGTATGCAACTCCAATGTTGTCTCTTCCATAGTGTTTAACCATTTTGTTGTAATGGAAATCATACATCAGAGTTTTACTTATATCCAAAATCGACATTCCAATGTATAACGGACGATCCATCACTATTGTTGTTTTATTCATACTGACAGCAACTAGATTTTCGTTTATAATCATTGATGTTCCGAAATTTGGTTTTTGCACTAATTTTTCCAATTTCCTAGGATCACTTACTAATTTTACAATTTTGTGTTTTCTCTTGTTCTCCAAGGTCTTCCCAAAGATGGCGTTGTTCATTAATTTGTAGAAGTCCTTTTCAAATGCTGTTGTCGCTGCAGCTCTTCTTGTAGTGTTGGAATCGATATATGGTTTCAACCAACAAGACTGGGTGAATTCAATTGCTCTGTGAATTTTCACTATACGTAGGCCCAATTCAAGTGCTTGTTGAACTACCCAGTAGTGTGCCACATATCGACTCTTATTCTCCAAGGTCATCATCAGCTTGGGCCATCTTCCTGTCGGTGAAACTTCAGTCTTGGCTAGGAGAGGCAGGTCGTAATGATGGTCGTGAAGGTGTTCTGGATATTCAAAATCACAGTCCAAAATATAGCCTGTTTGGCCATCTTTTGGAATCCGTGATATGTCCCCAATGGTGGTCGGGTCAATCCACTTGAAGTCTGCGTAGGGAAGTGGATTTGACATCGCCCAACCATAGAGGTTGTTCGCATCAAAATATCCAAGGTAGAGTGATGGTTGTTGCTCGTCGAAGTTGGGGATATACTTGTTGTTGGCCTTAACATGTCTTGTCACAGCTTGAGTCAAACCACCTCGTACACCTGATTCGATCATGAGGACCATATCGATGTCTGTGAGAAGCTCCAATCGGCAGTTAGTTGACTTGAGCATAGCTTGCCATGCTAATCCAGGGGATGTATACGAGTGTAAAGGATCCAATCCGTATGCTGAGAAACAGGTGTTCCGAAATTCTTCCATCACATCGCACAGCAGAGTTACATCCAATTTTATATAAAAATCAGAATATTCCCCTAAAGTTTGAATGTTTAGTTGGTTCCAAACATTACACGCATGATTGTAGTCTTCAACGGAGATTTCACTTTCATTTAATTTGCTATTGAAGGCTTCAATCGGTGGTAGACTGGTTTCTTCAAACTTTTCTGTGGAAGTTATATAATCATAGGGGAAAACTCCTTTTCGTAATACTAAGTCCAATTTATCTTCAGGTACAATTTTGCTGGTTTCTTTTAGATCTTCTCTTCTTAGGTTCTCAGACAATTTGCTCAAACTAGATGACATAAATCTATAAGAGTCTACGAAGCGAAGTTTAATTTTACCAACTGTTTTTGAAAAACTGATGTACTTCTCCAATGTTTCAGCTAATACTTCGATTTTTCCATCATCTCGTCCTAACTCTGGGATAATGAAGTGGGAGTCATAGCCGCTAAGATTGTGTAACACGACAGGAATAAATTGAGGCAGTTTGTAATTTATATTGCATGAATTACAAGCAGGTCCTCTGTATAACCCTGTGAGGTGATCATGATCTCTTACTTTTTGAATTTCTTCACTGAAGCTCTTCTTGCATAGATAACATCTTGTTGCCGAAATGTATTCTTCTTGTTGATTTTGGTTCAAAGGTTTCATGGGTAAAACATTACCGTATAAGCGTTCCGCCTTTTCAGCAATGTTATACAACTGGTCTACAAAATACTTAGCAGCTCCTTCCCCACGGTAGAGTATCGGAGTGGATGTTAAGCCGTAGTCTTGCAATTGTTCTTCAGGTAAAGTAGATTTCACCAATAAGCAAAAACTGTTAGGTTGATGCAATTGATATTTGGTTCTTCTAGTTACTTCA
This sequence comes from Neoaliturus tenellus, assembly GCA_030545055.2. Classification (NCBI taxonomy): domain Eukaryota; kingdom Metazoa; phylum Arthropoda; class Insecta; order Hemiptera; family Cicadellidae; genus Neoaliturus; species Neoaliturus tenellus. The sequence goes on from CM061532.1 coordinate 125,531,346, forward strand.
CCATCCGAAAGTTCCTGCGGCACTAACGTGGATTCAAAGTCAGCGTAGATAACTAGTGGAATCCGGTATTGGTGAACTGTTTTATTGAACTGGACAAATGCTCTAGATGGTGGTGGCAGACTAATCTTCACTTCATAGTTGTCATTACAAAGCCGCTGGTGTTCCGACAACCACTCCGATCCTCCACGTCTCAAGTCTTTATTTGTGAAACAAAAGCATCTCTTACACACTGTTACTCTAATTTTCTTTTTAGTCACTTGTCGTCCAACCAAAGTTTCAAAGTTCTTGATGTAAACATAATGTGATATTTCACCTTTGGTCAATAGCAGCAAATCTGTATGATTTTGACGTTCAGTCTTTGTAACTCGTAACGGGTATACGTTATTTGATTCGTCTAAACCAAACACATTAACTGAAACTCCTGGGTTTTTTCTTTCAAATTTAGCAACATCATTAAGACTAACAGGATACGACATACCTTGGAAGTTATAGCGGTGTTGAACAGCTTCGTATGCTATGCTAGGTCTACAGGAATGGTCTTCCACATATTTTGCTAACATTGCATACCGGAAACATTCATTATCCTCATTTTTCACATTGATACATGATCTTGTATCTCGGATCACCATTGGTAGAGGGATAAAGCTGCTTCCTCTCATACCATATCCATGCTTGTGAACCCTCACATCCATACCTTCAATTGATGATAGCATCCAGCCGGATCCTCTTCCTTCATGTTCTTGAAGTTTCACTAGCAGTTCAACCAAACATTCTTCTAAAATTTCGTTGATATCAGATGTGGTTGTAAGGGTTCGGTTTTTAGCAATGAATGCTCTCGGTGAATTTTCACCATCGGTATTAGTAAACATAGCCTCCAACACCAATCCAAATTTAATAAAGTTCAATCTTGCCAATTCTTCCGTCAATGTTTTTACAACTAGTTTTTTAGCTTGAGTTATAAAATTTTCCAATTCTAATTGCACATTATTAATTTTGAAATGAATTACAACTGGTCCTGGCAAGGCTGTAGTGCGCAGTTGTCTTATATCTTCCATATCCTCTTCTTGGGTACGCAGTTGTCTTACATCTTCCACTTCTTCCGTATCTTCTTCTTCCATTTTCTCTTCTTGAATAAATCCTCCAGCTGTAGATGGTCCAGCTCCGGCAAATTGAATAACACTTGGTCTTCTTCTTTGCATTAACTGTAAATAGCTAGCCCAGTCCTTCTGCTTATGGGGTTTTTCCAAAAACCGATCAATCGCATCCAAGTCTTCTTCACTTACTACAATCTCTTCTTTTCTGTCCTCTTCACGATGCAATTCTCGGTGTAACTGTAGATAGCTATCACAGTCGTCCATCTGCTTCTGGCAGTTTTCCAATAACCGATCAAACGCATCCAAGTCTTCTTCACTTACAACAATCTCTTCTTTTCTGTTCTCTTCATGATGCAATTCTCGGTGTAAAACAAAGATATCTTCATCTTGGAAAAACTCACCACAAATATCGCAAAGAGCCATTTTTTTACAGTTTGGCTTTGAGTGTGCACTCGGTGAATGTCCACGCAATAATGAGCAGCGCGCTCAACCGGGTCCCTTTATACCCGAGGTTGAAGGGTGGGGGAAGGTGACGTCATATACATCCAGTTTATCAATCATGTAGCAGATTTGGCTTTTAAACACCCATTTTCAATTTATTCTTCAACAGGTTTGATAAACCAATAATCTTTGGTCTAAATCCACTACTTTGTACAAATTTTTTGTTTGGGCACTTCTCGTCCGGAGCAAAAAACTTTTTGGTCAAGGTCAAAATTTTTTCTCAAAAAAAGTTCCGGGGGAAGGGGGGGGGGTGGGGGAGGGGGTGGGGGGAGGGGGTGGGGGAGGGGGGGGGTTATTACTGTATTTAGGTCAAGGTCACGAAAAAACTTTAAAAAAATTAAGCCCCACCTGGGGCACTTGGGTTGTCATCGCTGTAGCCTCCGAAGAGACCCAACTATGACAACAGGCAACATCCAATGTCGTCTAACCTTCACCACGCAAGACTTAAGCATTTACTGCATTGCTAACAAATAACTTTTCCAATAGCTAACAAAAGGTCATTTACATAATTTTGAAAGAGGTTGAGGACAGCCCTAGTGGCTTATGTCCCCGTCCGAGTGCAGAGGCCATCGGCTCATTACCCCCGTATAAGCGTACAAACGGACCAACTCCAATTTCTCAGCCGCATTGAAGCATGCATGAGTGGAGCCTAACAATTAATTATAAAAAGTGGTTTTACACGGGGGCCTACTCCCCGTTCCCTATCTTTAATATTTAATATTTAAGTTCAGCAATGCAGTAAATTTATATAAGTTCTTACTAGGTCAAGGCCATACGAACATTAAAAAATTTCGGCCCCCGTACATCCATGGCGAACCACGAATGTTCGGGGGCCTTGGGGACAAAAAAACACAAATAGCTAACAAAGTTTCATTTACATAATTTTGAGTTTCCGGAAGGGAAACTAACTGAGGACACCCTAGTGGCTTACGTCCTCGGTCCGAGTGCAGAGGCCATCGGCTCATTACCCCCATATAGGCGTACAAACGGACCAACTCCTATTTCTCAGCCGCATTGAAGCATGCATGAGAGTTCTCAGCCGCATTGAAGCATGCATGAGAGGAGCCTAACAATTATACAAAAGTAACTTTACACGGGGGGCCTACTCCCGTTCCCTGTCTTTACGATTTACTTTGAGCATTGCAAAAGCTCAAGGGGGAAATGCTACAACAAGCGTATACACTTTAGAAAAATATAACACACTTACAACACACAATTGAGCTCAACGTAGTCAATGCTGGAACAAGCACATACACATTAAACACATATGACAAACAAGACACAAAGGATAAAAGACACACACACACAGGAGACATAGGGTACAAGTAAAACACTCTAATATAGAACAATTCGCAATACCCAAACGCAAGCGCAATATCTTACAACTAATACAAGTCTTAAAGTTAGAGTAGACTTCGCTAAACACTGAAGGCGCCATTCAATGTTTAGTGATGCCTATGGCGGTCCGTCCCGATCGTTCACGTTCAACGCGCGGGAGCGGACTGCGAGCCGGCTCTGGCTGGGCCCCCTTATATCCCCACCGGGGCTGCCACGCCCAGGATATCAGGGGTGGGGGAGGGGGTGGGGGTGGGGGGGAGGGGGGAGGGGGGGGAGGGGGGGAGGGGGGGGGGCTCGCACTTTTTGTCGGGGGGGGGGGGGTCACTTCTCGTCCGGAGCAAAAAACTTTTTGGTCAAGGTCAAAAATTTTTCCGAAAAAAAAGTTCAGGGGGGGGGGTCACTTCTCGTCCGGAGCAAAAAACTTTTTGGTCAAGGTCAAAAATTTTTCCGAAAAAAAAGTTCGGGGGGGGGGAGGGGGAGGGGGTGGGGGAGGGGGTGGGGGAGGGGGAGGGGGGGGAGGGGGTGGGGGAGGGGGTGGGGGAGGGGGGGGTCACTTCTCGTCCGGAGCAAAAAACTTTTTGGTCAAGGTCAAAAATTTTTCCGAAAAAAAAGTTCGGGGGGGGGGGTCACTTCTCGTCCGGAGCAAAAAACTTTTTGGTCAAGGTCAAAAAGTTTTCCGAAAAAAATTCGGGGGGGGGAGGGGGTGGGGGGGGGGTGGGGGGGGGGGTAAGTGGGTCAAGGTCACCCACAACACTTCTACTCTAAGTGTTGGCTATACCCCCCCCCACAACTGAGTCCCTAGGCTGCACAACACCGCTCCGCCAGTATGTCTCCAGATTCCATGCGGTGCGTTTCGCTGTTCTCTAACTCTCTATATGTAAGTATTTTTACAAGTTTTGAATCTAGGTCAATACACTTTAACTCTGGGACGATATCGACTTGTACTATTTCTGTGTTTTGACTCAAGGTCATCACATTTTAACTCTGGGATGATTTTGACTTATAGCATTTCAGTTTTTTAACTCAAGGTCGTCACACTTTAACTCTGGGGCGGGATCGACTTGTAGTATTTCTGTGTTTTGACTCAAGGTCACCACACTTTAACTCTGGGACGGGATCTACTTGTATTATTTCTGTGTTTTCACTCAAGGTCATCACACTTTAACTCTGGGATGATTTTAACTTATAGTATTTCAGTGTTTTGACTCAATGTCACCACACTTTAACTCTGGGACGGTATCAACTTGTAGTATTTCTATGTTTTTACTCAAGGTCATCACACTTTAGCATGTAACTTTAAGGTAGCACCGAAACAGTGCTACCCGGCTTGACATTTTCAAGTTTCCCGAGGTCATCACAATTTCCCCCACCACTTCCCATATACCTAGAGTGCGCGGGGCTGGACAGTCAGTCGCTCGGTGTCTGTCGTAGGGTACGCATCGCGGTTGCAGTAATGGTCGAATGGGGGCTTCTGGGTCAGTTCAAGGTCACCCGAGCGGTGTCACATGATGGTTTAGGCAGAGTCACGTTGCAAACTTCAAGTTTCCTCAGCACTTTTGCTGTTTCTCATCGCAAATTCGCTCCAAGTTGTCAAGGTCATGGTAAATGTGACTGAAACTCGGAGCGTAGTGCGAGAAACAGCAAAAGTGCCAAAAAAATTTAGGTTTCAGCGTGACCTTGACCTTTGTGACATCGATGACGTCATCTTGGTGACGTAAGGGGTGATGACGTCATCAGCACGTCATTTTTGTGACGTCATGGGTGTGACGTCAAGGAAGTGACGTCATTGGTGATGACGTCATCGATGATGCAATCGATGACGTCATCAATGAGGTCATTGACCTCGATGACGTCATCGATGACGTCATCGCTCGGGTGACCTTGAACTGGCCCAAAAGCCCCCATTCCCCACTACTTCTATAATAGGACTAAATACAGTGATCAAAAGATTAGGCTATAGTGAATTCTATACAGTTAAAATTTATAGCAGCTGCCACGAAATCAGTCGGGCGAATGAAAATGCGTAGTTGCAACATATGAGACCAGAAATGTAAGGTTACAACACTGAGCTTCCAGTAATATTTATGAACGTTTAAAAAACCATTACATTTTGGGAAAAATGCTCAAAAAATTGGGCTTTTCTTCAACCAAAACCCAATCATATAAAAAAAATATATGATAGCCCATAGTGAAAATGACCAAAGTTCAGAATTTCTTGGAAAGACATTTCCCGTTTACTATTATTGTAATCACTTCAAAATACTGCACATTATGAAATTCACTTAAAATAATTACACTGTGGAAAGTTTATATTCACAAGAAATTGGATTTTGTTATTTATTGGATTAGGTTTGGTCTAAGACTGCTTTGCACTTTCTATTTTTCGATTTTAACTTTTCCATTTAGCACGTTTATCTTCCTAACAAGATCCATAGTTAATCCTATTTAATTTAAGATAAACCTAAACCAAACTAACTGAAAAATATTAATAAATTTATAAAAATATAATTGTTAGACGACATCTACACAATCGTTAGTTAAATTTTTCCTGTTCTCAATGGCTCAGAAAAAGCTTAAAACAATTGCTCACATTGATATTATTCTTTAATACGTTTTGTCATCAATTTATTTAAGCAAATATTGGGCTATCGCGCACTCTGTTGAAAGTATGATAATCTGAAAACGAGTTATTCCAGTATTCTGTGATGTTTATACGATAAGACAAACTGGCCCTTAACCTGTGACACAGTTTGTATTGCAATTATAGAAATTAATCTTCTGATTTAAGATAATGTCTTTCAGGATCTGTTTCAGGGTAGGCCCTAATCTAAGTGTTATGACCAGCATAAACAAAATTAGTTTTAAAATTGAAACTCAATATGCTTTTGAAAGATAAAAAAAATCAACAAATGTCGGCCAAACGACACTGTTTTCGCTCGACAATATGGGGAGAACCCCCGGAAGCGGTAGTTCCCCCAAACGACCACCCTTATCAGCCGTTATCAGCGGACGTGGCTCGGTTACTGTTATTGTTAATTTCACACACCCTTTACTGCCACCATTAATGAACTGTCCGTCCATGTCCCTTTTATGCAAAGTCATGCGCTCTGTGATTAAATTGAAAATTTCAAGTGTTATACGTTTGTTTTACTATTATACTGTCTGCATCCATACCATGATAATTTGGTATTGTTTATTGGCTGATAAATGTTAACTGTTTATCTAACGAGAAACTAATTATTTATTTGTCAATCAAAAGTTGTATTTATACTATTGACTCAATAAAACCCTTTAGAATCATACACTGATAAAACTATTTTATTTTATTTATATCTTTAAAAATTTAAACAAAGTACACTCTCATAAATATGTTTTCTTTGCCGACTAGTTTCAGCCATAAGAACATCTTAAGAATGTTTAGAATTCTGACTAAATATTTAATTCATTTCATGTTATTGAATTTTAATGCTCAATGTATAACTTAAACTAGTTACAATTATACATTGACCATACAGTGTCTTTTCTACCCTGTGGTTATAAATAGTCAACAGGACACCAAACTATCAGGGCTCAATCGATGTCAGGGCTAATATACAATGTTATGTTTTATTTATTTTACATCTAATTGTACTTTATATTCTCAAATTTATTATCTTCCTGTAAGAAATGCGTTTGAAGCAGTTCCGTAGGTTCTTTTTATTTGAATTTTACAATATACAACAGTTACCAAAACTATAAGGCTGTTTTATTGCATCATTTCCGGGTTGTTACCCAGTGGTTTATTAACCAGTTATTTTTATTATCTATCCAGTTGGCAGTGACACAGTAATAAAGCTAGAGTACAGGGAGAGGCAGATCACTCGTATACAATGTCCAGTGGGAAACAACATGAGCTGGATTGTTTGTTGCAACTTAAACTCACTTTAATCGAGTCTCAAATTTTTTAATTTAATTTACAAAGCTCTCAAAAGTCCCAAAAGAGTATTTTTTGTGTGGGGAATTTTAAAATGTATATAGGTAGAGTGATACCTTATTTGAATAACTTTCAAATAAGGCATTTAATAAGTTATTGTTCAAAAGGTACAAATATTGTTCCTTAAAGTGTTCATAAAGGTACTGTTCACTGGTATTGTTGTAAATTTGGGATCAACCTGCACAAAACATAGATCAACTTATCCATCAAGATAAGTTTGATCAAAATTATCATTGAAACAATATTTTTCCAATGAGGTATCACTTGAAGTTTCTTTACATTTAAAAATTTCGAATAAATGACACCCTCAAAAATACCACTTTGGGATGTTTGAGTGATTTGAAAATAAAATTTAAATATTCTTTGTGGTTTATTTAGGGTTGTAACGAAGGACAACCTTCGCAGCTCATCTAGCCGTTACACATTATGTACTGGTGGTCTGAATCATTCCTATATGTTTTAACTTAAGAGTCATCTTCACCACTGGGCCAGTAGCCCATTGTTGCGCAGTCGGCAATGTTAATCATACGGTTTTTAATGCAAAACATGGTATTTTATTCCCCTGTTTCGGACGCCGTTTTTCAACCGATTTTCTTTAAACTTGGTAGGGAAGAACTTTAAACAGGGGAATCAAATACCATGTTTTGCATTAAAAGCCGTATGATTAACATTGCCGACTGCGCAACAATGGGCTACTGGCTCAGGGGTGAAGATGACTCTTAAGGCTCCGGTCCACCTGAGCCCGAATGCCACCTCGCGGCCTCGGCCGTAGCACTAGGCGAGTTTTATGGATGCAGAGGTTTACGGGAATCGTGTTTTAAAACTAAAGAATTAAGATAGAGATTGGCTCTTAACTTTTGCTAAAAGTAAAAAAAAGATCTCGTCGGCATTCTTTTTAGAATTTTTAAATAAAATTTCTAATTTTAGTTATAACTGACTAAAATCATCCGTTTTTATCGATTCAAATGCAAGGGTTTTTTTAGAATCCTGCTATCTTCTGCTAAATGCAGCCTAGAGCTATAACTAAGGTGTTATATTAAAGAAGAAGAATTTCTAAATTTCCTGAGTTACACTTTGGTAATCTCACTTTAATAGTTTCATCAAAACTAATGGAAAACTTCAGTTAAAAATCGAGAAAAACAGATGATATTAGACACTTATAACTAAAATTAAAAATTCATTTTTAAATTCTAAAAAGATAGCCGACGAAATCCTTTTTTTCTACTTTTAGAAAAAGTTAAGAGCCAATATCTTAAATGGCCAATACCTTAAATGGTTAGTTTTAAAAACATGATCCCCGTAAACCTCTGCATCTATAAATCTCAAAAACAGATGATTTTAGACAGTTATAACTGAAATTAGAAATTGTATTTAAAAACTCTAAAAAAATAGCCGACGAGATCCTTTTTTCTACTTTTAGAAAAAGTTAAGAGTCAATCTCTATCTTAATTGGTTAATTTTAAAACACAATCCACGTAAACCTCTGCAGCCATCAAACTCGCCTAGCGCTACGGCCGCGAGGCGGTATTTGGCATTTGTTGTTTGGGCTCAGGTAGACCGGAGCCTTAAGTTAGATTTTCTCCAAAAGCAAGAAAACATGTAAATAAATACTATTTTTTTTATATATTTCTGAGTATTGCCAAGTTTACGTAATGTAAAAATCAAAACAAATAATAGCCCTATACTCATAAATTTAAGGCCAAATCATTGACCTTCCAGTCAATGCACTAATAAATGATCGTATGGCTTTTAGTGGAGGGAGATCAGCAATTAACTGATAGTTCTCCTCACCTGAAATGCCTGCACTTTTTTTTATTTCTATGCAGGTGGACCAAAAGTTTAACGTGACTGTTGAACCACGGGAGCGGCCGAACGATCTTTTTAGTCCCCGAGCCGGGAATTGAACCGGGGCCCGATGGGTGATAACCCAGAGCTCTACCTCTGAGCTACGGCCGCTGCCTAAAAACTTAGTCAATGTACATCTTAACACAGCCATCTAAAATGATGGTTTATCTGGTATTTGACTGCACATAAAAAAGTACATGAATTAAATACCTGGATAAAATGGATTTCCAAATTTTCTCTGATATTTGCAATTATAAATATATTTAGAGCGAATATGTTACCACAAATACCGTTATAGCTGTAACGGTCGACACTGGCAGGATCGATATAAATCATTCACAATCTCACATATTAGCATTCATCTATCCAGTACACATAATTTAGCTGTTTTTTGAAAAAAAAATGCTTTGACAGTTTTGAGAACAAAATACTTCTTGCTTGTATCTTGCTTGAGAAAGATCATGAAGAGATCAATTGTCCTGACCAAACTATCAACGTAATACAATTTCATGCCGAGGCTATAAGAGGTAGTATTTTAAAATAAGTATAAATATTAGCTAGAAGTACCAATATCACAAAGAGTCTACTTAGTTCCTATGAACTGGTATCTCCTAGTACAGAAATGGGTAACTTATAGTAAGCCTCACAATTATAATTTAAGCATTAAATATCAAACTAATTTGATGGTTGCACGTTTTATTTCGAGGATGGTGGCTGTTATTCCGATGGATGGGTCGTATAATATGTTACGTCCTGCGTGATTCCCAGCAGACCTGAGGTAGACAGGTTTATTTCACACTGTTATAAGTCTCAGTGCACAACAGTTTATCTTCGAAGTTGATGCCCCTGGGAAATTAACCTGGTCTTTGAAATTGCTCAACAACTATCTAGGTAGAAAAAAGCAATAAATGAAAAAAATCGCAAACTTTGAATCTTAAACATACGAAAAATTAATTTATAAACTATATTTAAAATGCTCCTTGTTCAATATTCTGAGTTTTTCTAGCGTTTTAGGCTTCATTTATTTCGATTGATCAAACTAATTATTTTTTTATGTAAATCAAATACAAAATAATACAATATTTCTTTAAAGAAATGTGTCCAAAATGTATAGAAGTAGATAACTACAACCGCTGATACAACTAACTTTTTATAAAGATAAAATAATATATATAAGGAAAAATCCTATAAGGGTTGATTTTTATAAACGTTTGAACCCATTACAATTTCGTCTTCCATGGATTTTTCTATTAAGCTTTTTTGCTTCTTTTATTGTTTCTATAACAAACATTTCCAATTGGTATCTTAAATTATTCTCAGGCATTTTTTTCTGTGGGTTCTTTTGGAGAAAATAAGGTGTTGAAAAAGACTGTTTTTTTTTTTTTTTCAAGATCTACTTCTATAATTTTACGAGTCGTTATATTGTATGGTTTCTAAAAATTTATAACCAAACGTGTTTATGTAAGGTCTTACACAAAATTTTTTTGAGTCCCAACAAAATTAATAGTAGTTTTTATCACTAGGAGCAAAAGTGGGTCTTTTTGGTGCGCAATCGTGTTTTAAAAACGAGGCGCAGCCGAGTTTTTAAAAACGATTAAGCATCAAAAAGACACTTTTGCTCCGAGTGATGAACAACGTTTTTTATCATAATGCAAAATTAGACTTTTGATCGTTAAAAATATTAACTATTAAGTTGTATTTTCGAGGTTATATTTACAAAGTAGTAATATGCAGTGTTTACATTTTTGTTATTTACAAACAATGCTCTTTATAACGTTTGAAGTTCGAAATTCTGCTCCTCAACATTAATAAATCAATAATAATATACTTAGCAAACAGCTGACTTTTCAGTACTAGGACCTAAAAAATTCTCCAGATGATTTTTCAGTCCTAGGACAGAAAAGAATCGGTTTTGGTACTATTGAGAGAACAAAAAACAGGCTGATTTCGTGCAGAATGATAAAAAACTGTTTTCCTTAAAGGAAAGATAAACTCGAAATTTCTTATAATGATTAAATTATAATTCCAGTAACTTTTTATATTTACTAATTAGGAACGCAGGACAAAACTTTCAAGCCTGTACCGGTAGCACAATTACTTTTTAAGATTTAAATTCATGTGTTTTAAAAAAACATAAAAATCATAGCTTTTCGAAATTGCGCAATGAAACACCTTATATTTCTTCGTGTGGCAGTAGTGGGAAAAAGCCACTTCTAAACCGGAAGTGACGTCAGCTGCCAGGGCAGCTGCAGGGGTCAGATGGTGTCAGTTGGCAGGGCAGCTGCAGGGTGCAGATGGCGAGAGCATATGCCCTGAATTTGAAGTAGAATTGGGCATGAATTAAGAGTTAATTCAAAACTGAAATTTAACAGTTATAACTGGGGCTTGGAAAGTATGTCAAGGTCATCCAGAGTAAGTTTTAAAAAAGCCTATCCAACTACCACCAGAAATAGTTCAAAGTTGAACTAGTTGGTGATAGTGGGATAGGTTGAAGTAACTTTTGAATTTTATTTGTGAACATACAATTAATGTGCAACAGCAGAGTTTAAACAAGTCGAACTTTTGTGATGAACTACAGAGTTGTAAATGCAAACACCAACGACGATGAGAAGGTAAACGCAGAGTCCCCAGATGATGTATTTGAAAAGCTTGAACAAACGTAACATTTCGAGTTGGTTTTCCCGTTCCATTTCCAATCGTTTAATTTCCAATTTCAATTTATCCTCTTCCATTCTAGTTATGAAGGGAACTTCATCCATCATATCCATCATGATTTTGTAGTGTTTGAAATTTTAAAACAAGTGATGTTGATAGTTCAAAAGTTGAAGATGGAATGAGAAGTGAAAGCGAGAAATGTTAGTTAAATAAAAAAGTGGTGGGGGGAACGAAGAATTACAAAGAAGTGGTGGGGGAAATATTTTGCTGTTCATTATTACCATCAGTAGTGTCAGATGGTGCAGGAGTTAGATTTAGTAAACTGTCTTCGTCCGAACTTTCAATCTTATCACAAATAGGACAATCGTATGTTATTTCCAAATTCATTTTGATGGTTGTAAAATTATCTACAAGTTCTTGTAAAATATTAAAAATGTCTTGTAACTCTTCCCTAGAGTTTATTTCAAAACTAGAATTCATTCGGGCCAATGGAGAGTTGTTCATTATTGGAGAGTCGGTGATGGAATGAAGATCGGCGCATAGGGAGGGGGCTTATATAATGGTGACCTTGAGCAGGCGTCTAGGGAGGGGGGCTGTCTAGGGAGGGGGCTTTTATATAGGGAACCTTGAGCTTATGATTGAATAAAACATTTAGTTCTTCTTCTCCATCTTTTAATTCAATTATTTGAACCGAAGTAGTTGTTTCATCTTCTTCACTTGATGAAGAAAACAATTCACCAGGATTTAAATATTGAACTACAATTCTGAACCATCTTATAGGATATTCGTCAATGACAGAAAGTAAGTTTTGAAACAATTCTTCCATCTCCTCCCTGTCAGTTATTATATGTTCAAATTTGATAAATTTGTTTTCCATGTTGTTAGTTAGAGTGTTGGAAGTGGAATGATTTAATATTATATAAAAATTAGAACTAGTGGTGGGGGGAAATCTCAAGGTCATCCAAATGAAGTTTTAAAAAAGAGTGTAAAACTGAAATTACACATTTGATGGTTCTACAGGATCGGAATACCAATCTGATCTGTATTTACATCTTTTTATCATATGTGTACAAAAATCATCTTGATGAGAATTGGTGCGTTGACAATGAGCAAGATCTAGAGGGTGAAATTTGAAACATCTTTGAGGACAACATGTATGAAAATATCTTGATTTGTAAAATTTGAAAGTTCGCAATTCCGGTGGTGGTAGTTGTTTTGTTTTGCATTTGCAATAACAAGATCCGAAGAATTCACATTTAGTACAAGCTAACCCATCCACCATCATTGGTCCTAAATCTGTACACTGTTGTTCACAACAGTAACGAGGTTTGTACTTGTATTTTTGCTCTTCCATGTTGATGCTGCGGAGTCCAGTGAAAGAATAAGAGTGTATAGTGTTCAATAGTGAGTTTTATGTACTGTGAAAAGTGGTAGGGGTAATTTCAAGGTCATCCAAATGGAGTTTTAAAAAATTATACCTTACAAGTGTAAGGATTATTAAAATTTAGGAAGTTTGTTTCTCTTTGTTTTCTTCAGATTTTTTCTCTCTCTCCGCCTTAGCCATAGCAACAAGTTCTTCTGTTGATAATGGATGTACTTCAGGAAATTTTAAAATTAATTTAGCTTGATATCCTTCTTTAGTTAATACATCTAAATCTTGGGTCATTTGTTCAATGGTGTTGTAGTCTTTTCCATAGATTTTTCCATCAAGTTGAATCATCATTCTGTACAACATTTTCTTAAATAGGTCTTGTCGTGGTGAGAGCTAAGAAGCGAATGATTATTTATACAAGTATCACATCCTTTTTATTAACTCACATTGATCATGTGATTCTTTAGTTGTAGCTTTGTCTGTTAAAAGTTATTCAACATTGGTAATACTTTTGGAACTTGATGTTATGTTGACCAGTTGGCGATGAAGAAGTTGTAGGTTGTGTAGAAATAAATATTTCATCATCGCAATATTTTGTTTTAGCGAACATCCTTGTATTAGTAGCACTAACATCAACAGTTAAGTGATAACCACCGGTAAGTAAAACTCGCATTTCGTTAGTTAAATCTTCAAGTTGTTCAAAAGTAGTTATGGTGTTGGTATCATAAGATGCACACTTAACCTTTAGGGACATGTTGCAGTTTTATATTCAGGGATTAAGAGCGAGATGTGTACGGTATGAAAGGTAGCAGTAGACTGATGAATTTTGCAAGTACATTTCCCCTTTTATAATTATACAAAATTGGGTCAAGGTCATCCTGTGGAATTTTTAAAAAAAGCAACATATTGTAATGTACAAAGACATTACAATATGTTGCTTTTTTTATTTTTATTTTTTGTTTTGTTTTATATCATATTTATTGAAAAAACAAATACAAAGAAATATTTACAATGTTATGTACAAATTAATCAGTAGTAGGTGTTACATGAATTGTAAGTTCAGTAGAGTTGTTTCCACTGGGTCCATGTGATACCAAATAGAGTGCGCCGGGTTGAATTATACGAAGATCTTCATTTTGAAGTAGTTGTATGAAGCGCTTTGGTAAGAAGATCTGAAATTTTGCTTCATCACCAATTGTATAAGGTGCCTCGCTCAAAGTGCAATTTATAGCATCACCTACTGAAGTTTCCATTTTCTTAATAGTATGAATGATGTAGTGTTTTTCTTCTTTTAGTTCAGAACATTTCTTCGTAGGTAGAATTGATGATTTAGAATGAGCGTTGAACTGATCAACTAAACTTTGAAGTAAGTTCTGTGATGCCATATTGATGTTGTTGTTAATCTTCTTGTTAATAAGAATGTCCGTCGGAGATGTTGTCTCTTCGGAGGTTTGAGTAATACTCATGCTGTGTCATGGTAGCGCTCTCACTTTTATAATCGACACTACCCCCACCACTGACACTACCCCCACCAGTTTGTTGAAGGAAATTATTCAAGCGGTAGGCATTCTTTAAAGCGCACTGCGACCTTCGATGTTTAAAACTTTTTGATGAAATACAAAGTTCGTTGAAGTAGCATTGGAAATCTTTATCAATTATTGCATTAATCACTTCGTTGCTTGTAAATGATTGTATCCAATTTGCTTTTTCCAATCCCCTTGTGTAGATAATTTTAAACTCTTTGCAATAATGATTCATAATGTGCGGCATCATATTATAATTAATGAAACCTTCATCCCATCTTAAGTTGTGAAAATGTTTGTTCAACCATTTGTTTGTAACTTTCGCTTTAGTTGTTAGTCTATTAAATGGTACTGGAGGTTTGAACAAATAATGATAAACTACTGATGTGTTCATGTCCAAGATTACTAATTCTTTAATAATAAAATTACCATCATTTCCTCGGAAAGCTTGAAATTCAATTATACCTCTTTTAACTTCCATTATATGTGGCGCATTAGAAAACGAAACCCGTTTATTCATGATGAAGTCTTACTAACAACTGACTTAAAAATTGAATGAGCCGATGTTTATAACAGACAGGATTGTTCTTCTTCTTTCACTTCTTGTGCCACTTCATCAATATTAAAATTGGTGTGATAGTTGTTTAATTGTCTCCACATTTCAACTTCTTGAGGTATTCTATTAAAGATTGAAGTATCCACGGGACCGTATAAAATTGGAACAAAAGGTTTTTTGTCCAATGTATCAATTAGATAGTCTTTAATTATTGCACTTGAAAATATTAGTTGTTTCAAATATCTGGTGACGGGACCGGTAGTACAACTTAAAGTATAAAATTCTTCTTTAGTGAAATATAATTTAACATTATGTGTAGTTAAATCTCTGAAGCGAACAATTTGTCCTCCACGATGTTTTACTATATCAACTTCAATATTTGATTCCAATAAACTTAATCTTGTTCTTCTTCCAAATGTGTTGTTACTTAAATAGCACTCCAAAAGATGTAAATGTTTCATGAGAGATTCCCAAGTAATTTCACTGAAAGTAACCATTTTGTTTCCATGATTTAAAATAACAATTGGTGAATAATCCATTGATTTTAAAATTCCAACTGATATACTTTTTGTCATGCATGAAGAAATTGGGTAGATAATCCGAAGAAATACTTCTGTTAAAATATTGGTTGTAATGTTAACTTCAACCTTCTTCCTTTTTACTTCTTTTTCAGCTTTTTCTTCTTCTCTCTTCTTATGTTTGTTGAATTTTAGGAACTCGTCCATTTCTCGTTCAACTTGTTTTTCTATATCTGAACTATTATCATCCATTAGAGGTGTATTTTCTTCTCCGTTAGTAGAATTCATCTTGCGAATGATGTTTCCCATACGACGGTTGAAGATAGAATGAAGTTTCTACTAATTATTTTCTCGCTTTTATATTTTTCGTAAATCCTTGAAATTTATACAATTACATAATTGTTTGTTTTGAACTTGTCTTTCACAAATGAAATTCTAACCTCAAAAATTAAAGCAGATAATTCTAACCTCAAAAATTTGCAGTTGTTGTACAATTCTTCTTAAAGTACATTCTTCACAATTCCGGTCAGCGGTGTGTAAGTAACTATTTTATCATGTAGAATTAGACAGTATGCCGAAGTTCCATCCGCTACTGGTTCTTCAAATTCCATTTCAATTTTTATATCCACACTTGATGATTTTACCGATTCATTTTGTTTTGAACAATCGATTACAATTATTGGAGCCTTGGAATAATACTGGTCAGGTGATAATAGTGGTGTATTAGTCTTTCCATAATATGACGATTGAAATCTTGCATACATATCGTATAAAATAGAAAAACGTTTTTTGCTGAACATGACATTCAAATTGTCATAGGGAAAGAATTGAGAGTTTAGGAAAACTTTACAATTCTTTATTTTACAGTGATCAAATTGACCAGCATTTGCAGTGATAACATCTTTTCGCTTAGTTTGAAAACCGAGTATTATGTACCTTGCTCGTTCCAAGTAAGTTGATGTCTTGACGGTCCATGTTTGTCGTTCTGTCTGAGGTAGTGTAGGGTATTCATGAAATTCCCAACTTCGGAATGGCATCACAATATCACGGTCAGATTTCAACTTTCTCAATAATAGGATTCTATGTTCATCAGCCAATCTTACATGAGGTACTCTCCAAACAACTTTATCCAACTGTAGTTGCCATTCCAGTTTATCTTCCGTAGTTGCAGGGTCTGCAAGTATCAAGTCCTTATTAGTTGAAGATCTGAGTAATACTAATTCTTGTTTGACATTTATTATTACCCGTTTGTAATCTTCAGCGAATCCCAAAAGCAATCGTAAAGGTACATGAAAATCAAAGTGACCGTTGGAAGCTGGTGTTATAGTGTCTTTATCGGGGGCAACCCATCCGGCGGTGACTATTGAATTCTTCTCATGCGGTGTTAATGATGTTAATCCTTTCAATGTCGTTGTTAAACCAACCTTTTTTGTTGAATCAACCGTCACCCCTGATATTTCATATCTTATTTCATCAAAAAGATATGCCATCGGGTTATTTATAAAAGGAACTGTTGAAGCAGTTTTTCCATCCAATTTTAATACCCGTCCTTCAATGTACAAGTAACTTTCACACGGTAAAGTGTAAATATCTTGTTGTTGAATGGGGATCCTTATTTCATCGTTATTGTTTAATTTTGATGAAGTGTAAGGGTTGTGCGTGTGATATTCCTTCTCCCATAGTGTTTCGTCGAACGTTGGTCCTTGAGATATATCCAGGATATCCATCGCTGTTAAGTTTCAATCCAATCTTCTGTAGAAAACGAATGTTTTCCGATGTTAACTCTTCCAATGTCGAGGAGCTACTGAGCTCCCGACTCTTCCGTTGCGGTTTAAATGATAATCCCATGTTGACTTTTATGTTGCTGCTCTGATGTGTATCCGTATAGTAATTGTTTCTCCTCTAAAGTCAACACTATGACCGTCTTGATCCAATATGTTCAGTACGATGTCTGAAATGAAACTGGTGTTTAACGGTAGGTATATCAAGTTTTGTGGCTTCTCAACAATTTTAAAACCGGGAGCCACTGTTGGATAAAATGTATGTAAAATATGTTGATTAACTCCATCTCTATACGATCCGTGTATAATGTTGCACGTGACATCAATACTATTTACTTTCAATATTGTTACAGTTGAATCACCTGAATGAGTAGTTCCAGGAGTTAAGATTTTTTTTTTTGTATCTGTAAATCCAAGTAAACTGCCAATCGACTGTTCCAAGCTGACATCAATATAATATTTTGAAGTTATTTCTGCTTTTAAAGTATTATTGTTTCCTTTAACGGTGATATTGTCTTCTCCGAGTTGTTTCTGTAATAATTGGTTTATATCATCAATTTCATAAGCTCCAGTAGGAAATGTAATTATTTTCAATTCTGAGTATTTTCCTGCAGCATCCTTAGTTTCATAATAATGTAGTAAATTGTTTTTTCCTTCTGTAACATTAGGAATTGAATTGTAGGTAGTCAAATCAAGTAATGCCGCTTCCCATAATCTTTCCTTGGATAGACGCAATGCTGGGAACAGCGTACTTTTCAATGTGGATGAATTTCCACTCAGTGACACTGTATACGATGACATCTTAAAGCTGACTGACACTCTTCGCTAGAAACTCCAAACATAAATGCCCACATATTTCAGTATTGTTAGGTTGTTCTCTTTTGTAATTGTAAAAAATGTTTTTGGAGTTTCGAAAATAATGTTGCAGTTCTTTTGGCGGTGGTAGATTGCCAAAACTGTCAAAGTAGTAAATGGTTTGTCCGAGTTTTTTATAGCATACCCAATGAGTGCCTGGACCATAGGTGGAATCCAAATTTACTATTCCAGTTTCATTTTTCCATATTTTAGTTGGTAATGCATCTTTCATAAAAACTCCTCGAAAGAATGGTATTTTCAAACAATTTACATAATCATTTAACTGATGATTTGTTAAGGCTTTATTTGGAATTATCAATTGATTCTTCTTATTTAGTACACACGGTATGGTCTTAGGTATAAACCTGCTCCGTTTTTTACCATTTGCCAAACAGAAGTCTTCTTTACACTTGCCTTATGAGTTCTACGACGTCCTTTTTTAATGTTTCCACCTCTTTTGGGAGCGCCTCTCTTTGCAGGTTTTCCTCTGCGACGTCTTCCACCACCTAACTTTGCTTTTGTCTTCATGGCTGTAGTTACTGCCCAAGCTGCTGCTTTTTCTGCAATATTTGCGTCACTTGATTTTACTCTTTGCCAAGCTTTTTCCGCTAGAATTTTATCTGCTATTGATCTATTTGTTGAATCTTTATACTTTGAATATGCTATATCGTGTTCTTTGCAAGCTTGATCTAATTTATTAATTCCAGGATCTCCTCTTGCTAAACGTTTTGCCAACTTAGTTCCAGGTCCACAATATTGATAACCTCCGGGCAGATGTAATTCGTATGGTAAAGCGTCTATCGCTCGATTCACAACAGCACCAATTGGAATCCGTCTGAGCAGGGATAATGCAGCTGATGTTAAACCACGTCCTCTCTTGCCGCTGTCTTGACGACGACTGAGCGATACGGTCTTCATTATGCTGTTTTATGTAACCAACGTCTTCACTCTATGAAATACTTTATGATAATGAATCCTTTTTTTGTGTATTCCATACTTAAATATTCATAAGTTTTACTAGTATCTATCAATGATTTCATCTTTAATCCATTGGTTTCTCTGAGAATCTTCGATTTTATTGTGTTTCATCGATGCATTAATCAAATGATTATGCATATCAATAACTACATTACCTACAAGATTCATTACATACTCTACATTAGTAGCATCTTTGTTACGTGTAGGATTATCAAGATTTGTGATACGTTTACCATTACATGTATACACAGATGGATCGTTATTAGAGGTTGCTATAACTTGATTAATAGTAGCAACATCATTCGGAGCTATTCCTGCTGATATGTTAGATATTCTTTTATTTTTTCCATCATATACGTTATTTATTTTATCTCTAACTATAGTTTGTTTTACAACAACACAATCCTGATCATCTTTACCAGATTTAACTTCGGTTAATCGTCTGCCTCCACATATAAAGTTAACACCAGTAGCTGATAGTTGTGGCACTTGTGTTAAAATAACAGCATCATGTTCTTCCGTGCCTAAACTTATATTTGACAATCTTTTATTTTTTCCATCCCACTTGTTATTTTGTAGTTGTAGTAAGGTAAACTTTTCACTTCCTTGCACAAACTCATCACCTTTCTTTGACACCACCTGATTTTGTTTAACAAAAGCGGATGTTCCTTTCTTCAAGCTTTCATTCATTTGTCTCACAGTAGCAGCATCCGATGGAGTTGAACCATCTTTCAGATTGGACAACACTTTTCCATGACAATCAATAACAGCACCATTATATAAAATACAATTATCTTTAATGTATTTAATATTAACACCATCACTTTCTTCTTTAGGATATCCAATATCGTTTATAGTATATTTATAGAAGGAAAATCCATCTTTTTTCTTTTCTGGTATTACAGAATGCAAATAACGCTTATTGATTGTATCTGTATCCTCGGTTGGATCTGCAACATTAGTTATTTTATAATTTAAAGCATTGTACTTTTTTCCACTTTTAGTCTTTTCCAACAGTAAAGCGTATTCCATCGCAGATAGAAAATAACCTTTATTAACAACATCTCCATTGTTGACTGGTTTTGCAACATTAATAACCCTGTGAGATTTTGCATCATACAGTTGGTTGTTGTCGAGTTTTAAACTTGTAGATGTTTCCTCCTTTACTGTTTTTAAATTTGTTGCATCTCCATCTTCTTCTGGATCCTTAACAAACTTTAAACGTTTATTATTTATGTTATAGTCACCTTCGGGTGTTTGCGGTAATCCACTTCTTTTTCTGTTTTCTCCAACTTGCACTCCTAACGCGGAGTATCGTCCGAACTTGTCGACGCTCATGTTAGAACTGACACATTATACGCCTGCAACTCTTATATATCCGCGGACAATTATACGATTATGCCGCGATTCCTGAGTTCGTCAATCAGAGCTACCCATTCATTATTTAAACCTGTATGACCGGCTTCCATGGCTTCATGCAATAGTCTCATTCTATCAACCAATTTATTGATGTCGTTGTAGTAAATCACATTCGTATTGTATAGATTTTTCATCAATCCTTTGCCAGATGTTGAAGTATCTCCTTTACTCTTTTTACCATGTTGTTCAAGAAGTGATAAATCCATAAGTGATAAAGATTTTCTTTTCAGTGGTTGTCTCACCGCTGGTGCAGTACGTAATGTTGGCAATTTTCGTGGAGGAAACAACTTTTTTATAACGATGTTATATTTTGTTGCACGTGAACGATTAATCATTGCATCCTTTGAGTAGTTTCTTTTATGAGCGTTAGTATTTTGTAGAATCTCCTTAAAAACACTTAAATCTTTGGATGAATATCTTAGTGGTATGTTTTTAAAAATTAATTCATATAATCCTTTTGTTCCTTTATATCTATGCTCACCAATAATGATGTAATCGTCTTGTGTTATTTCAAGCTTTGAATCGCCAATCTTCAATTCATTCCCATCAATTCTTGCTCCGTATACGTGTGATCTACTCAAATTCGGGTTTGATTTCATGTCATGTAGCATTTTCATTATATATTTTCTTCCAAGAGGTCCATGTTGTAATATATCGCTACTCAATTGAGTTAAATTTGGAATAGATTGTTCTGCTTCTGGTATTGGCTGTTCTTCTTCCTTTTCAACAATTGGTTCTTCTTCTTCTTTTGTTTCTTCTTGCTCACTAGCACTTGTATATGAATCATCATCTTCTTCTTTTTTTAATGCTTGTACTTCTTGTTTAGAAACTGGTAGTAAAACATCTCCTTCATAATGAGGTTTACCAATAGTTTCTGATATCTGTTTTAAAGGTTCCGTAATAGGTTTAAATGTAGTCTCTAGAAATTCTTCTCTTTTACTTAAACCCATCCTCAATGCACGATTCTTCATCCTAATAGAATCACTGAGTGATTTTATTTCTTTCAATAGTTTTTCTCGATTCACCATGTTTACACTGTGAAGTTCAACGTGTAACTAGATGTAGCATCGGTAGTTCAACGCATAAATACAAATTTATCCAACCCTATACGATATCTACCATTTTTAATATCTTCTTCCTTCATAATAACGAGAAAGCTATATTTCTCATTCCATGCTTTGCCACACATCTCTTTAAATTTTTCAAATGGCATATCCGCATTTACATGATCATTATATATATGCTTTAAATTTGTTTCATCTTGCTTGAAGATGATCAACATATTTGCATTGTCTCTTATAAGTTGTTTTGGAATTTTACTGTATGTTTGACCAATATAAATGCTATCAATATTATGATGTCTTCCCATAGCAAAATAATTCCTTATTGTGTCATGATTTTCACAAGAAACATCGTCAAATATAAAAATAGAAAATGGTTTTGCTTCATTCGGTTGCATAATTGTTTCACTGGCATTAAACTTGTAAAAATTCACTTCAGGTACACTTGCAAGTACTTTATCCAATAATTGATATTTTGGTTGTTGCAATGATTTTGAAAAAATGTATATATTATTAAAACGCAATCCTTTAGGATTAGTTATAAGGTTAAAAACAACATTAGTTTTTCCACAATTTGAAGGACCAGTTATTAGACATCTTATCGTATTTGGTAGTAATTCACCATGTTTTCCATGATTTAACTTATCATTGTCAACTGTCAATTCATCAATGTTATTGATATTAAATCGATCTTTTTGTTGTACAATCTCCATCTTGTATAAAGGTTAAACACACAATGAGCTATTAAACAACTATACTAAGTCTTTTGAAGGAATCCAAGAGTCTTCACTTTTATCAAACCCTAACCACCGGACTTTAACCATATCCTTTTTCCTTTGTAAAATCTTCTCGACAAGATATACATCACCAACTGTTGATTTCAACAATTCGTGTCCGTAGAATCCACCTTGAAGTAATTCACCCTTGTTATCCTTTAATAAATAGGTTTCAGGTATAGTTGGTTGCACTTTATAAATTGTAAATACTTCATTAGTCCAATTTGGTAGATATCTTTTACTAAATACACCTTTGTATTTGCTTATACGAACTTTATCGTTGACCTTGAACTTCTTTGGTTGCAATTTTTCTAATTTCGGTGTTGTATTATTTTTAATGCGTTGTAATACAATTTTCGCATTAGCACTGTTTACCTGGATAGGTTTCATTCCAATGGTACGATGATATTTGTTGTTATACTGTTTTATAAGTTGTGGTAATATGTCATACCACACATATGATCCTCGTTTTGAAAATTGTTTATACATCGCACCTTTCAATGTTCTATTGAATCTTTCAATTATTGAAGCTTTAACTTCAGAATTTGTAGAATAATGATTTATTTGATATTTCTTCATCAAAGCTCTAAAGTCTTTATTAAAATATTCTTTTCCATCATCGGTCTGTAGATGTTTAATTTTAAATTTATTTCTTTGTATTATGGTTTCCATAGCTTTTGTAACACTTTTACCAGTCTTATCCTTCAATGGTAAAGCGTCAGCTATTTTAGTAAAACAGTCTATAATTGTTAAAATATATTTAAATCCTTTATTTATTTTACTGTGCGGTATCATTTCAATGAGATCAGCTTGATAAAGATCATTCATTCCTTTAATGATTGTACTTCTTCTTGGAAATCTTCTTCTTGCTGGTTTATGTAGTTCATTTACAATCTTGTCCTTCACACTTTCCATCTTCAGATGTTTCTTGTACACCGCTTGTAAAAATACTGACCCATAGAATAGTTAATTCTCATTTATATAGTTTGAATATAGGTCAAGGCCATTTCCTATTAGTGTAAAAAAGAGGGAACATGGCATTGGGCTTGCCATGTCCCCTCTTCTTTACGGAAAGGAAAAAGGAAGAAGGTAGAGGACGAAGAATAGGTTTACTGGTCGATAGGGTTCAGGGAGTAGTGGCCGAATGGTAAAGTATTAATTTTATCTTCTAAAATATGGCGCTTGTCATCTTTGTAGCTTAATGCCCACTTTGTTTGTTTGACACTAAAAAGTTGATGATTATAACTTCTAATAGTGTTGAACGTTGCAGTTGTTTGAACATTTTCAAACAAACATCTTTTATAATGTTCAAACTGTACGTTCTTCTTCAGGAAAGAAGTTTTTATTCCTTTGGCCTTCTTCGTGACTTGATGTTCGTTCCTCTCGTTTATGTACAGTTGAAATGAATACAGTTTGGACATTAATGCTACAATTTCCATCATCGGCACACCATTTGTTTCATCTTTAAATTTTCCCAATACTTTCTTATTTCTGTCATAGTCGTAATTTGGATGATCCTTAGGATAATCGGAAAAGTCGAAATCATCTTTATATATAAAGGTGCGTAGATCTTCATACATGTCATTTGTTTTAATCCAGTAAATTAGTGCATCCGTGTCCATATATGCAATACCAATGTTCTCTCTTCCATAATAGTTAACCATCTTCTTATAATGAAACTCGTACATATGTGTTTTTGAAATATCCAAGATTGACATTCCAAGATACAAAGGACGATCCATTGTAACTGACTTCTTGTTCATGGAAATAACAACTAGATTTTCATTAATAATTATAGATGAACCAAAGTTTGGTTGTTGCACCAATTTCTGTAATTTTACTGGATCAGTTACCAATTTGATATCCTTATGTTTCCTTTTGTTTTCCAAAGTCTTGCCAAATATTGCGTTATTCATTAATTTGAAAAAATCTTTTTGAAAACTTGATGTAGCAGTGGCTCTTCTTCTTGTGTTGTTGTCGATGTAAGGTTTTAACCAACAAGATTGAGAAAATTGTAGTACTCGATTAATTTTTGTAATTCTCAATCCTAAGTCTAAAGCTTGTTGTATCATCCAGTAGTGTCCAACATATCGAGACTTGTCGGTTAAAGTCATCATTAATTTTGGCCATCTTCCAGTAGGGGAAATTTCAGTCTTAGGAAGAAGTGGTAAATCATAATGTTGATCATGAAGATGTTCAGGATATTCAAAATTAACATCAAAAATGTAACCAGTTTCACCATGCTTCGGTATATCCATTATGTTTCCAATCAATTCTGGATCTATCCATTTAAAATTATCATATGGAAGGGGATTCGACATTGCCCATCCGTATAAGTTATTTGCATCAAAATAACCCAGGAATGTTGTTGGTTTTGATGCATCATAATCGGGCAGATACTTGTTGTTCGCCTTAAAATATCGTGTAACGCTTTGCGTCAATCCCCCTCGAACTCCTGACTCTAACATCATAACCATATCTATATCAGTAAGAAGTTGTATTTTACAATTTGTTTCTTTCAACATAGCTTGCCATGCTAATCCAGGTGAAGTGTACGAATGAAGAGGGTCCAATCCATATGCTGCAAAACATGTATTTCTAAATTCTTCCATTATATCACATAGTAAAGTTACATCCAATTTAACATAAAAATCTGAATATTCTCCCAATGTTCTAAATCCTAAATCGTTCCATACTTTACATGCATGATCATAGTCCTCTTGAGATATGTCCATGTCATAAAGTTTACTTTTGAATTCTTCTTTAGCCGGAAGTGATGTTTCATTAAATCTTTCTAAACTGTCTATGTAATCATATGGGAAAACACCTTTTCGAAGTACCAGATCCAGTTTGTCGTTGTTTACAATCTTCTTTGTTTCGATTAAATCTTGTTTCCTTAGGTTTTCAGAAAGTTTGGACAAACTCGACGGCATAAATCGGTAGGAGTCCAAGAATCTTAATTTGAGGTTTCCAACTTCTTTGGAAAAACTTATGAACTTCTCTGAAGTTTCAGCTAACACATCGATTTTACCATCGTCTCTTCCTAGTTCAGGTATTATAAAATGAGCATCGTACCCACTGAGGTTATGCAGAACCACAGGAATAAATAGTGGTAAACGATAGCTTAAGTTGCATTTATTACAAGCAGCACCCCTGTAATAACCTGTGAGGTGATCGTGATCTTTAACTTTATAATTCTCAATAGTAAAATCATTTTTGCATAAGAAACATCGAGTTGCATTTTCATGTTGAATTTCTTCTTCTTCCTCCATCGGTTTCATTGGTACAATATTTGTATATAATCTTTGTGCATTTCCAGCTATTGAATATAAGTGATCAAGAAATATTTTTTCTACATTTTCACCACGATATACTAGAGGTTCTGAAGTTAATCCATATCTGTTTAAATGTTCTTCTGATAATGTTGATTTAACCATTAAACAAAAACTGTTTGGTTTGTGCATTTGATACTTGACACTTTTTCTAGCTTCACAATTTTCATCTTCAACAGGAACAAGTGTTGATTCAAAGTCCGCATACACAACTAGAGGAATACGGTACTGATGATGAACCTTTTCAAATGTAACAAATGCTCTGCTTTCCGAAGGTAAAATAATCTTTGCTTCATAATTATTGTTACATAATCTTTTGTGCTCTTGTAACCATTCTCTTGAGTGTAGCCCATCTCGTTTAAAATTGAAACATCTCTTGCAAATTAACTTTCTGTGTCGATCTTTAGAAAGCTGCTTATTAACAAGACGATCAAATTGCTTTATGTACACATAGTGAGACACATCTCCTCGCGTTAGTAGTAGTAAATCCGTATGATCTGGTAGCTCTTCTTTTGCAATACGTAAAGGATACACTTTGTTTGAACTATCTAATGCAAAAACATTGATAGACGTACCAGGATTTTTCTTCTCAAATTTTGATATATCTTTCAGTGATACAGGATAAGTGATTCCTTGAAAATTGTATCTAAATCTTTGATTTTCATATTCTTGGTTAGGTCTATTCACATGAAGTGGTGGTACAAATTTAGCTGTCATTGCATAACGAAAACATTCATTGTCTTCATTTTTAACATTAACACAAGATTTTGTATTTTCAATTCTTTTTGGTAAAGGAATGTAACTAGATCCCATTAGTCCATATCCATGTTTATGAACTCTTATATCTAATACTTCAATACTTGTAAGACTCCATCCGGATCCTCTTCCTTCGTGTTCCTGAATTTTTGTTAATATTTCTTCTATACAATTTTCTATTATTGAATCAATGTTTGAACTTTCCATAATGGTTCGGTTTTTTGTTATGAATCCTCTTGGTGATAATTCTTCTTGTACATTTATAAACATAGCTTCTAGTAGTAAACCAAATTTAAGAAAGTTTAATCTTTTCAATTCTTCTTTTAAAATTTTACTTACGATTGGTTTTGCTTCTCTAATAAATTCTTCTAGCTTCAAGTTTTCATTTTGAATCTTATGATGCATTACTACTTTACCGGGTAATGCAAATACTTGTAGATTCGGTAAAGTAGTTGAAGATGTTGCTGTTATTTCATCTTGTTCTTCTTGTTGTTCTTGTTCTTCTTGTTGTTCTTGTTCTTCTTGTTGTTCTTGTTGTTCTTGTTCTTGTTTTTCTTCTGGGTTGTTGTGAATTAGTTCTTTATGACAGTCTAATAGAATTTCATCGTGAAACGATTCCGAACATTTATCGCAACGATACATGTTGAGATGTTTACTCTTCGAAATTTTGCCAAGAAATGAAATGGGCTCTCGCGTTCCTCCTTTTATAACGGTCCCCCCACCACTATTTCATCTTCTTCACTATACAAGGAAATCAAACTTATTAAATAAAAATATTAACCTTCTACAAACTAATTGTTCATTCGTGTTCTTTATTCCCATTGGAGTTTTAGTATATACTTCTTTATATTCAAGCTTTAACTAACTTTCCCCCACCCAACTAATTTTAGTTACTTTTAAAACCAAACACCTGCCCTCCAAACATCTATTAGGACAGATGTTATGGGACAGATGTTGAAAGAACAAATGTTAGGGTGGAAATGGCTAGAGCACAGGCACTTGGTTGAACTAAATTTGCACATAAATTAACTAGAGTTGAATTAAAAATTCGCATAAATTAAAAGTTAGTTCAAAACTAAAATTCGACAGTGTTAAGAAACTCTAACATTTGAACAAGAATAAACATTAGTTCAAAACTGAAATTCAACAGTGTTAACCAAATTCTAACAGTCAAACAAATAGGTCAAGGTAATCCAATTTAACGCGAGAACGAGGAATAGAGCACTAAGTGGCATGTTAGTCCATTACCACAAAGTGATCTATTCCTCGCTCTCTATTCTACATCTACTTTTTACAGTTTACTTATTTATATTAAAATGTTCAAATTTTACTATGTAGAATGTCCATTCTTTCTCTTCAACTCTTCGATTGTTTTTAGCAATTGTAACAAATATTCGTTAGTTTTCACCAAAGTCTTTAGTTTGCTACATCCAATTTTAATGGAAGGTATTATAAGTTGTAATTTTATAAGTTCAATCTTTTCTTTCTTGCGAATTTCTTTCTTTATTATATTATTCCTTATTTTTGCTGAAGATTTAAACTCCATGTTGTTTCTGCTAAAGCCACAATAATAATAAAAGTCTCTTGAAACAACCTGCATTTATACACATTCCCCCACCACTTTATAATCCCCACTCCGTTCCCCTTCTTCTTTATATGTGGAAGGAAGTATTATAATTAGATTCCTAATATTTCTTTTCCTTCTTCACTACGTGGGGGAAGGGTAATTTGTTATTACACTAGTTGTGCAAGAAAATAGCCGCCAGTGTCCACACCTTGTTCGTAGCACTCCATCATAGATTGTGCCCACTGCAACATGCGGTCTCTGTCATTTGGTGTGACAAGGAAAGAATGACTATCACCATACAATATAAAAGAGTCAATTCGTACATAACATCCTGAGTCCAACCATTTATTAGCTTCAGCCATAAACTTTTCTATTGTATCAAATGGAAATTGTGGATCAATTGCTATGACTTTACGTTCTTCACTAAGTTCAACAGTATAATCATCATCGTCCTCATCATCTTCACTTTCACTGTCGTTACTTAAAGTGTCTTCAGATTGTTCAAAAACATCAGAAATTTCAGAAAAATTAAAATTTTCATTCAGATGAGGAGGCATTTTAAAGCAAGAAATATTATAAACAGCAGAGACGAAACGACAAGAGCGGCGTGTAGAAGAAAAATGAAGGGGTGACCAACGCTCGCTCCGCTTTTATAATAGTATGCAAATGAGGGGTAGGTGCTGACCATGACCAGTCATCGACCCAAAGGAGTGGGGGAAGTACTTTTCTTACTACTTGGATGGAAGTAGGTTAGTAGGTCACGAGACTTAGAGTGTTAAAAAATAATGGGGGAGAAACACAACGCTATAACGCGTTGTGTTTCTCCCCCAGTATTTTTTAAGCAATAATTTGGAAAAAGCTATGTGAATTTACTTGCTACGCCCCCACCTTGTAATACCATCCTGTTTGTGTCTCAGGAGATAGTCTTTAGAGTCTAACTCATAAACTGATTTCTCTTTGCGCAAGGATTCAATCACTTTAATATTATATCTTAAGCCGTTACAAGTTGCCAAAATGTGTTCGTTGTCAATAACACTTTCAAAAAAATAGACACAACCTCTCTTAAGCCTATTTCCTTTCACACCAATAATTTTGGATTGGTATTCAACAGTGGGGGTTTCTGTCACTTGTGGTTCAGAAATGTGTTTTACGACATGTACACGGCAAAAACTTTCGTTTTTTACACATTTCCTCCCACAAGGTGATCCTTTCTTAATTCCCCTAGTAAGCATTTCAGGGCAAGTAGTGGGACGGCTAAATGCCCTACGACGCTCTTCTTGTAATAATTGAAATTGCTCTGAAGGAGCGGGTTTAGGAGTAGGTTTAGGAGTAAGTTTAGGAGCTGGTTTAGGAGCTGATTTAGGAGATGATTTAGTAGCAGATTGAGAGGAATCAGTTTTGTGATAGGTATGATCTTTAGGTGTACTAAGTGGTGGGGTAGGAGGCAATGGTGATAGTGGGATAATGGGTGTGCTAAGACGATGAACAATGGTTTCAACGGAAGGGGTATTAGGATGGTGGTGAACTGGCTTCTGCGGTGGCGGCATAGTAGTTGATGGTGGTGCGGAGTCCTTTGAAGGCGAAGGCGGTGAAAAAATACTACGAAGTCTAGAAGTGTTAGTTGGCGGAAGAATAGCTCCAGAAGTTGAAGGTTGAGATGCAAGTCGATTCTTGTAGCAATCAGGAAGGTTTTTGAGGCGAAGAGTTTTCTTAGGTGCAGGAACAGCCGTAGTAGAAATAGAAGTCGAAGTAGAAGTTAAAGTAGAAGTTGTAGTTGGCAGAAATAACATGGTTGTGGCTCCAAGTTCGCAGCGTAACGTCTGGAATCAGAATGAAATGTTAGCCGCAGTCGGTGCGTCTTTTATAACAATATGCAAATGAGAGGGGTAGCAGCTGGCCGAGACTGATTATTGACCTGGGAGGTGGGGGAAAAGGGGAAAGAGAAGGTATTTATTTAAAATAATTCGCATAACTTTTGACTAAAATAAGATAACCAAATTCTTCTTTTACCAAAATGTTTGTCTTACATAGACCTTTTCAATGATGTATCGCTTGTCCAAATCCGTCAATCCGTTATCAAGTTATAGCCATTTTAATTTTTCAGGTCATGACCGGTCGTTCACCCGTAGTGGGGGAAGGAGTGGGGGTAGGAGTGGGGGAAGGGGAGGGGGGGGGGGGGGAATCGACTCCATTTTTTCGGGGGGGGGGGAGGGGGGGGGAGGGGGGGGGGAGGGGGGGGGGGGGGGAATCGTCTCCATTTTTTCGGGGGGGGGGAGGGGGGGGGGAGGGAGGGGGGGGGGTCATTGACCCTTCCGAAAGTGGGTCAAGGTCATTCAAGATTTATAATGATCCAAGGTGATGGGAACAGTAATACTGTTCCCACCACCCTGTTTGCCTAGCGGTTCCCACTCCCAACCCACTAGTTACGTTCTGCAAGGGAGGTCCCTGGGCCGTCCGCATCAAAGCGTAACGTCCCGTCCGCATCAAAGCGTAACCATTAATTTCAGGGAAACTGGAACAGCAGGGAGGCCCTGGTCCGTCCGCATCAAAGCGTAACGTCCCGTCCGCATCAAAGCGTAACCATTAATTTCAGGGAAACTGGAACAGCTAATGCAGAAACGCACCTCTAACACCCACCCAAACTAATCCCACCCATCATATTCCTAAACAAAATGCAAAAAACCTAGTCCGCAATTTGCGGATGTCCCACCCCTTCTAAGTGAAGTTCAACTGAACTTCTGAATTTACAGTTAATCTACCCCCTAACATCTAGCTGAAAGGCAAAACAACAACATAAATTATTAATATCAACACTTAAAACTAACAACACATCATTATTAAAAACCAAATAATTCAACACAACCAAATACCATCATTATTCTTAAAATTAATACACCTTAATGCTAAACACCTCTTAAAATTAATACACCTTAATGCTAAACCCAACTTATAACTAACATCGCAATGCGCAAATTATTTCTTAATTAAATACACCTTAAAACTAAACACACACACACACACACACATACCACATTGCATTAAAAAACGCAACATAGTAGAAGAAGTTCAAATATATATAGGCCTACTATATATTTGAAACCTCTTGCTGAGTCGCCAACAACCTTTCGCTATGAAAGTTTGTTGGCGACTGAAGCAAAGATATAGCTCCTATCGCTCCTCGGGTTTTCAAGGAGTGGGGGAAGTTGTTTCACTCCAGTACAGTGTTCAATCCAGTCCAATTCGCAGCAGTGTAAAAGGAAGGCGAAGGAGTGGGGAGCAGCATATGCACAGCAACGCAAAACCAAGGTTTGAGGTTAGAATTATCCATGTGCAGTAGCGCTAAAGTGAGTAATACAGGACTAGGCGCATGCGCAATAGCATAGTCACTATTCCGATCCGGAGAACTCGTTGCATGCGCAGCAGGTTTGAGGTTAGAATTATCCATGGCAGCTGCCATATTTAGTCTGGTTTCACCACATAAAGTCAACAACGGTGGTGACCGGCCATTGACCTGGAAGAGTGGGGGAAGGAGTGGGGGAAAGAGTAGGGGAAGGGGGGGGGGGGCTCCATTTTTTCGGGGGGGGGGGGGGCTCCATTTTTTCGGGGGGGGGGGGAGGGGGGGGGGGAGGGGGGGGGGGGGGGAGGTCATTGACCTTTCCGGTCGGTCATTGACCCCAAGGAGTAGGGATAGACACAGAACCCTACTTCTCTTACTACTCAGGTGAAAGTCGGTCAACCAGTCAGTCATTTGCTTGCCATCTGCCGCCATCTGGCTGGAGTTATTGCCTCTATAAAGGTGGGTAGTTTATCGCGCTACAAACATTCATTGCCTCGCATCCGCTCGGTCATCATCTCTCGTTAGTTTTATGTTATGACTACTTCACTTACTAGGTTTGAGGTTACAATTATCCATGGAATAGCCTTCGTAAATTCTAACCTATAAAATTACTACTCTGGCTTTCTGTTTCAATTTCTTTTACACTTCATTTTATATCTCAGTCTTATTTTAACTTCTGAACTTAACACATCGGTTATGATGACTGCACAATGTTTAAAATTAAAGCTTTTGCGAACACAACACATATTACGAAGTACTTCTAAACCTTCAATTTCAAAGTGTAGAACTAATTTAAATAGAGTTAGGAAGAAGTACAGTTTTAACCCATTATACTCAAAGACTTCGCAGGTTAATGTTGATGATAATGTTATTTACAACATTTTGCATTCTATGTTACAATTCAACAACTTTGAACTTGTTACACCTATCGACTGTGTTCAACAAGTTTTTTTATTTTACCCCCACTATTCCTTATATAAGTGCTCTAACCACAATTCCTACTTCATCCTTCTCTATTCTGTTCAGCTGAGCTAATATTTGAGGTTAGACTTATCCATGGCGGCCGCCATGTCTGGTACAGTTTTACCACATAGAGTCGGCGACCGGTTATTAGTCTAAAGGAGTGGGGGAAGGGGTGGTGGGGGGAAGGTTGCCGTTTTATAAGCCCTCTCCTAGGCGGCGCTTCTCATTCGATCGCCAACTTTCAAACAATAAACACCTCTCCCATGGCACGAATGAATTAAT
Source organism: Neoaliturus tenellus (assembly GCA_030545055.2). Classification (NCBI taxonomy): domain Eukaryota; kingdom Metazoa; phylum Arthropoda; class Insecta; order Hemiptera; family Cicadellidae; genus Neoaliturus; species Neoaliturus tenellus. The sequence goes on from CM061532.1 coordinate 125,563,828, forward strand.
TATCCCACTATCACCAACTAGTTCAACTTTGAACTATTTCTGGTGGTAGTTGGGTAGGCTTTTTTAAAACTTACTCTGGATGACCTTGACATACTTTCCAGGCCCCCAGTTATAACTGTTGAATTTCAGTTTTGATCTTACTCTTAATTTTTGTTCAACTTTTAGAGTTTAGTTAACACAGTTGAATTTTACTTTTCAACTAACTCTTCATTCATGCCCAATTCTACTTCAAATTCAGGGCATATGCTCTCGCCATCTGCACCCTGCAGCTGCCCTGCCAACTGACACCATCTGACCCCTGCAGCTGCCCTGGCAGCTGACGTCACTTCCGGTTTAGAAGTGGCTTTTTCCCACTACTTGTGGCCCATATATTTTATATATGTGGACAACAGTATAGGCGTTAGACGAGCAAGACACCCTTCCTACATGCATATATTACATACAGTTTTTCTTGAAGATGGCATACTACAAATAAAATAACACAAACAACATTATTGGGAAGCACTTTATATATATATATATATATATATATATATATATATATATATATATATATATATATATTTCCTACATAAAAAACAAGTGTCCATAATATCGATTAATTATCCACAATAATACAACCAAATTTTCTATTTTGTAAATCCTATTAGTGTATTATACTTTAAAACTAACTTTAATCGTTGTACTAAAACGAATGTAAAACTTAACAAAGCATAATCATGTTTAAATTGAAAGATACATACATTTTATGTTGCCTCATCATTATTTTAGCTTAAAATACGTATTGTAATATTAAGTTAATTGATACATATTTAAGGAGAAACCACCGGTAATTATTTCAAGCTTGTTCAAGTTTGCTGAGCTCAGTAAACTCTAAATCTCCGGCGTTCATAGTTAACATTTTGCTGCGCTACCTTCCTCTGTAATTATCTAACTACGTATCTCTCATCGTTATTATTCACCTATTAAGGTTATAAAACTAGTATTAGTCTGTTTCTTAACTATTTATTTTACAAGCTTCAATAAAATGGCTTACGTCCATCTTTGTCATAATCATCATAGTAAACAAAACGTTCACAATTTATTGATTTTCAGTAACTAAGGTATAACGACAAAACAGCGAAACAAACTAACAGAATTTTGTCTTTTTCGTTACAGGCATATTTGTTTGAAAACTATTGTCAACATGCAAGGTTGCAAAGTAATAATGTTAATAAATAACTTAACATCATAAATGAAACATAATTCCAAGATGAGGCATTCACTGAATATCTTACCTATATGAAATTATTTCGGTGGTCAATTCGTGTTACAAGTTTAATTCAAAAAATATAGTTTGTGTCAGTTTAGCGTATATTTTTATTAACTTTATACGTCATGATCTTTAATACTATTGCTAATACGAATCTGTAGGGCCAAGCATTCGCTCGGTAACTATCACAATTCTTTCGCAGTACAATAATCCCAGTCACATAAGCCTATCCTAGTATGCCAAGATCAAAAAGGCTTGTTTCTTTTCAAGATGAACTCATCCGCTCCGCTCACTCCCCTTTCAGAATGTTTTAACTAGATGAACGGATCGAAGGCGAGTGAAATCCTCATACATAAGTGACGGTGCATCACTGTATTGATTAAATCTGATTTCAATGTCCGACTTTACCTTCGAAGGAAGTTCACATCGACTTAAAACTTTCGCATTTGATTGTATGCGTAGTTTTTAGATTCAAGTTCGTTTAAGTCATTAGGTGCATTAAAAACTAATGAGCCGTAATTAAATTTCCCATGAGAAATTCATTGGACATGGTGCTTAAGCTGTTTGTTTTTAACCAACGTCTATTTATTAGACATAGAGCAAGGGTTTTAAAACTACATACTGAGTTATGTGATACTACTCGGAATGTAAATTATTATTCTACAAAAAAATATGTAAAAAAATATTACAAATTCAGAAATCTATTTATTGTATTGCAAAAATTAGTAAAAATGGACAAAAGTGGAGTGGCAAATCATTGTGTAGAGCATAACCATATTGTTACAAACGTTAAGTTAAGAAAACATATAACCAATTCAAAAAAAATAAACACTTGAGAATCAATAAACATGTTTTTAAAAAACTACAATAAAACCTAATGAACATTCAACCTAATGAACCAATTCAAAATTCAAAATTGTTTACATTTATTAACTAATTTAATTTTATATTTTTTTACCTTTTGAATAGAAAAAATTTTCTTTTCATTACTCTACACATGAAAGTACACTTTCTAAACATAAAACTATTTAAGAAAATAGGTTATTCCCGTACTGCACGGCAAAATTACATAACGTTTACTTTCCGTACGTATGTGGTGCACGGAAAGTAACCGTTATGGGATTTTGCGGTGCAGTCCGATCAGCTGTTGCATTAGGCCGATCAGCTGTTGCACAACGCTTAGTTTCGGTGCGTGTGTACCACGACATAAGCAAGGAAACTCAGCGTTGAGTTCGGTTTTTTTTCTTCATACTAAGTTGAACAAACAATAATAACTAAGTTTTTTTTCTTCATACTAAGTTGAACAACATTGTAATTCATGTTGTTTACAAGTTTTTCTATATTGTAATGAAAAATAATGTTCAATACTCGTCTCAAAAGTGTCATTGCGGGGCTCGATATATATGCTCGTCTTCGCCTCGCGCGTAAATGCAATCTCTCCCCGCAATGAGTCACTTTCGAGACTAGTAATGAAAACTACTATTATCATATTTTATATTTGATATATTCACAGTGTCTATTTACAAATATAGTTTTGGTTTTACGGCAAAGTATATAGAACAAACCAAGGTAGGTGACACCAACAGTTGATTGAAGCGGTCTTGCTCCTCTGACGTCATGTGATTTATCCTAACACATGGGTCAGGAATATAATACGGTATCTATCTGCTTATTTCTATAAGGGTTTCGTCTGTTACGTCCCTTTCTCTCGACATACTGAGCCGATTTTTAAGATTGATGTGTCATTTTGAAGCTTAGGATGTAGCGCGTGGGCGAATCGTAATTAAAAAGGTCATGTCGTTTCGGGCTTCGCCCCCTCGCCTTTGATTTATTTCTAGAGGGCGCTTTAAAATGTTGACCTACTTTCATTGTACGATGTTTGTAAATGGGAATTGTAACTTAACAGCTGAATACTTTCAAACGAATGTTTAAGTCAGATTGTAAACAAAAGTATACCTCTGCCACGTTGGTCACTTCATAACCAACATACAAATAACTTTAGGTTAGTTTCTCTCATCCAGAACCATAAAATGCTCAATTTGCGCACGGGCCACCTCGTTCAAGTAAATATAATATTCTAAGTGCTGCATATTTGATGTCATAGAGTTTGTTATTGTTTTATTGATATCACCTATCTCCTTCTCAATCTATATTTCTCTGTGTGACTTGATACATTATAGCATGTGTTTAATTTATTTTGAAAAATTGCTTGGATTAATAATTAGTTATTAGGATTAATAGACTATCTTTAATCAGTTCATCCTAGTACTTGCAGAATAAGCCTACTCCTATAGAACATTAAGGATGCTGCACTTTACTTCTTCAGTTATCAGATTATTTTTACAAATGTTAAATAAATTAGTTTTTAATACATTTTATTTCAAAGAATTACATAATTATGTTTCTACTCTAAACAATCATAGTTATCTTCAGAAAATGTATTTAAAACAGGTTTTTTCTAGTATTACATTACTCACCTTAAATATTCAATAAACACCTATACAACAACACTCGTGAAGATTTGAGCCTTTTTAATATGTTATTATTTTTTAATTTTAGAAGAATGGAAACCAAATCCATTTAGTACAGTAAAATAAGGCTAAAAACAACCTTTTGATCGGCAACTGATGTGCGTCCATGAAATTTTCAGGAGACCTTCCTTTAAACTCTAGAAAAAGAGATTTGATGAGTCCCCAAAAAATAAAGCTGTTTTACACCTATAAAATCACTTTTCAAAATGGCGGTTCTTTTGTAATGAAATAAATTTTGAAAAAAGCTTCCTTTTTTCATTTTTTACGTGCATCGCCTCAATATTATGTTGTGGGACCAACTCCAATAATTGTTGGGTACTAAATACTTTATTTTTAACGGTCTTTATTTTTTGGCCGCCATCTTGGATCCGCCATATTGGATACAAGTTGGTTTTTTCTAATGTAAAGATAGTGTTGTGACACATCATTTTAGAGTAGATTTTTTCGCTCATTACAATGCCGCAATCCGTTTTTGAAAATATTTTTCCGTTTCAAAGATATACGGAAATTAAAATTCTTCTCCATACATTTCTTATGGACGTTTCAAATTTTGAATATATTTATTGCTTATTTTTCCTCATATATCCTGTTCTAATTGAGATAGATTGTTAATTTTGGTATCAGATCACTCAGTGGATCAATGGGCTTCTTTAGAGTTTTTGTTCGTTCGAATTGGCTTGGTTTGAAACGGTTTGTAAATTTTAAACTTTACTCAAATTTCAGAAATGGAAATATTTTTTATTAAAAAGTGTATAATATCACATCTTAAACGTATCCAATTTTAACAATCAATATATGGAATTAAAGCCAATAATGTACCGTGTAATTTAAGACCAAAACGAACCTTGAATCTCATTTACAACTTGAGTTGTACGTCTTTAACTGAAAAAGAATTTCAGGAACCAATAAATTTTATGTTGATTAGACAGTTATAAGCCACTTAATATCCAACGAATTTCAATGGCCAGTAACTCAAATTAAAGATATTGATGTACTAGTTGTTTTAAGACCAGAACTAACTTTGTGTCTTATTTAGAACTTGAGATTTTAATCTTAAACTAAAAGCGAATTTAAAAAAAAATTGAAGTTTCTATTAAATAGAAGGATATAACTCGTCTCAATATCCTCCAAATGGAATGAAGAATAGCTTAAATTAATGCCAGGAATTTTACTGAGTATTTTAAGGTCACAATGAACAGAATTCCTCAATTAGAACTAGATATAAAAGAAAAATAATGCAAAATAAATTTAAAGTTCGAAATGTCCATAAGAAATTCGTTGGGTTAAATTTTTATTTGAGTGTATCTTTAAAACGAACCAAGATTTAAAAAAATGGATTGCGGCATTGTAATCAGCGTAAAAATCTACTTTGAAATGATGTGTCACAACACTATCTTTATATTACAAAAAAATAACTTTCATCCAATATGGCGGATCCAAGATGGCGGCCAAAAATTAACGACCGGTCATAATGAACTACTTCCCATAAAAAAAATTATCGGTGACGGTGTCACAACATTATATTGAGAAATGCAGGTGAAAAATAAAGATAAATACTAAATTTTTCAAAATGTATCCCATTAGAAAAAACGCCATTTTGAAAAGTTGTTTTATAGGTGAAAAACAACTTTATTTTTTGGGGACTCATCGGATCTTTAATTATAGTGATTAAAAGTAGCTCTTATCAAATTTTTGGGAATGCACATCAGTTGCCGATCTAAAACCCTACTTTTACTGTACTAATTGTCTGTTATCTTTTGTACATAAGTGCAACTTCCGGTAGGAAGAAAGATGTAATCTATTTTTAATATATTATTTATACTGTATGTACACTCAATGCAAAACCATTATGTTTATAGTAGTCACGTGGTTCGTACTTTAATAGTTAAATCATTTGTCATCTTGTGAATTAATTTTGAACTCCAAAAAATAATGTAGAATTTTTGAGAATTTAAATTTTAGAATTCAACAAAATTATTTTTTTATTGCACTGCACGAGACACGACTCCACCTTCGAGTGTAGAAAATAACGTTTTACCGCTCTAGAATGAGAAAATCAGGTGGTGAATTTTTTCCAATACTAGTAAAATACTCGTAATTATTTACACATTATACTGCGGGGACGGGCTTCGATAGGAGTTGGTATAAAACATTAGAAAATTTTTAAAATAGCCTAAGCCAAGACTCGAGGCTTATAGTTGAGCAAAATGTTTGGAGTGGGGCACTCTTGCGAGTAAACTACAAAGTTTTTGTTCGTTTGCAGATGTTGGTTGTGTGTAATGAACAGTTCGCACCAGCGACTGTCTCTGACAGTTCTCTCGCTTGACTTCACATTCCATTTGAGACACATTCCAGAGACTTTTTCCAACGAAGAACTTGAATTTTCTAGCAGATTTACTCAGTCATATTAATCTACTATAATGGCCGAAACATTTTCATTTATTTATTTTTTCAGCATTTTGTGAATTTTTTGTTTTTAATAAAAGCAAGTGGTATAACCTAATAATGTACAACCATTGAGTATCTACTGTGTCTTAACTCCTTAAAATTGATCGGTAACGCCAAATAGGTTATTGTGAGTATTTTAGGGGGAGGGGTGATTGTAATATCTACTTAAGCTATATTACATAATACCATATTCATGATGCATGTTGATTGATTGATTGCTTACTAAATAATCGGTCTCATATGGCATATGGGTACATGTACAGACATTGCTCAAGGGAGGCCCTACACATCAACATAATTGACATCCGACAGAACATGACGTAAACCAATCAACAGCTCAGTGATCGGCGGCCCAAGCACACACCTGTTAACACCACACCACACCGGTCAGGTGCGTCATTTAAAAGGACAAAAGAACTGAACTTGTTACAAAAACAGGCAGACATTAGTAGTTTTTTTCTTGGGTCAATAACAGACTCAATTTAAGTCATTTAAATAAGAATAATTTAAGTAAGAAGTCAGAATTGAAGTGAAGTAAGATTAGAGATTGAAGTAAGAAGTCAACCACGTACTTAGGCTTTCGGTACGTTAAATTATATCGTATGTATTGTTAGTATTATTGTCATTATTTTCCCATAGTTACTTTTTAAGTGTTAGCTGATCATTCGTTGTATTTTAATCAAATGTATTTTCAGCATCAATTTTACCTGGAACAATATCATTGACCTTTTGTATGTAAAATTCTTTTTTTTTTTTGTAGCTCTTGCTGTGATATTATATCGATCGTATTAGTTAGTTGGTTACTTAGCCATAAAGCAAATGTATTGATGTAAAATGGTGTGTTACCGTAAATAAGTAAATAAATAAACAGAGATTATCGTTTGGTAAAAACAATACATGAATATAAATATGTTCCAATTTTATCCTATAACAAAAACATTAATTTTTTATCATTTTCATCTAAGATGAAAAATGAATCGGTGTAGTTAAGTGAAAAATTTTTTTAATCCCAAAATTTAAACAAAGTTTTTTCAGTTACCGTAAATTCTTGTCAGCGTACCTTATTTGTTGTATCTGCAGGTGTTGCGAAGACCAGACTAATTTCCCAGGGGCTTGGACTTGGATGGTAAATGGGATCAGACCGAGGTTCATGGCAGTGTGGAATACGGCTGAGAACTGCAACCGAGAAACACTGAAATAAAACATTTAGTTTTCACTAGGTCGAAGGATGGAAGCTAAATAGGTAAATTTAGTAATATTAAACATATTGAGTAAAACAAATTTAAAGAGTCTTAAATAGGGTGTCACAAAAACGTGACATTCGTACTTTACACATCAAGATAAATTGAAAATGTTCAGTATTTTTTTTTTCATCACTCCGCATTGAAAGTCTAGTGTTTTTGTGGTTGTGTGTTTTTTATAGTAGCTTATATTAACAATACCCCCGTCGCAGCAGACCTGCGTACTCAGCGAATTTCCAATGGAATTTAAGATTATTTACTTTCCCCATAAAAACACCATAGGATCGAGTATGTAGGTTTGCTGCCATTGGGTGTTGTTAGAAAATCTAAGGTAATCAATAATTGGTAAACACAAAATTGTATCAAACTCTGGCAGTTTTTTATTTTCCCCATAAACCCCATGGGGGTGAGTATGTAGGTTTGCCGCCATATGGGTTTTGTAAGCAAGTATAAGTTAAACCTTATATAGATAATGTACATACCAAATTTGATTAGGTTATGTTAATAAATAAGCAAGATATAGGGTTTTCTTGATTTCCCATAAGAATAACATGGAAAACACATTTTTTGATTTGCCCCGTAACCAGTTATGCTATGATAAAAATTCAAAATACCAAATTGTTTGTTTTTTTAAGCTCTTTTAAATGGTTTCAGTTAAAATTAATGAATTTTAAAAATTAAGGTCCAAAAATGCCAAAAACCCATTTTTGACCCCTTTGAAACCCCATAAACCCCCGTTCCCATAACCCGAGAATGCTGGTTCGCGAACTCATGAAAATAGATCTGGTCTTACACCTCCATACCAAATTTCATCAAAATCGGAGGTCACCTTCAAAAGTTATCAGTACCACGGACACATAGATAGATAGATAGATAGATAGATAGATATATATATATATACATATATATGAAAATGAACGAATGGTGTTTTTAGCTTCTGGGGACCTCAAAATGAAAAAGTAAAGTGGTCCCGGGCTTAGGTCTTACCATGGCTACTACCGTAATAGCGTATTCCCTATAGGGAAATTCGCTAAAAATGACTCTTTCCGGACCTCTAATTTAGAGGCGGGGAAAACAATCAGCTGATTTCACCTGCCTCTAAATTTAGTTTCTATCCTCTCAATTAGTTCTCCATTTGCCCATTACACACTCTTTTGTTTCTTTATCGTCTATTTTTATTATATAAATCAGCTGTTGTTACCGTTTAACGATTTAAATATAGGAATAATTAGTCTTGCTGTAATGTTAATTGAGAAAAAATAGTCTTAATTTTATCAAGGTTTGTTATTCTACATGTGTATCTTTTGCGTCGTGATGAAAAGTACCGTTCATAACTTGTACCTCGACTTCGCCTCGGACGTGAAACTTCAGCGCGTACCGGAATTGCCCCTTTTGGTACTTGTAATGAAGTATATTATTTTGATATCAGCTTCATTTAGCCGCTATACACCATTATGTTTTTTACACTAAATAGTTTATATTTCCGTAGCGGATCATTGTATTAAGTTCACATTAATTTGGCATAATTCTTTACACACAAATGTTCATTTTCATAAAAAAAATTGTTTTCCAATATGAATTTTCAAAATGGCGGCCACTTTAAATTTTTAAACTGAAATTTCTCAAAAACGGTAAATTAAGCGTGTAAAAGCGTCGTAAAAGAACCGACAACAAATAACGGAGTTATTACGATTTTGTTTCGAAAATAACCTAAATTTACATTGATTATCATGTAAAATCAATGGCATCAGAAAAATTGCAATAACTCTGTTGTATGTTGTCGGATCTTAACAAACTTGGTATTATTATTTAGATGATTGTCAACTTTTTTCTTGTAAAATTGTAATAAAATTTACTGTTTTTGAATAACATTAAATTTACTGTTTAAAAATAACAAAAAATACAATTTTTTTCTAACAATAAACTTTTTGTGATAAAGACATATGCCAAATATGAGCTTTATACAATGATCAACAACGGAAATAAAAATTATTTAGAGTTAAAAATCAAAACGGCTGATAGCGGCTAAATGAAGCCAAAATCGGACAAATTTTGCTGAACATTTTTTTATTTATTAATTTAATGATCATGTGGATTAGTATATGTAGAATACGAAAATGCGTAGTCAGTTACGTCTTTTCGTAACACCCTGTATAGTAACATTTTTTGCTCAATACTTACTCAATACATGTATGTATTAATAAATCCAAATGAAAAAGCTTAAATTTTAGTAAGTATTTTTCAAACAAAATTATTCTTTTTAGAAATACTTTATGAAATACCATGGTACCAAATTTAAATATACGAGTACTTAACTAATTTTAGTCTTAGTACTTACTTGACTGTAGCTGTATAATGAAGTTATGAATGGCTTCGCTCAGGATTCTGATGTTTAATTTAATAGATTATGACATTTCTTAAGTAATAGTAACTCTAAAAAATATTTCAAGACTTGTTTTTGTAGCTTTTGTATGATACTCTTGTGTTTTCTTTTATTAGGTATTTTGTTTACAGGACAAAACCTTTTCGTGGACCGGAAGATGTTTAATAAAATAAAAATATTGACGATATTTTTCTGCAGCTCCGTTACTGGAGCTCTTTTTCTTCTCCATTTTTATTGAGGCAAAAATGAATCATAATGAATGATAAAAACTAATGTGAAATATAAAGTGAGTAACGGCAAATGCATCAATAATACATTTCAGATATGTTACCATGAATCGTTTCGAAATTGAATGGCAGCACAGCGAAGTGAAAATCGTGTCGCACGTCAGTTTGGTAGAGTCAAGATAAATGTTGAACATTCAATATAAATATCTGAACAAGGAACAGCTTTTAGCACGTGATCAGTCACGAAGCTCTGAACTGTGATTAATGTGGCAAACACAATATGTCGCCGATACTGCATGTTACCCCTCAGCGGTACAGCATTTCAGTCGCTGTCGACCAGGGCAAACACAGCTCACCACCCGTCATGTCGCCGGCAAGGTGGGGCTGTACAGTTTTCTGCTGTATCAAGATAAACACGTATTTGGCATTATTCAATTTTTTGTTTTTCTCATTTGGGTTTTCAATGGAAAGTATACGAAATAATTATTTGTAGCATTTATTTACAGTTGTTGTTATTTAACAACCTTACAAACTTTGCAAACTCATAACGCCATCAGTAATCAAAAGTCTAAAAAATAATTATCTTTCTACACCTGTCGTGGTTACTTAATGTATTCTAGAAGAATCTGTTTTAACATCTCGCAATATGTGAGGGCTTCACGGATAGTCGAACGCTTCACCTCTTGGACTGAAGTTTAAGAAAGTGGGTTTTAGAGTGGATTTTTATATTCTGCCCAACCAAAATAAATTTAAAATCATACTAAACCTATAGCCTATTATCAATATTTTGTATAGAATTTTAAAACGAATTGTCTGGACAGTATTTTAAACAACTAATCTGAAAGAGGGTTACGGCAAGTCCACGGTACTGTTCAAAACTGGCGTTTGTTCATTACCGTCCAACAAGGCCCAAGTGCCGGTCAAGTCAAATGGGCAGTCCTTTCCATTGGCCATTTACCTTTCTACACAAAACGCCGTCTTTCATTACAATTTAATCAAATATGAATCAAATTGGGTAAAAAAATTCGTTATATTTTACTAGCATGCATAGAGAGAAAACTATACGAGGTTACACACTGATTTACTTTACAGCTTCAAATCATTTAGCCCGATTTATATATGGAAATTGTAATTAATTTTAATAAGAGAATCAATGCGAGTCCAAAACAAGGGAAAATTCCCACTAAAAACAGGAAACGTGTTAAAGGGTTTTTAATGTAATATTATAATCTCACAATAAAGCTATCAGCATTCATTACAAACCTACAATAGAGAGAAAAGCTTGTATAATGAAGTTACAAACCATGTAACACATCACAGTGTACTGAATTCCACCAGTGCAACTTCAACAGCAGCTCTGAAGTTACACATTACACAGCGTAACGTTGTTGATAAAGTGGAAGACATTCAATCTACAAAAGTAGTGTGAAATTGGGGATGCTGGGCCAGTTCAAGGTCACCTGAGGGATGACGTCATCGAGGTCAATGACCTCACCGATGACGTCATCGATGACGCAATCGATGACGTCATCACCAATGACGTCACTTCCATGACGTCACACCCATGACGTCACAGAAATGACGTGCTGATGACGTCATCACCCCTTACGTCATCAAAATGACGTCACCGACACCACTAAGGTCAAGGTCAAGCCGAAACTTAAATTTTTTTGGCACTTTTGCCGTTTCTCGCACTACGCTCCGAGTTTCAGTCCGAGTCCTCGTGACCTTGACCACTTGGAGCGAATATTCGACGAGAAACGGCAAAAGTGCCAAGTTAAACCTGAGTTTCTGACATGACTCTGCCTAAATGGGCAATCGGTAATCCCTCAGGTGACCTTGAACTAGCACAACACCCCCAATTTCATATTACCGTGACCTTGAAAACCTAACAACGGAGCGCTGACACCGATGCGCACCCCACGACAGCCACCGAGTGACTGACTGTCAGGCTCCGTGTACTCTAGGTATATCGGCTTGAGAGACTAAGACTCTAAACTGTCAGGAATGGGAGTAACTAACTGAATTTTGCAAGGAAAAGTCATTTCATCCAATATTTTAAACAAATCTTCATCAGTAAAACTGACATTAGTCTGTTTGGTATAAAACCTAGGGTGTCCACGCAACAGTTTGCGCCACTTAGCTAAAGTCGAAACCTTCTTAACTTTGAGTGGTGGACAGTGAGCAACTAATAAAGTCTTAACACGGCTAAGTTTCTTACCTAAAGCGTCCCGCGACATGGCTTCCCCTCACAAAAGTCCGCACAATACTGAGAGACTGCTTGTAGCGCATGAGTCAAGGGAAAAGAGGTGGGGGAAACAGCAGGAGTGGGGGAAGGTCACAGTGGTGGGGGAAGGTGAGGTGGTACGCTGGAGTATCGCATCACTTCACCATGAGCTGTCCTACAGTCAACACACTGTTCTCTTGGCCCGAGTTGGCACTAGAAGAAACATTTCTGTACAGCTTAGGCTGTGAGAGCCGAGGAAGCAAAGTCAAAGTGGAAATTGTGTTAAACTCCAAGATGAAGAGTCTCCTAAATAAACTAATTGTATCCCTGCAATCTCCTATAACTTTAGAGAAATACCACTTTATTAAGCGACACCTTATACTTTGGCAAAACGAAGCGGAAATGGAAAAGATTACAGTAAAATTAATTTAACTTAAAACTTGGACTGGACACTCATGGCGATACCACGTGGCGTGCAAACGCCACCCTAAACATTACAAGTTAGGTTATTGAGCACCTCTGGTACGATAACCGATGTGCTAGAGTTAAAGTGTGATGACCTTGAGTCAAAACACTGAAATACTACAAGTCGATATCGTCCCAGAGTTAAAGTGTAGTGACCTACATTCAGAACTTGTAAAATTACTTACATATAGAGAGCTAGAGAACAGCGAGATGCACCGCATGGAAGCCGGAGACATACTGGCGAAGCGGTGTTGTGCAGCCTAGGGACCCAGTTGTGGTGGGGGTATAGCCAACACTTAGAGTACAAGTGTTGTGGGTGACCTTGACCTACTTAACTTACCTGACCCCCCCCCCCCCGACAAAAAGTGCGAGCCCCCCCCCTCCCCCACCCCTGATATCCTGGGCGTGGCAGCCCCGGTGGGGATATAAGGGGGCCCAGCCAGAGCCGGCTCGCAGTCCGCTCCCGCGCGTTGAACGTGAACGATCGGGACGGACCGCCATAGGCATCACTAAACATTGAATGGCGCCTTCAGTGTTTAGCGAAGTCTACTCTAACTTTAAGACTTGTATTAGTTGTAAGATATTGCGCTTGCGTTTGGGTATTGCGAATTGTTTTATATGAGAGTGTTTTACTTGTACCTTATGTCTCCTGTGTGTCTTTTATCCTTTGTGTCTTGTTTGTTATATGTGTTTAATGTGTATGTGCTTGTTCCAGCATTGACTATGTTGAGCTCTATCGTGTGTTGTAAGTGTGTTATATTTTTCTAAAGTGTATACGCTTGTTGTAGCATTTCCCCTTGAGCTTTTGCAATGCTCAAAGTAAATTGTAAAGACAGGGAACGGGAGTAGGCCCCCGTGTAAAGTTACTTTTGTATAATTGTTAGGCTCCTCTCATGCATGCTTCAATGCGGCTGAGAAATAGGAGTTGGTCCGTTTGTACGCTTATACGGGGGTAATGAGCCGATGGCCTCTGCACTCGGACCGAGGACGTAAGCCACTAGGGTGTCCTCAGTTAGTTTCCCTTCTGGAAACTCAAAATTATGTAAATGAAACTTTGTTAGCGATTTGTGTTTTTTGTCCCCAAGGCCCCCGAACATTCGTGGTTCGCCATGGATGTACGGGGGCCGAAATTTTTTAATGTCCGTGTGGCCTTTACCCACATAGGACTTGTAAAAATTTACTGCATTGCTAAATTAAAAATATTAAAGATAGGGTTACGGGAGTAGGCCCCCGTGTAAAGCCACTTTTTATAATTGTTAGGCTCCTCTCATGCATGCTTCAATGCGGCTGAGAAATAGGAGTTGGTCCGTTTGTACGCTTATACGGGGGTAATGAGCCGATGGCCTCTGCACTCGGACCGAGGACGTAAGCCACTAGGGCGTCCTCAGTTTCTTTCAAAATTATGTAAATGACTTTTTGTTAGCTATTGGAAAAGTTATTCGTTAGAAATGCAGTAAATGTTTACAAGTCTCGCGTGGCGAAGGGTACACGACATTGGATGTTGCCTTGTTGTCATAGTTGGGTCTCTTCGGAGGCTACAGCGATGACAACCCAAGTGCCCCACACCCCCATAGGGGGGTGTGGGGCTTAATTTTTTTAAAGTTTTTTCGTGACCTTGACCTAAATATAAAAGTTTTCAAAATCTTTAACAGTCAGGTCTTATTAACACAGTTTATATATAGAGGTCTTTTAAAAGTTAACAGTTAGGTATTAGTAACACACAAGTGTGGAGTTGTTTATAGTTGGGTCTCTTGGGAGGCTTCAGCGATGGCAACATAAATGCCCCAAGTGGGGCTTATTTTTTTGAAAAAGTGCGAGCCCCCCCCCCCCCCCCCCGACAAAAAGTGCGAGCCCCCCCCCACCCCCTCCCCCACCCCTGATATCCTGGGCGTGGCAGCCCCAGTGGGGATATAAGGCGGCCCGGTTGCACGCACTTCTCATTCTTGCTCCAGCCTTCGTTGGAAGTGCTTCCCCGGTTTTTGCAATTAACGCTCTCTTCACCGCAACATGCGCTTCAAGAACTATCCACCCGTTCTCCCATACATCAAATCTAATCCAACCAACACATCTACTCCGACCAACACATCTACTCCGACCAACACATCTACTCCGACATCAACATCCGCTGCTCCGATTCTTCAAACGTGTTTGATGAGCACAATCCTCAGCTGTTTGGAGATGCCGTCGGCTCCTTCAATGCCCAGCCTATCTCCGCTGCTACCAACGGAAGCAACAAGTCCAAGTGTCAGTGGTGCTGGTGATGCTCCGTCGACTCAAGAGGGGCTGGCGCTCACCCTGCAAGCAGCCGAGTGCTCATAGCATCACCGCCAATCTCATTGCTGTCAGATTCTGATTCGGAGTCAGCGGTCTTTGAGGAGAAGAAGTCGAGGTCCAAAATCATTCCCTACTCCCGTACACAGAAAATCCTTTCCTATACAAAGACCCAATGTCCACTACCCGTATCCCCCATGCCATCCACACCAGTCAAACCATCCTGTAAATCGATCTTTTCCCCAGACAAGTCTACCTCACCCAAAGCCAACATTCCATCTACAGTCAAACCATCCCGTAAATCGATCTTTTCCCCAGACAATTCTACCTCACCTAAAACCACCATTGATCTAACCCATTCTCCTACCCGACCCAAAATTGTTTGCAAATTGCCCCTTGACCGTGCTAAACCATCACCCTCCATCCTTTCCAGCCAGCCTAAGTTAGATCAAGCGCCGCTCCAAAACACTAAGAGTCCAACACAAAAGAAACGTAATCGTGTTAAATGCCCTGCTGGCAAGCGTGATAAATGCGATTATGTTTGGTTTAGCAGAGAGGCTGTGGTTCTTTGTTGTCCGAGTTTTGCTCTTCCAGAAAAAGATCGTTGCCAACGACACTTGAATAAGAAAATCAAAATTCCGACACCAAAGCCCTATAGCCTTAATATTATGCCTGAAAAGTCCAAGTTCAAACACCCCAACAGTCCGCAGAAGCTGAAAATTAATAGGCTCAAGAGGGACAAAAAATATTATTTCATTGTTCAAGCTTATGGAGCATTTAACATAAATGTGCAAATCATTCTAAAAGGTGATGGCCGCCTTCATAGAATGAAAGTACCACCTGCGATGGTACAAAGAGAATTTTTTGTCCCCGGTGCTTATTTAATTCGAAGAAAAGGATGCCTATCTGTTTGGGAAATGGATTAGGACATGGGCTCACTAAAAAAAGAAAAAGTCAAAATTGTTAGGTTGTGTTGGACAATATTTAAAAGTCTTTTTGCAAATTATTTTTCCAAATTTAGTCTTAACCCTCTTAAAGTAAGGGAGAGGGGTATTATACAAGTCAACTAATAAAAAAAAAATACTTGACTTGTATAATACTTTAACCTGGCGGTGATGTAAAGTCACTGGGACAATCTCAAACCGTGTCCTTGAGGGTGAAGACTAAGTTACAAATAAATCATTAACAAATAAAAACTTACCTCCAAACACTTGTAGCTTGCTACAAGTGTTTGGAGGTAAAAATTTTTCAAAGTTTAAACGACCTTGACCCATATAAATTACTGTTTAAAATAAAGTGCTAACCTTACAACTAATGTTGTGTATCACGTGATACCCCCACTCTAACGCTCTTACTAAGCTTGTATGAGTCGTTTATTTGCTTCAGTCTGTTCCTGTGCTTTGTAATAAACATGTCACGGTACAATTACAAAGGTGGTGACTTCTTTATAGATCAACACAATGCTTGGGAAGTGCTAAACTGGCATAGAATGGAAGTTGAGTGTTGTATAAGACGAGATGGGTCTACATTTTATTTATGTATTATAAACAACCAAACTCATAAGTATGAACACTGGACAAAAATCAATTATAACAACATAGATGAGCTGTTTGCTTGGGTGTTTGAGGTGTGTAAAGTTATTGAAGAAACAAAAATAATGGGTGTGCTAAAGGTATGTAAAACTGATGACCGGGAAGACTAAGCAAAATTTCTTTTGGCCCCCCCCCTCGTGTTATCCCCACCACTAAAAATGGGTATATATAGGAGTGGTGATCAACCGTCCTCTCATTCTGCTTTACACCGTTAAGCTGAACACCACCATGTCTGCTATGAACGTCCCAGCCTCTACCTCTGGCCCGGCCGCCTCCAACCCCAGCCCGAGCATTGGACCAATCCGATCGGGGCCTTCGTCAAGGAGTCGTGTCCGAGTCTCCGGCTTTGGTCCTGTGAGGAAGGAGTTGCGGAGCAGCGGAGCTTCTCAACCAACCACGACGGACGCATCAACTCAGACTCCACCAAACATCATCGAGTGGTACGACGAAGTCATAGAGCAAAGGGACAGAATGCTAGAGAATACTCGCAGGGAACTACTTCATATCCGGAGTAAATGGGAAAAACTAATTAGGAAGTGTGAAAGCCTGTTGGACAGTGATGATAGTGAGGATGAGAGTGGGTAGGTGTGTGGGTAAAGACTTGGACTGGGACTTGTGTGTATGTATGAATGTGTGCGTGAATGTGAAATACAGAGCGGGGGATAGATCACTCTGTGGCAATGGACTAACATGCCACTTAGTGATCTATCCCCCGTTCTGGTAATGTTTTTGGATGGCCTTGACCCACTTTACCAAGGTTAGCTAGTACCCCCACCACTGATAAGTGTATATATACGGGTATTGATGTGCAGTTTGGTTATTCTGCTTTGTATCGCTTAGCTGAATACCGCACTTCAACATGGCTTCCAACTGCAAAACTTCTCGGGCTTCTTCTTCAAGAAGGCGTGCTGCCAATGTCCTGCCTGCTACTCGTGGACCTGCTCGACCATTCCATAGCATAACTGTTGCTCGGGCAAACGCTTGCAAAGCTCCGATGCTACGGACCTTGCTGGAGGTGAGCCAAGACGGGCAAGGCTTGCTCAGTCCTGGTCAACGACAGGAGCAAGAAAGGCGTATGGCGTACTTCAGGCTGCAGGGTGTAGTTCCCAGCTTGAAGTTAGGCGATCCCAGAGTAGCAAGCATCAACGAGGCAGCGGACTACATATCACACCTTCACAGTGTTTTAGAAGTAAAGGACCAACAAATTGAAAAGTTAAAAGAACAATTGAAACAATTTAACTTTAATCCGGTGGAGTTTGTAGAAACGGTGATGAGTGATAGTGACGATGAAGGTAGTGAATATATATTAGGTATGTAATGAAAAGACAGGGACATGTGTGTGTGTGTGTGTAGAATACAGAGCGGGGGATAGACTACTTTGCGGCAATGGACTAGCATGCTGCTTAGTGGTCTATCCCCCGCTCAAAGAGTACTTTTGAATGACCTTGACCCACTTTAAACGAAGGACAACTGGTTAACTGGTATAAAATAGGGGGTCTGTACATCCCGACTTCATTCTGCTTTGGACCTTCCAGTGGAACGCTAGAAAATGAGTGGATCACTGATCATTGGTAAGGAGTGGGAGTATGTAACCATAAACTATTTAAACTGTAGAGGGATGTTGAAGAAGGTGTATGATAATGTTAAAAGAATGGTTGTTGAAGAAGGTAGGGTAGTGATTGTAGCGTGGAAGAAGAAGCAGTATACAGGACAACAAGTGAGAGCAAGTGACTTTGGGGGGAATAGTGTGTTTCAAATTGGACGAGCGAACTTGGTTAATTTGGACATTGTGTTTTGGGACTTGGAAAGGTTAATTGAAAATAGTGGCAAACATGGGGAACTCTTAATTGGCAGGGAAGACAGAGTATATGAGTAAGTGTAAAAGACTGGGGGGCTTATGTGTGTGTGTAAAGACTAGGACTTGTGTGGAATACAGAGCGGGGGATAGATCACTTTGCGGCAATGGACTAGCATGCTGCTTAGTGGTCTATCCCCCGCTCAAAGGGTATTATTGGATGGCCTTGACCCATATAAAGGTAGAGGGGGAATGGGTAATAGGAGGGGGAAATTGGTATATATGTAGGACTGATGAATAAAGCATTTAGTCAAGCATTTGTCTAGACACTATCAACAACAATGGAGAGCTTCAGTGTTGAGTTCATCCTCTTGGAAGAAGACATCAACGAAGTGGTGGAACTTATAGAGGATAAGACCAGCCAGGGCACATTGGAACTTGTGAATTGCGAACCGTTGGACAATGCCGCAATCGATAAGATTGCATATTTCATGATGCATTTGTATAACGAACAAACAACCAATATGGAGTTTGTGCAGTACCTTTATCAAAACCAAGTAAACGTGCGAGTGACAATTACTTGGTGGCAGTAATAATAAAGTGTAACATATGGATGTGGACTTGGATGTGGACTTGGACTTGAGTGTGGTCTGCGGAATAGAGCGGGGGATAGATCACTTTGCGGCAATGGACTAGCATGCTGCTTAGTGGTCTATCCCCCGCTCAAAGGTTATCTTTACGTGACCTTGACCCACATAAAATGTATAGTTGGTGGGGGTATAAAAAGGGCAAACCAATTGGATAGATACACCACTTTCATACCATGGCTCCACTTGACAAAACCGTGTTCCATCGCGACAGAATTCTTTCAATTCTGGAGGTAATACCTGTAGAAGTTATAGAAGCAGAGGACCAACTACCTGCGGTTGACCAGGAAGAGGAGGAGGAAGAAATTATGGATATTGAAACGGACTCTGACGAAGCTGGTTCAACGGACAATGAAGTGGACTTGCACGCCTACGAAACATTAGAGTCGTCATCTGAGTCGGAAATGGAATTCCAATTGGAAATTGAAGAAGAAGAACAAGAACAAGACACTCCCCATCGTCCAATGGATAGGATGTTAGTTGCCAGAAGAATTATGTATTGTCATCGCTGCCTATTCCGTGATGAGGATGATTCCGACTCTGATGGTGATGTTTCACCCTTGTAAAAAGTTTAAACAAAAAGTTTAAAAAAAATGTGAGCGGGGGATAGAGCACTTTGTAGTAAATGATGCTGCTTAGTGCTCTATCCCCCGCTCAAAATAATAATTCCAAATGGCCTTGACCTATATAAACTTGCTCAAACAGACGTCTTTGAAAAAACTTGTACAAATTATTGAATCTAGACCAAATATCATCAATTTATCAAGCCTACTGATAAATGTATTACAAACGGTTGTGTAAAGGCTAAATTTAGCACATGAGTGATAACCTGTTTCTATATGACGTCACTTTCCCCACCTATCTGCCTCGGATATAAAGGGTCCCGGTGGAGCGCGCTGCTCATTACTGCGTGGACATTCACAGAGTGTGCATTCAAAGCCAAACTGTTTGAAATGGCTCTTTGCGACATTTGTGGGGAAATCTTTCAAGACGAAGATCTTTTCACCATACACAGAGAATTACATGAAGACGAAGATAGAAAAGAAGATATTACCATGGATGAAATAAACTTAGACTCAATTGACCGGTTTTTGGAAGAACACCAGAAGCAGACGGACTACTGGGACAGCTATCTACAGCAAATGCAAAGAAGAAGACCTAGTGTGATCCAATTTGCTGGTGCGGGACCATCTACTGCTAGAAGACCTTTTGAAGAAGAAAATTATATGCAAGAAGAAGACACTGAAGAAGAGGACACTGAAGAAGAACTGGAAGATGTGAAACAACTGCGCACCACGGCCTTGCCAGGACGAGTTGTAACACACTTCAAAATCAATAATGTTCAATTGGAACTGGAAACATTTATAACCCAGGCTAAGGAACTTGTTGGTGGAACCTTGAGGGAAGAATTACAAAGATTAAATTTTATTAAATTTGGAATGGTGTTAGAGGCTATGTTTAAAAATACGGATGGTGAAACAGCATTAAGAGCGTTCATTACCAAAAACCGAACCCTTACCTTCACCTCCAACATCGATGATATTATTGAAGAATGCTTGGAGGAACTTATAACCAAACTTCAAGAACATGAAGGAAGAGGATCTGGATGGACTTTGTCATCAATTGAAGGTATGGATGTAAGGGTTCATAAGCATGGATATGGTTTAAGGGGTAGTAGTTTTATTCCTCTACCAAAGAAAATCCAAAACACCAACTCGTGTAGGAATGTGCAAAATGAAGGTAATGAATGTTTTAAATATGCAATGATAACCAAATATGTTAAAGATCATCCTTGTAGAGTTGGTAGAGAATATTATGAGAATGAACATCGCTACAACTTTCAAGGTCTCACCTACCCAGTTACCTTGAAAGACATTGACAAATTTGAAAAGAGAAATCCTGGCGTTTCAGTCAATGTTTTTGGTCTGGATGATTCGAACAACGTTTATCCTTTGCGGGTAGTAAAAGATGAGCAAAGAAACCACACGGATTTGCTATTGATAACGAAGGGTGAAATTTCCCATTATGTATGGATAAAGGACTTTGTAGCCTTGGTATGGAATCAGTTATCAAAACATAAAAGTAGGTTAACAGTGTGTAAAAGATGTTTCTGCTTCACATATAAAGAACTAAGACGTGGAGGATCAGAATGGTTGATTGAACACAAAAGACTTTGTAACGAAAATTATGAAGTAAAGATTAGTCTGCCACCACCATCTCGAGCGTGTATCCAATTTAACAAGACAGTTCACCAATATCGGATTCCAGTAGTCATTTACGCAGATTTTGAATCTACGTTAGTACCACAGGAGCTGCCGGACGGTGAAGTGACTAGAAGAACAAAATATCAGTTGCATCAACCCAACAGTTTTTGTCTACTAGTGAAATCAACCTTGTCTGAAAACCAATTGCAAGACTATGGTTTAACATCCACTCCAATACTCTACCGTGGTGAAGAAGCCGCTAAGTATTTCGTAGACCAGTTGTATGACATTGCTGAAAAGGTACAACGCTTGTATGGTAATGTCGTACCTATGGAACCTTTGAATGAGAATCAACAAGAAGAATATAATCTGACATCAAGATGTTATCTATGCGAGAAGAGCTTCAGTGAAGAAAATCCAAAAGTAAGAGATCACGATCACCTGACAGGTTTATACAGAGGAGCTGCTTGTAATTCATGCAATATAAATTACAAACTGCCCCACTTTATCCCTGTCGTGTTACACAATCTTAGCGGCTACGACTCCCACTTCATTATTCCAGAGTTAGGAAGAGATAATGGTAGAATTGATGTTCTTGCTACAACATTGGAAAAGTATATCAGTTTCTCAAAAACAGTAAATAAAATTAAACTTCGCTTTGTAGACTCTTATAGATTTATGGCATCTAGTTTGAGCAGATTGTCTGAGAATCTACGAAGAGAAGACCTTAAAGAAACCAGCAAGATTGTACCTGAAGATAAATTGGACTTAGTATTACGTAAAGGAGTGTTCCCCTACGATTACATAACTTCTACAGAAAAATTTGAAGAAACCAGTCTACCACCTATTGAAGCCTTCAACAGCAAATTAAACGAAAGTGAAATCTCCGTTGAAGACTACAATCATGCTTGTAATGTTTGGAACCAACTAAACATTCAAACCTTAGGGGAATATTCTGACTTTTATATAAAGTTGGACGTAACTCTGCTGTGCGATGTGATGGAAGAATTCAGAAACACCTGCTTCTCCGCCTATGGACTGGACCCTCTACACTCGTACACATCTCCAGGATTAGCATGGCAAGCTATGCTAAAGTCAACCAACTGTCGACTGGAACTTCTAACGGATATTGATATGGTGCTCATGATGGAATCTGGTGTACGGGGCGGTTTGACACAAGCTGTAACACGTCATGTCAAAGCCAACAACAAGTACATCCCCGGCTTCGACGAGCAACAACCATCGGTCTACCTTGGCTACTTTGATGCAAACAACCTTTATGGTTGGGCAATGTCAAATCCGCTTCCCTACGCTGACTTCAAGTGGATCGACCCGGCCACCATCGGAGACATCTCACAGATTCCAAAGGATGGTCCAAAAGGCTATATTTTGGACTGTGATTTTGAATACCCGGAGCACCTTCATGACCATCACTACGACTTGCCTCTCCTAGCCAAGACTGAAGTTTCACCGACAGGAAGATGGCCAAAATTGATGATGACCTTGGAGAATAAAGATCGCTATGTGGCTCACTACTGGGTAGTTCAACAGGCTCTTGAATTGGGTCTACGTATAGTGAGAATTCATCGAGCAATTGAATTCACCCAGTCCTGTTGGTTGAAACCATACATTGATTCCAACACTACAAGAAGAGCTGCAGCGACAACAGCATTTGAAAAGGACTTTTATAAATTAATGAACAATGCCATCTTTGGGAAGACCTTGGAGAACAAAAGAAAACATAAAAATGTAAAATTAGTGAGTGATCCTAGAAAATTGGAAAAATTAGTGCAAAAACCAAATTTTGGAACATCCATGATTATAAACGAAAATCTAGTCGCTGTCAGTATGAAGAAAACAACAATAGTCATGGACCGTCCGTTATACATAGGTATGTCGATTTTGGACATAAGTAAAACCCTGATGTATGATTTCCATTATAACAAAATGGTTAAACACTACGGAAGGGAAAACATTGGAGTCGCATACATGGATACGGACGCGTTTATCTACTGGATAAAGACTTTGGACATGTATGAAGACCTAAGGACATTTCCATATAAAGAAGATTTTGACTTTTCTGACTATCCGAAGAACCATCCAAATTTTAATGAAAAAAATAAAAAAGTAATCGGAAAATTTAAAGATGAAGCAAATGGAATGCCTTTAGAAGAAATTGTGGCGCTGATGGCGAAATTGTATTCATTTAAGATGTACCACGAGAACAACACACCGACAGTCAAGAAAGCAAAAGGAGTGAAGACGTCTTATTTGAAAAAAACACGTAACATTTGACCACTACAAGACTTGTTTGTTTGAAGATACTACAATATCAGCAACATTCAACAATATCCGAAGCTTCAAGCATCAAGTCTACAGTGTCACCGAAATTAAAAAAGCGCTGTCAGCTCGGGATGATAAAAGACATATTATGCCCGACAAAATCCACACTATTCCTTTTGGCCATTACTCTCTAAACACTATCAACTAGTAACCTATTCTTCGTCCTTCTACAACTTCAACCTTATTCCTTTCTCCTTCCGTAAAAAAATGGGGAACACGGCAAGTCCAACGCCGTGTTCCCCATTTTTTTACACAAATTTGGATGACCTTGACCCATATAAATGATGTGAATATTTAAAACAACATTCATTGTGATTATACATGTGGCACAACAAACATTGAAACTTGCAATATGAAGGACTTGAAGCAACAAATTGTCAACGAACTTCATAAACCTGCAAGAAGAAAGTTTCCACGAAGAAATACGGTGATAAAAGGAATTAATGATTTATATCAAGCGGATTTAATCGAAATGATTCCTTATAGCAAACAAAATAAAGGATATAAATACATATTGACTGTTATTAACTGTTTTTCAAAAATGGCTGATGCTTTACCGCTAAAAGATAAAAGCGGCAAAAGTGTTACAAAAGCAATGGAAATAGCTATACAAAGAGACAAACATACTATTAAACATTTACAAACAGATGATGGAAAAGAATATTTTAATAAGGAATTTGCAAATTTAATGAAAAAACACAATATAAACCATTATTCAACCAATTCAGAGGTAAAAGCCTCAATAATTGAAAGATTCAACAGAACCTTAAAAAGTGCAATGTATAAAATGTTTTCCAACAGAGGATCGCACATATGGATTGATATATTACCGAAACTTATAAACGATTACAATAACAAGTTTCATAGAACTATTGGGATGAAACCAAACCAGGTGACTAGCAAAAATGAAAAACTGGTATTAAAACGTATAAAAATGAATACTAAACCAAAAGTTGAAAAACTAAAGCCTAAAAAATTTAATGTGGGTGATAAAGTGCGAATAAGTAAATATAAAGGTGTATTCAGTAAAAGATATCTGCCAAATTGGACCAATGAGGTTTTTACTGTATTCAAAGTACAACCTACAGTACCTGAGACATATATTTTAAAAGATAATAAAGGACAATTGCTTGAAGGAGGGTTTTATGGACATGAAATGTTAAAATCAACAGTAGGTGACGTATATTTAGTTGAAAAGGTGTTGCAACGGAAAAAAGATAAGGTTAAAGTACGATGGTTAGGATTTAATAAGACGGAAGATTCTTGGATACCTAAAAAGGATTTGATATAACGATAGAGAATCATTTTAGGTTGAACCATTACAAAGGATGGAGATAATACCACAAAAGGAGAGTTTTACTATTAATAATATAGATGAACTCACAGTGGATAATTCAGAATTCAATAGTGGGAAACATGGCAATTTGTTACCAAACACCGTGCGCTGTCTGGTTACCGGACCTTCCAACTGTGGAAAAACTAATGTAGTATTCAATTTGATTACAAACCCTAAAGGATTACGTTTTAATAATTTATATGTATTTTCAAAATCACTACAACAACCAAAGTATCAATTATTGGAAAAAATACTGAATAATGTGCCTGAAGTTAAATACTTAAAATTTAATGCAAGCGAGAGTGTTATGCAACCACAAGAAGCTAAACCATTCTCTGTGTTCATATTTGACGATGTATCTTGTGAAAACCAAAACACAATAAGGAATTACTTCGCTATGGGCCGACATAACAACATAGATAGCATTTATATTGGCCAAACTTACAGCAAAATACCTAAACAACTTATTAGAGACAATGCCAACATGTTAATTGTATTTAAACAGGACGAAACCAACCTAAAACATATATATTTTGATCATGTAAATGCGGATATGACATTTGAACGATTTAAAGAGTTATGTGGAAAGGCTTGGGCTGAAAAGTATGGGTTCCTAACAATTATGAAGGAACAACCGCTAAACAATGGTCGATACAGGATAGGATTTGATAAATTTATATTAATACTTTGAACGTGGTATAAAACATTCATTGTTGTACAACACGTCTTGCTACAAACATGGTTAACCAAGAAAAATTAGTAAAAGAAATAAAATCACTTAGTGATTCTATTCGGGCTAAAAACAGAGCATTAAAACTAGGTATTAACGAGAGGGAGAAATTCCTTGAATCTACTTTTAAACCTATTACTGAACCTTTGAAACAATTAAACAAAAAATTTGCTAAACATGTATTGGAAGGAGATGCGATTGCACCTATTACAAAGTTTGAAAGAGAAAATGTAAAATCAGAAGATTTTAGCGATGAAGACCCGGAATCCTCTACATATAGTGGTTTTACCGGTGGAGAACCCGAAAGAGAGCTAGAATCACCAGACTATAATGGAATAAGAGAATTATATGAAGTAAAAGCCAAAAGAGGACATGAAGTTGTATCAACTGCTAGTGAAGAGGAAAAAGAAGAAGCAAGGGAAGGTCCGTCAAACATAAGCTTGTTGGGTGAAAACATTCATAACAAAGGACCTTTAGGAAGGAAATACATGATAAAAATGTTAGCTGGAACAAACCCTAATAAAAACTACCATAGTTATGGAGTAAGATTAACAGAAGAGGGTTTAATGGTTGGTAATAGCCCGGTAAACATTGATGAACATGATAATATTATTGTTGGTGATCAAAGATATAAGGGCACAAGGGGATTATTTGAATTATTATTTGAAAATAAGCCTTTAGAATTGTTAGTTAAAGAAAAAGACATGGAAGCATATAAAAAGATTTTGGAACAAACTAATGCATACAGGAGGAAGTATTCAGCTGACCAACCTGTTTTTAGATCAAAGTCTTTAAAATATAGAGAATTTGTATCCAAGTTAATACCAACAACGAGAAGACAACCAATGCCAATAATACCAAGAAAACCTGTAAAACGAAGGTTTGTGTCATCCACTTTGGATATAAGTGCTACAGAACCAAGAAAAAGAAACAAGTCTGTTACAGGTACAGGTTTAATGAAGAAACTGTATAACACAAATGTGATTTATTACAATAATATCAATAAATTGGTTGATAGAATGAAACTAATACATGAAGCTAAAGAAGCGGGTCATACTGGTTTGGAAAACGAATGGGTGGCTTTAGTGGATGAACTCCGAAACCGTGGGGTAATCTCATAAAAAATGCGTTACCCCCTAGAATACTATTCAGTTGCACCATGAGTGTCGACAAGTTCGGACGTTACTCCTCGGATGGGTTATATTATGCGAATAGTTTAAAAAGAAGTGCTGGTTTACTACAAACACCTGATGGAGATTATGATATGAGTAATAAAAGGTTAAAAAACATAAAAGATCCTTCGGATGAAAACGATGCAATAAACTTAAAAATATTAAAGGAAAAGATATCGCCAACATTAAAACTACAAAATAACACATATGACGCAGAAGATCATAGAATTATCAACGTTGGTAAACCAAATCAAAACGGTGATGCGATAAACAAAGGTTATTTGTCATCTGAATTAAAAAATACGTTAAAATTCAATGGGAAAACGTATAGTGCCAACAATAAACGTATATCCAACGTAGATGACCCTAAAGATGCAAAAGACAGCGTAAATAGACGCTATTTACATTCTTTGATACCTGAAAAGACAAAAGATGGATTTTCTTTTTATAAATTTGTTATTAACGATATAGGTTATCCAAAAAATGAAAATGATGCTGTAAATCTCAAATATATAAAAGATCATTGTGTCATACGTGATGTGGGAGTTATCGATTGTCTTGGCAATTGTTTGGCGAATGTAAAAGATGGTTCAGCACCATCTGATGGTGCAACAGTGGGTCAAATGAAAGAGACTTTAAAACAAGAAACAACTGGATTTGCAAAACGAGATGAAGTATTATCAAAGCAAGGGGATGACTTTATTCAAGGTAATGAAAAATTTCATTTATTGACATACAAAAACGCTTATTGGGATTGCATGCATGGAAGGTTATCAAATGTGTCATGGGGTCATGCAGATAGAGACGCGGCTGCCTTAGGACAAACAGTACATCTAGATCCAAATAATTACCATGCGTTTTTTATATGTAGTAATAAAAAATTAACAAACATGGCGCAAGGAAGAGAAGCAAATGATGCTGCAACTGTAGGACAGGCTATCACATTATCACAAATGGATAGCAAAGTGTATACTTGTAATAATAAACGTATAACAGACCTTAAAGACCCTGAACATGTGGATAATGCTGTCACTGTTAATTTTCTTGTAAAAGTTTTAGGAAATGCATTATTTGATGTATACAATCTTATTGGTATTCGTTCAGGTCGTACTCCTTTGTTGGAATCTGAGAGAGGTACTTGGATTAAACGGGAAATTGTTCAAAAATATTTTATCAACCCTAATACACAAAAGTTTAGATCATCGGATTGGGGTGATTTTGATATTTAATAAAAGAATACAATAAACGACTTCATTTATGTCCAACTTGTCATAGAGGTAACACATAAGTTGTACATTGCGATTATAAAAGGACAATAATGACGTTCCAGTACATCAGTCCATATAGAGACACTGTAAGGAGAGGAGGTGGGATCACGTCCACAGCGGTTTCTCTGTTAAGTAAAGCTTTAAAACGAATTCCAGTAGGATCCATAGTAAATAGAGCAATAGACGCATTACCATACGAATTTCATATACCGGGAGGTTATCAGTATTGCGGACCAGGAACTAAATTGAAAAAAACGACTGGAAAGAGGCGATCCTGGCATAAATAAGTTAGATCAGGCTTGTAAAGAACACGATATCGCATATTCCACGTTTGCCGATTCAAAAAATAGATCGATAGCAGACAGAAAGCTTGCGGACATAGCTTGGCAACGAGTAAAGTCAAGTGACGCTAGCATAGCAGAAAAAGCAGCAGCTTTAGCAGTAACAGCAGGTATGAAGGCTAAAACAGCAGTAGGAGGTGGAAGAAGGAGGAGAAGAAGGGTAAAAAGGAGGTCAATCGCAAGAAAACATGGAGGAAATATAAGAAGAACACGACGATCTAGCAGAAAAGGCAGGAAGAAGCCCACCGTGTGGTCAATGGTAAAAAACGGGGCAGGTCTTTACCTAAGACCTTATCGTGCGTATTAAATGAAAGAAATCAATTGGTTATACCACATAAAGCTTTAACCAATATTGAATTATTTAAATATATTTCCTGTTTAAAAATACCATTTTTCCGCGGTGTATTCATGAAAGACAGTTTACCAAAGAAAATGTGGCAAAATGAGACTGGAATTGTAAATTTGGATAATACTGAAGGCCCTGGCACCCATTGGGTTTGTTATAAGAAACTAAATAACAATGTATATTATTTTGATAGTTTCGGTAATTTGCCACCACCAAAAGAACTTCAAAATTACTTTAAACCTGCTAAAAACATATATTATAACTATAAAAGAGAACAACCTGGTAATACTTCAATATGCGGCCATTTATGTTTGGAATTTCTAGCTAAAAGTATTAGTCACTATTGAGATGTCTTCCTATACGGACATATCATTAACAGGAAAATCGTCCACTTTACGAAGTATCCTTTTTCCAGCGTTACGCTTGCAAAAAGGAAGATTTTGGGAGGCGGCACTATTGGATTTTACAACTTACAACTCTATTCCCAATGTTACGGAAGGTAAAAATAACGTATTGCATTATTATAAGGGAAAAGATGCCAGTGGGAAATTTACAGACTTACAAGAGTGCAGGTTACCCACAGGTTCTTATGAAATTGATCATATAAATGAATTTTTGCAAACTAAAATGGGAAAAGACAATATAACATTGAAAGGTAATAATAATACGATGAAAGCTGAAATTACTTCCAAATATTATATAGATTTTACTCAACCACACTCAATTGGTGATTTATTAGGGTTTTCCAAAGATGAGCCAATTTTAGGACCAGATGTAACACATTCCGGTAAGAAAACAGTAACAATACTAAAAGTCAATAGTATAGACATAACTTGTAACATTATACAAGGAGCTTACAGGGATGGGGCTAACACCCATATCATACATACATTTTACCCAAGTGTACCGCCCGGATTTAAAATTGTTGAAAAGCCACAAAACCTGGTGTATCTACCGTTGAACACCACTTTCATTTCAGACATCGTGTTGAGCGTATTGGATCAAGACGGTAACTTGGTAGACTTCAGAGAAGAGCCTATTACGATTAGATTACATTTAAAATCGACACTTTAATACAAAAACCATGGGTTTAACATTTAAAAGCGAACAACCTACGGGAAACCGCATTAGTAGCTCTTCAGCTGTGGAGGAGTTAACACGCGAGAACATTCGTTTCTTAGAGAGAGTTGGATTAAAATTAACCGATTATGGATATACTGGATATAGCGCAGGGTCCAACATTCGACGAAACCCTATGGGAAAAAGAATATCACACCCACAACCCTTACACTTCATCGAAATTAAACAATAACGATGAAATTCGTATTCCCATACAACATCAAGACATTTACACACTACCATGTGAAAGTTACTTGTATATTGAAGGAAAAGTTACTAAAAAGGACGGTACTACTGCTGGTACAACAGTTCCATTTATAAATAATCCTATGGCTTTCCTGTTTGATGAAATTAGATATGAAATATCAGGTGTAACAGTTGATTCTACTAAAAAAGTAGGTATTACAACGACTTTAAAAGGACTAACATCTATAACACCCAATGAAACCAATTTACTTAAACCTGCCGGATGGGTATTACCTACAATTGACACGATCACTCCAAATTCAGATGGATATTTTGATTTTCATATTCCATTACGTTTGTTGCTTGGTTTTGCTGAGGATTATAGGAAAATAATATTAAACGTTAAACAAGAATTAGTTTTGTTGAGGTCTTCTAACGATAAAGACATTATTAAAGCTGCAGATAATACGACTGATGCGACTTTAGAATGGAAATTAAAATTAGACAAAATTGTATGGAGAGTTCCACATGTTAAATTAGCTGACGAGCATAGAATGCTACTTTTAAGAAAATTAAAAGCCGATCGTGATATTGTTATTCCATTTAGAAGTTGGGAATTCCATGAGCATCCCAGTTTACCTACTACGGATCGACACACTTGGACTGTTAAAACATCAAATTATGTAGAACGAGCCAGGTATATTATATTTGGTTTACAAACAGGTAGAAGAGACGACATCACTAAACATGCAGGACAATTTGATCATTGTGACTTGAAAAATATTAAAGTTTATTTAAATTCACAATTCTTTCCATACGACAATTTAAATGTGTCATTCACTAAGAAGAAATACAGTATATTGTACGATATGTACGCAAGATTCCAAAGTTCATATTACGGTAAAGCAAATACACCTTTATTATCACCTTCAAAATATTTCGATGCCTACCCAATAGTTGTAATTGATTGTTCTAAACAAAATGAATCAGTAAAATCATCAAGTGTGGATATAAAAATAGAAATGGAATTCAACGCGGCTATACCGCCTAATACAACTGCATACTGTTTAATTCTACATGACAAAATTGTAACATACACACCTTTAACTGGAATTGTTAAGAATGTACTGTAAAAACCGGTTTTGTTTCATTCCGCGAGTATAAAAGCAGAGCGTACAGGCCGCTCCTCATCAGTTTGTTGCCTACTGTTGTATGGGTAGCATCGTATTCAATGTGGCTTCTCCTAGTGGTACACCTGAAAATGTGGTAGATATTGAGAAGGAGATATCTGAGTTTTTAGATCCTCAAGGTCACCAGGAAGGGGGTGAACAAAACGTTTGCGGACAACTTCACGCCAGTAATAATGTTGAAGAAAAAGGTAAAAGAAGAAAGACTATACAAAAGAGAAAAAGGGATATTGAAGATAATATTTCTCCAAACATATTGAGTGAGGTATTTTTGCGAATATTTTACCCAATCTCTTCCAGTTTGGACAAAAGTGTTTTAATCGGTGTTATGAAATCGACAGATTATTCCCCTACTGTAATTTTAACTCACGGACCCAAAATGATTTTGTTTACGGACAGTGCTTGGGAATCGTTTATGAAACACTTGCATCTGCTAGAATGCTACTTAAGTAGTAACATGTTTGGAAGAAAGACAAGAGTAGGACTTTTGGATTCAAATGTGGAAATCGATATTATTAAACAACGTGGTGATCATCAGCTGCGGTTTAGAGACACAACAAGACATGATAACAAAATTCAACTTAATCGAGAGGAGTTTTTCATTTTAACTTGTGCTACTGAACCTATAACAAGATACTTGAGACAACTGGTGTTTTCAAGTTCGATTATTAAAGATTATCTGGAAGACACTTTGGACAAACAACCGGACGCACCTATAATATACGGACCTGTGGATACTTCTATATTTAATAGAGTTCCTCATGAAGTACAAATGTGGAGACAATTGGAAAAGTACGCTCAACTACATAAGAAATCAGTAAAACAGGAAGAAGAGGAAGATGGAGGAGAAGAATCAAGTGTTAGTGATGAAAACGAAAACAAGGAAAATATAAAGATGGAAACTTAAATGACAATGGTTAGTTTTTAAAACAATAACCAACTTTTTGTGGGGTTAGGCCTATTGGGGACGGTGCCCACGTTAAATATACACCAACGCGCCAACAACTGTACGGCCTGGTATAAAAGTAGTACCTACCGTGGTGTGGAAATCAGTTGACCTCCTGACTTCGTAATGAGCAGACGTGTGACCTTCGAAATGGACAAGGGAGAAGAAGAACAAGTAAAGTCCAAGCCTGGTATTATTGAGTTTCAAGCGTTTCGTGGTAATGATGATAGATTCATTATAAAAGAACTTGTGTTTTGGACATGAATACAAGTGTTCCTTATTCGTTTTTATTTAAACCACCATGTTCTTATTCGTCTTTAACTAGTAAAGCCGCTACTACCAACAGATGGATTTCAAAACACTTCCATCATATCGATTGGTATGATGGTTTTACAAGTTACACGGACTTGTATCACATTATGCATCACTTTTCAGACAAGTTTACCAATATTTACACAAAGGGGTTGGAAAAGAAAAGATGGATCGAAGGATTTACTCATGTTCCGGTTAATGATGTGGAATTGGATAAGAATTATCAATACATGCTGGAAACCATATGTATTTGTACAATAAGCCCAGAACATGATAAAGATAGACATTGCGCTTTGAAAAATGCCTATAAACTCGCCTCTTACCTTCAAAATGGGGAAGTGGGGAGTGGTGGGGGTAACGGAGAGTATATAAGTGGGGAGCAGACTGGGACCTGGCATGAGTATTACTCGAGATTCCGAGACGACAACATCTCCGAGCAAGAAGACGATCTGTAACCTGACCATGGCATCTCACCAGTTCCTTCAGACTTTGGTCGAGCAGTTCAATGCTCACTCCAAGTCAACAATATTACCTGTAAAGAAGTGCTCGGAACTAAAAGACGAGAAGCACTACATAATCCATGCTATGAAGAAGATGGAGACTACAGTTGGGGAGGCCATCTGCTGCAGTCTCAGCGAGGCACCGTTTACTCCGGGGGATGAACCAAAGTTCCAGGTGTACCTGCCCAAGAGATTCGTCCATCTTCTACAAAACGAGGATCTTCGCTCTATTCAACCCGGGTCTCTATACCTGGTGTCCCACGGCTGCACGGGTAGCAATTCTACAGAGTTGACCATCCACATCGCTGACAAGCAGCAGTGTTAGATTTAAGTTTTAATGTTGTACATATGTTGTTGTTGTAATGTTTTATAAATAAACGAATCATAAAATACAAAAAAATAAAAAACAAAAAAAAATGCAACATATCAATATGTGACAGACTTCACGTATTGATATGTTGCATTTTTTTTTTAAACTTCGCGGGTGACCTTGACCTTTGACCTTTGCATTTCACAATTACCCCCACTACTGTAATTACCCCCACTACCGCACTAGGATTCAAACCTGCTTGGATGCGAAAAACGGTCAGTCTGTTGCCAACTAGCAAACGATGAGCACCTTGTACGAGCTTTGCATACAACGAGTTATAACTCACAAAGACTTGTTCCCAACATGTTTACAAGACAATATCCCACTAACAATAAAAGAAGATGTCAAACGCTACAGGAGGGAAAATACAGGGTATTCGGAATACTCCTGGTATAAGTTCCACGATGGGGAAAAGTTTTGTAGGCCTTGTGGCGAGGCCGCCGTCAGAGACCTTCGGCGATTCGTACAGGATGGTGGTATAAAACAATTCGGATTTCTAGCACCACTGTTTCGATTTGAAAATTACAAGGACACCTGCGCTATTTGTTCCATTCCATTGTATCGATGGAAAAAGTTTAGAACTGTTTAATTGGATCTTCCATACCCCCACCACTATTACCCCCCACCACTTTTTCATGTACCTCCAAGCGCTGTGCCTCGGCTTCATTTCTACTCCAGCAGCCAACCTAGCAACATCAAGATGTCTCTGAACGTCAGTTGCGCAAGTTACGAGGAGGTGAGCATCAAGACTCAGCAGGAGCTAAACGACTTGTACAAGGAGTTGCAGCTGATGGTGGCACGAGGCTACCGTATAAACGTGCAGGTTTACGCTTGCAATATACGGAACACCCGGCAGCCAAAGGAAGAGCCTGGACACTCCTCGACAGCTTCCTCACCGGCGTCGATGAAGACCGAGCCAGACAACTTGGACTACTTCAGCTGACTAGCAGTTGTCTTCCTTGTTCTTACAATAATAGAATATGTATATTTTTTCATTATATTAAAGAAGTAAAAGAACAAAAACACCTATCTTGTTACTGACTTATAAACTCAGTAACAAGATAGGTTTTTTTAAAACACAATTTGGATGACCTTGAAACTTCCCCCTCCACTGCTTTGCTACCCCCACCACTTGACTATTAATGTACATGGCACATCACACTTGGAAACCTCATTCCATCTTCAACAGCCAAACCGACAACATCAACAATGGCAAACCTACCAACAGATGAAAGATGTCCTCACGCATGTTGTGACTTCGTCCACGAGTTGGAGAAGAGGATGCAGGAGAGGGCGATAAGAAGAAAGCAGATCCACTCAGAAAATATTATGATAGTGAACGGCTATCTTTTATTGTTTGGACTTATTATGGTTGTACTGTTCATCCTGTACGGTATAGTTACATGTGTCGGCAAGGTTGCGGAAGAAAACGCCCGCCACCATCAATTGGAAGGTTTCAATGTTACTTTGTAAGTTTTCCTTTTTTTAAAACTCCGTTTGGATGACCTTGAAACTTCCCCCACTACTCCACCAAGCCTCCCACCACTTCGCCATGTTCCTGCATGAGCATCACATCAACCGTCATTCCTTGTCCGACAAGCAACCATGGCAGACAACACCATCAGCCAAGCTCAACTACTGATGTTGAAACAAGTACAGGTTGGACACTTTCCATCGACAGTGTTCACTATTTGGAAACCATTTGTGAACGGTTGAAAGAAATACTGCGGGACAACCCTGGGATGATAATTCAAATGAATTTACAATA
This sequence comes from Neoaliturus tenellus, assembly GCA_030545055.2. NCBI lineage: Eukaryota > Metazoa > Arthropoda > Insecta > Hemiptera > Cicadellidae > Neoaliturus > Neoaliturus tenellus. The sequence goes on from CM061532.1 coordinate 125,599,035, forward strand.
TGATTGGTCCCAAGTTAGAATGCAAGGGGACGACAACAACGGTCAACACTCTCCACAATATTCGCCTATGTCGCCAATCTATCCTTACGGTGAGTCTGATGTTGAAGAAGATGTGGGGGACGAGGCTCATGAAGATGTGGGAGACAGCGAGGCTGAAGAGGAGTAACCTTCATTCCTTTTTTTTAAACCCAAATTGGATGACCTTGAGAATTCCCCCTCCACTATTTCCTTTTTTTTAAAACCCAAATTAAATGACCTTGAGAATACCCCCCTTCCACATACTTTTGGTTTACCCCCTCTACTTTTCAATACTATTACCACGGTCTGTAGCTCACCTCATTCCTTGCTTAGCTATCATGGCGGACAGCACTCTTTCTCAAGTTGACTCAACTACGGATGAAGAATGGCCATTTTCTTGGAATGTTCATCTGCAAGATTCAGCAGAAGTGGATATGTTGCATGAAAAATTGGTATATGTTTTAAACGAAAACCCTAACATTGAATGTAGGTTGACTATGGATTTCGATGCAACAGGGGTCCACACTCAACCTTCCACTTCCAGCCAGCTTGAGCCTCAGCTTCAACCAAGGCATTTTACACATCTTTACACTCCAATACGGCCGGAGGATGTGGTTATTAGCGAGGCTGATTCAACTACAAGTTATATTGAGCCAACAAATTGGAAGCTTATTGTTGACACCTTACACAAGGTTGACTTAGTATGTGATAAATTAAAGGAGTTGATGATGCAAGATCCAGGTCTTCGTTTTAAAATTGATATGTTTTTCATCTGGGGAGCACCTGCGCGGGGCTCTTCGTCTGACAGCTCTCCAAGTACAACGGACGAGGAGGAGGAGGAGGATGACTAGTCATCTTTTTTAAAACTCCGTTTGAATAGCCTTGACCTTTCCCCCTCCACTGAGTTTATTTAAGGTGCACTCTCAATGACTGCAGCATCATTTCATCGCGCACCTTCACCACAGCAACATGGAGAGTCAACTCAACTACTGTGGCGAACAGAAATGTTTTTCATGGCCAAATGACATTGATGTGGTGGATGGCCTGGCGTGTAGAAAATGTGAAGCTTTTGGTCAGTGCATGTGCAAGTGCAAGTCTTGGAAGAAGCCCAAACCAGAGTTGAAGACATTCCATGTGTACCAGATGAGAGGGCATAAGTACACTTGTTGCCCTGAACGTTGCATGGAATTCACACTAAGACAGCTAACTGGCTGCAAAATGTGCAACAATCATTTTGCAGGTTTTTGCAAACATTATTTAGAAGCGTGTCAGTACAGATCAACTTGGCATACAGAAGCACTCACTATCAATGAAATCGCTATAGACTCAAAAGAGTAGTCTTTCTACTCTTTAACTTTTTTTAAAACTCCGTTTGGATGACCTTGACCTTTCCCCCTCCACTCACCTTAGTTTATATAAGCTCCATTCCCGCTGACCACGGCATCACTTCATCTTGCTCCCTCGCCGAAGCAACATCAAGTATGGAAACTAAGCGTGTCTCATGTTGCGAGCATAAGTGTTTGGAGATACAAGGCGTCATCCATTGTGCAAAGAAGCTTTGGGAGGAAGAGACAGGGACAACCTATTGCTGCGAGGGCAAGTGTTTCCTACTACCAAGATGGCAAGTGGACGGGCTGGCCTGCCGGCAATGTGAATGCTTCGGATGTTGCAGGTGTAGATGCAAGAACCAACAGCTGCCACCACCGGTACTACAAACTTTCAAAATCTACAAATCCAACTACTTTTACACTTGTTGTCCGCAGCGGTGTATTAAATTTCATTTCTCCAATCTTACCAATTGTCGGAAGTGCTACGGACAACCTGATGGGTGGTGCACCTGTTTTCTGGACTCCTGCCGCTACAGATCGGATTGGTTTACAGATCCGTTTGAAATTGATGAAGTCGCCCAGGAAGCACAAGAGTAGTCTTTCTACTCTTCAACTTTTTTAAAACTCCATTTGGATGACCTTGAGATTTCCCCCTCCACTTCCCCATATACCTAGAGTACACGGAGCCTGACAGTCAGTCACTCGGTGGCTGTCGTGGGGTGCGCATCGGTGTCGGCGCTCCGTTGTTAGGTTTTCAAGGTCACGGTAATATGAAATTGGGGGTGTTGTGCTAGTTCAAAGTCACCTGAGGGATTACCGATTACCCATTTAGGCAGAGTCATGTCAGAAACTCAGGTTTAACTTGGCACTTTTGCCGTTTCTCGTCGAATATTCGCTCCAAGTGGTCAAGGTCACGAGGACTCGGACTGAAACTCGGAGCGTAGTGCGAGAAACGGCAAAAGTGCCAAAAAAATTTAGGTTTCGGCTTGACCTTGACCTTAGTGGTGTCGGTGACGTCATTTTGATGACGTAAGGGGTGATGACGTCATCAGCACGTCATTTCTGTGACGTCATGGGTGTGACGTCATGGAAGTGACGTCATTGGTGATGACGTCATCGATTGCGTCATCGATGACGTCATCGGTGAGGTCATTGACCTCGATGACGTCATCCCTCAGGTGACCTTGAACTGGCCCAGCATCCCCAATTTCACACTACTTACAAAGTTAAAGGAGACTCTACGAATTGTGTTTGTACGTGTTTTCTAGTTAGACATAACTGTATTTGAAAACTAGCTAATTTAATTATATTAGTCTAGTCAAATTATGGTTTAACCCGGAAGTAATTGTAAACTAATATATTTTGACCGATTCTTTTGTAAAATTACCTGAGAAAAACGATGGTGAAAATATGTACAAAATCAGTACTTATTTATATATGTATCTTAATAAGTATAAATATGCAGGTATAAAATTTTAATGAATGGTGATTTTGGTATCTAGAGTAGAGACCCTGTAGTAAAAAGTTAACACGGTTAAAGGCTTATATCTAACCTTTGGCACCTCCGTAATATGGTTTTCCCAACAAACTGAATCCACTTACAAGCCCACAATTGGAAGTAGCTTTGAAGTGCAATATCACCCTTATTAATACGACAATCAATACATATTATATATCAAAATGTGCAAAATTTTATATTATAAATTTTACTAACTTACAAAATTTATCTGTCTTTAACGGTTCAAAAGATATTCAGCAAAAACTTATAAAACTACGGCCGCCATTTTGAAAAATTGGCCATAACATGCGAGCGCATCGTCGGAGAGATTAGACTTATCACCATCGTTTTTCTCAGGTAATTTTACATTAGAATCGGTCAAAATATATTAGTTTGCAATTACTTCCAGGGTTCAGCTATTTTTTGAGCTAATTAATTTTACTAGACTATATGAAAGTTTGAAAAGATTTCACTTCACCTCAATCTTTTGTTTAATTTCCTCTAAAGTTTATTTTTGGTATAATTTCCTCTAGTACACAATATACTCGTATTTTTCTTACTGACTTAAATGTGATGTGGAAAGTATTCATATAGCGCCAGAAGTATTTACATAACGCTTTTATTTGAGAGGATATATTTTATAGTAGAATCTTAATACCCCTTTCCCAAAATCATCTACTTATAATGTTATAACACTAGTACCTTAATACCTTTTAGTCCAAAAATGGAGACGGGGCCAAAATATCAATATAAGAGTTAAATATTAAAAGTAAGCATACTTTTAATATTTAAAGTAAGCTTTTCCATGCTAAAGTAAGCATACTATATATACTTCAATATATATATGTATATATATACATAGTATATATACTATTGTAACGGTGCAATTCTCGGTGGTGTTATAATTGCACGCTACAGCCACGGAATCGCTCAATCGGGTTAAATGTCCAGGGTTCCAAATTGATGTAACAAATTAATTTAATTTATTAGAGGGCTCAGACGCAAGGTCAAATGAACATATAGTTCTCAAAGCAAATCCTTAGATCATCACAGCCCTTGAATTTGGAAAAAGTAAATTTAGATTCCCCGGTGAAATTCTGATTAAAATAATAAAACTAAAATAAGCCACGCGGCAAAATTAAATAAACGAATTCTTCAACTAAAACGCAAGTAAGCCTATCAGGATTTCACCGACTAGTTATCGCCAATTAATAATATCAGGCTTCTATTTAATTAATTTAAATCACAAATACAATATTCAATTTAATTTCTAGAAGTCCAAAGGGTTTTCCGGGAGCTGTTTCGCCCCGGGCCTAACGCTGATAAAATATAAGTTTTATTTAATTAACAAGTACTTTTTATTCCCAGGGTTAGTTCGCCCTGGGCCTACAATGGACTGATGTAAATCGATTCGAAATGAAATAAAATATTGACTCGCTCCGGTCAACCACGCGGTCTACCGGCTAACCAAGAACTTTTCAAGAGTACGTAAAACGCTATTAAAATCTATTCCTTGTACGAATTATTTAATTAAGTTAAATAAAAAGGAACATTAAATTAACAAGTCTGAATTATAAGGCACTACGCTGAAATGTGCAATTACTATAACCGTACCTGAGCCAGAACGCTGTATTATCCGTCGCCTCGTCGGACGCCCGACGTTTATTTTATTATATTAGCTATGAGGAGCAGCGGTAGAGATGCGGCGGGCTGTTCGCCAGGCCATCGACTGCGGGACCTTGTCGGCTACTCGCCTGACGCCGTCAGGACTGACGACGGGTCCTGTTCCAGGAGTCGAGACTACGGCTCTCCCCACCACCGCCGCGCATGCGCAGCACGGTCTCCAAGTAAATCTCGTAACAGCTGATTCCAACCGGGCGGCCAACGTCAGCTGATCCTCGGAGGCGCGCGAATTCAAATTGCCCGATCGCTAGCTTCAATTTAGACCCTTACACCCCCTACTTAGTTCGGGGTGAAAAAAAGAACCGAAAAGAAAAAAATGGTTCTGCTTCCTCCCTTACTCTAGACAAGCTTAGCTTGCGGTTGGGGTTTCCGAACTTTGACGCGGAAGAAGGTTCCATCCTCGTTCCATCTACGGATGGTATAATACTTGTTGGTCCGTGGGCCACGTCTGCCCATGCCATTGTCTGGGCCCGTAGAGGCGTCACACGCTACCAGTCGAGTCTCGGGCGTAGGTGGAGACAGAGGTGGCGTTTGTACAACTTGCTCACCTCGGTTTCGTACCCGGCGCCGAATGGGCGGTAATGTATCTGTCCTGCGGGTTTGGTCTGTTCCGACCTTAAACCTCTGGCCAGTATGACAGTTTTGAACGGGGGCTTTTACATTTCGTCGCCACCCCGGCCAAAAGTAATTATTGCCAACTCGGTTGGCCGCCTTTCTGAAACCAAAATGCCTCGCAGTGGGCGAGTCATGGTTCTCACGCAAAACAATGGGTCGCTCTTTCCGCGGAACCCAAAGTTTCCAGTTTTTCTTTGGATCCCCGTATTTTGATCTTTTCCGATCAACGTTGTATAATTTCTCATTCCTGATTACAAAACTTTGATTGGACCTAGGATTTTTCCTAACTTGGTCCACTACACGCTGGTACCACCTGTCCGGCGGAGGTTGGTCTATTTCGACCGAACCGTCAGTAGGGCTCGAGTTCTCTGCTCCAATCGGGCATAACGCGGTGTCGCGGTCGTCATTCTCCTTGGATGAAACCGCGTCTACCAATTGAGGTTTACCTCCAATATTCCCTGGATCATTTTGTTCCAAATGATCTGTACTACTGTCTTGATCATTTTGTTCTAAATGACCAATTTCAAGATTGAAAGTAATTAGATTCAATCTCTTAAGGGTATCCATTCCCAGAATCACGTCACAAGTCAACGTGGGCAAACACACTGCTCTTAATTGATTTATTTGTCCGCCTAAAATTCCTTCAAATTCGTACACATAATTTTGTCTAGTGCACGTACCATCCGCGAGCTGTACAACCGTTGAAACTTTATTAGCACCAATTCCCTGGTTTTCCAGATGCCGTGCAACCTTTGAGCTAATTAAAGTAATAGCCGCGCCACTATCTAACAGTGCTAAGAACTTCTTCTCATGAATGTTAATATTTACATACGGCCTATTATCCTGCACGTCAGTTAAAGCTCCAAAACCTTCAGGAACTAATTTTGTTGGCTCAAAACATTGTTGCCAGTCGGAGGATTCAGACTTCATTTTGGACTCGACTGTCCTCCGGTTACGCGACGCGTTTCTCGAGCGGCATTCACAATCATCTGTTCTCACGCCCACGGTTTTACAATTAAAACATTTAATTGTTTTCGGCAACCTACAATCCCGATAAACGTGTCCAGGTTTATTGCAATTATAACACGTCACCGGAGAGCGAACAGATTGTTTCATCTGTCCATCTTTGTTGTCGGCCGGCACATACCTAGATTGCTTATCTCGCGATTGATAAGCCACCGCGCGGTTATTCCACCGCTGGCTATAGTTACCTTTGTCGTTGCCGTTTTTAATTGGATTATTATTTTTATAACCCATCTGCTTGTCATTTATAGCCTTTTGATCAGTGAAGCATTCACTGTTTGATAACGTATTGACACCACGGTGCCCATACGGGTTATTGTCTGACTTCCGCTTTCCTTGGTAGGCTGTTTCCGCTACCAATGCCTCGGAGGGGTGAGGGGGAGGTCGGTACAACGCCTTTTCACGCCAGTAACTCTCCACGTGTTCCGCTTTTTTCAGCATCTCGTCCAGCGAGACTATTTCGTCTCGACTCATGGTTAATTTATAATCTGGCCTCTTGTTGTTATAAATAACGTCAAGTTTCTCTTTCATTGAGTAGCCTCCACGCCTCCGCATTAAAGTCGTGATAGCGACAACCAAATTACGAAATGGCTCATTTTCGCCTTGGGTCCTACGCCTAATTTCCTCACCAAGGTTCCTGTTGTAACCCGGAGGTAAATAATACAAGTCAAAACTACGACGAAAATCTTCATAGGTAAACCAAAAGTCCTTATTGTTGCGATACCATAATAGTGCCGCACCGCACAATAATTCCGGCAAAACTTTTAGAATACATTCTTTATTGAGGGAATATGCATCCTTTAATTCCTCTAAACGTTCTAAGAACGAAATCGGGTCTTTATTACCGTCGAACTTAACATTCCATTTCCGTACTAGCGTACACAATGATGCTGAGTCATTGTGTTTTAGGCCCGTTGATTCGTGATTACGTTCGGATTGAAACGCGGTTGTGATAGGCTTATGCAGCTTACTATACACAACTCCATCGCCGGGAAGAGGCAAACTTGGGAAAATATTTTCACGGCTATCTGCGAGCGGAATATTTTCGCTTCCCCGGGCCTTGATCGCAAAATCGGCTACTTTCCGGCAAACATCATCAACTGATACGTTGGGTGGCATGCCTAACAATTGAACAATTTTTTCTAAACCCTGAGTTTTGGCCTGTTCCTGAGGAGGTAACGAATAGGTTTTAAATTGATTATCCGGATTTTCAAAAGACCATGGATTTCTGGCGACGGACATAGCTCCCTCGCTCGTCGGAGTTTGCTTGGATTTTTCGCGGGGAATACCATCCTTCCAAAATTTCGCAAAACGCCGCCTTAACTCGTCCATTGCTCCAGACGTATCTAATCCATATTTATTCATCTCCAACTTAAGTTCATCTTTAGTTAACGTCCTAATCCAACTAGTCCTAGGATCATCCTCGGAGGGTGATTTCCGTGAAAACGATTGAGTGTCAAGTGGTAGGCTTAGTGCGATAGTCGAGGGAATTGTTGTCACTACTGTACTATCAGTCGCTGGTATTGGCCTAGAAACCGTCGTTTTCGGGATCGTACCTACACTAGTAGTCATACTTGAACTAGTTGTTTCACCAGTTGTAACGCTAGCTTCATCTGCTTTTGTTCCTTTCTCTCCTTTGTTTCGCACCGGAGAAGCAACGTAAAATGTGCTACACAAGAGCCGGAACCAAAGTCTAAGAAATAATCTAAAAAGTCCCATTTCGAACAACAATTAAACGCAATTAAATCCAAGTTTTCGGGTGCCAGCCACAATGGCAGAAAATAAAAAACTATCTTATTCCTGATAGTACACTACCTTATTCCAGATAGTAATCAACAGTCAATGCTTTTAACGATGATTTCTTCGTGAAATTTATAAGTCCCTAAGCCCTACACAATTAATTTAGTCCCTGTTCGGCAGTGCCATTTGTAACGGTGCAATTCGCGGTGTTGTTATAATTGCACGCTACACCCTCAGGGGCAGTGGGCTTTCCACTGTACGGGTGTTTCTTGGCGACCCCGAGGTACCTGAGCCAAGCTGTGAGACCCTCCTCACAGTTCTTCCCGAGCTAAGGCCTTTCTTCTCATCTTTCAGGTCTTAGCTCACCGTCTTTATTCTTTCCTGAGCTAACCTTGCTCACCTTCTTGTTTTCGACCCCGAATCAAGGGTGTCTTTCCACCTTCTTTCGACCGGCGCATGCTGGGGGGTCCTGGGAGTGTCCCTGTTGTGTTGCAGGGACTGATGTGTGCCTCGCACTGCCGATGGTCTCCTCCAGTGTGTCGTCAGAAGCCAGCCGCTTCGGACCTTAGTCAGGGAGTGCGGCATGGATGCAGGGATCGGACTCTGCATTGCCACGGTGCGACCCCCAGCACGTCCGGCACATTTTGTGTATCGGTGCTGGGCAAACGGAGGTTCGGGCCCCGGAGTCCCGGGGTAGGGGTGTCTTATCTCCTACGGGGGGTAGACCTCCGAGGGTGTACCCGCTCCCGGCCGATGAAGGGCCGCCTCTTGCCGCACGATGCGCTGGTTACAAAACAGTATGGATTGTCAACTGCAAAACACGAATCTTGGAAAGGAGAACGAACAGGCTGATTTTAGGCGCAGCTCACTTGTGCAGAGGTCTCCGACCTCAAAGACTGGGACGCCGACGGTTGGAATTAAAACCTCCCCTCCGCCGGCCCCGTTCAAGGCTGCTGGTGTCGCTGGATCATCGGCCGTAACCGGAAAGGAGAAAGATGAGGTTGATCTGGGTATGGGTGTGACCGAGCCGGTAACACCTCTAGCCGGGATGCAAGGAATCCCTCCCAGGAAGAGCCCTCTTCGTGCGGCATTCGAGCTGCAAATGCTTCGGCAGCAGCAGGACGACGCCCACGAGGAGGAAGACTCATGTCTGAAGAAGATGAAACTTCTTTTGAAGGAGATGGCCAAGGTCCTCCTAATTCAAAAGAACATAAACAAGGCGATAAAAGAGGGGATCCCGAAACTCGAAGATGCTCTAGAAGAAATCGAGAAATGCCGGAAAATCAGGCTAAAGGCAGTGAAGCAGGAGCGCGATGTCACGAACCGAGTCATCTCTGCTTCACCTCAAGCTCATCTGGCTGAGTCCCAGACTCAAGCCAGAAAGCGAAAGAAGAGGCAGAGCGGTTCTTCGCCGGGAAGCCCTGAGCTTATTGAGGTGGACTCAGTGCCGAGACCGGTTTTTGTCACTGCGGCATCGCAGACATCTCCTGTCCAGGCTACTGAATCCGCCCCGGGCGCTGCCGTGATTCCAGCGGCTACTCCTGCAGAGGTTCCTGCTCCGGCGGCTAATCCTGCCTTGGCAGCAAACTCTGCCTCAACACCTTTGGGGGGCTGGAAGACGCGCCTGTCTAAGAAAGAAAGGAGGAGGCAGAAGCAAGCGGAGGCAGCTTCGAAAAGTGCGTCGAGGGTGGAGCGGACGCAAGTCTCAAACCCGGTTGGGGAGGCCTCTGGCAAGTCTGTCAGAAAGCCTAAACAACCCAGGCCTAAGAAGCCCAGGACGGAGGCAATCTTGATCAAGCCCTTAGGGGGGCGATCTTTTGCCGATGTTCTGGGTCAGATTAGATCGCAGGCCAAACCGGAAGAGACCGACACCGTTATCAAGTCTATTCGGCGAACCCAGAACGGGGATGTCCTCCTCGAACTGGGGAAGTCGAGTGACAAGATCGGTTTTGCCGCTTCCCTCAAGACTGCACTTGGGGACAAAGGCTCCATCAAGGCCCTAGAACCGAAGTGTTCGGTCGAGATTCGGGACCTTGATGTCCTCTCCACCGAAGATGAGGTGACCCGTGCGATCCAGGTGGCACTCCCGGAGATACCGGCCGATGGAGTGAGGGTATGGCTGACAAAGCCTAGCCGAAGTCAACTCCGGATGGCTGTTGCTGAGATGAGCGAAAAGCACGCCAGTAAGCTGCTTAGCCTTCAGCACCTCAGAGTTGGTTGGGTTAGTTGCAGGCTCAAACGGAGGGTGGTAGTTTCGAGATGCTTCCGCTGTCTCGGTTTCGGCCACTCCTCCCGAAACTGTAAAGGGCCCGACAGGAGTGCCAACTGCTTCCAGTGTGGAAGCCAGGGCCACAAACGTAAGGAATGTTCCTCGAGCCCCTCCTGCTTCCTCTGCAAGGATTCAGGCTCCAGTGCCCTCGGTCACTTACCCGGGTCTGGTCAGTGCGGTGCCTTCAGAGCCGCACTTGAACAGGCAAAAGGCAGCGGCTGGTAATTCGCATCCTCCAGGCCAACCTTCATAGATCCTGGGGAGCTGATAACCTTCTAGATCAGCTCACCCGAGAACTTGGTGCTGACGCGCTCCTTATCAGTGAACAGTATCGGGACAGAGACCCAAACATTTGGATCTCGGACAGCCTCGGTACTGCTGCATTTTGGGCACGTAATACACGAGATGTTTTGGTGCGGAGTCACGGGCGCGGCCGAGGATTCGTCTGGGTTCGGTGTAGGGACGTGACTATCTTCAGTTGCTACCTCACACCCAACGAGGCCGTCCAGGACTTCCGCGACAAGATAGATAGCCTAGAGGAGTGCGTTCTTGGCACCACCGGGCATGTCGTCGTTGGTGGCGATTTCAACGCCAGGGCCGTCGAGTGGGGAATGCCCTCTACCAGCTCCCGGGGGAAATACATCCTGGATTTCATCGCCAGGGCCGGTCTTGTCGTCCTCAACCAGGGCGATACACCTACTTTTCGGCGCCCCGGGCAGAGAGGCACGATCCCCGACGTCACCTTTGCGTCTGAGTCGCTCCTTCCGAGGATCTCAGGCTGGAGGGTTGTGGAGGACTACACGGGTAGCGACCACCAATACATCGTTTTTGACCTGCATGATCAGGCAAATCGTCGAGTTTCCGCATCTCGGGAAGGGCCACGCCGGTGGAACACCAACAAACCGGACGTGGTCAAGTTCACCGAAGTCATCTCTCGGGGAGCGCAGGGGAATCCTGGTGAGGCTGGGGCCGAGGCACTAGTAACATCCACGATGGAACTGATCGTCTCGGCCTGCGACCAGTCTATGCCGCGAAGGAAACCCCGACGCGACAAACAACCCGTTTACTGGTGGACTGAAGAGATTGCGGAACTCAGAAGAACATGTTTAAGAACTAGACGAGCCGCCACAAGAGCGAGAATTCCCGCAGACAGAGTTCGTAAGTCGGAGGCCTATAAAGCTGCGAGAAAATCTCTCCGCCAGGCGATAAACAGGAGCAAGGCGAATAGCTGGAGGAGACTTCGTGACGACGTTGACTCCGACCCGTGGGGCCTGGGTTACAAACTTGTAACACAGAAACTCGGCGCCCGCTCTCCACCTTCCATCATGGAGGGCGCCACCATGGGGAGGATCGTCGCTGCGTTGTTTCCTGAACATCCACAGCGACCGCTGGTTGACTTCGGACGGGTAGAGGACGTTCCACTCTTCACTTTCGAGGAGCTGGAAACCTCCGTTCTCTCCCTGAAGAGCAACAAGGCTCCTGGCCCGGACGGGATTCCCAGTGAGGCTTTAAAGAAAGTATTTTCAATTAACGCTGACTTGTTGTTGAGAATGTACAATGCCTGTTTGGTAGAAGGGGTGTTTCCGGCTCCCTGGAAAACAGCCAGGCTTGTACTGATCAGCAAGGGCAAAGGTGATCCCGAACTGCCGTCGTCCCACAGGCATGTTGGACACGGCCATCTCCATGTCTGCATGGACACGGGTTGTTGGGACGGTCGTGTCTGCATGTTGGACACGGCTGGGAAGCTGTTCGAGAAGCTAATCCGTTCCCGCCTGACTTCTGCCGTGGAAGCTGCCGGGGACTTATGCCCCCGTCAGTACGGCTTCAGAAAGGGACGGTCAACGATCGACGCTGTCACCGAAGTTCAGAGAGCTGTGGAGAGAGCCGAGAGCCACAACCATTTCTCCCGCCGAGTAGTGCTTCTTGTTGCGCTTGATGTCAAGAATGCCTTCAACTCGGCGAGGTGGGTCGATATGTTGGATGCGCTTCGCAACACCTTTCGTATTCCTGCATATCTGTTGCGGCTCATCGAGGATTATCTACGCTCTCGAAGCCTGATCTATGACACAAGGGACGGAACGCGGACGATGGAAGTCACTTCTGGTGCCGCACAAGGTTCAATACTCGGCCCGGATCTCTGGAACGTTGCCTATGACAGCCTCCTGAGGTCCGAGATGCCTGAGGAAACCACTTTGGTTGGGTACGCCGATGACGTCGCAGCTCTCATTGCTGCACGCAACGTTGAGCTGGCCCAACTAAAGTTGAACCGAGTTATGCGGGTTGTCAACAACTGGATGTCCGATCACGGTCTCTCGCTTGCTCTTAGTAAGACGGAGATCGTGATTCTCACGAAGAAGAGGATCGACACCGTCGTCCCGTTTAGAGTGGGAAGGGAGGTGGTCACATCAACTCGTGCCGCCAAATACCTTGGGGTTATGGTGGACACCAAGTTAAGCTGGAGGGATCAGATCTTCCGTACAGCGGACAAGGCCGCTAAGGTAGTTACTCACCTTAGTAGGCTGATGGCCAATGTCGGGGGTCCCCGATCCAGCAGAAGACGTCTGTTGATGTCCGCGGTCCTGTCCGTGCTCCTTTACGGGGCAGAGGTGTGGGCAGGCGCTCTAGATAAGGAGTGCTACAGGCTGCGACTCGCCCGGGTTCAGCGTCAAGCCGCGCTCAGGGTGTGTTCCGCCTACCGGACAGTGTCCGAGCCTGCCGTCCTGGTAATCGCCGGAGTCATCCCTGTCAAGCTCTTGACAGGGGAGAGGAAAGCGATTTATCAGAGACGTGGCGAGATCGGCAAGGACACGGCAAGAACAGAAGAGCGCTCCCGAACCTTCCAGCAGTGGCAACACAGCTGGGAGCACGACACCCGAGGACAATGGACTGCGCGACTTATCAAGCAGGTCCAACCATGGGTGGAACGGCGGCATGGGGAGGTGGACTACTACCTGACCCAATTTTTGACAGGTCACGGCTATTTTCGGTCGTACCTGAACCGGATGGGAAAGACCGGTTCACCGGACTGCATTTATTGCCCGGGTGTTCCCGACGATGCGGAACACACATTCTTCCGATGTCCCCGTTGGGAAGGGCCCCGCCTGGAGGCCACACAAATATTTGGTGCATTTTCGGTGGACTCGGTCTGCCAAAAGATTTTGGAGGATGAGGGCAACTGGGATTGTTTGTCACAGTTCGTCCGGGGCATCCTCCTGGAAAAGAAAACCGATCTGGACCGCGAAGTGGCCCAGATCCCTTGATAGAGCGGCTGGATAAGGAGCGAGCCCGACGGGCGTAAGCCAAATTTAGGCCTAGCCTGACGTAATGTGATAAACAATTCCAGGTTAGATTCCTAAAGAGTAGAGGAGGTTTTTTAGTGGGTAAACCCGTTTTTTAGGGGAGCCCCACACTACAGGCTGGCCACCTGTGTGCGTAATGCATTTTTCCGCCTCTCCCTCAAAAAAAAAAAAAAATAATAATAATAATAATAATAATTGCACGCTACAGCCACGGAATCGCTCAATCGGGTTAAATGTCCAGGGTTCCAAATTGATGTAACAAATTAATTTAATTTATTAGAGGGCTCAGACGCAAGGTCAAATGAACATATAGTTCTCAAAGCAAATCCTTAGATCATCACAGCCCTTGAATTTGGAAAAAGTAAATTTAGATTCCCCGGTGAAATTCTGATTAAAATAATAAAACTAAAATAAGCCACGCGGCAAAATGAAATAAACGAATTCTTCAACTAAAACGCAAGTAAGCCTATCAGGATTTCACCGACTAGTTATCGCCAATTAATAATATCAGGCTTCTATTTAATTAATTTAAATCACAAATACAATATTCAATTTAATTTCTAGAAGTCCAAAGGGTTTTCCGGGAGCTGTTTCGCCCCGGGCCTAACGCTGATAAAATATAAGTTTTATTTAATTAACAAGTACTTTTTATTCCCAGGGTTAGTTCGCCCTGGGCCTACAATGGACTGATGTAAATCGATTCGAAATGAAATAAAATATTGACTCGCTCCGGTCAACCACGCGGTCTACCGGCTAACCAAGAACTCTTCAAGAGTACGTAAAACGCTATTAAAATCTATTCCTTGTACGAATTATTTAATTAAGTTAAATAAAAAGGAACATTAAATTAACAAGTCTGAATTATAAGGCACTACGCTGAAATGTGCAATTACTATAACCGTACCTGAGCCAGAACGCTGTATTATCCGTCGCCTCGTCGGACGCCCGACGTTTATTTTATTATATTAGCTATGAGGAGCAGCGGTAGAGATGCGGCGGGCTGTTCGCCAGGCCATCGACTGCGGGACCTTGTCGGCTACTCGCCTGACGCCGTCAGGACTGACGACGGGTCCTGTTCCAGGAGTCGAGACGACGGCTCTCCCCACCACCGCCGCGCATGCGCAGCACGGTCTCCAAGTAAATCTCGTAACAGCTGATTCCAACCGGGCGGCCAACGTCAGCTGATCCTCGGAGGCGCGCGAATTCAAATTGCCCGATCGCTCGCTTCAATTTAGACCCTTACACTATATATACTTGATTTTTAATATATATATACTGGGTGAGTCGGTGGCGTAAGGCCCATGTTATACGGGCAGCAAAAACGCGACGTATAAAACGCTGACGCTGGACATAAAAAACGTAGCAGTTTTACGAGCATCAATAACGTCGCGTCGCCGACGCACACGCTCGGTGGGTGGAGCTGTTAACACGAGCGGGAAAAACGCCGCGGCAATTACCGAGTGAGCCCGAAGTTCGCCGAACGTCATATTCGCGCTGGGTCAGTGTCTAGTGGGGGGGAGGAAGCAGATCTGCCACGGCAAAGCTGCCCGTATAACACCGACTCGCGTCATTGCTGCCGCGTCTTTGCTGCCTGTTTACCGGTCCGGACGCGTAAAACACGTCGACGCTGAGTTTACCGGGCAAGACGCGGCAGCTAAAACGCTCGTATAGTTGCACACCACGCAAGTCCATTATCCCGCTAGGCTTGACGTCGACGCGACGTAAAAGCTGCCGCGCTTTTGCTGCCCGTATAACATGGGCCTAATGGTTAGCACGCCGGACTTCGGATCCATGGCAGCGATGTCGTGGGTTCGAATCCACGTTCTGCCAGTGACTTTTATCAGTACCTTTCACCCTTTACTGTAGCGGCTCACCCCCTTACTTTGTCTAATACAATCCACGCACAGATCAATAGTCTATGTGGACGGGGCAAAGTAAAGCAAAAAAGAGGTCCGCCAACCTCTTTATTTATAGATTCTATATATACACGTAATGAATTAGAATATACAATCACGAAGCTTCTTAAATGACGTGATTCCAAAATTATTATTTAAATAGTTTATTTATTCCCATGGCGAGTTAAATAATAACCAAAAGATTTTACATTATAATTTATTTAATTTTAATTGAACGTACATATTTACCAGAGAAGTTATGAGCAGACATAACATGTTTAATGATCAATTTTTATCTAGAGGTAAGTTTAAGAGTGAAACATCTGGAATATGAAGTCCCTTCACCCTCTAAAGCATTCCTGGTGAAGCTACCCCGAGGTAAAGCACGAAATATCACATTTCTCCCTCCCTTCTTCGAAGGCATATTTTCACAGTAATTTTTCAGTTATTGAGACAAGAACTTCGTAACTTTAAAAACAATGGATTTTCTGATAGCAGATATAAATTAATATTTGGCCTTAAGATAGTACAATTGTTAGCCCTTTAAAATCGTTAACAAATATTATTTTTTAATGCATTGGATTAAAAATAAGTAATTGTGAAAACCTGTGAAAAAATGTAAATAAATTAAATTTGTCCCATTCTTATATTAGGATAAAGTACCTGCACGCCGAGCGTGTGCTCGGTAAACTCACACAGTAGGCCTATTTTTCTTTATATCAGTTACAGACATTGCGCTAAAATGCCCTCTGCAAAAAGGCTTATTTAGTTTTCAAAATGAGCTCGTTCGTGGTGTTCGTTTCTCTCACTCGTCTTTCAGACTGTTTCAATGTAGGCTTACGGGTGCAGCACTCTGATGTATATTTGTTGAAACCCACATTTGTTGAATCTATGACACTTTGATTCTAATTATTTAGTTATACAAAACTGTTTTCATAATTCTTGCTAATACTTATCATTTTTTATTCAAATGCAATTCTAAAAATTGGTTAGTTATTTTATACTAGACTTATACTTGTCTAAACACTCATAATCAGCATTATGAAGTACGATTTAAAAATTATAAATTACTAGCTTTCTTCCGCGGCTTCACCCGCGATACTCGCTGTGACATTTAGCTCATTCGCTACGCTCACTCGTTGGCACGCTTACCCGCCATCGAGTTTAGCTCGTTTGCTACGCTCACACTACTACTAGTGGTACTATTTAATAATTTAGTAACTGGCTTCCATGACAAAATCGTTCGAATCGTTTTTGAGATCCGTGTGCAAACATACATAACAAATATAACTTACTCATTTTAGAGTATAGGATAATACACACGAAATTGCAAACATATATTTACTGTCTCCTTGTATTAAAAAAAGATGTCTACTAACTATTTATTATGGGACTCCCAAATCAGATGTAAGTTATGAGGTATACGTTGTTGTACCTTGTATAAATCAATTCAACCTACTAGTGTACACGTTGCTCAAAATCAAGCAAATAATTTAGTTTGGGTATAGATACAACGATAATTTTTAAAGTCAGTTATGCTCTTCTAATACGGCTTGTTAACCAGTGTATTCTCCATGGTTTAACAAACTCCTTTTTAAGAATTTATAGAGGCACTCGTTGGTGTACTATGTTTGTGTACTCTGTCGCATGTGTTAAACTTGGAAAAAAGTTAATTCTTCACCAGTGTTAATCAAATTTAGAAATAACAATATTCAAAGGCATATAGGATCCGTCTTTTCGACCAATTTCCTTTAGAAAGAAACAACTTCACGATAAAGCCTATCCAATGGCATAAAAATCATTAAATCCTTTGAAAAGTGAATTATAAGTTCATTGAGAAAAAAAAAACCATGCTACCTATTAAATATGTATGGATAAGAAGTGATATATTTTTCAATATCATTACTCAACACACACTTTGTTCAAACTTTTCTTCTTTAAATATCTTATTTAGTTTCTTTTCCCTTCATCCCCGCAGTATAATATTCATCGTATGATCATCAATTACCATCTCTAAGGCCGAAGATTATCTAGTCATATCAAGTTTAGCCCAAGTTAGTGCTATAATCCGCCATAAGTTATGAGTAATATACCCAAGGCGCCTCTTAATTTGGTTGTAAATTACAGCTACAGAACAAGGCTTGCTACCCTTAAATTGCTGCACACTCTTAGTTAAAATATATACTTTAAACAACATAATACCTACTTAAAACTGTTTTGAAATATTAAATTCAATGCATTTTAAATAAATAAAACTACTTACTGATTGAATACTTTCAATTAGCAAATGTGGTATTTTTATGTAGCGTCAGCAATTTTCCAATTTTCGTGGCAGATGAATGAGGACAGACGTGTTGTAACCCTTCCAGTGGTCAAAGGTAAAGTTATTGTTCATTTACACTGTCGTAATGGTTGGCTTGCTGCCAAACTCACATGTACTGCATGTAAGCTAACATTATACCGACAACCGTCTCCCAGGCACAAATTTCAAACGTTTGCTGGAAACCTCCAGTGAAAGTAACCAATAACTGTATATTAACTCTTCGGAGTGTTTCGGAACACTATATCTTGATTTATTTTAAAAGGGTTTTAAAATTACAAGTAAAACTTCATTTGTAATTTGTAATTGGTCAGCTAATGGTCTATTCTATAAATTCATAAAGGATTAAATTTCTCTTTTTAAAACTAAACTGCTGTGCCTATTCAGAGAATCTATTATAGTATTCAATTCAATCAGTTTGAACTATAAAACACTTAACTTTGCTTTTTGGCTGCAATTGAAGACAAAATTTTTCATTTAAAAGTAATGGCTATAAATAATTTTTTTATCATTCTGCACGAAATCATCCTGTTTTTGTTCTCTCAATAGTACCAAACCCGTTTCTTTTTTCCTGGGACTGAAAAATCAGCTGAAATATTTTTTAGGTCCTTGGACTGAAAAGTCAGCTGTTTGTTTTTTTTCAGTCTGTCCCGTAGAGACCCGATGAGGCATTGGACCCGTCATGAAGTATGCAGCCGAATTTTGCCTTGTCCAACCAGGTCTTTGGGTTTGGGTTTAGGTAGTGCTTAGGAGGGTACGGAAATGAATTTTAGGAAAACTCAGGTAGCTCATAGTAGCACATGTTAAGCAGATGTTCCTTCAGTTCTCTCTTAAATGTATTAAAATCCTCAATTTCTTGAATATGTCTTGGAAGCTTCGAAAAAAACTTGGTACCGGTATAACTAGGTGTGGTCTCAAACAATCTTAAACTATGTTGGGTTGCATGATTAACATTGTGGTTTCTAGTGAAATAATTATGAGAATGAGGCTGTATCAAATTGTTGGCTTTTACATATAGAACTGCTTAAAATATAAAAAGAGAAGGAACAGTTAAAATTTGCAGCTCCGTAAACTTATCTCTAAAGGAGTCTCTAGGCCTAAGTCTAGAGATACCTCTGATTGCTTTTTTTTGTAAAATGAAAATGCGGTTTAAATTTGCCTTGCTTGACATGCCCCAAAGCACTATTGAGTATCTTAAACGACTTTCTATTAGACTAAAATATACTAGTTTAGACAGAGGTAAGTTATTAATACTACTATTTTTCTTAAAACAAAGAGATTTGAAGTTAAAGTTGAAGCTAACTTATCAACTTGCTCCCCCCCCATCTGAGACCATCGTCCAATCTAACTCCCAGATAGTCGACAAAGTTGGATTCCTCAAGAACCTCTTCATCCAAAAGCACAGAGGGTGAGAATGAACCGGCCCTAGCTAGATTTCTTTTTTTCTGAGAGGTGGCAATGAACATGTAATTGGTTTTCTTGGAATTTATGTTCAAATTGATTGCAGAGAAGTACTGGGAAGGAGCACCGAGCTGGCCAAACGTCTCTCTTTCCAATTCAAAGATATTTTTATTTCGAATAGATAGGGAAGTGTCGTCTGCAAATATTGTCAAAGAATTCTGAGGTACGGAACTGGAAATGTCATTTACATATATTAAAAAGAGGACTGGACCTAAAATAGAGCCTTGAGGAACTCCTAAAGCGATATCTGCAACTTGAGATTGAAAAGTTTTTTTTTTACCAGAATATAAAGTGAAGTTAACTGAAGTTTGTTGCTTTCTATTGCTTAGATAAGACGTCAGCCAGCCCAACGCTCTGTCTTTGACACCAATTTGTTCAAGCTTCTTAATCAAGATTGCATGATTCACAGAATCGAACGCTTTGGAGAGGTCAATAAAGCAGGTAACCGCAGTATCTCCCCCCTCCAAAGCATCGACACACCTATTCACAAAATATATCAGGGCCAGCTTTGTGGATTTGTTTTTTTGAAAACCAAATTGGTTATTAAAAATCAGATTGCGATCATTAAGAAAAGTCATTAATTTATTGCAGACGGCTTTCTCGAGTATTTTGGAGACGGTTGGAAGGAGTGAGATCGGACGATAGTTCTCGGGTAGGAGCCTGCTATTTCAAGTATATTTTTATTTTTGTTAATTTTAATGTACAGAATTTTAAATTCAAATGTTATAAATAGCATTGTTTGTAAATAACAACAATGTAAACACTGCATATTACTTACTTTGTAAATGTAACCTAAAAAATACAACTTTATAGTTAACATTTTTAACTATCGAAAGTCTAATTATGATAAAAAAACGTTGTTCATCACTCGGAGCAAAAGTGTCTTTTTGATGCTTAATCGTTGAGCTCAGTTTTAAAAACAATATTGCGCACCAAAAAGACCCACTTTTGCTCCTAGTGATGAAAACTACTATATTATTAATTATTTAGGTGCCCCAATTTTATTTATGTAATATTGAGTTAATTGTAGTCAAGAATCCCTACAAGTACTTCAGACACATTACATAGTATTTTATATTGTAAGAGTAAGTACAGTAATTACTTAATTGAAATACTATTTCAATTTTTGTTGTAGGGTAAATAATTAAATTTATTCTATCGTTATTAATGTATCAAATTTGGTTTGAATAGCAACTCTTGCATTAGATATCGGTGTTGAAGTGTTGAACCGGTTGTATGCTGTACCGGTATTATTTGGCTGAACGGCCCGCCCGGTGATGCTGTGTGCTGTATTCCGCCATGTCTGTCAGGCAGCCAGCGGTGGTAAGCCAGTCACGGAACTCAAGTCGGTTCCAATCAGACCAAGCCATCTTGCGTTTACGTGTTCGCCGCCATCTTATTAATCTTTGATTTGTGATTGTTACGTAGAAAACCTTTATTGAATACGTGGTTTTAACTAGTCGATTTTTCAATTATAGGATTTTAAAGTTGTATATTTGTAGTAGTTTTGTGGTGGTGTGAAACGCATGTTAATATACTTCCCTAACTAACTTGTGCAACAAATTTCACATCAGATTACGATTTCAAATTGTTTTTTTTTTCTTTTAAGGTAACAAAAAATAAAATAACCGTTTTTAAGAGTTGGTAATTATCTCTCAAAAAAACATGTTCTTTTTTTAATATAAGCTTCCACAAAAGTTAATTAGAAAAAGTCTCTCCCGAGCTTAATTCATTCAAAACTATTCAAAATAAAGCCATGAAACTTGGTACGTATTTTTAAATTTAATTTTAATTTTTTAAGATACTATCTGTTTTTAGTCTAATTAAAGGGCGGCCCACCAGGAGTCAGAAGAAAATTTTTAATGCAACTTCAAGTCCTTCTAAGCAGAGTACTCAAACCGGAATTTAAACAAATGACTGATAAAATTGTAGCCAATAAATTTCAAAAATGAAGCTTAAAATTCAATAACTTTATATTTCCTTGACCTTTTGAGGTCGGATTTTGGGCACATTTATCTGAACCAGAAGACGTTTAAATATGTATCACGTGACAAAGGCGAATACAATTTCCTCTTAGACTTGCTCCGGTTACGTTACGTCGCTTGGGAGAAGTATATAAAACTTCGAACATTCTATCTGTAAAGTAGACCTACAGCTTTTCATTTTTTAAATACACATCAATGTATATTATTTATCAATGTGTATTAGATGTGTTATTTTTATGCTGCAAAACTCGAATTCTCAAAGCAACATAGACTACTTCTTAAATTAACAATGTTGACCAAGGTTATTCGCTTATAAACAGTTTTCAAAATTCATTTTCAACACAGTGAATTTATTTCTTATTGTTTTATTTAAATTTGAAATGAACTATTTTTGAAAAATTGAATCGGTATTTTCCTGGAAAATAAACTTACACTTTATAGTTTTCTAAGAAACTCTGTTTATTATAACTTTTTATTTTATAACTCGGTTATACTTTTATTTTATTTATACTTTTATATTTATACTTTAATTATACTTTATACTTATACTTTACTTTTATGGTTAGGCCTATACATTTTATGGCTGAAACCCAAGCCTACGCTTCCTAGTTTTCTTTGAAATGTTGTTTCATTTTGTTACTCGTTATGCTCATTTTGTTCACTATTTATCTGTAGTTTTTCGGCCAAAATGATGAGAATCGGACTTAAATATCGACGCTATCCATTTTAAAATCTTAAATTTTCCCACTAGAATAACTTTGGGCTTGGTTTTAGTTCCTTAAACATCTGTTAATGTATACAGCTGTAAAAGGAGTATTTTTGGCGATTAGGTACTGGTAATCACAATATTGAATTGGTAGGGTGTTATTGACTAAAAACTAAATGCAACAGTTTTAGCAATTGCAATATTTAGTACAGATTAAATTGATAGCTTTCAAACAACACGTTTGCTAGTAACAATAAAGGTTTTAATTACATGTTGTACACTATATTGGTCGAAATTTTAACAGTTATGCTACAGCTGCTGTTTCAAAGCTAACGAGGCATTGTCTTCAGGCCAATCAATACACGGACACTTTTATTAAGTTCGAGTTTAAAGCTCATAAAGTAGGAATAAGATTAAAATGACCTAAATCGTGTTTTGATAAGGAAATAGTAAGGAATTAATTTATATTAATTAGGATTCCTATAATAATAATCTACAATGTGAATAGTCTATGATTCCACATTCCTTTTTTTAGAGAGCTATTCCACTCAGAGGTATTTTTCACTGTAGGGGCTTAAAGAACGAAAAGAAAAGTAAAGGTTTAAAACTTTTCTGAAGAGTGATAAGGAGAGTGTATGCCTGACCAAAGCTAGGGAATGCGATATTCCTTGTTGGACGCCAGCAAACGGCACAAGGAATGCTTCAGTGCAGCGAGGACATCCCTGATTCCCCCTCAGTTATGTGTAGCATTTTTATCGAATATGGCTGTTACGTTTAAAATAACTTTCAGTTATGTGAGATCAACACTTTTGCACACGATTTTCGTCAGACTTCCCAGAAATTCACAATAGGAACAGCCCATAAAAGTGGAATTACATATATTTTAATTATTATCCTAAACCTTAAACATAAATACTGCAAAATCTAATATAAATTTTGAACAATGAATTATCAGAATGCATCAAAAGTTATCTTTAATCCCAGGTTTCAATTCCTTCTCATTTTTGTTCAACCATTTCTTATCAATCGTTTTTATATCATTTTAGTTAATCTTTACGCGTTTGAAATCTTTACTTGTTTTACCATGCCTTACACGAGTTTTAGTGCATTTTAAAGTTGCAGTGATGCATAATTAGCCATAAGAAAAGTTTGCATTATTTGGAAATAGCATAGGTAAATGAATATTTTGTTTGTGGCGATAGTAGATAAAACATTAAATTATAAATCTGTCCTTTTCATTTTAAAAATGATACCCATTTTCTTGGAATATTTTTTTAAATATAAATAAATAAATTAAATAACCATCTAAATAAAATAAATAAATTAACATTTAAGAGAAACCCTTGCCCATTTTTCCTGACCTCCGTTTGGCCGGCGCCGTTGTCTGATGACCTGAGGTTGTCTGATGATCCTCTCCGCAACCTGCGCCTGTCAGGCTCTCGATGGACAATGCTTCTTACTGCTGCAGACGGTAATGTACTCTATTCGTACACGATACGCTAGAGCTCTTATATAGTAGTATTTGTAGGTAACACTCATATTTACAAAGACATTTCATTTTACTAATACATTTAAGTAAGTGAGATTCTAGCATTTAAATACCCTTCGTATTGTGTTTTGTTGATTACTAATAAAAGTAATATGCCCTACCCCTGTATTATGTGTTTAATATTTCCCAATACTAGCTCTAACAATAAGGATTATAATTAATTGTGAATGTAATTAGCATTAATACACGACTTGAGCGAGTAGAACCAACACATTGAAATGAGATGTCATTTACTAGTAGTACCATTCCAGCAGAGACCATCAGTAGAGTAACAGTATTGGTCATGTAGATTGGTTATTGGCCCAATAAAGAGTGGCGATCATTGACAACAGTAGGCTTCATTGGTATGAAGTACTTCTGGGCAAAGTTAATTAACATACATGCGGATATTATTACATTAGAAAAGTTGAATGAATAATCAAAAAGTTGATTCGACTATAGAAATTACTTCATCGAACTACACTAGCCTAACTAATTATTGCAATGTGTAAAGAACAAGTTCAGAGTTCAGTTAGATTAAGATGCTCGAATTATTGTTAGAAAATTATCTAATCACTTACAAGTGATATACGATAAGCAGATAACGGAGCGTCTGCTACGGCTAACCATACGTCATCGTCTAAGACGAAAAATTCTTCCTTCAATGATTATCTTTTAAGAGTCTTATGTCGTGCGAAATTGTTTTTACAATATTATTTTACAGCGGAGGGTTATCAAAGTTTAAATTTTCATATTCTTCATCCTGTGAATTGAATTTCAATCTAATGAAAGAATCCAATAACCCAAATCTATCATATTTCCGGTATTCCGACATGGATAGACACAACAACCGTTTTTATAGCAGTGGGAATGGCATGTAAAATTTAATTTTTACACAAAACTTCTAGGGAGGCTGTTGGGCTAAGATATAAAATTATTTATTAGTTTTTAGTTATTTTTTATTAGTTGATCGTTAGAAAAAAAGAATTATTTTAATTAATTTTGTTGCCAATAGAGTAGGCTTGAGTCATGTTCAAAAATACATAACTATTAAATTTTCATATTTTGTAAAATGAGATCACTGCCTTTATTAGAAGAGTTATTCAAATTTCCATCTTTCTTTGAAAATATCTAATGAAAATTTTTCTAAATCTTATAAGTTTTCTGGCTCATACTTAAAAAACAGCATAGACATTCCTTGCCGGCACAAGGAACGCGACATTCAGTCCTGTCTGGCCGCAAGCGAGCGGAACAAGGAATGCTCAACATTGGGGTATTTAGTATTTAATATTTTAGGTTACCTTAGCTGAGAAAAATTTATATTACAAAATATATTTTCGGTAAATATTAGGAAGTAAATAATACTTTAATGTTAATCTGCACCTAGCAGACTTTCAGGCCATAACTTTCCTTAAATATATTTAATATATCTCTTACATTATCTGGATTAATTTGTTAACACGGTTTTCTTTTCAAAATCGCAAGGCTTTATTAAGTTCCTCTTTAGTTATGGCAGAGCTGTTGAGTTAGTTTGCTTGTGAGTGTTTACCGAGCCCAGCACGCCTAGGAGTCCCCTGGATCCCTGGTGGCGACCACGGATTATCTGCCTAAAACTTCTAATCTGTTTGAGGGCATCAATGTAAACAAAAAACATAGAGTTTATATGTATTTATTAAATATTTCAGGTCATGTCCGAGAGATAAAGACAAACTAAAAAATGTCAAGGTCAAAATGTTCGAAAGTCCTATATTACTATTTAAACAGTTTGTTTTTTACTCGTTTTCAAGAATTTAAAATAAAAGATTCAAACGCCCGCCATTATTGATATATATATATATATATAGAGGAAGTGGTGCAAATGTGGAAGCGTGTTGGTAATGTGGAAACATGTATTGTACGGCTTGAGAGGTGCTGCAGCATAGCGGAAATCGCATAAACTTCTTGTTCTAATTCATTGAAACGCCTGTAGGAGTGCTGGAAGTCATTGAGTGGTTGTTAGTCAGTGAACAAGTTGATAATAGATTTTCCAGTTTTTCAAAAGTTTTAAGGTAAGTTTTAAAATCTCTTTTATCGTGTAGTCTATCCTGTTATCTCTTAGTACTTATTCAGTTACCGTTAAGCAATAAATAATCTACAATACTGTGCAATTAAGGCAATTCTTAGTTTGAAAATGTAGCGTCCATTCAACTTTGTAGTCCAATATGGCGATGCTGGTAATGTGGAAGCCCAACATTGGTGGCAATGTGGAAACGTTTGCACATTACCCTCACCGTTTGTTGTGTGTACTACATTTTCATTGCTTGTGTTTCAGATGCCGATGAAGACAATTGGTCTAAAGCCCAAGGGCAAATTGAAAAATTGGGATGATAAATCCATGATACAAGCTATTGTTGCTGTTCGAGAAAAGAAGATGGGACTATGTGTCATTCTTAAGTGGATGTCATCTTAAGAAGATGGGATTATGTGTCATTGTCAAGTGTCTTTCTTAATTTTTACAATGTTTATTAAATAATGATTTCATATTTGTTTTGTACAGTTATGAACCAGAAAAAGCATGTTTCCACATTACCAGCACTTTTTGTAAACCGGTCCAAAATGCAAACTTTTACTATACAATTTTTATTAATATATAAACGTAACTTTTTTTAAAAAACTAAAAGGTATTATTGTTGCTAACATATCTGTGAAATTGTTTTCCAGGATTTGGAGGAATTGCAATGGTAGGTAAAATAGATACGATAAAAAATAAAACATTGTTTCCACATTTGCACCACTCCCTCTATATATATATATATATATATATATATATATATATATATATATATATATATATATATATATATATATATATATATATATATGCGAGTCCCGTGCCTCCGGTACATATTGTTAGACATGGGGCGTACTGAGAGGTACAAATGAGAAGCACAAGACTGCTCAAAATAACGTGTATTGAAAACTAGAAAAAATAAAAGAAAGCAAAATACAAAACAAACAAGACAAAATTTAATTTATGTAAAACAATTAAGAATTAAGTTTGCCCTTTTCTAAACAAAACAACAAGAAGAAAAAGAGTATTAAATTTTAATCGAATTGAGTCTAGAATTTGGAATGTTAAATGGCTTGAAACTTTAGTTGACTTTTACTTAATTAATTATAAACCAAAACTCTTACTTAAAATATGGTAATCCTTTTTTCACCGAAACACAACACAACACTCACTACACACACGCACACACTCCACTTAACTTCGCTACCCCTAATTTCCTAATGATCTTCTCTCCTCGCTGTCCCGTCGCTCGTCCCTCCTTTTCCGTCTCCCACCTTGGATGATTGATGGCTCCTCATTGGTTGATCACCGATAGGGTGTGTGGCTTAAAGGTTGTTCGCACAGTTCTTGGAAACATACCCTACCGGGACTGTCTTTGCTCTCGTCAGCTGGGAAAGGACAGATGAAAGACGATCTAACGGAAAGCTTCACTTCGTTCACACCAACGGAATGACACAGTGTAATGTGAACGAAAGAATTAAGTTATCCGAGATCGGTGGGATAGAAAGACGGACGCAGACAGAGACAAAGAATAATCTTGTCCGACTTTTGTCACTTAGTTACAATATATATATATATATATATATATATATATATATATATATATATTGTAACTAAGTGACAAAAGTCAGACAAGATTGTTCTTGTCTTTATATATATATATATATATATATATATATATATATATATATATATATATATATATATATATATATATATATATATATATATATGAACTTTATATTACCTGCAAATTTAGAGCTTTATGCCATAAAGATTCACACCAAAATTCAACTAATTTAAAACCTCTACGGTCAAGTTAAAATTGGATAGTTGAAAAGAAATTAAGAGTAAATTGGTAGTTTTGATTTTTTGCATTATTAATGTGATATTTTAGTTTGCCTCTTAGACAGAAAAATTATGTAATTTAATACTTTACATATATCATATCATACATAAGCTGATAAGAAACATATGTATTACGATATCGAGGAGATTTTTATTTTATAATACTTTGCTTTTATTTTTTATTGAAGTATCGCTTCTGAGTTTATTGGAATAAAGAATATAACTTAGTCACTAAGTTTGTAAATAATCATTTAATTTCATTAATCAATAAATTCAAATAATCATTGAATTTATCGATTCAACTATGTTTTCCAACCTAGATTTGTTTAATGGACCTGGGTCGTAATTGAAACTCATAATAATTAACAGATAAGAGCCACGTGCTCTGTTTAGAATTTTCACTTAATCACTTTTTAAGACACCAACGCTACCAGGGCTAATTTTAAGGCGAATATATGAAGGGTGAGTGTAGAAGGGTGATATAATTGGTTGCTGTCTAAGATTAGCTTGATCTTTGGTCAGTGTTACAATAGCCAAACAACAATGACAGCTCGGTCCAATTTCGAACCATTTAAAAGCTACCAACTTTTCTCAGGATTGGCAACCTTCAGATTCAAAGGCGAGCACTATAACCAGTCGGCTACAAAGCCAATGTTACTTGCTCCGTGTTTCATTTCCTTTCAAAATATCGAGTAGATGCTAAAATTCTCCAGCACATGTTTATGCATATAGCATCAGAGCATTATACCTTTATTCATTTACACACCGATTTTCTATACTGAATTACACCAGCCCCTGTGTATATGTATATATTATTTTATACCTTACACAATATATTTATAAATATTTTACTATTCTATTTAAATAATTTTGCTATTAGCTAGTTTTTTCCACTAATGTACAAGAATGTGCACGTTAATGTACGAGAAAGGTTTTCGGTGAACAGTATACTGTACAACGTAAACGCATGCCAGCGTGAAATTAAGTTTAGACAACCGTGCTCCAGAGAATGCGGAGGAACAAGAACCACATACTCGAAGTTAACTAGGATACTTAATGCTATATATTACTTGAATAGATAGTTGATTAATCCTAAATAAAATCTGTTTCTCATTTGAAAAAATGTAAATTTAGTTTGTTGGTACAGTACTTGATTCTATTTCATTTTCAATTTTAATACGCTGGAAGTTTACATTTGAGTTCGTTTCATTAACTCCAGGACAAATTAAGTAACAGACAAGCACTCCAAACTTACGAAAACCCATCTTTACAATGTAGTGTCCATAATTCGAATAATTTTTAATTATTATTAAATAATTAATTAGTAAATTAGTTTAGTTTAGTTTAATGCAATACTATAATTTAGGAGAGCTAGAGCAGAAATACTGATGTACAATATCAAATCTTACTGGAATTCTAAACTGTTTCAGAACAAACAATCTTTTAAATCTCCATTGTTCTCTGTAGAACGCTCTTGAGTTGCTCTGATAAACTTAGTTTTAATAACGAAAGCTGCTTATGGCTGTGTTGTCATAGGGATTTTGTACCAACAGTTACAATGAATAAATACATCCTATGACAAGAGACTTGCTTACTGAGCGAATTTTTAATGGAATGTCGTGATTTCAATCAACCACAATTTTTTTACACCAAATAACAATCCTCACATGAAAAAGTTTATGTTATTTATAATTAATACGAAAGAGTAACGGAAACGTATCCAATTAAATGTGTCGCGCAAACTTAATTTGTCAGCAAATATAGAAAATAGTTAAAACCCGTTATGACTAATCAGTGCTTTAAGTCATAATAATAGTGATCAAATAAGATTAACAAGTACCATGTTATTGGAGCATAATAATGTCTCATACAAATGCTATAGGAATAAGTGAGTTTGAATCATCAAGGAATTAAATACAAATTTTAGTAAGTCCAATCAGATAACAATACACTAAGTTTGTGACATGTGTTAACATTTACCAATGAATGGAAAATAAAATTTTATAATTCAAGAAATCTTAAGCGTGTTGGGTGCTGTTAATTGGTGAGCGTCAAAGTATCCCACAATAATCGGAAAAATGTTTCTTAATCTAACTAATATGACTTTCCTTAAGTGTTTGGATTTTTAGTAAGGAATTGATATTTTACAAAGTGTCTTCTACCTCTAATCCATCAGAAACATCTATAATACTGAATGTAACATTGAAATAGCTATTTTGTAATAAGAGCGTAAAGTATGTCATTGCCACTCGAGACTTGTAGAGATGGCCGCACGAAGCGTCAGCTGAGTGCGGCCAAACAATTCGAGAGCGGCAACGACTATTTGCGCTCGTAATACACACAAGATTTTTCCTACCAACATAATTGTTACATATTACATGTTTTATTGTATACAAAATATCATTTAGATTATTTTTTGTTTGTTTGGAACATAACGTTAACTATCAAACATAACCTCAAACTAAAAAATAAGCAATTACTAAACGACATCAATGAATAACAGCTGTAGCAAGGTTTGTAATAACAGCTGATTTAAAATTGCTTTTTGATCTAGCGTGCGGTAAAGAATCATTGCCGCTCTAGAGCGGGAAAGAAACGGAAACCGGAAATGAACTGTTTTGCATAGGGGTTAGAAGAGTGGCAATGCAATTATTTCCATGCAGTGGTAGGAAAAATAACTTTTCACATAAAGCGCTGGAAAGAATCAGCTAAATTAGATTTTCATAAAATAAAGTATTTTTCCTTTATTATTCTGGAGAACAATCATACATTTAGGTAGTTCCTTGGGAGCGTTTACGTGCAAAGCCCAAGGATGTTTCTTCATTTATCACGTTATTATTATTGAACACAAAATAATAATAACGATAGTTTAATTAATAAATATTTAAATTAAATAAAACGTGACTTGATAAACTTGCAACGTAGCGCTTGCAACTTGCAACGTCACAACGTGGTCGACACGTTGGGTCGATTATCATCATAGCAAATAGAATATTATTGCTATGATGCTATTTTTGTAATGATATAATATGATCCTGTTCCTGATGATATGTGAAATCATTACCCGCAGTACCCGCAACTTCGGATTTGTATTCCCATAAGATAAATGTTAAATTTGAAACATACATTACGCTTTTGATTTTAATCGACAAAGATTCATCTTTATGTTATTTAAAGGAAATTTTAATATCTAGGGCAAGGAATCTAAAATAATTTTATTTTAGATTTCTTGATCTAGGGGACTTCGAAATAAATATCATGATTTATGATTTTATGATTTATGAGATTTAACTACTGATAAAATGCGTCCATTTTCGAAAAAAAGTTTTTTGAATACTTCGTTGTTTATTAATCAATAATATAAAATTTTAAATTCATGGGGCCCTAGGTATCAAATTTTTTTAAACGGCATAAAGATTATTTTTTGACAAATTTTAAAGGCGTAGCGAAAATTTGAAATTTAACATTAGCCTCATGGGAATAATATTACAAGATGGCGGGTACTGCAGACTCTTAAAACTAGTGCCTTGAACGTCACACCAAAACTCGTTTTTAAGAAAATACATACAGTATAAATCAAATATAACGTGCCGATGGGCAAAATTACACCATAAATATTACAGTTAGGTGAGAGTTCAGTAAATTTTAAATTTATATCATGAGCTGCTGACCCCCGCACACCAAAAATTAAGGGTCCGGTCTACCTGAGCCCGAACAACAATGCCGAATGCCGCCTCGCGGCCGTAGCGCTAGGCAAGTTTGATGGCTGCAGAGGTTTACGGGGATCGTGTTTTAAAATTGACAAATTAAGATAGAGATTGACTCTTAACTTTTTCTAAAAGTAGAAAAAATGATCTCGTCGGCTCTTTTTTTAGAATTTTAAAATAACATTTCTAATTTCAGTTATAACTATCTATAATCATGTGTTTTTGGGTTTTACAAATGCAGAGGTTTACGGGGATCGTGTTTTAAAACTAACCACTTAAGATGGAGATTGGCTGTAAACTTTTTCTAAAAGTAGAAAAAAGGATCTAGTCTTCTATCTTTTTAGAATTTTAAAATAAAATTTCTAATTTCAGCTATAACTGTCTAAAATCATCTGTTTTTATCGATGTTAACTGACGTTTTCCATTACTTTTGATGAAACTACCAAAGTGAGATTACCAAAGTGTAACCAAGAAAATTTAGCACCGTTACTCTTCTTTAATATGACACCTTAGTTATAGCTCTAGGCTGCATTTAGCCGAAGATAATAGGATTCTAAAAAACCCTTGCATTTGCATCGAGAGAAAAAGATGATTTTAGTCAGTTATAGCTAAAAGTAGAAATTTTATTTAAAAATTCTATAAAGATAGCCAAATAGATCATTTTTTCTACTTTTAGAAAAAGTTAAGAGCCAATCTCTATCTTAATTGGTCAGTTTTAAAACAGGATCCTCGTAAACCTCTGCATCTATAAAACTTGCCACTTACTTGAGAAAAATAGATGATTTTAGACAGTTATAACTGAAATTAGAAATTTTATTTAAAAATTCTAAAAACACAGAAGACAAGATCCGTCTTTGTACTTTTATAAAACATTAAGAGCCAGTCTCTATTTTAATCAGTTATTTTTGAAACACTATTCCCGTAAACCTCTGCATTCTTAAAACTCGCCTAGCGCTGCAGCCGCGGCCGCGAGGCGGCATTCGGGCTCGGGTAGACCAGAGCCTTAAGCTCAAGCTTCTTCAATACATAATGCACAGAAAAAATAGTGAGTTTAACTCAACTTAAACTACTCAATTTTAAGGTAATTTATTCCTCCGGTTATCAGCCGCAACAATGAGTTCGTCCATTAGGTTAATTTTCCTTTATTACTTTTTCTCAAGTGGAATTTCTCACACTGTTTTTAATGTTGCTCTGTGCACTTATAGGCTATATTGACCTATTTGCTTCGTAATGTTTACCAAAACAAGAACATTCCAAAAACAAATTTCTCATAAGATATATGGAATTATAAAACCACTAAAGCGAGGCCCTCTATTAATTTGGTAAAACCGTGTCTCAGGGAACGCATGCCATAAAGGAGGAACGATGCCATATATAAGCTTCAACCATATAAGCTTTACTAATTATGGAGTTTCAGTGACAGAAGTTTCAATATACAGCATTATTAAAAAAGAATGGTGCAAAAGTAAGGTTGATTCATTTGTTGCAAAATCATAAAAACAGAATAAAACTGTTTCTTATATCAACAAGTTTTAATTTACATTAAAATATGTATTACAAATGCTCAATGTGAGCTCCATTAGAAAGTCTGCAAATACCCAAGCGAAATTCCAACTCAGCCCAGATATTCTATAGCATTTCCTGGGTTATGGACTCAACGGCTTCTGTTATTCGGTGACATAATTTTTACCGGGTTTGGGGCATAGGAGGACAGTACACTTTGTCTTTGATAAACCCTATCAAGAAAAAAAATCATATGGCGTTAAGTTAGGCGATCTTAATTAAGACTTTAAGACATGCACCATTCTTTTTTAATAACCCTGTAGTATTCTTTTCACTGCAAGTAATTTGTAAGCAAGAGAACGAAACATAGTTAGGATCAAGGCAATTAGGATGGTTAGGATGATATGGTTCTTAAATCCTGAACAGAGAAAATTTGTTCAGAAAAGTCTTCACTTGAAAGTGATATACTCGTATCATGAGCAAATGGCATATTCTACATATATTTGGCAGAAAGAGTTCCATCAGTTATTTAAATTTCCAACCCTGCTTTTAAATTTAAATGGAGTAATTCTGATGGTCTCCTTTCTGTTGAAATATGTCTAGAATTATCATAACGGCCTTCAACGATGAAAACACTCTGTTTAAAGGACCTGATATTTTGTGTCAAGTATTCCAGTTTCATCGTTTGTCTTCAAGGGGTAATGCGATTCATCTATCTCTCATTAGAATGTTTGTCCGTTTATCGTATAAAAGGTGTTATTATTTCTTTGGGTTGAAGTTTCATTGCCTCTCAATTACGGGGTCCAAATTAAAGTGAAAACACTAAATACGAGTAATTTCAAACAATTAATTATTTAAGTAATTTTGCGTAGTTTGGGATTAATTTATATTATATTGAAAATTGAAATAACGTAAGCACAAGAATTCCTTAGAAAAAAAAGAATAAACTACTTACAGTATTATGAGTAACTATTGTTATTTCGTTGTGTCGCAGAAACGCCAGTTTTACTTTTTTATACCAGCATGTCATAAATTAATACTTTTGAAAGTAGATTTTAAAATAAAATTTTCCCTTTTTCCGCTATGCAGGTTTGTTACTATAACAGTGCAATTTGTTGCTGAAAAATTACTTTAAATAAAAAAAAACCTATGATGAATGAAGGTAGTTATTACGAGTCTACAAAAACAAAGGGATGTCCGCCACTAATGAGATGCCCCCAGAAACACGTAAACTCAAAATGGCTTCACCTGATTGAAAACAGCCTGAGCCGTGACCGGCATGCGCAACTGTGCCTCTGAGCTCACTGGCGAGGCCGGGAAACACAACAGGAAGAAAAATGGGTCATCATTATATAGGGTAATGAGGCGGGAGGATGTCATGTTGGTAAAGCGAATCTCAAGTCTGCTCAATCGAACGAGTTCAATTCAGTATAACGATAAATCTACGAAATTCTTAAATGAAAAGGAACTATTTCGTAACTATTTATCATGCATGTTATTTTTGTAACCTAAATTAAAAACGTTATTGCATTAGGAGAATGTATGGATAGTGGTAGTACTATTGGTTATGAAGCATCATGATTTTGCTTTATGATTTGTGACGCATGATTTATACGTCACATTTGTAACAAGCATTTGAAAGGAATGTGATTCAAATAAAATTATTGGATTATGAGTCAAGAGATGTGTCAAGAAGCTCTATAGTATGCCCCATTGAACAATCAAATTATTAAGATTTATTATAATAGTTGCAATGCCATCCTAGATTTTGTTTTCAAATTTTAGGAAAACAAATGTTACAATAATTATAAGTTACAATAGCTTAGGTATGCATAGGCGTCATTTGGGGGGGGGCAAGGGGGGGCAGTTGCCCCCCCAATAATTTTGGTGATTTTTTTAAAATTGAAAATTAAAATGTTAGGTTATGTAATATGGTGAAATATTTGTATATAACAAGTATAAACTTCTGAATCAGACTTTAACAAAATGTCTACTTTAAATTATTTACATAAAACTCTTAAATTGACTCATTCTGCAATCGTCATCTTTGCAGGAAGTCCCATCTCACTCACGTCTGTTTAATTGTTAATCCTCCGGTCTACCTGAGCACGAACGACGTTACCGAGTGCCGCCTCGCTGCCGTAGCGCTAGGCGAGTTTTGATGGATGCAGAGGTTTACGGGGATCGTGTTTTAAAACTAACCAATTAAGATATAGATTGGCTCTTAACTTTTTCTAAAATTAAAAAGACGGATCTCGTAGGCTCTGTTTTATAATTTTTGAATAAAATTTCTCACCTTAGCTATACCTGTCTAAAATCATTTGTTTTTCTCGATTTTTAACTTAAGTTTTCCATTAGATTTGATAATACTACCAAAGTGAGATAAATAAAGTGTAAGAAAGGAAATTTAGCACCTTTATTCTTCTTTGATATGACACATTAGTTGTAGCTCTCGTATCTCTAGGCTGCATTTAGCAAATGATAACTGGGTTCCAAAAAACTCTTGCATTTTCATCGACAAAAACAGATGATTTTAGACAGTTATAGCTAAAATTAGAAATGTTATTTAAAAATTCCAAAAACAGAGCCGAAGAGACCTCTTTACTTTTAGAAAAGTTAGCCAATCTCTATCTTAATTGGTTAGTTTTAAAACACGATCCCCGTAAACCTCTGCATCTATAAAACTTGAAACTAGAGAAAAACAGATGATTTTAGACAGTTATAACTGAAACTAGAAATTTTATTTAAAAATTCTAAAATCAGAGAAGACGAGATCCGTCTTTCTACTTTTATAAAAAGTTAAGAGTCAATCTCTATCTTAATTAGTTAATTTTAAAACACGATTCCCGTAAACCTCTGCAGCCTTCAAATTCGCCTAGCGCTACGGCCGCGGCATTTGGTAACATCGTTCGGGCTCAGGCTCAGGTAGACCGGAGCCTTGCCTTGGTTAAACATAACCTCTTTCGTGTGAAAAGGTAGATATAGTACTTTCGCTGATGTCCGATGTTTACACTTTATAGCTGTTTACTTGAAAATCAATCAATTTCCTTACTGATGGGTAATCAAATGTGAAATTTACAAACTTTACGAACTTGTAGGTCCCCTCTTTTTAAATGGATAATTTTAGAAACAACTTCACGCCGAGCTTAATCCAAAGGCATTAAAATCAAAATATATTGAAAATTGTGGGAGGAGTTCCATGTACAAAAACCCGTATCACGTATTAAATATGTATAGATGTTTTTTGTAAATCATTACTTATCTTTTTTTGAATACTTAGTAATTTTTTACCTTTCTTGTCCTCAATAGCAATTTAGGTTATGTATAATGGGCAATGTAAGTATACCGTGGCTGTACTGATCCTACCAAACAATAGTTAAATGATATTTTTGTTCCTTATACTGCGGACTGCAAAGGTGCCTGGTCAAAACCTAATTTTTGATAAAGATAAAACAATGCATTTTACCATATGTAGGTCTATGAAGTTTTAGTCTATGTATCCGACTGTAAAATTTTAGAGTTGTAAATAATATACAATAAAAATAACTAAATAGTTATAAAATGATGTTTTTTTTGTATTTTTATTTCAACGATTTAGTATCCACTAACCAATTAAATTCATTAAAATTTTTAAGGTGTTTTATATCACAGTAGCCACTGGCAGTCCCTGAAGAATAATGACTTTCTACATATAGAAACATGTTATATAATCAAATTTTACATGCATTAGGCTATTGTTTTCATGGGTTTGTGAGATTATATTATAAGTTCACAGTTTATGGACAGCTTAGTGTCACAATGTAAACTTAATTAGCTTTTATTGACAGTTTTTAGCGAAATTTAAGATGTTTGGCGTATTTGTGGGAAGGGGGGAGGGGGTATGACCTTATGAAAATCTTGCCCCCCCAATCAGAATGCTGAAATGACGCCTATGTAGGTATGTATAAGTTATTCTCAATAAATCATGTAAGGATTAGAGTTTGCATTGCAAGTAAAAACAATCCATTTTTAAAATAATAAAAGTAAATAAGTAAATACATTGCAAGTTTTAAACCTATTCTGTGAAATTTTCCAGATGCATGATTCGCCCTAAAATAATTCTACCACAGAATAATGTCACCGTTGTCCAACGATATTAAATTTGTACTTATTAATACAAATTTCAAATAATAGTTAACACTACAAGGATCGAAAGTGTTCTGTTCTTTTCTGTAGAAAATGATGGTTTACGAAAACCGCGAAGCCAAGCTCGAAAATGGGAATAAGCACAGACAATTTTTTTTCGCTCCGAGTAATGTACAAGGTTTTTCATCATAGTCTACTGCAAATACATTTATACTATTAATATACTCTAAGACGAGTAAGGTATTTATATGTATGTATGTATGTATGTTTGCAAACGGATCTCAAAAACGGTTCGAACGATTTTCTTCAAACTTTGCAATGCAAACAGCTTAGTTCTGTATAGAAATAATATAAATACAGGCCTCTATGTCAGAAAAAATCTCATTCCTTTATAATCTTTTATTGAAATTTTAAAATTTTTTACTTTGGTCTTATGGCGTTAAAAATAAAAACAAAGAAATAATGGAAACAGCTGACTCAACTGTCAAAGTGAGTCAGTAGCCTAACAGGCTACGTGTTCCAGTATAAACATGTGGTTTTGCATCGCAACCAGTTACTAAATTAATAAATGGTACTATTGTATGATAAAGATTATGAAGGTTCTTAAATTGGCTCACCTGCACGGATCACTACTGATCAAGGTCGTCAGTTTGAGTCCGCTCTATTTCGTGCTCTTGGCGGTACATTTGGTTCAGAGCGACATCGAACCTGCAGTTATCACCCCTGTGCTAATGGCATGGTCGAGCGGTTCCATCGGCAACTCAAGGCTGACCTTATGTGCCATCCCGGTTCATCATGGCTGGAGGCTCTCCCTCTCGTCCTCCTGGGAATTCGAAGCGCCTTCCGCGAAGACTTGCAAGCGTCATCAGCAGAACTTGTATATGGACAGCCACTGCGTTTGCCTGGTGAATTTTTCGTTCCTCGAGAAGGTACAGCATGTCAGGAAGACCCCTCGGATTATGCTGTCCGCCTTCGGAAACACCTGTCATCTGTCCGTCCAGTGCCTGCCACTAATCACTCCAGGACAAAGTATTTCGTACACAATAACCTTGACAAGTGTACCCACATATTCCTGCGGGACGACACCGTGAGACGTTCTCTCCAGCCGCCGTATATGGGACCCTACCCCGTTGTCCAACGAGATGGCAAGACTATGACCATCCTGCAACGAGGAGTGAAAGTACGAGTGAGTTTGGACAGGGTCAAACCGGCCTGGTAGCCGGACGGAAGGTCCGGGCTTCAGAAATGACCTGGAAATTTGTTACCTGTTTTGACGGGGCGGACACAAGGTCGAACCTCTAATGGCAGATCGTGCCCGGACCTAACGTCCGCCCCTGCGTTCGCCGTTTGAGACTGTTTGACGAGGGTTGACAGGGACATAGGTGTCTTCATTAAATGAAATTTTGTTAAATATTGTAGGCCTACTATGAAAAACTGTACATTAATTTTGAAGTGAAAATGCAATAAAACATGTTATACTCATTACATCTCCTGAACAGAGTCTTAAATCGTAAAATATGAATGATTTCTGATTATCACCATGTTCAAAATCCAGAGGGTAGGAAAATAACATGTGATTAACAATACACGCTCAATACGGATAGGCCTAATGTTATTCTGGATCGTGATAAATATTGACAGTATTGTTAACTAACTGTGCTTGACCTTACACAGTCAATATAGATCAAACATCAATATTCGACTTAAAATACTCAATCCGTATCGTGATCCATGATCCTAATTCAATGATTCCTTTTATATATTTATATTGTGTTAAATTAATAGTTAGATTGATTTTTGTCATAATTTTACATTGAATTGTTGTCTTTTATATTTTGGTATGCAGCGCTTAAAAAATACAAGAAATCATTTTGTTTCAATGTATAGGCCTAATATTGTATTGTTATAGACTATATTGATTCACGTTATGTTTTCATTTATATTTTTGCATAAGATTGTTAAATTTGTTTTTAAATGTATACATCAGGCCTTCCTGAGAAAGTATTTAGATTTTTAAGTAATAAAAAACATATGTTCTTAGATGTATTCGATTTCTTTATCCTAGTTCAAGATGACCATAAAATAGACAGCAGAAAATATATTTGTGTTGCGAAATAAACTATAGCCCGTTTTTAACATATACATAAATAAACATTGTCAAAGATATTCCACCTAATAAGGACCGCTTAGAAATGAAGAAATTCAACTGTAGTTTAGAAATGATATGGCTACATTTTCAACAAGGCATAGGTTTGGGTTACAAACATACAGCTGGTTTGGAGTTACTGCTGTAAGAAATTATAGTAATTAAAACGTTATAAAAGTATATGGGACGTTGTTAAAGAATATCTGGTACTGTAAAATGTTTTCACGAGCTTATTTTTTAAAAATACATTTCAATATGCCAATCGTCTCTCCCTCACCCTAATATTCAGGAGGAGGATCAAGTTAAAAAAAAAAAAAAAAAAAAAAAAAAAAAAAAAAAAAACATACTGTACTTTAGCGGCATTTTAAAAATTAACAATTTACATAATGATTTTTTATGATTATGATGGTTTGTTCAACAAAATAATATAAATAATATATAAACTAAATTAGCAAGTTCAAACATGCTAATCAATAAGGCTGTGGTAAACCAGTTAAAAACTGCCCATAAACCAGGTCCTAACGAGGCCGTGTTGTTAAAGGAGTGATTTGGGTTCAAGTTGATCTAAATTTAAAAAAGTATTGTCAAATCAAGCAATGTAGAAATGTAGATACAAACAATGCTTTCCGAGGCTCTCTTTATTTTATTTTTAGCCTACTATTTTACTTTAAAATTAACTTTCAAAGCAAATTTTCACTCTCTATACAATATTGTTACTCTTTCAGTTTCACAGTATTGTAATACTAGTCACAAATAAAAAGCCTATAACTTTGTGACGATGGAAATCTAAAACACGGAACACTTTATGTGAACCACGGAGAGAAGTTGCGTGCGCCACGGTGACCAGTGTTAAATCCGCCTACCTGCTTTTCACAGGGCGGACGTTAGGTCCGCTTACTAATTAGGGTCCGGGGTTTGACCTTCCGTCCGCCCCTGTCATTTTTTTTGTACAATCGACGATTGAAGGGATTACCCTCGGACCTTCCGTCCTACAATCAACCGGCCTATACCCTGATGGAAAATGACATGTCTTCCAAAATTTTGAAACCTTCGACTCCAGATCAACCAATCATTCCGTGTCAAGTGCCACCCTCCAATAAAGAAGACACACCGTACAAGACGCGCTCATGTGTTTTCACGTGTTTCACGTGTTTTCACTGAGACGTGTGCTCAGGTCGCGTCGTCAAATTTAAAACCCCCTGACTTCCTGTCTCCGTGGGGGGCTCCTGTGGGAACACATGTTATGTTACCTAGCAACGGTTTTTGTTCAGAGAAAGATTTTGTTTTGATTTTTGTTGGGAGAATAGATTAGATTGACCTGTTACATCTTGTGACTCAATAAATGAATTTTCCTGTAATAGTCGTCTCGTTATTCCCTCTCCCAAAAATTTATCATTTTTTTTAAATCGTACTTCATAATACTGATTATGAATGTTACGCTAAATAAAAGTCATGTAAAAGTATAAAACAACCAATAAATTTGTAAAATTTCATTGGAATTCGAAAACAAAAGCATAAGTAAGAATGATAAAAACAGCTGTTAACTAAATAATATTAGAATTAACTCAATAATATTACAATCCACGTGTTACGGATTTATACAGGGTGAGTTTCTTAAAGTGATCCAATAGCTAACTTTTTTTTTTAATTTGACAGTATACTTATTATGGGGGATCCCCTTTACTTTTTTATTCTGGTTTCAGATATGTATTTCTCTTTTCAAAAATTCCCGCCATTTTTCCAATATGGAAGCCAACTTTAAAATTTCTTATGGAACACCCTACATTTTATGGTGTTTTTGAAATTTCCATGTTATTTTAAGACTTTTTTATTCTTTGTCATTTTTCTCTAAACCTAACTGTTAGGGAGCTAGAGGCAATTGAAGTTCATTTTTAGTTCCGTAAGAATAACATGGGGCAAACTTTATCTGCCCATATCTCCGAAACCATTGATAAAAATAAAAAATACTCAAGAATAAAAATGTCTTAAATTGATGTTTTAAAAACATTTTTTCATAATAACAAAAACTTTTTTTGCAAATTTTATATTTTGTCCGCCATATTGGAAAGAAGTTAATTTATGAGTAAATGATCATTTTTATTAGTGAAACGTTCTTAAAACATCGATTTAAGACATTTTTATTCTTGAGTATTTTTTATTTTTATCAATGGTTTCGGAGATATGGGCAGATAAAGTTTGCCCCATGTTATTCTTATGGAACTAAAAATGAACTTCAATTGCCTCTAGCTCCCTAACCGTTAGGTTTCGAGAAAAATGACAAAGAATAAAAAAGTCTTAAAATAACATGGAAATTTCAAAAACACCATAAAATGTAGGGTATTCCATAAGAAATTTTAAAGTTGGCCGCCAGTAGTTAGATTTGGTCACTTCTGGCACAGGTCAGCTGCCCCGGAAGCCACGTGCCGGGGCACATAGCTTCCGGTCGTATATTAAATGAGGGGAGGTATGCATAAATTAAAAGTTAGTTCAAAACTGAAATTCAACTTGATAATTGGGTTACGGAAAGTATGTCAAGGTCATCCCGAGTAAGTTTTAAAAAAGCCTATCCCGCTACCACAGGAAATAGTTCTGAGAGTTTAACTACCCGGTGATAGCGGGATAGGTAGATTTAAGTTTTGAACTTTATTCGTAAAAACAGATACAATCAATGTGCAAAAACAAATACAATCAATGTGCAATACAGGTTGAATTTTTGTGATGAAATACGGAGTTGTAAAAGCAAACGCCGACGACGAGGATGAGGTAAAGGCAGAGTCCCCAGATGACGTATTTGACAAGTTTGAAGAAACGTAATATCTCGAGTTGGTTTTCCCGTTCTAATTGCAAACGTTTAATTTCCAATTTCAATTTTTCTTCTTTCATCTTTTCCTCTTCCATTCTTGTGACGAAGGAAACTTCATCCATCATATCCATCATTAGTGTTGTTTTTTGGTGCTTGAAATTTTGAAACAAGTGATGTTGATAGTTCAAATGTTGGAGACGGAATGAGAAGTGAAAGCAAGGAACGTTAGTTAAACGAAGAAGTGGTGGGGGGAAGTTGAATTACAAAGAAGTGGTGGGGGAAGTTGAATCACAAAGAAGTGGTGGGGGAAGGAGGTTGCTCACCATTTGCTTCCGTACTTGTTGTTGTCGTGTCTGATTGTAGAGGTGTAAGTGGAGTAAGATTCAGCAAACTATCTTCATCAGAACTTTCAACCTTATCACAAATAGGACAGGCGTAAGTTATTTCCAGATTCATTTTAACAGTGTTGAATTTACTAACAATTTCGTGTAAAGTATTAAATATTTCTTGCAAATCTTCTTTAGAATTTACTTCGAAACTAGAATTCATTCGTGCCAACGGAGAGTTGTTCATCGTGCGAGAGTCGGCGATTGAATGAAGATCGGAGTTTAGGAAGGAGGCTTATTTGTTGGTGAGCATGAGCTTGTGACCAAGTAAATAGCTAAGTTCCTCTTCTTCGTCTTTTAATTCAATTATACTAACTGAATTAGTTGTTTCGTCTTCCTCACTCTGTGATGATGACGATGAAGAAAATAACTCACCAGGATTTAAATATTTAACCACAATTCTGAACCATCTCATAGGATATTTGTCCATGATAGAAAGTAAATTTTGAAACACTTCTTCCATCTCCTCCCTCTCAGTTATTATATGTTCAAACTTGATAAATTTTGCTTCCATGTTGTTAGTTAGAGTGTTGGAAGTGAAATGATTTAAAGTTTAATATAATATTAAATAAAAATTCCAACCGGTAGTGGGGGAAATCTCAAGGTCATCCAATTGAAGTTTTAAAAAAGAGTGTATAACTGAAATTACACATTCGATGGTTCTACAGGAT
This sequence comes from Neoaliturus tenellus, assembly GCA_030545055.2. Taxonomy (NCBI): domain Eukaryota; kingdom Metazoa; phylum Arthropoda; class Insecta; order Hemiptera; family Cicadellidae; genus Neoaliturus; species Neoaliturus tenellus. The sequence goes on from CM061532.1 coordinate 125,641,642, forward strand.
CGGAATACCAATCTGATCTGTATTTACATCTTTTTATCATATGTGTACAAAAATCATCTTGATGAGACTTGGTGCGTTGACAATGAGCTAGATCGAGAGGATGAAATTTGAAACATCTTTGAGGACAGCATGTATGAAAATATCTTGATTTGTAAAATTTGAAAGTTCGCAATTCCGGTGGCGGTAGTTGTTTTGTTTTGCACTTGCAGTAACAAGATCCAAAAAATTCACATTTAGTGCAAGCTAACCCGTCCACCATCATTGGTCCTAAATCTGTACACTGTTGTTCACAACAGTAACGAGGTTCGTACTTGTACTTTTGTTCTTCCATGTTGACGCTGCTGAGTCCAGTGAAAGAATAAGAGTGTATAGTGTTGAATAGTCAGTTTTATGTACTACAAAAAGTGGTGGGGGGTAATTTCAAGGTCATCCAAACGAAGTTTTAAAAAATTATACCTTACTAATGTAAGGAATGTTTATACTTAAGAAGTTTATTTCTGTTTATCTTCTTCAGACTTTGTCTGTTTCTGTTTGTTTTCTTCAGCCTTTTTCTCTCTCTCCGCTTTAGCCATAGCGATAAGTTCTTCAGTCGATAGTGGATGTACTTCAGGAAATTTTAAAATTAATTTAGCTTGATATCCTTCTTTAGTTAATATATTTAAATCTTCAGTCATTTGTTTAACGGTGTTGTAATCTTTTCCATAGATTTTTCCATCAAGTTCGATCATCATTCTGTATAACATCTTTAAAATTAGGTGTTGACGCAGCGAGAGTCGGGAAGCGAATGATTAGTTATACAAGTATCATTCCCTTTTTATCAACTTGACATTGATCACGTGATTCCTTAGTTTTATTTGTTAAAAGTTATTTAACATTGGTAATACTTGTGGAACTTGATGTTATGTTGACCAGTCGGTGATGAAGATGTTGTAGGTTGTGTTGAAAGAAATACTTCATCATCACAGTATTTTGTTTTAGTAAACATCCTTACATTAGTAGCACTAACATCAACAGTTAAGTGATAACCACCGGTAAGTAAAACTCGCATTTCGTTGGTTAAATCTTCAAGTTGTTCAAAACTCGTAATGGTGTTGGTATCGTAAGATGCACACTTGACCTTTAGGGACATGTTGAAGTTTTGTATTTAGTTATAGAGAGCGAGATGTGTACGGTACGAAAGGTAGTCGTAGACTGATGAATTTCACAAGTTGATTTTCACTTTTATTATCACACAAAATTGGGTCAAGGTCATCCCGTGGAATTTAAAAAAAAAAGCAACATATTGCTATGTACAAAGACATAACAATATGTTGCTTCTTTTATTTTTTTTTTTTTGTTTTATATCATCTTTATTGAGAAACCATTACAAACATATATATTTACAAAGTTATGTACAAACTAGTTAGTAGTAGGTGTTACATGAATAGTTAGTTCAGTTGAGTTGTTTCCACTCGGTCCGTGTGAAACTAAATAGAGTGCGCCAGGTTGAATAACTCGAAGATCTTCATTTTGTAGAAGTTGTACAAACCGTTTCGGTAGGAAGATTTGAAACTTCGGTTCGTCACCAACTGTATACGGCGCCTCGCTCAATGTGCAATTAATAGCATCACCAACTGAAGTGTCCATCTTCTTGATTGTATGTATGATGTAATGTTTTTCTTCTTTTAGTTCAGAACATCTCTTCGTCGGTAAGATTGTTGATTTTGAATGAGCGTTGAATTGATCAACCAAATTTTGAAGAAAGTTCTGCGATGCCATCTTGATGTTATTGTTAATCTTCTTGTTAATCTTCTTGTTAATAATAATGTCCGTCGGAGATGTTGTCTCTTCGGAGGTTCGAGTAATACTCATGCTGCGTCATGGTAGCGCTCTCACTTTTATTACCGACATTACCCCCACCATTCTGTTGAAGGAAATTATTCAAGCGGTAGGCATTCTTCAAAGCGCACTGTGACCTTCGATGTTTAAAACTCTTTGATGAAATACAAAGTTCATTGAAATAGCATTGGAAATCTCTATCTATTATTGCATTTATCACTTCGTTGCTTGTAAATGATTGTATCCAATTAGCTTTTTCCAATCCTCTTGTGTAGATAGTTTTGAACTCTTTGCAGTAATGATTCATAATGTGCGGCATCATGTTATAATTAATAAAACCTTCATCCCATCTTAAGTTGTGAAAATGTTTGTACAACCATTTGTTTGTAACTTTCGCTTTAGTTGTTAGTCTATTGAATGGTAATGGAGGTTTGAATAAGTAATGATAAACTACAGATGTGTTCATATCCAAAATTACTAATTCTTTTATAGTAAAATTTCCATCATTTCCTCGAAAAGCTTGAAATTCAATTATACCTTTTTTAACTTCCATTATATGTAGCGCATTAGAAAACGAAACCCGTTTGTTCATGATGAAGTCTCGTCAGCAACGGACTTGTATTACAAACACGATTGTTCTTCTTTAACTTCTTGCGCTTCTTCGTCGATATTAAAGTTGGTGTGATAGTTGTTCAATTGTCTCCACATATCCACTTCTTGAGGTATTCGATTAAAAATTGAAGTATCCACGGGACCGTATAAAATTGGAACGAAAGGTTGTCTGTCCAATGTATCGATTAGATAGTCTTTGATTATTGCACTTGAAAATATTAGTTGTTTCAAATATCTGGTGACGGGACCGGTAGTACAACTTAAAGTGTAAAATTCTTCTTTAGTCAAATGTAATTTTACATCATGTCTAGTTAAATCTCTGAAGCGAACCATTTGTCCCCCACGATGTTTCACTATATCAACTTCAATATTTGATTCCAATAAACTTAATCTTGTTCTTCTTCCAAATGTGTTGTTACTCAAATAACATTCCAAAAGATGTAAATGTTTCATAAATGATTCCCAAGAAGTTTCAGTGAATGTAACCATTTTATTTCCATGATTTAAAATAACAATCGGTGAATAATCCAATGATTTTAAAATTCTAACTGAAATACTTTTCGTCATGCATGATGAAATGGGGTAGAAAATCCGAAGAAATACTTCTGTTAAAATATTAGTTGTAATGTTAACTTCAACCTTTTTTCTTTTTACTTCTTTTTCAGCTTCTCCTTCTTCTTTTTCTTCTTCTCTCTTCTTATGTTTGTTAAACTTGAGGAACTCGTCCATTTCTCGTTCAACTTGTTTTTCTATATCTGAACTATTCTCATCCATTAGAGGTGTATTTCTTCTCCGTTAGTAGAACTCTTCTTGCGAACGATGTTTCCCATACGACGGTCGAATATAAAATGAACTTTCCACTCATGATTTTCTCTCTTTTATGTTTTTCGTGAAATCCTTGAAATTTATACAATCACATAAATGTTTGTTTTCAACTTGTTTTTCACAAACGAAATTCTAACCTCAAAAATTGAAGCAGATAATTCTAACCTCAAAAATCTGCAGTCGTTGTACTAATTCTTTTTAAAGTACATTCTTCACAATTCCGGTCAGCGGTGTGTAAGTAACTATTTTATCATGTAGAATTAGACAGTATGCTGAAGTTCCATCCGCTACTGGTTGTTCAAATTCCATTTCAATTTTTATATCCACACTTGATGATTTTACCGATTCATTTTGTTTTGAACAATCGATTACAATTATCGGAGCCTTGGAATAATACTGGTCAGGCGATAATAGTGGTGTATTAGTCTTTCCATAATATGACGATTGAAATCTTGCATACATATCGTATAAAATGGAAAAACGTTTTTTGCTGAACATGACATTCAAATTGTCATACGGAAAGAATTGAGAGTTTAAGAAAACTTTACAATTCTTTATTTTACAGTGATCAAATTGACCGGCATTTGCAGTGATAACATCTTTTCGCTTAGTTTGAAAACCGAGTATTATGTACCTTGCCCGTTCCAAATAAGTTGATGTCTTGACGGTCCATGTTTGTCGTTCTGTCTGAGGTAGTGTAGGATATTCATGGAATTCCCAACTTCGGAATGGCATCACAATATCACGGTCAGACTTTAACTTTCTCAATAATACGATTCTATGTTCATCGGCCAATCTTACATGAGGTACTCTCCAAACAACTTTATCCAATTGTAGTTGCCATTCCAGTTTATCTTCCGTAGTTGCAGGGTCTGCAAGTATCAAGTCCTTGTTAGTTGAAGATCTGAGTAATACCAATTCTTGTTTGACATTTATTATTATTCGTTTGTAATCTTCAGCGAATCCCAAAAGCAATCGTAAGGGTACATGAAAATCAAAGTGACCGTTGGAATCCGGTGTTATAGTGTCTTTATCAGGGGCAACCCATCCGGCGGTGACTATTGAATTCTTCTCATGCGGTGTTAATGATGTTAATCCTTTCAATGTCGTTGTTATACCAACCTTTTTTGTCGAATCAACTGTCACCCCTGATATCTCATATCTTATTTCATCAAAAAGATATGCCATCGGGTTATTTATAAAAGGAACTGTTGAAGCAGTTTTTCCACCCAATTTTAATACCCGTCCTTCAATGTACAAATAACTTTCACACGGTAATGTGTAAATATCTTGTTGTTGAATGGGAATCCTTATTTCATCGTTATTGTTTAATTTTGATGAAGTGTAAGGGTTGTGCGTGTGATATTCCTTCTCCCATAGTGTTTCGTCGAATGTCGGTCCTTGAGATATATCCAGGATATCCATCGTTGTTAAGTTTCAATCCAATCTTCTGTAGAAAACGAATGTTGTCCGATGTTAACTCTTCCAATGTCGAGGAGCTACTGAGCTCCCGACTCTTCCGTTGCGGTTTAAATGATAATCCCATGTTGACCTTTATGTTGCCGCTCTGATGTGTATCCGTATAGTTATCGTTTCTCCTCTAAAGTCAACACTAACACCGTCTTGATCCAATATGTTCAGTACGATGTCTGAAATGAAACTGGTGTTTAACGGTAGGTATATCAATAGTCCAAGAGCCAGCGACGATCTGACCTTCGTCATTTTATAAAACCTGAAAGTTTGCCTGTGTGTAGCCCTTATGGTAATATTAAACGATCCTCTATTAAGAAATTTGGATAATGGTTACTTTCAGAGTTGTGAGGTGTGAAAAGTGTGAAAATTGCACAAAAATTTCGTCATAGTATAAAAGCTGAAATTTACATATGTTACTCAGGACACTCTTAAAAGATGTATTCCTGGCTGTCAGACACTTTGTGCGGTTGCAAACCCTGTCTGACGGCCCTTAAAGTGTCGTGCAAAGTACGTCAGACTTCGTCATAAGTATAAAAGCTGAAATTTGCATATGTTACTTGGGACACTCCCAAAATACGTATTCCTGGCTGTCAGACACTTTGTGCGGTTGCAACCCCTGTCTGACAACCCTTAAAGTGCGGTGAAAAGTAGGTCAGACTTCGTCATTTTATAAAAGCTGAAATTAATATATGTTACTAGGGGCACTCCCAAAAGTCGTATTCCCGGCTGTCAGATACTTTGTGTGGTTGCAACCCCTGTCTGACAACCCTTAAAGTGCGGTGAAAAGGTCAGACTTTGTCATATCAAAGCTGAAATTTACGTACGGGTTGTTACAAAGGGAAATTCCCTCAATACCTTCCTGATTTCCCAGATTTTTTAAAAATCAGATGTTATTTTAACTACGCTATTAATATTAAAAGTAGTAAATAGCACTTATGGTAGTTTTGCTTCCCCTACTTGCTGTTGGAAGCGCCTTGTGTTATATATCAAATGTCAAAATTAGAATATTTGTTTACGAAAAAGCAAAATATTGACATAAAGTGACATAAGATATTAAACAGATGTAGTTATCCTCAGTGATTGTGATTGTTTAAATTCTTTACCGTGGGAGGATCGGGAAAAAATGGAATTCCCTATCTGCGTTTTGACCGCATATTTATTTTGAACATGGTATAATGAAGGGTAAACTTTTGTCAAATGATCATTTAAGTTACCACTATTGTTGAGAATTTTTATATTGTTAAAGGTGATTTGGTAATATATATATTTTAATTAAAATAATTGACAGTTGTAATAAAGTTTTAATGGAAAATTTTAACTTTATGTTGGCTGGAACAAAAACACTATCCCTCTCGTACCTAATACCTTGTCCTCATTGGAAACGTCTAATGAGTACAAACAACATAAAAACTATCACAATTGTCTGATGACAGTCAGGAATACATCTCTTTATAATGTCCCATGTAACGTATGTAAATTTCAACTTTTTATACTTACTAGAGATCGCCTCCTGATCGAAATTCGATCAACATTTCAGTTGATCTGGACCAAAGAAACTTAAAAACATTTTAGAACCAAAACATCTGTTCTTCTCAATTTTCTAACAGCTGTCTAATGATTCATTCTATTATCCTTTCTCCATAAGATTAACATTGGAACTTTGAAAGCCTGTGGGGCGTAGCCCTGTAGTTCGATGTGAATTAGAATGGGGTTCTGCTCATCTACAGGACTATACCTTTCTCACAGTATGCCCGGATTTCCCATACGACGCACACAAGCTGAGAAAAAAGGAGGAAACGAAACATGCTTGCCTATTAATATATAGATGACGAAGTCTGATCTACTATTCACCGCACTTTAAGGGTTGTCAGACAGGGGTTGCAACCGCACAAAGTGTCTTACAGCTGGGAATACGTCTTTTGGGAGTGCCCCGAGTAACATATGTTAATTTCAGCTTTTATAAAATGACGAAGTCTGACCTACTTTTCACCGCACTTTAAGGGTTGTCAGACAGGGTTTGCAACCGCACAAAGTGTCTGACAGCCCGGAATACGTCTTTTGAGAGTGTCCCAAGTAACATATGCAAATTTCAGCTTTTATACTTATGACGAAGTCTGACGTACTTTGCACGGCACTTTAAGGGCCGTCAGACAGGGTTTGCAACCGCACAATGTGTCTGACAGCCAGGAATACATCTTTTGAGAGTGTCCTGAGTAACATATGTAAATTTCAGCTTTTATACTATGACGAAATTTTCGTGCAATTTTCAAACTTTTCACACCTTATAACTCTGAAAGTAACCGTTATCCAAATTTCTTAATAGAGGATCGGTTATATTACCATAAGGGCTACACACAGGCAAACTTTCAGGTTTTATAAAATGAGGAAGGTCAGATCGTCGCTGGCTCTTGCTCTACAAGTTTTGTGGCTTCTCAACAATTTTAAAACCAGGAGCCACTGTTGGATAAAATGTATGTAAAATATGCTGATTCACTCCTTCTCTATACGATCCGTGTATAATATTACACGTTACATCGATACTATTGACTTTCAATATTGTAACAGTTGTATCACCTGAATGAGTAGTTCCAGGAGTTAATATATTCTTTTTTGTATCTGTAAATCCAAGTAAACTGCCAATGGAGTTTTTGAAGCTGACATCGATATAATATTTTGAAGTTATTTCTGCTTTTAAAGTATTATTGTTTCCTTTAACGGTTATATTTTCTTCTCCGAGTTGTTTTTGTAGTAATTGGTTTATATCATCGATTTCATAAGCTCCAGTAGGAAATGTAATTATTTTCAATTCTGAGTATTTTCCTGAAGCATCCTTAGTTTCATAATAATGTAATAAATTGTTCTTTCCTTCCGTAACATTGGGAATTGAGTTGTAGGTAGTTAAATCAAGTAATGCCGCTTCCCATAATCTTTCCTTGGATAGACGCAATGCTGGGAACAGCGTACTTTTCAATGTGGATGAATTTCCACTCAGTGACACTGTATACGATGACATCTTAAAGCTGACTGACACTCTTCGCTAGAAACTCCAAACATAAATGCCCACATATTTCAGTATTGTTAGGTTGTTCTCTTTTGTAATTGTAAAAAATGTTTTTGGAGTTTCGAAAATAATGTTGCAGTTCTTTCGGTGGTGGTAGATTGCCAAAACTGTCAAAGTAGTAAACGGTTTGTCCGAGCTTTTTATAGCATACCCAATGAGTGCCTGGACCATAGGTGGAATCCAAATTTACTATTCCAGTTTCATTTTCCCATATTTTAGTTGGTAATGCATCTTTCATAAAAACTCCTCGAAAAAATGGTATTTTCAAACATTTTACATAATCATTTAACTGATGATTTGTTAAGGCTTTATTTGGAATTATCAATTGATTCTTCTTATTTAGTACACACGGTACGGTCTTAGGTATAAACCTGCTCCGTTTTTTACCATTGACCAAATAGAAGCTTTCTTTACTGTTGCTTTACGAGTTCTACGACGTCTCTTCTTAATGTTTCCACCTCTTTTGGGAGCTCTTCTCTTTGCAGGTCTTCCTCTGCGACGTCGTCTTCCAGCACCAAATTTAGCTTTCGTCTTCATGGCTGTAGTTACTGCCCAAGCCGCTGCTTTTTCTGCAATACTTGCGTCACTTGATTTTACTCTTTGCCAAGCTCTTTCCGCTAGAATTTTATCCGCTATTGATCTATTTGTTGAATCTTTATACTTTGAATATGCTATATCGTGTTCTTTGCAAGCTTGATCTAATTTATTAATTCCAGGATCTCCTCTTGCTAAACGTTTTGACAACTTAGTTCCAGGTCCACAATATTGATAACCTCCGGGCAGATGTAATTCGTATGGTAAAGCGTCTATCGCTCGATTCACAACAGCACCAATTGGAATCCGTCTGAGCAGGGATAATGCAGCTGATGTTAAACCACGTCCTCTCTTGCCGCTGTCTTGACGACGACTGAGCGATACGGTCTTCATTATGCTGTTTTATGTAACCAACGTCTTCACTCTATGAAATACTTTATGATAATGAATCCTTTTTTTGTGTATTCCATACTTAAATATTCATAAGTTTTACTAGTATCTATCAATGATTTCATCTTTAATCCATTGGTTTCTCTGAGAATCTTCGATTTTATTGTGTTTCATCGATGCATTAATCAAATGATTATGCATATCAATAACTACATTACCTACAAGATTCATTACATACTCTACATTAGTAGCATCTTTGTTACGTGTAGGATTATCAAGATTTGTGATACGTTTACCATTACATGTATACACATATGGATCGTTATTAGAGGTTGCTATAACTTGATTAATAGTAGCAACATCATTCGGAGCTATTCCTGCTGATATGTTAGATATTCTTCTATTTTTTTCCATCATATAAGTTATTTATTTTATCTAAAACTATAGTTTGTTTCAATCATTATCATCTTTACCAGATTTTACATGGGTTAATCGTCTACCTCCACATATAAAGTTAACACCAATAGCTGATAGTTGTGGCACTTGTGTTAAAATAACAGCATCATGTTCTTCCGTGCCTAAACTTATATTTGACAATCTTTTATTTTTTCCATTCCACTTGTTATTTTGTAGTTGTAGTAAGGTAAACTTTTCACTTCCTTGCACAAACTCATCACCTTTCTTTGACACCACCTGATTTTGTTTAACAAAAGCGGATGTTCCTTTCTTCAAGCTTTCATTCATTTGTCTCACAGTAGCAGCATCCGATGGAGTTGAACCATCTTTCAGATTGGACAACACTTTTCCATGACAATCAATAACAGCACCATTATATAAAATACAATTATCTTTAATGTATTTAATATTAACACCATCACTTTCTTCTTTAGGATATCCAATATCGTTTATAGTATATTTATAGAAGGAAAATCCATCTTTTTTCTTTTCTGGTATTACAGAATGCAAATAACGCTTATTGATTGTATCTGTATCCTCGGTTGGATCTGCTACATTAGTTATTTTATAATTTAAAGCATTGTACTTTTTTCCACTTTTAGTCTTTTCCAACAGTAAAGCGTATTCCATCGCAGATAGAAAATAGCCTTTATTAACAACATCTCCATTGTTGACTGGTTTTGCAACATTAATAACCCTGTGAGATTTTGCATCATACAGTTGGTTGTTGTCGAGTTTTAAACTTGTAGATGTTTCCTCCTTTACTGTTTTTAAATTTGTTGCATCTCCATCTTCTTCTGGATCCTTAACAAACTTTAAACGTTTATTATTTATGTTATAGTCACCTTCGGGTGTTTGCGGTAATCCACTTCTTTTTCTGTTTTCTCCAACTTGCACTCCTAACGCGGAGTATCGTCCGAACTTGTCGACGCTCATGTTAGAACTGACACATTATACGCCTGCAACTCTTATATATCCGCGGACAATTATACGATTATGCCGCGATTCCTGAGTTCGTCAATCAGAGCTACCCATTCATTATTTAAACCTGTATGACCGGCTTCCATGGCTTCATGCAATAGTCTCATTCTATCAACCAATTTATTGATGTCGTTGTAGTAAATCACATTCGTATTGTATAGATTTTTCATCAATCCTTTGCCAGATGTTGAAGTATCTCCTTTACTCTTTTTACCATGTTGTTCAAGAAGTGATAAATCCATAAGTGATAAAGATTTTCTTTTCAGTGGTTGTCTCACCGCTGGTGCAGTACGTAATGTTGGCAATTTTCGTGGAGGAAACAACTTTTTTATAACAATGTTATATTTTGTTGCACGTGAACGATTAATCATTGCATCCTTTAAGTAGTTTCTTTTATGAGCGTTAGTATTTTGTAGAATCTCCTTAAAAACACTTAAATCTTTGGATGAATATCTTAGTGGTATGTTTTTAAAAATTAATTCATAAAGTCCTTTTGTTCCTTTATATTTATGTTCACCAATAATGATGTAATCGTCTTGTGTTATTTCAAGCTTTGAATCGCCGATCTTTAATTCATTCCCATCAATTCTTGCTCCGTATACGTGTGATCTACTCAAATTCGGGTTTGATTTCATGTCATGTAGCATTTTCATTATATATTTTCTTCCAAGAGGTCCATGTTGTAATATATCGCTACTCAATTGAGTTAAATTTGGAATAGATTGTTCAGCTTCAGGTATTGGCTGTTCTTCTTCCTTTTCAACAGTTGGTTCTTCTTCTTCTTTTGTTTCTTCTTGCTCACTAGCACTTGTATATGAATCATCATCTTCTTCTTTTTTTAATGCTTGTACTTCTTGTTTAGAAACTGGTAGTAAAACATCTCCTTCATAACGAGGTTTACCAATAGTTTCTGATATCTGTTTTAAAGGTTCCGTAATAGGTTTAAATGTAGTCTCTAGAAATTCTTCTCTTTCACTTAAACCCATCCTCAATGCACGATTCTTCATCCTAATAGAATCACTGAGTGATTTTATTTCTTTCAATAGTTTTTCTTGATTCACCATGTTTACACTGTGAAGTTCAACGTGTAACTAGATGTAACATCGGTAGTTCAACGCATAAATACAAATTTATCCAACCCTATACGATATCTACCATTTTTAATATCTTCTTCCTTCATAATAACGAGAAAGCCATATTTCTCATTCCATGCTTTGCCACACATCTCTTTAAATTTCTCAAATGCCATATCCGCATTTACATGATCATTATATATATGTTTTAAATTTGTTTCATCTTGCTTGAAGATGATCAACATATTTGCATTGTCTCTTATGAGTTGTTTTGGAATCTTACTGTATGTTTGACCAATATAAATGCTATCGATATTATGATGTCTTCCCATAGCGAAGTAATTCCTTATAGTGTCGTGATTTTCACAAGACACATCGTCAAAAATAAAAATAGAAAATGGTTTTGCTTCATTTGGTTGCATAATTGTTTCACTGGCATTAAACTTGTAGAAATTCACTTCAGGTACACTTGCAAGTACTTTATCCAATAATTGATATTTTGGTTGTTGCAATGATTTTGAAAAAATGTATATATTGTTAAAGCGCAATCCTTTAGGATTAGTTATAAGGTTAAAAACAACATTTGTTTTTCCACAATTTGAAGGACCAGTTATTAAACATCTTATCGTATTTGGTAGTAGTTCACCATGTTTACCATGATTTAACTTATCATTGTCAACCGTCAATTCATCAATATTATTGATATTAAATCGATCTTTTTGTTGCACAATCTCCATCTTGTGTCAAGGTTAAACACACAATGAGCTATTAAATTACTATACCAAGTCTTATGAAGGAATCCAAGAGGATTCACTTTTATCGAATCCTAACCACCGGACTTTAACCATATCCTTTTTCCTTTGTAATACCTTTTCAACAAGATATACATCACCGACTGTTGATTTCAACAATTCATGTCCGTAGAATCCACCTTGAAGTAATTCACCCTTGTTATCCTTTAATAAGTAAGTTTCAGGTATAGTTGGTTGCACTTTATAAACTTTAAATACTTCATTAGTCCAATTTGGTAGATATCTTTTACTAAATACACCTTTGTATTTGCTTATACGAACTTTATCGTTGACTTTAAACTTTTTTGGTTGCAACTTTTCCAATTTAGGTGTTGTATTATTTCTAATGCGTTGTAATACAACCTTAGCATTAGCGCTGTTTACTTGGATAGGTTTCATTCCGATGGTACGATGATATTTGTTGTTATACTCTTTTATAAGTTGTGGTAATATGTCATACCACACGTATGATCCTCGTTTTGAAAATTGTTTGTACATCGCTCCTTTCAATGTTCTATTGAACCTTTCAATTATTGAAGCTTTAACTTCAGAATTTGTAGAATAATGATTTATTTGATATTTCTTCATTAAAGCTCCAAAGTCTTTATTAAAATATTCTTTTCCATCATTGGTCTGTAGATGTTTGATTTTAAATTTATTTCTTTGTATCGTTGTTTCCATAGCTTTTGTAACACTTTTACCAGTCTTATCCTTCAATGGTAAAGCGTCAGCTATTTTAGTAAAACAGTCTATAATTGTTAAAATATATTTGAAACCTTTGTTTAATTTACTGTGCGGTATCATTTCAATGAGATCAGCTTGGTAAAGATCATTCATTCCTTTAATGATTGTACTTATTCTTGGAAATCTTCTTCTTGCTGGTTTATGTAGTTCATTTACAATCTTGTCCTTCACACTTTCCATCTTCAGGTGTTGCTTGCACATCGCTTGTAAAAATACTGATCCATACAACAGTTCATTCTCTTTTATATAGTTTGAATATAGGTCAAGGCCATTTCATATTAGTGTAAAAAAGAGGGAACATGGCATTGGGCTTGCCATGTCCCCTCTTCTTTACGGAAAGGAAAAAAAGGAAGAAGGTAGAGGACGAAGAATAGGTTTACTGGTCGATAAGGTTCAGGGAGTAGTGGCCGAACGGTAAAGTATTAATTTTATCTTCTAAAATATAGCGCTTGTCATCTTTGTAGCTTAATGCCCACTTTGTTTGTTTGACACTAAAGAGTTGATGATTATAACTTCTAATAGTGTTGAACGTTGCAGTTGTTTCAACATTTTCAAACAAACATCTTTTATAATGTTCAAACTGTACGTTCTTCTTCAGGAAAGAGGTTTTTATTCCTTTGGCCTTTTTCGTGACTTGATGTTGATTCCTTTCGCTTATGTACAGTTGAAATGAATATAGTTTGGACATTAATGCTACAATTTCCATCATCGGCACACCATTTGTTTCATCTTTAAATTTTCCCAATACTTTCTTGTTTCTGTCGTAATCGTAATTTGGATGGTCCTTGGGATAATCGGAAAAGTCGAAATCATCTTTATACATAAAAGTGCGTAGATCTTCGTACATGTCATTTGTTTTAATCCAGTAAATTAGTGCATCCGTATCCATATATGCAATACCAATGTTCTCTCTTCCATAATAGTTAACCATCTTCTTATAATGAAACTCGTACATGTGTGTTTTGGAAATATCCAAGATTGACATTCCTAGATAGATACAAAGGACGATCCATTAGAACTGACTTCTTGTTCATGGAAATAACAACTAGATTTTCATTAATAATTACAGATGAACCAAAGTTTGGTTGTTGCACTAATTTCTGTAATTTTACTGGATCAGTTACCAATTTGATATCCTTATGTTTCCTTTTGTTTTCCAAAGTCTTGCCAAATATTGCGTTGTTCATTAGTTTGAAGAAATCTTTTTGAAAACTTGATGTAGCGGCGGCTCTTCTTCTTGTGTTGTTGTCAATGTACGGTTTTAACCAACAAGATTGAGAGAATTGTAGTACTCGATTAATTTTTGTAATTCTCAATCCCAAGTCTAAGGCCTGTTGTATCATCCAGTAGTGTCCAACATACCGAGACTTGTTAGTTAAAGTCATCAATAATTTTGGCCATCTTCCAGTTGGAGAAATTTCAGTCTTCGGAAGAAGTGGTAAATCATAATGTTCGTCGTGAAGATGTTCGGGATATTCAAAATCGACGTCGAATATGTAACCAGTTTCTCCATATTTCGGTATATCCATTATGTTTCCAATTGATTCTGGGTCTATCCATTTGAAATTATCATATGGAAGGGGATTCGACATTGCCCATCCGTACAAGTTATTTGCATCAAAATAACCCAGGAATGTTGTTGGTTTTGATGCATCATAATCGGGCAAATATTTATTGTTCGCCTTGACATGACGTGTTACACTTTGCGTCAATCCTCCTCGAACTCCTGATTCTAACATCAACACCATATTTATATCTGTAAGAAGTTGTAATTTACAATTTGTTTCTTTTAACATGGCTTGCCACGCTAGTCCAGGCGAAGTGTACGAATGAAGAGGGTCTAATCCATATGACGCAAAACACGTATTTCTAAATTCTTCCATCACATCACATAATAAAGTCACATCTAATTTGACATAGAAATCTGAATATTCCCCCAATGTTCTAAATCCTAATTCGTTCCATACTTTGCATGCATGATCATAATCATCTTGAGATATATCCATGTCGTACAGTTTACTTTTAAATTCTTCTTTTGGAGGTAGTGATGTTTCATTAAATCTTTCTAAACTGTCTATGTAATCATATGGGAAAACACCTTTTCGAAGTACCAGATCCAGTTTGTCGCTGTTTAGGCCCTGTACACATGAGGACGTTAGACGCCGCGTTTGTCAAACGCGCGTTAGCCAGATACCTAGGAACCAATGGGATCGTTCACATGTAAACGCGCGCTTTGAACCAACGTCACCAAAACGCGACGCTTGTGGTTTTCACTTCAACCGCTACGTTTACAGCGCGCTTCGAGTTGCTAGTCTGGACATTGGAGCGTACACATGTGGTCAGTCGAGCGCGCGCTTTTGGCCAGTTCTGACACTAATAAGCGTTTGACACAGAATTGTTTATTGGTGAATTAGACAAAAGAATATGTATCTGGGACTTGGAGTGTCCCGATTATGAAAATAGAACTTTGAAAAAGTCTGCTTGGCAGGAGATTGTGGATATATTTCCAGAAGAAAACATTACACAGGAACAAAAGACAGGTTTAGATAAATATACGTTGCATAAGTAGAGTTAACAATTCTTATGCAGAAATTGCATCCCTCACTACATTATCACTAGGTAATAATTCACCGTTGAATAAAGGTAACAGTTCATCAAATGAAGTTATATTCATTCGGAAGTAGTTATATAACTTGGTGGGGTGTTCTCTCAATTTTGGGTACAGCGTCACAAATGCAACCATGGTTAGTCTGTCATCTATCACAGGATGCACCCACCATCTTCTTTGTCTTTTTCGCCCTGCCTTGTATCAATGGTACAACAACCAAAAACAAGTTAACTCTTCTAACTCGATTGTCGTACTAGTAGAGTTGTCTGGTTTCGCATTTTGCTAACGCGCGCTTAACGCGGTGTTTAACGTCCTCATGTGTACGGTTTCGCATTTTGCTAACGCGCGCTTAACGCGGCGTCTAACGTCCTCATGTGTACAGGCCCTTACAATCTTCTTCGTTTCGATTAAATCTTGTTTCCTTAGATTTTCAGAAAGTTTGGACAAACTCGACGGCAAAAATCGGTAGGAGTCCAAGAATCTTAGTTTGACGTTTCCAACTTCTTTGGAAAAACTTATAAACTTCTCTGAAGTTTCAGCTAACACATCGATTTTACCGTCGTCTCTTCCTAATTCAGGTATTATAAAATGAGCGTCGTACCCACTGAGATTATGCAGAACCACAGGGATAAATAGTGGTAAACGATAGCTCAAGTTGCATTTATTACAAGCAGCACCCCTGTAATAACCTGTAAGGTGGTCGTGATCTTTAACTTTATAATTCTCAATAGTAAAATCATTTTTGCACAAGAAACAGTGAGTCGCATTTTCATGTTGAATTTCTTCTTCTTCGTCCATCGGTTTCATTGGTACAATATTTGTATATAATCTTTGTGTATTTCCAGCTATTGAATATAGGTGATCAAGAAATATTTTTTCCGCATTTTCACCACGATATACTAGAGGTTCTGAAGTTAATCCATATCTGTTTAAATGTTCTTCTGATATTGTTGATTTGACCATTAAACAAAAACTGTTTGGTTTGTGCATTTGATACTTTACACTTTTTCTTGCTTCACAATTTTCATCTTCAACTGGAACAAGTGTTGATTCAAAATCCGCATACACAACTAAAGGGATACGGTATTGATGATGAACCTTTTCAAATGTAACGAATGCTCTGTTTTCCGAAGGTAAATTAATCTTTGCTTCATAATTATTGTTACATAATCTTTTGTGCTCTTGTAACCATTCTCTTCCTTGTCTTCCTTCTCGTTGAAAATTAAAACATCTCTTGCAAATTATCTTTCTGTGTCGAGCTTTAGAAAGTTGCTTGTTAACAAGACGATCGAATTGCTTTATGTACACATAGTGAGACACATCTCCTCGCGTTAGTAGTAGTAAATCCGTATGATCTGGTAGCTCTTCTTTTGCAATTCGTAAAGGATACACTTTGTTTGAACTATCTAAAGCAAAAACATTAATAGACGTGCCGGGATTTTTCTTTTCAAATTTTGATATATCTTTTGTAGAAACGGGATATGTTATTCCTTGAAAATTGTACCTGTGTCTTGCATCTTCATATTCTTGGTTGGGTCTTTGTGGATTTATTAATACAAACTTTGACGTCATAGCATAGCGAAAACATTCATTATCTTCATTTTGAACATTAATACAAGATTTTGTATTTTCAATTATTTTTGGCAAAGGAATGTAACTAGATCCCATTAGTCCATATCCGTGTTTGTGAACTCTTATATCTAATACTTCAATACTTGTAAGACTCCATCCGGATCCTCTTCCTTCGTGTTCCTGAAGTTTAGTTAATATTTCTTCTATACAATTCTCGACTATTGAATCAATATTTGAACTTTCCATGATGGTTCGGTTTTTTGTTATGAATCCTCTTGGTGATAATTCTTCTTGTGCATTTATAAACATAGCTTCTAGTAGTAAACCAAATTTAAGAAAGTTCAATCTTTTCAATTCTTCTTTTAAAGTTTTACTTACGATTGGTTTTGCTTCTATAATAAATTCTTCTAAGTTCAAGTTTTCATTTTGAATCTTATGATGCATTACTACCTTACCGGGTAAAGCAAATACTTGTAGATTCGGTAAAGTAGTTGAAGATGTTGCTGTTATTTCTTCTTGTTCTTCTTGTTGTTCTTGATCTTCTTCTGTGTTGTTGTGAATTAGTTCTTTATGTATATCTAGTAGAATTTCATCGTGAAACGATTCCGAACATTTATCGCAATGATACATGTTGACGATGTTTACTCTTCGAAATTTCGCCGAGAAATGAAATGGGCTCTGACGGTCCCGCTTTTATAACGGTTCCCCCACCACTATTTCATCATCATCCTCTTCTTCTTCTTCACTATCCGAGGAAAACAAACGTCTTGGACGAAACATTAATCTTCTACTAACTGATTGTTCATTTGTGTTCTCTATTCCAGTTGGAGTTTCAGTATGTACTTCTTCATATTCAAACGATGATGAAGATTCTGATATTACTACATCCATATCCAAATTTTCATTCTCCACATCATTTACACTTCCTACTTCTGATGTTGTTAGATCTACATCCATATCATTTACACTTTCTACTTCTGATGTTTCACTGTTATTATCATTTTCTTCCATATTAAAATCGTCTAGTTGAATTTTATACAATATTTCAATAAGAGGTTTCCTTGGATAATCGGTGTTGTCCACAGGAGCCATTTCAAGTAAATGAGGAATAACTCTTTGTGATTCGGCTTATATGATATTTTGATAAGTATGTCAAGGTCATTTTAGATTAAGCGAGAACTGGGAATAGATCACTAAGCAGCATGTTAATTCATTACTACAAAGTGATCTATTCCCTATTCTCTAAGAAGTGTCCAATCAATAACCAAAGTTCAAGTTCATTTTTGTTAAATTTCAATCTTTTACTTCTTCTTTTATTACGTAGTTTATAGGTTGACAATTCGAATTTTCAAAGTGCCGTTTTATCGTTTGTTCCAACGCTTCTATTTTAGCTTCTTTTATCATTAATTCCGTAAGTAACTGATTAATGTAATCAGCTGCCATGTCCACTGTTCTTGTTCGTATTTCTCTTAACCTAACCCCGGGAATCAATCTCTGTAGTCTGTAAAACTTTAACTTTATTCTTGACTCTCTTGCTTTAGCCATTTCCCGAATCTTTAGTTTTTTATTATCTTTATTTGTAGTCAAGTCCATAACACTTTCCTTCAAGTCCTTACTCGTGACAAGTTCGCTTTCAGAATAATTCGACTATAGTACACTCGTCTTTTATACACTTTCCCCCACCACTTTCAATTTCCCCACCCTACTAATATAGGTCAAGGTCATCCGGTATTAACGCGAGAACGAGGAATAGAGCACTAAGTGGCATGTTAGTCCATTACCACAAAGTGATCTATTCCTCGCTCTCTATTCTACATCTAATTTTTTTGGGTTTTTGTTATTTTTATCTTTTTTTGGTTTTTCTGGGGGGAATGAGTGTTTGAACATTACTTGGTAGAATGTCCATTTTTCTTCTTCAAATCTTCAATAGTTTCCAACAATTGTAACAAATATGCGTTGGTTTTTTCTAAAGTTTTCAGTCTGCTACATCCGACTTGAATGGAAGGCACTATTAGTTGCAATTTTGCAAATTCTATCTTCTCTTTCTTGCACCTTTCTCTCATTTTTAGGTTTTTCCTTAGTCTTGCCGAAGATGGTGTTATTGGCTCGTACATACAATCTGGATATGGCTTTGACATTTTCAACACTGATGTTGAAGTACAATGAGATACTTGCGGCCGTTGAGCTTGATAATAATTTGTTGTTGGAGTATTGCAATACATCTTCGGTTCTAAGTTTTGGTGGCAATCTGTAGTTGAAAATACTGGTGTTGCAGAAGGATCAGTCATCTTTCACTGTTGTCGTACAGAGTGAACCCTTTTCTAAAGTTTTACTTCTTTTATCACATTTCTCCCCACCACCGACTTATATATTCTTCCCCCCCCACCATAGTTATTTATACTTGTTTTTTCACATTTCAAATTTTATACCATACTTCCAATATGACATCCGCGTCTTCCTCTTTTAAGTATTTGACAAATTCAGGACTCCTCGACGATACATTCGGTCTGTTGAGATAGCTCATCACCTTGTGATGGCTTTCCTCATTTTCTATATAACAATACACTTGCATCAACTTGTTTTCTTCCTCTTTCGATGATATGAAATTTGCAACAGAGGTCCACTCTTCATATTTAATCTTGAAATGGCGCACTTCGAATTCCATGATGTTTATTCTAATGCCGCAACAATAATAAAACTCTCTTCAAACAACCTGCATTTATACACGTTCCCCCACCTAATTATAACCCCCACTCTTTTCCCCCTCTCCTTTATATGTGGAAGGGGTATTACGGTTTGAATGCACGATACTTAATAAATTCAAACAAACACTGTGCACAAATGTCGCAAGTGTTATTACATGTTTCGAATTTCATTATTTGACCTTTTACAAAATGAACTAACCTACCTCCATAATCTTGGAATTGTTCAAATTCTAAAACAGACGCTTTTCCACAATCATGACACATTTTTGTACCATCTTTAAAAGTATAAGCAAGATAGATAGCAAATCCATAATTGTCTCTCCTAAATTCAATGAGCATTTCACGAATTGCTTTAGGTATTTCACACTCATTTGATCTCATGATGTAATGGTAAAGAAACCCATTATTGATAATTTCTTGTAAACACAGAACCAACAACCTATCCATCGTGTTAGACTTATACTGATAGTTACATCTAAAACCTTTTTCTTATATGATTTTCCCCCACCACTTTTATATAGGTCAAGGTCATTGTATATCAAGCGAGAACTGGGAATAGATCACTAAGTGGCATGTTATTCCATTACCACAAAGTGATCTATTCCCCATTCTCTAAGAAGATTGTTGATAATTTAGATTCCTAATATTTCTTTTCCTTCTTCTTCACCTTTTTGAACTGTAGTATTACCAGACATATGTGATATTAGTTTCTTCATTTCTCGATTTTCCATTTCCAATTTCTTCAATTTTAAATCTCTTGCTTCGATTTGTAGTTTTAAATACTTGATGTAACTTCCAGCCCAGTGTAGGGTTTTCAATTTTGATGTTCCCATTGCAATTCCAGGTATTTGAAATTGTAGTCGATTGAACTCCATGTTCATATCTTGTCGGTCTTGTTTTTTCTTTTCTAGTCTTTTCAATCTTTGATTCTCCCTGAACGAAGAGGTCGTATCACAAGGAATATGACGAAACATTTTGGT
Source organism: Neoaliturus tenellus (assembly GCA_030545055.2). Taxonomy (NCBI): domain Eukaryota; kingdom Metazoa; phylum Arthropoda; class Insecta; order Hemiptera; family Cicadellidae; genus Neoaliturus; species Neoaliturus tenellus. The sequence continues at coordinate 125,662,265 of CM061532.1, forward strand.
CAACGATATCTCGAAGAATGAGCGTCTACGCAGAAAACCAACACATTTATGCACTTGTCCCTCCAACTTTAGGCTAGTGGTGGGGAGAATTACATTAATTTGATACTTATTTCCACCGTTACACTTGCTCCATTATCAAAAAGATATTTGTAAAAAGGTCCTGGATACTGTTCTGTTTCACATCCTATATGTTCCTTAAGAAAGTTGAAAGCCAATCTTTTCGAATATTCATTATGATATACTTCTCTTATATTAAAAAGGATTCCATCTTCCAGAAATTTCACTTGAATTAATGGTATTTTACTTACATCATCCTTGTCTATCAAGGGTAGCTTGTAAGTGAACGTATTTGGTGGTAGACTTAACGTTTTATTTAGTTGAGAACAAAAGAATTTGTACATTTTCTGATTATTGTTCGTAATAACAGGAAGATTTAACATTTTATAGTACGAAGATGCAAAACGTTTCGATGTTCGAAACTTTTGTATTTGATAGTTACTCGAAGAAGGTTCGTTAGGATTAAACATTTTTAGTCGACAGTTTCCTGACAAATAAGCTTCTACGCTAATAACCAACACATTTATGAACATTCCCCCACCAACTTTAAACTAGTGGTGGGGAGAATTTTCCTCCACCACTTCTTCAGAATTATTAATTTCAATTTGAATTACAACAAAAATATTTTATGCAAAATCCCAAAAAACAGAATATGAAACAGTCTCTTCTACATCTTGAGATTCATTATGTGTTTCAACCACTTCCATCATTGAAGGTTCTTGATCAATTTCTGTTACTTCCATCGCTTCTTCTACAGGATTTTGTATTATGTCGATTGTTTCGACTTCATCTTCTTCTTGGACTAATGTAATATTTCGTTGTCTCACAATTTCAATTAATTGTATAAAAGAAGTATCTCTAGGAGACATTCTTAACCATACATGTAGCTCCAACAAATGCTGACTTACTAATGACAAAAACTCACAATTTATAAGACTTGCTTGAATAATAAAGTGGGGGGACTACTTTAGTCCAATTCGGATTCGGATTCAGAAGACAATAAAGGTGATATGGGTGAATCCAACGATGAATCTAATATAAATGTATCAATAGCTTCCTTTACTATGTCTTCGTCACTATCGTTTATCAGTTCTTCAAAGAGTTCTTGTTCAAACTGTACCATTTCTTCTTCTTCCATTTTGGAATCATTATCAGTTTCGTTATAATTTTTTTCTATATTGTCTTCTTCCATTTCATTTGTACTAATATAAACATTTTTAACTTCAAAATAATTAACAAATGGAGTATCTTTAGACAGCATATTTGTTCACCATTCCTTTTAAACAGACTAAAAACATGGAGGTTCATAGTCCGCCTTTTATAAGTTTTAAAAAATAGGGAGGGGGAAGGAAAAAGGATTGGGAAGGGATAGGGTGGGGGTAAGGGAAGGGTAATGTGGTTATTAGACCACTTGTGCGACAAAGTAGCCACCAATGCTAACTTCGAGCTCATAACACTTCATAATATCATCCTGCCAAGTTAACATACGTTCTCTAGTATTTGGTGTTACACAGAAGAACCTACTGTCATTATACACAATAGCTGAACCAATTATAACATTGAATCCTAAATTTAGCCATTTGTGTGCTTCCGTAATAAATCTTTCTATTGTATCAAAAGGAAATTGTTCATCGATGTAGATTGGTCTCATTTGTTCATCAAGTTTAATTACATCTTCACCGTCATCTTCACTGTCAGTGCTACTATCATTTTCATTGTCACTGCTACTATCATAATAATCTATCACATCTTCTTCAGGTTGTTGGAAAACATCAGCAATTTCGGAAGGATTGAAGTTTTCACTATGGTGAGGAAGCATTTTAAAGCAAATAATAACGGCAGAGACGAAACAACAAGTGTGGCGCGTGAAAGCAGAATGAAGGAGTGAACAACGCTCGCTTTGCTTTTATAACGATATGCTAATGAGAGGGGTTAACAGCTGTTAAGTGGGGGAAGGTGGGAGGGAAGGAAAGAGAGGGGGTATTTATTTCAAATAATTCGCATAACTTTTGACTAAAATAAGATAGCTAAATTCTTCTTTTACTAAAATTTTCGTCTTCCATAGACCTTTTCAATGATGTATCGCTTGTCCTAATCCGTCAATCCATTATCGAGTTATAGGCATTTAGATTTTCGGGGGGGGGGTTCCGCTTGAGTGAACACGGGGGGGGTTCCGCTTGAGTGAACACGGGGGGGTTCCGCTTGAGTGAACACGGGGGGGGTTCCACTTGGGTGCTCATGCGGAACAGATATTCTCACGAGATAGTCGTTGTGTGATAATGAAGACAAATGTTCATCACGCCGCGACCACTAATTAACTCGCATTTGCGGTGTTCACATCTTTCCTACTCATTACATATACGTTTCCTACTTCATTATTTCAAGACTAATTAACTTGCAAAACAACAGTCTCTGTCTTTGAATGTTGATGAGATTTCATTAGGAACCATTCTTTGCACGCTATATGAAGCTACACCAGCAAACAATGCAAGTCAGACAGGTCATATAACTGTACAACGACCTTAGAAAAGTAGGTCACGAGACTTAGAGTATTAAAAAATAATGGGGGAGAAACACAACGCTATAACGCATTGTGTTTCTCCCCCATTATTTTTTTAGCAAAATTTGGAAAAACTATGTGAATTTACTGTTTACGTCCCCACCTTGTAATACGATCCTTTTTATCCCTGAGGAGAAAGTCTTGAGAACTTAAATTGTTAAATCTCTTCTCTTTACACAAATTGTCAGGAACTTTAATTTTATATTTATTGCCGTTACATTTTGCCAATACGTGTTGGTGGTCAACAACACTTAGAAAAAAATATCTCAAACCTTTCTTAAGCCTCTCTCCTCTGTTCCCACCACCCTGTTTGCCTAACGGTTCCCACTCCCAACCCACTAGTTACGTTCTGCGAGGGACATCGACGCAATTTTGTTTGGCCCGTCCGGGTCCATCCGTAACGGGCCGGTCCGGGTCCATCCGTAACCGTGAATTCGAAGGGAAACTGGAACAGCTAATGCAGAAACGCAACTCTAACACCCACCCAACTAATCCCACCCATCATATTCCTAAACAAAATGCAAAAACCTAGTCCGCTACCTACAATTTGCGGATGTCCCACCCCTTCTAAGTGAAGTTCAACCGAACTTCTGAATTTACATTTAATCTACCCCCTATCATCTAGCTGAAAGGCAAAACAACAACATTAATTATAAATACCAACACTTAAAACTAACAACACATCATTATTAAATATCAAATAATTCAACACAACCAAATACCATCATTATTCTTAAAATTAATACACCTTAACGCTAAACACAACTTATAACTAACATCGCAATGCGCAAATTAATTCTTAAATTAAGTGCAACTTACAACTAATATTTACACACACACACACACACACACACACACACACACACACACACACACACACACACACACACACACATACCACATTGCATTAAGGAACGCAACGTAGTATAAGAAGTTCAAATATATATAGGCCTACTATATATTTGAACCTCTTACCGAGTCGCCAACGACTTTTCGCTATGAAAACTCGTTGACGACTGACGCGAAAATCGGGCTCGTATCGCTCCTCGGGTTTTCGAGTGGTGGGGGTAGTTAATGCAGTGGTGGGGAAATTGTTTCACTCCAGTACGGTCTTCAATCCACTCCAGTTCGCAGCAGTGTAAAAATGAAACGAAGGAGTGGGGGTGGCGCATGCGCAGCGACGTAAAATCCAAGGTTTGAGGTTAGAACTTTCCGTGCACAGTAGAGCTAAATTGAGTAATACAGGACTCGGCGCATGCGCAATAGCGAGGAGTGATTCCGATCCGGAGAACTCGTTGCATTCGCAGCAGCGCTAAAGTGAGTAATATAGACTAGGCGCATTCGCAGTAGCGCTAAAGTGAGTAATACATGACTAGGCGCCGTAGTGTGAAGTTGGCTCACTCCAGTACAAGTTATAGCAGCATAAAAATGAAACGAAGGAGTGGGAGCGGCGCATGCGCAGTGACGTAAAACCAAGGTTTGAGGTTAGAATTTTCCATGGTGGCTGCCATGTTTAATTCTGTTTCATTCAAACAATAGTAGTTCATGGCTGGCATGGGATGTGAAGTGTGGTAATTAGATGGGGTTAGCAACCGGTCGTGACCGGCCATTGGCCGGTCATCGACCCGGCGGGGTTCCGCTTGAGTGACCACCGGGGGGGGGGATTTTAATCTCCATTTTTTATGAGGGGGGGGGTTCCGCTTCATTAGTCACGGGGGGGGTTCCGCTTCATTAGTCACCGGGGGGGGGGGGGTTCCGCTTCATTAGTCACCGGGGGGGGGGGGGTTAATCTCCATTTTTTATGAGGGGGGGGTTCCGCTTCATTAGTCACGGGGGGGGTTCCGCTTGAGTGAACACGGGAGGTTCCACTTGGGCGCTCATGCGGAACTGATCTTCTCACGCGATAGCCATTATAAAAGGAGATTGTTCATCGCGCCGTGACCATTAATTAACTCGCATTTGTGGTGTTCGCATCCTTCCTACTCATTATATATACGTTTCGCCAACTTCATTATACAAGTCTAATTGCTACTAACCTGAAATTTCATTTACATTAGCACATGTCGTCCTGTTTGAATCACCTTCGCGTGCTCGACGTTATATCTCATTCATCAGTCTTGTTCTCACTTCTACACGTCTGACATACTTCTTGTGATGGATACGCAATGTTTGAAATTGAAACTTTTGCGGACACAACATATATTACGAAATAATTCCAAACCATCGGTTTCAAAGACTAAAACAAATTTAACAAAAGTGAGGAAGAAATTAAGTTTTAACCCGTTATACTCTGCTAGAACTTCGCAGGTTCACGTTGATGATAATGTTATTCACAACATTTTGCGTTCGATGTTACGTTTCCACAACTTCGAACTTGTTACACCTATCGACTGTGTTCAGCAGGTTTTCATATTTTACCCCCACCCTTCTTTATATAAGTGCGCTCACGACAATTCCTGTTTCATTCTTCTATACGCTCTTCGACCGACAACTACTCCGCTCTAAATTACACACTACACGAAGATGGATACAAACCAAGAACAAGTACAAGTTCACGAAATATCGTCTACTACCCACCCGAGAGAGAATCCTCCGAGAACTTCGCCTTCACCGAATCCACAGAACCCCGTCCAAGTTTCGGATGTATCTTCGACGGCGAAGAATGATCTTGAAGCTATTCTTCGGTCGCTCGTCGGTTTCGACTGACCTGTACAACGATCGATGTTAAACTGAACTCTTAGAAGTTCAGTTTTTTTTTTTTTAAACTTCCTCCGGATGACCTTGAAGCAATTATCCCCTCTCCCTTTTCAACTAACTTCTACTTTTGTTCAACTGTTGAATTTCAGTTTTGAACTAACTTTTAATTTATGCGATGTTTTAGTTGATCCCGGTTAATTTATGCGCACATTTAGTTCAGTCCCGAATTGTTGAATTTCAGTTTTGAACTAACTTTTAATTTATGCGTAATTCTACTTCAAACGCTCACCCCGCCTCCTCCCCCCTCATTTAATATACGACCGGAAGCTATGTGCCCCGGCACGTGGCTTCCGGGGCAGCTGACCTGTGCCAGAAGTGACCAAATCTAACTACTGCCGCCATATTGAAAAAATGGCGGGTATTTTTGAAAAGTGAAATACATATCTGAAACCAGAATAAAAAAGTAAATGGGGTCCCCCATAAGAAGTATACTGTCAAATTTAAAATAAAAAAGTTAGCTATTGGATCATTTTAAGAAACTCACCCTGTATGTTTCAGACATATGTTTCAACAAATATACACTAGAGTGCAGCACCGTATGCTGGATTAAAACAGTCTGAAAAACGAGTGAGAGAAGCGAACGAGCTCATCGTGAAGGCGAGTGAGTGGAGTGAACGAGCTTGAACAAGAAATATGCCTTACAAAAGTATTGGGCATTTTAGCGCACTGTCTGTATGCCTAATTGGTATTACATAAATATATTACTGTTTGAGTTTACCGAGCAAATGCTCGACCCCCAGTTACTCAAAATAATAAAAAGTAATATATTATTTAGAAACTCATTTTAATTTCAGTTTTTTTATGTGAGTATAATAGCGTTTTATCGCCGTTATTGCGAATAACCCCAAAAAAACACATTCAGTTCGAACATAATTAAGTTTTCTTTATACCAAAAATAATAATAAAAATGTTATTTATTTTTCAATAAATTTCAGGTGATTAAAATTTTGTTGTCTGTTTACATTCAATTGTTGACTTCCATTTTAACTTAAACTTTAAATTTAATTTTAACTTAAACTTATTCCTTGAAAGCAGCTTATATTATATAAGTAAAACTAATTAAAACCAAAATCTCGCATTTACAATGGAGTCAGATAGTCATTTTTTTATAATGATGTTAATTGATTTGGATTAGTACGATTTCGTTAAAGACCAACACATCTTTTTTTAGGTTAGGGCACAGTAAAATGAGCCCATTTTTATGGAGCACTATTTTAAGGTGACGATAAATAAGGTGACAGCAGAAGTTTTGGATAGTAGAGAGTTTTTGCAACATACGGTTATTCTTACGGTTAACGCTAAACGTTATTTTAAATTGGCAAATTCACATATTTTACTTTACACAGGATAGTTAAACTGTATGAGTTATGCCTATTCCTTACTATTGATCACTTTTAAACGAGTTTTTGTAGCTTCAAGGAGTAGAAATTTCTAAATGCCCAATTAGCGGTTACCATATTTATTTACCATGTTTGCAAATCTCTAGTGACAAAAACCCGAGTGAATCAATGTGTTCTCTTTAAAAGAAAAAGCTGTTAGCTATTACAGAACCAATAGTATTCATAATAACTAGTGCACGCGTTGCTCGACATCGGCAATTTATTTTGATACTTTACTAAAGTTACGTTCAGTTCTAAATCAGTGAAATCCGACCAATCCAATATTGTGAATATCAGTGATCACAAAAAAAACTACAGCTGTACGTTAACAGATGCTTGAACTGCTCAAACCAATCTCAATGTTATTTTAATGAGGAAATTTCAAATTTAATTTGTGGAAGTGCCCTTATTTTAAGTCTGTTTTCTCATCATTTTTTTGGCGGAAACTACTACAGACCAAGCCCTATCAAACGACACAAAAAACTTCAAATCGGTTGAGAAAAGTAAGAGGAGTTATCAACACAAAAAAAAACCCTTAGCATATTAAATAAGATAACAACTTAACTGTAAGTAACTACTACTGTAAAATACTGCTAACCGTTGTTTTGCCGATAGCGTGATACAAAACCAAACCAACGGTCAACACAGCTGTAATCCACAAGATCACTGGTCCCTGTTTTGCGATTGCCAGCAACAATACAACTTGATTATTGTATTTATGCGCAAGAAACTAAGTTATCACTTACAAGTTTCCAGTACAGTAGTAGAATCAACTGCAATATACCACTATGCTTAACGTTGACATGTTCTCAAAGTAAAAACATAAAGGTATGAGTTGTCTATTGTCTCTAGCATATCTTGAGTCAGATCGATGTTATTAAAAATAGTAGACTAGTTAAAGGACATAAAACTGCCTTTTTAGTGCAGTATGATGAAAATATAATAGGTAAATAATTTAACCTAACATATTTGTAAAGTCTCGTTAAGTACAGTATATTTAGTATTATTTTCGACTTTGTATATATTCAGTGAACCTTTCTAATGTCGCCTGCCGTCAATTCTAGACACTTAAGACTGTGATCTTAGATTCAACCATCCCGTTATGCAAATAATTAAAGTACTTAAAGTTTAAACAAATACTAAAACAGTTTAAATCGAACTTAAAAGTAAAATTTTACTCTTTCCCTTTTAGCTTATAGCAGCTTAGTAAAAGTAGGCCTATTTGCATGAAATTTATTAAATCAGTATGTAACTCGGCAATTAACAGTAGGATAATATCTGAAAATATCCTACGCCAAAATAAATAAAACATTTTAGTTTTGTATGCCACACTAAATACGATATCGACTTACCAAATTTATTACCTTCTCGGCGATCTAAAAAGTAAAGATTTTCATTTAACGCAGTTGAAAGGTTTAAGGAATGTGTTTTACGTAATAGGTAAGAATGTTAAATAATTGAATAAAGTATACGAGTATCTCTGTATTTCTTAAAGTTATGTTATAGTAGTAAAACTTATTGGTAAGAATAATTAAAAATGAGATTGGTTTTTATTCGGCTGTTGCAGTTCTACATGTAAATTGCCGACCATGGATACAACCGATAAATTACCGCGCCGTAGCCTCTACAATAGTGTTAACTATTTGCACTGAGATGTCTAAGTATTATTCTCATGCGATTTTTAAACCTCGTACTTAAAATTTCATTTTAGCATTTTCAATATACCTACTAAAATGCAAAACATGTTCTCTATTGAAGACCGAATTTTAAAAGACAGATTTAATAATTTATTTCGGCTCGAACATCATAGACTCAACATTCATCAAAATTTACCATCTCATGCCGGTGCTAATTTTTTTAATCTTTTACCGGAATATATAAAACAAACAAAAAATTTACGCTCTTTCAAGAATAAATTAAAATCTTTTTTAATTTCTCAATCATTTTACAGTGTTAGTGAATTTATGGACCATGTTAAAAATTCTACAAAATGAAATGAAAAACAACTGTAAAAAATAAATAAATAAAATTAACCACATTAAAAGTTAGACTAGGTTTGTACTCTTTATTTTTAATTGTTTGATATACTTTTACTATTTTATAATTTATGTTTAGACAAAATTTTATGTGTTATATACATTGCTACCAACAAAGACCATGTTGTATTGGCAATAAATTTAATTGAATGCAATTAAAACTATTATTCGTCAACCGAATTGACAACTATTTCATAAATTCTTCCAGACTATACCACTGACATTCTTTTTAAGACGGGTCAACAGAATTTTAAAGAATATCATGTAAGAATAAGCTTAATCTTTCACTCATAGTCTTGTAATAATTTTAGAGGATAAAAATGTCTACAAAGAATTTGAAATACAAAATAAACTTATATAAAATGTATGGGTTTTAACTTTTGGGTACCGGTACACTAGTGTTTTGTTTAGAATCAGCGCAATAATTTTAGAGGGAATTGGATGCTGTATGTGAAGCATTTATGCTGAGAGACAACACAATGGTGTGGGTGGTCTGTGTCAGCCAAGGTCAAGGAGCATTAGCAGTAAACATTAATCACATAGCTTGAGCATGTTATTAATGTTGTGCTATAAATCATTATTACCAGCTTAAACATAAGTTCCGTTATGCTATTAAACACGTGTAGCAGAATCTCGCAAAGGAATTTTCGTGCACCATATATTAGTAGAAAAAGTAATTAAAAAACTGATTTAACTTTTTTCACAGAAAGAGAATAATATGGAGGTCGCCTTTGATTCTGAAGGTTTATTTCTGGGGGAAAGTTAGAATTTTTTTGGTGGTTTAATAATTAGAACTAAACCCAGCTGCCATTCATTGGACTATTAATTATTGATACTGACAAGGTGCCTCTCATCTGATGCGTCACTCTCTCCCTACAGTCATTCGATTTAAATACGCTCCTTAAAGAACGTCGGTGTCTTAAGTAATACATCTAATGATTTGGCGAGAAAAGTAGCATTAAGATATGTTAAATTTTCGTATACTTATAAAAACTAGTGTCTCATTTAAAAGTCATTTTAACGTTTTTACTCGTTTTTACCTAACCCATGTTACTTAAAATGAAACAGTCACTTAAAACATTTTTTGGAAGGTTCACAATCTAGAAACTATCCAACGGACAGTATATGACAGCATGATTATTTTCTGTAAAACATGTCTACTTATGCAATACTAATCAAATTAACGTTTTAGCCTTTTTACCAGGCTTCAACTAAAAAAACTTTTCTTAGCTCCACTATTGTATTTACTAAATTTAACACAGAAGAAGGGACAAAAATGAAACTGCCACGATGGACGGCCTGCTCTTGACATCTTGATATTGGGGTTCCGACTCCATAACGCTAAACTCTGTTCATTATAAATGACCTTTGCAGGAACAGTCAACATAATAAGAGTACAGTGTAGCTTAGACCTTTTATAATGATAACAAAAAATTGCACTCACTATAAGTGTTTGATTTGGTTATTTGATTTGTCTTATTAATGTCTTGCTCAATCGTACTTCAGCGGGCGCTAGAAACTTTTGCCCTTCACCATCCCTTACGGAAATAAAAATTATTATGTGTAAAAATCAAAATGGTGGCTAGCGGCTTAACAAAGCATTTTAGGACATATGTTTATATGATGTTTTTTATTACCCCAATCTAAATAAAAACACACAAAATATTTCCAGGTTGTTCAGAAACACCCTGTATTTCCTGTTGCTGTAAGTAGCTTGTTGCTATAAGACATTATATCGTAAAAAAGGGTTTACAAATTTGTTATATTAAAATCGTTAAAATAGACCTTCCGTAAGTAGAATTACTCTCTTTTAAGTAGTCTTCAATGTAGAAACTTTAAATAGTATTCTCATTAAATAGTTAATGAAGTTAAGTTCATTAAGTTGATGTTAAAAAAAATCAAGCTAGAAAATCAAAAGTTGGTTTGATTACAAAAATTAAGGTTATAAATTATAATCAACAGTTTTTTAAGATTATCTTGTTTATCTTCTCTTTTTGGTAAAAACACATGCTTATCACACCTTAAGATAAATAAGTGAATTTAAAAATAATCAACTTTAATGGCTTAGCCACCCTCCAAAGCTATGAACATTAGAACTGATATCTATATGCTGATTAAGTCTCATTCCTTATTAAAAATAATCTATATTATTAATACGCTACATGGAAACTTTGTAGACAATAAGGCTTTTTTTTGTAAGATTTACCCCCACATATTATACATTAAAACACGCGTCTGAGTGTGTAGATTTGCCAACTGGCTTTAGATTTTTAATTTAGGCAATATAACGCCCAAAAAATGTAAAAAACCGATTTGCTTACTTATTTATAAATTTAAAAAAATTCAAATTCAGAAGTCCAGATGTTTGTTTTTTTATATAAAAACGAGGTGACCCGTGCGCAAATTGCGCATTTTATGATTCTGTATGAGTGAAACTCATCTAAAGTACGTGAATGTTGATTATGAAGTGACAGAGATCTATTTTTGTTAACTATTTGGCTTTTAAAATTCATCTGAAGGTAATCAGCTGTTAAATTACAATTCACTTTAAAGAACTTGCAATAAAAGTTGGTCAACATTTTAAAGCGCCCTCTAGAAATAAATCAAAGGCGAGGAGGGGGGGGGGAAGCCCGAAACAATATGACCTTTTTAATTACGATTCGTCACTGCGGTATAACCTAAGCTTTAAAATGACACCTAAATCTTAAAAATCGGTTCAGTAGGTCGAGAGAAAAAGGGACGTAACAGACGAAACCCTTATAGAAATAAGAAGATAGATTAAAGCCCGGCTGGTTATTTTGGTTTTATATAGAAAATGAAGCCCAGTTGTTTAGTTCAGTTTTACTACTGTAAGGTTGCTGGATTTCGAGCAACATGTACACTAGTAATAAATTAAACTGTTACGATACGACAGATTTATCAAAATAAATTTTTTACAGTTTTTTATTCGTCAAGCGCAATTGCCAAAGCGTGATTTGTAATGCAACTGAAGGTTAAATTACGTTGTTAATTGAGTTTCAAACTAAATAACCGATCTCTCGTGCAAGATGCTAATCGCATCAGGTCTGCTTTTAAATTAGATCTGGTTTTACTCGATAATATCTTATGGTATCACAAGTGACTGATTGCCAAAAACGAAATTTTTAACAACAACATTGTAATATTCACATTTGTAAAATATTAACTATTTCGTTATCTATAGAAAATATAAGAAGTATTTTATATAAAACTCATTCTTGGCAATAGAACTCTAATATACAACTGGAACACTCACTCAATGCATGAATCACACCAAAACCCACACCTAATGAAGTTCACAGGTAAAAACGCAGGATGAGCTGATATAACACTCATTTACACGTACACGCCCCTCTAGTGATTGTTAATGATTCAAATTTTTGAAACATTTAACTTATATATTTAAATTGAAACTATAACAACCTTGTTGCTGCTGATTATAACGATGTAAATATTTTTTCCATTATGTTTAAGCAGAAATAACTATAGTACAATTAAATCTTACACAAACAAAAAATGAAAAGTTACTGAACGTTAATCTATTTAATTTATTCAATGGAATTGCCGACTTCAAACTACAGCAGAAGCGTATCTCCTTTCTTTTAGACATACAAAAGCTGTAGGTTGTATAACATACCCCCGTCGCAGCAGACCTGCGTACTCAGCGAATTTCCGAAGGAATTTGATATTTTCTTCTTTCCCCATGAACACCAAAGTAATGAGTGTGTAGTTTTATTGCAATGGGATTTTGTTAAAAAAATATTTGTTGTTAGGAAATGTTATGTTTTTAAGGTAAAAATCAAGTATTAAATTAATTTTTGGCAGTTTTTATTTTTCCCATAAACTCCATGGGGTGAGTATGTAGGTTTGCTGACATATGGCTGTTGTAAGCAAATATCAGTCAACCCCCATCTAGTGAATGTTCAAGACAAATTTTATCAAATTATGTCGACAAATAAGCGAGATATGGGGTTTTGTTAATTTCCCTTTAAAAAAACGAAACCTGTTTTTTAGTAAATAACATGGGGACTATTTTTAGTAAATAACATGGGGAAAATATTTTTGTATTTTCTTTGTAATCCAATAAGCTAAATTAAAAATTCAAAGTACTGAATTGGATTTTGTTAAGTTCTTTTAAAAAGGTTTAGGTTTAAATTGGTTAATTTTTTTATTTGACGTTGAAAGATGTTAAAACCCCATTTTTGACCCCTTTTTAAACCCCATAAAACCCTGTTCCCATGACCCGATCATACTGGTTCGCAAACTCATGAAAATAGATCTGGTCTTACACCTCCATACCAAATTTTATCAAAATCAGAGGCCCCTTTCAAAACTTATCAGTACCACGGACACACATATATAAAGATAGATATATATATATATACATATATATGAATGTCGGATGGTGTTTTCGGCTTCTGGGGGCCTCAAAATGAAAAATTAACATGGTCCCGGACTTGGTTCTTACCATGGCTACTACTGTAATAACGTATTTCTTATAGGGAAATTCGCCAAAATTTACCAGTGCCTAGATAAGCGTAGCGTAGAGTCTTTCAGATAGTCGAGATACCCGAGATAGTGAGCACCTTCGACGTGAAGTGTTGCTATTACAAGCTGAGCAGTGTAGGATCCCTTGTTGTATCATCATTAATCGATCTAAATTTCGGCTTGGAATTTCGACCCGGATTGACACCTCTGCGTTTAATCTTTACAGTTAAATATGAATTAATTTTCATACTAACGTTAATCAAAAGTGAAATAATAATCTTTAAGAGTTTTAGGCCCTTTTGTTTGGATGGATATTTACCAATTCACTTCAAAATAACCTCACTCCAAGCTCTAACCGACGACACCAAAATCATTAAAATGGATTGAAAACTGAAGGAAGAGTTTTCCGTGCACGAAAACATGGAGCGTATCAAATAGGTATAAATAACCTGTATTATAGGGATATAGATAATACGTGGGAAAAGTTGTTCAATTCAAGAACACGAGTCACGGTTTAAGCACCTGGTTCGTTACCTCAAAACTTCTACTTTTCCTCAATATTACATTATTCGTAACCTTTTTCTTTTTACTCTTTTAGCCAAATCTCCCACAAGAGAAAAGCTAGTCATGGTAGACTCCTGCAAGATACACCAATCTTTATTTATTTATTTATTTATTTTTTATTTAATAAAATACAATTCATTTTATAGCTATGGGGGCTAAGCTCGGTAAAATTATTAAGCATAACTTTCCTTTCTCAGACAAAACTATTTCGATACGCTCATTCACCCTCTTCCTTTTCATGACGAGCTCGTTCGTTTCGCTCACTCGTCAGGCCAAATGGTGCTGCACTTTGTATAATTTTTTTACACATTGTTTTATATCTATAATTATCCGATGATTTTTGTTCACTTTAGTAGTCACAAGAAATCTCCATAAGGATAGAATCGGAAATTTGAAGGTATCTGGACGAAAACCGGATTTTTCCCATCCGAGGGACCAATTCCAATCAATTCCTAGTGGCCAAACCCCCAAATTCAACCGAAATCATTCGTCACAAAAAAGTTTTCCCGTGCAATCAGTTTATGTTTAAGATATAAAATAAAATAATATATATAACTCGTTCGCTTCTCTCACTAGTCAGGCCAGAAGGTGCTGCATTTTGGTATAAATTTGTTGAACCACAGTTTATGGATGTAAAGTTTATATGTATCAGTTTATATGTATCAGCTAAATTTGGTTCAATTTAGTGGTTTCAAATATCTCCATAAGGATAACATTGGGATTTTTAAGGGCTCTATGGCGATAATCGGGTTTTTCCCAGCCATGTGACCACCTCCAAGCGATTCCTAGGGGCCTAAACCCCCAAATTCAACCAAAAAGTAAAAATATCTTAAGCAGAAAAAAAATTCTGTATATACAAACAGTGCTATAGAATATAAATCATACCGTAAGATAATGTTTTAATACATTAACTGTAGTTTACAAAAGTTTGAAAACTACCCCTGAATCAGCAGACCTGTTTGGTATATAGCGAATTTCCTTTGGGCTTAGTATACAAGGTGTTGTAAGAAAATATTAATATTCCCCGCCAATTGAAGATAGATGTTGAAATGCATCAAGATATGTTAATAAGCAAACTATATAGACCTAAAGTATTTAGTTATTATTTTTTTATATAAGAATATCATGGAACAGGTTACCGTATCATGGGTTGTCTACGTCCCTAAGCTATAAAATATTATTCTCTTATTTGACGAAATGGATATTGTCTTTTTCAATAGTTTATATCTCATGGACAAATTTATAACATTCTTACTGTATTCAGGTGATGATCACTTTTCCCTCACTATTTATTATCTTATTTTCATTCTAAATAACACGATTTAATTAAGCATTTGAGATTATGGTAATATCGTTATTTCAGTTACATATATTACATAACGTCCACCTTTGAGTAATGTTAATTCATATAATTATATTTAATACTAAGCAATTATTTGCTAAATCAGGGTGTTTTATGATAATTATATTAAACTAAAACTAAATGAGGATATATATCAAGTTTTTAAAATATAATTTTAATAATAAATAATGTAAAAATGTTTGCTGATAAGAATAACACAGGAAGAATTTCTTCTTTCATTTTATTAGTAACCTCCCAACCTAACTATTGAAAATAATAATTACATTTTTATAGCTGTTGTCAACGGTTCAACCCAAAATTATATGGTAAAAACAATACTTAAAAATGCGAAAACTCTATTTGAAACCCCGTAAAACGGCTTATATAGTAAATCTAAGATGGCCTCTTTCCAAAATTTAATCCTTTGTATGTGGACTATTTTGTGTTCCAAATTGTATATAGATAAAAAATGCGTAATCGTTGACGTCACTTTTACTTAGTTGCTTGGATAATATAAAATAGTATGTAGGCCTACTTTCGTTGTTCTCAGCTAATAATAAGTACCTGTGAAAGAGCATTGCTCGGTAAAATCAAACAGTCATACTCGTTATAGTAATATCAATTACAGAAAGTGCGCTAAAATGCCCAATGCAAAAGCATTATTTCTTGTTAAAGACGAGCTCTTTCGCTTCGCTCACTCACCTTTCAGACTGTTTCAATGTAGGCCTACGGGTGCTGCACTCTTGTTTATATTTGCTGAAACACATGTTGAATCTGTAACACGTGGATTCTAATTATTTAGTTAACAGCTGTTTTTATGATTCTTATTATTGCTTTTGTTTTTAAATTCAAATTTAACTGTACAAATGGATTCGTTATTTTACACTTTTACATGCTTTTTATGTATCTAAACGTTCATAATCAGTAGTATGAAGTATGATTTTTAAAATGATAAAATATTTTTACCATACATAAGTACCATTTAATAATTTTGTAACACTGACTGCAACTCCAAACCACATGTTTATACTAGAACATGCACTTTGACAGTTAAGTCAGATTTTTTCATGATTTCTTTGGTTTTATTTTAACATAAGACCAATGTTAAAATTACTAAAATTCAATTAAGGATTATAAATAAATAAGATTTTTCCTGGCATATAGACCTGCATTTATATTATTTTATCCCAGAAGCTAAGTTATTTGCAGTTTGAAGAAAGTCCTTCGAACCGTTTTTGAGATCCATGTGCAATCATACATATACAAATACATCTTATTCGTATTATAGTATAAAATATAGGATAGGATAATCGTATTGCTTTTAGTGGAGGGAGGTCAGTAATTAACTGAGAGTTCTCCTTGCCTGAAATGCCTGCAATTTTTTCTATGCAGAGGGGCCCATGGCCCCCCATTAGAACTGGGTTCACCCATTAGGCGAACTGGGTTTGATAAAATAAAAAAATACCGATGCCAAATTAAATATTTTATATAAATTCATTTTTTTTTTACCCCACTTTTAGATTCCAACACTTTTTTATCTTTTTGTTTAATGTTTGTCTGTATGTTTGTACGTTGTGATGCAGAGGCAACACGAATTTTATGATTTTAATACAAACTTTGACTGTTTTGTATCTGTGGGATATTTTCAAGAACTTTCCATGTTTTCTTGTAGTCCCGGATAAAGAGTCCTTTCTTTTTTTACTATAAAAAGACTAACATTTACAAAAACTTAAAGAATGTGAAGGGGAACTGTAATGGTGGAAAGAGTGACTATGGTTTCAAGTATTATAGCAGTAAAAAAAATCCAAATCATTAGGAAAAAATACCGCAATATAAAACATAGATGTGATATCCGGTAAATTAACAGTAGCGTACATGACAAATGATTTTGAGACTTAATGCATATTGAATTCAGAAATTTGACATGTTTTCTTAAGTAACAAGTAATTTTGTGACTGAAATAACCGGTTGACCAGAATATGATTTTGCAGGTGGTTAACAGACAATTTACTTCACATCTTCACAAATTGCACTCTTTGGCTAATATGTATAATTTTAATTTAAGATTCAATGCAAATCCAATGCATCAGCTTTTACCTTGTTACAATGTAGCCGGTCATGTAAGGTGCATGGCTCGTCGATGGACCCTGCGGGTGGTCCGTGTAGCAATTATCTAAACAGCGTTCACGGGTTATCTAATCTACATAATCAATACACTCTTGCCATTTAATGTTTACAAGTCTGCTCTCTGTTCCTCCTTGTTTCTGCGAGGATTCTGTCTAAGATTCATCAGCACTCTCATTCTAGAGTAGGCCTATATTAATAAGGTATACAGCACATGCCAATCGGTTCTACCATAGATCAAGCGTGTACGCTTAATCTATGGTTTTATATATTCACTATACAGGATGTTTTTAATGATCCACCACCCTAATTTTTTCCACAGCATGACTTTGAGAGATGAAATGGTACTTCATGCAGTTTCATTTTGCACATTCATAAAGTTCTATTAACTACTTTCGAAAATTGAAAATCTATAATATATATTTCTATACATGGTGGAAGAAATTATATATTATATTAATTTCCTATGTATTAATATATTATATTAATATATAATATATTATATCCTTCTTCCACCATGATTTCTATAAGGGTTCCGTCTGTTACGTCAATTTTTCTCTCGACCTACTGAACCGATTTTTAATATTGAGGTGACATTTTAAAGCTTAGGATATACCGCAGTGACGAATCGTAATTTAAAAGGTCTTATTGTTCCGGGCTTAGCCCCCCTTGCCTTTGATTTATTTCTAGAGGGCGCTTTAAAATGTTGACCAGATTTTATTGCAAGTTCTTTAATGTAAATTGTAATTTAACAGCTTATTATGAAGTGATAGAGATCTATTTTTGTTTACTATCTGGCTTTTAAAATTCATCTGAAGGTAGTCAGCTGTTAAATTACAATTCACAGTAAGAACTTCCAATAAAAGTTGGTCAACATTTTAAAGCGCACTCTAGAAATAAATCAAAGGCGAGGGGTGAAGCCCGAAACAAAAAGACCTTTTTAATTACGATTCGTCACTGCGAAGTTTTAGAATGACACCCCAATATTAAAAATCGGTGCAGTAGGTCGAGAGAAAAAGGGACGTAACAGACGAAACCCTTATAGAAATAAGAAGATAGGGCCAAACATTTGTAATATAACATCCCTTTTACCAGTTCGCGTATTATTTCTACGACTATGGCCAAGTCAGCTAGCCGTAAGTAATACTGGATTAGAACTATGTTTTTCAAACTAATAGTAGCGGACTGGCCATAGTCGGAGAAGTAATGCGCGAATTGTACTGTGTAGGCTACTATGTTATAAATTAATTATAACTTAAATTCGTTAATTGTTAAAAGATTTCTAGCTCGTTTGTTAAATTAAATAATAAAACAATATAAAAGAAATAGGATTTTTTCAAGTACATGTTAATAGATTTTATAGAGGGTTGTTTACGTTACCGTACTTTTCATTTTCCTGGTTGTAAATTTTTTAATATTGTAAATTTGCTTTGATTAATGGAATTGAGAAGTTCAGTCGGTTCAGTTTACACCCGCTATAGTTAAAAATATTTGTCTTGCCAATGATATACAAGGGTGTTCGGAAAAAAACGTTTCAGGAATTCAGGAGGTTATTGCCCACATCAAAATAAGCAAAAAAGTTCCTATAAACATATGTCCTAAAATGCTTCGTTAACCCGCTAGCCGCCATTTTGTTTTACACTGAATAATTTTTATTTCCCTAATGGATCATTGTATTAAGTTAATATTTGGCATGCACCTTTATCATAGCAATACCCATTTTCAAGTAAATATTAATTTTTTTCCAATGTGTATTTTCAAAACGGCGGCCATTTTAAAATTTTAAACTAAAATATCTCAAAACCGGTGAATTTTATGAAAACTTTATATGACACAAAAAAGTTAACGAATTTAATTATCTTACCAATGGTACCAAGTTTGTAAGGATTTGACAACAAATAACGGAGTTATTGAGATTTTTGTGCCTAAAAACATTGATTTTGCATTGTAATTAATGCAAATTAAGGTAATTTTAATTGAAAAATCTCAATAAGTCAGTCATTTGTTGTCGGACCCTTACAAACTTGGTACCATTTGTTATATAATTAAATTTGTCAACTTTTTTGTGCTTAGTAAAGTTGTTATAAAATTTACCAGTTTTGAGATATTTTTGTTTAAAATTTTAAATTGGCCGCCATTTTGAAAATACACATTAGAAAAAATAACTTTTTTCTTAAAAATGGGTATTGCTTTGATGAAGGTTCATGCCAAATATTAACTTAATACAATGATCCATTATGGAAATAAAAATTATTTAGTGTAAAAAACAAAATGGCGGCTAGCGGGTTAACGAAGCATTTTAGGACACATGTATATGGAATTTTTTGCTTATTTTGATGTGGGCAATAACCTCCTGAATTCCTGAAACGGTTTTTCCGAACACCCTGTATATAATTGTAGAATCCAAAGGCGTTTTGTTTTTTGTTTTTGTGTCTATCTACGCCAGTGGCGTTTTTTAACGTTTTGACTGGGAACGGTCCAAACCCCAGTCTTGTTACTATCTAACATCGATCAGTTGTTAGAAAGCATCATTATTAATAGCCCAATAACAAATGGCAACTGGGTCCGAAATCGATCCTTTAAAAAGCTACGAAATTTCCTCATTATCGAACCGTCAACCTTTGGATTCAAAGGCGAGCACTATAACCACTCAGCTACCCAGCGTTGTTATCATCATATCTGCTTTCATAAATCAATCAAATCCACGTGTTTAATGTAAGCAGATAAGAATTTGAAAGAGTTGTAAAGAAGGGAAAGAAAGGAAAGAAGGCCTGTAGTCGTAATTTTTATTGGGATTATCTAAAAGGAGCAGTTTTGGACACAATCTTCAATTATTTTGCTCCGAACTATTTTCACTGTATAGTTTCGGTGATTTATATACCATAGGGGACTGTGACTATAAACCCGCTAATTATGCAATCAAGTTGTTACACCAATACGTTTGTTTACACGGGTTCTTATACAATGCAATTGTTTTGAAAATGACAAAGCAAGAGTCCTTTTAGATTCAATTGTCCTTGCATTTCAGTTTCGTATAACTGCAATAAATATCATTGGTCGATTGATTTTGTACTGGTAAATTGAAATTCATTCAATCTTATATTTCTTATGTTTGATAGAGTATATAATGTGTGCGTATTCAATCTGGCCTATAGTAAAATTCAAAATATCCTATAGTATATTTTGGTAAGTAACTATATTTTTAATTAGATATAAGCTGGTTTAGTCAGTGCCCTCTTAGTACATTATAGCACAAGTACGTCAATTTGATGTAAAATTGATGTAAAAGATGTCAATGTCATTGATATTGTTGATGTCATATTGACTTCAAATGTGATAAAAAAAACGTCATTTTGATGTCAATGTGAAGTAAAAATGTCCCGATTTTTTATGTCAAATTGATGTCAGTAAATTGATGAACTATGATGTCAATTTTACATCACATTGATGTCAAACTGACGTCATATTGACAAACTAATCTTGTCAAAATTGATTAAAAATATCCCAAATAGCAAAACAAAAGTAATAAAATGGTAATTTTTAACCGATAAACAACTATAGAAGTAGCAAAAATGTTTTTACCGCTGGCAGGATTTGAACCCTTGACCTTTAGATTCCCAAGCCGCAACCCTACCTACTACTCTGCGTCACTCTACTCTCTGCTTCACACATTATTTGTTACACTAATTGGCCAGTTGATACTCAAGTTTTTTTGCGTTGATCAAATCAAACGCATTTCCCGTGGCCTATATATTTTTATGTCTTCCCAAATAGGTCTTAAACTAGAGTTCCCTTACATGTTTGTTTCATGTGTAAATGTTTAACAAAGTGCAGTTATCTCAATTGATGTAAAACTTTTGACTGTGTGATCAAATACTTTACATAATTTTCACATCAAAATAATGTCAAGTTTTTAACGAGTTCAATTGTTTTAAACAAATAATGATGTTCTCTTGTTGTAAAAGACTTAAAGAAATGTTTTTTTCTTAATTTATTACACTAACTTTTAAATTTAAAAATGCAAAATTTTTACATCATTTTGACGTCAATACTTGATCTAATATTTTACTTTGACATCATTTTGACGACTTTGATCACTTTTTGACATCAAATTAACAACGTGTGCTATGTGGGTTTAGAATGATATTTAGGGAATATAGTCATTATTAAAAGTATTTCAATTTGTTGTTTTGTCTAAACATTTTTTAAGTTTGTTACATCCGACCGTTTGATCTTACATTCACTTAATACCAGCAACACACCAAAGGTTTGTATACATCGAACGTATAACAGAAATGGCGGAAGTAGAAGAATATTATTCAAATGTTGTATGCTACGAATAAATGGTAAATTAAACTATACTAACTCGTAGAAAAGATGAGAGTGATATCATACGGCTTATGAAGGAGACTAGAAAACCTTATAGGCCGAATATTTATTTGGGGAGGGTAGTAAACAAATGTTCAGATTTAGGAGGAGATTTGTGTATGTGCATTACGAGACCTTTTGTTGTTAAAGTTCTTTGTGAAAACGTATTGCACTTCTTGCACTCTCTTAGAAATTATAACTTTCTCTGCAAACCATACTTAAAATATAAACAAGAGAGTAAGTGTTTTTTGTCACACAAAGAAAGTAAAACCAACTGAAAGCGAACATTAGATTAAAATTTTGCAAAAATAATGAAAAATATCAAAATTGGAATCTGAGTTAAATAACAAGTACCGGGGAGCCGAGCTTCGCTCTATAGAAATTTTTTAAACTAACTTATTTGTCTAGAAGAAATATTACTGTTATTCGTAAGCTTCTGGACTTTGCTCTAGTGGCCTTGCAGATGTATTGTATGTCGAAATTTAAACGTGTATACAACAGAATTATCAAACGTGTAACTGGCAACTTTTAAGTACACTGTGTCATAGAATAACTAACCTTTGTATCTTTGACTATATACACTAACGTGAGTAGACTTCTCACAGAGGCGTGTTTGTAAAATATTGACGGTAGTGAGATCTTCTTCTGCATACATGAAGTACAATTGACTTATGATAGATAAATCAGTATTACACGCTTCTCAATCAAAGATAAAACATTTTATAAGTGAAGGTTATGTTTATGTTGTGGTAAAGTATTTTTGCAGCACTGAAAAATCCAACTGGATAATAAAAACATCGATTGCAGCGAATATGGTGCTGCGTAGGCCTAAAAGAACTTTCTAAATTTTGATATCTAACAAAAAGCATTAGATGAGAAGTCTATCCACGTTAGTGTAGGTGTACATAGTCAATGGTTGTATTTAAAATTCTCTAATCTTTAATTCAATTCAATAATTTTAATAAACAACTGTTAAAGATTTATTCTTCACGGCATTGGATTATTTTGGTAAATATTCATATCCAGTTATAAGGGTAAACACTATACAAAACTTAGTATATTTAAATTGTAACACAAGGTTGTTAAAGCATTCCCAGAAGTAAAAACCCCTACAACCTTATATGTGAATAAAATATCTTGACGATGTCCTCCCAACCTTCATAGGGCTCCGCCCCCCACGGACATCTTCAATATTACCATGTTATTCTTACGGAAGCTACATTTTAGTAATGAACACATGAAAACTTTTTTTTTAATCTTTTATTGTGGCTTGAAATACATCATGAAGCCAGACCAACAATTTTACACAAAAGAAACTAAATTAAAGTACAGAGAGTCAAATGTTCATAAAAGGCAGGAATAAATTTGCGTTAGAGTTCCTTGGCACAAGGCACAATACTAAGAACTACTATAATTTTAAATTATACTTTGCGAAAACTTCCGTTAAAAAGGCCACTAAATCACACCACAAATACATTTTTTCAGATGACAAAATAAATTGAACATCAAACGGAAATCCATGTTTTGCAATCTTCTGAAGAATGAAGGACCTTTCTCTGCTAAATGTGGTGCACTCAAAAATAATATGGTGTATAGTTTCTTCGACATCATCACTACAAAATCGACACAAAGAGAATCAAGTTTACGTATTTGGTACAGTCGGCTAGCACAGTAGACATGACCAAACCGCAGACGACAAATTAACGAAGTGTGTCTACCATTCATAAAGACGTTCTTGAACCAAGGCAGGACGGGGGGCTCCGGTTGGATCGCCTTATACCACAATCCTTTCATTGAACTGTCAAAAAGGTTTTGGGCCGTTAGAAAAACATTTCTCTTTAATAATTTCACCAAATCATTCTGTAAAATATATCTATTGGGTACTTTAGGAAGGTAGATGTTACGAGCTGCGTTCTTTGCAATATCATCAGCTTTGCCATTGCCAGCTACTCCAATATGACCTGGTAACCACTGTATAATCACCTTTTTGGTACTTTGAAGTGAAAACAGTTTTTCCACAATTTTTAAAACCAAGAATTCATCAGTGACACCTTTCAGAGCTCTACAAATGATTTGTACGGAAACTTTAGAGTCTGTAAAAAGAGCAAACTTTTCTCTGTTGTCTCCAGATATATGACAAAGGGCTTGAAATATTGCATATAATTCAGCCGATGCATTGGAAGCTGCGTCAGGTAATCGATAACTGAGAGACAGGTTAAGGTCAGGATCATACACACTGGAACCAACCCCTGTTGAATTTTTAGAGCCATCAGTAAAAAATCAACGCGAAAGAGTTAGCCTGATAAAATCTCATTTGGCTCATAGAAAGCTGTTTTAACACTATATTATTTGTTTCTTTCTTGGAACCGCCAAAATTTTCCATGTCACTGAAGAGCTTCAAGTCCACTTTAATCAGTTGTAGAGGGGAAGGGAAAACATATCTTGATAATGAGCCATCTTCGGAAAAACCACCATCAAGAATTTCCTGTCGTTTTTTGAAAGCTGAAACTATGCCAGGAACTTTCTTTTTTGACCAATACGGGTGATGATTACATAACATTAGAAGCTCTGCCAAATTTAAAAATGCTGGATGTTCTGATGAAATTTTAATGGCCAATTTTTCTGTCAGCTGTTTAATTCGAAGAGGAATCGGTAGTATGGAAGCCTCTCTTTCAAGATTCTTAATTGGGGTGGTTTTTATAGCACTCATGCAAAGCCTTAAAGCAAAATTTTGAATCAAAGACAATTTATTTAAAAATTTGTCATTAAGGTCACTGTAAATAAAGCTACAGTAGTCAATTTTTGACAGAATCAAAGATTTATAAATTGTCAATAAAAACAATGGATGTGTCCCCTTAGTCCTGCAGGATAAACACTTTAGGACATCCATAAGCTTCCAGCAGCATTGAGTGATTTTTTCCAATTGAGCAGTAAATTTCAGTTTATTGTCGAAGATTATGCCTAAAATTGGAAGGTTATTCACCAAAGGAATCTTCTCACCATACATAATAAAATCGTGAGTAATCGGCGTTCTTTTCCTGGAAATAATCATCACCCCACATTTTTTTGGATTAAATACCAGACCCAAAGATAAACAGTATTTGGATAGACTATCTAAAGACAGTTGCAAATCTTCACATGCCGAAATTTCAGACTTTTGCGAAGAACAAACTATGATATCGTCAGCATATTGAAGCGATAAACAATCACGTGAAACGCTTTGATTTACATCAGCTATCATGAAAACATTTAGTAAAATTAATTAATAAACAGCTGTTCTCATTTAAAGCATTGAGGAAAGATTGGTAATAAATAGACTTGAGGCGAGTGAGAGAAGCAAACGAGCTCAGCTGAAGGACATACAATTTCTCGGGTTGGCATTGCAATTTGAGTACCGTTGCAAAGCAAAGGTTATCAACTAGTAAAATCTATAAATTTAAAGCATAAACTGCCTTCATTGTTCAAACACCAATGTATACCAATTTATACATAACCGAATAAGTAGGAACACCCCAACGAGGTTGAAATAGATATAGCCTATAGTGGAGTGCGACTTGATAAGTAATCTTGTCGGCTGATGATTGGTGCCATTTTACCAACGATTCCCAACATTTCTTTTTAACCATACTTTGGTTTACACTTGTCCATGCTATTAGACATTTTACCCACAGTACGAAGATTCTGTGGTAGCTAATCTCAAAAGCCTGATCACAGACCATAATTTTAAAGGCAACAATTAATCCCACATTTTTAAAGTATAATGTGTGATTTTTTAATCATGTTACAACCAATCAGAATACCTAAAATGGGTGACCGAGAAAATGAGGGTATAGTGTGGGTGGTTACCAAGGAAACGGCGGAAACCATGGGTAAAATGGCGTGAATGATCAGGGACAACAAATTAACATAACAAGAATAACAATTTTAACCTCGTTGGGACATACCATTAAAAAAAAATCGTTCGGCAATCGAGCACTAGAGGTAAATAAAGCTCTAAAACTATAGGCATATATAGGATTACTACTCCCTATTGTAACGGAAGCGCTCGTTCTACCTATTATATAGTCCAGCTCAACAGCGGTGGCGGCTGAGGGATTAGGACGGCCGGGGGGCCAGATACAAATTCGCCAGTGGTTTGAGGGTCGACGAAAAGATACAAATTCGCCAGGTCCCAAACAGGTAGAAAATCGGGGCCGTCAAAACATTCAAATTCGCCAGTTCTAGGAACTAATGCTCAGCCCCTCGGGGAACCCAGGAATGTGGCCGGTCGGGCTCATCCCCTTCATTGCCCGAGCTGGCTGTTGTTTTCGTTCGTCTAGAGGCGAAACTACTGAACGTATCGTTGCAATTTTGGTGTCAATACTGATTACCCATGGCCCTCCGAATCTATTGATTCTCGTGAGATATTCTGAACACTCTTACTCTAATTTACATCTCACTTGTGGCTTAAACTCTTTCATAATACAACCATTTCATAAACTACTATTAAATTCATTAACTCGTAGGTGATGCTTGAGTAATAATAGCTTACAACATTCCTATGGCAACAACTACTTACGCCCTACACTTCATTTAAACATAACGTCATATAATTGATTACAATTATGAACTAGATTTAAAATTTTCTTAAAATTATTTTGTCTAAGATTATTTTTGTAGATTGTATGTTGGGGCGATGGTTTCCGTGCGATCTGCTGAAATCCCGTTGATACTTCTCAAGGTGACGTTTCCCAAGGAAGGCCGAGGGGCAGATTCCTGGACAATTATTGGCGTTGGTACCATAGCTTAAATTTGAAAGATGTACGTAAAATGAAAAGGGAAGTTTTTTCAAGCTGTATCCCATTATCAAAGATCCGCCACTTTGAAAAGTGATTTTATCGGTGTAAATCAAAATTATTTTTTGGGGACTCATCAAATCTCTTTTCTAAAGCTTCAAAGAAGGTCTCTTGAAAATTTAACAGATGCACACCAGTTGCCGATCTAAAGGTTGTTTTTTTCCTTATTTTACTGCACTAATTGAGTTCTATAAAATATATTTATTACGATAAACGCAACTATTCTAATAAAAGTAAACAAAGATCGAACAAAAATCTGACATTTTGAGTACAATAAGAACAAATAAATCTATCACAATTAAATCTATTACGATTAAACTGGCAACGAAAAGTTCATCACTTATATATATAGTGCTTTAAAAGTGATGTGAAAAAATATTACATTTAAGAATAATTCTAAATGGGTGGAAGTGATGAAGGGGTAAAGGGGTAAAGGGCGCGCCGCACGCCGCGCCACATGCCGCGCGCCGGCCGAGGGGCTGCGGGGGATTCCTGGAACTGGCGAATTTGAATGTTTTGACGGCCCCGTTTTTCTGCGTAATCGGGACCTGGCGAATTTGTATCTTTTCGTCGACCCTCCAACCACTGGCGAATTTGTATCCAGCCGGCCGGGGAGGCCTCCCTTCTCCTCGCCAACCCTCGGTCGGCCGCTTCGGGTCCAGGCCATGAGTCACCCACTGGGCAAGAGGTGCTATTAGTACAACTTTCGTTACTTCACAATATATTGTCATCTAAATGCCATTTTTGAAACCTTTATAAATTTACAAGAAAATTAAGCCCAAGATCGATGTTAATACGGCGGCTGTACCTATTTTTACTCTTAATTTAATTTTGGACCTAATTTAATTTTGGACCTGGAATACTCAATGTTATCGTATTAACATCATTCTTGGGCTTGATTTTCTTGTAATTTTATAAAGGTTTCAAAAATGGCATTTAGATGACAATATATTGCGAAGTAACGAATGTTGTACTAATCGCACCTCTTGCCTAGTGGGTGACTCATGGCCCAAGCCGGCGACTATGAAAGTCCGCACCAAAACCTGTCCGTCGGCAAAAATCATCGAAGCGTTATTAATGACACAATGAAAGTCCGCACCAGGAAGGTTTTGCAGTGGCCTCAGGTAGTCTCCCCTCCACAGCGCCGTCTTATACCCCTATTTCTCTTGTCTTTTGTGTCTTTATAAATGTCAAAATGAGCATATGGTATTTGTTTCCAAAAAATCAATACAACAACAAACTGCTTCCAAATAATTTTTGCCATCTTTTTTCAATTCAACAAATCAGCATAATTCGTAAATACCAATTACATCTTATGGCGCTAGGCCTATCTGTGTTTCAAGGGTGTCATTCTTGGTTAATTGATGGTATTTAATTCCTCATAAGTATGTCAATACTTATTCGGTTCTGTATACATTGACAATTATAATTTGTAAACCTATTATAATCATATGATTTGCAACTATGCTTTTCTTAACGTTATGTTATATACCAAGAATGTATCGCTCAATACCGTGTTTCCAATCGTGCTTTTGGAGATTATGCCCAACCATGCCCAACCACCAACAAAACTATATAATAACTTTTCTTGTTTTCAATACACAAACTGGCTACATGGTTAAAACACGGGACTTACATTTCAGAGAAAGTTTTATAATCATGTGATCGCTCCAATGCTTTTCTTATGGAGAAAAATGATTTTTATTAACGATTTTACTAAATATTCCGAGCGTTTTGATGAATTAAACTACCATTATTTTGTACCCAAGAATAGTTATTTTTTATCCGGAACGGTCTCCCGCTTGTACTTCGCGAAATAATTTCCAACCACAAACCCCACTACAAAACTTTCTCGTTTAATATAATAGGATTACAATTTACTATATAAGTATCGTACAGCTAGCGCAATTTTTTTATACATATAAGTAACACATTTTAAATTTAAAAAATAGAGTTTTCGAAAGTGCTTAAACTTTCAAAACAGTATGAAACATGTAAGCATGATAAGTAAGACTAATCGAATAAGAAAAAGAAAAATAATAAGAAAAATCGTGTTAAACCAAAATGGTACCCTTCGCATACGCGGTTTACCCAGAAATTAATTGGGTAATTTAGTTAGGGCACATTAACACCGTCAAGGAGTTCAAATCCCCGTAGACCTTGTGTCATTTTTAATACAAAAGGGAAATTTAGAACTTTAACGGTTTCTTATAGGGCTCTTCCGTTTTAATAGATATTTACCGATTTACTTTAGAAACAACTTCTCGCCGAGCCCTACTCAATGACACTAAAATCATTAAAATTGGGTGAAAACTGCAGGAGGAGTTCCTTGTGCAAAAAACCGTGCCGCTTATAAATATATATAAATGTTCATTTAAAAATGGCCAAAGTTATGTTTTCAGAAGCACAAATTTCTAGTTTCATTTTCTGAATTAATTTTATAACTCTGTGATTTTGTAAGAAAACTATATATATGAAAGAAAAACTTTTTAAAAGTGCCTTACCCAACACTTGCTGACTGAAAAAATGATTAGTTACGATCTTTTTGTGCTATTTTAAGAAGTGAAAATTGAAGGTAATCTGCTTCGTGTCTAATATAGGCACGCGATGTCTGTTTGATTGGGTGTGACCATATATATAAACAAAACATCTGGATCGGTAACTGAAATGGCGGAATAGCGCTAAAAATGAGCCGGCTCCCCCCACCTTACCTTTAATACCTTCACTGAAATAGCGACCTAACTCAATAGGTGGTTTAAAGCCAAGTATAAAAGAGAGATGAGTGTAGGATGATTGTGGCACGATCTTGTAGTCTTGTTACTGACTAAGGCCAAGCAACATTCTCCTTAGACAGAACTGTTAATTCATAGCCCAACAGCCAATGGTAATGGTATCTAGGGACCTACAGTTTAACGTGGGATCTGAACCACAATTTTAACCTCATATATACGAATTGATCTAATTATGAGGATGGTCTTTATGGATGAACTATAGTATTCACCACTAGTTGGGATCACCGCCGCCACCACGCCGCACCTTATGTCAGCTGGCATCGTTATTATTGGTGCGTCTGGTTTGTTTACATTCTTTTACTTCAGCTGAAATCATTATTAATGGTGGATCCACTGCATTCTTGTTTGTTTACCTTCTTTTACTTCCCGAATTAACCCCAACTAGTGGTGGAGGTAACCGGTGGGGCATACGGGAGACATTCGGAGCAAACTATGACGTCATTGGATTAGTTCCTTGAGTTATCGCTACGAATAGTCTAGCGCTCAATACGCTTGATTTCAGATTTGTCGTCTGCAACAACTGAATAATATTGTTTACGAGCACCTCTATAGGATTAGATGATTATGAATGGAAATGGATAAATTCTATCATGGTCCTCTTCTTAAAGAGAATTAAAAAAACTCTTTTACAAAATAAAAATGCGTATTTTTTATAGGTACCGTATTTATTGTTTTGTGTTTATCAGGCCTAGCTTACACAAACATAGGCCTGCTTTAGTTTTGATAGAAAAGATTCAAAGCGTTCAACATTTTAGGCCTAGCTAGGCTATATTTTTGGTTAGTATGAAACGCAATTTTGTGCAACTAAGTTTAACTGTCTTAACAGTCAGTCTATTCCTTATTTCTAATTAACGAATCCTAGTCGGATTCGGTAAGATGTATTTACAGTAATTACCGGTAGTAAAGTTTAAATTTTATAATGTTTTGTGGAACACAAACTTAGGTGCAAGGTTTGGATTGCAGAATCCTACACCAATCTTTCACACACCCAATTGAACTTAACACTACATTTAAGAGTGCCAATCCAAAAATTGTTAAGGATTATGTACTAATATATTTATTTATTTATTTATTTATTCTCAACGGCAAACACCATTTACATAATAATTACAGTAGTGGAAAAACATAGCGTTGCAAGATGGTGAAACAAAAAAGAAACAAACAAAAACGTAACAATACAACAATGTGCAACAATGCAAATAACCAATGTAACAATAACAGTAACAATAACAGGTAACAATAACAAAATGCAGCAATAAATATATATGACATGGTAACAAGCAACAATGTGGCAATGTGTAACAGTAAAAAAAAAATCAACATTACAACAATAACAAAAACAGTGAAGCAATAACAGGCAAGTAAAACAATTGGCACTTTAACATGAATGGCAAACACGACTCTTCACTTAACTGCCAGGGCCACTTTTTTCCTGAAGGATTGAGTAGATTCTCCAAAGAAGTCGATGTCCTCTGGGGCCTCACTTCCAAACTTGAGGAGCCTCGATAAGCCGCTGTGGTATGCGTACAGGGTCGGAAGATAACGCCTTCTGAAGATAGCTTTTGATCGAGTTCCTCTTGAGATTGTGATGTCCACTTTGGCTAGCAGGGAAGGACTATCCAGAAGACCATTTACCAACTTGAAGAGCACAAGAAGATCAGCATGTTTGCGTCGTAAATATAAGGATACTGTATCTATTTCTAATCTTATACATGAATACCGGTATATTTATTAGTAAATAAAACGCTTTTAAGATTTTTAGGCTTAGGTTTGAGTCATTTATTCATCTTTATTCGATACGTTAGAGTTTCAATGGCACTGTCGTGGCCATCTTCATCAGAGTTTGGTTAATTTAATTTAATTTTATATTAATTTAACAAACTAAAATTTTGGAGATTGCAGACTCACACTAACAAAGATTCCTCAATACTCAAAAACAAAGAAAGAAAGAGGGCAAGCGAGACTAGCCTAGTAGCGGCAAAATATAGAAACTTTAATGTTATGACGTCAGCATCATAGCCGTCACACAGTGAAGCGACGTCATTAAGCTGCTCCGAATGTCTCATCCCGTAAGCCCCACCGTGGGGTAACGGCTCGTTTTCGCAACACGGAGTAAGTATATAACTATGCGCTGGATACGTTATAAAACAACATCGCCATATTTACTCAATGGTCTTTTTTTGTTATATATTTATAACTAGCACTTTTTGTGTATGAATTTTGCTTACTATTCATAATTCTAAGAACTCATCTTCAAAGCTTGATCTGTTAATTGCTACGACAAACATGATGTACACATACACAATTAGTATCATATGTAAAAGAGGATTTTCCGTCAATAAATAATTGGCGATTGTGCAGCTGGCAGCACTGGCAGCTCTCATCTCCTCATCTCATCTGCATCTCAGCTGGTATTATATCGACTTCTGCATTCCATCTCCTTCATTCCTCGGCTTTTCATTTCTTGGCAATCGTCTCCTACACACACTTTCTTCAAGGTAAGTTTACCCCAAATTTGCTTTTTCTATGATCTTATTACATTTAACTTGGCAATTTTTTTTATTTCAACATTAAATGTAAATTTTTCTTTTGGGTTGTATGAGAGTCTATGGTCTATGAGCCATTGAGCCTATACAACACAACAACAAAGAGCTTTAACCCGAGCAGGCTATGACCTTCAAATATACTTTATTAGGTTATCCCTAACTTATTTTATAAGCTCAGTTTGCCCAATTTTTGATAATAATATTTAACCCTCCAAGTGCTACGTATATTAGTCCTTAAGTGCTGACCATTTTTTAAGTTTCGTGCAAGCATTTAAGCAAATGTGCATAATAGGCTAGTTATTAATGATATGAAAAGTATATCATATTGCATATCAATTTGTTCAGAAAAATGTCTACTATTAGAAAATATGATTCATTAGATCTTACTTACCATTTATTTTTTTCCAAATTTCTAGATATCAAGGGGTAGTTTTTTTTGTTACCCTCGTCTTCAGGGTTTTCCATTTCAGGGCATAGTTACATAGTCAAATAAAAAAATCTGAGATAGCCACAATGTTGAAAATTTTATTACCTTTCCAGTGATATATAATGTTTATATGTTCTTAGCAAAAAAAGATAACATAACCATAACAATTTGCAATGCAGCAGCTGTACTTCAGACGACCAAAAAACAGAGCTGATGTTGACAAACTAGTTAGCCAACTTTGATTTTCCACGGAAATATGTATTGAACCAAAATCATTCAGGTAGAATGATATTTTCTCTTCAATACTAGGCCTATATAAAATATATGCCGATCCGTCAATAAACAACGGATCTGTGACAATCGTAGTAAACCCTTGTAAATGAATCGCGATCACGATGATAGCGCTATATGCGTTGCCGAAATGCGTCGTGATCGCGATGTTTAGCGCTTGGAGGGTTAATAATGGGTGGACTGACGCTTCTAGGTGTCAAACGAGGCAACTCAACCGTACATTCATACCTCACAAGATGTTATGGCAAAACGTTATTATCAATCTTGCTATTCTATCGATAGGATTACGATTTTATCCCCTGATTTAGTTTTGTTCTAAGATAATTAAACATACCTTTTGACAATACAAGATACAGGCTATATTGTAAACAAGTAGGCTAGGCCTACTAACTGAAAATAACAAAAACAAGTACAAATCTTAACTAATGTATGGCATTGAGTAAATATGGACGTTAAACGTCCATATTTACTCAATGTGTAAGGTAACCTGTAACATTTTCAAAGAAAAACACAAAATAAACTAGCCTACAACTAGGCCTATCCAAGTAGGCCTATATTTTGAGGTGTATCTCAATTTTGAGAAAGAGACGAAGCAAACTTCGTCAGACCTAAAGTGGTTACAAACAAAATGTTGCCAAATACAAAATTAGGTATTTTTTGCTATTGTATTGAAGGAATATGCGTTTTAACCCTCTGAGCATTTGAGTTGATTTTTCGACGGTTCAAAAAAGTGACGTAATTTTATAAAGTTTGACAGAAACGGACCCGTGCATGCTACCGCTGTTACCGGGAGATTCTAAGCTATCCAAAAACACTCATTTCAAATGGTGGAACGTGATTGGTTGTATGTATTATGCAATGAAACATCTGGGGAAAAACTGTTGCCATCTGCTAACTTTGTAATCAACGAAATACATATTTTACCAATTGTTTTAAGGTTATGAATGATTAAAAGTGTTAGTAATAACCAATGAATACAAAAACGTAAAGAAGGTCAGATCCCATGTTAAACATTGGCAAACATTTTTTTCCGCCAGGAGCGCTGTAAACTGAACTTGAGCACTCCAAATAGAGATAGCGTCAGAGGAATAGGCCTAAACATAGTACGAGAGAGAGGGATATTAATTAGTATGGTGTCGTTAAAACACCATTTTTAACATTAGTTACCTAGCTTATTTGGTATCATTGGAAAGCTTTTTTCAAGAAGAATCGTTATTTTAAGTCATTAAATACTTTTATTGTTAAGACTTTGTCGTATGGGCTTTCAACTTTAATGTTATTCTAATGAAGATATTTTATTGAATCATATGTTTACAAAAGTAAACTAAGTTATAAACGTCTTCATGGTACCCTGCTATTTTTAAATTTGTTTACTTGGGTTTCAAAATGAGCACAAAAGTAGGCGGACGGAAAGTGTTCCTACATAGTGAGAATTGGTCTAGTAATGGAAACTGTCATAGGTTATGTATGATACGTGAGTGCAGCTTGAGTTAACGAGAGAGATTATTTCTGCTGGTGACCATCTGCAACAAAGTCAGAATGTAATCTGACTAACAGGTTATTGTCTTGTGCGCGCTCTCATGGTGGAGTGCGCTACTACGTCAACAGAAACTTTCTTAACCATTTCTTCCATAAGATGTGACCTTCTTTACGTTTTTGTATTCATTGGTAATACTGTTACATTATTAGAACAAATAAATATGTTTTATCAAGTTTGTAACCATAAATGAGTTGTAATTAGTGTTATATTCCTAGCTTGATTTTACATGTGTTCTTATGGGACTAGGGTAAGTACTGTAAGACATATTTGATTTAATTCAACATACATTTTTTTCAATCGATCGATGTAGACCTATCCATCATATCAACTTTTAAATATGGAATGTAACTAAGTTAAGACAATCACTGGGTTGAAAGTGGTTTGCCTAAATACTAAAAAGTATACAAAGTTACAAAATGGGATGGCAATCGGTTCTTAGTTTAAAAAGTAAGTTGTTTAACTTATCAATAAAAAAAATCTATATATTAATAGGCAAGCATGTTTCTTTTCCTCCTTTTAGCGAATTTCCCATAGGGAATAAGCTATTACCGTAGGTCTCATGGTAAGACCTAAGCCCGGGACCATGTTACTTTTTCGTTTTGAGGTGCCCAGAGACCAAAAATAATAGTCATTAAAATTTTTATATGTATATATGTGTCCCTAGACACGATAACTCTCGTAAAAATGGTCCAATCGACACCAAATTTGGTAGAGATGTGTAATGCTACGTTTATTCGGATGAGTTCGTAAACCAGACATATCGACCTACCGGAAGGGGTAGTTTTAGGGGGTTTTGTACCCCAAAAATGGGTTTTTTGCATTTTTCATATGTAATTATTAAAAATTTTTAATTTATATTTTTACCACTGGATTTAGCTCAAAAAACACACAATTTAGTATTTTGAAGCTTTGCTCTATCTCCATTGGTTACCGAGATATTAAAAAGTCTAAAGACAGTACATTGTATTTTGAGGCTCCAATGTTAATCTTATGGAGAATAAGGATGTTTTAATATTTCACTTATTAACTAATATTTTTGGATGAAACTTGGTATTCAGCTTCATTTAGTTGAGATTCATCCATTTATGGTAAAAAAACTTGTTTTTTGTGCTTATCATGGCAGCAAACCTGCATGCTCTTTTCCCATGTTAATCATATGGAGAATAGGCAAACTCCTTTATAGCAATGGACAGATATTGATTAAACTTAGTATAGGCCTATGGCTTTATATGGTCAAAATTTTTTTTTTTTTTTTTTTTTTTTTGCTAAAAACCTACTTTTAGTGTTTCCCATGGCACCATACCTGCATACTCTTTTCCTATATTTATCATAAGGAGAATAGACATTTATTTCCCTATTTATGAACAAGTGATGATATTTGGTTTACAGGTTTATCTCGAGGTCAAAATTAATATTACTAATTTGGAAATTCGCTGAGTACGCAGTCTGCTGCGACGGGGGGTATTTTCTCATCTTGTATGCATCGTAGGAGAAATTCGGGCATACAGTTAGAAAGGTAGAGTCCTGTAGATGAGCAGAATCCCATTATAATTCACATCGGTTATCAGGGCTCCGCCCTACCGGCTTTCAAAGATTCAATGTTAATCTTATGGGAGAGGAATAATTTATTGATTCATTAGACAGCTGTTTAAATAACAAATGCTATTAAATCAGGAAGAACAGATGTTTCAGTTATATGAAGAATTTTAAAACTATTGTCTCAAGATAATTTAGAGTTTTGGTCGAATTTTGACCAGTAGGCGGTCCTTAGTACCTATTAAATGACGACCTGTCACATTATTTTCAAATGGAAATTGTAGCTAGGTCCTAGATACGTTACAGAGTTGAAGCAGGTGTCATTAGAAAGCTAATTTTAAGTCCTTCCCTTTGACATGGCATGGAACTTAATAGGGGTTAAAGCGGGATTTTTCCTCGCTACGATTTTTCTTCACTACTCAACTTGCGGGCTGTATGCAACCCTAGGGACGATGTTTTTGTCATCCTTGGACTGTTAGGAATTAAAATAAAATTTAAGAGTTGTAAAAAAATTTCAAAATAAGTTACTTTATACATCATATTGTATTTCCTAATTAATTGCAATGAAAATCAGTCGATGTTTCTTTAAACCTAAACTTCTTTCTAAGGCTACTTTACTTCTAAATGTTTAACCCTTGTACTGCTGGAAAATATTTACATGACTTTTGAAAAGTGCTGGGGTATTATTC
This sequence comes from Neoaliturus tenellus, assembly GCA_030545055.2. Lineage (NCBI taxonomy): Eukaryota > Metazoa > Arthropoda > Insecta > Hemiptera > Cicadellidae > Neoaliturus > Neoaliturus tenellus. The sequence continues at coordinate 125,698,614 of CM061532.1, forward strand.
ATGTAGCCTAACACCTAAAAAGAGTTGGGGTTTCCCAGGGGATGGGAGCGAGGGCATGAGAAAAAAACCACAAAAAATTTAATCCAAAACTCCTAGAGGAAGATATTTTGAATCTCGATCGTATGAAGCTAATGAAATCATTTTTGTTGTATAATAACAATTGAAACGATTAATATTCCTGTTTAAGTTGTAGTATCGATATTGGCGGTGAAACTGATATATTGGATCAAAATTTGGACCATTAATAATCCGGATTTGTATTTGAGCAAGAAATAAAACATAGTATATCGTTTGCCCATACACTATGGTCTATTACTGAAGTGTGGGCAAAGAGGAATAGTGCATAGCAAGAAGCAGGGGAGTGGTTGCAGAAGAGGGAAAGGCCGTGTTCACACACAGCTAAATCTCCACCCTGCTATATGGCAGGCAACCAGCCCACCACCCGTCAGTTCACTGACCATGAGCAGTAGCCTACTCTGTGCGTGCATTTTAACTCACTGTTACGTTTCTGTCACATGTTGACAGAAACATTCAAATTAAGGACTTAGCGGGAAAAAATTTACCACCGACACATAAACTAAAACACACGTTTTTAAAAAAGCTCAAATAATGCCTGATGTTTTCAGTAACATGTATCTTGTACACTTGATATAATGTTAATGTATAATGTATAATAATGTTAATGTATAATGTTAATGTATAATGTTAATGCGCCACTATAAATAAAATGTGATTCAGTAATTGAACATTAAACAATGTTTAAATTACTCACCTCACTTCAGAACCCCTCTAAATAATAAAAGAGAACATATAGGTACGATACAATGTTAACACTTTTACTTTAATATTGCACACTAACCATTTTATTTACGGTAAGTTATAAAGGTGTCCGGTTCCATCAATCTGGATCATGCTTGAGACATAAGATTTTGAAGGGAAACAAGAATATTTTTTTAACCTATTATGACTGCAACTAAAACTGTTTAGTCTAACCAGTTTTAGTAACCCCTTTAAAATTGTTTTGCATTGCTCTTGGTCCGCAGGTTTGATAATAGAATTACATCAAGTGACAAAAAATTGATTGGCCTTAAGAATATTAAATTCATAAATAATAATAATAATAAATTTTATTCCGCTGACAATTATTAACATTGTATGGGAATTTTCATTTTATGAAGAATTTACATTAAGTCTTTCTATCTGTTTCACAATTAAAATTTACAATTCCGGATTTTTCAACTAGATTTTTGGTAATTTATTTAATACTCTAAACTTTTTTCAATCCTTTTCAATTTTTTTTAATTGTTTTTTTTTCTTCTTTCTTTTTTCTTCATTCTTCTTTCTTCATCTCTACATTTATTCACATTGGTTTTTTTGGCCTATCCCTTATTATTGTTTGGGTTTTAGTTATACTCTTCCTTCCTTGAACTTTCTCCCTTCTCTGGTACCATATCTCCTTTTCAGTTTGGGTGTCTCACCGAGAACAAAACAGACAAGGACGAAAGAGTGTGTAAAATTTATGATTTTATTATTAAAAACAATTATGTACATATTGATTATTTATGAATAAGTTTATTATTATGTTATTAGGTTGTAAATTATCCATAGATATTTATTTTTTCAATAATATTTTTAATTAAATCTTATTTTGCCTATCAATTGTTGGGAAACAATCAGCATCACTACAGCCCGGATGCTTTTGTATGCGTCTTATTTCCTATTAAAATGTTGAGAAAATGATTATTTATGAATTTTAAATCCATATGTAAGATTTTTTGGCATAATTTATCTGTTACTTTATTTTCATTGCATATTGAACATTGCAGAGTTTATTTGGTTTACTTATTGTGATGAGACCTTCAGCATTATACATCCCGGTTGCTTGAATGCTTTAGGTCCCACAGAATATTAATATATCTTAATTTAATCGTTCAGTAATAGTAATTTAAACATTTTAATAAGATAGAAAAACATGTATTTATGAACCTTGAATTAGTGTTATAATTTTATAGTGTAACAATTTTATAAATTTATATAACATAACAGGTGTTAGTAGGAACTTTCTCAACAACTCAGTAGTACTCTAGCACAGTAGTCATCCATTCACTCTGACGTTCAGATGACACTGTGCCATAATACTGAACCGTGAAACCAAATATCTTAGTGGAATATTAATATATCTTAATTTATTATTTTAATAGTATTACGAGGTGGCCCGTGCGCAAATTACGCATTTTATGTTTCTGTATGAGTGAAACTCACCTACAGTACGTGAATGTTGATTATGAAGTGACAGAGATCTATTTTTGTTTACTATCTGGCTTTTAAAATTCCTCTGAAGGTAATCAGCTGTTAAATTACAATTCACATTAAAGAACTTGCAATAAAAGTTGGTCAACATTTTAAAGCGACCTCTAGAAATAAATCAAAGGCCAGGGGGGCAAAGCCCGAAACAATATGACCTTTATAATTACGATTCGTCACTGCGGTATATCCTAAGCTTTAAATTAACACCTCAATCTTAAAAATCGGTTCAGTAGGTCGAGAGAAAAAGGGACGTAACAGACCCCTTATAGAAATAAGAAGATAGATAATTTTGATTGAGATGATAAAAGAATATTATTTATGAAATATATTATTTTGTATTAATGATTTTTTACACAAAACATATTATAAAAATCCATATATAAAATATAGCTTCGTTTTTGTGGGAATTTGCTTAAGAGTTGTTTAGCATTTAGCACAGTAATCATCCATTCACTCTGACGTTCAGATGACACTGTGCCAAAATATTGTGGAGTTAATATAATCTTATTAAAATGTAAATCAATTTAGACCGATAAGTTAAATAAATGCTTATATATATTTATTTTGTGATAAATTATGGTTGGTTGTAATAGTGTTCATTAAATTCACTTATTGAGTAAAAAGATGCATCAATCAAGAACTTTTTTAGCTCATTTTTAAATTTAGTTTTATCTGTAATATTTTTAATTGTGTAGGGTAACTTGTTGAAATAAGAAGCGCCAATATACTTTTATTGCCAATTTTATCATCAATGTAGCCTACCACTGTTAAGTTTGCCTCTTTTAAGTATTTATTATGTATAATTGTATCTCTGTGTATTTATTCTGTGTCTGTTGAAAATGATTTATTGTGTATATTATAATAATTATGACGTGTCATACGTTTAAATTTTAAATTAATGTGACAAATAAATCTGATTCTGATTCTGAGCGCCTATATTTTGAGCTACATTACAGTTTAGTAATTGGTATTCCTGCCTTAAATTATTTTTCCCCTAGTATTATGCAAACACATCGGGTCGGTAATGTAGGCCTAATCATTGTTGTTGAATCTAGCAAACATTATGATTCCATATATGTATAATGAATATAATGGTAATATACCTAATGATTTAAAAGCTTGTCTGCAAGATATTCTTTTCTTCAACCCTTTAATTAGTCTTATTGCTTTTTTTTGTAAAACGAATATCCTTTTCATCAAACTCTGAGTTGCTGATCCTTATATTATAATACCATATCTAATTTTTCATTCTATTACTGCGTGATAATATAATTTTATATTAGGATTCACGAAAATAGTCCAATGAGAGTCGATGCATTGTTGCCAGATGAAACACATTTTTATACTGTGTTAAACATGGTAAACACAACCACAAATGACAACATTGCAGGGTGAGAGGGGGTGAGGGGGCACACAGCTGTTAAAATTTCCATCGGACTATTTTCGTGCATCTTACTATAGTAAGGGTTATATCTGAATTGACAATAATAACTCAAGCAAAATATGCAGGAAGTTATAGTATTGCATAGTGAGTCTATATGAGGGGACCATGTTAGATTTTCAACTATTATAATTCCTAAATATTTTACTGTTTTAACCTTAGTTAGCTCAAAGTCATCCATTACTATACCATAAAAGTTTTCTTATAAATTTTCTCTCAATAAATTAAAACCAATATAATTGGTTTTTGTACGATTTACATACAAATTTAAGTTCCCCAAGAACAGATAAAATTAAATGGTGACCAAGTAAAGATTCAAACAAATAATATTTTTTACTAGGGGTACCTGTGCAGCGCAATGCGCTGCATTGACCCGTGTACCTGGAAATAAAACCTTGCTCCCTTGCATAAAAATTCAAAGTTCTATTATTTAGATTTTAACATGTGTTTGTCTGTTATATTATCAACTGCTGTTTTATTTTGAAATTCATTACAAATTATTCCCAATGTTAATCTTATGGACAAAAATCAAACTTTAAGGGCTTCCCATGCTCTTCAGAATAAAAATATCAAAAATCTAAAACCTTATTGCAAAACTATGAACTAAGACTTTAAACTTTTGACACCTCAAATGTTGAAATTGGTCCAGAAATAAAAGGGAGGTGTAGTGTTCACAAAAAAACGGCATCACGTATTATATATTTTTTTAAATTTAGAATTCATCCGCTCAGTCCTTGTTCAAGTTGGCATTTATCTTCCTTTCGATTTTCTTTATTATATAAATATTCAACTACACATGTTTATCAGTAGTACTGAGTTTGTTTTTATCATTGAAATGGAGAATGCTTTTAGAATGTAGGTAAATTTTATGTAATTTAGTGCTGTGAAACTGTAAATACAACATAGTAACTTTCATGTAATAGTATATTTCACCACTCGTCCGGAAAGTGACCCATTTCTGGGCGAGATAGTGTTTTACGCGCGAGACGAAGCCGAGCGTGGAAAACACTATCGAGCCTGGAAATGGGCTTTCCGGACGAGTTGTGAACGATACTTTTCATCACGACGCAATTATTAATAAATGTGGAAGTTTTAAAGGAGGATTATTTATGTAAATTCTTCACCATTGGACAAAGTAAACAAAGCTGCAATTCAAAATTTAATTTGTTTTAAACCCAGCTGATTGTTGCTGTACGGAAAAGTTTGTTTACCTTGGACGGAAAGTAATGTTTACAAACATTACTTTCCGTACAGGTCAGTAAAATCAGCTGACAGTGACAGTTTGGGAAATGACTACTTTCCAAGGTCTCAGCTGTACGGCAAGTTGTCACTTTCGTGTACGGAGTGATGAAAACATTTTTAATTGTAAATTTTAATTTCAGATGAGTTGCAGACGGCTTCTCCCGTTCGTTGCCAGACAGTTTTCAACTACAACACAGAGGCAAACTGATGTAGTTCACCCAGGCTACGACAAATTAAAAGCTAACCAAGAATTGTTCCAACGGGAAGATGGAAGACCAGTACATATAAAGAAAGGTAGCCTCAGTTTGGGTCCAATGATCTTATTCTTATCTTTACAGGGTGTCTACCGACCTTAAAACCTGGAAAATGCCAGGAAATTTTCCAGTGGAAATCCTGGAAGTAGCCTTGATTATATCAGTGTGTCCTTGATGTTGTTTTCTTAAATACTTTTTTCGCAGCAGACCTGGGTAATAATTGAATTTCCAATGAATCTTTTTGTTTCATAAAATACAGTAAAAATCTACATAATTAATTAACCACCAAAAATACAAATATTTTATAGCATTGTATTTTTAAGTTGATTTTTTTACTGTTATTTAAGAATTGTAATATTTTTTTTAAATAATAATTTATAAAGGTGTATAACTTATTCAAAGCTGCCATGCAAAAGAAATTATCTGTTTACAAATCCCAACACATAAACATTACAAATGCAGAAGACAGCTGATCAGCAGGTCAAACCAATGAATACAGAGTCTTATAAGAAGAACAGGCCTTATGGCTTTAATTCTGCCGTTTTTTTTAATTGGGCAACTCACCACCTGTCTGCGCGCGCTGTACTCCTGTGCCGTTCCTTTACGTGAAATCCCTGCCGTTTACACGCCCCTGGACCTATCTAAACTGCTTGATATACTATAAAACATATATATTCGGCTTCTGTATGAAATGCAAAATCTAACAATATGATTATTTTTTAATTTGTTAAATATATGTAATTTACAAGTTAGAAACTTTTAATTTTTTATTTAGTCTGACATTAAAAAGTTACTAAGGGAGGAATTTTTTTTTATTTTTGGGTCAGAAACAAACTTTTAGCGGGAAAGTTGTTGACATTTAGATGAATTTCATCATGTAATTGAGTAATTTACGATTAAATGTTTTGATCGTTGGCAATTGAATTAATAGTGCCTTGAAGAAATTCACTTTGAGTCTCGCGCTCTCTTACTTCATCGTTCGGTCTATGATTTCATAAGAATGACAAGGTGTATTGACTATCTATATTTTACTTAATATTTGCTAAGCACATAGTTGTGAAATCTTATAATTTTTTACACTCTATATAATTAAACATAACCATTATTTCGTCCAGCAATGCTGAAGTATTCTATGATGCTTGTTTTTCTAAACAAAATATGTTATTTTAAATCATGATTAAATAAATAATGTAATGCTAAATATTTTAAAATTGAAAATTACTTTTTTTAACCTATACTGTACTCATAAAATATGTAGGCTAGTCAACAGTAATAAACACAACATCTTGCGAAACTTTCAATTCTAAACTTCATTAAAGGCGCTAGATCGCAGAGCAAGGAGTCTACTTATTTTGAGCCACAGACTTCTTTGGGGTCATTGACAAAAATTAATATCGAGCTGTTTTATTATTATATTATTAGTATAATCCAGGTTGTAATTTACTTTGTCCTCAATAAATTTCATGGCCGCATAAATATTAAATCAAATTGAACAAAAATTATGAAAACATTTGTTATCCTGTACATTCATTTGTAACAGTGCTATGAAATTGCACTGTTGGTTATTTATATGTTGGAAATTGCACTGTTATTATCCCCTTTTATATTTTTATCAAAATATAAAAAAAAGTTTATTTATAATAAAAATAAATTAAGAATGAGTTTATAAAGGTAAATGTAAATTATATAATTAATTAAAAGTAACCCTCTAAGTTTTTGCCGTTAAAATTATATAATGTCGTTATAAGTGTGGCCAACGTGAACGTTAGAACCAGAATGCACTCTAGAATTTTAATCAAAAGGTCATGCAACTATAATTTTTAATGGTTTAAAATGTAATTTTAGTCAGATTTTTTGCTATCCTACCCATGTTATCAGCCTTTTCTGTAGGGAAAAATTAAATAATGTTTCTTGGAAAGGCAGAATTGGCAGAATTGTATGATGGTAAAAAATTGATTTTGCACATTGTTTAATGTATAAAATTTTACAACTATGTAACGCTCATTGGAATATTAGTTAATAAATTAAACGGTAGTAGCTCCTAGACAAGACAAAACTTTCTGATATGTAAGATACAAGAGTGTAATGTTTATGGATTATCGACCGACCTGGAAAGAATGAATATCTACCTTTAACCCTTTGAGTGCCGCAGCGTCTACATAGTAGACGTTATAAAATATGCATAAATTGCCGGCGTCTACCCAGTAGACGATCGGTATTTTATTATTATTTTATATAGTACGTATTAGTTTTAATTGATTATTCGTTTTACAGCATTCTACAGGTTCCAAACTTTCGTATAGTACTGGTTTTTCACTTTCACTGTTTACTTGGAGTCACATGGCATTATGATAAAAATATGACACCAGTTTGACAGCTGATTGTTACCCGCTGCAGACAGCTGTGTATTTTGATTACGTTGCATTGTTTACGTTCGTTCTTTTACACTAAAAACTGTTCCTAATACTTCGTTATTATTGTGTTTAGTGAAATTATTGATTTATCAGTGCTATTGGTTGTATGTTGTATAAATATTATTTTTGCTTGTTATATATGTTATATGTTATATTATGTTATTATTGTTTGTAGTGCGTTATAATGTAAATTTTCACTGTAAAATAACATAATATGTATGATTTTTGTTCAGTTTTTCATGCTCTTTTACAAGGTGTAACTAAAAAAAATATATAAAAATACTACATACACAAAATTTTGGTCCAAACTTGAAAATTTAGAATTTTTTTATTTTTTATTTGTAGTTATAACTCATAATTTTTTATATAAATAAATTTAGAAGAAAGGATTTATATGTAGTATGTTCCCCATTTTATTACAAAGAAAATAAAAAAAGAATTATTAAAATCTGTTGAATACTTTTTTTTATACACATTTTTTCCCAAACCCTTGCAAAATTGTAGGTTTTAGCACGGCAATTTATGCATATGACTTGGGAGAATGGCTGCGGCACTCAAAGGGTTAATTAAAACAAAATTTTTATCGTGAACGAGCTTTCGTCCACAGTCAAAATCCCTTTTTTATGAATAATTTAATAGGGCTTATTAAATATTTTGGCCATGTTACTTTATTACATTGAATTAATTTAAAATCCAAACAATTTATAGAATGAGTCATTACATTCCAATAAACATTAAAATACCTTTTTTGAAAACAACAATGAGGTTAATTGATATTTAAGTAAACTTAATATTAGTAAAAAAATATAGAAGTCTTCATGCAACTAATATTTTGTAATAAGGAGTTTTAGTTATGGGTCTTGTTATTTTAGGTTTACCTCGTTGATAACGTACACGAGTAGTACTAACCATCTACTTCTGTAATTACAAAACTACAAGCTAATTACTAATCACGGCCGTTGGCATGGCCCACGGCTACCTGCCAATAACAATTAAACTTTTACCTTTGAATAAGCATAGAAAGAGTCCTACGGGTTTTAAATATTAGGCCAACTTTAAATTAACTGTGCAAATGTAAGTATTTCTCAACTACTTTCTCAAAGACAAAATTTACCAAAGCAATAATTAAAAAAAAAACTTTCTCGCAGACCAACTTTTCATGTGATTAATTTGAAAGAAATTGCTTCGCAATGTTTTTACATATTTATCATAAAGATTTTAATCTAACATTAAATTAACACCGTAGTTATTTTTATTTAGGCACAGTGGTAGCCTAGATTTTAATATAAAAGATTACAATTTTCAATAAGAACGATTTTTTTTTTATGAAACGCTGCAGTTTAGAATTGGTGCTTTAGCGGTGGCTGGAGGGGGATGTAGTGGAACTGGAACAGCCAGCTGTGTGTATCCGTACTTTGGAACAGCCAACTCTCGACGCAACCTGGTGGTGAGATGCCCAATTAATTACAACAATGAGGAACGTGGGGGCGCGTAGAGCAGTTGGAACAGCCAACGCTCAGCGCAGCCAGGTGTTGAGATGCCCAATTAAAAAAAACGGCAGAATATTTAACATGGGGCCTGTTCTTTATATAAGACTCTGTATTCATTGTTCAAACACAAACACTCTTCCTCTTCCCTTTTATGCACTTTTTTCCTATTAGAATACCATGGGATTTAGCAAGAAATCTAGAATGAGAAGGAGGTGGGTGACATCAACAAAGGCAATAACAAAATCGATGACATCAAAGGTGCAGCACTTAAAATATTCCAAGCAAACCATTCATGTGTGAAGATAAACATGACGTAAGAGGTGCAGGACCATTTCAATCAGCTGTTGGTGTCACCTACCTTGGTTTGTTCTAGATACATTGGGATTTAGTATTTAGGTTTTCTGCCATGGGATTTTTAAAATAAATATTAGTAGTCTAGTAAAATTAGCTCAAAAAATGGCTGAACACGGAAGTAATTTGCAAACTAATATATTTTGACCGATTCTTATGTAAAATGACCTGAGGAAAACGATGGTGAAAAGTCTACCACTCACCGAAGCTTTGTTTGCCTGCTATGTCCGATTTTTCAAAATGGCGGCTGTAGTTTTATAAGTTTTTGCTATATGATATGTTTTGGTTGTTATATTTAATAAGGGTGATATTGCTCTTTAAAGCTACTTTAAATTCTGGGCTTTTAAGTAAATTTCTATCGTTGGGAAAACCATATTACGGTGGTGCCAAAGGTTAGCTATCGTATAAGCCTTTAACCGTGTTAACTTTTTTACTCCAGGGTCCCCAGATATCAAAAACACTATTCATTAAAATTTTCATATCTACAGATATATATATTTATTTAGATACATATATAAATATGTACATAAATTCCGTTAAGACATTAAACCTGGTTACGAAACATCCGATTTTGATCAAACTTGACATGAAGATGTGGGACTACGTCTATTTCCATTAGTTATGCCAATTGGGATTGTCAGACCTTCAAATTTGTCTAAAATCCACCCGAAATCGGGGTTTAAGCTTATTTTATAATTGTTATCCAGAAGAATCCGTTGCTAAACGAGCAACTGTCATTATTGCAATAACCAGGAAAAATTTGAAAAACTCTTGAAAAACCCTGGAAAAACCTTGAATTTCATTTTGGAAAAAAACACCCTGCTGTATAATATTTACATTTTTTTTTCATTTATCACTAATGTAAAACAATTACAGGCCTACTTGTATGCATGGGCGGATTAGATAAATCTTACTTATTTTAAATCCTATATGTAGTGAACTTTCCTTGATACTTTAGTAAATTGTGTACCGCAAAAGAATTTTACAGTTGTTAGTACAACATTGAAGAAAACCCCAACCGCACCTTTAAAAAAAGCAAACTATCTTTACAGTATACTTTCAATAGTACAATTTTATAATGCTACAGACATAATCTGATGTTTGTGCGCATATTTAATAATAATAATGGTGGTTTCATTAGTTTTTGTAATTAGTATAGCACAATAGAATGAAGTTTAAAAAGTTGGTTAAATATTTTTCATTGGTTGTGGATTTATACTTGAGGGAGGCATAATAATCTGACTAATTGAGTATTATCTGAATATTTACAATTTTCTTTGCAATTTTTACTGTAGGCCCTATATAAACTTGCAAGGCGCTCAAAAGGTTAACAATTCTACTGTATCTTCTATTTTCTTCACACCTTAGACTGTTAACCAAATGGAAAGTATTTCTGTGACAAATGTTCTACCAGTTGATAATTTATAATATATTTATTTATTTATTTATTCAAGCCATTGACAATCTGAAAATTTTACTCTTCTTGTTTCAAATTTTTATGATTGTTTTAATATAATAATGTTGTTTGAATATTGTTGGTAATGTTGCAGGTGGTTTTGATCTCGTGCTCTACAGATTCACCATGTTCCTCAGTGTGTTTGGAGTAGGTGGTTGTGTCTATGCCTACTACAAGCTTGCTACTGGTAAAAAGTAGGCTCGTGGCTCGCCAAGGCTATAATAGTTCTATTTGTACATGTTTACTTTAAGTTGTCAATACCATCAATAAAAAATTATATCCTAAGTATGAGTTTAATTTTACCTAGATAAATAACACTCAGCCTTGCACATTAAACCGAAGTTATTTTCAATAACAAAAACACACCATAATTGAGTAAAACCCATTTTAATTTTGATAAAACTAAGTGAAAAGCATGTTATGAGTTATTATGGTTTACTATAATAATAAAGAGAAAAGATTGTAATGGGGTTTGTGGTTGCAAGATATTTCCAAGTACTAACGGAAAACCATTTTTTGGAGGGCTAATAACTATTCTTGGGTACAAAATAATGGTCAGTTAATCTATTATCATTCAAATTACTTGAATTATTTTGTAAAATCATTATTAAAAGTATTGTAGTAATCATCTAATTATAAAACTGTCTTTGAAATGCAAGTCATGTGTTTTAACCATGTAGCCAGTTTATGCATTAAAAACGAGAAAGGTTGTGTTGTTGGCTGTTGGACGTAATTTCCAAAAGCACGAGTGGAAAACTGGTATTGAGGGTGAAACTATTCCTGTGTATTAAATAACGGTAGTTTAATTCATCAAAACACAAAAAATCTCAGATTACATCGTAAGAGCGTAATAAAAATTGTTTTCCCCATAAGAAAAGCATTGGAGCAATCATATCTATATAAGCGAAATCCCACTCACTGACTCATCACGAAATCTCAGGAACTACCAAACGGATTTACTTGAAACTTTGAACATACGTTCGTCTTGCCTCCTAGATGACTCTTATTAAACAGAGTCTTATAAGAAGAACAGGCCTTATGGCTTTAATTCTGCCGTTTTTTTTAATTGGGCAACTCACCACCTGTCTGCGCGCGCTGTACTCCTGTGCCGTTCCTTTACGTGAAATCCCTGCCGTTTACACGCCCCTGGACCTATCTAAACTGCTTGATATACTATAAAACATATATATTCGGCTTCTGTATGAAATGCAAAATCTAACAATATGATTATTTTTTAATTTGTTAAATATATGTAATTTACAAGTTAGAAACTTTTAATTTTTTATTTAGTCTGACATTAAAAAGTTACTAAGGGAGGAATTTTTTTTTATTTTTGGGTCAGAAACAAACTTTTAGCGGGAAAGTTGTTGACATTTAGATGAATTTCATCATGTAATTGAGTAATTTACGATTAAATGTTTTGATCGTTGGCAATTGAATTAATAGTGCCTTGAAGAAATTCACTTTGAGTCTCGCGCTCTCTTACTTCATCGTTCGGTCTATGATTTCATAAGAATGACAAGGTGTATTGACTATCTATATTTTACTTAATATTTGCTAAGCACATAGTTGTGAAATCTTATAATTTTTTACACTCTATATAATTAAACATAACCATTATTTCGTCCAGCAATGCTGAAGTATTCTATGATGCTTGTTTTTCTAAACAAAATATGTTATTTTAAATCATGATTAAATAAATAATGTAATGCTAAATATTTTAAAATTGAAAATTACTTTTTTTAACCTATACTGTACTCATAAAATATGTAGGCTAGTCAACAGTAATAAACACAACATCTTGCGAAACTTTCAATTCTAAACTTCATTAAAGGCGCTAGATCGCAGAGCAAGGAGTCTACTTATTTTGAGCCACAGACTTCTTTGGGGTCATTGACAAAAATTAATATCGAGCTGTTTTATTATTATATTATTAGTATAATCCAGGTTGTAATTTACTTTGTCCTCAATAAATTTCATGGCCGCATAAATATTAAATCAAATTGAACAAAAATTATGAAAACATTTGTTATCCTGTACATTCATTTGTAACAGTGCTATGAAATTGCACTGTTGGTTATTTATATGTTGGAAATTGCACTGTTATTATCCCCTTTTATATTTTTATCAAAATATAAAAAAAAGTTTATTTATAATAAAAATAAATTAAGAATGAGTTTATAAAGGTAAATGTAAATTATATAATTAATTAAAAGTAACCCTCTAAGTTTTTGCCGTTAAAATTATATAATGTCGTTATAAGTGTGGCCAACGTGAACGTTAGAACCAGAATGCACTCTAGAATTTTAATCAAAAGGTCATGCAACTATAATTTTTAATGGTTTAAAATGTAATTTTAGTCAGATTTTTTGCTATCCTACCCATGTTATCAGCCTTTTCTGTAGGGAAAAATTAAATAATGTTTCTTGGAAAGGCAGAATTGGCAGAATTGTATGATGGTAAAAAATTGATTTTGCACATTGTTTAATGTATAAAATTTTACAACTATGTAACGCTCATTGGAATATTAGTTAATAAATTAAACGGTAGTAGCTCCTAGACAAGACAAAACTTTCTGATATGTAAGATACAAGAGTGTAATGTTTATGGATTATCGACCGACCTGGAAAGAATGAATATCTACCTTTAACCCTTTGAGTGCCGCAGCGTCTACATAGTAGACGTTATAAAATATGCATAAATTGCCGGCGTCTACCCAGTAGACGATCGGTATTTTATTATTATTTTATATAGTACGTATTAGTTTTAATTGATTATTCGTTTTACAGCATTCTACAGGTTCCAAACTTTCGTATAGTACTGGTTTTTCACTTTCACTGTTTACTTGGAGTCACATGGCATTATGATAAAAATATGACACCAGTTTGACAGCTGATTGTTACCCGCTGCAGACAGCTGTGTATTTTGATTACGTTGCATTGTTTACGTTCGTTCTTTTACACTAAAAACTGTTCCTAATACTTCGTTATTATTGTGTTTAGTGAAATTATTGATTTATCAGTGCTATTGGTTGTATGTTGTATAAATATTATTTTTGCTTGTTATATATGTTATATGTTATATTATGTTATTATTGTTTGTAGTGCGTTATAATGTAAATTTTCACTGTAAAATAACATAATATGTATGATTTTTGTTCAGTTTTTCATGCTCTTTTACAAGGTGTAACTAAAAAAAATATATAAAAATACTACATACACAAAATTTTGGTCCAAACTTGAAAATTTAGAATTTTTTTATTTTTTATTTGTAGTTATAACTCATAATTTTTTATATAAATAAATTTAGAAGAAAGGATTTATATGTAGTATGTTCCCCATTTTATTACAAAGAAAATAAAAAAAGAATTATTAAAATCTGTTGAATACTTTTTTTTATACACATTTTTTCCCAAACCCTTGCAAAATTGTAGGTTTTAGCACGGCAATTTATGCATATGACTTGGGAGAATGGCTGCGGCACTCAAAGGGTTAATTAAAACAAAATTTTTATCGTGAACGAGCTTTCGTCCACAGTCAAAATCCCTTTTTTATGAATAATTTAATAGGGCTTATTAAATATTTTGGCCATGTTACTTTATTACATTGAATTAATTTAAAATCCAAACAATTTATAGAATGAGTCATTACATTCCAATAAACATTAAAATACCTTTTTTGAAAACAACAATGAGGTTAATTGATATTTAAGTAAACTTAATATTAGTAAAAAAATATAGAAGTCTTCATGCAACTAATATTTTGTAATAAGGAGTTTTAGTTATGGGTCTTGTTATTTTAGGTTTACCTCGTTGATAACGTACACGAGTAGTACTAACCATCTACTTCTGTAATTACAAAACTACAAGCTAATTACTAATCACGGCCGTTGGCATGGCCCACGGCTACCTGCCAATAACAATTAAACTTTTACCTTTGAATAAGCATAGAAAGAGTCCTACGGGTTTTAAATATTAGGCCAACTTTAAATTAACTGTGCAAATGTAAGTATTTCTCAACTACTTTCTCAAAGACAAAATTTACCAAAGCAATAATTAAAAAAAAAACTTTCTCGCAGACCAACTTTTCATGTGATTAATTTGAAAGAAATTGCTTCGCAATGTTTTTACATATTTATCATAAAGATTTTAATCTAACATTAAATTAACACCGTAGTTATTTTTATTTAGGCACAGTGGTAGCCTAGATTTTAATATAAAAGATTACAATTTTCAATAAGAACGATTTTTTTTTTATGAAACGCTGCAGTTTAGAATTGGTGCTTTAGCGGTGGCTGGAGGGGGATGTAGTGGAACTGGAACAGCCAGCTGTGTGTATCCGTACTTTGGAACAGCCAACTCTCGACGCAACCTGGTGGTGAGATGCCCAATTAATTACAACAATGAGGAACGTGGGGGCGCGTAGAGCAGTTGGAACAGCCAACGCTCAGCGCAGCCAGGTGTTGAGATGCCCAATTAAAAAAAACGGCAGAATATTTAACATGGGGCCTGTTCTTTATATAAGACTCTGTATTCATTGTTCAAACACAAACACTCTTCCTCTTCCCTTTTATGCACTTTTTTCCTATTAGAATACCATGGGATTTAGCAAGAAATCTAGAATGAGAAGGAGGTGGGTGACATCAACAAAGGCAATAACAAAATCGATGACATCAAAGGTGCAGCACTTAAAATATTCCAAGCAAACCATTCATGTGTGAAGATAAACATGACGTAAGAGGTGCAGGACCATTTCAATCAGCTGTTGGTGTCACCTACCTTGGTTTGTTCTAGATACATTGGGATTTAGTATTTAGGTTTTCTGCCATGGGATTTTTAAAATAAATATTAGTAGTCTAGTAAAATTAGCTCAAAAAATGGCTGAACACGGAAGTAATTTGCAAACTAATATATTTTGACCGATTCTTATGTAAAATGACCTGAGGAAAACGATGGTGAAAAGTCTACCACTCACCGAAGCTTTGTTTGCCTGCTATGTCCGATTTTTCAAAATGGCGGCTGTAGTTTTATAAGTTTTTGCTATATGATATGTTTTGGTTGTTATATTTAATAAGGGTGATATTGCTCTTTAAAGCTACTTTAAATTCTGGGCTTTTAAGTAAATTTCTATCGTTGGGAAAACCATATTACGGTGGTGCCAAAGGTTAGCTATCGTATAAGCCTTTAACCGTGTTAACTTTTTTACTCCAGGGTCCCCAGATATCAAAAACACTATTCATTAAAATTTTCATATCTACAGATATATATATTTATTTAGATACATATATAAATATGTACATAAATTCCGTTAAGACATTAAACCTGGTTACGAAACATCCGATTTTGATCAAACTTGACATGAAGATGTGGGACTACGTCTATTTCCATTAGTTATGCCAATTGGGATTGTCAGACCTTCAAATTTGTCTAAAATCCACCCGAAATCGGGGTTTAAGCTTATTTTATAATTGTTATCCAGAAGAATCCGTTGCTAAACGAGCAACTGTCATTATTGCAATAACCAGGAAAAATTTGAAAAACTCTTGAAAAACCCTGGAAAAACCTTGAATTTCATTTTGGAAAAAAACACCCTGCTGTATAATATTTACATTTTTTTTTCATTTATCACTAATGTAAAACAATTACAGGCCTACTTGTATGCATGGGCGGATTAGATAAATCTTACTTATTTTAAATCCTATATGTAGTGAACTTTCCTTGATACTTTAGTAAATTGTGTACCGCAAAAGAATTTTACAGTTGTTAGTACAACATTGAAGAAAACCCCAACCGCACCTTTAAAAAAAGCAAACTATCTTTACAGTATACTTTCAATAGTACAATTTTATAATGCTACAGACATAATCTGATGTTTGTGCGCATATTTAATAATAATAATGGTGGTTTCATTAGTTTTTGTAATTAGTATAGCACAATAGAATGAAGTTTAAAAAGTTGGTTAAATATTTTTCATTGGTTGTGGATTTATACTTGAGGGAGGCATAATAATCTGACTAATTGAGTATTATCTGAATATTTACAATTTTCTTTGCAATTTTTACTGTAGGCCCTATATAAACTTGCAAGGCGCTCAAAAGGTTAACAATTCTACTGTATCTTCTATTTTCTTCACACCTTAGACTGTTAACCAAATGGAAAGTATTTCTGTGACAAATGTTCTACCAGTTGATAATTTATAATATATTTATTTATTTATTTATTCAAGCCATTGACAATCTGAAAATTTTACTCTTCTTGTTTCAAATTTTTATGATTGTTTTAATATAATAATGTTGTTTGAATATTGTTGGTAATGTTGCAGGTGGTTTTGATCTCGTGCTCTACAGATTCACCATGTTCCTCAGTGTGTTTGGAGTAGGTGGTTGTGTCTATGCCTACTACAAGCTTGCTACTGGTAAAAAGTAGGCTCGTGGCTCGCCAAGGCTATAATAGTTCTATTTGTACATGTTTACTTTAAGTTGTCAATACCATCAATAAAAAATTATATCCTAAGTATGAGTTTAATTTTACCTAGATAAATAACACTCAGCCTTGCACATTAAACCGAAGTTATTTTCAATAACAAAAACACACCATAATTGAGTAAAACCCATTTTAATTTTGATAAAACTAAGTGAAAAGCATGTTATGAGTTATTATGGTTTACTATAATAATAAAGAGAAAAGATTGTAATGGGGTTTGTGGTTGCAAGATATTTCCAAGTACTAACGGAAAACCATTTTTTGGAGGGCTAATAACTATTCTTGGGTACAAAATAATGGTCAGTTAATCTATTATCATTCAAATTACTTGAATTATTTTGTAAAATCATTATTAAAAGTATTGTAGTAATCATCTAATTATAAAACTGTCTTTGAAATGCAAGTCATGTGTTTTAACCATGTAGCCAGTTTATGCATTAAAAACGAGAAAGGTTGTGTTGTTGGCTGTTGGACGTAATTTCCAAAAGCACGAGTGGAAAACTGGTATTGAGGGTGAAACTATTCCTGTGTATTAAATAACGGTAGTTTAATTCATCAAAACACAAAAAATCTCAGATTACATCGTAAGAGCGTAATAAAAATTGTTTTCCCCATAAGAAAAGCATTGGAGCAATCATATCTATATAAGCGAAATCCCACTCACTGACTCATCACGAAATCTCAGGAACTACCAAACGGATTTACTTGAAACTTTGAACATACGTTCGTCTTGCCTCCTAGGGCTCACTAAGAAACGATTTTGCTAAATTCCTTTAGGGCTCCGCCCCACGCGTCTTCAAAGTTACCATGTTATTCTTAGGGAAGCAACATTTTTGTATTGGAACATATGATTACATTAAGGAATATTAATTTTGTAAACAGCTGTTCTCATTCAAATTATGAGGGAAGATTGGTAATTAAAAAAATAGTGGATAGTTGCGGCGAGTGAGCTTAGCGACCAAGATAAACCTGACGGGGAGTGATAACTGACTGACTCATCATGGAATCTCAGGAACTACCAAACGTATTTACTTGAAACTTTAAACATAGGTCCTCTTGCCTCTTAGGTGATCACTAAGAAATGATTTGACAAAATTCATTCAGGGCTCCGCCCCACAGGCCTTCGAAATTTCAATATAACGTTATCTGCATGGCAAATTTTAAATACAAATTAGGAAACCTGCACAGTTGAAATTTGGAGTGATCTCTTTTTTCTTAGGTGCTCAAAAAAATTGCTTTAAACATCCCCTTTAGGGCTCCGCCCCACAGAAGCTCACAAATACTGTATTGCCTACATGTTGAAATTTGACATGGACGATTCTCTTTGTTTATAGATACTTATTAAGAAACTGTTTTTCAAATATATGTTTTAAGCACTTTAGGGGTCTGCCCCACTGGACTTCAGAATTACTTTAGGGTTTCCGGGGTTGAAAATTGACATGGACATTTCCCTTTGCTTATGGGTGTTCCCTAGGAAACGGTTTTGCAAATACAGTTTTCGAAGTTCTTTAGGGCTCCGCCCCACAGGACTTCAAAGTTACTTTAGGGCCTCCGGGGTCGATATTTGACATGGACATTTCTCTTTGCTCATGGTGCTCACTAAGAAACAGCTTTGCAAATACAGTTCTCGAAGTTCTTTGGGGCTCCGCCCCACAGGACTTCAAAATTACTTTAGAGCGTCTGGGATCAATATTTGACATGGACGTTTCTGTTTGCTCATGGGTACTCACTAAGAAACGGTTTTGCAAATACAGTTTTCGAAGTTCTTTAGGGCCCCGCCCCACAGGACTTCAAAATTACTTTTGGGCTTCGGGGGTTTAAATCTGAATCGGACGTTCCTCTTTGCTCATAGTTACTTACTAAGAAATAATTTTGCAAAATTCATTTAGGGCTCCACCCTAAAGAACCTCAAAATTACCATTGATTCTAGGGGGTATAAATTTAACATGGATGTTCCGTTTTGCTAACAGGTGCTCACTAAGAAATGGTTTTGTAAATATGGTTTTTGAAGATCTTTAGGACTCCACCCCACATGACTTCAATATGACTGTAGAGCTTACGGGGTTTAAATTTGACATGGTCGTTCCTATTTGCTCATAGGTTCTCAGGGCCTTTTCTATTTAAGAAACCTTTTCTCACCAAGAACAGGTTTTGCGAAATTCCTTCAGAGCTCAACTCACACTACTTCATTGTTTCAATGTCATTCTTAAGGAAGTAGATTTCGTTTCTCCTTAAAAAGATTTTATTACCTATAAAATAAATTCAGTCACGGGCGAAGCCATGACGGGCAATAGCTAGTGTTTTTATATGTGGTAAAAAATAGAAGTACCAAGTTTGAAAATAGTAGTATGTGCTTTAAATTTATATATATTATGATGAAAGGGATACTGACACATAGAACTTTAAACATGGAATGATAAACAAAGCATAATGACAAAGCAGCCAAAAACAGTCCAGCTGTATCATCTGCCACCTCCCATGGTCAGTATAAAATTGCAATTGCCGCAAAATTAGAGTGACCAACGATTATGCAGCATTTCACTCAACTCAATGTTTAACCCATAGAAAGCAAAGCAATGAAGTTTAAATTTATATAATGTTTTACAGCTTTAAATGCTGATCAGATTGGTATTGGCGGTTAAAAAGTAATTTTTAAATTACAATAGTTACTTTAGCAAAAAGTATATTTAGATTGACAATGTACCGAAAAAAGTTTTAATCAAGGATTTTTTATTTTTTATGGTTAGGTAAGGCTAAAACTTCCAGCAAATGAGTTGTTGAGGACATTTTAAATTTTATTTTCCATTTAAAATATTGTTTGTAGGCCAAATTGTTCTTTTGTAATCTTTGGTGAGTGTTTCCACGAATCGACGGAAGCGTCGCGTCTGACATTCAATAACTCAGCCAATGGCCGGAAACACACCTGACATTCTCCAGTGCGGAGTGCAGTGACAAGTTTCATTAGTTTTTGTATTTAGTATAGCACAATAGAATGAAGTTTAAAAAGTTTGTTAAATATTTTTCATTGGTTGTGGATTTATACGTCAATTGCATTTAAAATATCTTTATTCGGATAACGATTGGTGTCATTAACACTAAATTATAAATGCAGGGAGGTAGCTTAGAACCAGGAAGAACATATAGGATACTATTTCTTTTTATCTAAATTCATCTATAGGGCTCCGCCCAACAGTCTTCAAAGTTTACCATGTTATTCCTATGGAAGATACATTTTTTTGAGGACGCGACAAGGACAAAGTCTGACGGTTTTGTGTGGCAGAGTTTGTCCGAGACGGCCCACCGCTAGGGGCACGGAATGGAATGTATCAGACTTTGTCCTTGTCTGACTGTCCGCGGCGGGCCAAACTGAAAACTAAAAACAATTTACTGCGCAGCCCCTTTCAACTTCTTAACGTGTTTCATATAAATATCACTTGTTAAACATGACATATAATTTGGAATTATTAATCATAAACTAATAATATTATTTAAGAAATAGCAACAGAACCGGTTGTGTTGATTTTTTTAAATTGGTTAAATTTATTGCAAACTACTTGTAAATGGCGAGGAAGTTAAATAAAGTGAATAATGGTTTTCTTATAATGGTATTTAAGAATGAAATTTCTTAAAATTGACATCATGTTTTTCTTAAAAATACTCAATAACTGCAGCTAAAACTTGCCTCAAAATTAAAAAAAAAAAATGTGGAAAGCCCCTCTTTCAATGAATTTCTTTTATAACATATGTCTTTACTTCACCATAAATCTTTTGTCAAAATCGAACTTTTATAATTATTTGCACATCTACATGGATGAAGCTTTCCAACAACCTATTAATTAATATAGGGGGTAAAGTAGAACTTTAGATTTATATGTGACGTTGTTGGAGGGGCAGAGAGAGGGGTGGAGGGGCGCGCGCTCACGTCCCAGTACCACCAACAGTTGTTATCAATTGAGCTTGACCTTGGTGATAAGACATTCCTGTCCGACAAATATAATATCACAGAAATATCCTGGGCGATCAAGGCAAGAGCTGGGCTTATAAATTTAAATTATAAACCTTGGGCTGTAACTAATTGTAATTATTGTTCTCTCTGCAACAGACAAGAAGACGAAGATACTGGAGCCCATATCATTTCATCACATATCATTTCATTGCAATTTGTCCTTTTTTGTCTGAAATTAGACGTGTTTATTTCGGAAAAACAGAATTAAGCTGGAACGAATATTTGGAATTTTTAAATGGCAGGGATTGGCGGGCGTTAAGTAACTATTAAGTTGCATGGAAAACAAGATGGGAGTGGGTTCAGGAATTTAATTTTTAAGAGAATCTCTCATGGAAAAAAAAGAAAAATCACTAAAGCTAATAAAGCTCAGTTTCAAAATCAATTTACTATAGGACTAGGTATATATCTGTGTTGGAATATTTAATAATTCTTAGATACACATAACAAATTTAAATAGGAAAGTCCATGTTGCTTTTTGTAATTTATGAAAATTATTGTAAACTTACTTAAAATTGAAACATAAAAAATAATAAAAATTAATACAGTTTATTACATTTATAGAAAAAATTTTGTTTTGCTTTTTATCGTGTCAGAAATATACTAAGGAAATCTTCTGTAAAAAAATGTTTATTTTACGTCTTTCTACGAACTGAAATATTGTATTGTTTTCTGCTGACCAGGTGTAGCCAACCGCAACAGACGGTCCAGGAGACCATTGTTGTATTAGTGATAAGTACTCATTGTTTAGTCTTAAGAATTATGGCAATAAAGGCACTTTTCATTTCATTTCATACTGAACATTCTTGTGAACATTACACTTTTCTAAGTTTTACAGTTTTTTAGTTCTGAGTCCTTAAGTCAACCATGTCACCATTAAACGCAGCGAACGCATCTCAGCCCGAGGCCGCGAAGCTGGGTTGGTTGGTTGGTTGTAGCTGTCTAGACGGACTTAACGGTACTGTGTGATTTCTTTTGAGTTATTGTAAGTATTTCTGAACAATATATCAATAACAACAATAACCTAACCACCGCAGCTCGCTGCAAATTTTTGGCTAAGTCCGTGTAGCAGGACCAGTGTTGAGGCCACAGGCAGGGATACGTTCGCCGACCGGTTAGCGAAAGAGCTCAACCTGAAGTTTGGTTTAGGCTTCTGTCTCCAGTTCAATTGAAGTCGTTGTCTACGACCTAGGTTTTGACACCAATTGTGTCATGTTCACGTAGACGTCAGCCGAAAGTGTGTCCCCCCCGCGCCCCGGTACTGGTTGATGCGTCTTTCGTCATCCGTCTTTCGGCCACCCGTTAGTTGTAAACCAGGGGCAGACTGAAAACTGTCAGACTTTGTCTGGACCGGTCCAGACAAAACCTGCCACCTCAGGAATGTGGATTGGAATGCGTCGCATTTTGACCTTGTCTGACGTCTTTGTCAGACTGTCCCAATCGAGCCAGACGAAAGTGTCAGGTTTTGTCCCTGTCTGACTTTGGTAGCTTCCCCATTTTTTATATTGGAACATATGATTACATTTAGGAATATTAATTCTATAAATAAAACTGCTATTCTCAATTAAATAAAGTATTGAGGGAAGATAGGCTATAAAAACTGAAGGATATTATAGACTTGAGAACGAGCTAAAGCTGATGGTGAGTGAGCATAGCGAAAGAGCTCAACCTGAAGTTTGGTTTAGGCTTCTGTCTCCAGTTCAATTGAAGTCGTTGTCTACGACCTAGGTTTTGACACCAATTGTGTCATGTTCACGTAGACGTCAGCTGAAAGTGTGTCCCCCCCGCGCCCCGGTACTGGTTGATGCGTCTTTCGGCCACCCGTTATTTGTAAATTTCTTTGTACTGTTCGTAAAATGTAAGTGTGTTTGTGTTGTGTTTTAAATGTACTTTTAACCATCGCCAACATCAACCTTGACGGCATTAGGCTACGCAAGGACCGGCATGATATTCAACTGAAGTTTACCTGAACATGACACAATTGGTGTCGAAACCTAGGTCGTAGTCAACGACTTCAATTGAACTGGAGACAGAAGGTAACCTAAACCAAATTTAAGTTTTACCAGTTCAGGGGCAAATTCTCCAATATGAATCAACCTGAAGGGCAAAATACCCCCTTGGCAGCAGACCTGCGTACACAACGAATTTACAATGAAATCTTTACTTATTTAATAGATTCAAGATTTTATTGACACATTAACATTCACAGTGATTACAATATATTAACTTGTAGGTGAACAGGTGTCTAGTCAATGTTATAACTAAAAACTAACTAATATAAAATGCAATTAAATGACAAAGACAAAGCCTTTTACTTCCTTAAATTTTTGCTTCCAACAAATTTGTTGGAATTAAACTAAACTCAATAAAATAAAATAAATTAAATTAAATCAAATTACTGTATATTAAAAACTGTCAACCAAAAATTCATTTACATTATAGTACTCTTTTGATATTAATAAATCTTTAACAACTTTTTTAAATTGAATTATGTTTAGTGATTTTATATTGACTGGCAGCTTATTGTAAAATCGTTTACCTATGTAGTGAGGAGTAGTTTCTAGTAGTTTGAGTCTGTGTATGGGATACTGCAGTTGATTCCTAAATCGGGTATTATAATCATGATTATGCTGATCGTTATAAAAAAAATCTAACTGTTTGTGAACAAAAACTAAACATTTAAATATGTACAATGATGGAAGTGTCAAGATATTTAGATTCGTAAATACTGATTTACAGGACTGGTTGCTATTCATAAACAACATAGTTCTAATATATTTTTTTTGTAGTTTAAAGATTTTAGTTATCTCTGTGGAGTTTCCCCATAGCTCAAGACCATAATTTAGCAAAGAACCAAAACAAGCATGATACACTATTAATCTAATATTCAAATCTACACTTTCTCTTAGAATGTACATTTGGAAACAACAAGAGCTGAGTCTACTACTTAATTTATCTATAAGAGGTTTCCATGTAAGGTTACGGTCAAAAGATATTCCCAAAAACTTAACAATCTCATTAAAGTTGATTATATTACCGTCAAAAGTTATTTCACTGTCAAATAAAATTTTACACTGTTGTGTTTGAAATTTTATTATTTCCGTTTTTGAGCTGTTCAATTTCAGTCCATTTACATCAAACCACTGTTTTATTTCTGGTAAAATGTTTTTTATTGCTTATACTCTAAGGGTTTTTTGTGTAGAGAGCTCCTCCTACAATTCCTAACCAATTTTCAAGTTTTTGGTGTCATTGAATTGGGCTTTTTCTGTAAAGTGTTATTTCCACCAACAATTGATAAGAATCGGATGTAAAATAAGCGCGCTACCCGCAAATTAAATTTGAAATTTTCCCATAGAATAACATTGAGATTGGTTTGAGCATTTTAAACATCTGTCAACATACAGCTGTAGTTTTTTATGATCACTGATATTCACAATATTGGATTGGTCGGATGTCATAGATTCAGAAATTCAGAACTAAATGTATTGTATCAAACTTTTGTAACTTTTTTATTGTATCAAAATAAATTGCTCGATGTCGAGCAACACGATCACTAGTTTTGGTATATTTTCTATTTCCCCAAAATAACCATGGAGGTGAGTATGTAGGTTTGCCGCCACATGAGTTTTGTAAGTAAATATAATTTAAACCCTCCCTAGTGAATGTACATACCAAAGTTTTTCAAGTTAGGTTGTTCTCCCCCCCCCCCCCCCCCTTATAAATCCCATATGGGTAAGTTTAGGCACATAGACACATTTTTGTAAGTTCTAACTAATGTGTTATAAAAACTTACATGCAACTAAAAGGAAACCCAAATATTTCGTTAATCGACAAGAAAACAAATAGAGATAAGGGATATACGTTTAGAAATAATTTTACTATTTGAAATTAGTTTATTTATAAACACATACAAATTTATATATGTTTTTTTAAATAATTATTTTAATCATCATTGGCCAAGTTATCATTTTAAATAGGTTGAAGATAGCTAAATTCCAGTTAAGTTCTGTTAAAATTTGTTTTTTTTCAATAAAGGTTTAAAATTATGTATAACATGGCAAATATTTACCTTAAAAATACTGAGATTCGAGCATGCATATGATAGTTTTGGGAATACCCTATATTTATATATAATGAAAATATTTTTAAGATGTTCGTTGCTTGACGTTGATTTAGTAGGAAATAAGTTTTGTTTGAGGACCAAGTGTTTGCCTCTAATCAATTTGGGACAACTTGAGAGATTCACCCTGTAAATTGACTTAAATACCTAACTTAGTTTTATGATGTTAGCCAACCGAATCACTGTAGTTAAATAAATGATTTAAATACCTCAACTGTCATGTGATTCCAACGTAGTTAAATAATACTGCAGTTACGATTCCAGGGGATCTTCTTCAGGTGTCAAGGACTATCAAAACTTCATTCAACTGAATTCGTCAGTCATTAAAAATCAGAGAACATACATTTACACGATAACACGGACACTAGCGAAAGAATACAACATAAACAAACATTTTGATCGGTACCGGCAACGGAACGGATGGCGCGGACGCATGCGATGAAGGCCTGGTCATGCCAGGTCTGGTTGAGACCAGAGGCCTTTCCATGCGTCCGCATCGTCCATTCCAAATTACTTTGTCAGTTTTTTAGGAGTTAAATATAAATAAAAACTTTTGTATTTTCAAAAATTAGTAGCCTAAGTATATACTCAAGTTTTAAAAAGAATACTTACTTATCCTTTGAACCATATGTTGACTCCACAGGAAAGCATGTGGCGTGTCAATCTCATTCCATTTTTGTAATGGCTTGAGGCTTCTTCAACTATTATAGTATTGTAGTTATGTTGAGGCTGGTGAGAGATATTTTGACATAAAGAATTGACTTCAAGATGTTCAAAGAGGGGACTGTCAGGATTCATAGTTTTTTAAAGAGTGGTTGACAATGACAAGAAGGAGTTCTAGCTGGCTGTTTGGCAATGCACCTTATGGATCTTTTTTTTAATTTTTAAAGATCTATGTTTTTTTTTTTTTGCTGGATCCTCGCCATAAAATGACAGAGTACCTAACATGGCTTTCAAATACACATACATGGAATAAATGGATGTTAAAATATGCCATTCTTAGCAAATCAATGCTTAGCATATTTACAAGGCTTCTGATAACAAATAAATTAGTGGAAAGTTAAAAAAAAAATTGTTCGACTTGAATATCCCAGATGATGTGGTTATCTAAGGTTACACCTAGGCAGGCTGCTTTTGTATCCTTGTTGACAAAATCTTCGTCCAACATGAGATTTATGCCAAAAGAGGGCCTCTTGCTGTCCAATTATGAGTTTTAAAATGGATAAACTTTGTTTTGGTTTGGTTTATGGATAGCTTAATGTGGGAAAGCACTGTAAGAGGCTATATAGATTGATTTATAAAAGTTGTAAGTGGAAGGTCATCTAAGTTTTTGCCAGAAGTTAACGAAATGGAGTTACGTTAACGTGGTCACCAATGTCATTTATGTAGACGAGGAACAGTATAGGCCCAAGTATCGAGCCCTGGGGCACACCTCTTGTGACCTCCTCAATGTCGGAAAGGTGTTGATAACACCAGAGGAGCTTTTGAAGCTTTTGAAATGTCATCCATTTAAGAGCATTACCACATAAGCCTGCTGCTGCCAGCTTTTCAGTCAGTATGAAGGGATCAACACAGTCAAACGCCTTTGTTAGATCTACAAACATTCCTCCTACAGTCTCTTTATTCTCGATGAGGTCAATGCATTTATTTACAAAATTTACTAAAGCAAGTTTGGTGGATTTGTTCTTTCTGAAGCCGTATTGTTGAGTAAAAAAAGTAATTTGAGTGTAATAAAAGGTTTTTCTATTTTTTATTAGTTTCCTATATTCCTTTTTCATGGAGTTGTAGTGCAGCCATAGTTCCTTGGATTTGTCTGACAGCCAGTTCTTATATGAATTAACAACTGATTTCTTAAATTGGGTTATGTCTTCACTAACCCATTCTGTTTTGTGTGATGGTTTTAAGCTAAGCTTCTGTCTGGGAAAGCTATATAAGTAGTGTTGCATAGTATGAATAATATTGGCTGTTTGTGTCTTGTGCAGAATAGACCTCATCCCATTTCTCCCAGTGTAATCTAGTTTTCAGCTCATTTAAGGAAGCAGAATTAAAACTTCTACCTTTACCATTGTACCATTGTAAAGTCTGTTCCTTCCCAAATCAAAATATATAATTACATCCATGATTACTGTAACGGTTTCGGTGTAAGGAAATGTTACAAGAGTCATATTTCCTGAAATTGACTCCTACCAGGGCTGCAGGTTTGACTCTACCATGTTCTTATCAAACTTATATGTTCTGATCGTAAAAACTTATGGGATAACATTTTATAATTTTAAACGCATACATGAAAAAAATAAAATAAATAATCAACAATTTGATGTTACCAAGGTTTGTATGTAGAGGTAATGGTTGATTTTCTTTTCTGTCAGTGAAGTGAATTCAAGAGTGTGCCGTGCAATGAGGTCAGCATGTGACGTCACGGCCGAGTCGGCTGCGGGCTCCACGTGTCTTATGGCATCAAGACAACCTTTTACATACGAACCTTGGACCTTGATATACTCTGTTCAGAAGTTGCATTTGTGCTGAATATAAATTTTTACGTGGTATTGTAAACTGACAAAAGTGTATCAACCAAATTAAAAAATTTGTATGCAACATTTTTTTCAACATTTAATTTAATTAATTGAAAATAAAATATCATGACTTTATTTGCTACTTTTCTTAAAACTTAATGGGAGGATTGGGTGAAATAAACATAAATTTAATTTGTATTGAACTAAAATTGTATTTAACGTTTTTCTTTCTGAATAGTAATTATCACAATGTCAAACAAAAAATAATAATTTACCGTATTATAAGTTGTCTTTGGTACACAATTGTACAAACCAAAAACTCACAACTAACGTTTTGGAAGCCATCTGAAGGTCATATTTTTACAATACCAAAGAAATTAAACTGGATTAAGATAATCTACCTTACAGTTAATACAAGAAAATTTAAAAATATATATAAATAAAAACAAATAATGAGAAGTTTTAATGTCAGTCACTCTTAATAACTAACAAAAATTGCCTCTTTAAATCACAAAATATGTACAAAGCGATATAAATAAAAACATTAAAAATGCAGCACCTAGACAAATAAAGGGAATATTACACCGCAACCAGAATTCTAGATCAAACATACGTTTTAAACAGTAAGTAAAATGCTTGACCATAATTAAAACAGTTGTATCAATCAAAAAAGTTATGTTACATTAAATAAATTTTCAAAATTTACAAGAAATGAATGAATCCTGAAGAAAAAAAAAAACAAAATTTATAGCCTACAGAAGTCTAAGTAAATTTTATATTACAATTTACAAATCTATTAAAAATACCTACATTCAAAACAAATATATTCTTATTTGTGCCTGTATTGCAAGTATAGTACATAGGAATATTTATTTTTCACTTAATGTTGCATATTAAGAATTCCAAGAGAAAATATAATATTTATTTAACAGTCATTTGTGTTTACTTGGCATAACTGAGAACAGTAATCTGATTCTTTTAATGGCACACTAATGAAAATCAAAAAACACAGTTAACAGGTCGGTGGATTTAAAATGAGAGGCATAAGCTGTGCTTTTGACCCAAACTAAGATTCTAAGATGTAGGAGGCAAAAGACAAATGGTTTAAAATGAAAAAAAATTTAAATTAGTGATTCAGTAAAGCTTTTTTACTGCCACCGTTTTTATTAATTTTTTTTTTTTTTCTTTATAAATGAAACCACTGAAGGTATTCCCTGAGCCTATTTACTATTTACACATACCTATCACACATCACAGAGGGAAAATCTCTAATGTAAATTTATTCTTGCTACAACACTAAGTGCAGTAATATTGTCACTACATTCAATCTCAAATATATTATTTAATCATAAAAATATTGTATTGAAAGTTTTAATATTATAAACATCTTAAGAGCTTAGTTACATGTATTATGAAAGTAAGTCCACGCAACTTTTCATTAACTTTGTGAAAATTAACACAAAAATCCAGTATAATTTGTGCTATTACAATAATTGGTAAACATTTTGGTAATTTTTCTATCGTGTTTTTATCTCTTGAATCAATGATCTCGAGCTTCACCAGATGTCCAACCCAGATAGATTTTTTTCTTATTTTTTCCTAGTTCTACATGGCATCTGGTTTAAAATTGCCATATATTCATCTCAAATAACTACTGTATTGCTTTCTCAAGCACCATAGAGAACCATGGCCCTTCTTTCCCAGTTAACTTATTTATGTTTATATTCTCATCTTTTATAAAAAAAACCTAATAAATAAAAATATAGTTTTTATCAATTTGAATAGTATTTTTTTCTTTTTTTTGTTAGTAACAGGACCATAAACTAACAACCGCATAGGTTCAATCCATCCTTATCACTGGCAGCAAATATTCTAAAAATGAATGTAGTTAAGAGTTGGTTTCTGTCATTATAATTTCTTCACATTATGAAGAAACACATCTTCATTATTTATAAAGTAAACAACAAATTTTGTTCTAATTGTACACTAACTTACAAACAAGAAATACAATATCTGCTAAATTTCTATACTGGTTTTAGGGTATTTTGTTTATAATTTTTTTTTATCTGCATTTGTAAATAGTCATTATTTCAATCAAAACCTCTCATAGTTTGAAAAAAAACTTATTGAATTGTAGTTTGAAACAAAACTTATTGAATTGTAGGCCGAACTGTATATAAAACTTTATAACTGAATTATAAAACTTATATTTTTTAAGAAACACACATTATATTATAAGAATATTAAAGTATGTTATGATTTTAGAACTATATTTGATCTTATAACAGAAGACTCTCTTAAAATGCAACATTAGAACAAAAAGGATTTTTGTACAAGAGTAACAAAGAACGACAGGAAAATGTTACGCTAGATCAAACACAAATAAGAAGTTTGTGGGTTCTACGTCCAGCTCCAATGGTTCAAACAAAAAGTTATGCACCAGATAATTTTTCTACGTATTTATTATAAATTTAAAATTACCTAAATTTAAATATTAAAAACACTTGTAGTTCTATTAAAAGACTTTAAAATCACCCACAATGATTAGTAAGATTTAATACAGGAATCTAACCACACAGTGATTCATTTCCATATTGATTTTAAAGTTAATTTATGACTAATACAAATTAACTTAGAATAAAGCTGTCCATAAGTATGTTGAACCCACAGGCTTCCTTTTATCCTAAAACAGATGTTTTGATAACATTGGAACTAAGAGTCAACTATCTAGTATAGACAGAACAGAGTCGACTATTATCGACAACACATTTAGAGCGAGTGGAGAACACTTGCAAACGACCAGACGTGAGATCACAGAGTAGTGCACGGCCTTGAGTCACTTCACCACACGATTGAGTACCGGTACAGTACTGCCAACCGTGGAACAAACACTTCACCACACGACACGAGTACCGGTACAGTACTGCCAACCACGGAACAAAAGTACACTAACTTAAACCACATTAAACTAACCTTGATATGTTTAATTTTAATCTAGTTTTATGTAATAATAAAATAACTTGGAGTACGAAATGTTCATAACATATTTTTGAGCCCTGGTGAAACTTAATGACTGGTGCTTTTTCTATTTAGTGTTGTGTTTTTGTTTTATCATCACAGTAAAATATAGTTCACAGTATATATTAAGTTGATTACCTAATTATATTTGAAAATAAAACTTGGACATAAATATATTTGTTTTATCATTGTTATAATTATTTAAATAGTGAGGTGTGTTTATGGGATTTGAGTAGTAAACAAATATTTCTATTATCTGCTGCAGTAACAGCCAGTACTGCAGTACTCAGCCAGAGTAGAGCCCGATGTTCCTGCACTTTTAAGAAGCTCAGTTCCAATTTTCTAACAGAAGTTGGGTCAAGTAGCCCATAACCATAAAGATGTTACATGGCTGACAAGGCAGCCCAAGGAGGAAGAGAAATATCAGGCTTCTAAATGTATTTAAATTAAATCATAATAAGTCAAAACTTTCTTTTAATTACATACATAAAACCATTAAACTGTTATCAATATAAAATGGGCACTCGTCAACTAAGTGATTATATTTGTTGTGTTTGCAAATAAATAGGAAATGCAATGCATAGGAAACTTGTTTTAGCTTTTAAAGAACAATACCAAAACATTAACAAACTAAATGATTGATAAACCCTTTGATAATACTTGCACAAATATATTAAATTGTCTTCCAAAGTATGGCTACTAAGGGCTTACAGAGGCTTATACAAGGGCTTACAAAAGGAAATCAAACAATTTGTCACACAAGTATTAATTTAAAAATGTGTTTATGTATTTTCATTGTGTTGCATTATTAAATGAGAAGTGTTTGAATCATTCCTCCATTAACCAAGAAAAAATAACCTTCCCATCTAATTTTCATACAACGTAACAGTTAGAAATTTTGTTTAAAAACATATTGGCTGCAAAAAAAGGCAAATATAATGGATTTGTAAAATATACAGATCAGTATTGAATCACATATTAGAGCTAAAAGTATTCAACCTAGGTAATTATTTTATAAATAAAAAAAGTTTCCAACCAGTGTTTTCAAATAAATTTTAATTGTATAGTTAAATTATAATTAATAATAATACCTTCATCATGATGAGTCTAATTACTTAAAAGTACTTTTGATTATGTTACACTTAAAACAGTGTAAATCTATAGAGATTTACAGAGAAATTATGTTACTAAATAATAAACCATAAATTAGTTCAGTCAAGTTCACCATTTAACTTAAAAGTTCATAGGTTTTCATAGAAATTTTTTATATTGTTTAGTAATAGGATCAAGAATGGATATTTAGGAAACACCAATCAATCTACTGTTTTCAAACATGTAAGATTATTTGTTACCACATCATTAAAGCCACAATCGAAACTAGTCTAATGTAAAAATAAATGAAAAATTAAATAAAGATTAATTAATTTACAAATCACAAACTCTGGTTTGGTGTATCAGGTCAGACTATAATATACAGTTCCCCCATGTAAGTTTTATTGTAGGCGACTCCACCCTAGAGTTGGGGTTTCATACGTCTGGCCGCTGCAGAGTTGGGTTATAGCAACACTCGCTCTCGTTTCCATACACACACTCTGTCTGAAACACACATCAGGATATATATTATGAAAACATCTTCAACTCACATTTTAACTAACATTAAAGTGAGCCTAAATGTATGAAAATATATTTTCCTTTTTAGATAGTAGAGATTTAAAAAAATTAGGGATGGGTCAGTTGTTAAAGTTGGTTTACGGTTTATCGTTTTTTTTACTAACGAAACATAAACCGTTAAACAGAAGTCAATTATAAAGGAAATGAGGGTTCTAGGATGATAACAATACAATTGTAATATGAGAGATAGACCTGCCGATAAGAGCTCTATTGTTTCTGATGTTCTTATCAGTTTCCTAGTTCATTACATTTTGGTTCTGATCCAATTGTTATACAAAACAAATTATAACTAATTTTTTGTCTGATTTTCACAAATTGAATAAAAATCTGATCAAGTTGTACGACTTATAATTCAATGTGTATAGGTGAATTAATGTTATTATTATGTTGTTTTCAATATTGAACTGAAAAATACTACAAGAGTCCTTATTTTTTTATAAATATACATTTTTCAATAATAGAAATCAAATTATTATTTTACTGAATTAAAATAATTTAAACTAAAAAAATTTTCAGGACAAAATGCATTTGTTTACACATAATAGAGAGTAATTCTTTAAAAAATGAGACATGGAATAACAAAACATTTCTTAAGCCATAACTTAAGGGTATTCTTTAACTTTTATTACCAACATTTGATTCTATCCTCCCACATATTTCATCAGTTCTTACAAAAATACAATATTAAAAACTTTAGATTTTTTAGTTTTTGTTTAAAATTGCAAATTTGTGTACTAAAATGGTTGTATTGCTTTTTGAATAATTTCAGATAAAATGAAAGGCCAGTATTATAGTTGGATAAACATTTAATATTTATATATTTTCTTGCAAAGACTAACTGGTCTACTTAACACTTTCAATGCTAATAATTATAAGTATTGCGACCCTAAAATTATGAATATAATAACTTCATTATTTAGTAAAAAATGATGTTAGGGTACCCAAAATATTTATTTGAGATGTCTCTGAGTTGATTTTGGCTGAAAAATCGTGACGTCATTTTCAGGGTGAAAATTCCCGTCCTTAGGTAAACTGGTATTTGTCCAACCACTAACTATTTTTCAGCCCCACACTTGCATAGTCACACAGAAAATAGTTTATTCTTATGCAATTGTTAATATAAAATCCATATTTGTGTAAAACATATTTGTAAAGAATATATATGTACAGCTAATGTCCCGTAAGCCCGCTATGCCACCAGGCGTGGTCGACCATTGAGGGGGGATAATGTTGGCGTTATCCTCGACTGAACTCTCAAAGCTGGATCCAGATTCTTCCTCATTCTCTAAAAACACGGTTTCAGTTAATAAATTAACTATTATTGTGTCCCTCCATTGAACTAAAACTATGAAAACACTCTGATCAAGACAGTGGACCCAATCTTGAAACACCAAAAAAGAACAGAATGGCCGACTCGGACCTGAAGTGTGCCAAAAATTATAGAGAAGCACGTTCAATAAGCAGCAATTGGACATAACCTTTCCCTTACGTAACTGAGCTCACACTGAAGCAATGTTGGTGGCAGGAGATAGGGACGAGAATTTCCACTCTCCGTCAGTGATGCTCTCTGCCGCGGGGCGAGGATTCACGCCCCTCGCACAAGACGTGTTAAAAAGAATAACTGTGTTAGGGCAAAAAATAGGGCTCAGCCTGATTTTATATGGTAACCTTGAGTAATGTTCATATCTAAAATAAACCGATAACCAGTGTCAGTAAAATACCAAACCAATAAATTTTGCAACCGACCCATCACTAAAAAATATATTTATTTCGCTTATATATATTACCATTTTTAGTAGAACAAATATGACTTCTCATTTAAACAACCACAAACAAGTTACAGCTAGTGACAGCTAAGTTGGCACTTGGTCCTAGCGCGGCGCGGCGTGGCAGTGATGGCGGGGAGTGGGTTGAAGTTAGGTAAAGACCTTCTTGCGAACATTCCGCTGCTGACTCACGAGGTTGACGCGGTACCTAAGAGAACTCTGGTCCTGCATACACCCACCTCTCCTGCTCTCGCGATGCGGAAATAGGCTGACTTTAACATGGAGTTTTATGGAGAAATTGCTTTGCGCGCCCAAAGCGCTCACATATTTTGGCTCAAAACCTATTGAGTGGTATCATTGTTTTTCTCAACTCAAGTAATAGTAGTGTATGTAAATTACAGCTGTTTAAATTTTATTATGTTGGAACAAACTTAAAGTTTTCTAAGAAACCAAAAGATAGAAACCTTTTTTAATTGTGTTAAACAGAGGATATTTCATTTTACAAATACAGTACATTATATTTTAATTAACTTCATAGAATGGTCCATTATCTATAACATTTTTGTACATTTATAATATTACTACATGTTGTTAAACATTAAACTAATGTTTAATTTCAAACATTTGCTATACGCCTTTCATATTGCTCCAAATAATATTTATGTCATTTTAATACCTAAGGCACTAAGAAGTCAAAAGTT
The DNA here is from genome assembly GCA_030545055.2 of Neoaliturus tenellus. NCBI lineage: Eukaryota > Metazoa > Arthropoda > Insecta > Hemiptera > Cicadellidae > Neoaliturus > Neoaliturus tenellus. The sequence goes on from CM061532.1 coordinate 125,733,842, forward strand.
TAATATTGTTGATAGTTTTATTAATAAAAAACAAATTATTCTCAACATTTTTTGTTTGAAAATGGACGCTTTTTTTAGTAGTTTAATCTCATGAATCGGTGTATAGCCATTGTTTTTATTTGTCAGTGCCTTAGATATCAAAATTGTCTATAAAAGTACATAAAAATGAATATTTATGACTAATATTAAGGCATAGCAGATGTTTGATTTAACATTAGTCTTAAGAAAATAAAAATTAAAGGCAGCTTACATCTTCCATTCCAGCGCCTTCACGCCGGCCGCGAGGACAGTTGATGCAACCCGCATGACTTCAGACTTTGGTTTTGAACTATATTAGTAGCGGATTTCTATCAATCGGTCAAGTGCCAGCTTAGGTGGAACTAGCTCTAACAGCTGAAAGTGCCACATGTCACAATATTTTCTGTAGGCCTAATTCTCTCTCATGTGGCTTTAAGATGATTCATTCCTGCTGGCAAGGAGGAGTTGTCTGCCCAGGTAACGGAGCTCTACAGTAGACATACGATTGTCTGAGCTGCCAGGTAAACCAAGGAATATTTATCACCTCAAGTGTATTTTCTTGTATATTACTGGGCGAATCGGTGGCGAAGTGGTTGGCTCGCCAGACTTCGGAACCATGATAGTGATGTGGTGGGTTTGAATCCGCGTTCTGCCAGAAAGTTTTTATCAGTAACAATCACCTATACTGTATCGGCTCACCCGCTTATTTCTTGTCAAATATGATCCATGCACAGATCAATGATCCATGAGGACAAGGTGAATTAAGAAAAACTCTCTAAAAAAATCAAAATTGTGAGTATAATTCACAAACCTCCCTCAATAAAAAAATTGAAAAAATAATATAAACTTCATTTAAACAACCACAAACAAGTTACAGCTGGTGACAGCTAAGTTGGCACTTGGTCCTAAGGACCAAGTGCCAACTTGGGCACTAAAACCATATTATCTAATATAGTTCATATAGTTCATAGTTCATATAGTTCATTTAATATAGTCATTGGTATGATTATGAGTTTACTAATTCATAGCAAACTCATAGTTTAGTATTATGCTACTCTAACATCCTTACAGTCAGGAGTATTGCCTATTAAGCAATACAATGAGATTCAATCTTCTCTTATTGTGCAAAATGCCTTATCCACATATTTGCATGACTTCAGACTTTGGTTTTGACCTATATTAGTAGCGGATTTCTATCAATCGGTCAAGTGCCAGCTTAGGTGGAACTAGCTCTAACAGCTGAAAGTGCCACATGTCACAATATTTTCTGTAGGCCTAATTCTCTCTCATGTGGCTTTAAGATGATTCATTCCTGCTGGCAAGGAGGAGTTGTCTGCCCAGGTAACGGAGCTCTACAGTAGACATACGATTGTCTGAGCTGCCAGGTAAACCAAGGAATATTTATCACCTCAAGTGTATTTTCTTGTATATTACTGGGCGAATCGGTGGCGAAGTGGTTGGCTCGCCAGACTTCGGAACCATGATAGTGATGTGGTGGGTTTGAATCCGCGTTCTGCCAGAAAGTTTTTATCAGTAACAATCACCTATACTGTATCGGCTCACCCGCTTATTTCTTGTCAAATATGATCCATGCACAGATCAATGATCCATGAGGACAAGGTGAATTAAGAAAAACTCTCTAAAAAAATCAAAATTGTGAGTATAATTCACAAACCTCCCTCAATAAAAAAATTGAAAAAATAATATAAACTTCATTTAAACAACCACAAACAAGTTACAGCTGGTGACAGCTAAGTTGGCACTTGGTCCTAAGGACCAAGTGCCAACTTGGGCACTAAAACCATATTATCTAATATAGTTCATATAGTTCATAGTTCATATAGTTCATTTAATATAGTCATTGGTATGATTATGAGTTTACTAATTCATAGCAAACTCATAGTTTAGTATTATGCTACTCTAACATCCTTACAGTCAGGAGTATTGCCTATTAAGCAATACAATGAGATTCAATCTTCTCTTATTGTGCAAAATGCCTTATCCACAGGATACCCTCAGTACATCAGAGGTAAACTTCTGCACAGGGTGATGTGAGTAGAGGCAGTTTTGAAAACTTGCTCCCCCCCCCCCTCCTTTCTTGCGCTGAGGAGTTACTGTACTTCGTCAAATAGTTACGCTGTAGGTACAGTAAAGCCTCGTTAACTCGATTATCCGCACAACTCAAAACTTTAATTCAGAGAGTCCCACAAACGCGGACTAATGTAGACCGAACGGTATCCAGGTTTGGGAAAATTCCGGGTTAGGAATAAAAAGTTTCCTTCTTATTGGAAAATGAATAAAAAGTACAAATAGATTACGTTATTGTTGTTATGTACTTATTAATTGCCTAATATAAATAATACAAAGACTTAAACTCTGTTGAACTTACTCTTTCAAAAGTAACTTAAAGAAAACCCAAAACTGTTTTGTAGGCTGCGGCTGTAGGTTCGTGGGACTCTACTGTATTACACAGAACATCAAAAGAATTTGCAAAACGTAATTGGGCAACCACATCACAAATTCTTTAACCACAGCTAAATGCTCCTTCATTTACTTAAATTTAGCTTGATTTCATTTCAAAGCCACTATTCTAGCTCCAACTACTTAGGCTAAAAAAGTTCAAAGTTCAATAAAACATTAAAAAAAAACTCTTAAAAATTCCTTACGGTATGTATTTTTTTTTCATGGTAATTAATAATTATTTGATATTATACCTACTCATGAATTTAGAAAACAATTTATTTTTTTTAGTTTTTAAATATATTTCAATGAATTGAAAAACAATTTTTTTTAAAATTGTTTTTCTAAATTCATGAGTAGCTATAATATCAAATAATTAGCTCTTAAAAAGGTGGAGTTTTGACATAAAGGAAATTACTTTTAACTGTTGAGGGTGCAAAATTTTATTCCTCAAACTAAATAAACTAAAACTCAGCTTTAAGTGGTTGTGTCAGCATGACGAGTATGGTGGTCTGACCTGCATGTGTGCGGTGCTACCAGAGCCTGTGCAGGTGCAGGTTGCGACTGAGCACCGAGCGCACGTCCTGAGTGAACCTCAGTGCGTCAAGCATTGGCAGAAGGTTCAGCAACGCCGTGTCCATCGGGTCACTGAACCACGACTTTATTGGGATAGCGTTATCTGCAACATTCATAATAAACAGGTTAGTTTTTGGATAGGGCTAAATGCCTAGGTAGTTGGTATATTGTGAGGGACAGGATAAGCAGGCTTACCTGAATCAGAATTTCATCTTCATGTTGACAAAGAGGCCAGTGGCCTTGGAATATTGAAGTTTTTGTTTAGTTGTGTGTCTATTATGTGTGCTATAAAAGGATGCCTTCACTTTCTAAGGTAAGCCTGCTTATCCTGTCCCTCACAATAATTATTCATAATATACAGTTATTGCAACACAGCATAACTCTGTACACCTTAAACATTGTCATAGTCTTGTTTTCAGTTTAAACAAATACCCCCGTCGCAGCAGACCTGCGTACTCAGCGAATTTCCAAACGATCTTGAGATATTGTCTTTTCCCCATAAACACCATAGAAATGGGTATGTGGGTTTGCTGCCTTGGGATGTTGTTAGAAAATGTTAGTTTTGTTAGGAAATGTAATAGTTACGATAGATAAATGTCAAACTATATCAATATTCTACACTTTTAATTTTCCCCATAAACCCCTTAAGGGTGAGTAAGTAGGTTTGGCGCCATATGGGTGTTGTAAGCAAATATCAGTTAAATGCTACCTAGTGAATGTACATAGCAAATATTATCAAGTTATGGTGTTTTTTTCATTTTCCCCATAAACCCCATAGGGGTGAGTACGTGGGTTTGCCGCCATGTGGGTGTTGTAAGCAAATATCAGTTGAACCCTACCAAGTGAATGTACATACCAAATTTTATCGAGTTATTCCAATAAATAAGCGTGATACAGGGTTTTGTTGATTTCCCATAAGATTAACATGGAAAACCTATTTTTGGCTTTTCTCCGTAACCTGTTAAGCCAAGTTAAAAATTCAAAATACTAAATTGTTTATTTTTGAAGCTCTTTTAAATGGTTATAGTTAAAACTGTTGAATTTAGAAAATTATGCTCCAAAAATGCAAAAACCCCATTTTTGACCCTTTTGAAACCCCATAAAACCCCGTTCTCATAACCCGATCATCCTGGTTCGCGAACTCATCAAAATAGACCTAGTCTTGCACCCTCATACCAAATTTCATCAAAATCGGAGGTCCCTTCAATAGTTATCAGTACCACGGACACATATATATATATATATATATATATATATATATATATATATATATATATATATATATATATATATATATATATATATATATATATATATATATATATACAGGGTGTCCCGGAACTCTCTGGAACCCTTTTGTATATTTGTTCCTTGCATCGAGACAAGAAAAAAACATCATACAAATAGGGGTCTAAAATCCATCGTTTAGCCGCTAGCCGCCATTTTGTTTTTTTCACGTAATAATTTTTATTTCCGTAACGGATGGTTGTATTCAGTTCATATTTAGTATGAATCTTTATCATACTAATGTACATTTTCAGGAAAAAAAATAATTTTTTCCACTGTGTATTTTCAAAATGGCGGCCATTTTAAATTTTCAAACTCAAATATCTCAAATTCAATAAATTAAAAAAAAATTTTACTCTGTACAAAAAAGTTGCCAAATTTAATTATCTAACCGACGGTACCAAGTTTGTACGGATCTTATAACAAATAACCGAGTTATTACGATATTTCTGTGAAAATGGCCATAATATGCTTATAATGCAAAATCAAAGTGTTTTTGGAGAAAAATGTATCTAATAGGGTCCTGGATGTTTGCGTTTTTCTTTCTAATAGCGACTTCAATGTCTATAAGGTCTTCTTTGATTATTCTCTTTGAGTCATCAAGGTTTATGTTATATTTTATCGTTTTGTTCAGTAAGGATGTCTCATCTTCTGTAAAATCAATTTTTGTGAGGTTTTGTAATGCTGGGGAGAACTCAGTTTGATACTTCTCATAGGATTTCAATTCTCTTTCCTTTTGTAATGTGAGCAAATTATTATGCCTCATAATATTATTATAAATAAATTATTATGCCCTATTAGATACAACTTAATTCATGAAATGGGAAAAAACAAAGTATCGACACTGAAGCCAAACTTAAAGAAAAAAGCTAAAGAAGAAATAAAGTTGGTGAGTTCCATATCAACAAAATTAAAAGAAAAAAATTGATAATTACCAAAGCTGACAAAGGTAACGCAATTGTAATTATAGATAAAGAAGAATATAATTCTAAAGTAGAAGATTTTCTGAAAGATGACAGCTTTGAAATACTGACCTCAGACCCAACTGAAAGTTATACCAAATCATTGAATGCTACTATCCTGAAATGTAAAACATTATCAAGAAGAGAAAAAGCAGAGCTAAAACTGGATAAACCAAAAGCACCATTTCTGAGAGTCCAGCCGAAAACACACAAACAAGGTATCCCTATTAGACCTGTTGTGAATTTTCAAACAGCACCCACTTATAAACTTTGTAAACACTTACAAGTTAAAATAAAGGAAAACGTTACTTGGAAAAATAGGTTTGATATAACAAACACTTATGACCTTATTGATAAAGTTAAAGACGTCAAAATACCACAGAACTCTCTATTAATATCATTTGATATCAAAAATATGTATACTAATATCCCGATACATGAAACTTTAAATATACTGAAAACTGACCTAACTGAAAGTCAATCTTTAAAGAAAAACGAAATTGAAGATCTTATTAATTTGACAAGAACATCATTGACTCAAAACTACTTTAAATATAACACCTCCTTCTATTTACAAAAAGAAGGACTGCCAATGGGATCTCCTTTTTCAGGGATATAAGCCGAAGTATTCCTCCATAACCTAGAAGTAAGAAAAATTATGAATGAAGTTAACCCTTTACGCAACAAAATTACTTACTGGTTCAGATATGTAGGTGACGTGATTTGCCTATTTGATGGAAACATAGAAGAATCAAATGAACTCCTATTGTACCTCAACTCACTGTCAAAAACCATCAAATTCACATCTGAAGTCCAGACAAAAGAAATCAACTTCCTAGATATAACTATATCAAATGAAAAGGGCAACATTCATTTAAAATATATCGAAAACCGACGACCACTGATATAGTTATACCATCAAATTCAAACCACCCATGGTATCATAAAATGGCCAGTTTTCACGCTATGGTTTATAGACATTTGAACGTCCCAATGAATGAAACCCATTACAAGAAAGAAAAAGAAATCATTAAATATATAGCAATAAAAAATGGCTACAAACCACAAATAATAGACAAAATGATAAAAAACAAACAAAGAAAAATTGAAAACAAAAATGAGTCAAGAACAAACAAAGACGAAGCAACAGATTACATTTGTATGCCTCATAATACTACCTTCAACAAAGCAATAAGGCAAACGTTCAAGAACTCTAAAACTAAAGTCAGCTTTAAAACCAAAAACAATGCCCTCAAAATGATTCAAAATAATCTAACAAAGAATGAGAGGATGAACAATAATGCATACGATTATGACAAAGCTGGAATTTATGAAATTCAATGTAATGTGAATAGCTATAAAAACGGGTATAAATAATCTACGAATTGCTAGGCCTACTTTACTAGCAATTTAATACTGAAAAATAAATTATTTTGAAGCAAAGTGAAGTGTTTTATTTTTCCTATCCTCCTCTTAACTACAAACTTAATTTGCCAGAATAAAAGGTTAAACTATGGTTGGACTTCCAAGACCTGGACTGGACTGGAGGCTGCAACTGCACGGACTGTTAGTGGTAGTTAGTCAACATAGCTAAACTCACTGATTTATAAAATAATTCATTTGTTTGATAAATCTTTAGAACATTGGGAAAACTTTATAAACAATCATAATTTGACATTTAATTGCTTCAAGACAATTATTTCAAACTGATTCAAATAATTTTTGACAACTTTAAGAGCTGTTTTGACATTAGCAGTAAGAATAGTAGTGACAATCAAGATGAATGACAAGATGGCCAATCAGATTTAATAATGGCTAACCTCAAATATCCCTCGTAATACAATTTAATTTCCTTTCACACTCTGCAGAATTCAGCTATTTTAAAATTGGCTTAAAATTGGATGATGGTTGATTTTATTTCAAGGTTTGGATACTAAAAAAACTGAATATGCCTATTAACAATCATTCTTGAACAGCAATAAATAGATTGTGTTGAATACATAGAAAATCAATGGTCTTACCAGAACCATACAGGCTTCATGGCTATACTAATGCTTGCCTTTATTCAGTTAGGAGCAAAATAAAAACCTTACTAGCCTTGCCACTAGCAGACGGAAAATCAAATCGAGGGAATTACGTGAATTCCAAAACAGTGAAAGTTATACAGGAAGCCCCTGTTGTAAGATAACAACAGCCCTTGAATAGTTTGGAGAAATGGCAATGAATAGCAAACAAAATGAGCAAAACTCTTTTAGCGAATTTCCCTATAGGGAATACGCTATTACGGTAGTAGCCATGGTAAGACCTAAGCCTGGGACCACTTTACTTTTTCAGTTTGAGGTCCCCAGAAGCCAAAAACACCGTTCATTCATTTTCATATGTGTATATGTGTGTGTCATTTTCATATATATATATGTGTGTGTGTGTGTGTGTGTGTGTCCGTGGTACCGATAACTTTTGAAGCGGACCTCCGATTTTGATGAAATTTGGTATGAAGGTGCAAGACCAGGTCTATTTTCATGAGTTCGCGAACTAGCATTGTCGGGTTATGGGAACGGGGTTTTATGGGGTTTCAAAGGGGTAAAAAATGGGTTTTTAGGATTTTTGAACCTCAATTTTCAAAATTCAAGAATTTTAACAAAAACCATTTAAAAGGGTTTAAAAAAACCAACAATTTAGTATTTTGAATCATTAAAATAGCTTAACTGGTTATGGAGAAAATTTAAATCAAGTTTCCCATGTTATTCTTATGGGTTAATCTTTAAAAAGTTATATATCGCTTATTTATAAACATATCTTAATAAAATTTTTATGAACCTGTCCTACTTGATGAGTAATGAAAATTTGATGAAAAACCCGCATGGCAGCAAACCTACATGCCAAATCCCATGGTATTCTCATGGAAAATAAGTGTATAATGGGAGCAAAAGAGATGGAGATAATAAGGTGTGTGTTCCTAGTAATCAGCTGATCAGCTTTCTTCTGCATTTGTCAAATTTGGAATGTTTATGTTTTGGGATTTGTAAACAAATAATTCTTTTTGCATGGAAGCTTATTTATATGGACTTTTATTACTGTAAAAAATATTTATTGCAATATAAATATTATTATATAAATTATTAAATAAAAATAATTAACTCAGAAAAAATGCCATTTAATATATTATATTTCCTTGTAAAGATTATTAATTAATTATATAAGATACCCACAAAGTTCTTTGATGTTGAAAAAATAAATCTTTGGAAATTCGCTCAGTACGCAGGTCTGCTGCGGCGGGGGTATTTATATTTTATTAACTGTAGGTCGGTAGGGTTTATGGTCATTTCTTCTAATTTTTTTTATTGGGTACATTCCTTAACCTTTAGTTAAGAAAGTAACTTTTTAAAATTCAGTTTATTAACATAATCAGCAATTTACAAAGTAATATTTGTTCCTTCACATAAATCAGGATTTAACAATGTTACAAAATCAGATTAAAATCCCGAACGCACATCCTCGTAATGTACGAGAAAAAAAATCTCGTCTCAAAATTTTATGAGAGTTAAAAATTCTCGTCTCGTCTCGTCTCGAACTAAAAATCCAATCTCGTCCATCCCTAATATTTATGAAAATGAACGAACAGTGTTTTTGGCTTCTGGGGACCTCAAAATGAAAACGTAAAGTGGTCCCGGGCTTAGGTCTTACCATGGCTACCACCGTAATAGCGTATTCCCTATAGGGAAATTCGCTAAAAATGTTTTATCCAAGATTAAATTACTTCTACTTGTGAACTGTAGTGTAGAATTAGCATAGCTTACATACTTCATCCGTCCAGTTTAGTGACGGGGTCTATTTGCCAGCTGGCACATAAACAATTTAGTAAATGTCAGTATCAGGGTTTAAGCTGGGAAAAAGTTTCTTGGAGCAAAAATGCTTCAAGCTCTTGGATACTTGTAGCAAAATGAAAAATGTTGTAGCATTTTTATCCCGCGTAGTATAATTCGTCACCAGTTAACAATACTTTCACCATAAAAATATTTTTGTTTACGCTGTTGTTTTTTACCTAAAATATAATCACTAAAAAGTTCAAAATGACTTTTTATTTTAATTTCTAAAATGTTAAAATAGGTTCATATAAAGTTACTGATTTACATAAGTACTTAAGCATATACATAAACTCCAAATTGTCTCCAAATTCAAACATTAACATATGAACATGGCTAGGTAGGTGTAGGCCTACTCAACAATATCCAGCCTAATCTAAAATTCTTGGTTGCAACAAACTCTGTTGCTGGTAATGTTCTAAAATTAATAAATGACAAGTCCTGTAAATATTAACAAAATAAACAGTTTGTTCTATTTCCAATCCAACAACAACTCAATATCTCGGGTCGGGGTTGTCGTGCCGGCATTATTGAGGAACAAAAATAAATTAAATAACAAATGAAAAAACAAGTAAACAACGTTAACAAGATCGTCCAGAAAAAACAGTTAAGTTCAATAGACACCAATTGATAATAAACGGCAATGACAGGCAACTCTCAGCCTCACTTATCTAAAAAAAAGAAAGTTTATAAAAGTTTTCAGTTTCATGTATATTTAGATTATACCTTCCTTTGGACGGCTTCTTTCTTGTTTCTATTTGGTATTGTAAATAAATCTTGCTTGGTTTTCATTTAATCTTGATTTTTCTCACTAATATTTATGTATTTTTATTTTTACTATTTTTGTGATCATCTCCTTCTTCATACATCCAAACATGTGTTTTTATTTCTATTGTTATTGTCTTGCTAACTTGATTTATATCACATCACTTCACTAACCACTGTATATGAAATTTTGAAGATGTTCATTTAAATTTTTTAATAAATTGTCCACATTCATTTAAAATCCAATAATCATAATTAACATTAAAATTCTTTTAAATATAGGTATTTTTTACATTAAATTAACATAGATGTTCTATTATATTTATTTAATATATTGCATTTCATTTTTTAACACGTTCTGTGCGCGCGGCAACGATCGTTGCCGCGCCCGCCATTACCCGGGTGCGCGCGTACACGATCGTTGCCGCAATTTCATTGTTGCTTAGATACGTCAGTGTGCTGCCAGCACTTTCCCGATGTAAGTGGTTGCTATCGCGCTCGTGGGGAGGTACTTTTCTTTCATTTTTGGCGGTGTTAGTTTTTAATTAGCGGGTTTCTATGGAAACATATGTTCGTGTAAACATTGTATATTTGTAAATAGTAAATAGTGTTTTGTTAGGTTATAAAAATGGATCTACTTCCCAGTCCTTGTGGTTTAGTGCAAGAATATGATTCGGACAATTAAAATAACCCCCAAGAACAAGATCTGGATGAGCTACCCTACGAGACCGACGGCGAGTCAGAGGATGAGGACCCCGATTTTGTGATTTTTGGCATACTGAACGAAAGACATCAGGGTGGGCTGGCGGGGTTGTAAATAGTATATTTTTATGTTAGTGTAGTATTTTTATCATGTAAAATCATATAAATATGTTTTTGATTTATATAAGTGAGTTTTTTTTTACATATTTGAACAATAAAAGTGCGCCGTTTGGCAAAACGGCGTCGCCAGATGCGGGCGTACACGATCGTGACCGCGAAAATAAAAGGCCGTAAATGCCATTTTTATTGCTCCAAATGGCGTTTCTGCACTGTTTTCCATCAAAAGACATCCAATGCTGAGTAAAAACATAAAAAAATAATTTTAGCATATGCTAATCACTATTGCGGTATATTCAGCAGTGAACGTGTTAAAGAAAATCTAGAAACAGCTGATTGTGGTCAGTTACAAAATTGATTGATTTTTTGGCTGCTTATACTATTTTTTAATTTGTTAATCCTTTATGTACATTTGGTACGTTGCATGGTTTTAAACCCCATTTTGCAAAAACAGCTTCAAAGTTAAAATCCTTTCTCTCTGGACCTTCAATGGCAATCATAAGTAGCCTAAATCATTTTAAATGTTTACACCACACGAGCGTTTTTTTCACTGAATTTAATATTTAATACTAGCTTATTTTCATGCTGCTTGAATTTATAATTCAATTTTCAATATAAGAGCCACGGGAAAACACGCTGTGTGCGACATTTTGTGCTGCTAAAATTTCTCTTGTATTTTCATGCTGCCTTTGTGCGTGAAAAAAATGCTCGTGTGGCCGTACCCTTCTTTAATAATTATTAGAATATTGAGATTATGAATCATCATTTACATTAATTTATTGTCTTTATGGCTAAATCTGCTCGGAACAGACAGACGACAGGTGAGTGCGGGGTATTACGTGACTTTGCGCATGCGCAGGACGCTTTGACTGTTAGTGACTGTCGATGAAACGAAACTTTTGCCTGCTGCACATTTTTACTAAAGACGCCTATCCGCGTCTTCGCGCCTCGCCTCTTGCAGTGTGTGGGGCTCCATAAGCGCCAATGCTCTCTCTGTTACTCAAGATGCCTTTAGTCAAAATGCCTCGCCTCACCTCGTCTGTTGCAGTGCGTGGCCGGCCACACACTGCAACAGACGAGGCGAAGCGAGGCATTTTGACTAAATGCTTTATAGTTGCAGTTGCGTCTGCAAGCAGTTGAATTGAGATCATGATGCTATAGATTGAGGTTAACTAACTAAATCTGTAGTTTACTTTGATGTAAATAACAAGTTTAGACATCATTTTATGACAGAAAACTTAAAATTTGAATACCTGTGATTCTTGAGGTACTTGTTACTAATTATAGTAAAATCTTTGTAGCAAAATCGCGACAGATTGTCCGAATATTGTCGCATTTTTGTTGCGGGTATCGCAAAATGCGACAAATGCGACCGCAGCTTAAACCCTGGTCAGTATTGTGTTAAGGTTATGTGACATATCATGTTGAACTCTTATACTTTAATTTTTTTTTAAAGCAGACGAAAAAATCATTGTTGTGTAGGTACCTCAAGTCAATTCTTGGTATCACTCGTTCTTCGTAATTGTACAAAACCAAAATACGGCTACAATGTAAAATGTCAAATGGCCACCACCACTATGTCAGTCCGTACGACCTGTATAATGAATTAAACATGTGGATATCTGTAAGTAAATGTGTATTCTTCAGTTATTGTAAAACAACTAATGAGCGTTATTGTAGTAGACCACCTAGCCGTCAGTGCAGTTTGTTCGACAAAGAACTCGCTAATGTCCACAATGCAGAGAAGAGTGTCTAGCATAACGGCTGCCATTCGTGTCCAATGATCTTGTTGGCAGTCCACAATGCAGAGAAGAGTGTCTAGCATAACGGCTGCCATTCGTGTCCAATGATCTTATTGGCAAAGTCAACGATTATGTTGGAGAAAACAGGAAACCGTCAATAAAGTATTTTTAGTGTTTCCCATAAAAAGATAGACCTAGCTAACGAAGGAAATTACAGGTTTGGCCAACCAGTAAGTCCATGGAGGCGGAGTTGACAGCATTACCTCTTGTGGTTGACATCTCTACTGATCTCTGTGACTTACAAAACGGTCCTAATGAGTCTACTTAACCAATGCTATAGCCACTCACTTGCCTTTACCCCCACCCCTTTCTTTACTAAATATTAACGGAGTTTACCTTTAATACCTTAACTGAAATGGCGACCTAACTCAATAGGTAGTTTAAAGCCAAGTATGAATGAGAGATGAGTGTAGGATGATTGTGGCGCGATCTTGTAGTCTTGTTACTGACTTAGGCTGACATTCTTATTACTTTACCAAGGGACCTCGTCAATAGATTCATAACTTAGGATTTCAAATTATCAACCTTTTATGTGTTATAAAAACCAGAACATTTTGAGAGGTGACAAATAACATAAAGTATTTGAAGATCTTACCAGGATAAGCTCTGTAAGCTCCCGGAGAATTGTCTAGGATGAAAACATTGGCCAGATCTACTGAAATGGCTGACAAGTCCTTGGTGTAACTGCCCAAATCTGGGGTGCAGTGTTGTCTATAGTATCTGCAACAGGTAGTCTAATCTGAGAAAAACTTTACACTTTCAATAAATGATTAAAATAGTTTTATCTGCTAAAGCTATTGTAGTTTAAGAAGTAAATTCCACATTAACAAAATAAAACAAAAATAATATGCAAAATAAGACAATTGAAGAATATTGCTATATAATAAACAAATACAGTAGATATCCTCAAATCCGGCCACCTCGGGATCGGACCCTCGGCCAGATTTCTAAATGGTTTAAATGGTTCTAATGGTGCTTAAATGGTGGTTAAATGGTGCTTAAATGATTCTAAATGGTGGTTTCTAATGGATTATTAACCAGTGGTTTATAAAAAAAATTAACCTGATTGAATATTTTAGGTTATAACCAGCTAACAACTATGGTCATAAAGTATAAATAGGATCATGTCCTCAATAGTGACAGAATTCTTCGCATGAGCGTAATAACTTTTGTGAAAAATTAATAATTGGGCCACAAAAAAACTTAAATAAATAAACAACCAAAATTGCTTTAGGAGCAAAATATTCCGATTAGTAGACCTACGGATATCTGACACTGAATTGACAGGAAATCAGCAGTTGAACTGAGATATTTTAGTAATTGAACATGGACCCAGTTTACTATAGTAAGATGCACGAAAATAGTCCGATGGAAATTTTAACAGCTGTGTCCCCCCTCACCCCCTCTCGGCCTGCAATGTTGTCATTTGTGGTTATGTTTACCATGTGTAAATACAGTATAAAAATGTGTTTTAGAATAAATCTGGCAACAATGCATCGACTCTCATCGGACTATTTTCGTGAATCCTACTATAGTGTCTATTTTAGCCGTGGGAAACATCCTCCTCTAAATGTTTGATATCTAGAAACCCATGGCTGGATTACCCAATTACCGAACAATCCGCGGCTGGATTAGAGGGCTTCTACTGTACTTTGATATTGAGACACCAGCATAATCTGGTGCCTATTTTAAGGAAAATATTACTATAGCAGGATTCACCAAAATAGTCCGATGAGAGTAGATACATTGTTACCAAATTAATTCTGAAACACATTTTTATACCGTGTTACACATGGTAAACATAACCACAATTGTAGGGTGACAACATTGTAGGGTGAGAGGGGGTGAGGGGGACACAGCTGTTACTGTGCATCTTACTATAGGGTGAGTGTGATAAATCAGAAGAGGTGTAGCTTTGTTACTGACAAAGACCAGCTGATAAATTAAAGGTTTTATGAAAGGATGATTCCCTGGAGTAGTGATATAATGTATGTTCGAGAACCGGAGTTTTTACGCAAAAACCACGTATGTTCAAGAACCAGCCTCTTCACGGGAAAGTCACGTATGTTCAACAACGGAGGCCCGCGAGACCGCGAGTACTAGCCAAGCGGCTACTAGCTTCTGCCGCCCTGATACTCACGATCTGTTTTCTCTCGTTTATTTCCTCTTATATTCGTTTGGTTGCTTCTTTGGATGCTTTATTCTACATTTTTACTATGCTCTATTATTTCTACAGGTTTTTGTCACCATAACAAACAGTTCTTTTGATTTTTAAATTTAAATTTGTGCTTAGAATGTTTAAAACAAATCCTAGCATTATTTAAATATGGTTTACTGGTCCTACAGATTCCTGCCACCCTAATACCTAAACAGTTGAAATACTCATTCGGTTCGATAGATCGATTATTTTCATTCGATATTTAAATCGCAATTTTTTAATCGGTTTTTCTCGAACCTTCGATGCAGTTTTCACGTGATTGGTGCATGCGGCTGATGCAACTTGTAATGCAATTTGCACCGGCTGATGCAATTTGCTTGCTAATCGAGTCAGTTTGACCCTAAAGGTTATGATAACTTGAGTATATATGGTGGTCAAAACTTAGGAGCCAGCACAGTCAAGTCCAGCCCCTTCCACAGGAAAACACTTGGTGAGTAACCAACCTCTCTAGGATTAAAACTTTAGTTTATAATGGAAAATCTTGGAAAACCATGCTGGTGTTAACTGAGAGATTTTCCTTAAATATAATTTTTTAAAAATTTTAGACCAGTGTTCTTTAAGTTAAACTTAGGATTTAAAACGAATTTCAATAATGTTTAGGGAACTTTGCTGACTAAAATTTCTCTTATGGAATATATTGGCAATTCTGATTTTGTTGGTGAGCCCTACGTTGAAAACTGAGAGATTTTCTTTAAATATAAGTTTTAAAAATTGTGAGACCAGTGTTTTACTTTAATAATGTTTAGGGAACTTGGCTAACTAAAATTTCTCTTATGGAATATCTTGGCAATTCTGATTTTGTTGGCGAGCCCTACTGGTGAAAACAGTGTGATTTTCTTTAAATATATATTTAAAAAATTGTGAGACCAGTGTTTTTTTAAGTAATATTAACTTAGGATTTAAAACTAACTTTAATAATGTTTATGACACTTGGTCAACTGAGTCCTTTTTTAAAATATATGATTTAAACATGTTCTAGACCAGAGTGTTTTTGTTGTTGCTGTTGTTTGTTATAAAATTAAATAACTTTTGGATATTTAAACTAATCCTACGACACGAGTACTGCCTAAGTTATGTATTTTTCCACGATCTTGAAATATAGCAAGTAGCTTTTGCCAAACATTTGTATTTAAGAGTGTTAGGCTTAAAAATAAGTTTAGAAACAGCCTCAACCCCTGGAAACTAATTTAGTTTAAAATTAAGTTTAAGAATTGTAATTTTTGTGATCAAGGAAACGGTTAGCCTGATATTTTAAATAATATTGGAGGGACTGGGAAAAAATTCGCATAATAATTTTAAAATTTTTTAGACCAACTGAAGTTTTTAAAATTTTATATACCAGAGTGTCCTTATATGTCTTATTGTTATTAATACAAACAAATTGGGGTGAGCAACTTTGCTTATTTACTACACTTGTTTAATGATGTGTCTGCAACAAATTATATTTTTTAATAAATCTGAAACTTCTTTTCGTTTTACAACCAGTGGTTTTTTAACTTGTTTATTTAGTTTTTTTTAATTAAGATAATAATAATATTAAGGAGATTAATCTTAGTTGAACCATGTTACAGATTTGTCGATTACATAGCATCTACCTACCAAAGATACAACGGTCATTTACCCACCAAAGTCTCTACCAACATTCACTTACCAAGTTTCTTCTTAGACATCATAGTTCACGACTGTCTTAACAGCGAGCACTCATCTTCAGGTAAGAAGCTGCTGGTTAAATTTATTATAAATGCTAGAATTTTAAGAATAAAAGTGTAATTTGCTTTATTTTTTGAAAAGTTCACTTTTAGTCCTAACCAAAGAAGATTGATATTAAAAGATAAATTTTTCTTCCTTTGTTAAATTGTTTTTTACTATTTTATTTTATTTTTTTTTTACAGATCTGCAGATCTAAATCAATCCAGTATCTAAATCCAGCTTCCCAGACGGTGTAGCGGTTATCCTAAAGGTAAAAATTTATTGATATAATTTAAATTTCCAAGATTTTAAACAGCTTTTTAACATTTTCTTTGTAACCATCGTAGTTTGTTGTTTGACTTTATATTTGTAGTATTTTGATTACTTTTCATCAGTTAGTGCTAAAGTTTACAATGCATTATATAGTAAAGCCTATACATTTTTATGATTTTTTCAGAATGAATGCAAAGATGGGAGCGTGTCTTTCAAATAATTTGGAAAACCAATTATCTTATGAACATGGATAGTACATTATTAAATGTTTAGTTTCATTAGTTTTTTAGTTGAAAAATAGTTAATTATTAGATGTATTGTTTTTTCTACATAGCTTTATTGTCATTTTTTGAATCTTTGCTTTTTATTGCAAGACTTATTGCTGTTAAGTGCTGGTTTTGTTTTAAAATGTTAACAACATGAAATAGGATTTGTTAATTTTTTCAGAGAATGATTGGGTTTAAGAAACTCTCAGACAAAGCGTTCATCCCAAGTAGAAGCTCATCTGGAGCGGCAGGGCTTGATATTAGGTCACCATATAAAGTTGTAGTTCCTAAAAAAGATAGATTATTAATTCATACTGATTTAGCTGTTCAACTCCCCCCTAACACATATGGACGCTTAGCATCTCGATCGGGGCTTGCTCTGAAAAACTTAATACAAGTAGCTGGTGGAGTCATTGACAGTGATTTTCGCGGTAATTTAGGAGTGATTCTCTACAACTACTCAAATGAGGATTATACTGTAGAAGTAGGAGATAAAATTTGTCAATTAATTTGTGAAGTAATTGTCACTCCAACAGTAAAAGAAATATCTGATATTGAAGAAACTGAAAGAGGTTCAAATGGGTTTGGTTCTACAGGAAAATAACTTTTTGTAGTTAAATTATGTAGCATGGTGTAGTAAAATGGAAAATAATCATTCTATTTGTATTAAAACTCTGCAATTGTGATTAGCAATTAACATAGCTTTTATATATTTTCAGTAATGAGTACCCAAACAGACATTGAAGACATCTCAGAACCTGGAACCTCTAAAGGACTTAATGTAGTTAGTCTACTTCAAATAGTTCAAAATCTAATATCGTTAGGAGTAAATTCCATAGATCTGTGGAATAATGTGATCCTCAAAGTGAAAACACACCGCAAATTTCCCCAACTACCTGAATATCTAAACTTACATCTCTTACTAACGCAAATTTCTAAGCACTTCTGTGCTAGATTATTTGAGTTTTTCCCCAATGATCTATCTCAAGGAAAACTGCATGAACTGTTAGCTCATCCAATAAGTAGTAACGAATTAATTAAAGCAGTCAAACCACTCTTAAAAAAGAAAAAATTTGCTGACCGTACATTCTCTATAGAATGCAGTAACAATTTAAATGCTATAGTACATGAAATTTTAAAAAGCAACAATGAACACCCGGTTGATGAACAAGTAAATGAAGAAGGAGAAGAACAGGCAGTACTTGTTGATTCAGTAAAACCTAAACCTACTACCCCAAAAGATCAGTCAAAAACATTAAAAAGAAATCGTTCCCCCAGTCCTTCAAGTAGTTTATCATCATCATCAGAAGAAGATTGTGATAAAACTAAAGTTCAAAAAAAGAAGCAAAAAAAATCAAAAGCCTTAAAACGTTCTAGTAAATCTTCTTCAGAAGATGAATGTGATCATGATGATGATAGTTCAGGTTCGGAGAGTGAAACTGATTTAGGTGGTCCCAGTAAATTTGACAAACTGTTTAAAACTAAAAAAAGTGGCCCTCTCAAAGTTAAGCAGATTTTTCAAACACAAAAAAAGAAACTTATAAGAAAACTTACTACTCCGGGTGAAGAAGGCCAGTTGATGATAAAAATCGAGGTGACCGACACTAGAGAATTAAAAAGGCTAAAACCTAAACAATACTGGACTAAAGTATCTACTAAAGCTGTATTTGTGACAGACCCAAAGTCAGTAACTTACAAAAATGTTGAAAAAATGCTCTATGATGTAGGTAGTAAAATCACCAAAACTGAAGGTGTAGAGTGTGAAGAAATAAAGCTTGATAGAAAAGCTTCGTACTAAACATTTGTAAGAATATTTTCAATACTTTTGCCAAACAAATTTTAAAATTTTCCGTGTTCCAAATTATAACATTTTTGCAAGTTAGCTCAATACTATAGATATTAAAACCGTTGTATTAATTCACAGGATGGAGGTTGACTCTGAGGGGGATTTCATGGCAACTGATTCAGAAAATGAAGCTACCACGCGAAGAGTGAATTCTCGATTTTACAATGGGGAGCCGTTAAATGAATTTTTTGAATTGAGGAACGCGTTTAGTGGAAATTTAAAAACCTTTTACTACAGGAATGGGAATGAACAGATTAAAGACTTATGTTTGATTTTAAACCATATTAAACCAGATGTAGAAACAATTATTCCCAGTATGCTTGATTCATATGGGGCTCTTAAGTTTAATATTGTTTGTGAATGCACCTACGTGAAACCGATCTCAGGTGAGCTACAACAAAGAAACTTCAAAACAAAAAACAAATCAGTATTAGCAAGCACATTTGTAGGAGCGGTTTTAAGAAAAATGTTCAAAAAGCTATGCAAAGAAGAGGAAGAATATGAGGGAAAGGGTTCGGGATGGACTTTATCTAGCGTTGATGGGTTTCTAATTAGAACATCACGATACAGACCACTTAGAGGTAGTACTTACATTCCTCTGCCTAGTGTAATAGCAAAAAAGAGAGCGGTCATAAATCCCAAAAATTTCCATGACGTCAATTGCTTTGAATGGGCGCTGATCTCAAAATACACTAAAGATTGCAGAATAACAACTAAATCTTTGGAACACAGAAATAAATTTAATTTTTCAGGAATTTCATTCCCAACTCCTATCAAACAGATTTCTAAGTTTGAGCAAATGAACAGTAAAGTGAGCATAAATTTATATGGTCTTGATGGACAAAACAAAGTTTTCCCTTTGCGAATTTCGAAAGAAGAAAAGCCAAACCATTTTGATTTGTTATTCATTAGTAAAAGTGGAATTTCCCATTACTGTTACATATCAGATTTTAGCAGGCTGGTTAGGAGTCAGTTGACCACTCACACTCGTCAAATATCTATTTGCAAGCGGTGCTTTAAGCATTATCAAGGATTGAATAGAAAATCAAAATTAAAGTCTCACATTCAAGAATGTTCAAATCAGAAACCTGTGAGAGTGTTAATGCCTTCAAAAGTAAAAGATGGTTCCTTAAGTTCATCAAATATTTTGCAATTTAAGAACTATCACCATTCCCTGAAACTTCCCATAGTTGTTTATGCAGACTTTGAATGTCTGTTAGTAAAAGTAAATAAGAAAATTTCAAAAAAGACTATTGTAAACAATGTTCATGAACCAATGAGCTTTGGAATTTATATAGTTTATGATGAAACGCTTCCTCAGTCAATAACCAATTACTTGCCAAAAGAACCATATATTTATAGGGGGGAACATGCTGCAAAGAAATTCATACATTATCTGAAAACACTTGCCAATTTAATAGGTGACTTGACAGACATTAATTTACCCATGCAGCCTTTGACGCATGAAGAGCGTCAACGTTTTAAAAATGCTACTCACTGTGAATTATGTGACTCTGAATTTACATTGTTGAATACTCCTGTGCACGATCATTGCCACTTCAGTGGCAAGTTCAGAAATGTGCTTTGTGCATCGTGTAATCTTAAAAGGCAAGCGCAAAAATTTTTGCCAGTTTTCATGCACGGTAGTTCAAATTATGACAATCATATAATTGTTCGTGAATTAGGATGTGACAACTATAAAATAGGAGTGATACCAAGTACAACCGAAAAGTTTGTTACTTTTTCCAAAAACACTCAGTCTGGAATCACTTTACGATTCATTGACACTTTTCGTTTTATGGACCGATCGTTGAGTGAACTGGCTAATAATTTACCAAAAGAACAGTTTCTACACACTAGAAAGTTTTTCTCTGAATCAGAATTGCCCTTAGTCACGCGCAAAGGAGTTTACCCCTATCATTATACTGATAGTTGGGAAAAACTTAAAGAAAAATGTTTACCAGATAAATCCTGCTTCTACAAGGGTATAGGGGACCCGTCAATGGCCGACCCAGAAAAAGAAAACTGCTATTTTCAACTTGATCCAATTGACGACTTAGAATATGAACATGCAAAAATGGTGTGGGATAAATTTAAATGTGAAGACTTGGGAAGTTACAGTGATTTATATTTGAAAATAGATGTACTGTTACTATGCGACACTTATGAAAATTTCAGATCACTTTGTATAGACAACTATGGGTTGGACTGTGCGCACTACTTTTCTTTACCAGGCCTTACATTTGATGCTATGCTTAAGTATACTAAAATTAAGTTAGATCTTCTCACAAATTATGATATGTACATGTTTATAGAGCGCGGGGTCCGTGGTGGAATAACAACTTGTTCTAAAAGACATTCGGTAGCAAACAATAAATATATGGGAGATGATTATAATCCTAATATTGAGTCAAAATATCTTTTGTATCTTGATGCAAACAACCTATATGGGCTGGCCATGAGCATGCCATTACCTTATAAGTCGTTTAGATGGATGAAAAAACGGGAATTGAAATCATTTGATGTTGAAAAAATCTCAGATGACTCTCCAATTGGATACATTTGCGAAGTTGATATTGATTATCCTGCTCATTTGCATGATGAACACAATGATCTTCCATTATTACCAGAAAATAAAGCTCCACCTAATTCTAAGCAAAAGAAACTATTAACTACTCTAGAAAACAAGAATAAATACATCTGTCACTATGTGAATTTAAAGCATGCTATTCAGCTAGGCTTAAAGTTGAAAAAAATTCATCGTGTATTACAGTTCAAACAGAAACCTTTTTTAAAATCTTACATTGATTGGAACACAGAAAAAAGAACATGTGCTAGAAATCCGTTTGAAGAAGATCTTTATAAAAAAATGAATAACGCTTTGTATGGTAAAAGTATTGAAAACATTCGCCGTCGTATGAATTTAGAACTTGTTACATCACAAAAGAGGTTAGATAAACTAATATGTAAACCTATTTTTCTTAATAGAATTATTTATAGTGAATCTTTAGCTGCAGTTTCATGTGAAAAGGAATCAGTACTCTTTAACAAACCCATATATATTGGATTTACAGTTCTAGAACTTAGTAAATCCCACATGTATCACTTTCATTACCACATAATGAAAAAGTTTTTTGGCTCTAAAATAAGATTGTTGTATTCTGATACTGACTCTTTTTTTTATGAGATAATAACTAATGATGTATATGTTGATATGAACAATCCTGAATTGAAAGATTATTTTGATACATCCAATTATGACAGTAAACATTTCTGTTTTTCTATGGCAAATAAGAAAGTTCTTGGAAAATTTAAGGATGAATGTTCAGGTAAAATTATTGTTGAATTTGTAGGATTAAGACCAAAACTTTACTGTTACGAAATCTTTCAATCACTTGTAAAGAAAAGAGCAAAAGGAGTTAACAAAACTGTTGTTGAAAAAAGTATAACAATGCAGGATTTTAAAGAATGTTT
This sequence comes from Neoaliturus tenellus, assembly GCA_030545055.2. Taxonomy (NCBI): domain Eukaryota; kingdom Metazoa; phylum Arthropoda; class Insecta; order Hemiptera; family Cicadellidae; genus Neoaliturus; species Neoaliturus tenellus. The sequence goes on from CM061532.1 coordinate 125,756,160, forward strand.
ATTTGATCAAAAACTTTGTAAGACTAGACTTCAAACATCCTTCAAAACAAAAAATCATGTTACCAGCACTGTGACTGTAAATAAAGTAGCATTAAACTCAAAAGATGACAAAAGAGTGGTATTAGATGATAAAATAAACACTTTAGCTTATGGCCATTACAGGTTATGTGGTAAAGCTTTGTAATTTGTAACTTCAGATTTTCTCATGTAAATATTAATTTGAAATTATGAATGTAAAAAACTGTAAAAAGAAAGCTATGTAGAAAAAGTTATTTGTAAATAAATCATTGTATGTAATATTAAACTGTGTATTTATTAATCCTTGAGTCTTAATGGGGAGAGGCATATGAATAAAGTACACACAATATATTATATATACATATATTTGAAATCAGAATAAATTACATTACTTTTTTTACAATTCCAGATAGTGGAGAGTAGTAAACTATTGAATCGCTAATAATCAAACAGTAAGCAGCAGTGTTTGCTGGAATTGCTTTTGAAGTTTCAAACTCTAAACGTACATCAATGGTTCCACTTTTTACAGACTCTGATTGCTTGGAACAATCACACACAAATAGTGGAGTTTTGTCAAGAAAATCATTTTTGCTTATACATGGTTGATCATCAGTTCCAGCATAATATGATGATTGAAACTTTGTGTAATATTGGTAAAATAAAGTCTTTTTCCCATTCATTGGATCATAAGGATAGTAAGTTCCATTTAAGTACAGTTTAATATTTTGTAAATCACAATAATCAAATTGCGATGCATTTTTATCACTTTTGTCCTTACGATCAGTCTGAAATCCTACTATGACATACCTTGGTTTCTCAATAACTGACAAAGTTTTAACAGTCCATGTCTGAGTATCTGTTTGTGGCAAGACTGGATATTCATGTATCTGCCACCTTCTAAATGCTATTCTCAAGGGTTGATCCTTTTCTACTAATTTTAAAAGTGACAATTTTATTTCATCGTCAATTTTGACATAAGGCATTTTCCACACAATCTTAGAAATATTAAATTTACTATCTTGCACTGAATCTGCAGCTTGTAATATTGCATTTTTGTCTGATGAAGACCTTAGTAATACAAGCTCTTGCTTGACATTCAACAATATTTCTTTAAAATCATCGGCAAACCCTAGTAGAAGTTTAAGAGGTACACAAAATGAAAAACTTGTTTTATCACCAAGTTTGTCAAGTGTTTTCAAATTCCATCCAGCATTTTCCATCCAGTATACATCTCCAGGTCGAGCGGTAAGTAAATTTTTCATTGTAGTTGTAAGTCCAACATTTTTCACCCTATCAATTTCAGTTCCACATAATTCATATCTGATTTCGTCAAATAAAAAAGCAATTGCGTTATTTACAAAATTTGTTATAGTATCATCATTTTTTCCATCTGGTTTTTTTATTTTACCCTCAATTAATAAATAACTTTCACTTGGTAATGTATATACATCTTGTTGATGAATAGGTATTCTTATCTCATCACTATTTCCAAATGTATTTGAAGAGTAAGGATTATGTGAATGAAATTGATAATCAGTGATACTATTGTCAACATTGAGTTCACCATTGACATTTATAATTCGATTCATTTCTTATTTTTAAATATTCCAATACTTTTTAAAAACTGTCGGTTCTCAGGAGTTAGTTGTTTAACAGTTTTACTTCTTACACACTCAGGTTGCTGAGATGTTTCTCCACCAATGGTTGTATGATGAATGATTGGATATTTGTGCAGAGTTTGGATTCTGTTTGACAGTTGTCTTCCATAAAATACCAGCCCCATGTTATCTTCGCTGTTTCTCCCGTATAACTAAACGTATGTTGATGTTTTCACCTCTAAAATTTACCAATTGCCCGTTTTGATCTTCCAATGCAATAACTATTTCTTCTAAACTGTTTTGTTTATTTATTGGGAGATATGTTACAGTATTTGGCTTTTCTACAATTTTAAAACCTGGAGCAACTGTAGGATAAAATTCATGCAAAACGTGACCTTCAATGCCATCAATGTATGACCCCCTTACAACATTACATGTGATTCGTATGACATCTACTTTATTAATGGAAACTTGGTTTTTTGATTCAACCCATTTATTTGGTTCAATTATGATCTTGTTGAATCCCAGTAGGGGTCCTATTGTTTGTTCCTTAGTAAAATCTATACCATGATCACAGAATATTTCACTTTTTAATGTGCTGTTGTTTGCATGTAGTTTAAAATCAATTCCCAAGTTTTGTCTTTCAATTTGCTTTCTAATAAAATCGTTAATACTATCTATTTCATATGAACCCGTTGGCAAGGATATTGTGACTCCGTTTGTAAAACATACCTTATCATTTACGTTTTCCTCTATATTAGGAATTGAGTTATATGTTAATAGATCATGGAATCCCATTTCCCATTCACTTGATGAAGACAGATCAAATGGTGGAAATAACGTGTATCGGATACGAGATGTATTTCCTCTCACACAAATCATTATGTGTTACTTGCCAGAAAGTCTAAACATAAATGGCCACAATTGACCTGACCATCTTTTTGAAGAGGAAAGTAATTATAATGAACATTAGTATAGAACGGCCCGCTGTTAAAATATCGCTGAAGTTCAATTGGAGGTTTCAGATTTCCAAAACTGTCAAAGTATTGCACATTTAAGCCAATTTTCTTATAACACACCCAATGAGTTCCTTTATTATTGATACTGTCTAAGTTCACAATTCCACATTCCCGTTCATTAATTCTAGAAGGTAGAGAATCTCTCATAAATACTCCTCTAAAATATGGTATTCTTAAAATTTCAGCCCATTTTAATATATGCATAGTATTTAGTGGTTTGTAAGGTATGTAGTTTATTTCCTTCGTTGTGTAGACGATGTTTTTTTTTTTACTCACACCAGAACCCTTGTAGGGTCTTAAATACAATCCTTTCCCTTTCCTCTTGTTAACTTTAGAAGATTTTTTACATTTGCACTTTGTGTTTTTTCTCTTGACATGCAGTTTCTTTTTGCCTCCACCAAATTTACTTTTTGCTTTCATAATATTTGTTACGGTCCAAGCTGCTGCCTTTTCACTTAAACTTGCGTCTGAAGCCTTAACTCTTTCCCAAGCTCTTTCTGCTAACTCTCTGTCAGCAATCAACCTATTTTTGCTGTCAGAATATTTTGAATAAGCTATATCATGTAATTTACAAGCAGAATCTAATTTGTTTACACCGGGATCTCCTCTGGCTAATCTTTTTTTTAAATTCGTGCCTGGACCACAATATTGATAGCCTGGAATGGAATTCGGTTGGTAGAATATCAATAGCTTTATTTAAAAGATTTCCAGCAACACCGGCAATACTACCTAACAGGCCTGAGCCTCTGGGATAACTGATGCGTCCGGTGCTGGGTTTCATTTTATTAATGATCAATAACATATGCGCTGCCTGTATTTATCACAGCAGACGTGGGTGCACCATCTACTAGTTGCAGCACTGAATTTTCACTTGTTGCAAACAAATCACCCCAATCACAAGTATGCAATGATTTAGTAACCTTTTTTTCCACTCTTCCTTTGCAAGTTTTGGACTTTCTTTTTTCAATATTTTGTGAAGAGTATAAGCCATCTCAGCCAGCACATCGCTTAAATATGCATAATTTACAGCATCTCCCATGCCTATAGGCGGAGCTACATTTTTTATACCATGTCCTTTGGCATCGTAATCACCCTTTAAAAATAATGTATTCGCCTGCAGATATCGCAGATTTACAGCATCCTGACCAAGCTTTGGGTCATGAACATTTGATATTTTCAATCCTTTAGCACTAAAACTTCCTTTGTTTATAACTATAGCTTTATTGTTAAATGTGACAAAATTTACTGCGTCTCCACCAACTAAAGGCATAGCAACATCTTGGATCCTATACTGATGAAAAGAATAGCTATCTTTAAATTTTTTTGGAGTGTTTGAAGTAAAATAAAGCTTATTAACAGCATCACCATCATTAATGGGTACACCAATATTACTTATCTTAAAACCTTTCGCATCGTAAACATTTTCTTCACTGCGCGATAGACATTTTTCTGTAGAAACATTTAAAGTATTTAAATTTACAGCATCTCCTATTTCTGTAGGTGCACCCACATTACAAATTCTTTTTAACTGAATGTCATAGTCCCCTGCTTTAGTAAGATTGAAACCTTCACCTTTTGGCCCTCGCGTAGCTTGTGAAACAGAATTAGAGCTTGAGAAACGACCAAATTTATCTACACTCATGATGAAGTCTAGATTGGAAATGAGGGAAGAAAGGAAAAACAAGAATTAAAAATAACGTGAAAATTTATTTAAAAATAAAATATTAATCAGTTTTATACATTTATTTTACCTTCATTTTCCAATTCCAATAATTCTTCTATTATTGAATCAATTTCCTTTTTATGACTGTTGTTACCAGCTTCTTGTGAACCATATAAAAGGCGAAGACGGTCAACAAGTTCATTTGGATCATCAAAATAAATATACTCAAGTTTATCATTGGTAAGCGGTACACCGTTTCCACTTGTTGAGGGTAAAACCATATCTGAATATGTAGTCATAGGATTTTCTTTTTTTATAAAATCATGCAATGGCACTTTTCTTTGCAACTTTTTTGCAGAATTCTGGGAAATTCCACTTCCACTTGCATCCCATTTGTTTATTATAGGAGCAATTATGTTTAAGTACTTGCGCCCTCTGTTGGATCTCTTTTTACCCAGTTCCGAATAATTTACTCTGTAAACTTTTGTATCCCTTAAAATAGTGGCATAATTTTTTAAATCATCCTCTGTGTAAATATATGGATTTGGAGAATTCATAAATATTAACTCATAAAGCCCCCTTGTGCCATTATATTTAACATCATTTATTATAATATCATTTTCATCAATTTCAATTTTTTTATCACCCATCATCCAATCGTTTCCATCCACACGCACGCCATAGTTATGGTCAATATCTTTTCCTCCTCTAACTAATTTTAAAAAGTAATCTTTAGATATATTACCAGTAAATGTGTTTTCTACAAACTGTTTAGCGAGATTTTTTCCCTTGGGCGTTCTTAACAGGTTTTCTGCTGTTGGCTGTGTTTCATAAACAATAGGTTCTTCTTCCATCTCCTCACCTCTTTGTAAATCGTGTTCCTCTTCGTCTAACTCCATGTCACTCGTTTCATGTTTATCACTAACAGCTGCAAGGCGTTTAGGTTGTGGAAGTTCTACATTACCATCATCATAATCATAATCACTCTCGTAACCATCGTGGGTTGGCAAATTAATTTTACGCTTCCTTTTCTCTCCTTGCTCAGGCGTGGGTATAAATTGTTTTGCAGGAATAACCTCTTCAGCATCGCTATTACGCCTTCTTTTTCTATCATTTATAACATTTTGTTCTAATTTAATTTCTTCATGCCCTTCCAGGAGTTTTATCAACGGTTCAGACACAGGCTTCCATTGTTTTTCAAGCATTTCATTAGTATCAACTAATTGACGTTGTAAAGCTTGGTGTTTCTTTTTAATATTTCGTCTTAACTCACTAATTTCCTTAACTATTTCTTCTTTGGTTTTATTTTTAGTCCAATCATCATAGTAGTTTTCAGCCATTTGAGATGGTAGCAGCTGCTTACACTGTTAACAGTTCACTAATGATTCAACAGCATAGTAGAGGTCGATATATATTAATTTGAAATCAAATTTCCCCTCCACTCCATTAATTATTAATAAACACATCTAACCCTTTCCTATAACGACCTTTAGACATTTCACTATCTTTATCAATTACAACAAATTGATTTTTACCACTACGCCATACATTTGTGCATATTTGCTTAAACATATCAAAAGACATATCAGTGTTCACGTGGTCATGATAAATATGCTGTAAATTGCAATAATCTTGTTTGAACAAAATAATAAAATTTGCATTGTCTCTAACTAACTGTTTTGGAATATAACTATATGTTTGACAGATATAAAACGTATCAACATTATTATGCCTTCCCATTGAAAAATAATTTCTTATGTTTTGCTGTTTTTCACATGCTACATCATCAAAAATCATTATGGAGTTAGGCCTTATTTCATTGGGGTGTAAAACTTCATCGTTATCAGAAAACATGTGTAATCCTATTTCTTCTATATTTTTCATTACACATTTCAAAAATCTATATTTTGGTTGATTAAGAGATTTTGAGAAAACATAAACATTTTTAAAATGTAACCCGTGAGGAGAAAAAAGGAGGTTTAACATTACGTTGGTCTTACCACAGTTTGACGGGCCACATATTATGCATCTTATGTTATTTGGCAGTAATGCACCATGTTTTACTATACCCTTTTTATTTTGTGAATTGCATTTAATAATTTTATCCAAATTGACTATATTAAATTTAACTTTTTGCTTAATTAATTTCATACTAGCTCACTTTGGTCAATCCAACAATCGTGCGTCTTGTCGAATCCCAACCACCTGACTAACAATTTATCTCCTTTTCTTCTTATTACTTTCTCAACTAAATAAATACCACTAAACTTAGTTTTACTCAGTTCTTCTTGATAAAATCCTCCTTTAAGTATTTTACCTTTTGAATCTTTTAAGATGTAAGTTAGTGGGTTTGTTGGTTGAATTTCTGACACAGTATAAATTTCATTACTCCACCGTGGCCAATACCCTTTAGACAATTGTTTGAATCTCAAACTAACTCTTACTTTATCTCCAACCTTAAATTTATATTTGTAGAGAGGTTTCTTTCTTTTTCCAATTATTCTTATAAGTATTTCTTTTTCATTTGCCTTTGTAACATCAATAGGTTTAACCCCAATAGTTCTATGTTTCTTATTATTATATTTTTGTATAATACTTGGTAGTATGTCTAACCAATTAAAACTTCCTAATTCAGTAAATAATTTCCACATTTCCCCTTTCAATGTACGGTTAAATCGTTCAACAATTGAAGCTTTTTTATCAGAATAAGTGAAATAGTGGTTAATATTATAGCTTTTTAACAATGACTTAACTTTTGCATTAAAGAATTCAGTACCCTGATCAGTTTGAAAATGTTTCATTTTATGTTTTTTTTTAAATAGGTTTCAATGCTTCAACAACTTCATCAGCTTTTTTTGTTTTTAATGGTACAGCAATGGCATATTTTGAAAAACAGTTTATCATTGTCAAGATATATTTATACCCTTTATTAACTCTAGAAAACTGTATCATTTCTACTAAATCAGCTTGGTATAGATCATTTACTCCTTTAAGTTCAACATGTCGGGTTGGAAAGTTTTTACGAGACTGTTTATGTAACTCTTTAGCAATATCTGCTCTAATTTTCATCATTTCTGTAGGAAAGATGTTGAGGAAATGGCTGAATAAAGACACATGGAGGGTTTTTAATTTGTGTATATTTTTACAAAATAAAAATGTCTATAATAATTCACAAAATGGAGATGCTTTCTTATGTTCTTCCATGGGATCATCATCTTGGTTCCATTCATCAATTGTAACACCACAGCTAATGCAGGAAGTGGCATCATCTATTCCAGTATAATAAAACCCATTTTGGACCATCTTCTCAATGTCTGGATACGCTTTTGGATATGAAATAAAAGTTTCTTTCAAAATTTTTTCAATTTCATTTACCCTTGATTTAAATTTACTATAGTCTTTAAAGTCACTCATATTGCATTTTTTACTCATTTCACAATCAGGATTGCTAAATTTATGTACAATATTAATGTGTTTTAGTGATAACTTTCTATTTCCTGACTCCCACCCACAACCACAACAAACAATATTCTGGAAACATTTAGTTCTATAAAATCCTGACTTCACTAAATCACACTTTTTAAAATTAAATAAACTACAACATACATCTCCTTCTGATGAAGACGAGGCTGAAGATGATTCCTCCATCGCAGCTGGTTAGAAACTGGGAGGGTTATCACATGTTTCAGACTTGCTCTCATTGGCAGATGGGTCAGAGGTTATCCCATTACAATGATAACAGTACTTCCTCTTAATGATTGGACCATCCATTTCATTGCCCTCAACAGCAAATTGGTAATGATCTTTACACCTCAAATTTCCAATGATATCAGGATCCATTTGCAAATGTGGTGAAAGTTTGTCATAGATGGATTCCAAATAACCAATGTTGTGAATAATAAAGTGTTTTGGGAGATATTTAATCATTTCTTCATTCATCATAAATCCTCGCTCATTCCATTCTTTAATAGCTAAATCAATATTCTTGATGCGATCAGTGATGACATTCTTTTCCATATTCCACCAGTGGAGTAGGACATAGACATTAACATAGGCACAATTATGTGGAGAATGGTTAAAGGAACATGGTTTAAGGAAATTCACTTGCGATTGTTGCTTTAATACTGATAGTTTCGGACATCCCAAATCTTCTAAATTTTTTACCTCCACATCAAAATCAGACAAAAGTTGTGAAATAAAGCTGGTTTTTTCTAGCCCCTTTACATAAACGTTTCCTTTTATTGAAACTAGTTTAAATATATCTTTTATTTGAGAATATTCTTTAAATCCATAGCTCCAATATAATCCATGCAAATGCTTTTCCAACCAGTGAACCTGTTTTCTAACATCTTGAGGAAGCTGATGTAAACTGTATGGAGGTAGAAAAAGATGCAGTTCATATATTTTCCCATCTGTTGAAACAATAGCCAATTCCTTAATTATAAATTCTTTTCCATTTTTAAACCCTTGAAAGTCTAAGATGTACTCCATTTCACCTGAAAATATATAGGCTATTATTAGTTTTACTCTTGCATATAAGGATTCTCACTTAAATCAGAATACTGGTAGTTAAACCGTTTATAGAATTCTTGATCAATATCATATATACTTTTTTTAAATTCTGTCCATTTATCTACATCCAAGCAAACAGTGCTTCTTCCCGTCAATGGTGATTCAGTTATCAAAATAATTTTGGTATTCAATTGTACATCTTTAAATTCAATTTTCATATCATTAGTAATTATGAAACCTTTAGAGAAAGCCATTTTAAGTACTTACTTGAATGATTCCTCGCTAGCAACTCACTCGTGGCAGTATTTGAAATAAGACTAGACCTCAACTTCTCAAACATGGTTTTATACACACAAATCACGTGGTCCATTGACGCACAAAGTTAGACTTTGTACACAATTTGAGCACACAGAGTTAAAGGTTATCAAATAAATTGCAAATTTTACCATTATTTATCAAACTATTTCTTAAAAACAACTATTGCATCATCTGTGTTAATCATTTAACAGCTCATTCAACAAATGTTTATTTGAATCACTCTGACTGTTTGTCACTTGAGGATCTTGAATTGGTCCCGCAGACATAGCTGATGGAGCATACACTGTCTGCGCCTTATACCATGTTGAATCAAAAGGTGTCCATTTTGTTGATGAAACAAACCCGCTCTGAATAGGTCGTCTAACTCCTTGCTGACGATTGTAATATGTTTCAAAAGACCTTGGGAAATCTAGATAAAGATTCCTTGAATTTAATCTTGGTGACTGTTGATCCTGAGAATCTTGGCTAGTACTCGGCCGTTGAGCTTGGTTTGGATTCCTTGAATTAGAGCTTACAGACTGTTGATCCTGAGGATCTTGACTAGTACTCGACCGTTGGGGCTGGTTTGACATGTTCTAATAGGGCCTATACAGTATGGAAGTTAAAAGACGACTGACATACTCAGTTTTCATAACTGTTATACTAATACATAATATTAGGCCCTTACATAATATTAGGATTATTTAAAAAAGAAACTGACCTTACAGAATCTATGGTCCGCATTGCAACATTTCTCCATGTGATGAATCTTGTGGACAAATTTATTTCAGCTTCGCAAATTCTTCGTTTAAATCGCTCTTTATCTGCCAAAAGTGATGATTGCCTATCTTCTTTATCCACAAAATAAAATACGGTAACTGGTGGACTGCTAAAGGAAACTCTCAACATGTTCCTATAAAACTGTGACATATCACAAGTTTGCGATTGCCACTTGTAATAAAGGAGAATGCACCATATTACATAATAAGAAAATCACCATTTTTACTACATTTATCAGAGGTCAAGTTAGCTCAGTGCCAAAGTATCAGTCTTAAAAATTCTATAAAAATAGCACTAAGCTAATTTGATCTCTTTTTCTTAATTTTATCAATTAGTTCATAAAATTATCAATTTTTCATTTTAATTCTTACAATTTCATCGTGATATAAAAGTGATACTAACACCATCTAGTACAAAAATATACATTTAGTGCATAATTTTCTTTTCATGTTAAAATATTTCGGTTCCAGAACATACGTGCTTTTCGCGTAAAAACGCTGGTTCTTGAACATACACGGTTTTTGCGTAAAAACTCCGGTTCTTGAACATACATTATATCACTACTCCCTGGGTTTAAGAATCATTGTATTTGTTGGGACCATTAATCTATAGCCTAATAAACAAAGACAGCAATGGTTTAAGTTTCAAACTAGGTATAATGAACAAAACAAAGGCAGCTAAGGCAAGTGAGATCAATTACTAACAGTTTTGAATAGTTCTATAGTTGAATACTCCTAACAATTATTCCCAGGAAAATAGTACTATAAATCGGGACATATTTCAAGTTTTCCAGTCATGGTACAATTTGTTTTGTGAAAATAGTTTTGTTTTAAAAAAGAGTGCATGGATGCTATGGGACACAACCTAGCGTTTTAACGCCTCAACACGTTTTTAGCGAGTTATGCTTTAAAATTCTATGCTAGTCCCAGGTTTAAGTCTCATCAGCTATTAGCATGGTGTCATGCTAATAGCTCACCATTCCTAGGGAAATTCACAAAACAAAAACTCCTACTCGGTTAATAATTTTTTAAGAGGGTGGTTTTTCATTTTATCATAACACAATACCTTCGCCTGAGGATGCCTCGGTTGTTGTCCAGTTTATCGGCGACAGCAGCACCGTAAATTTCCATACTTGCAGTAAACACAACGAGCTCATACCACTGTGACACCTGCAAACATTCCATCACATTTATGCAAGACTTTGAGCATGGTACTTTGATTAGAGTACCTATTTATTAACTCATAGTAAATTAAATTACAGTAGACTCTTGCAAACCTGGACTAATCAAGACTGAACAGTGTCCTGATTTGTAAAAATTATGGGTAATTGGGAAAGGAGTAAACATAAGAAAAATTACTAATAGTTTACGTTATTGCTAAAAAAACAAAATTATTTATTGCATATGGTAATGAACATAATAAAGAAGCAAAATTTAAATCTATCTGTTAAAACAAACTTAAAGAAAAACCAAAGCACCACATCGTGTTCCGGCCAATGCCATGGCACTTAGGGCTTTGAAACCCAGTGCAATTTACTGTTCTGGCGAGCTTTCTGAGTTATCCAGAATTCTGGGTTATTAAAGTCTGGGTCTGCGGGACTCTACTGTAGTAAACTTAAATTCTCGGTTCAAGGTGCATCCTGACATAAGCGTAGACAATTTAATCACCTAATGTGCTAAGAAGTCATTAATCTCATCATTGAATTTACAGTTTTGTAAAATCATAAAAAACGAATTTTTTATTTTGTATGAATGTGCAAACTTTTATAAAATGTATATTAACAAAGTCCAATAATCTTTGTATTACTTAACGACAAACAAAGGTCTTCAATCTATTAGAAAGCATCATTGTTTCACAGCAATGCAGCTGCTATTCACAGCTTGAACCCATGTAAGCTGATTTCCTTGTTTAACTGCCTGCAATAATTAAGTTTTATAAGTTGGAAAAGTGTTGCACATGTTATCCTCTACATTTGTGTTTGTGTGATGTGTAAAACTACTCATTCGTTTTTTGTATTAAATACTTCTATTTTATTATTTTCAGAAACAGTAATTTCAAAATTTACTTACAATATCAAGAAAGTAGTCCACATGAGGTCGTTTGTGAACAAAGAACCGCACAGGGTGCCTTTCTATCGTAACTTTCAGCACAAAGTCTGGCGGGGTGCCGGGCTTAACCGTTTGTCTCACAACTCCCTCATGGTGGGAATGAATCAACGTCTCATCCAGGTCCAACACCAACACCTTCCGCTTCACCAGACCTGCAGAACATTAAGTTAATACATTGATCAGGTCCAGGACCAAAATTAAGAAATACTCTATACATTAAAATGTGTGTGTCTTTTACTTTTTATTAATTACTTCATCAAATAAAACATGATATACTGAAACTCCATTGCTGAACTGAATGCATAATAACTGTACAGTAGGACCTCCCATATCCGGCCATGACCAGGCCATATATATTCCCATTAAAAATTCCATAGGCCTCTAACATAAACGTTACTAATTTGATAATTGCAGAAGGCAGCTGATCAGCTGATTAAGGACAGACATCATACGGTATTTATTATCTTCATCTTTCCCTATCCCATCATACGCTTATTTTCCACTAGCAACGGAGCCCATTGTGGTTGAATACAATGGTCTCTAGAAAAATAGTAGGCCTACATACATGCTTTATTTCCTGTGAAATACCATCGAGTTAATTTAATTTATTTTCAAAAAGAAATTGTTAAAAAAAGCTAATTTTCTAATACAGCAAGATAGTAAAAAAATCAAAGGTAACGTATATTTCTTTATAAACAACATTCTTTAAAAATACTTTATATGAGTTTCTTTAGCAATCTCCCTTAATCTTTACTAGGTAATTTTCATTGTAATGTCCTCGAGTAAAACTATTCATTTTATCAAATTGCTATTATACATTTTGTATAAAATACTGATAAAGGCAGCCAAAACTTTCCAACAAATAAACTTCTTAAAAAGCTGTTTTTAATGTGTTTCTTAAAAATAAAAAAACATGAGTTTTTACTTTTTCATCATAAATTTTTCAAACTTTCATAATTATTTACACATCTACATAGATGAAGCTTTCCAACGACCAATTAATAAAATTGATCCAGTAGAACTGTAGATTTAGTTGTACAAAGTTTAATAAAAATATATCCAATTCAGTATTGTGTTCCCCACTATTAATTCGGAGGTTACTTAGCTTTTTTGCAAACAACTTTTAAATGGTGAGGTAATCGACCAAAGTAGATTATGATATTCTGAAAGAGAATGACATTGTCTACCACATTCTTTTTAATGAAATTTTATGACAATACCGCTCAAAGGCAGTCAAAACTTGGCTATAAATAAAACTTAAAAAAGCCTTTTTTTAGTGTACTTCTTATGGAAACAATTTTTTTCCCCATAAATCTTGAAGAAAATAAAGTTTTCATAATTATTTACAAATGTAGAAGGAGGAAAAAAATTCCAACAACCCATTGATAATTAAAATCTGTATGGTAGAACTCTAGATTCAGCTGTACAAAATAGTGTAAACAATCTCTTGTGCAGTAATTCCTCACAAAGTTAGAGGTTGCTTAGCTTTTATGCAAATAACTTTTTAATGGTGAGGAAATCGACTAAAGTGGATGGCAATATTCTGAAAGAGAATGAAATTTCCTAAAGGATTTTTAAAGACTTGTCCTAAGAATAACATGAGAAATTTGATTCCGATTTTCTCCGTGACCAGTTGAGATATGTTATGATTCAAAATACTAAATTGTTGGATTTGTAAAGTTCTTTTGAATGGTTTTAAAAGTTAAAACTCATTTTTTACCCTTTTAATAACTCATAAAACCCTGTTCCCATGGTCTGACTTGCTGGTTTTCAAACTTAACCTGATGAATGTTGCTCTACACCTCTCTATTAATTTCATAAAAATTGGAAGTTTTGTTCAAAAGTTATTGTTATCACATAGACACTATGTATAGATTATTACACAGATATATAGTTCTAGGTGACTACCACCGTAATAGCGTGTTACTTATGGGAAAATTCGCTAAAACTGAAAAACGACAATATTTGTACAAAATTGTCTCTACAAATAACAAATAGTTTCATGGTTCGACAGGCTCTCCAATGACGGGAATGTGGACATCAGATAGACGGTCCAACACTAGGTTGGATATGGGAGTACAGTAAACTTCCTCTAATCCTGCATCCTATGATCCGGCGCGCTTGATAATCCGGCAAGACTTTCATTAAATTTTTATTGATACATATAAAAATAATGATGACTGTTGAAGTTTGTTTAGGATCGGAAGTGGCGAGGGGACACTGCGCCATGAAAAGTACTGTACTTTGGAATGCGTTAAGGGGAGCCATTCATCCGATATCGGGTGACATGGTATAATTCTCATTTTAGTTTCATAATCATACACAGTATTTTTTATTACAGTATTTTTTTAATGTTTTTATACTGTAGGTAGTAAAGTTGTTAAGAGAGCAAAATTTCTACATATTTTAAAGTTTTTCCCCTTGAATTCAAATTTATCTGATATTCGTCCTATAATCCGGAATATTTTGTAATCCGGCATGTATCAAGTCTCAGACATGCCAGATTAGAGGAAGTTTACTGCAGTTGGTTATCAGGAGGTCAGACAACGGAGGTTCTATTGTATTGCTGCCAAAAAAACAAATTAACAAAGTAAAAGTAGATCGTAAATTGTTCTGAATTCTAAATTGTAAAAAAATCATATTAATATAAATGTCTTAGATTTTTTTTTTTAAGTTCTTAGGTTAAAATAAAAGGTAAAATATAAAAAGGTAAGAATAAAAAAATACACAAATATTAGAAAGCTTAAAAACTTATTTAATTTATTGCAATTATTAATAGCTATCAATAATATTATTTTGGATATATTTAAAACAGCCTTCAATTTGTTTTTTCCACTTTTTTCATAATCTTCTCAGGCACATTATTAAAGTGAAAATCAAAGTAGGCCTAGTCGATAATTACAGAAGCAACATTTTTAAGAAACAACAATATAATTATATTTACTTTTGCTTAACAATCAAGCTTTAAAAATATTGAGCACTTTCACCAAATGAAAAACAAATCTAAATCATAGCTGGTTTTATACTTTCTATAGTTTAAAATTGAGTCGTACAATAGTGATACCATTTTATTAGCAGAAGTATCAGCATTTTCTTTATACTGGATTCTCACCATATTACATCATTATTACCAATAACATCAATGTATCTAAATTACTCAAATGAAGAACAGGAATTCAGGACTTACTTAGAATTTGCCTTGAATGTTGGAGAAAGGAAAGAGGACCATGAAGAATTTCAGGGTTCGGTTTGCTAGGTCTGCAACTAGGAACAAGGCTAGTGAGAAAGTGGAAAAGGGGAATAATGTAAAACGGTTATGTCTATGACAACTACAGTTAACGATTTTTAAATGCTAACAACTGTAAGGTAAGAAAAGTATCTAAATGATAATTAATTGTCAGCGATTGGTAGCAAGAAGGATAGAGGGAGAGGGTTAAATTAAATATTTAATGACATATAAACTTCAAGAGGAAAATAATGAGAATAACCACTTTCAATTTAATAGCATATTTAACAATTTAATCAACAATATTAATTATTGTTATTTAATTATAAGAATGCCTACAGACAAATTTACACATTTAAAAGAAGAGGGAAAGTTAGGTTGACATATACCGTATCGTATGGCTCAATTGGCCAGCCACCAAATTTTAAGAATAAGAAAATAAATTCTGCGGTGCAGAACATCTGAGTCAGTATATGTATATATAAGGACTAAACTCTAAAATAAAATTATTGATCTCTCTTGATCCCGGGCGCTGAGACATTGCAGCCCAGCATCACTTGTGCTATACAGACCGATCGTTCCTTCAGGGAAAGCACTCAGTGGGCACTCTGCGACTATGTGCTCCATAGTTTGATATTCCACTCCGCAGTCGCGTGACTGGTCTTGTGTGATTCCCCATTTGTATTTCCAGTAATTACATCTTCCCACTCCAGTGCGGAAACAATTGAAATCAGTCTACTGCTTCCGAAGAAGATTCATACCACCTACCGCTAAGGTTGGGTCAGCTATCAAGAAGTTCCTTGGAAAGCATCCCAGGAGGAAGTCTAGTTTGTATGGATGGTGAATTTTGTGTCCATCAACTGGGAGGCTGTTCGCAGAGGTGGTTTTCGGGACCTCAATTTGCCCGCATTCTGGGGTAGGTAATCATGGATGGACAGTTGTGGAGCAGATAAGATCTCAGGCACCGAAAGTCTGAATATAGGGGTTGCCATAAGTGTACCACTAATGGCTCTCATGGTCCTGTTTAGCTTGACGTCGATCTCTCTATGCACACTATTAAACCACACAGGAGCAAAGTACACAGCTGTTGTGTATACCAAGGACAAAGCAGTGGTTCACAGGACTTGTGCAGCCCATGTGGAGCCAGCAAGGTGGTGGACAATGTTAGTCCTGGTTCTCACCTTAGCTGCAGTTTTTTGTCAGTGGCTTTTGAACGTGAGAGACTGATCTAAAGTGACTACCTGTGGGTGGTCATTATGATTTAGCTCACCACCATTGAATACGATTTAAGCTTTTGGTTGGCCAGTCAATTATTCAAGTAGAAGCAAGATACCTCAGTTTTTGTTGGGTTTGGATTTTGCTTCCAGGTTTCAAAGTAAGTTATTCACCGAGGGTCGTGAGGTCGTTTGTTAGTGTTTCCTCAGCTTGTCGAAAATTCTGGTATTGATATGCCAATGCAATATCATCTGCGTAAATAAACTTTAAAGACCGAGTGACAGGAATGTCGACAGTAAACACATCAAAGAGCAGTGGGACGAGCACTGACCCCTGTGGCAGGCCATCCTTTAGTTGCCTAAAAGTACTTTCTCTGCATCCCAAATATACTCATATCATTTTATAGGAGAGCATCGAGTTGAGGAGACACAACAAGAAAGGGTAAGGAATCAGGTAATAAAATTTAACGAGAAGGTCTTTTCTCCAGACAGTGTCATGTGCTGCAGTCAGATCTAAAAAAGCCACAGAGGTTTTCAGTCTACGCACACACATGCATTGTCAATGAGATAAGTCAGAGCTAAAACCTGTTCCCAATAGTTGCGCCCAGGCCTAAATCCAGCTTGTTCAACAGCATGACAGCATCAGACAGATTATTTTCAATATATTTTTTCACACCAAACAACATTTGCTTAATTTTTGAGCGTCTTAAAAACGTTTTAAGGGAAAATGGCCCAACCACACACTAGGTGCAATATTTAAATTTGATAAATACTGTACTTCTTAAAAATAAAAATTATTCACAGTTTGTAAAACTGTACAATGTGAACTTAATAGCAGAATGAAAAACACCTTCAAGGATGCTTATCTCCCATTTAAAAATTCATATTCTCTACTTAGGACCTGAAAACGGAATATATAGTCTGGTCCCATATAGTTTATTTGTATAAGTTGACAAAGTACCATACTTACTCAGCCTATGTCTGGAGAGGGGTGAAAGTGGGTAAATCTCGTACTTGACAGGCTGATGTTGAACAATCTGAAAAAAGAAAATATATTAATTCTTTATACTTGTTTATGATTTCACAAGGAAAAGCTTACAGTAGACTCAAAAACATCAAATTACAGTTTTCTATGGAATAAATGTGATAATGAATCGAAAAATTACACTAAAAAAATTAGAAGAAGGTTGCAGTTCTGTATTCGGTTTTTGTTCCATTTTTGGTTACAGACTTACATTTTTCACTCATTTTGTACTTCTATAAAAAATGCCAAATACGAAGGCTTGTCAAAAGCATGAACAATACTACCAATACAAGCATGAACATATGTACTAATCTGACATCAATGAGATTGACAACCTATACCTAACTAAATATAATTTTGTGTTGTGCTCAACTTAAAAAGGGAATTAACGCATTTACTTCCAGTGGAGTTCACTTTGATTTTTCACTGGAAACATCTATAGAAGTAGGTAATGTGAAATTAATTTTATTTGAAAAATATATACGAAAGCAACTATTTTGGTGAAACAAGACTAGTTAAAGCCATATTACAAAGAAAAATGGCCAGTAAAAAGGAAATTGTTTTTGAGACTTGTGTTTTAATTGTGTTTTGAAAAGGAGATTATGTTTTGAGGTTGCCAATTAAAAGGCTCATTAAAAGTTAGCCGGGTAAGAGATAGAATACAGAGCCTACACTAATTTTATAGAGAAAATATCAACATAAGTAAAATGCAGCTTTGCAAACAGTTCTGAAATCCTCTTTGAGCAGTAGATTTACTCAAGTATCTTCGATTGGTTTTTAAAATGAATAAATACAGTATTATAGTCGGGGGCAATAGAACAGACGTCTCAAGGCCAAGTCTTTCAATAAGCCAGTTTACTTTATCCTCATTTAGCTACATGTTAAATTAATTCTTAAACAAATAGCTTTCAAGACTTTTACCCACCTGTTCTAATGTTGCGACTATTGCACGTCAATTAGAATTATTTCATTTTGGGTTTAGTTTTATTTATTTTTTTTTTACGCTAGAGTGCAAAATGTTATAACTACTGTACATACTTTTTAGCGAATTTCCCATAGGGAATAAGCTATTACCATAGGTCTCATGGTAAGACCTAAGCCCGGGACCATGTTACTTTTTCGTTTTAGGTGCCCAGAGACCAAAAATAATAGTCATTAAAATCATATCTATACATGTATATATACATATATACATATACATATACATACATATATATATATATACATATATATCTATATATATAATTCTGT
Organism: Neoaliturus tenellus; assembly: GCA_030545055.2. NCBI lineage: Eukaryota > Metazoa > Arthropoda > Insecta > Hemiptera > Cicadellidae > Neoaliturus > Neoaliturus tenellus. The sequence goes on from CM061532.1 coordinate 125,774,870, forward strand.
AAGCGAATCGGTCCCCACAAAATATCTCGAGTTAGAAAAAAGGTAGGGTAACGTATGATGGCTCATTTTAAAGCTTGAGGGCCAAGGACGCAAGGAAAAATATCAGAATTATCAAAAGTTACTTGGGCTTCGCCCCATTGTACCTTGAAGTTCCAATGTTAATCTAATGGGAAGAAGATTTTTACATCTACACGTGTGATTAAGCAGATGTTCCAGTGTTTTATCATAAAATCAGCTGGTTATTGAGCAGATATTTTGAGTTAAGATAACCGCATTCTTATTAATTTAAAAACTAGAGAACCCGTGCTGCTCCGCAGCATTGACATTAGATACAGATAGTGATAATTTAATAATACTAACAATAAAATTAATAATTCTTAGTATTTGGTGTGTCTTAAGAACCATAGTATATGAAACTGAGTTTGAGAACACAAAAAGAACACAACTAAACAAATATATAAAAAAATAAATATCATCTCATTTAGTCAATCTACAGTTACATGATTGAAATTAAGCCGATGTTTTTGTAGACGTGTTAATAAACAAAAATAGTTAGCGCTTTTATGTGAACATTGTTTTAGTATGCATCAATAAATCCAAAATATGAAACGGTGAAAGGTCGTCACAGAAAAACAACTTAGGTATGACACATTAAATAACATGAACACAATAAACATATACCTACTGTGGTTTCTTTTATTTAAACGGACATGGTAAAATAATTAATGAAAGGGAGAGATAAGTTGCAAAATTAAAAGGATATGTGGAATCTATATTTAGTAATACCATTGACTATGTACACTAACGGAATAGACCTCTCATCCAATGCATTTAGTTTGAGGCAAAATTTTTGAAGTTTCGTGTACGCGGCGCCAGAGTTGCTGCCATTGATATTGTTATTATTCAGCTGGGTTTGCAGTGGTGCCAAAACACTTTACCACAACATAAAAATAACCCTCAGTTATAAAACATTCCATTCTTGGTTGAGAAGACCGGTAATACTGATTTATCTATCAAATGTCACTTGTTCTTCATGTACCCCGCAGAAGATCACTCCACCGTCAATAGGTTTCAAACACGCCTATGCTATGAGAAGTCTATTCATGTTAGTGTATATAGTCAAAAGTAACACCATTGACCATGTACACTAACGTGAGTAGACTTCTCATAGCATAGTCGTGTGTGAAACCTATTGACGGTGGTGCGATCTTGTGCGGAGTACATGGAAGTACGTAACTTATGATAGATAAATCAGTATTACCACTCTTCTCAACCAAGGATGAAACATTTTATAGCTGAAAGTTATGTTTATGTTTTGGTAAAGTGTTTTTGCAGCACTGTAAATTCAGCTGAATAATAACAACATCGATGGCAGCGACTCTGGTGCCGCGTCCACCGAACTTACAAATTTTTTCCTCAAACTAAATGCATTAGATGAGAGGTCTATTCACGTTAGGGTAAATAGTCAATGGTAATACGCTACATGAAAATTTTAAACAAAAAGCTTTATTTAACATTAAAATGCACGTGTGAGTATGCAGATGCAGAGTTGCAAACTGGCTTTAGATTTTTAATTGAGACATTACTCGAAAAAGGCATGAACAACTGATTCTACTATTTTTAATATGAATTTTAAATAAAAAATCAAAAGCCCAGGTGATAGGTTGTTACATTGGAATGTGAATTTACAGAAAACCAGTTGACAGGAGTACCTAACACACTGACTTATGGCAAAACCAAGGATGATATTTACTCCATAACTGGAGCTTGCACTGCGATGAAGTTTTTTTTAGGAAAAGTGTATTGTTGATTCTTGTGCGAATTCGCACGTGTTCACCCAGTATAAACTTAATTATGGAAAAAGTAAATGGTCGTCAAATAAACCATAACTTAAGTCAATCGTAATTTACAGAGGCTTACAAACGAAAATGGAGCTATAATAAATTTCAATTAATTAATAAAAGGGTCTATATTATTAAGAAAATTTACATTGGTTGTTATTCTTGCGTTTATTAAACGAAATTGTGATTGGAAGTCAGAAATTTATTTAAGCATATCAGACCAATAATAATACTACAACCTAATTAGAACTGGATAAAATGCCTTCAATTAAATTTAAATTCCAGAAGACCATGATTAAAAATTATGTTGGATAAAATTATATAGCGCATCATGCTTACCCAATTTTTATTATTATCAGGAGCTTAATGGAAGCTGAATGATCCACAACTTTTTAGACCAAAATAAACAGAATTTCTAACCCATAATTAAATTTATTGCACTTAAATGTAGGCCTAATACAATTTTTGAAACATATTGTAATGTCTCAAAATTAACCTATTCTAACGATCGATATCTCCAAAGAAAGCCAAAACTTCAAGGATTTTAAAGTTTTCCTTAAACTCAAAACATCTCAAATATAAATTGAATTATGAAGCATCGATAACTTATTTTTATGTTTTTATGTTTATTTTTATGTTTATCGAACTTAAATTTTTACACTCAATGACTCATCTGAAAGCTTGTATTCCAGAGATGGTTCTTGGACCAAAACATATAGCTTAACATAAATATAACTGTAAACATTTATCTTTAATTCAATTCCAAATTCTGGAAGTTATAAAATTTATGTTTTTAGGTTGAGTAATATAATAAATAATCGTTATCTAACGATCAATATCTCAAAAGAAAGCCAAGATTTCAAGGATTATTTGAAGACCAAAACATTTAAAATATCTTAAGTAGAAATGGAGTTACGTATCATAGATTGCAGATAAGTCATACAAATAAAAATAAATTATGATATTTGGAATGCTGTAGTGAGCTTCAATATGGTCCGATTTTTATCTTTAAAGACTCATATGAAAGCTGGTATTCCAGAGATGGTTCTTAGACCAAAACATATTGCATAACATATCTAAAACTGCAAAATTGTATCCTTAACTCAATTCCAAATTCTGGAAATTATCAAATTTACGTTTTTAGGTAGAGTAATATAGTAGATAAATAAATACCAATTCCAAAGATCAATATCTCAAAAGAAAGCCAAGATTTCGAAGACTATTTGAAGATCAAAACATATAAAATATCTTAAAAAGAAATGGAGTTATGTATCATTGATTGAAGATAAGTCATAAAAATTAAAATAAATTATGTTATTTGGAATGCTGTAGCGACCTTCAATTTCGTCCGATTTTTATATTCAAAGGCTCAAATGCAAGCTGGTATTCCAGAGATGGTTCTTAGACCAAACAATGTAGCATAACATATCTAAAACTGGAAAATTGTATCCTTAACTCAATTCCAAATTCTGGAAATTATCTAATTTACGTATTTAGGTAGAGTAATATAGTAGATAAATAAATACCAATTCTAACGATCAATATCTCAAAAGAAAGCCAAGGTTTCGAGGATTATTTAAAGACCAAAACATATTAAATATCTTAAAGAGAAATGAAGTTATGTATCATTGATTGAAGATAAGTCATAAAAATTAAAATAAATTATGTTATTTGGAATGCTGTAGCGACCTTCAATTTCGTCCGATTTTTATATTCAAAGGCTCATATGAAAGCTGGTATTCCAGAGATGGTTCTTAGACCAAAACATATTGCATAACCTAACTATCAATGGAAAATTTTATCTTTAATTCAATTGAAAAATACGGAAAAAATCACATTTATGTTTATAGGTCGAGTAATATAGTAGATAACTGAATACAAATGTTTGATGGCAAATCTGTGCATTCTTACCTTTAATTTAAGACCAAAATTATCAAAATCGGTCGGTTAGAATAGCCAAACAAATCCGGAAAAGACAATTAAAATTTAACTTCCATAAGAAATACACAGGGAGGAAATTTAATTTGTGTGTAAATCGAGCAATATGATGGGAAAGTGAATTCCGATGCTTGATGGCTCATCTGTGAATGCCCACCTTTAATTTAAGACTAAAATCATGAAAATCGGTTGGGTAGAAGAGCCAAACATTACCGGAAAAGAAAAACCCAATTTTTTTAATATATAGATTGGAAATGCACTATAAAAAGAAGAACTCCAATAGTTATGAACGGATTACGGATCCAAAGGAGATTTCATCTTCGTAACCCCAACATTAAGGAAATAGGAATAGAATGATTGGTATGTTAAGTATACACTTTTTTTAATAAGTTAAAATTTTCTTAGATGTGACATTTTGAAAAAATACAGTAGGCCTAATACTGCAAGGAGGAGATAAATTAAAACTTATTTTTGAGACATCAACATTTTGATTTTTAGGGGCCTTTGCCCCTACACTCCACTAGTATACATACATATATATATATATATATATATATATATATATATATATATATATATATATATATATATATATATATATATATATATGTATGTGTCCCTAGACACAATAACTCTCGTAAAAATGGTCCGATCGACAACAAATTTGGTAGAGATGTGTAATCCTACCTTTATTCGGATGAATTCGTAAACCAGACATATCGACCTATCGGAAGGGGTAGTTTTGGGGGGTTTTGTACCCCAAAAATGAGTTTTTTGCATTTTTCAAATGTAATTTTTAAAAATTTTAAATATTTATTTTGTCCATTGGATTTAGCTCAAAAAAAAAAAAACAATTTAGTATTTTGAAGCTTTGCTCTATCTACATTGGTTACTGAGATATTAAAAATTCTAAAGACAGTACATTGTATAAAGGGGCTGTCCATAAATTACGTCATCGCTTTTTGGCCATTTTTGGACCCCCCCCCTCCCTAAAATCATCCTACCATCATAATTTGTCTGACCACCCCCCCCCCCCCCTCTCGGAAAAATGATGTCATTTTTAACAAACCTCCGTTTTAAGTCAAAATAATGCTTTTTATAATGCTACATGATAAACTAAAAAAATTTACCAATCAGATCTGAATTTACCTTCAGAAATAAAGCCAAAATGACTTTCTCAATGTAAAAGTAAACTATCAAACAACGCCTTAAAATAGTCAAATGTATTTTATGGATAATTACTTTATAATAGTTGAGTTGTGTTTGAATTTATCATTGTTTTACTGTTGAAATTTGATACAAATATCATATTTAAAATGACGTCATATCAAAGCCGACCCCCCCCCCCTTGGACATCACCTTACCGTCATTTTCAATCTGGACCCTCCCCCCCATTTTCAGATGACGTAATTTATGGATGACCCCTTTAAGGCTCCAATGTTAATCTTATGGAGAAAAAGGAGGTGTTAATATTTCACTTATTAAACAATGTTTTTAGATGAAACTTGGTATTCAGCTTCACCGTCATTTTCAATCTGGACCCTCCCCCCCATTTTCAGATGACGTAATTTATGGACGACCCCTTTGAGGCTCCAATGTTAATCTTATGGAGAATAAGGATGTGTTAATATTTCACTTATTAAACAATGTTTTTAGATGAAACTTGGTATTCAGCTTCATTTGGTTGAGATTCGTCCATTTATGGTAAAAAAATCTTGGTTTTTGTGCTTATCATGGCAGAAAACCTGCATACCGTTTTCATATGTTAATCATATGGAGAATAGACAAACTCCTTTAGCAATGGACAGATATTGATGAAACTTAGTATATGGCTTCATATGGTCGAAATATATTTTTTTTATGCTAAAAACCTACTTTTAGTGTTTCCCGTGGCAGCATACCTGCATACTCTTTCCCTACATTTATCATAAGGAGAATAGACATTTATTTCCCTATTAATGAGCTTGTGATGATATTTAGTTTACAGGTTTATCTGGTCATAATTAATAGTACTAATTTGGAAATTCGCTGAGTATGCAGGTCTGCTGCGACGGGGGTATTTTCATTTTCTTGTTTAAGCATACAGTATATCTTATTACCAAGACACAAACAAATAAATTTTAAATTCCCCTACCCTCTTGTTCTGAATGAAATGACTTATGCTGCTGAGGCAATTCGTAACATTTTTTACTCAGAAGCCACCTTCATTCTGAGTTTGTTGTACACTACATATTAAATTATAATTATTATTATTCTCACTACAGGGCTATAGGCAAGCCTAAATGATCTGAATATTTGTGAGCCCCAGGCTTTCACGTTATCAAAATGTTCATATTGCTGTTAAGTTTTAAATAAATACCACAAAAAATAATTGTATTGATCAAAATGTTACTTTAGAGCAACCCGAATCTATATTTCAAATTCAAACACTTTATTCATATATGTGCATATATTGAATGGTGTCAAACATTTATAAAAGAGGATCCCAAAAATCCGCTCCCCCCCCCCCTTATTTTTTTAACAGCTGCAGATAACAAGATCATCTGAGGATATCTTGGTGACCAAATGAGCGACCCTTCCATGTGTCGTCAACATTTTCAACCCCCTCCCCCAAATTCGGGGTTTAGGGGGTAGGTAAGTTAAATTTTTTAAATAGTCACCCTCCATTTTTATTCAATTTTAGATTGTAGGCCTATGCATAATTTAGAGACCTTTATATTCTTTGACATTTTTATAAACTAATAATTAGGGAGCTTTGGGCAATTGGAGTTCATTTTTAGTCCCATAAGAATAATATTGGGCAATCTTTCATTGACTATATTTCCAAAACATTCCATTAAAATAAAAAAACACTCAAGAATAAAAATGTCTTTACATGGTAATTTAAAAACATTTATTTCATATTAGAGTAACATCAAATTTTATTTATTTGTCCCCATATTTGAAAATTATGCGTGAATGATAATTTTCACCATTGAAACATTCATAAAATGTCATTAAAATGACAATTTTTATTGTTGAGTATTTTCCATTTTACTTGATAGTTTTAGAGATACAGGCCAAAAAAGTTTGCCCAATATTAATCTGATGGGATTAAAAAATAACTTCAATTGCCCCTAGCTCCCTAATTATTAGGTTTAGAGAAAAATACCAAAGAATAAAAAAGGTCCTTAAACTAAGCATACAATCTAAATGTGACATAAAAATTATTGATTACTATTTATAAATTTCTAACTACTTATCATAAATGACACCTACGACCTGACACCTATCCCTACCATGTGCTGTTCAACGATGTCCTAGATCTGCATTTTATATTTTAGTTGTCGGCATATTAATATTTATTTTCGATCAAGAATACGGAATACGGAATTCAATCCCGAATCGTATTTCCGATCCCGACTTTTCGGGAGGGCTTTATCTGAATCCCGTATTAATCTCATAAATGGCTTTTTGCTATTTTTAACCAGCATATAGAACAGCATATAAATTAAAATTTTCTTGTAGAGCTAAAAAACCTACTCAGATGACACGACGTCAAGAAATTCAACAATAATTTTGAACTCAAAGGTCCAGTTTTAATATCTAAATTTGTCTATCCAAGATGTCAATCACAAAATAATTGAGATATAAAATTAACCTTCAACAGTTTTTAAGTGAGACAAAAATCTAATTGAATTTTTATAATAATTTGCATATTATAAAAATACTAGGGGTACCCGTGTAGCGCAGTGCGCTGTATTTACCAGATGACCTTAGGGTCTGTGAACACCCAACGCGAGTGCTAAGTGTATGTGTGATGCACACAAGCTTTAATTTTTCCATGGTCTTAAATTTCTTTGATTAGTTCTATAATTAATGATCTTAAACTTAACTTTCCATGGCAAAATAGATCATAAATAAAGTAATCATAAAAATAAATAGAAAATAAATATTTGTTTATGTGATCCATTTGATTAATATTTTGGTTAAAATTTCTTTTCAAGCATTAAATATTTGTGGTAAGCTTCTCAGCTGCAAAGGTAAAAAACTTTTAATGATTGTCTCTTTTAGACAGGCAATTTAATATTTAAAATATTCTGCATTAAATTTCTAATAACAATGTATTTTAGTGTAACAACAAATATGCCATTAAATTTTACACCAACAAAAAAACTATCCCTTTTCCTATTAAGGAAGAGGAGGTCCGTCAAGTTATGGAAGTGACCAAGCCGGAAACTCCACAAGTCAGGATCTAAGGAATTCCTCCTAGGAAGAGCCCTCTTTGTGAGGCATTTGAGCTGCAAATGATTCGGCATAAGCAGGACGATGCCAACGAGGAGGAAGACCTGTCGCTGAAGATACTTTTGAAGGAGATGTCCAAGGCCCCCTAACTCAAAAGAACGTTAACAAGACAATAAAGGAAGGAATTCCGAAACTCGATGATTTCAATGGTGAAATCGAGGAATGCCAGATCAGGCTGAAGACGGTAAAGCAGGAGCGGGACATCAGCTCTGCTTCGCCTCAAGCTCAAGCTCATCTGGCTGAGTCTCAGAAACAAGCCAGAAAGTGATCGAAACGGCAGAGAGGTTCTTCGTCAGGAAGCCCTGAGCTTAGGGAACTGGGCCAGCGGAAACCAGTCTTCTTTTCTGCTTCCACACAGACTGCAGATTTTCTGGCTGCTGTTTTTGTTACTGCTCTGGCCGGAGTTCCTTTACCAGCAGCAGCTCCGATACCAGCGTCAATCCCATCAACAACTCTTGACTCACAGGTGCCCGATCCGCAAACAAACACATTTTGGGAACTGGGAGAGACGTCTGTCAAAAAAGGAAAGGAGGCAGCTAAAATTTGCAAAGGTTGCCTCAAAGAAGACGCCTGCAAAAGGGAAGAAGACAAAAGTCTCTGACACGGTTAGAGAGGCCCCTGGCAAATCAGCCAGAAAGCATGCGCGAGAAGCTTGAGAAGCACCATTTATAATGAGCTGCTTAGCCTCCAGCACAGTTGGATGGGTGAGTTGCAGACTCAAACAGACGGTGATCGTGCAGAGATGCTTCTGGTGTCTTGCGTTTGGTCATTCCTCCCGTACCTGCAAAGGGCCCGACCGAAGTGCCAACTGTATCCGGTATGGTGACCAAGGTCACAAGAAGGACTGCACCTCAAGAATCCTAAATCAGCTCGCCCGAGAACTCGACATGCTCCTGATTAGTGAACAGTATCGGGACAGGGACTTAAACTTATAGATTCCACACAGTCTCAGTACTGCTACCTTCTGGGCGCGGAACTCACAGGAAATTTTAATGCGGAGGCACGGACGCAGCCGAGGATTCGTTTGAACTAGGTTTAGGGATATAACTCTCTACAGTTGCTACCTCACCCCAAACGAGGCCATCCAAGACTTCCACCACAAGATCGACCGTCTGGAGGAGAGCATGCTCGGCACTACTGGACACATCGTCATTGGCGATGATTTCAACATGAGGGCGAAATTTCCCAGGGGAAAAATCCTGGATTTCATCACCATTGCTGGGCTAATCGTCCTCAACCAGGGCGACACACCTACTTTCCAGTGTCCCGCACGGTAAGGTACAATTTCTGATGTAACCTTTGCTTCTAAGTCGCTTCAATAAAAAATATCTGGCTGGAGGATTACACAGATAGTGGCCATCAGTATATTGCTTTTGATATTCAAGACTTAACTGTAGAGTTTCCGCATTTTGGGAAGGCCACACTGGTGGAAAACTAATAAACTGGATGTGGGCAAGTTCACCGAAGTCATCTCTTGGGGAGCACTGGAGAATCCTGGGTGGGGAAAGGCATTGGTAACATCCATGATAGATGCTTATCGTCGGCCTGCAACCAGTCTATGCCACGAAGGAAACTCCGTCGTGATAAGCAACTTGTCTACTGGTGGACTGAAGAGATTGCAGAATTTGGAAGAACATGCCCTAGAGCCAAACTTACCGCCACTAGAGCACGAATTCCCACAGACAAAGTTCTTAAATTGGAGGCCTACAAAGTTGCGAGAAAGTCTCTCCACCAGGCCATCAGCAGGAGCAAGGCAAACAGCTGGAGGAAACTTCAGGAGGATGTCGATTCCAATCCATGGGGTTTGGGTTACAAAATCATGACCCAGAAACTCGGCGCATGCTCTCCCCCTCCCATCATGGAGGGCGCCACCATGGAGAGGATTGTCACTGCCCTGTTTCCTGTACTCCCACGGCGACCCGCTAGTTGACTTCGAACGGGTGGAGGACGTTCCGCTCTTTACCATTGAGGAGTTGGAAACCTCCGTTTTCACCAAAAAATATGTGCTGCCAAGTATCTCGGAGTCGTGGTGGACAACAAGTTAAGCTGGAGAGACCAGATCTTCCAAACGTCGGATAAGGCAGCTAAGGTGGTCTCTTCTTAGTAAGCTGATGGCCAAAGTCGGGGGCCTCGGTCCAGCAGAAGACGGTTCTTAATATCCACAGTCCAGCCCATGCTCCTTTACAGGCAGAGGTGTAGGCAGACCCTCTCACCAAGGAATTCTACAGGTTGCGACTCCCTTGGGTTCAACGTTAACCTGCGCTCTGGGTGTGTTCAGCCTATTGGACGGGATCTAAACCTGCCGACCTGGTGGTTGCCGGAGTCATACCTCCATGTGAAGCTCTTGGCAGGGGAGAGAAAGGTGATTTTATTATAGACAAGGCGAGATCGGCAAGGATGCTGAATCAGAAGAGTGCGCCCAAACCTCCCAACAGTGGCACCACAGTTGTGAATACGACACAAGGACGATAAGCAGAAAGGCGGCATTGCGAGGTAGACTACTACCTCACGCAGTTCCTGACAGATCACGGCTATTTCAAGTCGTACCTGAACCAGATGGACAAGACCGGTTCACCGGATTGCATCTACTGCTCGGGCATTCCTGACGACTCGGAATACACCTTACGCTATCTGCGTTGAAAAGGGCCCCATCTGGAGGCCACAAAAAATGTGTTTTTTTTTTTTGTGGACACGGTCTGCCAAAAGATTATGGAGGGTGACGGCAACTGGAACTGTTTATCACAGTTCGTACGGGGCATCCTCCTAGAAAAGAAAACCGATCTGGGCGCGAAGTGCCCCAGATCCCTTGACAGAGTTGGATAGGGAGGAAGCCCCACGGGCGTAAGCCTAATTTCTGTCTAGCCTGACATAATGTGATAAACAATGCCAGGTTACAATCCAAATGAGTATAGGAGATTTATTAGTGGGTAACCCGTTTTTAGGGGATTCCCACACTACAGGCTGACCACCTGTGTGCTTAATAGCATTTTTCCTGCTTCTCCCTAAAAAAAACCTCCCTTTTTCTGGTTTCCAACTGTTTGAAAATCCATGGGTAAATGTAATTTTTACCTTAATTTTTTTTATAATTTTTTTGTTAACAACATGGCAATCAATAAGATCTATGTTGAAAACTGCAATTTTCAAACTTGCTTTTGACAGAAAATGAAATTTTCCTAGTGTTGAGGGTGTTACTAAAATTATTTTTGTGTCCAAATAAAAGTAAATCCAAAGTTTGAATAATATCTACCCACAACATTTGATAAATATGTAAAACGTTGCAATAGTCTAGTATTATAGTAACGTTGCTCGTGTCTAGTATTATAGTATGGAATTATGTTGACATTTCAGTACCGGTAGTTCAATTGCTTCTATTTAGCTTTAAACATGTGATTGTCTGTTTTACTATTAATAGATGTTTTATTTTTAAATTAATTGAAAGTTGTTCCCTATGTTAATCTTATAGACAAAAAACTACTTTAAGGGCTTTCCGTGCCCTTCAGAATAAAAATATAAAAAATTTAAAACCTTATTACAAACAACAAACTGAGTAAAATCTTTTGACACCTAAATTTTAAACATTGAAATTGGTCCAAAAATGAGGGAGTAGTTGTGTTCACAAAAAACGGCTCCACGTATTATACATATATTTCAAGTCGTGCTAAGTTGATAGATAATTTGTTTACAGGGTTTTAGATGGTGGTCAATTCTTACTCTTTGACTCGACTAATCTGACTATTCTTTACCCATCCCCTTCAAACCAAATAGTGTTAACCATTTTGTAAAGTAGGCCTATCCTAAATTTGTAATTTTCCGCATTACTATAAAATTTAAAAATGGGTTTTCGTATGTTAGAATTTAACTAAATTATCCATTTAACATAAACAAAGTTACAACTCATCATGTCGTTTGTGCAAGTTTTTTAATTGAAAAATTGAACACAAGTATAGAAGCAAGGTACAACTGCGAGAACTAACCACTCGTGTGTACAATCCCATATTTCCCCAGGTACCGTACTGCTGAAAACATTCACTGCGACACCAGGCGAGTCCGCGACAGTGTAGCAATCCCTGGTCTGAGAGGATTTTTCTAAAAATTGTTTTATTTTAAAAAGTTATTGTATTTTAAAGTTTTATAAATGTTATTCTAATGCTAAGTTTGATCGCTTGCCATTTAAGAACGAGTTTTATACTTGAGTTCAGGTTTCAAGTATTGGTCTATTTTATAAATACCTTTGCATGCTTACTAAGATATTCTTCAGACCCCTCGAGAGCCAGAAGAGATGAAATTCACTAAGATTTAAAATAGTATTTTTTTGTCATATAACTATGGTTTAGGTTTTGTAAATCTGTCATTATTAACAAAACTTTAAAGCCATCCTGGGACTTTGAACACTTTTTACAGTTGTCAAACAGGTATAAATTACAGAAACTAACAGATTTATCCACTCCGATATCACCACACAGCTCAAAGGCAAACTACTTAAATTCCTTGAGTCTTGTTATTTTTCATATGATCATATTTTTAGTTTCGCCATGTTATACAGTTATCACAATACCACAGAACAAGTTCACGGAAGCTTAACCAACAATTCTTTAATCAATTAAACAACACTTACACGATAAATTAATTGCAAACTTGTGAAACAAGAACAGGGCTGCAAACTCAAAGGAGAATAGAGACAGGACTACGCCATGGCTGTAGAGCGACAGGTTGCAACACAAAAGAAAATTATGAGTTCAATGATTCAGTTTGCTGTTATTGTATTTACTTCGATATTTTAAGGTTTTGCAGTCACAGCTTCGATATGTAGAGGTTCTCATGTTGTGCATTGGCACCACCAAAGTTCACAATAGGCGTATTGAGGTTATACTGGTTCAATTGAAGTTAAAATAACATTAGCCTGAAAGGCAGATACAAAGTGAAGGGTAAAACCTCATAACATTGAGGATTATGATAAATTGAGGTTCGATTGTATCTCATTCACTTCGCTCAGCCGCCCTCAGGATTCGGTAAGCTTGTTTTCTACTCTTACTCGCCCTTTCGAAGAAAAATTTTAATACCTCTATATGTTATGATTGCTGCATTCAGTTGTATGAATCATTACAAATAAATGCTATGTATAAATAAATGTATTAGTTTAATCTTTCAAAACGTTGACCAAACTCCCTCATTGAATAGTTATATATATACTCCCAGGCAACACTGTTGTGCCTCAGTAAGGGCCTATTTATTCAGGCCCTCAAAAGCCAAATTTGTATTGCCCTTTCTTAATAAATACTTACACTTTCAAATATACTACAAGTTTATAACCCAAGTTGGAGCTATATTAATATGAGTTAGTAGTAATTGACAAATTTATTATTTTTTCTACATCATGTACTGTACAATAGTCAGCTGTTTGAACTTTTATTGCGCATTGCTTGTTTACAATCATTTTAAGTTATGTTCAATTAAAAGTACTATTTACTTCTACGCTTTAGACATTCTTTTTGTTGGTTATATATTAATTTGTTTTAAACTATTTTTCAAGAAACTACTGGTTTTTATAAAGAAAATTGTTAACTTAGGCCTAAAGAGATTTTTACCATCCAATTTTTATATACTGACAGAACATTATCCAAAGTATTTATCAACTAAATTCAATACCGTCTATGGCAATAGCCTAAAAATTCTATTTAGTTAATTTGGCTGGTAATAATTTATCAGGTATTATAGGAAAATAAGGGACATGAATAAGCTAGGTAACTAAAAATATTTTTTAATGAAAAAGTTAGTGTCCTTGAATGTTTACTCCACAGTTGACAACCAATTGGTTGTCAAATTTTACCAGTAGGCTATTTCTAGAGCTATTTTTGCTTGTCAACTCTACTGTAAACACAACTTAAGATATAAAAATAAAATATACTTTTAATAATGTTCAACATTTGATTAGTTAACATAAAATACATTGCATAGAATAAAAAGTAAAATAAAGACTGAGATTGAGTTTTTTACAATTTACAATAAATTAATAGGTCACTTTGTCTTGGAAAATTAGTAACAAATAGGAAATGCAGCTAAATATTATAAATGAATGGAAAGTTTGGCATTCAAGCATGTGACCTTGGGCGTCAGTTAGATGCCAAATGTTGGCATCTCTCCTGGCACCCGCACAGGCTTCTTGGCTTCAGACGTTGCCTATTATTAAACAAAACCTTACAAATATTATCTCTGGACCAACTTCTTAAAAGTGAAAATCATCTGATTTGAAAAAGAATTACCACAGGCAACACTGTTAAATTCTCAATCAATTCAGTAAATCAATTTATTTTATAAATGTATGCCAACCTGTCTTTTGAAAAATGAACATACAGTGTGTTTAATTAAACATTATTACTTTTTCCTATGAAATTTGTAAAGCAAAACCACCACAGACATAGCCAAGAATAGATTTGGATTTTATAGAAACACGATTGAGCCATAATAGTAAAAACTAACATATTTGGACCACCTTACTAGCCTTGAGGAGAATAAATCTGGTTAGGACAATTGTTTTAAAAATGCATAGATTCAGTACCTTTACTGTTTTACTGTTTTTGTTCTTTTTTTTGCATGGTTAATCTCTTTGAACTAAACTGTCAATAGAGTCAACTGGCTGACTGTGTGTGACTGGATAGTGTGTTATATGAACCAACTGACACTATTAAAGCACTTTGAGTGACTATTAAATATTATATATTTAACTTTGTCTGCAAACTGATACGCTTTTAATTAAAATACAGCAGAACCCCTTAAATCCAGACCTCAGTAACCCAGAATTCTGGGATGCACTTGGTTTCAAGGCGCTAAGAACATTGGCCTGAGCAGGAAATAATGCTTTTAAGTTTGTCTTAACAAATAAGGTTTTTAATTTTATATTTTTTGTATTATGTACATTATGCAATAAATGCATTTTTTATAGCAATAACACAAACTATTTATACTTTTTAAGTTTAATCCTTTCCCGATAACCCAGAATTCTCACAAAGCTGGACACATTGTTTGGCTCACATTAGTCCGAGTTTGCAGGGCTCTACTGTAATTTAACTTACTGATGAATACCACAAATATAATAACAAACTAATGTTGTGCTTCAAGGTCTAGAGTAAGGCTCTTCAAACTTTACGATGAATTTCATATGATGACCAAAGAGAGTTGCCTAACATTGGCTTACTTTGCCATGTCTCTTAGAAAGACATTGAAAAATCACTCTTGTGAGTCAATTGGTCAACTAAATATGAAATTAACTTTACAAAACTCATTTAAAATTACTTCATAAAATAATCATGATAATAAGGGTTACAAATTAAACAGCTTTTAGATTTAAAAAGTATATTTCTCAATGTACAAGTTTATCAATATATTAAGAAGAAAAGCTCACATTTTGTCAATAATAAAAACAGTTATGGTACAACTAAATAACCAAGCTCTAAAACAAAATTGAAGATATAGTAAATTTATATGTAAATTTAATGCCTTAGTAAGTTGCAAGTGATGAACCCAACATACAGTAAGACTCATGATCACAAGGAAAAATGTAACAGACAGGCAATACAGAATTTGAAAAATCCTGATAAAGAGGAGTTGTGTGAAAGTAATCAAAAGTCAAAAGTCAAAAATATCTTTATTATACAATTCTTCAAGAATTACAATAGTGTCAAATGGTTTCACTTCCACTGCTATGGCAAACAAATAATATAATAAAATAACAAGACTTCAATTTTTTACAGTACTTTATACTGGTGATTATGATTATTAAAATAAAAATTAATATAAAATAACAATTTTATATTAATATAAAAACCAAGAACCTTAAATGAACTCAAGTGCAATTAGTGCAATTTGTTTAAATTCAATTTAGTATACAGTAGAATCCAGCAAACCCGGACTTTGATAACCCGGAATTCTAGATAATTTTCGGAAAGCCTACCTAGGCCGTAAAGTGAAAAGGATTTAAAGGCCCTAACCACGGCATCAGTCACAGCCTACAGAACAGTTTTGGGTCATCTTTAAGTGTGTTTTAACAGATGAGGTTTAAGTTTTTAGATGTTGTTTTATATACATTATGCAATATAAAAAAGATTTTATAGAAATAGCATAAACTATTTATTTTCTTTCTTATGTTTACTCCTTTCCCAAAAAAACCCGGAATAATCCATTCACAAACTTGGACAACGTTCAGTTCACAAAAGTAAGGGTTTGCGGGGCGCTACTGTATCGAAAACAAGTAATTAGTAAGAGTAATAAAGTCAGTTTAAAACAGTAGAAGCAAAATCCACTGAATAAAATGCAAACGTGTGGTTACAAATAAATATACCAAAGTGCAGTACCCTACCAACAAAAAATACTGAAAGCTCGTTGTGGGTAGAACAATGATAGAAGTGAATGAAAAATAATGGAAAGCAAGTCTCATTCGGCTAAACATTTCAGCATAGATGACTAAAATTATTAAAAGGTGTCACGAGTGTCCCAAAAGTTCGCCCCACCTATGATTTTTTTAACAGCTGCAGATAGCAATATAATCTTCTGGGATGTCGTAGTGACCAAAGAGGAAACTTTTGATGTGTCAAAATTTTCAACCCCCTTCCCTAGAACTAGGGGTGAGTAGAAATTTTAAATAGTAACCCCCCCTCCTCCATTTTTATGTCAACTACAGATTGTATGCATAATTAAAAGAGCTTTTTCTTCTTTGATTTTTTGCTTTGAACTTAATATTTAGGGAGCTAGGGGCAATTGAAGTTCATTTTTAGTCCCTAAAGAATAACATTGCGCAAACTTTCATTGCCTGCATCTCCAAAACTATCCAGTAAAATAAAAATTACTCAAGAATAAAAATGTCTTAAAATTATGTTTTATGAACATTTTAATGGTGAAAATTGTCTTTTGCTCATAATTACTTTTATTTTTTGATTTTGTGGACAAATACCATGTACAATTTGTATAAACTAGTGCACGTGTTGCTCAACATCGAGCAATTTATTTTCATACAATACAAAAGTTACATTTAGTTCTAGATCATTGAAATCCGACCAATCCAATATTGTGAATATCAGTGATCACCAAAAACGACAGCTGTACGTTAACAGATGTTTAAAATGCTCAAACCAATCTCAATGTTATTCTAATGGGAAAATTTCAAATTTAATTTGTGGATAGCGCCCTTATTTTAAGTCCGATTTTCATCAATTTTTGGCGGAAACAACTTCAGACTAAGCCCTATCCAACGACACCAAAAACTTGAAAATCGGTTGAGAATTGTAGTAGGAGTTCTCAAGACAAAAAACCCTTAGCGTATTAAATAAGTATAGATTTGATGTTATAATGAAATAAATACTGTTAATATGTAATTTTAAGACATTTTTATTCTTGAGTATTTTTTATTTTGCTGGATACCCGCAATATACAGGCAATTCGTTTGACACAGGCAATGA
The DNA here is from genome assembly GCA_030545055.2 of Neoaliturus tenellus. Classification (NCBI taxonomy): domain Eukaryota; kingdom Metazoa; phylum Arthropoda; class Insecta; order Hemiptera; family Cicadellidae; genus Neoaliturus; species Neoaliturus tenellus. Next base: position 125,792,382 of record CM061532.1, read on the forward strand.
AAGTCTGCCCAGTGTTATTCTTAAGGGACTACAAATGAACTGCAATTGCCCTAATCATTGGGTTTAGAGAAAAATGCCAAAAAATAAAAGAGTCTTCAAATCATAAAATTGGGGTTTACTTTTTAAATTTTTTAACTTACCCCCAAACCCCAATTTTTGGGGGAAGGGGTTGAAAATTTTGACACATCCAAACTTTCCTCTCTAAGTCACTTAAAATAGCATTTGGGGGACGGACTTATGGGACACCCGGTATAAGTTTGATAAGCAAATATTGCCCAAAGGGCATTTGTGAAGTAAATAGTGTAGGCCTATATTATTCTATTGGTCACAGGTTTCTAAGTTCATACTTTCATTAATATACTTACCCTATTCTAATTATTGTATAAAAATGAGTACTTTGATACTTTGATAAATTAGAGTACCTATTCTAATGAGTACTTTGATATTATACCACCCACACCCATGTAAGTAAGAAACATTGTCCATCATCAAATTTTCTACTAGGTAGCTGCACAGTAGTAGTTTGGTTATGGCAAACCGACAAAGTAACTGAATGACCAAGCATGATAAGCTGGCATCCCGGTGCAGAGCACTGACCTTTACACAACCGTTACTTACTCAACTATGCACAGCCAAGACACCTTGATTTTCCACAAATTAATACTGATAAGCAGTATGTACATACATACATAGTTTTGAGTATGTACATAATCAAGAATTTTTCATCTTTATATAAATCACCACAAAAAATAATTTTGCTCAGTTTTGGTTTTGGTTATTACATACAACATTTTACCCTGTAAAAATGAAACTGCTTCCTCTTCACTCCCAGGCAAATCCCAAATTTGTATTTGGCTGCCCATCATTGCAACACCTTTTACAACACAGGACCAACAGATTACACTTAGGAAACTTGAACAGCGTTACTCTGTCTAGTGAGGTAAGTTACTGTCAGTTATCGCATTGCACAGAGATAACTGTTGTACTGTTGTAAGGGGCAAGGTATTGTGATAAGCAATACCTGATATTTATTGACTACAGACTGTTCAACAAAAATATAATAATTAAACCAATCAAAATCTTATTTCCATTTCCATGTATTGTGGTCAGTATAATATCAAAGTACCTTACAAGGTTATGTATATCACAAGTGAATTATCTCATACAACTTAAAAGATCAGAGATTAAAAGCAAAAGCTTTTATTAGTATCAGCTTTATCTAGCACAGTTTCACTTCTTTTATATCTTCTTGTCTGTACACAATACATTACCTTAACAACCATTTATGATAGTAAATTGCAACCAGGGCTAGTAAGTACAATGTATTTTACATTTGCATGAAATATGTTGCATGTCTTTTAAAATACACAAATGAAAAATGCTTAAAATAGAGCAAAAGTATTTTCTAAAACACTGTGTTTTGTATTCTAACACACTTAAGAATAACCTAAAATCATATTTTCAATTGAACTGATCAGTGTACAGCTTTATATTCAAATGCGTCCATGCAAAAAGGGCTTCAGTCAATTTTTTTTCAAAATTGAGTTATATACAGAAACTGTATCTTTAATCTTTAAATATAGCCTGATGTTTTGGTGGAAGAAAGACTTTAGTCCCATTATATCCTATGCTTTAAACAGGAGGGCATTGTTGAATGCAAAAAGGTCTTCAGTCGGTGACTGAAGTCCTTTTTGCAGGGAATCTTTAATATAACATCTGTTATTATTGTCAATCAAAGTACTTTTAGACTGTGTAGTTGGCAAGCTTGTTTGTTTTGGAAGTTAGAGATGTTAGATGAGAAGAAGAATCATTGTTTAGACTGTTGTATAACCTTACTTATTTCGTTTTTTTTATACCATCTTACACTGAGCTTCGTCTCTTTGCAGATAACTGTTCAGGACAAAAAAAAAATCATGCACTTGCCAGATTTTTGCTTGCTCTTACCCAAACTAATGAGTTTAAGAAAGTTCAGCAGTATTTCCCCATAAGAGGGCATTCATTTCTTCCTTGCTATAGGGATTTTGCTACTATCAAAACGGAGCTGAAGAAGCATGATAGGCTATATGACATAGAAACAGTAAGAAACCTTATTTTGAAAAGCAGTAAAGCAGGAAAACTTACTGTCAAGGATGTGGATACCTCTGAAATCATTTCTTTTAAAAACTGGTGGCAAAGCTACTACAAAAAAACAGTGGTGTCTGAAGAAACCCGCCCTCGTAACATTCCAAAAGATCAAAAAGTTCACTTTGGAATCAGCTCCTTGACTCACTTTGTCTACAATCAAACTCTGCCTGGTTCTGTCCTCTGCAGCAGTACAATCAACAGTATCATTTGATAATTACAGCAGTACAATGACAACAAACTTTTTAGTTCAAAGCTGTTATGTACAATTTTACCTCAATACCGTAATGTAATATTAAAACTTTAAACTAGCAGGAATCATTACTTTTATTTATATCCCAGTGTCAAAAAGTATATTGAGTAAGAAATCAAAAAATTTTGACATTAAAAACATAAACTTATAAGGGTGAATATACAGTTCAGTGCAAAAAGGGCTTCAGTCAGTGAAAAAAAAAATTAATCAATGGACTGGAAAATTGAGGTACATGTATTTTTTACCAGATAATAAATGCCTAATGACTATAGAACAAAATATATTTTTTTCATATTTTTCGAACTGTGTATATGTCCTAGGACAGTTTTTCTTAGTTTTCCGAAAGTTATGTTTTTGTGACTGAAGCCCTTTTTGCATGGACGCATTTTGTATTGATGAAACTGATTTGTGCTGAGTCAACATGTGACAGATTAACATGCAATATATAGTGCAATGATACTGTGATAAAATTTCTAAGCCTATAGTGAATACCTCAAGGTCATGCTAATACATGTTACACAGAACCTGTAATGGAAATTATGTTTTAAAACTCTAAAATATTTGATTTAAGGTTTTAAAAATCAATAGTTTACTTGATGATAGTAGAAATGTTCAGTAACACCTGTTTGGCACTAAATTAAAAAGGTGGAGAATCTATAGAATTCTGTGATAATGGTTTATCCTCTCCTTCGTCACTAGAACTCACAACCACGGTTTTTTTCTCTGGAGTAATTGGCTCTTCTTTTAGGGCCTGTGAAATACAGAACTTCTTGGCTGGAGGAGATATTGAACAACTTTCCTTTAAATTTTCTTTCTTCTCTTTCATTTCTTGTTTGAGTTGGTTTACATCGAGGAGCAGATTTTTTAGTACCTGTTGGGCAGAGACATTCCTTGGAAGGGCACAAGGATGGATAACATCAGGCTTCAAGTACTGCACTGTACCTATTAACTCTTCAAGTGAACAATGCATTGAATATGCGATCCTCACTAACCCACTTCTCCCTTCCTTTGTACGCCCCAGTTCCAACTGATCACTATCAAAACTTTGAGCACAAGGTTTGATAGTTTTAATGTTGCTTCGTTTGCTGCTGCACACCCGACAATGCTCCATTTCTTTCACTGAACACAAGTGTACTCTGGTACCCACCTCAGTTTGACACAGCGCTGGGTGCAGCTCTGGAACACTTGAATAGTTTAAGTATGATTGTGAATCTGTTACATAAATCTTAGTATTCAATGCCTTGGCCACCCTATCCAACAGATACTCCAACCCATGATAAGAATTATACAAAATTCCCACTTGATGTTCAGGATGACTCTCGAGCCAGTCTTGTGCCATCTTTATCAAGTCTTCTTCTGTCTGCTTACGTGAGGGAAAAGATATCCATCTCGGGTCACAAAATGTTGTGTCTAAATATAATGTATTAAGTTTCTTGAGAGATCCATCACTATGATGTAGAGCTTTGAATTTGTGCAACTCTTCTGGGTTTATCCTAAAATCTCCAGTGTAGAGTACTCGTAATGAGTCTTGTTCCAACAGAAACATAGCAGAGCCAGGACAATGTCCAGCTGGGAGAGCTATTACTTGTACTGGCCGTTGGTCTCCTTGACCTACCATGTAAGGGGCATTTATTGTCATGGGAAAAATTTTATGCTTAGGGATTTTACAACGAGCATGTCTCAGTATCAGGGTTCTTGTTAATGCAGTACAATAAAGCATTTTGTCTTCATTTTCAACAAGCACTTTTAAGAAACAGTCACTAAATATTCCTTTAAAATGGTCCGTATGAAAATGTGATAAAAAGAAAGCTGTTCCATTATGATTTTTTGGTTCAAACTGATCAATTCTCACAAAATACAGACTGTCTTCCAGCAACTTGCCATCAAACGTGGACATTTTTCTTTTTCGTCCTACAAACAGAACGAGTTTACAGTTTTTTGTTTTTTGTTTTTTTTTTAATTCATGGTCCTTTTTAACGTAAATGTCCATCCCAAGGAAACGAAATATTTTGTCTATGTGTGTTTTCAAAATCAACACCATTTACCTAGTTTAGTTTGATACCCTACATCCAGACCTCAGATTATGCCCACCTATTATCTATTTTTATTAAAAACATTTTTGCTAGAAAAGGCAATTGTTGCTCTTTAGCCCCTTAAATTTGTTTTTTAATATGCCCAAAGTACACAAATGTCATGCATTTTGCACCATCAGAAATTTATGTATAATCTGCATCCGTCAATGTCATTTGATGAGGCTATGGAACTATACGACTGTGATAGGAGGAGGGTAGGCAGTATGTAAACTTCTGCTTCTCAAATATCAGTCTCTTAACTAAGTGCAATGTTAATTTACACACGATTAAGTGAATAAAAAGTTAAAAACGTATACTAAGGGCTTATATTTTGATTAAGAATAAACACAAATAATAGAATACTACACTTAGTTGAATCTTTTTTCACTTATTTTTTAATAAATACTATTGATTTTAAAACTTGATTGATTGTAGGCTATTGATGCTAAACAGTTGGTAATAAAAATTGCAATTGAGGATTGGAGTAGGGAATATTTGGTGTTGGATTAAAAAAACAGTGATAGTAAAAAGTTTGGAAACCACAATAAAAGTAGCTTGAGATAAACTCATAAATTAATCCTATAATCGATATAACTTAACTTATTAAATGTTATATATACACAAAACCGTAATGAATATTTCCACAATTGGTAACCAATGATTGAAAATATGACTCAAAAAGAATGTACTGAATGCAATTTTAAATTGTAAAACAGTCAATAATCTGAAAATATTCACCGGAAAATTTATTTACATAATGGATAATTGTTTAGGGAATAAAGGTCCAGATGATGAGAAAAATTAACTTGTAACTTAACCTCTTGAGGAAAAGAATAAAAATGGCAAATAGCCACTACATAGAACCAACATTTAATCAAAATATTTTTTATTCAATTTAATGCATAGAACGCAGTTCCACTAAGCCTGTTACAACTTTTGTATCTCCCTGTCCAAAACAAGGTTTAGACAACAAGGTTTAGAAGCCTAAATGACATTGAACAGCAGCAAAAATATATACCAAGTGGTTTGAATCCAGAACTATCCAAGAAAGCTAATACTTAAGCTTGAAATCTGTAAAAATGTTGGATAAGTGTCTACTGCTTTTTTACTCATGGGCCCATGAGAGACTGTTTAGAGAAAAAAAGAATAGACTCATAAGAAGCTTCAAAGGGTTAAACGCAAAGGATAAGTTAGGTATGAGTTATGAAAGTCATAAAAAGTTATTATGACTCTTATTAGAGTTTTAAAAGTGAATCCTGTTTCTAAATACTTATTCAAAATAAGCTAGGCTTTACGATGATACATCACAAGACAACATTTATTTATTTTGAAAACTAGGTCTAAAATTTCAATCTAAAATTTAACATTTGAAAATGTTTGTTTTTTGGCCTACGTCAACAAAACTCAAACAAAATTAATGATGTATATCTTTTGGTTTTGTAGTAATAACGTAAAAATGTTGATTTTTCACGTGATTTACAATTGTTCAGAACATGATATTATGGAAGTCCTTCTTCCATTATTGGCATACCAATAAATAAACATGCACTATAATATACCAGAAACATGTTGATTTGTTAATAAGTGCCTATTAATTAGTTATTGCCCTTCGTCGGGAGCATTAATTTTAAAACACGCAGAAAGCGCTAATGGAGTTTACCTCCGGGTGTACAAAAATAGCCAGTAATTGAGTTAAAGTAAAAATGTTGATAACACTTAAGCCAGATATAAATTATCATATTTATTTGATAAAGTAATTATTTTATTTAAAATGTTCATACTGTGACACACTGTTGCAGTAGTCTATAGGACTCCTTGTGACAGTAACTTAAAATCTCTTTTTGAGAAACTAGAAGAGTTTGTTGCTGAATGTAGAAACACTTAACACGGAATTTGATCATAGGTGGGACTATAACATTTATTTATTAGAAAGTGACAATTAGGCCTATTATTAATATAAACTCTAAAGAGTTTTGTCTGTACATTGCTTAGAATCTCGAAATTTTTTGTTATTAGCGAATTTCCCATAGGGAATAAGCTATTACCGTAGGTCTCATGGTAAGACCTAAGCCCGGGACCATGTTACTTTTTCGTTTTGAGGTGCCCAGAGACCAAAAATATTAGTCATTAAAATTTTATATATATATATATATATATATATATATATATATATATATATATGTATGTGTCCCTAGACACGATAACTCTCGTAAAAATGGTCCGATCGACACCAAATTTGGTAGAGATGTGTAATCCTACGTTTATTCGGATGAGTTCGAAAACCAGACATATCGACCTACCGGAAGGGGTAGTTTTGGGGGGTTTTGTAACCCAAAAAATGAGTTTTTTGCATTTTCCATATGTAAATTTAAAAATTTTAAACTTTTATCTTGACCATTGGATTTAGCTCAAAAAAACACACAATTTAGTATTTTGAAGCTTTGTTCTATCTCTATTGGTTACCAAGATATTACAAAGTCTAAAGACAGTACATTGTCTTTTGGGGCTCCAATGTTAATCTTATGGAGGATAATGATGTGTTAATATTTCACTTATTAACCAATATTTTTGAATGAAACTTAGTATTTAGCTTCATTTTGTTGAGATTCATCCATTTAAGGTAAAAAATCTCGGTTTTTTTACTTATCATGGCAGCAAACCTGCATACTCTTTTCCCATGTTAATCTTATGGAGAATAGGCAAACTCTTTTATTTATGGACAGATATTGATGAAACTTACTATATGGCTTTATATGGTCGAAATAAATTTTTTCTATGCTAAAAACTTACTTTTAGTGTCCCCCATGGCAGCATACCTGCATACTCTTTCCCTATAATTATCTTAAGGAGAATAGACATTAATTTATTTCCCTATTTATGAGCACGTAATGAAATTTTGTTTACATGTTTAGCTGGTCAAAATTAATATTACTAATTTGGAAATTCGCTGAGTACGCAGGTCTGCTGCGACGGGGGGTATTTTTACTTTTTATGCACCACAGAATCCAAAATTGTTATTGGATAGTTAGGCCTAATTACGTAATACTTAATTAATTATGATCTATTGACATTTTGCAATTTTTTTGTTTGTTTGTAGGCCTACGTATTTCTTAAGAAATTATATCAAATAAATAACTAAGAATAAATAAAACTTACTGATTTGGTAAAATCTTATTGGTTTCCTAAATGTTTAATTTATTTGTTAAATATTTGCAACTTAGGCCTATTTGATATTACAAACAAATTAATTATTTGCAAAAGAGTAGGATTTATAATTGTAAATTTAAACATTTTTGTTTGTTCACCACTCTGAGGTATTTAATTGGAGGGCAGGGGATTCAGATTTTTGTATTTCCGACTTGGGCGAAACTTTGTTATCCGACTCCACCGTTATTATCGATGTAGAAATTGCGATAATATTGCTGTTCTATCGACTATACAATTACCACATCATACGATTACGATTTTATCAACTGATTTAGTTTTGTTCTAATATAATTACGCTAGGTCTAAACATATATTTTGAAAACAAGTAGGCCATAACTGAAAATAACAAAAACAAGTACAAATTTCAGCTAATGTTACCAGTAATATTACCAAAGAACAACACAAAATAAACTAACCAAGTTTATTGTGTAGGTGTATCTTATTTGTGAGACGAAGCACAACGAGTTAAGACCTAAAATGGCGAAATGCTGCCAAATATGAATCTGAAAGGTATTTTTAGCGAATTTCCCATAGGGAATAAGCTATTACCGTAGGTCTCATGGTAAGACCTAAGCCCGGGACCATGTTACTTTTTCGTTTTTAGGTGCCCAGAGACCAAAAATAATAGTCATTAAAAATTTTATATATATATATGTATATATATATATATATATATATATATATATATATATATATATATATATATATATGTATGTGTCCCTAGACACGATAACTCTCGTAAAAATGGTCCGATCGACACCAAATTTGGTAGAGATGTGTAATCCTACGTTTATTCGGATGAGTTCGAAAACCAGACATATCGACCTACCGGAAGGGGTAGTTTTGGGGGGTTTTGTACCCCAAAAATGAGTTTTTTGCATTTTTCATATGTAAATTTAAAAATTTTAAACTTTTATCTTGACCATTGGATTTAGCTCAAAAAAACACACAATTTAGTATTTTGAAGCTTTGTTCTATCTCTATTGGTTACCAAGATATTACAAAGTCTAAAGACAGTACATTGTCTTTTGGGGCTCCAATGTTAATCTTATGGAGGATAATGATGTGTTAATATTTCACTTATTAACCAATATTTTTGAATGAAACTTAGTATTTAGCTTCATTTTGTTGAGATTCATCCATTTAAGGTAAAAAATCTCGGTTTTTTTACTTATCATGGCAGCAAACCTGCATACTCTTTTCCCATGTTAATCTTATGGAGAATAGGCAAACTCTTTTATTTATGGACAGATATTGATGAAACTTACTATATGGCTTTATATGGTCGAAATAAATTTTTTCTATGCTAAAAACTTACTTTTAGTGTCCCCCATGGCAGCATACCTGCATACTCTTTCCCTATAATTATCTTAAGGAGAATAGACATTAATTTATTTCCCTATTTATGAGCACGTAATGAAATTTTGTTTACATGTTTAGCTGGTCAAAATAATATTACTAATTTGGAAATTCGCTGAGTACGCAGGTCTGCTGCGACGGGGGGTATTTTTACTTTTTATGCACCACAGAATCCAAAATTGTTATTGGATAGTTAGGCCTAATTACGTAATACTTAATTAATTATGATCTATTGACATTTTGCAATTTTTTTGCTTGTTTGTAGGCCTACGTATTTCTTAAGAAATTATATCAAATAACTAAGAATAAATAAAACTTACTGATTTGGTAAAATCTTATTGGTTTCCTAAATGTTTAATTTATTTGTTAAATATTTGCAACTTAGGCCTATTTGATATTACAAACAAATTAATTATTTGCAAAAGAGTAGGATTTATAATTGTAAATTTAAACATTTTTGTTTGTTCACCACTCTGAGGTATTTAATTGGAGGGCAGGGGATTCAGATTTTTGTATTTCCGACTTGGGCGAAACTTTGTTATCCGACTCCACCGTTATTATCGATGTAGAAATTGCGATAATATTGCTGTTCTATCGACTATACAATTACCACATCATACGATTACGATTTTATCAACTGATTTAGTTTTGTTCTAATATAATTACGCTAGGTCTAAACATATATTTTGAAAACAAGTAGGCCATAACTGAAAATAACAAAAACAAGTACAAATTTCAGCTAATGTTACCAGTAATATTACCAAAGAACAACACAAAATAAACTAACCAAGTTTATTGTGTAGGTGTATCTTATTTGTGAGACGAAGCACAACGAGTTAAGACCTAAAATGGCGAAATGCTGCCAAATATGAATCTGAAAGGTATTTTTAGCGAATTTCCCATAGGGAATAAGCTATTACCGTAGGTCTCATGGTAAGACCTAAGCCCGGGACCATGTTACTTTTTCGTTTTTAGGTGCCCAGAGACCAAAAATAATAGTCATTAAAAATTTTATATATATATATGTATATATATATATATATATATATATATATATATATATATATATATATATATATACATATACATATATATATATATGTATATATATATATATGTATGTGTCCCTAGACACGATAACTCTCGTAAAAAAGGTCCGATCGACACCAAATTTGGTAGAGATGTGTAATCCTACGTTTATTCGGATGAGTTCGAAAACCAGACATATCGACCTACCGGAAAGGGTAGTTTTGGGGGGTTTTGTACCCCAAAAATGGGTTTTTTGCATTTTTCATATGTAAATTTTAAATATTTTAAATTTTTATTTTGACCATTGGATTTAGCTCAAAAAAACACACAATTTAGTATTTTGAAGCTTTGCTCTATCTCCATTGGTTACCGAGATATTACAAAGTCTAAAGACAGTACATTGTCTTTTAGGGCTCCAATGTTAATCTTATGGAGAATAAGGATGTGTTAATATTTCACTTATTAACCAATATTTTTGGTTGAAACTTGGTATTTAGCTTCATTTGGTTGAGATTCATCCATTTAAGGTAAAAAATCTTGGTTTTTGTACTTATCATGGCAGCAAACCTGCATACTCTTTTCCCATGTTAATCATATGGAGAATAGGCAAACTCTTTTATTTATGGACAGATATTGATGAAACTTACTATATGTATTTATATGGTCGAAATAAATTTTTTCTATGCTAAAAACCTACTTTTAGTGTCCCCCATGGCAGCATACCTGCATACTCTTTCCCTATATTTATCTTAAGGAGAATAGACATTTATTTCCCTATTTATGAGCACGTAATGAAATTTTGTTTACATGTTTAGCTGGTCAAAATTAATATTACTAATTTGGAAATTCGCTGAGTACGCAGGTCTGCTGCGACGGGGGGTATTTTTACTTTTTATGCACCACAGAATTCAAAATTGTTATTGGATAGTTAGGCCTAATTACGTAATACTTAATTAATTATGATCTATTGACATTTTGCAATTTTTTTGCTTGTTTGTAGGCCTACGTATTTCTTAAGAAATTATATCAAATAACTAAGAATAAATAAAACTTACTGATTTGGTAAAATCTTATTGGTTTCCTAAATGTTTAATTTATTTGTTAAATATTTGCAACTTAGGCCTATTTGATATTACAAACAAATTAATTATTTGCAAAAGAGTAGGATTTATAATTGTAAATTTAAACATTTTTGTTTGTTCACCACTCTGAGGTATTTAATTGGAGGGCAGGGGATTCAGATTTTTGTATTTCCGACTTGGGCGAAACTTTGTTATCCGACTCCACCGTTATTATCGATGTAGAAATTGCGATAATATTGCTGTTCTATCGACTATACAATTACCACATCATACGATTACGATTTTATCAACTGATTTAGTTTTGTTCTAATATAATTACGCTAGGTCTAAACATATATTTTGAAAACAAGTAGGCCATAACTGAAAATAACAAAAACAAGTACAAATTTCAGCTAATGTTACCAGTAATATTACCAAAGAACAACACAAAATAAACTAACCAAGTTTATTGTGTAGGTGTATCTTATTTGTGAGACGAAGCACAACGAGTTAAGACCTAAAATGGCGAAATGCTGCCAAATATGAATCTGAAAGGTATTTTTAGCGAATTTCCCATAGGGAATAAGCTATTACCGTAGGTCTCATGGTAAGACCTAAGCCCGGGACCATGTTACTTTTTCGTTTTTAGGTGCCCAGAGACCAAAAATAATAGTCATTAAAAATTTTATATATATATATGTATATATATATATATATATATATATATATATATATATATATATATATATATATATACATATACATATATATATATATGTATATATATATATATGTATGTGTCCCTAGACACGATAACTCTCGTAAAAAAGGTCCGATCGACACCAAATTTGGTAGAGATGTGTAATCCTACGTTTATTCGGATGAGTTCGAAAACCAGACATATCGACCTACCGGAAAGGGTAGTTTTGGGGGGTTTTGTACCCCAAAAATGGGTTTTTTGCATTTTTCATATGTAAATTTTAAATATTTTAAATTTTTATTTTGACCATTGGATTTAGCTCAAAAAAACACACAATTTAGTATTTTGAAGCTTTGCTCTATCTCCATTGGTTACCGAGATATTACAAAGTCTAAAGACAGTACATTGTCTTTTAGGGCTCCAATGTTAATCTTATGGAGAATAAGGATGTGTTAATATTTCACTTATTAAAGAATATTTTTGGTTGAAACTTGGTATTTAGCTTCATTTGGTTGAGATTCATCCATTTAAGGTAAAAAATCTTGGTTTTTGTACTTATCATGGCAGCAAACCTGCATACTCTTTTCCCATGTTAATCATATGGAGAATAGGCAAACTCTTTTATTTATGGACAGATATTGATGAAACTTACTATATGTATTTATATGGTCGAAATAAATTTTTTCTATGCTAAAAACCTACTTTTAGTGTCCCCCATGGCAGCATACCTGCATACTCTTTCCCTATATTTATCTTAAGGAGAATAGACATTTATTTCCCTATTTATGAGCACGTAATGAAATTTTGTTTACATGTTTAGCTGGTCAAAATTAATATTACTAATTTGGAAATTCGCTGAGTACGCAGGTCTGCTGCGACGGGGGGTATTTTTACTTTTTATGCACCACAGAATTCAAAATTGTTATTGGATAGTTAGGCCTAATTACGTAATACTTAATTAATTATGATCTATTGACATTTTGCAATTTTTTTGTTTGTTTGTAGGCCTACGTATTTCTTAAGAAATTATATCAAATAAATAACTAAGAATAAATAAAACTTACTGATTTGGTAAAATCTTATTGGTTTCCTAAATGTTTAATTTATTTGTTAAATATTTGCAACTTAGGCCTATTTGATATTACAAACAAATTAATTATTTGCAAAAGAGTAGGATTTATAATTGTAAATTTAAACATTTTTGTTTGTTCACCACTCTGAGGTATTTAATTGGAGGGCAGGGGATTCAGATTTTTGTATTTCCGACTTGGGCGAAACTTTGTTATCCGACTCCAAAGTTATTATCGATGTAGAAATTGCGATAATATTGCTGTTCTATCGACTATACAATTACCACATCATACGATTACGATTTTATCAACTGATTTAGTTTTGTTCTAATATAATTACGCTAGGTCTAAACATATATTTTGAAAACAAGTAGGCCATAACTGAAAATAACAAAAACAAGTACAAATTTCAGCTAATGTTACCAGTAATATTACCAAAGAACAACACAAAATAAACTAACCAAGTTTATTGTGTAGGTGTATCTTATTTGTGAGACGAAGCACAACGCGTTAAGACCTAAAATGGCGAAATGCTGCCAAATATGAATCAGAAAGGTATTTTTAGCGAATTTCCCATAGGGAATAAGCTATTACCGTAGGTCTCATGGTAAGACCTAAGCCCGGGACCATGTTACTTTTTCGTTTTTAGGTGCCCAGAGACCAAAAATAATAGTCATTAAAAATTTTATATATATATATATATATATATGTATATATGTATATATATATATATATATATATATATATATATATATATATGTATATCTATATATATATATATAAGCGAAATCCCACTCACTGACTCATCACGAAATCTCAGGAACTACCAAACGGATTTACATGAAACTTTGAACATAGGTTTGTCTTGCCTCCTAGGTGCTCACTAAGAAACGATTTTGCAAAATTCCCTCAGGGCTCTGCCCCATATGTCTTCAAAGTTACCATGCTATTCTTATGGAAGCAACATTTTTGTATTGGAACACATGATTACATTAAGGAATAATAATTTTGTAAACAGCTGTTCTCATTCAAATCATTGAGGGAAAATTGGTAATAAAAAATTAGAGGATAGTTGCGGCGAGTGAGCTTAGCGACCAAGCTAAACCTGACGGGGAGAGATTACTGACTGACTCATCATGAAATCTCAGAAACCACCAAACGTATTTACTTTAAACTTTAAACACAGGTTCGTCTTGCCTATTAGGTGCTCACTAAGAACTGATTTAACAAAATTTCTTTTGGGTTTCGCCCCACAGGCCTTCAAAATTTCAATATAACGTTATCCGAATGGCCAATTTTAAATACAAATTAGGAAACCTACGCACGGTTGAAATTTGGAGTGATCTCTTTTTTCTTAGGTGCTAAAAAAATTGCTTTAAAAATCCCCTTTTGGGCTCCGCCCCACAGAAGCTCACAATTACTGTATAGCCTACGTGTTGAAATTTAATATAACGATTCTCTTTGTTTATAGATACTTATTAAGAAACTGTTTTGCAAATATAGTTTTTGAAGAACTTTAGGGCTCCGCCCCACTGGATTTCAGAATTACTTTGGGCCTCCGGGGTTGATATTTGAAATGGACGTTTCTCTTTGCTCATGGGTACTCACTAAGAAACAGTTTTTCAAATACAGTTTTCGAAGTTCTTTAGGGCTCCGCCCCACAGGACTTCAAAATTACTTTTGGGCCTCCGGGGTTTAAATTTGAATCGGACGTTCCTCATTGTTCATATTTACTTACCAAGACATAATTTTGCAAATTTCCTTTAGGGCTCTACCCCCAGAACCTCAAGATTACCATAGATTCTAGGGGGTATAAATTTAACGTGTACGTTCCCTTTTGCTAACAGGTGCTCACTATGTGATGGTTTTGTAAATATATTGTTTTTGAAGTTCTTTAGGGCTAATCCCCACCTGAACTCAAAATTAATCAAGGGCCAACGTGTTTTAAATTTGACATGGACGTTCCTCTTTGCTCACAGGTGAACAATGAGAAACAATTTTGCAAATTTCCTTTAGGGCTTCTCCCCACAAATTCTCAAAACTACTATAGATCCTACGGGTTGAAATTTAACGTAACCGTTCCGTTTTGCTAATACGTGTTCACTAAGAAACAGTTTTGCAAATATAGTTTTTAATGTTCTTTAGGTCTCCGCCCTACATGAATTCAATATGACTGTAGAGCCTACGAGGTTGAAATTTGACATGGTCGTTCCTATTTGCTCATAGGTTCTCAGGGCCTTTTCTATTTAAGAAACCATTTCTCACTAAGCACAGGTTTTGCGAAATTCCTTCAGAGCTCCACTCACACTACTTCATTGTTTCAATGTCATTCTTAAGGAAGTAGATTTCGTTGCTCTTTAAAAAGATTTTATTACCTATACAATAAATTCAATCACGGGCGAAGCCGTGACGGGCAACAGCTAGTGTATATATATATGTATGTGTCCCTAGACACGATAACTCTCGTAAAAAAGGTCCGATCGACACCAAATTTCCGATCGACACCAAAGAGATGTGTAATCCTACGTTTATTCGGATGAGTTCGAAAACCAGACATATCGACCTACCGGAAAGGGTAGTTTTGGGGGGTTTTGTACCCCAAAAATGGGTTTTTTGCATTTTTCATATGTAAATTTTAAATATTTTAAATTTTTATTCTGACCATTGGATTTAGCTCAAAAAAACACACAATTTAGTATTTTGAAGCTTTGCTCTATCTCCATTGGTTACCGAGATATTACAAAGTCTAAAGACAGTACATTGTCTTTTAGGGCTCCAATGTTAATCTTATGGAGAATAAGGATGTGTTAATATTTCACTTATTAACCAATATTTTTGGATGAAACTTGGTATTTAGCTTCATTTGGTTGAGATTCATCCATTTAAGGTAAAAAATCTTGGTTTTTGTACTTATCATGGCAGCAAACCTGCATACTCTTTTCCCATGTTAATCATATGGAGAATAGGCAAACTCTTTTATTTATGGACAGATATTGATGAAACTTACTATATGTATTTATATGGTCGAAATAAATTTTTTCTATGCTAAAAACCTACTTTTAGTGTCCCCCATGGCAGCATACCTGCATACTCTTTCCCTATATTTATCTTAAGGAGAATAGACATTTATTTCCCTATTTATGAGCACGTAATGAAATTTTGTTTACAAGTTTAGCTGGTCAAAATTAATATTACTAATTTGGAAATTCGCTGAGTACGCAGGTCTGCTGCGACGGGGGGTATTTTGTAATTGTATTGAGGGAATATGCGTTTTAAATGTTTCCAAACACCGTATAAACATCGCTGTCAATAAAAGTAAGGGAGGTTTACGGTTAGATTGTTAGGTTAGATTAATATTATGATACATTTCTTATCCCAATATCGTTGTTAATTTGATTGTTTTCATCGCACAATTTTGATCGCAATATCGCAATTTCCACATCGATAATAGACGGTGGAGTCGGATAGCAAAGTTTCGCCTTGACTTGCGACAAGTAGGCCTACTAGCTGGGTGTCCTCTTTTTCATTCCAGGGAATATGGTAATCTTCCTTAGTTTAAGGTAGTAACTTACATCAATAACAACCATTTGAAGCGATGTTAGTGGTTCATTTATATGCAAGCTTAAGTTAAGTGTGTTTTTATTTTATTTAGGCCTTCAAGTGTTTTTAGCGAATTTCCCTATAGGGAATACGCTATTAGAGTAGTAGCCATGGTAAGACCTAAGCCCGGGACCACTTTACTTTTTCATTTTGAGGTCCCCAGAAGCCAAAAACACCTTTCGTTCTATATTTAGATATATAGTATATATGTATATTACATATATAGTATATAAGATATATATTATATATCTATATATCTATGTGTCCGTGGTACTGATAACTTAACTTTTGAAGGGGACCTCCGATTTCGATGAAATTTGGTATGGAGGTTTAAGACCAGGTCTATTTTCATGAGTTCGCGAACCAGCATTGTCGGGTTATGGGAACGGGGTTTTATGGGGTTTCAAAGGGGTCAAAAATGGGTTTTTGGCATTTTTGGACCCTAATTTTTAAAATTCATCAATTTTAACTGAAACCATTTAAAAGAGCTTAAAAAAACAAACAATTTGGTATTTTGAATTTTATCATAGCATAACTGGTTACCGGTACGGGGCAAATCCAAAAATGTGTTTTCCATGTTATTCTTATGGGAAATCAAGAAAACTTTATATCTTGCTTATTTATTGACATAACTTAATCAAATTTGGTATGTACATTATCTATATAAGGTTTAACTTATACTTGCTTACAAAACCCATATGGCGACAAACCTACATACTCACCCCCATGGGGTTTATGGGGAAAATAAAAAATTCCCAGAGTTTGATACAATTTTGTGTTTACATTCACCAATTATTGATTAACTTAGGTTTTCTAACAACAGCCAATGGCAGAAAACCTACATACTCGATCCTATGGTGTTTTTATGGGGAAAGTAAGTTAAATAATCTGAAATTCCATTGGAAATTCGCTGAGTACGCAGGTCTGCTGCGACGGGGGTATTATTTTCTCTTTAATCACTACTAGTTTGTTCTGATCAATTAATATATGCATACCTAACTTATTTGGATTCTACATAAAATTTCGCGTCTTTCGGCCACCCACATGACAGGCCTAAGTTTACTTTTAAAATAGTTCATCTGATGGCTTTTCCAACATTTTTCAGATTTCCCGGCTCATTTTAAATACCCACTTGACATATTTCAGAATAAAAAATTGTTTTCTAATTTCGATGGTCGTAGCTAAACTCAATAATTAACAAGAAATGCAACATATAAGTACCAGGAATATGCAACATATACCAGGAATATGCAACAATGATAGCAATAAAAACGTCATCGGTCTAGGTAGGACTAAACCTAGGCCTAGCTATAATCAGTATAGACCCTACCTAGGTCTATTTACATAAACCAATAGAAAGTTCTAGGCCCAGCATGAGTGGTGCCTAGGTGCCAAACTAACAACTTTTCAAAAAGGTGTAGGCCTATTATGCCTGTGATAATTTTAACATCCTGAATAACAAAGTAATTTTAAAAAAGTACCAAGGCTTCGGTCATGCATGATAAGAGAGGCCACTTAACAGTAATTTTTATCACCCTAGGCCAAAAACCCTACAAGCAAATGATAAACTAGGGTAGGCCTAAATGAAAGTTTGGTTAAAAACCATAAAAATCATTTGTGAATGCAAGTATTGATAGAGGTTACCGTATCAGGGATTCAACTAACAGAAAAAACATCAATGATAAAAAATTCCTTTAATACTTACGGCTCTAACCTTCTTTTTAATAAGAAAACAAATACAAGTCCACACTCGAGAAGCCAGTAGCATAAACGCTCGAAGGCCCATTTGCAATTGTTTCAGCATTGGTAAAAATTTTCCCGACGAACAATTATGTCACCTTTGCACTAAAACAATGAAATAATAAATTAACAGAAAATGTCTGGTACTAAGGCATTTTTGTATCACTCAACAACAATCACCGTCACCGTGCAACTCGCCTGCCATAATCGAATCGACCCAAATAAAACAAAAAACCAATTCCAAATCATGCGCACCACGGATGCGCAAAGAATATCTAGGATTTGGAAGTAAATGCTAGACGTATTGTTTCTATATACTATATAGAATTTATTTATTTATCAACGGCAATCTCTATATTTACAGATACCATCACGGCCATCTCTAGTGCATGGATATGGCCGTGATACCATACTTGAATACGTGTTGCTCGAAATCGAGCAATTTATTTTAATACAATACAAATGTTACTTTTAGCTCCACAAGATTTCTTGTTTCAGCTCTAAATCATTGACATTCGACCAATCTAATGTTGTCTGTAACTACCAAAAACTACACATTACAGCTGATTATTAACATATGTTTAAAATGCTTTATTCAATCCCAATGTTATTTAAAGGGAAATTTTGAGATTTCAATGGTGGATAGCGTTTTTCTACGATTCTTATCAGTTTTTGGCGGAAACAACTACAGACCAAGCCCTATCTAACGACACCAAAAACTTCAAAATGTTTCGAAAATTGTAGGAGGAGTTCTCAACACAAAAAAACCCCTTTGAGTAGATTACCTCCTATTTCGCATGTAACCAGAATATTCTGGAATAGCTCCCTCTATATACGTATATACAGTATTTATGTAAAAAGACTTATCATACTGCCCAAAATATACTTAAAAGTTTACATTAACTATATAAATACAGACAGACTTCCGTGATGGGTGGTAAATAATAGCAAAAATGGTGGTGGATAACAAGTTATAGCTTGCACAGTCATCCGCGAAACACTCACTGACAGCATAGAATGGTTTAGTTCTTGCTTATTTATTATCATATCTTAATAAAATTTGGTACGTACATAAATTGGGAAGGGTTTAACTTATATTTTCTTACAAAGCCCTAATGGGGGCAAATCTACTACCATTGAATTTACATACTAATATACTTTACATACTACTGTAATATACATTAGTTTAATAATACTTTAGTATGTGTAAAGCCAATGCTACTACTCACCCCCATGGGGTTTATGGGGAAAATTAAATAAAATTTCCTTTGAAAACTCGCTAAATACGCAGGTCTAATGCGATAAGGGTATTTTTTATTCATTTTTTGCTGTCTGAAATTCAGAAAAACTGCTGGTTATGATGTTAAATTATTTTAAAAACTTACAAAGTAATTATAGATTAAATCTCATACTTTTACAGTAAAAGTTAAAAGCTATTTAAAAAATGATATCCATTGCTTCTGAAAAGCATCTACATTTCATTAATTGCAATTGTAAAGGCCAGTATGAGGAAAAACTGTGACTGCGCCCGAATTACGACCTTGGACTCTTATGTGTAACCACTGTATTGGAGACTGTGCCAATGGAATGCCTGCATCTCTGCAGGATGATGAGGACAATGACGATGCGGGGTTGTAATTATGAAGTAAAAAAACTTATCCCGTTTTCTGATCAAAGCAAGGAATTATTTTTCCATTTACTTCAATTTATTATATAAGTTAATGTTCTCCCTCATGTGCGTTCCTTTCGGCGTTCCAGGCTCCAGAAAGCTTTACTTTCATTAGTATGTTTGTAACTGCAAGAAAAAAAATGTTGACGAAAATTACATAATATGTATAAAAAATCTTTATTAAAGCAGTCAGAAAAGCCCTTTGAATGCCATGATTATTGCAGTTATAATTATTTAGCAATAGCATAGCACACTTTCATAAATCTGTGTGACAGGTGGTGCACAATTATTAATAATTTAGTACTTTAAAAAAGTTAGAAATGTTGTAACGTACCAAGCAAAGCAAGCAAGGGAAATGAGGGGAACCTTCCGAAAATAGTTATCTTAGCATATACTACTACCACACAAAAAATCAGCTTGTTACTAATTTGTTCGATTTTAAGCCATTTTTTTATCTAAAGTTACAGTTACAGGGGTATTACGTGTGATTGTGTAGGATACAGTATGGGACTATCTTTTTCTGACCAGAACATATCTTGACTGACTGGGGACTTCCGGTTGACTGATTCACTTCAAATTTGGAACTTGAGTACTACCAACTGTCTTAAACAATAATAATAAACTACTATCCCCCAATTTCGACTCAACCAGAAGTACTCAGTCATGGTCCAATTTTCTCGACAATCAGCAGGGCCGGTGGTTTAAGCGTGTAACCCCTTAAGAGTTGAAATTTGAGGATGGACGTTTTTTACTATATTGTTTAATATATTTATTTTAATTTTTATTTATTTATTTCAACGGATCATCTCCATTTTAAAACTAATAGACACTAATATAAATAGTTGGTAACACTCAAGTACCAAATTTGATGCGAATTTGTCTCGTGAAAGTCAAGATTTTTGATTCTGGTCAGCAAATAAGATAGACCCGACCCTATGGTGGTTTTTGTAAAGTATCCCTTATGGTAAATAACTTATTTGGTGATGGTTGTTTTTATTCTAGTCTAGAATAGTTGGTAGCACTCAAGTTCCAAATTTGAATCGGTCAACCGGAAGACCAAGTCAGTGAAGATTTGTTCTGGTCAGCAAAATATATAGTCTCGTAGCGTATTTGTTGTCGACCATACCATTAAAAAATAGTGAATGAAATCAAATTGTTAAAATTACAGAAATATAAAATAATTAAAAATTTGTTGAAATTCTATTATGATTTTCGTATCAATTATATTTTATGCTTTTATCAATCGAAGTATGCTAACAATTTTGAGGGCAATTTCAGTGATTTTTTGGTTTTTAGATAGTTTCGATGGCAATCGAGGGTAACTTTGGTGAAGTCCGAGGTCAATGTGATTAAAGGTTGTTGACAACGCTGAGCCCAGTCGAGCCGTCGCGTCGAGCGGTGGGGCAGACGGGAGACATTAAGGAGCAGCTTAGACGTCGCTTCACTGTGTGACGGCTATGATGCTGACGTCATAACATTAGAGTTTCTATATTTTGTCGCTATTCCGCTAGTCTCGCTTGGTACTCTTAGATTGGCACTCTTAAATGTATTGTTAATTTAACTTGGGTGTGTGATAGATTGGTGTAGGATTCTGCAATCCAAACCTTGCACCTAAAGTTTGGTTCCTCAAAATTTGATCAAATTTCAAGTTTACTACCGGTACTGTAACTACATCTTACTGAATCCAACAAGGATTCGTTTGTGAAAAATTAAGGAATAGGCTAACTGTTGAGACAAGATAGTCAAACTTAGTTGCATAAAATTACGTTTCATAGCCTACTAACCAAAAATATGGCCTAGCTAAGCCTAAAATGTTGAACGCTTTGAATTTTTTCTATCAAAACTAAAGCAGGCCCAAGTTTATGTAAGCTAGGCCTGATAAAAACAAAACAAAAAATACCTATAACAAGAATAAACACCTTTAATTTTGTAGGACCTTTTAGGGTTTTTCGCTTAAGTTTTATTTAGTTATTATAATCTTTATTCGATAAAAAGTTATAATGATAAAAAGTTTCAATGGCAGTCGTGGCCATCTTCATCATAGTTTGGTTAAACAAAAGACAATACAAAAGCTATGCTTTATCCATGGTTAAATCTTTGAAATATTTATAAACAATAAAATTCATTGAAGATGTCTACAGTGTCATCAATTTGTTAGTTATCAAATAAAATTAAAAAAATAAATAAACCCACTTAAACCAAAATACACTGTACCTTTCAACTTGTCAAGGTAGTTTTCGAAGGCCTTATGTGATTATCGATGACTGCTACTATAGGTTTGTTTTTAATTTAGTCATCGATAATTCGTTTCAAAAGGATTCGTTTATGGGGAATTAAGGAATAGGCTAACTGTTAAGACAAGACAGTCAAACTTAGTTGCATAAAATTACTATCATACTAAAACTATAAGTTAGCCTAGCTAGGCCTAAAATGTTGAACGCTTTGAACCTTCTCTATTAAAACTAAAGCAGGCCTAAGTTTATGTAAGCTAGGCCTGATAAAAACAAAACAAAAATAAACATCTATTATTTTGTAAAAGGGTTTTCAAATTCTCCTTGAAAAGAGAACCACGATAGAATTACCCATTTCCATTCATCATCTAGTCCTATAGAGGTTAGTAGTGTAAACAATTCAGTTGTTGCAGACGACAACTCCGAGATCAAGCGTATTGAGCGCTAGACTGGTCGTAGCGAAAACTCAAGGAACTAATTCAATGACGTCACGGTTTTGATCCTTAATGTCTCCCGTCTGCCCGGGTCGGGTTCGTGACAGGAACCAGGGATGAGATTCCATGACGTCATAACTGGCTCATTTCTCTCATTCCACCATCTAGCTGTCAAGCACGGTCCAATATATAGGTTAACCTAAATATTGGACTGTGCCATGTGCTTTCAAACAATTCGACATCGACTAACTTATTGCAGTTGCAGACGACGACAATCCATTTCGGGATGCAAACTGCAAACTAAACGACTACACATAAAAAATTAAATAAAAATACATCTAAATTGTATGACATCTCTTATCACACATAAATAGTACTTTGAAAAACTTTTTCCTTTTGGGTTGAATAAATTTACTTGTGATAAATACAAATTTTAGATGACAAGTTAAACCAGAGCCAAAATTATTTGAATGTATTATTTGTTATCTAAGTTTTTACTTCGTACTTCCAAATTGGGTAGGGTACTTAAGTTTAATTAATTTCTCTCATAAGTTAAGGCTTTTTGTTTTAGTATTGTCACGGGCTCTAGTGTTTTACATACTGTAGGCCCTAAGCCATCTCGTGTAACTTCTATCTTAGACCCAAAAGTACTTCCAGTTAACTTAGTAGTAACTTAATTGGCAAGTATAGTCCTAAGAACTGTAGTATGCAATTTTTTGACAAAACCTAGGTGTGAAATCCTTAATATCCTATGAAGGCCTAAAAGTAATTTCCAAAAGAATTCAATATTGCAATAGATTGAATAAATTACTTACGATAACTTTCATCAATTAAACATAGGCATAACTTACCATTGATGGGAGTATTTAGGTTTGATGCCTCGGGTTTGTTTTGTACAATTAACTTTACCGCAATTATTAGTAAAGTCTAGAAAAATTATACATACTCTAACAATTTGAATTTAAAAATATATAATTTTTTAATTGCTCCCAAATAGCCATATATGCATGTTATCTGTTTATTACAAAAATTAAATTAACTTACAGTAGCCTAGCCTATGTAGGCCTAAATGGGCTATGATTCTGTTTTATTATCAACCCACGGTTAATGTTGATTAGTTAACTTAAAATATAGGCAACGAAAAGGCTAAGAAAGTACTTTGGCACTGGATTAATAAGTTTTGGAAATACAGCGTTACCATGTAGGTCTAAATTTAATTTATAAGTTAGCTTACCATTTAAGTAAAAAGTTCTCTAAATTGTATTTTAATGCTTCCAAGCACCGGTTTATAACTAGACTCTGTTGAGTTAGCTGAAAATATGATTTTAAAAACGAAATTGTTTGTTTTTAAGGTATTTAAATTAGTCTTATAACTTAAGAATCCAAAACCCATAGGCTACTTTATTGTTTAGTCAATTAAATATACAAACTGGGCACTGTCAGAACACCCAGGGCTTTTAAATACTCACGACAAGAAGTGCGAGGGCGGAAGCCTAAAGATGCATCTGCCTTTTTTTTGCCAGATGAGACTTTGAGTCAAGTTTGTGAAGTACAAGTGACATGATAGGTAAATCAGTACATATTACCACTTTTCTTAACCAAGGGTGAAACATTTATGCCTGCAGTTTATGTTTGTGTAGTGGTAAAATGTTTTTAATAGCACTGTAAATCCAGCTGAATAATAACATCAATTGCCGCGACTCTGGCACGGCAAGACAAAATTACTAAAATGAATTATCAAAATTCATTAGTTATATAGTCAATGCTTATAGGCTTGTTTCGAAATTTTATAAAATAATGAACATAACTCTTATGACTGATTTTGATAGTAAAATAACTTCGGTAATCTGAAAAACGTTTTACACAATGGTCTGTTCCATGGTTTGCTAAACTCAATCAAATAGCTGCCACGTAACATCTAAATTATTTTACATGTAATTTTAAGAAGAGGAGCCTTAGATTTACATAAGGTCACAGTAATAGCTGCTTGACTATGAAGCAATAGGTTTCATATTGTCTATTATACTTATTTTGATTTGAAAAACTTTGTTCGAGTTGTCTTTCCTTCGCATAAGACTATTTTAAACTGCACTTTTGTTACTATCAAAAGTCAACCATTACTTAGTTTGATGGCATCATTGATAAATGAAATTAGGCAATGTAAGTTTAAAAAGGAACTGTACAGTTCCAAACTTTATGAGAATACATCTTACACAATTTGAAACTCATGACTGCGAGTGTGCCTCAGAAGGAAAGATAAGCCAAAGCTTTCACGGCCAACAACACATGAATACTTATTGATTTAAGGTACAGTAATAAATTTTATAGATAAGTTTGGAAGCACAAAGATGAGATTGATATCTTTATTAAAACTGCCAAATGAAACATATTTGAAAAATGGTGTATTTCTGTTCTCTAACTTTTCTGATTCACACCCCTATGACTTTGTTAGGTTTGTATTCATACAATATTTTACATTAGGATAGTTTCAACGGTTTCAATAACTAATAAAAATAGAAAGAAGAATCTGTGATAGTTATAAAAATATTATTTATTGAAAAATCTTTTTAGTACAAAAAATAATGCTTCCAAAAACTTTCTTTCTTCATTGAGCTCCTTGGACATATTTAATACCTGAAACTGAAAAAAACATTTTGTTAATAAATGTTTTGAGCATGTCCATTATGTGGTATAGACACAGAATTCATATAGCCTAAATACACCTGTAACGCTCACAGTTGGACATATTATTGTATTTTGCTGGATTCGTATAGATAACCAATGTTCATAAAACTAAATTACTTACAAAACCGAGCCTCGCTCGTCGGTTTTAATTCAGTTTTGATATAGTGTCACGGAAATAGAGCCATTAAATTTCCCCCAACAACCAACTATACCTTTTCACAGTTAACAGCTGTTTCAAAAAGTCTGCTTAATATTAATGTTCCTTTATTTTTGTATACCTTTCGTTGTTATTTCGTTACCAAAATAGCAACCAAGACCGATGTTAAAAATTATTGTTGTTTAGACCAATGTTAAAAATTACGATTTTTAAACTTAAATTTAGACCAAATTTCGATTTTTTTCTGTTATTGAGACCTTTTCTAAAATTATTTTTGGGCCAAAAAACTCTTAAATGCAAAGTTTAAGCAAAATCTAACCGCTAGATTTTGAGATCATGGAACACACATCCCTCAGACATTGCTCGTATTATAGCATTCAATAGCTCAAAAATTTAGTAGAGACATGTTTTGATGTTACGTCATCATAATTTTCTACTGCCGACACAAAGTTCTTCGGCTATAAGGCCTTGTCATCTATGTATATAAAAGAAATTTGTGTTAGTAACACTATTTTAAACTCAAGAACGGCTAAATCAATTTGGTTGAAAAATGGTGGGGAGGCAACTTAGAACCAGGAGAGGGACATTGTTTTATCCCATTCCTGTGCGACCTGACATTGCCCCAGGACTGTCATAAACGTACCCATGACAGATTATTTTGGAGTTTTTGATGTGAGTTGTTTATGAACACAAAATATGGCAAAAAATGTTTCTTTGTATTTTATTCTATAAACAACTGTTCTTTTTTAAAGTATTGAGGGAAGATTGGTAATGAAAAATTAGAGGATATTCTAGACTTGCGGCAAGTGAGCGAAGCGTACAAGCTGAACCTGATTGAGCGTAGCCAAAGAACTCACCTAAAGGGGCAAAAATTACTCAGGTTGGCATTGCAAAGCATGCCTGGTAACAGTTAAATAAAAACACACATATAGTTTACACGCACCCAAATTAAAACAAATTTCGAACATACTATTACACAGGCCTGCAACACAGAAACAATAATTTACAACGATCATCAGAGACATACTTCCTATAATCGTTGAGCTCTTTTGACGGAACTTGTAAGTACTTCAGTCCAAGGTATATTCTCACAACTCAAGGGATAAAACATTGCTGTGAGTTTGTTTTTTTGTCTGAAAATTACAAACTTGATGTCATTTTAAATATTACCATAGTGTCTTTCATTTGACATGATAGAAAATTAATTAAAAAAATTATCCACTCGAATAACGAATAAAAAACAATGTATATTATCACCATTTTTAAACCATGTTTAAAATTTTTTTGAGGTTTGTTAAACAATGTATCCACGTCAAATGAACCGCCATACCATTATGGTGAACATATCAAGTTTCATGCGAATCCGATGCAAGATTATCAAGATAAAGTGTTTTAAAGACACCTATAATTAACACGGTTCTTATGGGACTAAAAATCAGGATGGCGAAGGTTCTGCAGACAATTAAGAAAAAAGAGAAAAAAATCTTAAGAACGGGAACATTTTTAATGTTACTGTAACTTATCACCCCTCATGCCAACAGAAACCAACACTTTCTACAAACTGCTTGAAAGCTACAAAAGAGTGTTAACTTAAATATTCTTTTGTAAATAAGGAGAAAATTAATTAAGGCCAATAATACTGGTATTTAACTTGTGATTTGCTGTTAACACTGTATGGCTTCAAATAGCCTAAATTTTGCAAAACCTTAACCCATTTATGCCCAAATTGTTTTGTTGCGAATTGGGCGCAGTGGCTTAGTGCTGCGCTCTTGTAGCGAACTCGCATACCAACGGCCTACAGTCTTTCCCGCTAGGGGCGCGCACCATTCAAAACCCAAATTATCATGTCTAGGCTGCCGGTCGTGATAGCTCAGATGGCTAAGGCGTAGGCATCCTAGGCCAGGATGTCTGCGTCGGCGCGGGTTCGAATCCGCTCACGACCAAACCCTGACCTGGTGGTGCAACTCTTAAAGGGTTAACCGATCTGTGGCAAAGTTGGTGGGAGGGCCCACGTAAAATAAACGGTGACAGGCTTGCGTGGAAGTTGACGGGATCGGTTAATTCTTTGAGAGTTGCACATTGGTCACCACTGATTTTGCTACTTTTTACTTCTGTTTACTGTGTGTGTGCCACTACGGCCTTTAAATACGAAAGATAATGATATTTTCACTCCAAAATGCCAATTTTAATCATGGAAAACCTAAAATTTCATGGACTTTCATAAATTAAAATACAGCGTTGACAAATGTCGACAGTGGGCACAAATGAGTTAAACCCCCCAGAAAAAAATAGCAACACCCACCCCCCTTAAAAACATAAGAGTCAGGCAACCTTAAGTTATGTTGTTTATTTATAAGATACAATCAATTATAGAATTTAAGGCAATGGTCCTTAAGTTACCTTAAGACCTAACTGAAATTTGGTTTAGGCTATTACAACCAACTCTTAAGAATGTTAATTAAAGTTTCTACCTAGGAATAAGTTATACTTTTCAAATTGGTACAGTAACCTATAGCCTATGTCTACCATGTTAGGCCAAGGTCAGGTGAGGATCTCATTGCCCTAACCTAAGTTAGTTCTAAGGCTAAATTGATTTACACCTACATCTTACATCCTACATCCGGTGTCTTCACCACAATCGGTTGATTGGGGAGTCATCATTCTTCTTCCGATCGATCCAGTCTTAGCGAAGACCTAATCATTTCTGTAACAGATACAGATACTCGATAAGAAAATAACCTAGGACCTAGAGGTTTTTAATTAAAGACCAAAGTTCAAACAAGAAGGATCTAGTCCCCTTACTAACTTGAAAACTCCAAATCATGAGTCGAATTAGCCCAATCAAAAAACTTTTCGTAATAGAACGAAATTCCTAACATTAAAGAAATAAATTCCAATGTCCGATGGTTGTAGCTAAACTCAAGAACTAACTTGCCAAACTAAGTTACCTACTGTACCGTACCTCCGTAACCCCTCAGCTATATTTATTTCTAAGGCAAACTATATACCTAAATCAAACCGTAACTAAATGAAAAATTAATTGTATCCCCCGTAATTTTGAGTTAGCAAGTCAACTATGAATGCAAGCAATTGGGGAAATGTAACTTAAATTGAGATAAGTAATCCTAGGCCTGACATCAAGATTGATAGGTATTGAGGGTGGAATAAGTATAAGGTAGATAGGTCAGAAATCAGTCATTTATTTGCCACTGACATCCTACTAATACAAATATGCATTAGCAATTGTCAGGTACAATTATAAAATTTAACATTAAAATTACTGTACAGAAAAAAAAACATAAAAAATCTTTACAACAGTCAAAAAGAGAGAAATGTAGCGATATAAATTATTTTACCGAGTAACAGAATAAAATTCAAGGATAAATTAATTATTAATTATATTTATTAAATTAAATTATTTAACAAGTACTCCCTAAGGTACTCCTGTGTGCAGGTATTAATGAGGCCTAGATGTCAACCTAGGCAGGGTGGTGGTAATAATATGGACTGGTGGTAATATGTTGCATTTTAGAATTCTCTAAGTACGGTATTAATAAATACTAATAGTAAACAGCCCTTCAAGTTCCTCATGAACTACATTGTAGGAAACGTAAAATTCTTAAAAGTTAGGTCTAAGTCTTAATCTTACCCATTAAGATGTATAATGCTTTTAATTTTAAACCATAAAAACCTATCGAAAGTATAATAGTAATGCATAAACCTTGTGAAATTTGTATAAAAAAGCATTAACTTACCGTAAATCGAGGTATTAACCAATTGCAGCTAACAATTACAGTCATTATTTGCAGAAGAGTAAACACTCCAAACGTCAAACCTCAAAACACACTATTTGACATTTGAACGAAGCGAAACGCTGGACTTAAAACACCGGTAAAATTGACTCTAGGAACATGCGGAAACGTGGCAAGTGACGTCATGAAATCTCATCCCTGGTTCCTGTCACGAACCCGACCCCCGTCTGCCCCACCGCGCGTCGGGTCGTCGTCGTCGAGACCAAGGAGGTTATATTCTAATACTGGAGGTAACACACAATGCTAAAAAAGCGAGCCGCTGATTTTGTTTGGTTGGCAATCCTGAAGTACCAATTTGAACTGTTTGCCGAAATGAACGAGTCAGCTAAGGGAGTCAAATGAATTGTGAATCAATTGCCTGGTGAATCGGTTTTAATGGGCAATTATTGGTAAGCAAATATGCATTAAAAGAGGAAAACAAAACATAAACAGAAAATAAATTATATATAAGTATAAAAATTTATTTTAGAATTTGGTAATCAGTTTCAAGTTATGGAAACATGTTTATTTTTATTTTTTTAATAAGTTAACTGACATGATGATTTCGTACCGCGTTAAAAATGGTACAATAAGCAAGACAAGAGAATAATTTTTTTTCGTGGTATACCTTTGTGAGTACTGAAATAGTACGGAATTTTGCAAGTTAATGTAACCATTTCTAAGATCTAACATATATATAAGATAAGGTAATAAATAAGTTATTAGTTCTAATTATATTTCTTGAACTATTTATAAAACAACAAATAAAATATTCACATCTACTAATTAAATCAATATCTCTTATTCTGTAAAATACCTAACGAATAAAATTGTTTAAATTCATGTAAGTTAGAATTAAAGACACACGAAATTTGTATTCCAGAGTCTAGATTCCTAATTATTGGTTAGCCGTACCGTACCAATTCATCGTTCATCGTTCCCGGCAGAAGATTCGAACCATTTCGTTGATTCGAATATCTTTTAGCTACCGTTCAAAGAACGACAAAACGGTACTTCAGGATTGCCAACCAAACAAAATCAGCGGCTCGCTTTTTCGCCAAAATTAACCTATCAGTGTCACCTCCAGTATTATAATATAACCTCCTTGGTCGAGACCGAGTCATTGAGTAAATATGGTGTTATTATCATAACGTATAGAGTGGACAAGCAACGTTAAAATTTGGAAACTCTGAATGACAAGATCGTCCGCTAGGGGCGCTACTAATTGGCTAATTGGAAGCAGTCCGCTACGTACCCCGGGTGTTAAGATGTCACACACTTCTTTTTTGCGACAGGATATTTCCGGTGTTCAAACCATGTTTACGTCTGGGTTAACTGGTTAAAGTGCGCTGTTCAAGGGAGTTTCATATTTTTTGTAATTCAGATTTAAATTCTTTGTCGTACTTAATACAATCAATTGTTTTATTGACTAAAGGACATATCACAATGTGGGATTATTGTGCCATTGAATATGATACATACATAGTGCCATACATAGTCAATGATTTAGCTAAACGAAATCCAACAAAAAAATCAATAAATAAAAATAAAAAAATCTGCATCTCTCAATACATTTTGTAGGCCTATAGTTTTATTTAATGTCGTAAATATAATGTCGATCCTTCCAAGTACTTCATCAAATTCTATACACACGCATTGCTGTGTTTGTCACTCGTTTTATATTTCTTAACTTTTTAGTTCAAATGTTTAATCTCAAAAATACCACCAACAGTTAAGGCACGATCCTGAATCCCTATAATCAAGCAAGTATTACAGGAAAACGAGTTTTTAATTTTACAGCCCCAGAGCCAATTGGCCTGGTTGTAAAACACTTTTGATTAAAACTATTTTTATTTTTGTTAGATTTTGCATTTGATTAATAATTAAATTGGGCCTTGGAAGCCCAAGGTTCTTCAAAGTAATTCTAATATTCAATGTTTTTTTTTTTTCATTCTATTACTTACTATACGATTTACCTGGTGTAAATGTTACTCATCTCCAATGTCACCCATTTCACTATCACCCATTTACAATTCCTCAAAAATCTATATAATTCATTATTTCAACACAACGCACACCAACATGTAATGATTCAAATGATTTTATTCGGCCATTACCAATATATGTACAACATTAAGCACAACAGAACCTAGACGGACGACTGAATCGCGAGGGAACTGACAGTCACATTTTTGGCACTGCTCGGTTGGTAGCAGTGGCGGGAGCAGTGGCGCGCGCAACCTAGGGCGCCGGGCAGAGCGTTGCATTAGCAGCCGTTGTGTGTGCCTGTGTGAGTGAGCCTGTGTGAGTATGCGCGTCTCCATTTAATTTGATTTTACAAGAGCGCTAGGACGCCGTGGCCGGCGTCCGTCGCTCCGGCCCGAGCCGGCCGCGATGGACTTTGAGACACGTCGTCGTCGATTTTGGATTTATTTCCGTACGATCTGTTTATATCTTCAACTTATGGCCTATACAATTGACATTCTGTTAAATATTCGTATAATGATATTTTGTTAGTTTATTTATTTTGATTTTTAATCAATTCTTTAGGGGGGCGGCGTCCGAGAGTCCTTATGGGCGAGCCGCCACTGCTGATGCGATGTAATTGAAAGCTTTCAACAATCAAAAGCTCGATTCGATTCGAATTCTCCTTGATGATAATGATGACTATCGAGTTGATGCAATATGTAGTCGATTTGATAGACCGAAAGAACAATCGATAGTTGCCTTGAGACAGGACTGGGTCCGAGCTCGGACTAAGTATAACTGGACCGAGCCCTGCCATGCAAAACTGAACCAAAAAACGTGGAAGTCTGGAGCCGGACGGGTGGCAAAAGGATCCGATGTCGCGGGACCCGAGCGAACAACATCCAAACAGCGCTTCATGTAACCTGACATTTAAGCCATTCAGAATGAAAATAAAAAGGTTAAATTTATATTAAAATGTTCATCATGAAATTGTGAATCTAATGGTATGTATTTAAACTTTAAATAGTCTGCTACTAATTTTAATTATTAGTTAAACTAAAATTCTTTTTAGTTCGTCTTAATTAGTGACACGACAAAAGTAGTATGCGAGAAAGTTTTTTATTTTTGGGTCAGGTAAAAAGTGTCCGCGGAGAAGTTGTAGGCGACATTCTAAATAATTTTTTTTATCTCTAGTAATCTTTTCTAACATTAGCCGTTTCCGCTACAGATAATTTTTTATTTCAGTGGATTCGACGCGAGCGCTGATTCTTGAAAACCTGCGAGCCCGACGCGCGAACCATACAACAGACACAATACCGTGATATAAATAAATCCTATCGTGTTATAAAAATATATTTAAAAAAATCAGTCAGTTTTTAGGACACCGTGAAGAGAGAACGTAGTTGCTGTTATGTTTGTGATCAGTTTTTAGTTATGGCTATACAGTTTTTTAGCTATGGTAAAATCTTGTGCATATAATTGCACTAACCAACCAAGCTGACGGACAGAACAAAGACCTGTCATTTTTCAGATGAGCTATTATATAATTTTAGTTCTAAACAACATCGTAATATTTTTAAATATATTTTAAATAAAAAGTTTCACATTACATATGTGGATTTATTACCAGGAAATTGCAATCAAGATTGTCATGTCAACATTGTTTAATGTAATTTTGTTAAGAGATTATAATAAAAATGAAAGGTACGTTGACTTTGTAAATGTGGTTACTCTTATTAAAAGTAAGTAAAGATGTCTATGCTCATTGTCAAAGCTTTGTTAACAATTGTAACCAAAAGCAAATATCTAGCTATGAATTTATAACATTGCTTGCATGCAATGAACTGGGGACAAGGGGTTTTTTCAAAATATCCATCAGTCGAGGAATGTGGGGTTGACCCTCATTGTATAAAATTAATTAAGATGATAAGTTTTATGTTTTTGAAAATTTATCTCCATGATTTGGCTAAGACAGCAACTGCCGCAGAAAATGTATCTCCAGGAACTAGACAAAATTAAAAAAAGTTATTTGATTAAGTCATATTTAACAGGGATTGTAAATAAACAGTATGAGTGTGTACATTTTTTTTATCCTACCACCCATTTATCTCTTCAAACACCAATTTGTAGCATCCTGAAATATGTTACTTCTTGTTTTATAAAAACTGCACCGTAATATCAGCTCATATCATAACAAAGAGATGCGAGATACTCGCGCGGGCTTCCGCGAAATCCTACGCTCTAGGAAATAATTTGTACAATGATATCTGCTAGTCTCACGAAGAAATGCTTTAGATAAAAAATAAAATTCAGAATCTTAGCTACAATACTCCCGCTGACAGTTTTTATTTGGCCAAAAAATAAAAACTTTTCTGGAACTTACTTTTTTCATGTCGTTACTACTGAATTTAATTAAAAGTAAGTTTGATTAAACTATGTATTATTATTATTATTTACAAAACCTTTTCTTAATGTATTAAATACTGTAAGAATAACCATTTCGAGCAGAAAATTTTAATATAAAGTTAACGTATTTATGTAATGGTTTAGTAGGTAAAAATACAGGTTTATTGAAGCGCTGTTTTGGTTTCCGTCGCTCGGCTCCGCTGCTTTTTGCCACCCGATGGTCCTGAGACGTCCACGATTTTCGCCCATTGAATGAGCGGTCCAGTTATACTTAGTCCGAGGGTCCGAGTCCCGTGGCTCCTATCTTCCCTATTTGTTGTCCACTCTATACGTTATGTTAATAACGCCATATTTACTCAATGGGTAGCTGATTTGACTGGCTGGGTAGCTGAGTGGTTAAAGGATAGTGCTGTTTTCACCACATCCCAGTTAGTCATTCGGTAGTAGCCAACCGAAACTACAGAGTATCGAAGTATCATTCATATCGAATATGAATTTGAACTCGGACTCGAACACAAAAATCCAATTTCGATTCAGTGCTGTAATGCTGCAAAATGGAGGATATTTGTGATCGTCACTTAGAATCATTTAAAATTGTAATCGATTGTCATTAATTTTCAATTATGTTAAAATTATGTTGTTCAATTATGGGTTTTCAATTATGTTAAGAGAAATTTTATAAACAGGAGTATTTTGAAATGTGAACAAATCAAATATGAATTCCATCAATAAGTTCATCTGTTAAAATTAGTTCATGGGGGACAAAAGTTGTGGTACAGTAGGCAAATACAACATGAGAATTAAACTGTTTATACCCGCAAACTTTTTTAAGCTTTAAGTTATATGGATGTTGTAAGGACAAAGCGTCTAGATTGTGTTTACCCAATGAAACGAATAGTGCTAACGGATAAGTGGCTATAGTTAAATGTGATACAATGGTGATACTAGCCTATTATCAGGCAAAACCAAAGCCTCTCTGCGTCACTAATACTAGGTTGTTCAGCAAGATAGGCAAAGGCCCTAAATACTTAGGTCTGCCTAAGTTTTCCAAAATTTGTGTTTCTTTATTTTACTTTATTTATTTGATCACCAAAGGATATAACCATTTTTACAGAGAAAGAATAAATCTGAACAATTCACAAAATGGACAGTTCTTTAAAATGTGAGGCAAAGTTACTTCATACCTTATTGGAATATATTAAAATGATGAGCGAAATAATTGAGCTATTAATTGCTTCTAGCAACTCTAACAGTAAACGACTAAGTTATAACAAATTTAGGCCTATCCCAAGTAAGACAAAAATTGTGTAGAAACCCAATAACTAAACGTAATTACATACTAAGTCTTTAGCAGCACAATTTATACAATTGCGTATTTTAACGTCTTTTTAAATCACGTTTCTGACATGTCAGATGTAATGTAATTATTCTGTTAAATTCTGATATGATTATTTATTCTGGTTAAAGAGAGCAAACAGAAAATCACAAGTGAAAGTGGTCTGGTCTGGTCTGAGCAGTGAGCAGGAGCAGACAACGACGTATAGCCGAAACGATGTCGATACGCTGACATTCAGTTCGATACTCTACAACGACTACCGAATGACTAACTGGGATGCGGTGAAACCAGCACTATCCGTGGTTAAAGAGCTTGCCTTTGAATCTGAAGGTTGCCGGTTCGATCCTGAGAAAAGTTAGTGCTTTTTGATGGTTCGATAATGGACCCAGCTGCCTTTGGTCATTGGGCTATTAATTAATGAGCCTGACAAATAAAACAGCTGATATTTGTCAGTAACAAAGCTACACCTCATCTGATCCATCACAATCATCACAGCACTCACCCCTTCAGTCTTATACTCACCTTAAAATACGCACCACAGAGTGCGTCGGTGTTTCAAATAAAATATCTAAAGTAAAGTATCTAAAGTATCTAAAATTTCCGAGTCACTCACTGCAGGGTTGCCAATCGAGTGGTAATTACCACATTTGGTGGTCATTTTGGGCTCTGGTGGTAATTCGGGTGGTAATCTCCGATTGGTGTTAATTTGGTGGAGATTTTTCAAAGCATAAAAAATTAAATTTTAGGCCTACCCATAATTTAAAAAATTAGTTTGATTCAAGCCAAAATTGCTAGAGAGAAACAACTGTAATTTGCATCTCGATCGTATGGAGGATCGAATGAAATCATCGGTGTTTCGAAACAGTTGAGACAAACGGCCAACGGAATTCCTGTTGTTAGTTTAATTCTGCCGTATCGATATCGGCGGCACGACGATATATCGTTGCTTCGCACCTTTCGGATGAAAGGCGAGGAACATGTCGTTGCTTAGCATTTCTTCTTGAGAATAACACAATAAACGATATATCATTCCATAGCACTGAAAGGCTTAATTATAGGTAGTGTTTTTGTCAATAAATTTCATTTAACACCAATTTATAACCCAATTTTAAAAATATTGCGCGTTTTCCAGTACTTTTAAGGTAAGTCGGTCAATTGGCTATCAGAGCAGTTTTTAAGAAATCGAAATATCATTCATGTAGGCCTAAACAAATTTTCAAAAATAACAATATTCTAACTTTTCTTTGCATTATAATATATGAAACATTATTATTTGTCAAGCAAAATTTAGAAATATTTAAACTCAAGAAACATAAAAAATCATAAGGCATAACCTCAACCTCAAAATTCCTGTTCACAACACTACCTTTTTAAAGAAACATTTATTATACAATGGTGTCATATTTTATAATAAATTACCAACTAAATTAAAAGAAGAAAAAGATTTGAAGAGATTTAAAAAGTTATTGAAGAAATTACTACAAAAAGGAGCATATTACAAAATTGAAGATTTCCTTAGATATAAAAAAATTTAATCATGTACGTTTAACAGTATAAATTTTTAAGTCATTAGTCATAATAAATGAAAATAATAGAAGAATTTAGCATGTAAATTAAAATTAGTTTGTAATGCCAATGCAATTTATGTAAATTGTTATATGGCAAATAAATATTATTATTATTATTATTATTATTTAGGGTAGTTTGTGGTAATTTTGCCAGGAGCTGGTGGTAATTTCAGTGAATTGGATTGGCAACACTGTCACTGAGTCAGATCACATCTAAGAGGACTATAATCAGAAGTAGAAGATTTAGGGATGAGCATCGATAGAACAACATCGATGTTGACCATCGATGTTAACATCGAACTAAAACATCGATGTGTGGAAAAAATCGACCTCTAAACATCGATGAACATCGGACCCAAACATCGATGTTTTTATGAAAATACCGAATTTTGTAAAAAAAGGCCATTGGATAAAAACATCAATATTTTAGTTAAAATTCCGTAGTTTCGTAAAAAGGATAGGTAAACCAGAATGACACTGACACACAACAAATTTAAATCAAACTTTATAAAAAATGTATTTATTTCGTCATTTTTAATAGTTAGTTACAAATTACGATGAATGGATTATTGCTGCCTCCTCTCACACTCGCAGCTCCATAGGGTATCGTCAATTGAGTGAAGAAATACTTCTTTTGAAATAAGTCGCGTCCTTAGAGAATCTCCACTCTAGTAGGTTATTAATTCAATTATTATGAATTCATTCATTATTAGTAGGTTATTAGGTATTGTTAAACTTAACAAATAAAGAGTTTTCTGACGTTTTTAAAGTACGTAATTCATCTGAATGTTCAGAGAGGCCTGAGTAGCAAGAGTGAACTCATAGAAGCTTTTCTCGACGATGAGAAACCAGAAATTTTTTTGTCACGGAACATGGCCTTAAGCAGGATTCTATTGCTACTTCGCACCTGGAAAATTACACACTCAGCTCATATTACTGCAGAAACACGAACCTTTGGGGAGGTGCTGCAATTTTTTCTCGCAATAACAGTCGTTTTAACATATCAATCCATTCTTCTTCAGAGAATTTTTGCCGTGAGTCCATTTTTGAGATGGCCGAATCTAGGCTACTTTTTGACGACATTTCAATTGTTTGTGCAGTTATTTATAGGCCACCAGTCGACAGTAACTTTGTAGATTTTTTTGAATGTTTTGAGAATTATTTGGATGTTACAGTTAGAGGTTTTAAATCGGTCATCATTGCCGGCGATTTCAATATTGATAAAGACAAACACCCAATTTAATTTAAAACTTTCTCCGATTTGATTAATAGCTATGGGTTGGAATTAAAAATTGATTCCCCAACTCGGATCACTGAACATTCGGCTAGTTGTCTTGATAATTTTTTGTCCAACTTTCAACAAACACATTGCACTGTTATTCAACCTTTTATTTCTGATCATCATGCTATTACCCTTGAGGTGCCAATCAATTTCACTAAGAAACCGATAAATGAAATAGACTTTAGAGATTTTTCACCACAAAGTATTGTAGAGTTAAGAACCCGTTTGAAATGGGAAAATTGGGTAGATGTTTTTTCTGCAGCTACAGTAGATGAAATATACAATAACTTTGTAAGCACAGTTTCCCACTACCTGGATGTTTCATGTCCGAGAAAGAAAGTAAAGAAAAAAAGTGACATGAAAAAATTGGCTTGGGTGACAGACGAATTGAAAAAAATGAAAATCCAAGTAAAGAATCTGTACTCGGAGTGGATGTTGACCAGGTGTAGTAGGAAAAAAGAGGAATACAACAAACTCAAAAAGTTTTATAGAAAAAAGATTCTTGAAGCCAAATCATCTCACATTTT
Organism: Neoaliturus tenellus; assembly: GCA_030545055.2. Taxonomy (NCBI): domain Eukaryota; kingdom Metazoa; phylum Arthropoda; class Insecta; order Hemiptera; family Cicadellidae; genus Neoaliturus; species Neoaliturus tenellus. Next base: position 125,830,648 of record CM061532.1, read on the forward strand.
CAATACGATAAGTACCTCAGACAATCCTAGTAAATCTTCTTGGAATGTTATAAATAGTTATAGGCCAAATAAAGTAACTTCAAATGAGCCCAATATTAGTCTGGAAATTGATGGTAGAGTCAATAGCAATCCCGAGGTTGTTTTTCCAATTTTTTAAATAATCATTTTCTCAATTGCAATAATAGTAACATTAATTTACAGACCTGTACTGACTTGGAGCCTATCTCTGATGCTGAATTAAAGAAGAATTGATTATCTTTTGATCCAATCACAGTAAAAGAGCTTAGGAAAATAATCACTTCAATGAAAAACAAGAACTCTGCGGGTTACGATGGAATTTCAAGTAAAATAATTAAAACTTGTTCTGATGAATTGATTGATCCTTTGCTGCATTTGGTCAACGCATCTCTGATGGAGGGAGTGTTCCCGGACGGTGGGAAGCTGGCTGTAGTTAAGCCTCTTCACAAAAAAAAAATAGCAAGCTCCTACCCGAGAACTATCGTCCGATCTCACTCCTTCCAACCGTCTCCAAAATACTTGAGAAAGCCGTCTGCAATAAATTAATGACTTTTCTTAATGATCACAATCTGATTTTTAGTAACCAATTTGGTTTTCAGAAAAACAAATCCACAAAGCTGGCCCTGATAGATTTTGTGAATAAGTGTGTCGATGCTTTGGAGGGGGGAGATACTGCGGTTACCTGCTTTATTGACCTCTCCAAAGCGTTCGATTCTGTTAATCATGCAATCTTGATTAAGAAGCTTGAACAAATTGGTATTAAAGACAGAGCGTTGGGCTGGCTGACGTCTTATCTAAGTAATAGAAAGCAACAAACTTCAGTTAACTTCACTTTAGATTCTGGTTCAAAAAAAACTTTTCAATCTCAAGTTGCAGATATCGCTTTAGGAGTCCCTCAAGGCTCTATTTTAGGTCCAGTCCTCTTTTTAATATATGTAAATGACATTTCCAGTTCCGTACCTCAGAATTCTTTGACAATTTTCGCAGACGATACTTCCCTATTTATTCGAAACAAAAATCTTTTTGAATTGGAAAGAGAGACGTTTGGCCAGCTCGGCGCTCTTTCCCAGTACTTCTCTGCAATCAACTTAAATATAAATTCCAAGAAAACCAATTACATGTTCATTGCCACTTCTCAGAAAAAAATAAATCTAGCTAGGGCCGGCTCATTCTCACCTTCTGTGCTTTTGGATGAAGAGGTTCTTGAGGAATCCAACTTTGTCGACTATCTGGGAGTGAGGTTGGACGATGGTCTCAGATGGGGGGAGCATGTTGATAAGTTAGCTTCAACTTTAACTTCAAATCTCTTTGTTTTAAGAAAAATAGTAGTCTTTAATAATTTACCTCTGTCTAAACTAGTATATTTTAGTCTAATTGAAAGTCATTTAAGATACTCAATAGTGCTTTGGGCATGTCAAGCAAGGCAAATTTAAACCGCATTTTCATTTTACAAAAAAAAGCAATCAGATGTATCTCTAGACTTAGGCCTAGAGACTCCTGTAGAGACAAGTTTACGGAGCTGCAAATTTTAACTGTTCCTTCTCATTTTATATTTGAAGCAGTTCTATATGTAAAAGCCAACAATCTGATACAGCCTCATGTTCATCATTATTTCACTAGAAACCACAATGTTAATCATGCAACCCAACATAGTTTAAGACTGTTTGAGACCAAACCTAGTTATACCGGTACCAAGTTTTTTTCGAAGCTTCCAAGACATATTCAAGAAATTGAGGATTTTAATACAATTAAGAGAGATCTGAAGGAACATCTGCTCAACATGTGCTACTATGAGCTACCTGATTTTTCCTAAAAACCTTTTCCGTACCCTACCTAGCACTACCTAAACCCAAACCCAAACACCTGGTTGGACAAGGCCAAATTCGGCTACCTTGCTACCTACATTATGACGGGTCCCATGCCTCATCGGGTCTCTACGGGACAGACTGCGGAGGTAACAGGTAACAGTAGTGTATAATAACAAAATTAATTTTTATTTTGAGAGTGGAGGTTTTTTACAAATTTGGTAAAAATTAAACCAACAATTTCGTTTTTACGACTAGAAATATCAAACAGAAAAAAACATCGTGTATTGTAAAATTCGAAAAACATCGATGTACGATAAACATCGGTAACTCACCATCGATGGCAAAAACATCGAACATCGAAAGGAAAACATCGATGTTTCGAAAACATCGGCCATCGATGCTCATCCCTCCCTACTCTAGCTGAGCTCTGACGAATCGTCACGTCGTCACTCGTACAGGCGTCTATTTCCCTTTGTTGTTATTTTGTGGGAGGACAAATTTGGAGGAGGAGTGGGGGTAGCGCCGACAGTGTTACCAACGCCGCAAATACCACGCACGGCCATCACGGACAATGCTGAACCTGAGGACCGTGTTTACTATTAATTAAGAGAGACGGAGACAAAAGAATTGATTACTAATAAATTTTAATATTTAATTGTTTTTAATTAGAACAGTTAGTAGATTTTTATGTTTTAAAATGAAAATTAAAAACTTATCCGTTATGTGCTTTTGCGACAACCCATGATGGATATTAAATTAGAATTATTTATTTATTTATTTACGGCAAAACGCCAATTCACAGAGATGATAACAAATTCAATTCATAATTTACATAACTATACAGTTCATGCTGTAGTGTGATGAAATCAATAACAATAAATTGACAATAATAACTCACAATAACAATAATTAATAGCCTATAACAAAAGAAACAATAATTAACAATAATATAGCTCGCAATAACAATAACTAATAGCCTATAACAAAAGAAACAATAGATTAACCATTATATTTAGATTATATAAATTAGATTTAAATTATGATGGATATTTTAGGCCTATAGAATTTAGAGGAAGGGTATTTTCAGAACAACCGCAAAACAAATGCGTTTTAAATTAATTCTTGAGATTTCCAATATTAATAATTTTATATTGTGTTAACACAACACAAATTATTATTATTTAAAAAAAATATGAAGAATTAATTGAAAACGTATTTCAAATTAGTTGTATTGAAATAACTTTGAAAACGTATTTCAAAGTTGTTGTGTTATTGTGTTAACACAAAAATATATTCTTATTAGAAATCTGAAGAATTAATTTAAAACGTATTTGTTTTACGGTTGTTCTGAAAATATTTCTCCTCAAAATTCTATATTCCTATTACATTATGGGTTGTCGGGGAAGCATATAATTGATAAGTTTTTCATTTTAAAACATTAAAATGAAAATGTTTTAAAATTTTCATTTTAAAACATAAAAAATCCACTAACTGTTCTAATTAAAATAATTAAATATTAACATTTATTAGTAATCAATTCTTTTGTCTCCGTCTCTCTTAATTAATAGTAAACACGGTCCTCAGGTTCTAGTAATGGCAAAATTTCTTGAAAAATCGATTTTTCGATATATCGATGTATCGAAAGAGTAAAATCGATTTCGATAAAAAAATCGTGAACAAAAAATCGATGTATCGAATGGTAAAAATCGATTTTTCCGAAAAATCGATTTTATTTTGCCATCACTATGATGGCAAAATTTCTTGAAAAATCGATTTTTCGATATATCGATGTATCGAAAGAGTAAAATCAATTTCGATAAAAAATCGTGAACAAAAAATCGATGTCAAAAAATCGATGTATCGAATGGTAAAAATCGATTTTTCCGAAAAAATCGATTTTATTTTGCCATCACTATCAGGTTCAGCATTTTCCGGGATGGCCGTGCGTGGTATTTGCGGTGTTGGTAACACTGTCGGCGCTACCCCCACTCCTCCTCCAAATTTGTCCTCCCACAAAATGACAAAGAAGGGAAATAGACGCCTGTGTCACTCGTCACTCGTCACTCGTCAGTCGTCGTCGTCACTCGTCAGTCGTCAGTCAGTGACGGTGACGATCCTACCCATCCTACAAACAGCGTCTTGTACAAACTGTGTACAAGACAAGCAATACAAGTCTAACCTATTATATTAGATTATTGTGATCAGATCAGCATTCAGCAGAGAAGAGAGAGTCAGTCTTCGTCGAGTTGAGGAGGTAGTGACAGATGTGGGCGTGAGTGAATGTGAACCAACTAACTTACTGTCAGTTACAAGTTGATATTTTTTTCGTTTAAAATTCACTTTCATATTTTTGTTATTGCCACTAGTCCTAACTTAGTGTCGTGTTCTTCAAGCCTTATAAACTCAACCTATGTGAATTAATTGTGTGGTTTTAAGTGATCTAGACTAAACTTAGTGTCTTATTTTAATTAGGCCTAGCCTATAGGCTAGTTGTTTTATACATTAAAAAATCAAGATCAATCAATCCAAATAAACTAGGCAAGGCTATTTAATTCAATTGGCTTCACAATGAAAAAGCAGTTTTCATTAGTTATCCTCTCATTCCTCATCCTGGGTAAGTAGCCTAATCACTTAATTTTCATTGTCATTAATTCAACTTTTAAGCAGGCCTAGGCCTTGTTAGTTACAAAGGCGAAACTTAGTTAGACCTATAGGTCTGACTCCACCGTTATTATCGATGTGGAAATTTCAATAGGATATTTTGATTAGGCTATTCAATAGTCGTAATCGTTTTAAGGTAAGATATGCGTAATACAATCATATGGCAATCTGTTTATAGGCCTACTACCGGGTACTTCCGGTTAGCCGATTCGTTTCAAATTTGGTCCTTGAGTGCTACCCACTATCGTAAACAAAAAAAGTAACCAACCCCTAATATTTACTCATAAGGGTACCGTACCTAGTTCACTTAAAACTAAACCTGCTGACTGTACCTCGTACCTCCGATGTAGTCCCGTGGACCCTATTCCTCAGGGCATGAGACCGGTCATAAAATTGTAGAGCTTCTCTCAAATGGAGGATTGTCAGTATGGTTAGGAAACTAGATTAGCCTAGAAGTTAGGTCATTTATGATAGCATGACTTCCAAGAAGGGAATGAAACAGGGTTTTAAGTTACGGTATGAAGTTAGTGTTATAATGTAGGAATATCATAAAAGCAAGAAATCCAAAAGGTATTGCTTGAGTTGAGTCTTAACTTGGGTGTAGGCCTAGGCCCTATTACAACTAGGCCCCTAATGTTTTTTTTTTTTTTTTTTTTTTTTTTTTTTTTTTTTTTTTTAATTATTGGGTAAGTAGGCTAACTTAGCCTAGGCCTAGGCTAATTGTAATTTAAAACATTTGTTTTTCCCTACTCAGTGAGGGGGGGGGAGGAATTCAGATTTTTGTTATTTATTAATCTCACGCGCAACAAGTACTAAGTGTCCTCTTTTTACATCCCGTAGGATATGGTAACCCTACAATTAGTCTAAATTGCTTTGACCACATTACAGTACTTTGACTTTTTGGTTGAAAATTAAACAGAAAATAACAGAAAACTATTACAAAGCAATATCTTGAAAAATAAAGAAATTTAACAAGTAACCTATGTTCTAGTAGGTGTAAAAACCTCAACAAATTTTCCCAAATGTTTCATTGCATATTACAAACAGCCAATGACTTTCTGCCATTTAAAATGGGTTTTTTTAGATAGCGCAGAACCTCACGGTAACAGCGGTGGAATTTCTGCCATTCACTATAAAGTTGTGTCACATTTTCTTACAGTCGAAAAGTCAAGCCAACGCCAACGCTCGAGGGTAGAAAAGCTTTTTTGTTGATTAAACAGTAACAGCCATTGAAAAGTCGCTAAGTACGCAAGTCTGCTGAGACAGGATTGTTATCATGATCTGGTATTTTTTTTTTTTCATTTTCCCCGTATAGGCCTACCCCATTGGGGTGAAAATGTAGGCCTAGGTAAACCCTCTCTCCAATGGATGTCCATACTACATTTTATCAAGATATGTCAATAAATAAGCAAGATAGAAGGTTTTGTTGTTGATTTCCCATAAGAATAACATGGAAAACAGTTTTTAGCGAATTTCCCTATAGGGAATACGCTATTACGGTAGTAGTCACGGTAAGACCTAAGCCCGGGACCATGATACTTTTTCGTTTTGAGGTCCCTAGAAGCCAAAAACACCGTTCGTTCAAATTGATATATATGTATATATATATATATATATATATCTCTATATATATATATATATATATATATATCTCTATATATATATATATATATATATATATATATGTATGTGTCCGTGAACACGATAACTTTTGAACGGAAACTCCGATTATGATGAAATTTGGTACAGGGGTGTAAGCCAACGTCTACTAGGTTGAGTTCGCGAAGCAGAATGATCGGACCATGGGAACGGGGTTTTATGGGGTTTCAAAAGGTTTAAAAATGGGTTTTTGGCTTTTTTTACTTTTATATATAGATTTCAACAATTTTAACTTAAACCATTTAAGAGAGCTTAAAAAAACAAACAATCTAGTATTTTGAATTTTTTACCTAGCTCAAATGGTTATCGAGAAAATCCAAAAAGTGTGTTTTCCATGGTAATCTTATGGGAAATTAACAAAACCTTTTATCTTGCTTATTTATTGACATATCATGATAAAATTTGGTAAGTACATTCATTCGGAAGCGTTTAACTTATATTTGCTTAGAAAACCCATATGGCGGCAAACCTACGTACTCACCCCTATGGGGTTTATGGGGAAAATAAAAAGAACACCATAACCGGATAAAATTTGGTATGTACATTCACTAGGTAGGGTTTAACTTATATTTACCAACAAAACACATATGGCGGCAAACCTACATACTCTCATCCCCATGGATTTTATGGGGAAATAGAAAATATACCAAGATTCCATTGGAAATTCGCTGAGTACGCAGGTCTGCTGCGACGGGGGTATTTTTTTTTTCTGTAACCATTTAAGCTAACATAAAAATTCACAAAACACTTAATTGTTTATTTTTTTAGCTCTTTTAAATAGTGTATGTTATAATTATTGTTTTATTTTAAAAACTAATTAATTTAAAACTAGAGAATCCGTGCTGCTCCGCAGCATTGACATTGGATGTAAGTTACAGATAGTGATAATTTAATAATACTAATAAATTCATAATTCTTAATATTTGGTGTGCTTACCAAGAACCACAGTATATGAAACTGAGTTTGAGAACACACAATAAAAAATGTCCCATTTAGTCAATCTACAGAAAGTTACATGATTGAAATTAAGCAGATTTTTTTGTAGACGTGTTAATAAACAAAAGTACCCCCCATCGTAGCAGACCTGCGTACTCAGCAAATTTCCAAATTAGTAATATAATTTTGACCACATAAACCTGTAAACCAAATATCATCACATGCTCAAAAATAGGGAAATAAATGTCTAGAAATCAAGAATCTTTATTGGCCATTAAATAACACTTTTGTTACATTAGGTTTCGTCAAAGCAATTACATATTAAAATTCAATGAACTATAGGTAAAAGACATATATATAAAACACCAGGCTACAAAAAGTAGGCCAGCCTATTTTCAAGTAAAAACAAGTCAGACATATCACAGTCAATAAATTCTTCAATCGAGTAAGTTTAAAAGGCTTTAGACTTCAACCAGTCAGATATTGTTGACTTTAACCTATTTAGTGACAGCTCCCTTATAGCTAATGGTAGGTAACTTGTTAAATAGTCTAAGTTGTTGAAAACTAAGGCTATTATATGTCTTAGTCAGTCTCACATTAGGAAGAACAAGATTATGCCTAAATCTAGTATTATGGTCATGTACAGATTCATGAGAATTAAAAACATTCATATTTTCTTTTACATATACTAAGTTTTGGTAAATAAAAACACAAGCAAGGGGCATAATCTTAAGGCTACTAAAGGACAATCTACACGATTCCTGAGGTAAAAGGTTCGCCATAACTCGGATCGCCTTTTTTGCCATAAAAAAGCTTTTTTTGCAGCACTTGAATTACCCCATAGCCTGGCTCCATAGCTGAGGTGAATATGAAAAAGTCCAAAATAAGTCATTAATAATTCAGGACTTACACAATATTTCAATTTACGTACTGTAATAGAAAAATTACCCTCGAGAGCTTTTTACAGACATTTTCAACATGTGTTTTCCAGGAAAGTTTACTGTCAAGTGTAATAATTTTACAAGTTTCAGAACATCATCATTTTAATTCAGGGATATGTCTATGAGTAAAAATTATATTATCAGTCTTACTTTCATTAATATTAAGCCTATTTGCTAAATACCAGTTTTTTGCTTGTTGTAATGAATTGGTTTTAACTTTGTGTTTAATGCAAAGAAATCCGAGTCAGAGCATAGAAGGGTTATGCCGTCTGCATAAAGAACAGACATGGTTGCTACATTAATACTAAAATCATTAACATAGACTAAAAATAAAAAGGGACCAAGAACTGAGCCTTGGGGGACACCTGCAAAAGTGTTCTGATACCCTGATGAGACATTATTGAGGGAGGGTCCCTTAGCTCCGAATCCCTTAGCTCCGATGAGCGTTAATTTTCTCAGTTCTCCGACAACAGCGATCACTCATAGCCCCGAAAACTGCTGTCCGTCTGTCCTAAATACACTTTCCCGCAGTTCCGACGCATTCGGTTGAAATCCCTTAGCTCCGATAGTGTAAATCACTCATAGCTCCGATAGAATGAACGCGATGCGTAGGAGAGGCTCGAGTTGTAGTAAGTAGGGGCGGTAGTAGTAGGGGCGGCCGCCGCTCGTGGCCTCTCCCCCCAACTCCACCGTTATCCCCTCTCCAGCCATCTGTGCTCCGCTCCGCGCCGCTTGACCCTGGCCCATGGCCGGTTCTCGCTCAGCGGTGTGTTGCGGATCCGGTGTGTTGCGGGTTGCATCCAATGTAGATTGAAGGAGTTGCGGGGAAAGAGTGCCAAACTCTATTGACACACCGTAAAAGCGTCGTGTTCTTAAGCTAGGTTTACACGTGAGAAATTTTCACTCTCGGAGAGTTAGTTAGTTACTCTCATAAAAATCTCAGACAGTTGTTGATAGTACTTGTATAAAACAGTCTGGTATAACTATCTTGGAAAATTCGCAGGTTGTGTAAACACCTCGGCGAGTACTTCCTGAGAGAACGAAACTCTCTGAGAGTGAGTACTGTACATGTAAAATGTTTTGTTTTGAGAACCAATCTTAATAATATTCTCTTTAAAAGAAAGTAAAGATTAAAAAATAATTAAACTTAACTTCCATCTTACTGTGTTGTAATACTTCACACAACCTTTTTACTATTACAGTAATTTATTGAAATTGCAATAAAACACAAAAATTAAATTTAATTAAATTTAATATTACCTACATATAATATCGAATATATAAATATGTAACTAAAAATTTAGTGAAAACTGATATAAATTTTGGATTCAGCGATACCAGTCTATAAGTATGGTTCAATGTTTCAATGTCAGCGGTACCAGGCTATGATTAAAAAACAAAATAACAGCCCCTTGAAAGAAAAATACCATCGGACATTACTTGTGTATTGTGGGAAGGGGTTGATAACCTAATCTGTAAATAACAGTATTTTCCGAGCGATACCGCGTTTAAAGCTATTTTTACACGTGAGTTTTTCTCACGATTAGACAAACTGACATTCTCGTGGCTTGACACCTGAGTATCAAGTGTTGCGTTAATTGTATGTTCTGGTGGTAATTTAGCGGTAAATCATTTCAATGAGTATCAAGGTTAATAGAGAAATTGTATTACTAGTTACTGTGCTGATTGAGCAGATTTTTTTACGTTAAAATTGATTTGTGGAGAGACATACAAATTTTATTCTTTGTTCACTTTTGGTGTAAGTGTAGGCCTAATTACCAAATGTTTCAGTGAATGTTGGTTTAGAGTCTTTTTAAGTTATTAAGTGTGGATGGATTTCCTATGACAATTTTAAAATACGTTTTAGTACATTCTAAAAGTATCCTAAATGCATTTCATGGCGAGGTATTATACATTAAGTTTAATATGTATTTTTTTCGACCAGAGATAAAACTATCTATTCCCTAAGAATATGTATGACCTAAATCATATGGGTCTAATTCGAATTTTAGAAATTAAAACTTATTGTATTAATGAAGTAATTATTTGGAATAATTTGAACTACAGAATCGTGTTTGTTGGTTATTAATAACAATCGGCTATCACTCGGCTGAACACTTAAAGACTTTCCGAAGGAATTCGGTATCCTCCCCCCTTAACACCATAGGAATGAGTAGGCCTACCTATGTAGGTTTGCTGCGATGGTGGTACAGTATTGTTAATTACCCAACAGTTTCGTACCGAACATAGTCCTAGGCTTAAGTGTTACCGTGGCTACTTCTGTAATAGCGTAGCCTATTCCCTACAGGGAAATTCGCTAAGAACCATAGCTGCATCGTATAGGCTAATATGTAGGCTATGAAATTTAAAGTCTCTTTGAACTTTTTCTTAGACTGTGTCTTCGCCTATCGAAAGTAGGCTGTATAGGCCCCTAAACCACAGAAATAGCATATATGCCGGTAAGTTGAAAGAAAAAAGTACACATATTTATAAGCAAATGTCACCACGTGAGTTGAAAAGAGTTCACCGTAGGTCTAATTCAGTATATTTTGAACTAGGCCTACTTTTTTAATTCTACGTCTAACCGATGTTGTGGAAATGAATGCATAATTTACAACTAAAGTTAAATAAGGTTACTGCCTTATTACCTGGTTAACAATCATTACGTTTGTTTGAAAAATAACAGAAGAAAATACATAATCGTTGAATTGTAAACAATATCTGTACTGACATTAATTCCCAAACATAAAACCTTGCACGTGAGAGCTGGACTACGTGTTCTAGCATCCACGTGAATGAGGCCTAGTAGTACGGCGTACGGTTGGTGGAGGGGGAAAGTGAAGCTTGAAACCTGACACCTTCGAGTCTCAAGCTGCTTTCTGATTGGTCCGTCTCTTCAGTGGTCTATTAACAGGCAACTGAGAACTGCTAGGCCTAACTTATATGGGAAATTCTACATCACTTCTCCTGAAATTCTTGAGACGTTCGGACGCTTAAGCTGTTTTTTCGCTGTTGAATTTTTTCTATTACTTCTGCTTCAACTTTATTAATTATTTTAAAATGTTACTAATTCTCTTTCAAACTTAAGTAATTCTATTTAAATTTTATTAATTCGTTTCAAATTGTAGTATTTTTCTTTAAATTTTTTAATCGTATTTTACTTATTTATTTGCTATGGAGGCGCTTGAAAGTGACCGGGGTCATGTGTACGTGTGTGGTGGTTTTGTATACGAAAAGAATAAAACCACGAATGGAGTGACTTACTTCAGATGCTACGACCACGGGTGTCAGAGTTGGGCAACCGTCCTACACAATGGTCACAATCTGAGACTGAATAATAGAGTGATTACTGATCAAAATAGATCTCTTTGTTAACTGTATAAGAATTTTCTTTGTTCTCTGGAAGATTAGATTAAAAATGTTTCCTAAAATTACTGTTGCATAACTGCAAATACGAATGAAGATTAATTGCAATTTTGAATTTGTTGTATTACATCAAGGCCTGGCTTTCCCTCCAATTCAATGTTAAAGTAATTTATTTGGGAATAAACCACTATTTAAATTTAAAAAAGTTAATTCACCACCAACAATTGTACCCTAGGACATTTTTGTGCAAAACTCTGGGTCGGTTATTATAGTTTTCAATCAAAACTTAAACGAGATAATTGGAGCTACATATTAAAATACAATTATAACAACCTTTTTAAAATAGAGTTTTTTTTATTATCCTTTTGCAATCAAGGTCGTGAAATTTTTACAACACTCAGTGTATTTTTTACAATCAAACATAAGCAATTAACAGGCTATTGTAATGGATATTGTTTACCTAATCACTCACATTTATGTCCCTAAGGAATAACTAATTCATAATTTAAAGTAAAACCACGCAAAACCATTTTGCTGTTTGCGACAAATAATCAATTGTTACTAAGATAAGATAAATTCGACTGACTGGCCAAACATTTGTAAAGAATTGTTAAAACAAAAAATAAATAAAAATTAAAAAATAACAATCGAATTGTTGATTTTTATTGCCAAGTGGAAATTTTAAATTTTGTTAAGTGGAAAAATATATTGCATACAAAATAAAGTTTTATTTAGAATTGATAGACTTTTTCCAGAAACTAAACATTTTCATTTAACCGTGAATACTAATTTTTTTACACATTAACAATCAAAGAGGTGTATAGAGTTGTAGAGAAAGAAATACACGTTGAGTAAATATGGAAACATTATATTTATATCACACAAAATTAATAAAGACTTAAAAAAATTTAAGAACTAAATAAAAAAAACATTTACAATGTTGAAAAATCTTAAAGAAATCTATGCACATCCCCCGGCAAAACGGACAACGGTTGTTCCTACCGTTGTCCATTTGTGCGATCACCTCTGCGCAGTTGTCACAGACACAGAGGTGACCGCAAGGGATGGCTGCATTGGTGGCCGGCCCATCTAAACAGACCTATCGCGCCACCTGCGTCAGTAACAGTAATAACAATGTCGGTAATGTAGTTCAACTAGCTCACTCCACTTCCGCCAAGTTTGAAGATTAGTTCTCGTATTTATTTCACTACACAATCTACACCCCTGCGAACTTCTCCAACCATCTTAGCTTGTTCAATCAAGTGTGAATTTCAATTTGAATTGTGTGAAAATCGTTATAAACGATGTTTACACCCTTTTTAAGAAATACAAAACTAATTTATAATATTATCCAATTGTGCCTTTATAGGTAAAGCGGTCTATCCACAGAGAGTAATTTCAAATACAAACCCTCACTTTAAATGATTTTTTTTTAGTTTTACACGGTTTTTAAGAAAACTTTACGATTTGATCTTGTACGCGTAATTTTAGCAGTTTAGGGAATATTTGCGGTTGAAATTTAGATTTTCCTCATTAGAATAACACGGAACAAATTTACAATTTTTCTCTGAGCATTTTAGGTTAACAAAAATGTCTCGGCACAAAAATGTCTTAGACTCTTTTAAATGCGTTTCTAACCAAATTTTCCAGTTTGGTCCAAAATGTTTTTTATTAAATTAATAACATGACGGAGATTAATGAACATGTATTTAAATGTTTAGTAAAACTTATCACGTGATAATTGATGTTTTATGATGGTACATTATTTTAAATGAGGTTCTTAGACATTTACATGTTTGTTGGTAAGTTATGTCATATGTAAAATGTTCAGATTTTACTGATGTTTTTAAGATGTTCAAAATGATTTTAAGATGTTCAATTTTACTCCGTGAAAACATTGATTTTGCATTAAAATCAATGCAAATTAAGGCCGTTTTAACAGCAAAGTCAATGTTTGCACGGAGTAAAATCGCAATAACTCCGTTATTTGCTGTTAGATCCATACAAACTTGGTACCATTGGTTAGATAATTACATTTGTCAACTTTTTTGTGTCTTGTAAAATTTTTATAAAATTTACAGATTTTAAGATATTTGAGTTTGAAAATTTGAAATGGCCGCCATTTTGAAAATATACAGTGGAAAAAAATAATTTTTTTTCCTGACAATGTACATTGGTATGATAAAGATTCATACCAAATATGATTTTAATAGAACCATCCGTTACGTAAATAAAAATTATCAAGTGAAAAAAAAAAAAAAATACGGCTGTGTGAATAACTAAAGACTTCCGTACAATTTAAATATGATATTTTGATATATTTCTAACCCAGGAACAATGCCCTGAAATATTGGTAGGGAGTTCTGAAACACCCTGTATATCTTTGATTTGCCATATATAATGTTACAGAACGAATGGAAAGAATAAATATTTTTGGTATAACAATACATCCTACTACTTGCCGTACTACAAGTAACATTTTTTAGATTCCTTAGAATCTCCAGTTTTGACTATTTTCAATTGAAATCTAACAACAAAGAGGACAAATATATTGTTAACACATTAAATACTTACATAAAAATCGCTAAAATTTAGTACCTCTATACGCTTACAATAATAAGAAAGGATAGTTTCTATTTATTTCACTTATAAATATAATAATAAACAATACAAATTAAGGTTGTATTATATCAAGCATCATTTATAAATTGTTGTTCAACTTATTTATATATTTAAGCTCCTAATCTTTGACCTAATGACTTGAAGAGAAGAGCCAACTTTTTAAAGAACCTGTAAGGAAAATAAATAAATACATAATGAACATACATAATAAACACATAATACATAACACATAAATACATAATAAACATTGGTATGTATATAATTACAATTTATTTCACTTGTAAATGGTCATATTTCTTACTTCTGTAACTTAACAGTTTTGAAAACAGACTACATTTGATAAAGAGATAAGGAAATATAAATAATTAATAAGTACAAATACACTGTGTATGCACACGCTCCTACACTGGAGTAACAAGTTTCTTCTGTCTGTGTAGGGAAATTATGATAAGTTTTCTGCTACAGGAAGACTTCACATAGCCTACCGATAATAAACTTCAACTGATTGACAACGTAAATTACTCCGAAAACTTACTTGCGTCCGTCCGTAAATGACTGTTATAAGTTACAAAAAGATATACCCTATAGGCCTATTCACTAGTTGCTTGGGGGTGAAAAACAATCTGCGAAATTCGCCGTAAAAAATGTGCTGTAATGACACAAACGAGGAAAACTTTTGACAACATTATCACATTCAACTATAGAATGGGGAATGAATATTTATCAAGAAGTTCAAATTTTGAGGATTTGGGGATATTGATTGATACAAAAATTTCATTTTGAGACCATATACTGTCACTGTCACTTTGTAAGTCAGCATATTCAATATTGGGTTTGATTAAACATTCAATCACTTTTTTACTCAATCCAAATTAGTTAACACTTTTTTTACGTACGACGTACAGTCACGCTTAATAGTTATTATTATTATTATAAAAATAAAAAAAACACTCTGTTTATGGCTGCATCACATCTGGTAAAAAGGTAAAAATTGTACTAGGCGGAACTCTAAATAACAAAAACAACTACTCTAAATAACAAAACCACCCTTTGTTTTAGGTATATCGAAGCGTAATTTCCCAGGTTTGTTTACGAGGTGATTGCTTTCCGTAGTCTTGTATCTGATTTTTTTACTAAGGGTGTTGTAATATCTTATAAGTTCTATATCTATCTATAAGTTCATCAAACTTTTGTAAAGGCATTCGCATCACCCTCTGAAAATCAGGATATTCCACTCTCAACTTAATGGCGTACAGATGAAGCTCCAAGTTCCTCTCTTTGAAAAAAACATTGTCTCACCCACCATCTCCTCTGTCTCCCACTAACCATTTTCTTACACAACTCGAAAATTGTATTTCTTGTATTTTTTCTTTGAAATACCTCTGGAGGACATTTTAAAATCTTGTTATTCCTTTTTATTGTTAAAACAAAAGTACCAGGTTAACCGAGCCTTGCTCGTTGGTTTTAATTCAGTTCTGATACAGTGTCACGGTAATAGAGCTATTGAATTTCCCCAAACAACCAACTATATACCTCTTCACAGTTAACACACTCATCACAGGAGCTAGTGGAAGCTAGCTTGCTGTTGGCTAGTTGCTAGTCAATCCAAAAATAAATTTTATAAATAAATAACAATTTATTTAATTCATAAGTATATCTATATTTATTATATTTAATTTATAAGTAAGCAATAAGTGATTTTAAAAAGTAACTAAGTACTAAGTAATATTTTGTATTAAAATATTTGAAGAAGGACGAACGGCTACCGAATTTCTACCGAAGAAATGCAGAAAAAGAAGCGTGAGCTAGGCTAAACTCCTCTAACGCTATCAGACACGCGGTGAGCGGCATCGTGGCTCGATCACCTACGCCGCCGCCGTGCCGGCCGCATCGGGGACGGAGAAAGGGTAATGCCACACTAGGCTGTTTTTGTCGCTGAAATTGGGCGGTTTCTGTCGCGCCAAAAATAGAACTCAAGGGATCAAATGGAGGGTGCCACACCGGTCGGGAATTGTCGCCCAGTGAAGTTGCCGCCCGCGACAGTCGCGGTGGAATGGGACTGGGCCTATTTCTTCGGCGGGAATTGTCGCCGGCAACCCTGCCACACTTGGCTGTTTTTCCCGTCAGTCGCGCACCAGCTTCATCGTACTTGATTGTCGAGTGTTTCGTCATGATTCATGTTTTGTTTTATTAATGTTTTGTTCAATACGTTATTAGCGAATTTCCCTATAGGGAATACGCTATTACGGTAGTAGCCATGGTAAGACCTAAGGCCGGGACCATGTTACTTTTTCATTTTGATGACCCCATAAGCCAAAAACACCGTTCGTTCATTTTCATAATATATATGTATAGATATATAGATATATGTGTCCGTGGTAATGATAACTTTTGAACGGAACTTCCGATTTTGATGACATTTGGTATGAAAGTGTAAGACCAGGTCTATTTTTATGAGTTCGCGAACCAGCATTGTCGGGTTATGGGAACGGGGTTTTATGGGGTTTCAAAGGGGTCAAAAATGGGTTTTTGGCATTTTTGGACCTTAATTTTAAAAATTCATCAATTTTAACTGAAACCATTTAAAAGAGCTTGAAAAAAAACAAACAATGTGGTATTTTGAATTCTTATCTTAGCGTAACTGGTTAATGGGAAAATCCAAAAATATTTTTTCCATGTTATTCTTATGGGAAATCAAGAAAATCCTATATCTTGCTTATTTATTGACATAACTTAATCAAATTTGGTATGTACGTTATCTAGATAAGGTTTAACTTATACTTGCTTACAAAACACATATGGCGGCAAACCTAATTCCTCACCCCCATGGGGTTTATGGAGAAAATACAAATTGTCAGAGCTTGATACAATTTTGTGTTTACATTTACCAATTATTGATTAACTAAGACTAACAACACCCAATGGCAGCAAACCTACATACTCGATCTTATGGTGTTTTTATTGCGAAGGTAAATAATCTGAAATTCCATTGGAAATTCGCTGAGTACGCAGGTCTGCTGCGACGGGGGTATTTATAATTAAAAACTTACCTCAATGTTATTGCTAGTTTTTTTCTGCACCAACACAATCATGTAACTGAGTATCTGTCTTTTGTAAATTGTTTCTAATGTTTGACAACAGTAAATCAATAGATGCTATGGACACATGGTAATATTCAAAGAATTTATCCGGATAATCCTTGAGTTTTCGGTGTAACAAAACAAACTTTCCTTCACATGGACGACTCATAATAATTGGATGAACACACCATTTTCGTTGCCGGTTACGTCTTCTGCGACGACGAACAACGTACAATGCTATAATAGTCGGCTTAATTAATTATTAACAAACCACGTAACTCCATAAAATGTGTTTTTGTGATTTTTATGTTTTTGTGTAGTTTTTTGGTGCCTGCACAGTTGATTAAAGTCTCGTAACTCCAAAAAATATTTAAAGACTGAAAAAGGGGAGAAAACAAACCACGTATATTTGTTTGAGGTAAATTTGTTTCTGCAAACCTAGTAACTCCTAAAGCAGCCTCCTTACAAACCAGTAACTCCTTAAACAGCCAAATTATTTGTGTGTTCGACCACTTAACTCCAAAATTGGTTATACCAAACCACGTATCTTACATTCTTAAAACACGTAACTCCTTTACTAATCCATCTCAAAACTCGTAACTCCACTCTACTCAAGAAAATTTTAAAATAAGGGAAAAGTGATATTTAAATAACCTTTCAATAATTATACTTCAATTAAAAAAACAAAAAGTTAAAAAAAAATTCTTCTTGACCAAAAATAAAACGGTTTTTTTGTTTCTCCTGTAAAAAGTGGAAAATGTGAGTTACGAGGTTTGTTAATTAAGACGACGTAATTGCTGCTAAACATTGAAATTTTGACTGACAACTCATTTTGCATGGTGCGTCTCGTATGGTCGTTGCAAGACAACTGCCAAAGCCGACGATTTTTACCGCCAGTGTGGCACCCCGGGTCAAATTTTGCGCTACAATAACCGTCGCGCCACCGCGATTATTGTCGCGTCAGTGTGGCACCCCTCAGCGACTATTCCCGTCGCGATTATTATCGCGCGACAAAAACAGCCTAGTGTGGCATTAGCCAAAGGTTCTTGTATGCGCGTGCGAGCGACGCTGACCCGCCGTGCCGCGCCACCAATGCCGCCATCTTGCCTTGGCAGCGTATCCATGTGGTGGTGGGAGCGGCGGAGGAGAAGAGCGGGCGTGAGGAGAGTGAGGGGTGTAGGGGAGATGAGTAGGAGGGAGGGGGGGGATATCCATTCATCGGAGAACTGGGAATCGGAGCTAAGAGAATATTCTTGTTTAAAATATTAGTTTTCCGAACAACAGCAATAGTCCCAATTCTCCGACGAATTAGCGAGAGAATATCAATTGTCCGAAAGTATTCGGAAAATTGGGACTCAACACGCTATCGGAAAACTGGGATATTTACATCATCGGAGCTAAGGGATTCGGAGCTAAGGGACCCCACGATTATTGACAGTGACCATTTGCATTCTGTTTGTCAAATAGCTTTTAATTAAACCTAACTCTTTTTTTCTTACACCATAAAAATCAAGTTTATCAAAAAGAATAGTGTGGTTGACTACTAAAAAAAAGCCTTTGTTAGGTCAATGAGGGTAGTTCCTACAACTAACTTAGGTAACCCTTCTAAAATTTCATTTACAATACATTCAACAGCCATCTTGGTCGAGTGACTAGGCCTAAAACCAAACTGAGATCTATATAATAAGTCTTTGCAACAAAATATTCATAACTGCTTAAACATACAAGATTCTATTATTTTACTAAGTATCGGTACAATGGTTATTTGCCGATAGTTTTCAGGCAAGTCCCTTTGACCTTTTTTAAAAATGGGAGTGACTTTACAAAGCTTGACTGGGTCTGGAAAATCACCTGAAATTAAGACTATGTTTATAAAATGGGTGAGAGGCAATAATATTAAATCAATTATATGCTTGAGCACATAATTGGAAAGGCCATAAATGTCCTCACTGCGCGAAGGGCTTACTTCCATTATAGCTGCTTTTACAGTTTGTGTCTAATAATTTCCACCTAAAATCATTTGTGACAATATTCAGAGTCCGAGAAAATTTAATCATCATATTACAATGGTTATCACCTTTGAATTGGAACTAATAGGCTTAAGACTAACAGGTACATTGACAAAATGATTATTTAATACATCAGGACTTAAAGGTACAGAACTGGTTTTACTTTTAGAAATAAAACCACCTGCCTCATTTTTGACAATTTGCCATGCTGTTTTACACTTATTTTGAGAGGTTGCAAGAAGAGTGTAGTTTGCCGTTTTTTTAGCTTCAGAAATGGCCTTTTTGTACATTCTTTTAAAGTTCTTAAACCTATTTTCATCATCTGAACTTGAACTACCTAGTTTTCCATTTATCATAAAGCCGCGTCCGCACTGGCCGAACATGTTCGCCAAACAATGTTCTTCCGAACTTTTGTTTGTTCGTTGTTAAGCTTTTAGAATGTAAATCATATGGCCGGTAATTGTTTGTTAGGAATGTTTGTTGATTTTTTGTGTTCGCCGAACAAGTTCGCCACGAATGTTCGGCCAGTGCGGACGCGGCTTATAAAATCATAAATAAGTAGGCCTATGATTTCATGAGTTCTATTTCAGGTGTAAGCCATCTTAATTTTGGTTTGCTTACTTTTTTCTTAACATTTATTATTGGACAATGTGAATTGACAAATAAAATGAAGATAAAATATTGAGAAAATATCACAGGTTTTATTTATATGTAATGCATTGTTTAAGAAGGTCCAGTCCATATTGCAGCTGAGATCGTTATTTAAATTACTTAACCTAACTGGAGAAATGAGACGCTTAGTCCTCAGAAACTCTTTCAGTTGAGTTTTCACTTGTAAGATTAATATTTACAAAAATTCCCGCATGGTCAGAAATAAGATCCTGCTTCAGTAAGGTATATGAACATAAATCTCTATCAAAATTAGGCTAGAGTACATATTCTATGCATATTTTACATACATATTTTCTATCCATGCTCCTTATGATAAATATAGGGAGAGTATGCAGGTGAGGTATGCTGCCATGGGGAACACTAAAAGTAGGTTTTTATCACAAAAAAAATTATTTCGACCATATGAAGCCATGTACTAAGTTTCATCAATATCTGTCCATTGCTAAAGGAGTTTGCCTATTCTCCATATGATTAACATGGAGACCTATGGTAATAGCTTATTACCTATGGAAAATTTGCTAATAAGTAGCGCTTTTATGTGAACATCTTTTAGTATGCATCCATAAATCGAAATATGAAACGGCGAAAGGTCACTGAAAAAACAACCAATGTATACAGAACCGAATATGTAAGGACATCCTTATGGGGAAGTGAGAACGCCGCCCCCGAAACACAGATAGCACCACCAAGACGTAATTTTTATTCAAGGATTATGCTGATTGGTTCGATGGAAACAGATGGCTAGAACAATTTTGCAGACGTTTGTTATTGTTTTAATTTTTTGGAGATAAATATGCTCATTTTGACATTTAAGAGGTAGAAAGAGCACTTCCTGTGACAATAAGGAGAAGTAATCCTAGCATCAGTGCTTTATTTTACTCTGGTTTTCAAGGCAAAACTAAAATTTTTTATCATGGGATGTCCCTACTTATTTGGTTCTGTATACATTGAAACAACTTAGGTATGACACATTAAATAACATGAACACAAAAACATATACTGTGGTTTCTTTTATTAAAACATATTTTCTATGGACATAGGCCTATGGTAAAATAATTTATTATGAAAGGGAGGGATAAGTTGCAAAATTAAAAGGATAATGGAATCTATATTAGTAATACGCTACATGGAATTTTGTAAACAAAAAAAAAAGAGTTTTGTTAACATTAAAATGCGCATCTGAGTACGGTATGCAGATGCAGGGTTGCAAACTGGCCTTAGATTTTTAGTCGAGACACCATTACTCGAAAAGAGCATGAAAAACTAATTTGACTTTATTAAATATGAATTTTAAATTAAAAATCACAAGCCCAGGTGATAGGTTTTTACATTGGAATAGAAATTTACAGAAAACCAGCTGACAGGAGTAACACAAAGACTTATGGCAAAACCAAGAATGATATTTAAGTACTCTATAACTGGAGGTTGCTCTACGATGCATTTTTTTCTTTTTTCTTGAGGAAAAGCGTACTGTTGATTTTCATGCGAATTCGTGCACGCGTTTACCAAGTATAAACTTTATTATGGAAAAAGCCAATCGTAATTTTCAGAAGTTTACAAACGATTTGAAAATGGAGCTAATAATAAGTTTCAGTAAATAAAAGGGCATATATTAAGATAATTTACATTGGTTGTCCTTCTTGCGTTTATTAAACGAAATTTTTTATTCATTTATTTATTTCAATAATTTACATAACAGCTACAGGCATAAACCTAAAATAGCTGTCTTGACTAACATAAAATAACAAAAATAAAAGAATTTAGAGTAAAGAATATACACATAATTAAAGTAAAACAAAACAAAACTAAAAGAAAATTAAAATAAAATACAACTAACTCCACGTTTTTAATGGTGTAAAAATACATTGTAACCACAAATATAAAAAAATAAATAATAACTATCGTGAATTACACAGTGCTTATAAATACTCGTATTAATAATTTTTAATAATGATGTGAAAATAATATATACAGGTCAAGAATCACTACTCCTTAATATTTCTAAACATGAACTTTTAAAAACATTGAAGCTATCGTTAAATATATCTAATTTATATGAATTGGCATTGATAAGCCTTAAAAGTCAATGTAAAAAAAAATTATAATGGCTTACAGTGTTACATCTGGGCAAGGAAAATAAAATAGATGGCCTTAGGTTGTTTCTTGGAACATATAAACTTAAGGTACTTAACAAAAATTGGCAATTAATATTGAAGTTTATTTATTTAAAAACAAAAGGCAATATAAATAAATTTCTTCTAACTGAGAGTTTATCAACAGAAAAAATGGCTCTTAATTCACAAGTAGGAAAATCCCACAGGCAATAAATATTAAATTTCTTAGTAAATAAATATCAAAGAAGTTTATTCTGAATTATTTCAATTTGATGGATTGCTGTAATGTGACTAGGAGCCCAGACCACATAACAGTATTCTAACCTGCTTCTAACTAATGAATAATATAGTTTAATGATCGCTTCACAACTGCTGAATAATTTTGAATTTCTAATAACGAAACCCTGCATTTTGTAAGCTTCATTTGTTATGTAAGTTAAATGATCGTCAAATTTCAGTTCAGTATCAAAACGACACCTAAGTCCTTAATTTTGAAAACTTGTTCTAATTTTTAGCCATTAACTGAATAATTAAGCAACATCCGATTTTTTCTCCTATTAAAAGACATCGAAAAACATTTTTTAACGTTAAGATATAATTTACTCAAAAAACACCAATCACACAATGCATTAATGTCGGTATGCAAAGATTCAACGTCAATCTGATTCTTTATGGGTCGGTATAGTTTGAGGTCATCCGCATATAGCAACGACTTACAACGCGTCAAAACATCTGGGAGATCATTTATAAAGATCGAGAATAATAAAGGCCCCAAGTTCGATCCTTGTGGAACACCTGACGTACTAATGAAACTATTTGAATTTAAGTTTGAAATACTAACTACTTGAGATCGATTCTGTAAGTATGAAGCAATGAATTTAGTAAAATTAATTGAGAATCCAATATTGAATAACTTTTGTAATAAGATGTCATGATTAACCTTGTCAAAAGCTTTAGAAAAATCCGTGTAAATAACGTCTACCCTTCCACCAGCATCAAGTTCCACAGAAATATCATAAGTTAGTTCCATGAGATTTGTTGTTGATGACTTAGAAGGAAGAAAACCATGTTGCTGGGGGTTAATTTTTGATTTGACACATAGATAAATTTGGTCGAAGAGAAGGATCTCAAAGACCTTGGCGAACGAGTTAATCAAAGATATAGGACGGTAGTTCTCGACGTTGTCCCTACAACCGGACTTAAAAATTAGGACCACTTTAGCAACCTTCTATCTATCAGGGTTTGGCAACAACGTCCCGACAACCTTTAACATTGTAAGCAGGATTTTCGTCTGTTCCTGAGGATTTTTTGGATTTTAAGTGATTTATTGCTTTTAAAACATGGTCAACAGAGAAGTAGTCGCTGTCGTGGTTATCCGCCCATTTGACGCCCTGATCTACGGACACTTTGTAGGATGAAGCTGTACTATCGTAAACAGAAGAAAAATAATCCGCAAAAGCTTGAGGAATTGCATTTTTATGCACTGCATTTCCATTATACACCATATTTGCCAATGATCCCAAATTACAACTTTTTGAAAAGCGTTTTGATTTAATGTAGTTCCAGAAAAATTTAATATCAGCATCTATTCCAGACTCCATTAACTGTACTTAACGTTTGTGAGCATCGCCAATTTTTACCTTAAATGTTGCCCTTGCGATTCTAAGCATTTCATTATAGTATCTAGAATATTTTCTCTTTCGTGCAAATCTATTTTTTGCTTTAATACATGAAATTATTTCATTACTAAACCAACAAGGATATTTACTTTTAAATATAACATTATGTTTTGGTAAATTTTTGTCAATACAGTTTAAGAACAACAAATAGAACTTATCCAATGCTTCATTAACATTCTCGAAATTATACAATTCATTCCAAGCACTATCTCTTAAATCACAGTATAAGTTTAGAAAATTGGCTTGTTTAAAACAATAGTAAGATTTAATAACCGAAAGATCATTTAACCTATGCACGTCAGAAGACTCAACCCTACCATGTATAAGCAAAGTTGGGTGGTGGGAATCCACCGGGACAAGGCCTTCACTCAACCCTTCGACAGAGAGATATATATTACTTAACACTAGGTCTAGTGTCGTATTGTTTGTATTTAAAATATTATTGAATGAAGAAAGATTAAACAAACTCAATAATTGGCTGATCAGAGTGTCTACTGGTCACTGAAGTCACCAAAAGTCACCGAAAGTCACTGATTTTAGTTAATAGTCACCAAAATCACCAAAAAGTCACTGATTTTTCTTTAAAATGCAAGAAAAGTCACACATTTTTAATATAAATTGTGAAAATAATGCGATTGTGAGCAAAAGTTCTGCGACTTTTACAATTTTCCCTCAACAATTGCTATCTTAGAGACGGCAAAAGTCACTGATTTTTAACAATTTTCACCCCCAAAAGTCACCAAAAAGTCACAGATTTTTATACCTCTTTGGCAGTAGACACCCTGCTGATAAACTTACATGAACCAGATCCGAGGGAAAAATTATAGCCAAGCCCACAAACTTCAGGTAAATTTTGATTGGAAGTCAGCAAATGATTTAAGATTCGTAGAACAAAAATAATACCATTACCTAATTAGAACTGGATAAAAATGCCTTCAATTAAATTCAAATTTCAAAAGACCATGATTAAAAATTATGTTAGGTAGTTAAAATTATAGTGCATTTTATTATTATCTTGCCCGATTTTTATTATCATTAGGAGCTTAATGGAAGCTGAATGATCCACAACTTTTTGACCAAAATAAATAGAATTTCTAATCTATAATTAAATGCTGCACTTAAATGTAATACCACTTTTAAAACATATTATAATGTCTCAAAATTAACTGATTTTAACGATCAACGTCTCAAAAGAAAGCCAAAACTTCAAGGATTATTTGATGACCAAAACATTCAAAATATCTAAAATATAAATGGAGTTATGAACCACCAATTGCATATAAGTTATAAAAAAATTTCGCCGATTTGAAGTAACCGTTTTTAACTGTGTTTTGATCAAGCTGTCAAATGTATGAACGAAAAGTTTTCAGCAAAACAAAGTCTATGCTTAGATTTAAAATATTTTGATCCAAAGTGGTTTAACAGCATTGACATTAACTCTTCTAGTTTTCAAAGGATAATAGAAATAGTTACCGATTGCGAGGAGGGGAAACTGGAGGAGGAATTTGTATATGTTAATCACCGTGTCATCACCAGTTGTCGAAGCCAGTAAACATAACAAAACCAACCGATGATTTTGAAGGTGAGCTCTTGGAAGAAGAATTTGTTTCCAACTTAAATGATGACGAATAAAGAGAGCCAAACGATTCGCAGTATATTCAGTGTAAAAGTGGTAAAAATGCAATACTGTACTTGCTTCAAGTGTGCATTCGACGTCTTACTTGAGTACGATGTTTTTGTTTTCAAGGCTGTACACGAACCTTTTTTTTAAGTCTTTAAGTATATCTCTTGACATTAACAGCTACCCAAGTGTCATGTGAACGGCCCTTTGCAAAATTAAAATATATCAAAACAAGGCTCCGACTCCGTTCACGACTCACTGATGAACTACCTGGGCTTTGCCCCATTGATCCGTCAAGTTCCAATGTTAATCTTATTTGGAGGAGATTTTTAGATCTACACGTGTAATTAAGCAGATGTACCAGCAAATATTTTATATTAACTGAACAACTCAGCTGTTTACTATAACTTTTAAAATCGGCAATGCACTATAAAAAAGAAAAACACCAATATTCATGCCATGGAAAAATTACGAATCCACAGTGTATTTCTTCTTCGTGGCCAAATCTATAAGATTTAGTATACAATCAGGACTGAGGACTAAAATGATTTTGTATGTTGAATAGATTACAATTAAAAGATGCTTAACCTTGATACAGTTAGTATAATAGTTATTGTCTTTACTCAGTGAATGACGTTTAGTTTTTATTTTACTGTTTTACATTTTGGCTATATTTAGTAAATCGTTTCACTAAAGTGTTTGTTTATTTCCGACTGAATAATGCCAACTACAAACATTGAATAAACTCTGCGTGAGGAATATTTTGTTTTATTCATTGTCTACTTCTTTCTTTACGTAGGTAGTATGGAAACAACCAATGCCCGTTAACCCATACAGACGGGGAGCTAGGCCCTATTCATGTAAATGACAGTGTGCTAAAACAAACAATATATAAATCAATGTTTTTCATTGAACAAACAGACAAATCGTACTACAATCATAGCACGAGGGACGTCGATGGAACGGGGGGTAGGAGGCATGGGGGACATGTACATTGGGGGCATGTTGGGGCATGGGTATATATAAAGGGCATGGGGTATATGGAAGAATGGGGGAGGCATTAAGGACAGGGGGCAAGGGGTGTGTAGTTGGCTTTGCAAGGGGGCTTGAAGAGGAACGGCGGTCATGGGGGTACAGTAGTATGTGGGAAACGGGGGCCAAGGGGATATGGGAGAAGGGGGGCCGCTGGAGCATGGGAGGGTACAAGGGGCAAGATGCGCTTTGGTGGTATAGGGGTAGTTGGGCTTGGGGGCATGGAGGCACAGGGAAGAACAACGGGCATGGGGCACTGGAGAGTGGGGGACAGAGGAGACACGGAGCATAGGGGTACGGGTGTTGGGACGTGGGGGGCAAGGGGTATGGGAGGGTACCAGTGGCACGAAGGGCTTTGGTGGCACAGGGGTAGGTGGACATGGGGGAGGCTTGGGAGCGAAAGGGGACATGGGGGAGGCTTGGGAGCGAAAGGAGACTTGGGGGGGCATGGGAGACATAGGGGCACTGGTAAGAACGGTGGACATGGTGGTACTGGGGCATGGGGGAAACGGGGACCAAGGGGAGGCATGGGGGCGCGGGGGATAGGAGGGTACAATGGTCAAGAGAACCTTTGGTAGCGTGGGGACACAGGGAAGAACGGTTTTAAACACAGGGAGGATGGGGGACAGAGTGGAACCACGGGCATGGGGGTACGAGAGCATGTAGGGAACAGGAGCTTGGTGGTGAGTGGGCGGGGGGCATGGGAGGGTACCAGGGGCATAAGGGGCTTTGGTGGCACATGGGTAGTTAGACAGGGGGCACGGGGGAGACATGGAAAAGGCTTGCTGGACATAGGGGTTCAACGGCGGACATGGAGGCACAGGAGCATAGTGGCGGGAGGGGCACGAGGTGGTACTGGTGGTGCGGGGCATGGGAGGCACGCGGATCCCTGGCGCATATGGGGGCACTAAGCACGGGTCATGCGGGGGAACAAGGCACATGGGTGAGGCATGGGGAACACGAGGACCTGGGGAGGGGGCACAGGGACATGTATTAACAGGGGTTCAGAATACAGTGGTGTACAGTATTAATAGGCTAATAACCATTTTGTCATGTTGTATTTAAGTATTTATTCATTTGAGTTACGAACTCATCACTTACATGGTTAAGGTTAAAACCATTTTTATTGCGTCTGGCAGTTTAGTAGTGTAATGAATTTTCATTTTTCCACAAATTAGACTACTTTACGTAATACAAGGAAATATTATTGTTTCATTGCTGATTTGTTCTATCAACAAGCACCAATAAGTTCTATCAAGATTAAAGTAATATTTTATAAGAAAATTCAAGAGTGTAAATTCACAGTATAGCTTGAGAAGAATTACATTAACTGTGCAATAAGGTGATGAATTGAAACTTACTTTTGGAGATCGCAAAACCATTTAAATTTTTAGGGGCCTTTGCCCCTACAAGCCCCTAGTATTTATATATATACATACTTCCTCTTTTATAGATATAGATTTATGAGCATGTGATTTTATTTGGTTTACAGTTTTATGTGGTCAAAAGTAATATTACTAATTTGGAAATTCGCTGAGTATGCAGGTCTGCTGCAACGGGGGGTATTTATTATTATATGCTATTGTTATATGCTATTGTTGTTTATTGTTATATGGTATTGGTATGGTTTACTAGGGATTAAATTATTTTATCCTTAACATTTTTAAAAGCTCTAAAGGGCTATGGAGAGCATTAAAATAGCATTTAGGCCTAAAATAATATTTTTAACATGTATTAGCAAAGAATTTTTAATTTTCAACCACTATTTCGGACTCAGGAATAGTATAGGTTTATTCATAAAACCCTGTTCCTTAGTTTGGGTGCTTTATTTGGCAACCCTACAAAAGCTTCAAAATGTGCATTTTTACGCAGTGACGGATAAAAAAGTGACGTTTAATCAAGGTTTTAATGTATGAAAACTAAATATAATATAAACATATAGGCATAATACGAAGGAACAGCCAATGACCTCTAAATATATTGTAAATAAATTCCCTATATTTTTTTAAACGTACATGTACCTAATATTTTGCACAGTCGTACAGTAATGCTGAATCTTTCACAATTTTTGTGAATTTACAATTAATTATGTCTCATTAAGGATAAACATTTTCAAAACTATAATAGGCTTGTGGATTTTAGTTGTTTCAAGCTTGAGGAGTCCCCAAGGTCCAGAGAGGCATGTCCTTGCATCAAGGTCTTTTCTGGCGTATCCTCGCACATATCATTAAAATTGATTTGCTTGATTGACTAGTTTTTGCATTACTTGTACTTAACTGGTGATAATGGATAACATGTATTATATCTGGTAGTGTTGCTTTCTTGAGAAGCTAATGATGTAAAAAAATAATAATTATGTTTGGTAATATGTGAAACGGTTAACATCAATCTATTTTCCCTCCATGTAAGTCTTATGGCTTTAAAAGTTAAATGTAGAGTTTGTTTTATTTGATTAGAAACCACACTGGGTGTACCATTGCTCATTGGTTTTGATTCACTTTTGTTAAATATAGTTTTAAACAGTGTACTGTATTAAGTTTACACAATTAATTTTTAAAGCCAACTGTACCTTTTTAAAGTGGCAACCCATAAGACCAATTTTACCAAATGCATTTTCAAACTCTTTTTTTATACTAATAACCATACTAAATTCTTGGGGTTAAGGCTGTTTCTAAGCTTATTTTTGGACGAAAAAAAACTTTTAAATCCAAATTTCAAACAAAAACTACCCACTATATTTTGGGATACAATTTAAATACATTGCTACATACACTTTTGTATATAGCATTATTATTTTGTTATTTTTTATTTTTATTAACCTCAAGAACTGTTACAAGACCTGATAAAGCTATTAAATTTCCACCAACAACCAACTATAACTCTTCACAGTTAACAGCTGTTTCAAAAAGACTGCTTAGCATTAATGTTCCTTAATTTTTGTATACCTTCGTTTTTATTTCGTTACCAAAATAGTAGCCCATAAGACTTATGTTAAAAATTACAATTTGCACATTTTAAAATTGGCAATGCACTATAAAAAATTAAACCCCCAATAGTCATGGAAAAATTACGGATCCATAGTAGATTTCTTTTCCGTACAACCATTGATGTCGTTATGATTTTGTGTCCTGAATATGCCGCAGTTAAAAGTTACTTAGCCGTGGCATAGTTGATAGGAATAGTTAATAAATTGTCTTTAGTCTGTGCACCGTACATGTTTTTTACAGCAGCAGTTTGAGATATCTTCAACCGATATTTTATTATAATTAATTGTAACGTGCACTACACAGTTATATTTATTTATTAGTGGCTGATAATGAGGAACGACCGGTGTACAATAACTCTATAATATTGATAACTCTATAACTCTATGGTACAATATTCTTTATTGATTTGTCCACTTATCAAATACCTGATGTACTTATATGTAACTGACTTGTTAAAGTGACAATGGCTGACGTTAGAAGCGGCGCGGCGCGGACGCGGTGAAGTGGGAGGAAATGGGTCAAGTTGATTGAGTCAAAAACAAGCGGTCGTCCTCTTGGTCGGTTTACCCTAAACCCCAAAACCAAACCGGTACCGAGCCACGTTGTATCTAGCTGTCTCAGTGTCTGTTGATGTGTCTACGGTAGACAGCGGCGGCGGCTACGGCCTGCGCTCGCTCTCCTCACTTTCACGCGGGAACGTGACTTTACGTAACACTTTAAATCCTATTTTACTCGTACCTCGGTACGTGGACACAAACAAGCTCTCGGTTGAATCTCGTCCGCAAAAACTAGTTGAAGTACATAACATTCTTCTGGCGTGTGATATGCGCTATTGAAGAGTAGTATTCGGATATGTATATTAAGAATATGAGGGTAATTTGAAGAATCAGCATCCTTTTTGGTTGTTGATAGATTGATGAACCATACGTACAGTATAATTTATCATTATACATCGTGTCTTAATGTTTTATATGGAATACTCTATAACTTATGTTTCTAGAATATTCATACGGGTTTATATACAGTTTTCATACAGTGCGATATTTGGAAATTGCGGCCATAGTAGCCTATTTTTTACTGCCATTAAAAGGTTGGGAAGTCCGCCTTATAAATCATTCAATAAATTTTCTTGTTTCCGAGATCCAGGACAACGATTTTTTGCTTTGGTTTGGGGGTTGTCACTGCCGCGTTTACACTGGGGTTGCAAAGACCGATTTTTGTGTGTAAATGAAAACTGCTCTGACTTTGCAACAATACAAGTTGCAGACAGATTTGGGGTTTCTGTAACTAAATTTTTGGTTGCCGCTGTGGGTGAAAAACAGCCGGCATAACAAAATGTTGCAGACAAAAAACTGCAGACTAAATGTCTGCCACTCCAGTATAAACGCGGCTATAGAATCATAACATCCAGCGAATCTTACTCCGAGGATCTAGCAACCGTAACCACTTGACCACTATAACAAGTCATGCAATCGCCTTGGCGCGGGCCACCATTGCCCGGTTTGTCCTCTGTCGTCCGCCGTTTCCGGTGTATGACGCGTTGTTTCCGGCAGTAAAATGATATTGCTGCCGAATGCTGCACTGCGTGTGGAATATAAAGACGGGATTGTCGTTGTATTGTAGTTGGTTTCGTCTTCGTGTCAGCTGTACATAGAGCCATGACGTCCCTCGAAAACCCGCCAGGACGTCGGGCTTGTTGGACAAAAATCAGCACCGTTAGCACTGATGGAAATAATTGTTTTTCCGTGTTTCTACGCGTTTTGCCTCTTGAGTCGCCGTACCACATGAATGTAGGCCTAAATGTGTAAATAGTTTAAACAGTGTTTATAAAATTTGTTTGGTATTACTTGAATACTTGATGTGACTGTGTGAATGATCTGTGACCAACTTGAGTTGGATTGATTGCGTCATTATTTACATAAACATTTACAACTAAATTCATTCACAAAAAAACATACATTTATTTATGTACTTTTGACGTCATTTGGTGGACATGACAAGGTAAAATTTTCAAAGTTCAGGCAGGAAAGGGGCTCATTCATCCAACACCTCACTCCACTCAGGGAATACAAGGGCCTACTCAGCAGGCACTGGCGCATCACCCGATCAAAGTTCCTCACTTCAAGCGCACGCACAATGAGCAGACGGCCACTTGTTATATTTGTTGTATTTCAAATGTTTATTCTATAGTTATTTGTTCTACCGTACCCTATTTTTAATAAAAAAAGGCCACCACGCATAGGCGTACCTTAAAATAATTAGACTCTAAAATAGTTCTAAATAAAAAAACACTAACCAACTTGCCTTGTGTAGTTATTCTAAATTCTAGAAAAACTATAACACTGTTTACTTAAAAATAAATGTACCGTAATGAAAAATAGCCTGAAGAAAAACAATGCACCTATTTAGACCAGGCGGACGTTCATCCTTTTTCAGATATGAAATGAGGAAAGCCTGAATCTGTGTCTCTCTGGACATTTGTCGATTAGGCCTACTTTAAAACACGGTCGTCTAAGCACGCGAGGTTGACTAGCGAAAGCTCCATTTCGGAAGCTGGTAAAATGCAGTAGTACAACTTTGTACGATACAGGCTACTCAAATGCAAATAAACATTCATAGGAAACTAACTACGGTCTATATTCGCGTTTCCTTGACCATGCAACGGAAAGGCTTGGGAAGTGATAGTGGCCACACAGTGGGCGTCTCTCCGATTCTCGAAGTGTGCATGTAATGATGGTGTGTGCGTGTGTATGCCTGCACAGTCACAGTACAGCACCTGCCTGCATGGTGTCGCAAGCTGCGGCGCGGCGCGGCGGCGACCCCCGCGGCCGGTAAGCTAATTACGCGGTCG
Organism: Neoaliturus tenellus; assembly: GCA_030545055.2. Lineage (NCBI taxonomy): Eukaryota > Metazoa > Arthropoda > Insecta > Hemiptera > Cicadellidae > Neoaliturus > Neoaliturus tenellus. The sequence continues at coordinate 125,862,704 of CM061532.1, forward strand.
TTAAGCCTCGTTTATGGATGATTGCCGTGACGTCGCCCGCGGTTAATGATCCCTCTATACGCGTATCATCACCGCGTTATGCCAATTCATTGGTGTGTAATCATAGTTTATAGAAAATTTAACTTAGAGCTTTTAAATATGTGAAATATGTTTTGTTTGCACACCGGCTATATTTTGATAAATATGTTATACAGTACTTCTCTAATAGACTTTATTATATACCCCGTTAAAAATCAATGTGGAGTTGAAAGGTGGAATTTTATTTCCTACCACAAGGAAAGTTCCCTCAATAACTTCCTGATTTGCCATATTTTCTTCACTGTCAGGTGGTATTTTAATTTCACTCTTGAAATTCAGTGTAGAAAATAGCGCCGATGATAATTTTACTTCCCCTAGTTGCCGTTGCAAGCACTATTTAACATCTCAAACGTCAAAATAAAATATTTGTTTACAAACAAAAATAAATAAATACCCTGGACCAGTCATCAGGTGCAGTTTACTTTAACATAGGCCAGAGGACAGTTAACGGAAGACTAAAACCACGTCTTCCTCAAGACATCATAATCCTAAAATTGAACATTGTTTGTGTGTCACACTACTTATTCTCTGTTAAGAGTAATTTTAAAAATATCTAGATTTTTCTCACAGACTTTAAATTTTTAACGGGCCACACATTATCGAACATGCTCCACCCGGTGTCGGACTCGACGGCTCAACCAACATGTTCGACAGTCTGTTGGATGCTCGGTCGGGTGGTGTGTCAGGACTAGCAGTGTGGTTTAAGGGGGCCGTTCGGCAAAACGAAATGGGCTCGTCGAAATGTCGGTAATTTTGTAGAAAGATTGCCTGAGTTACCGACGCCCGAGCCAAGATATCGGAAGGCACAAAAAATGGAAAATCAGGAGCGGCCGTTGCGTCCCTGGTCTCCCCTTCCCCAAACCGACACCGAAAGATTTCTAATGAATGACACTGACCACACGCCAGCACAACAGAGCGGCCGGCACAGACCCGGTTTTCGGGGTTGTAAAAATTATCTCGCTTCACTGGCACGGTCTGTCCCGCACCGGGGGAGGCTCGACAGCCGTGCTGCGGGTATGAGAAGTTCAACACGCGACTCTGAGTGACGGATTGCACGGTTATGTTTATTTTTGGATCAGTCAGAGTTTCCATAACATCCATAATATACTGTCGCTAAACAAAAAATTACACTACCATAATCACTTTATTTAGTATAGGGCATTGTCTTTTTAATGTTTTAAATAATTTCAAAACAAACTTTTATGGTTTTAATTTTAGATATCATTTTAAAACAAACTGTCATAGTTTAAATTTCAGAAGTCCAAATTGTCTGTAACCTAAAAATTATTATTTCAATTTACGATTTTTTTAAATAACGTACATTTAAATATTTTAATTAATTATAAAGTAGTATTCAAATTATAAATAAAATAATTCTTACAAGGATTTAACGTAACAAGGCAAATTTTAAAATATTTATAATTTATTTACATACAAAATAAAAAAGCAAATTAATTGTATAGCCTACAAAATTAACACATAGTCAAATACAAAAGTAACATATACAAAATGAGACTAATTTACAAAAATGATTTCAATTTTCAATTCGCTAATAAAATAGCAATTTAATGACGTAAAACAATAAATACAAATTTTAAAAAAACTTCCCTGCATAATTATAATACAGAAACGTAAATAGAAACAAATTGTAACTTCTTGATTAGCATTGTACGCGATGGTGCTGTTATTCAGTACTTGATTAAATTAAATTCAAGATTTGATGAGAACAGGATTTGATTGAAATCAACTAAAATAAGCTTCCCTACAAAGTTGTTCAGACAGATAGACTACGCAAATAAAAAAAAACTATACAATACGAAAATAATAAAATACATAAATACAGTGAGGTAAATTCACATAGGCTATACATTTCCAATTTGGAAGATGAATTTGATCTCTGATAGGGAAATTTCTTGAGCAAAATTGTGAGCGTTCTACAAATCGTAGGAAGATAAGAGGAGTCTCAAATTAAAGGTCTCGGTACAAACGACCTTTTGGTACAAAAGGCCTTGCACGAGGGAAAATTATCGTGATGTCCGTAATGTTACCAGGAAATGAGGAATAACGTTAAACGTCCTCCATAAGAATAGCATGGGGAATCGAAATCCTCTGCTTTGTGTACATTAGAACATATGTTTTGGTTTATTTTAAAAAGAAAGCCGGGTGGAATACAATGAGTGAAGATGATCTTATCTATACTTATTTAATACGCTAAGGGTATTTTTGTCTTGAGAACTCCTCCTACAATTTTTAACCGATTTTCAAGTTTTTGGTGTCGTTGGATATTACTTGGTCTGTAGTTGTTTCCGCCAAAAATGAGAATCGGACTGAAAATAAAAGCGCTATCCAACATTGAAATCTTAAAATTTCCCATTTAAATAACATTGGGGACTGAATAAAGCATTTGAAACATCTGTTAATAATCAGCTGCAAATACGTGTAGTTATTGGCGATTAAAGATATTCACATTATTGGATTGGTCGGATGTCATTGATTTAGAGCTAAAGTAACATTTGTACTGTTTTTAAATAAATTGCTCGATTTCGAGCAACACGTATACTAGTATTATACTAATCACCTAAGGTGGCAATACTTTAATCCTAGATTAAAGGCCTAGCAATACTTTATAGGCCTAGATGCAAATAAATGGAAAAATAGAATTTGATCTTGAAACGGGTACAATGAGCGATGAGTTATGGTTCAAGAAAAGGGTTTTTTTGTTTGCATTAAAGTATGTGTTTAGTTTGATAAAAAAAAAAGAATAAACTAAACCCATAGAATAAAAATTAAATTATTATTAATTCAAACGTATAGTGTGGCAGCCAACAAAGTGTTGGTGTTCTGAAAAATTGCACTATAGACAGTTTTTTTAAGCTGATCCTTCTAGGGAGAGATGGTGGTAGGGGTTTGTTTATCCTTGCTATTTTCCCATTGGCTGAAGCGCTTTGGTTTTTTTGTTGTTTTTGTTTTATTTCACTGTTGCATACCAGCTGGTTAATTTTACATCACAACATATTGTGTATCAGTTTTACAATATTATTGGTAGCAGTTGTTTTTTATCAGTTTATTTTAGAACTGTTACTTTTTAACAAGGAATAGGTTTGGCTTAAAATATATAACAGCTGACTAGGAGTTACTGAAAGACATTATAACTTATTTAAAACGTTATTTGAGGAAATCTGATACTCGAACATGTTTGTCACGAGTTTAAATGTTTTGTTTATAGTTTAAATCCCTCCCCCATGCACCCCAATATTCTCGTGAAGGATCAGGTTTAAAAAAACGGACTATATACTATTTTGTGTTTTACTAATTGTAGAATGATAGGATCGATAGAGTTTCAATTAAAGACGTTTGCTCCAAAGACTAGGGAAAACAAAAAAAATGCCCAAAATCTTCCAAATAAATGAGAAAGAACAGGGAAATTGCTCCATAAAATTTACATGGATTAAAACAATTTTACTTTTTTACGAAAATAAGTTACGTGTATCTATTAGGAGAGCCGAATTTTGTATAGTGAATGAAAACACTGTACTTTAAGGAGAGTGTTCAAATTTAATTTTGAGACTTTAAAAATTAAAACAGGAGGGAAAATACTATTTAAGCTCATAGACATACAAGGTAATCAAACAGTTGAATATGGTGTATGATGAACACTATTGAAAGTGTATTTATCCTGAAATGGGTGCTGAGCATCCGTCACGATTTTTAATCATTGTCCCTTTTCTAAAATTGGGAAATACTCTATAAAATTTATAGGGATTAAAAAAATTTACTTTGTTTTCACGCAAATAAGTTGCATGTAGGCTATTTATTAGGAGAGCCGAAAATTGTACAGTGAGTGAAGACAGTCTACTATAACGGAGTGTGTTATCATTTTGTGACCCTAAAAAATAAAACAGGAGGTAAAATACTATTTCAACTAATGGAAAAACCAAATACAGAAATCAAATGGTTAAAAAAAGAATTGTGTATGATGCACACTATTGAAAGTATGCTACTGTATTTATTCTGAAATGGGTGCTGAGCATCCGCACGGTTTTTAATAATTCCCCCTTTTCTACATTATGTTAATTTTTGTCTTAGCTCAAGGATTATTATTTATTAAAAAGTCCATTTTTAGAATCGATATAGGTTTTAACCATAGACAAAATTAAGCATTCATTCGCGGTATCATGACTCTCGAGATTGTAAAGAGTACTTTGGAAGCGGATGACTGCCTTTGGTCATTGTGCTATTATTTAATGATCCTGAATAATGAAACGGCTGCTATTTGTCAGTAACAAAGACACCTCATCTGATCCATCACAACCATCACACTCACCCTTCAGTCATACTCACCTTAAAATACGCAACACAGAGTGCGTCGGCGTTTCAAATAAGTATCAAATTCTTTGCAAACAGTATTGCTAAAATATTATCGATAAAAACAAATCTTCTGACAGCTTTCTTTGTAAAGCATTTTCTTGGTAATCCACTAAGATCTAAATTATTATAGTTAGGGGCTTTTGCCCCTATAAGCCACTAGTATATCATAGTTCTATAACATAGGCCTATTACCATATTTATGCGATCAAAAATATTACAGTGTAATGGATCAAATATTATAATAATAACCTATGAACTGCTACAGAACGCATTTTCATATTGATTTTACAAACAAAATTAAAATACCAGTTGTAATCATTAAACTCTATAATAATAAAAACAACCAAACAGTTTTTTTTTTCAATTTATTACAATAATGGAAAAAATTCTAATAGAGGGTATTTTACAAACACTTATGTCATTATTTTACTAACGGTTATAATAATATTTTGTTTCTATCATAGTTAATATAATAGATGTGATAATAGAAATATGTTGCATATAGTACTATGATACTGTAATACGGGACTTAATCAAATGGGGAAATTGCGAACTTTGATGGCTTTCAAGGCCCTTCCTTTCGTATTGCTATTTACCAACAACAACTTCACGCTGAGCTATGCATCGGCCGCACGTATGAGAAGTGAGAACGACTGGCCGGAGCGGCGGTGTGCTGTGCGTGGCCGGCCGCCAGCCACAATGGCTAGGAGATCGAAGACAGATCGATGGCATGGACGGTTGGGTTTGTTTATAACTTGAAAACTACTTTTGCTTGAAGATATTTGTAAGATGGATAGTATAAAGGAAACAGAAAAATTAAACAGGACTGGTAGTAGTTTCCTTCACGTAGTTCGTTGCCGCGCCGCTAGGTTCACCCGAAACAGTGGCCTTTTTCCCGCGCGAGGGCAAAACATGCAATCGTATTTCCCGTCTTCGGTTAGTGTTTACCGACCAAAATATTTTATTTTACGATTTATTTGAAGTTAAAGAGTGGTTCTAGTGGAAGGCTACCTGCTTTTTCAATAATTTGTGATATTATTACGTGAAAATGTATGTCAAAGTTAGTGAATTTCAGTTTCAAATAAAAGTTATTATAAAATTTTTTTTAGAAAAAAACAGGTATACTTCCACTAGAACCACTCTTTGACTACCATATAAAACAAACAGCTTAAGTCTAGGATGAACAGTTCCAACCGAAGGCTGGAAATACGATTGCATGTTTTCGGGTAGATTTTCGGTGCCGAACGGCCCCCTTAACCCAATTCGTCCGGTCCAATGTAGGGCCCGATGTTCCTGGGTCAAGCATGTTTGATAGTGTGTTGACCCTTATTATGACTCCATTGGTGCTAACCCGTTAATGTTATGATTCTTTTGTTATTTGCTTTATTTATGCAAACTTCTGTGTATAATTATCAAATTGTTTAATTTATCCAGCCAGACTAAAACTTTATGAAAAAATAAAAAGATAAACATTGGCATAAGGAAATTGGCATAAAATGACTGGGAAGACAGTAAACACAGCTGCAATAATTTGTAGTGATTGTGATTGGTTGGATTCTTTTCAGTGGGAGGAACGGGAAAAATTTTGGGGGAATTGAAATCTGCGTTTTGACCGCACATTAATTTGAACGTGGTATAGTAATAGTATGCAGTTGACATTTCAGCAAAACTTAATGTAGATCAATTGCTTTTATTCAGCTTGTGTTTTTTTTCTGATTTACTATGAACAGCTCGTTTTATTTTGATATTTAATTAAAATTGTTCCCCATGTTAATCTTATAGACACTAAACGAAATTGGACTTCCTGTGCCCTTCAGGATAAAAATATGAAAAATCTAAAACCTTATTGCAGAAATACAAACTGAGACACCTCAAACTAATTTAATGTGATATGTCCTACAAATGTAAATGTATTTCGAACATTTGTATTTATCAGCAAATATCAGTTAAACCCTACCTAGTGAATGTACATACCAAATTTTATCAAGTTATTCCAATAAATAAGTGAGATAGAGGGTTTTGTTAATTCCACACAAGAATAACATGGAAAACCTATTTTTGGATTTTCTCCGTAACCTGTTATGCTAAGATAAAAATTCAAAATACCAAATTGTTTTTTTATTAAGCTCTTTTAAATGGTTTCAGCTAAAATTGATGAATTTTAAAAATTAAGGTCCAAAAATGCCAAAAACCCATTTTTGACTGCATAAAACCTTGTTCCCATAACCCGACAATGCTAGTTCGCGAACTCATGAAAATAGACCTGGTCTTACACTTTCATACCAAATTTCATCAAAATCGGAGGTTCCCTTCAAAAGTTATCAGTACCACGGACACACAGACATATATATATGGTGTGGTATATATATGTATATATATATATATATATATATATATATATATATACATATATATATATATATATATATATATATATATATATATATATACATATATATGAAAATGAACAAATGGTATTTTTGGCCTCTGGGGACCTCAAAATGAAAAAGTAACATGGTCCCGGGCTTAGGTCTTACCATGGCTACTACCGTAATAGCGTATTCCCTATAGGGAAACTCGCTAAAAAGGTGCCAAATAATTAAATGTTGTGATTTATTGTGTTGTTACTCTTGCTTTGTGATAAGGCCTATGTAAGTAAATTCTTATTACATGGAATTGTACCCTCTTAAATCCAAGCCAATTTTTTTGTTTTAGTTGGTTCCGCCTTTGATGAGAACAACCTTGAAGAAGCGAAGAAAAAAGTATCAGAAACTCTAAATCAGCTCCCAGACAATGTGAAAGATGTAATTCCTAAGGGAGTGGACATTGAAAATGTCCCTTCCATAGAGGAAGGCGAGGAGTTACTTAAGGAACGATGTTTGCGCTATGGGACAAACGAGTCTTTTGAGCATTTTATGGTAAGTTACAAATTTACCACAACTTTTATCAACACTAATCATTGTTTTTATTTTCAACCAAAATCTTCCTGAACACTAGTTTGGGCCCAATGTGGATTTTTAATTAATTTTACCATCATAGGTTATTTAAAAAATATTAGAGCTTAATATTTAAAAGTGATTCCCCCTGATATAATTGAGATTGATGAAGATCAACACTTGCAAACATCATAAAACATTTGTTGAGTTTTTTAGTTTAAGTATTACGTGGTGAGTGATTTTCAGACAGTACTCTAGACAGAACAGATGTGCTGCAGAAACTTTCTATGAGAACGCAACAGTAGTGGAGTGTGATTTTAATTTCAGAAGTTCAACAGAAAGCTCAGTACATATTGTGGCTAGTAGAGTTAGCCGATTGTAACTGTTAACACACTTTCTCAGTGGCCGTGTAGTAATCACTCTAATGCATAAATCATTTGACACTGAGTTGAAAGGTTGCATAATACTCAATCCTGGTGGTTGAAGCAATGGTCTTTCAAATATCCTAAAATACATTCTTTCAAAACATTCACAGTTTGTAAATTTCATAAAAACAGTGACGATAATCTAAATAGCCTATTGTATTATGTTTGAATTTTAACTTAATAAAGCAATTTATGAAAGAAATATACCTTATTCATGTTCATGCGTATGTACCTTTGTTGAGAGTTTTATTTTTTAATTCTAACTAAGAATTAGTTCAGAGGTGGCAAAATTTTGCTGAGAACCACAATTGTTTTTTTGCTGTTTTTGAGGTTGATTACTTGTTAAACTATTACTGATCAGATAATTTTTGTTTATTCATACATATCAAGTTCTGACAAGGAATTGAGGGCAAGAGGCCAGCTCCCCTCCTCTTAAACTTTCCTCTTCACCACACTTTCATCATAATGCCGGTACTCATTATTTGTATGGTTTCTAATTAAGTATTAATTAAGCAAATTCTGTGTATATAAGGTCGCTATTTCAATGAAGGTATTAAAGCTAATAAGTACCGATTCTGGCGTTGTAAAAATAACCAGTTTGTATGAGTTGTAAACACCTGCACCTTCAACAAATCTTAGTAAATGGAAAACTATTTTACTAAAATAAATTTAACCCTTCCTGGGCTACATTAAATCACCAGCTAAGACGTAAATTTTCCAAGCAAAAGTTCAAAACATAATGTTGTAAGTTTTTGTTATTAATTTGTTCCAAATAATTCATACATTGTAAAAAACTGTTTTCACTGCTGATATAATTTTTTTGCACATCTTATGAAGAAAAGAAAATTTTAGAAGATGGATATATCCGTCTTTGGCCTGCAAGAAAACGTGGGTGAACGTATATATCCGTCCACTGCCGAGAAAGACAATCAAGAAATATGAAAACTGCTGATAATTTTGAGAATTTTTGCACGCGGACGGATATATCCGTCTACCTATGTCCTATTGTTGTTTTTATTACTACCTATCATAATATTAACTGGCTGGGTAGCTGAGTGGTTTTAGTGCTCGCCTTTGAATCCAAAGGTTTCCGGTTCGATCCTGAGAAAAGTTCGTAGCTTTTTAAAGGATCGATTCCGGACCCAGTTGCCATTTGTCATTGGGCTATTAATTAATGATGCTTTCTAACAACTGGTCGAATTAGATAGTAACAAGACTGGGGTTTGGACCGTTCCCCTTCAAAACGTTAAAAAATGCCACTGGTGTTGATAGACACAAAATAAAATAAAATATAACATTAAAAACAGTTTCTCTTAAAAAAAGTAAAAAACAAAAGCTAAAAATGCAAGAATTACAATATAGATTGTGCAACTAATTCATCGCTTTCTTTACCAGAACCATTTTTCATCTCATATTGATTTTCACTGCCAAAAATAAAATCCCCTTCAGATACACTTCTTATTTAGCATTTTTATAACACCTTCAGCAAAATTTGGGTCATTAGGAATATAATCATTTTGAAATAAAACTCATTGTACATCATTATAAAAACGTAAACAAACACTCTCTGTAAGGTCCCAGTGCAAACTGACAGTTTCGTGCTACACATTTGTGTAGGCGTGAAACAGCTGAAAAAGTCACGGGACATAATCTTGCACACCGTAAAAACGAAATTACCCGTCAAAAAGTCAATAGGGCCAATAATATTTATAATTGTAATGTATACAACATATGTTTTTCGTACTTTTGGACGGATATACCCGTCTTTATCCCGGAAAAGAAAACAGTTAAGACAGATATATCCGTTTTCAGCCCAAACCAAAAATGATGTTCGACGGATATATCCGTCAATAGCCCGGGAAGGGTTAAAGTAGTTAACTACTAAGGACATAATGATATGATAAGTTGATGAATGTGATAAGGTAATTTATATAACTTTGTAAATATTATTTAACAGCAATCAATGTAATTTTTGTAAAAGTTTTGTTGAGAATACCAGTTTTTATTTCTAGACATATATTTGCTCGGTAAACGCAAACAGGCATATTCTTTATAGTAAATCAGTTACAGACAGTGCGCTATAAGATATTGGCGCTATAATGTGAAAAGGTTTATTTCTTGTCAAGACTAGCTCGTTCGATTCGCTTATTCACCTTTCAGACTGTTTTAATGTAAGCCTGACTGTTTCAATCGAGGTGCTGCACTCTGGTGTATATTTAATAAATCACATGTTGAATCTGTAACACGTGAATTCTAATGATCTAGTTAACAGCTGTTTCCATAATTCTTACTAATGATTTTATGACTTTTATTTATCTTAACATTCATAATCAGCAGTATGAAGTACGATTTAAAAAATGATAAATTATTTTTATTTTATTTTAGAGAAGTAACATTTGTAATAATTTGGTAACTGGCTGTCATACAAAACCACATGGTCAAGCCTTGAATTTAATTTACCACATGTAATGATTAGGTTAACTCCCCTCTTTTGCTTATCACTGTGATAATAAACCCATGGGAATGAGAAGTCAAATACATGAGGGTTTGATTACAATTAGAGTTGTTTTCTTATCTTAAAAGTTCCCCGACTTTTTATGAAACATGGTAGTAACCGTTTTTTGGGATAAAAGTATGATTGGAACAGATAGTTCTAAACTTAGGAGAAAATAATTTCCGATATGTTCTGTGCTCAAAACTTCAATTTGACTGAAATTTTAGGCTTCTGGAGACCTTTAAACAAAATAAGTTTTAGGTTTGCAGTGGAAATTCCTGTAATGGCATACTATATTTCCTATTGGGTATAGACACTATAAAACATAAATTGTATATTGCATAAAACAATATGACTATAAATGCCCAAAGTAATTATCTAGAATATTAATTTTTTGTGCTATAGTTTTAATGCTGCATTTAAAAGCAACCAAAATTGTATAGCACAAAAATTAATATTCTAGATAATTAATTACTTCATATTGTTTTATACATTTTAGGTGAACTATCTTTAACAATGAACTTTTTTTGTTTGTTGTATAATCAATCATAGGTTTCTATTGTATTATCAAAATTTTGTGGTTCAATCAAAACAAACTGTCAATGTACAGTTGTTTATATGTTTTAATAATAAACAAATATTACGTTTTTGACAGAACACAAATGAGTATGCCACAAATAAAAGAAGTTCAGCATCAAAGATACCTAATCTTAACGGCTTCTATCTAAAAAAATCAACTGTATTCAAAAATATGTTTTATTAATTTTGAAATGCAGTATCAAGTTTAATTTTTTTTTTAACTTAATAACATTCTGTATCTATTTTACATAGTATTTTACTGAGTAAGCTGTGAAGTTTACATGAGAGTTGCTGAATCAGCCGACTGAGCAGTCTGGAAGAACCCTGAGTCATTCAGCTAATGAATCAATACCTTCTCTACTATCTGCTTCATACAAAGAAGGCCCCAGGTCAAAGATGACCAGTTAGAAGATAGTCATCTTGTGTGTTTTCAATGGGAGTTCTTCTCTGTTTATTTATTTTCCATGAATAATAATGATTTATTTGCCATTTTACATAAAATGCATTGACAAAATCATTGTTACAGTCAGATACAGATAGGTCAAATAATATACAACTTAAAAATAATTGTAGTTAAAACATAAGAGGAAGTTACAATTCTGTATTTACATCATAGAGAATAAATAAATAAAAAAAAAAAAAAAAAAAAAAAAAAAAAAAAAATGTCTAAGGTCTAAAAACTCTGAGAGGGCATAAAAAGGATTTTTCAAAAGCCAATTGTAAAATTTTTTGACAAATATGTTTATAGGATTGACAAATATCCTGTTTTAATTTATTATAGATTTTTTGAGATATGATGATATGGCTGTTAAGAGTTTTAGTTAACCTACAATGCTCTATTGCTATTTTGCTTTTGTTTCTGGTATTATATTGATGGAAATCACTATTTAGGTTTAAAGATTGAAGGTTTTTTAGAGCAAATGAGACCAGATCGAGAATGTACAGGTTTATTACTGTTTGTAATTCTGATTTGATAAAAAGTTTCTTACAATGCTGCAAGGGATCATCCCTTGCCATTACTCTGACTGCCCTCTTTTGGAGAATAAGAATATCTGTAATTTTCCTTCAATTACCCCAAATAAGAAGACCATATTTAATTATCGATTGAAAAAAAGCAAAATAAACAGATCTAATGTAGTTTTCAGGCACACAATGAAAAATACGTTTGATTAAGAAAATTACTCTACTCAACCTTTTTGACAAAAATTCAATGTGTGAATTCCATGTCAGTTCGTTGTCGAGAAAAATTCCAAGAAATTAAACAGTAGTGCAAAAATTTGTTGATGGGTCAGCTCCTGGATTTTGTCTCAAGCTGAAAAAAATATTTTGTGTTTTGCCTTCATTTAATAAAAACCCATTTGCTCTAAACCAATTAGAAGCTTCTTTAGCAAGATCTAGTAACTGTTGAAAATCAGAATGAGAATTTAAAAAAGTGTTATCGTGTGCATAAAAGAATGATTTTGCTTTAACGGATCTCGGAAGATCATTTATTTGAATTATAAACAGAAGAGGGCCTAAGACTGATCCCTGGGGCATTGGATTCAAAACAAAAAAGTACCAAATGTTCAAAATCATATTGTAATCTATATATAAATATATATACATATTTAATATGCGACACATTTTTTTGTACAAAGAACTCTTCCTACAGTTTACAACCATTTGGAATGATTTGAATGTCATTGGATAGAGTTCTGCGAGCAGGCCCGGATTAACACTTTTTGACACCCTAGGATAAAGGTCACAATCACGCCCTCAAAAAAAAAAAAAAAAAAAAAAAAAAACATGCCCATAATTCTAATTACTTTGACTGTTGTATAAAACCACAGAACTATTTAACAAAGGTGATAAGCATTTCCTTCACTTTAATCCATGGATTTGATCCTTTTGAATCATTTAAAGTACTATTCATCTGAAGTTTCTGTTTGAGAATTTTTGGGCGTCACTCACCTTCATGAATTGTGGAGACGGTAGTCCTTATCAAAATTTGTTATATCAAACAATTATATTAAACAAACCGTCTCCACAATTCATGAAGGTGAGTGACGCCCGAAAATTCTCAAACAGAAACTTCAGATGATAATCACCTCACCCAAGAAAATATGTCTTTCAAGAATAAAGTACTATTTTACCACCATATTAATTTTATATGTGAAACTAAATACTATACAATTGTAATAAATAGAAATAAATTTAAATCTAGGGCAAAGGAACAAGGTCAAGGCAAAGGTCAAGACAAAGGAGCCGTCAATTAGGGGAATGTTTACCAATAGTCGGGGGCGCCCTTTGCCGCTGATCACAGGCGCTATTTACTATTTTCACAGGGGTGCTCTTTGCAGTCGATCAGGGGCACTCTTTACCGGCGGTCGGAGGGTATGTTTACCACCAGTCAGAGGCGTAATTTAACTCTGATCAAGGGTGCTATTTAAAGTCGATTAGAGGGCGATGTTTAGCGCCAGTTGGGGGTGATGCTCTTGACCACTAATCACGGATACACTTTATGTCATTTCAGGGGCGCTCGTCCCCGCCGCGAAGGAGCCCCTCGGGTCCCGGCACCTTAGGGGGACACCTAGTTCTCGTAAAAAGATCTTTCTTCTTTCTCTTTGGCTGAATATTCTATTTACTTTTGTTATTTAAGAATTTAATAAAAAGAATTGTGAAAAAACATAATTAAATTATATTTGTGGTTCAATAATTTTTTACTGAAACGTAGTATAAAAAGGCCCATTTGACGCCCCATCCTGGCTGACGCCCTAGGTTGGCCTAGTGGATAATCCGGGCCTGTCTGCGAGTAGTTTTTTCTTAAGTAAATTGGTTAAATGCCCAGTGCAAAAATACTTATTTCTTGTTCTAGACGAGCTCGTTCGCTTCTCACTCTCCTTTTAGACTGCTCAATTTAGGCCTTTGGGTGCTGCACTCTGGTGTATATTTGTTAAAACACAGGTTGAATCTGTAACATATGAATTCTAATTATTTAGTGATCAACTGTTCTTACAGTTCTTACTTATGTTTTTAAATAATTCAAACACAATTCTACAAATAGTTGTTTTATTCTTTTACATAATTTTTATTTATCTAAACATTCACAATCAGCAGAATGAGGTACGACTTAAAAAATTATAAATTATTTTTATCATACAGTAGTATTATTTGTAATTTAGTAACTGGCTGTCATGCAAAACCACACGTTTATACTAGGCCACGTGGTCTGCACTTTGACAGTTAAGACAGCTTCTTTCATTATTTCTTTGTTTTAATTTTAACTCCATAAGACCAAGGTTAAAAATTTTTAAAGTTCAATTAAAGATTATAAAGAAACGAGGTTTTTCCTGGCATAGAGACATGTATTTTTTTAAAATTTTATTCCAGAAGAAAGTTATTTACAAAGTTTGAAGAAAATCGTTCGAGCTGTTTTTGAGATTCTTGTGCAAACATACAGACATACAAATATACCTTACTTGTATTAGAGTATCGGATATCTACCCAAACAGAAGGGTCCTAGAAGCCCTTAAAGTTCTAAATTTCTCCATTTCATTAACATTGTTGAATGGAAATGTTAAGTTGGTTCAACATTAATGGATTAACATTTGATTCAAGTTAATATCTGTAACGAGTAAACACAGTATTTACACCAATTAGAAAATCTGTCTATACATACCAAAGAAACAGTAAAAATCACCCAAACTAAATTGCTCGATATCAAGCAAAAAGTACACTGGTTAATTATAGATAGGCTATTTCTTTAAACTTCGTATGATAAGATTTATAATTTTGTTTGTGGAATAATCATTTCAAGAAAAAAGTATTGCACCGTAAGTTTTCTGTTAACCCTCCGAGCGTTAATCGACGATTTTTCGGCCCAGCTTTTCGACCTTTGAGTGTTTTAGTCGATTTTTCGACGGTTTGATAACGTAACGTAACTTTATAGTAAATGACAGAAACGGACCCATGAACGCTATTGCTGTTACCGGGAGATAAGCTATAAAAAACACCCATTTCAAATGGCAGATGTGATTGGTTATTTGTAATATGCAATGAAACGTCTGGGAAAAAACTGTTACCATCTGCTAAGTTTGTAAACAATGAAATACATATTTTACCAATTGTTTTCAGGTTAGGAATGATTAAAAATGTTACTAATACTGCTAATTTACAATAATTAATTGGAATAAATTAATATGTTTTATCGAGTTTTTAACCATAAATAGGTTCAAGGTTCTTATAGGATTAGGGTAAGTTCCGTAGGATATATTTGGTTTTATTCAACATACATTTTTTTTCAAATGCTTCTATCCTATTAATTATACAGTAGAACCTCGATAGTTCGACTCTCGATAGTTCGACACTCCTGATAGTTCGACATGGTCCATGACAACTTAACATGTTAATAATGACCGATAGTGTCCATGTTGGAGACTGACAAAGGTGAAAATGTAAACAAATTGGCGAAAGATTTGAATGTTGTTTATGTTCAAGTTCAATTAGGTTATGGTTTCACTAAAATTTAGTGTTTCCTAAATTCAGATTATGATTTTTATACTCCCAGTGTTAAAATTTCCCATATACTCCCTAGAGTTCGACATTTCGATAGTTCAACACTCTCTAAGTCCACAAAGTGTCGAACTTTCGAGGTTCTACTGTATATTTTCTTGAACTGCATAAAATTCTAAACAAAATGTATATCTTGGAATTTTGATTATGTGTATCCAAAAAATTTTTTGGGGTTGAGCAAAGTTTCATAATTTTTTGTATCTTTTAAATTTTTAACCTATGGCCTAATTTTTGTAACAATAAGTAAGGGTGATAATATTTCTAATTTTAGCTAGTCCATCGTATCTACATATAATATAAAATATTCATATAATATATATTATATATAATATATATAATATATACATTTATTGTGCTAGGTCATAAAAAATATTTTTTACCAATTTTTATTTGAAAGTATGCAATCTTTAAAAAATGCGTAACGCTCCAGGGGTGCCATATTGAACGCTTGGAGGGTTAAAAATAGTGTAAAACTGTACTCCTGTCAATATAGACAGGCAGTGTTAATACTGTTATCTGTGAGCCTGGTCACCTGATTGATTCCGAGTAGTTTGTGACAGGTCAATAATTCTGGAACCAGTGGCAATTTATCATTTGGTTATTAATTAATGATTAGTGTACCTGTTGCTCATAACTGAGCTATTCAGTTAAAACAGAAATTTTCATCATTATAACAACTCTTGGTAAACATTATTTTTGTGTGTACAATTTTTCGTATCTACCAGGGTGAGCTTGGTCTTTTGTATTGTTAGCCCAGTCAATGAATGCACAAAAATGGCAAATGTTGAAACAAGGGGAGACAAGCAAGTCTTCACGGGACTTGATAGTACCTGTTTGGATGCACATTTTCTCTAAAGTCCCCTAAAACCCCCCTGGTGTGTTTTTCCACATCCCCTCTCAAATTCTGATATTTTAGGGTTTTAATTAAGTTATTGAATCTAAGTAAATAAGTGGATTTAAATAAATTATATATATTTTTATTTCTCATAAAATTGTATAAAATAAATGTCCTGTACATATTTGCAATAAACCTAATAGATTTTGCACAATATAAGGAAATATAATAAAGTTTCTCTTAAAAAATGAAAACTTTAATTTTTGCGTTCTAGTTTTTTTTTTTTTTTTTTTTTTTTGTGCGCCTAAATAATATCCAATGATATTTGCGGTCACTCGATAGGGTTGCTATTTGAACAAAATAATTTACCCCTAACCCCCCCAGTATGGTAGAAGGTTGAAAATTGTTTTTTGATGCCAAAAAGTCCGCAGTCTTTGTTAATGATTAATGCCACAAATCTATCTATTTTGGTTTTTAAAATACCGATTGGTTTACATATTTAACCTACACACTGTATAAAATACAAATAAATATGAATTGTGATCCCCTAACTAAGATGGTTTGCAGGTAGCCAAAGAGGAAGTGAATTTCTGTGTACGTGGGCTGGTAAACTACACTGAGGTCCAGCATGAGATTGATAAGGCAAAGCCAACAGGAGATTTGGATACAGTTTTTAGGAAATATTGCAGGTGAGAAGAATCCTTATATGTACAGAAAATATTTCATTTGTTAACAATCAGATATCAAAGTACGGTAAACATTTTAAAGTGTTTTCATGTGAAATCAGCGGTTCACAGGTTCTCCATTATAAATACCATGCACTCTCATTCATAGGAACTAGTGTGGTAGACGGCCAGTATTCCTTAAAGGCAGCCATGTCCACAAAGATCTCAGTAAATGTATTCCCCCCGCAGCTGCATCACCTCCAGCCATAAAGTACTCAGCCAAGTTTACAGCTGCTGCGGTGGTTCGGTTGAGTAAGCTATTGCTAGATATGTCATAAATTCTTCCAAAATTTATTGACATAGGAAATAACACGCTTATTAAGCACTCCCCAAAACAACTGTCACTACCATGTCGCAGAAGGATGCTCCCGTCACGAGTTACCTTAACCATTTCATAACTGTTAAGACGACTAAAATTAGGTTTCATGACTCTAAAATTACTTATTGTAAATTTAGCAATATAATGCCAAACCTAACAGCCGCAGTGCACCGTAAACTAGTGGCATCCTTCTAACAGACAAGTATTGTTTCTGTAACTAAAACGATCATGTCCATGACAAATCATTGTAATATTTTGGTATAATTATTGATTAGCTAGAACAAATTAAGTTCACTGACTTTGCACACAAATCAAGCAAGTTGTAACATGGCGTTTGACCTTTGTGTACATTATCTGTTTATTGATCTGTCCCACGTTTTGCTACCCAAACCTTCTTAAACTAATTTCTTCAGTAATACAACCATAGAGATTTAAAGAAAAAAATCCAACAACATATATTTAAGAATATGGCAAGGCTCAGGTGACTGAGGTCGTTCTTCGGTAAAATGCTTAGAATGATCCGTTATTTAATACTCTTTGCAGCAGTGTTTGTTTCATGTCTATATCTTTTTACTGAGTTATGATTTTTTTCTGAATGCTGTCAGCTGTTTCGAAGCAGCCTGGCTTCAGCTGGAGGAAACAGTCTTGTGCAGACAGTCTTGTTACAGGTCATTGCTAAACGTTGTATTGGTTTTCTTTTTGTGAAAATTGCTGGTTAAACGAGTTATCTCTTATTTAAATGTTTAAATGCCATCAATAAAGTCTTTGATGGACCATTGTATCTCTACAAGTTTATTTTAAGTTTTTGTTGCTAGACCTATATTTGACTTTATGTAAAATAAATTTAGTTTGCATAGTTATTTAATTTTACTTTATTTCTATCCACTTTGATGAGTTTAAATGTATAAAATCTAAGTTTTTAATTTTGAAAAAATGGTTTGATGGAAAACCTACCTAAGACACTGCTTCATATTTTGTTCAATAACTTTTGATGGAAAGGACATATTAACAAACAAAGATTATATTCTTTATCGAAAAGAATGTACTTGCGTAGTATAAGAATCCCAAGAGCAATGGAATTTGGTAAAAGCCTAAAAAAAACATAAGTTTAATATTCAAAGTTGATTACCTCAAAACATTTTTTGGACTGAGGTTGTTTTTTCCATCAAACTCCTCATGGCATCTTATTGAATATTCCCCTCAGGAAATATGGTAGACAAGTAAAACCAAGGCCGGGTTTTTATTTTAGGTCCCTAGAAGCCACAAACCATTTAATAACTTAATATATCATGTATTTGCACATTGTAGTCCCCCTCATGAATTTAACAAGTTTAAATTCAGATGCCTATAACTCAGCTTTTTGTTATTAAAATCAATCTGAGAGATAAACTTTTAATTTTGTGTACAGTTTACTATTATAGATTGAAATAAATATTCTTGCACTAGTTTGGCAACTATTTTTGTGATTTTCCCTCTTAATATTTTCTATTAATTGATTATTTCATAAAAAAAAATAATAAATAAATAAAAATGCACCATGTTATAAAGACGATGGAGCTGAAATTTATAGCTCGAATAAAAGTAAGGTGTCTTGTGTATTTGAATGCTTGTTATAACAGCACAACTTTTATTTTGTTTTACTGCTACTTGTACCATCCTGTTGGCAGAAAATCACCGCTGTTGCGTGGTTGCGTTACCAACTTCACAGAGGCAGTGGAGCCATGTCTGAGCCCTGATGAACGCACCATGAAGTACACGGTTACCAACATAACGGATGCGCTCATCAGCTTTATCTGTTTTAAGGAGGGTGACCGTATTGCCTGTAAGTATACACGATTGTTGACTGAATGTAATTTAGACAATGTAATTTATATAAATGAGAGAACTGATTAGATGAGCTGTGTTTTTTAGGTTTAAACTTTGAAACATTTAAAACATTCAAAAATATAAAATAAAATTTGTGTTATTTAAAAAATATTTTACCATTAATAAATAATTTTAGATACTTGAGATCGCTTACTGGTCGATATTCAACAAAAAATTCAGTTTATCTTGAGCCTATTAGTTTTCAAATGTTTTATAAATGAAACATCTGTTCTTCTTGATTTGCTAGGATTTGTTATTAACAGTTGTCTGATGGTTCAATAAATTATACTTTCCCCATAAGATTGACATTTTAACTTTGAAAGCAATAATCAAATCCATTTATCTGAACATTTTCGGTTTAAAAAACCTGTTCCAGCACAAAAGTGTCTTAGACTCGCCCTTTTAATATTTTTAACATCATAAATTATTAGTTTTGTCATAAATTTTTTTTTTCTATAAAATTTAGAATATGCCAGAGATTACTGAAAATGTATGGAAAAGTAAAACTAACTAGGTGGTAATCAATATTTTTTGATGAAATATTAATTAAAACGAGGTGTGAAAATGTTTCCATGGTTGGACAGTTCTGTTTAAGGTAAAATGTTCTGAGATAAAAAAATGTAAAATTTTTCCCATGCTATTTTTATAAAAAAAAAAAACACTGCTAAATTGCAACCTCCATTTCGGATTAGGGATTCGGAACACTCCTAAACCTTTCGGATTAGGGGCAAATAAAAATGTTAAGTTGTCTTAAAATTTCGTGTAGAATCTAAAAATGTCATAAAAAGGTCAGGGTTTGTGTTTATAATTAATTAGTGACTTTCGGTCTGGGTAGCTTACTTCTGGTACACCTTGTGTATTGAAATTAGTGTCAATCAGTAGAGCATAAACAATTTACCTATAATGGCACAATTTGTTTTGAGAAAATTAAATTAATTATTTAAATTTTAAAAGGTGGTCTGGAACACCTGGTATGATTTTTAAAAATTTTATAAAAAAAAGAAGAATTAATTAGTTTTTTATTGTTAGGATTGTTATGGGTAATTATTAACCTAGTTTTTAGATTTTATTATTTGACAAACTTGAAATATATGTAGTATTTAAAACCTTTTCCTTTGCTGGATTCAATAATCCAACAGTAAATTTATTTCTTTTTGATGATTTTGTACTAGATGTTGATCTCCGGTTGAACAAAGTTCAAAAAGAATGCAAACATTAGCAAGTGAGTCACAGCTTCATTGTTTCTGCTTATCTTTCTGTGTTACAGCCATGATGAGTGTGTTTTATGATAATGTCCATGATTGGTAGCAGTTATTGATATGGCAATTAAATTATGATAAAAAGAAGTCATTTGTGGTCTGAAGTTATTGCAAAAACTGTAGTGACAGAGTAGCCTACTGAATTAAACAATATTAAAATAAAATTTCAAAAAAATTCTTTTACTTTCCAAAACTCTTCTTTTATGAGACTATAACAATGGTATTTCAATTTCTAAAATGAGAGCGCGTTGGCATTTAAATTAGGCCTACATTACCAATCAGTTTCCAAAAAGTATTTCTCTTTAAATCTACAAAATATGCGGTGTTAAAGCGTTTATGTTTCAACCTAAACCTAGTCAGTAGTACGATTGTATGAGGCATGTTTTTAAAACAAGTACCGTTTTTATGCATAAGCCAAATGAGCAAACTTTTCATAGAACTTTTTTTTACTACACGAGGTGGAAAGAAAAAAGGACCTCTTGTCACCAATTTTTTATTTTGAGTTACATCAATGTTTGTCAAAATTTGAACTGTTCAAGTAATGTATGATTTGGAGTTAAAATGTTAATAATAAATCCTACACTGGAAAAATATGCCCTTATTCGGGGTTTCACATTATACCATTCATTTAGTCAGTATCATATTAGGGCACTTATTAACCATGAAGGGGGTAGGTTTTTGGAGGTTATGTTTAACTGGGATCTTTAAAAATTGTATGATCAAAAGTGGGGTATTTATGGGCACCATGCAAAATACGATTCTATGTTGAATGGTTTCTGAGTTTTGATTCCCAAAATACAGTCAAGTTTTTTGTTTGCAAGTTTACGGTGAAAGCTTCTCTGACCGGCACCGTGAAACCCACTAGCCTCTTGTGCTCAGGACATTTTATAGCTTGCTGCGGTGGTTAGGTTGTATTGCTCATTATGTACAAAATTATTTTAAAGTTTATTCACAGCTAAAACAACACGTAGTCCTAGGTCAGTTTATTTGCGAATCAGCCATGTCTACAGAGCGCAGAAGACCCCATTAAGCAGTGTTGGGGAAGCTACTTTTTAAAAGTAGCTAGCTACAGCTACAGCTACTTTTTGTAAAAAGTAGCTTAGCCACAGCTACAGCTACATTTTCAAAAAAGTAGCTAGCTACAGCTACAATTAAAAAGTAGCTCGCTACAATTTAAGCTACTTTTGCCGAAACTGGTCAAGTTTTTCTCTTGTGATGTATAACCACCCCACTAAAAGTACAATTAATTATTTTTTAAATATAGGCTTATACCTTTTTTTGGTATTATTTTGTGACTCTATGGAGCCTAGATAGTGTAAACAATAGTGGTATGAAAATATAAGTTATTGAATAAAAATACTTACATCAAAGAAGTAGTCAACAATATTTATTAAGTTATCCTCACACGTTTATAACATTTTTCTTAGACCGACCACGGGTAGACGGCTGGCTTATGCACAGAATAAGAAGGACTAGCTTCTCCAGTTTAATCGCCAATCTCGATTTTAGGCCTAATAATTACCGTGATGTCGATTGATAGATTAGATACTACAGAAAGAGAATATAAGTATGAAGCACTCTGTAAAGTATTATGTACAAAGTTACAGAGTTCGGGAAGTAAACCTTCACATCAAAATCAATCAACGTGGTTGAGGTTATGTTGTTGAGTGGTTATGCCCAGTAGTCTTATAACAATTGGCTATTTCTTCAAAGTCGTTGACTAGTCGCGTTGTTTCTCATTATTTTAAGCATTCCATTCCTTTCTTGAGGATTCCTGACCTGTGCGATCCTGGCGGTGCGCAAGCATAATGCAGCAGTCTAGTTTCAATTTTATAATACAGCGTCGTATACGTAGAAGGAATACTACTAGCGCATCTAGTGGTCAGCAAACAAAACAAGAGAACAAGACTGGTGGCTTTCATGTTTTGGTTATGGTACTCAATTGGAGTGTCTGGTGGTGGCAATGCATTGAAAAAATCTTCAATTCCAACAAGCGAAAAACTTAACAGCTGACTAACCATACAAAGGTTT
The DNA here is from genome assembly GCA_030545055.2 of Neoaliturus tenellus. Classification (NCBI taxonomy): domain Eukaryota; kingdom Metazoa; phylum Arthropoda; class Insecta; order Hemiptera; family Cicadellidae; genus Neoaliturus; species Neoaliturus tenellus. The sequence goes on from CM061532.1 coordinate 125,885,170, forward strand.
CTCCCGTGTTCATTTGGAAGCCATGAATGATGTAATGTAAACACAATTATTATGTTTTATTGAAACCAAAGTAGCGAGAAAAGTAGCTAAAAAATCCGCTACAACTACTCTAAAAATGTAGCCGCTACAGCAACAAGCTACTCATTTTCAAAAGTAGCGGAGCTACACTAACGCTACTAAAATAAACAGTATCAGTTAACTGACACATACTTTCTCCCAACAATATAAAAAAGGTGTTAAAATCTTCAAACATTAATGTCTTGATGACTCAGGCGGATAGCTACCGGCTGAGCAGCGCTCGTTTGACCCTACGCGCGTCTGTGACTTTTAACAACGTACTGCGTTTACCGCTAAACGAAAAATTGAATTTTCTTCGCAACCACTTGACGTAGAGCAGTAATTTAAAATACTAGATTATTTAGTTTTTTGAGCTTGATTTAATGGTGATAAGTACAATTTATTTCAAGACAACAGCTATTTTAAAAATCCAAAAAATTGATTTTAGAAACACTTTTTACTCTATAACTTTTGAACGCGAATTTTCTCGGAGATGCGGGTGGTGTTATTTTATTCGCCATTTTAAGCTTAATAAACCATAAAATTTTAATCAAAATCGTTAGAGCCGTTTTTGAGAAATTTAGATTTTTGACGATTTTTGAGGGTTTTAGGGGTAAAATACCCTTAAAAATCAAAAATTCAAAAAAATGAAAAAAACACCTGGAATTATCGTGGATTTGGACCTATGTACCAAATTTCATTAAAATCGGACCATTAAGGCATTCTCTAGCTCTGTTTACATCCTGACACACACACATACACACACACACACACACACACACACACACACACACACACACACACACACACACAGACAGACATCACTCCGAAAACCACTTTTTTGGACTCAGGGGGAACCAAAATGGTTAAATCCACCAACAACTCAAATTCGAAAATTTTGACAAAAACAATACTTTCTCCATATACTATGGTATAGAGGGAGAAAGTAAAAGTAGCATCGCTACAGTAGCGCGCTACTCCCCAACACTGCCATTAAGAGACTCTTGGAAAATACCTCTTATCATTACTCTGTTATTTGTTTGATTTTTAAAAATATTTCTGAACTTTTGAGCAATAAAATAACAAACCGAACAGCCCCAGTGGTCTGTAACCTAGTAACCTTGGTTATTTCCAAAATTTAATTCCGTTGATCCACCATTGATCATATGTCGGAATTGCAGTGTTCATCGCAGAAGGTGGCCCAGAGTGCCTCAAGAGCAAAGCTGAGGATATTCAACAGTGCATCAACACAACCTTCTCCAAGTACATTCCCAAAGAAGTTCCAGACAAGCATGAAGAACTTCCACTGTTCACTTTGGGGGAAAAAGAGTGCATGTATGTTTATTACTGTTTAAATTAAAGTTCTCATTAATTGTGGTTATGGTTAGATAAAATAAAATCATTCATTGCTGCCTTCAGATAAAGCATTCTGTACGGTAATTAAGTTTTCAATTTGAAAGAGGATTTGGTTTTTTTGGCTTCAGGTTAAAGGCCTGTAGACCTAGTGTTAAGTTAGATTATAATCATAGTCTAACATCAAGAATGCCAGGTATAACAGGAAACATGTCAACTGTTTTATATAATAATTCAGATTTCTATCACAGTTGTTGGTTGATCTTTTAGTAAAACTCACCATCTATACAGCAATTCCTTTTGTTCTACATATGTGAACAATCGTTTCGCCCCTATGTCCCCAGGGGCATTAGCGCATACTGCCACGAGGTTAAAACATAGCAAACGTAAAGTTCTACTCAAAAATAATATTAAAATGACATTTAACATGTAAGACATTTGACAAAACACAAAAGTTGACATTTATGACTACACATCCTGCGCATATTAAACTAAAGCGGGGAATTTGAGGTTAGGGGCCAGTTATTATGCGCAGGATTTGTAGTCATAAATGTAATCTTTTGTGTTTTGTTAAATGTGAATGGCATCTAAAGATGGACGGGACCCAAAATTTTGGAAAAATTTTCGGGAGCAAATTTGTCCCGATCATCGGGCGGGATTTTTTTTACTCGGTAATTTATCGGATCAGGAACTGCCGAACAATAGTTGTTTACATCTGGTGGCCGGCGATCTCGCTCACAAGCACAAAAACACGGGGCGGCGATCTCGCTAACGAGCAAAAAAACACGGCCGGCCGCCGAGACGATTTATTGTTCAGCTTATATATTGTTCAAAGGCAGTAATTTATTCAAGAGGGGTGTTTTTGGCTCCTAGTACCAAATGCTACCAAATGCTGAACCAATTGTCGTAGAAAACTATGGGATGGCTCGTTTAATTCGTCTAATTCTTACAAATTAAACACAACGTCAACCAAAGTTGTGGACTTTCCAATCAAAGGGAAAGTGGCAAAGTATTGTTGAATGAATCAATCTTTAATTGAATTACTGTTTTATAATGTTAAAAGCATCTTATTATAATTTAATATAACTTTTAAATGAAAAACTTCAAATCCCATTAAATATATATTTTTTTATTATTAACCATTACAAATACATTTATTAGATTTTGAGGTTCACAATTTTTAACTTTAATTAGTTTTAGTTGATTTTTTTCTTTTTCATCATACACCCCTTTTTTATATAGCCGAAAATAGCTAAATGAATACATAAAAATAAAAATAATTAGGTCTAATCTATACTTATTTAATAGGCTACATGAATTTTTGTATGTACAAGGAACTATTTCTACAGTTTTCAACCGATTTCAATGATTTTGGTGTCATTAGAGAGAGCTCGGATTGGAGTTGTTTCTAAAGTAAATTGGTAAATATCTATCCAAATGGAAGGGCCTTGCATGCCCTTAAAGTTCTATATTTACCCATAAGAATGACATTAAGAAAATTAGAAAGTTTTCAAGTTTAACAGCTGTAACGTGTAAACACAACACATTAATCAAGATCATTTGTCTATTCATACGAAAGAATCTATACTTATTTAATACGCTAAGGGTTTTTTTGTCTTGAGAACTCCTCCTACAATTTTCAACAGATTTTCAAGTTTTTGGTGTCGTTGGATAGGGCTTAGTCTGTAGTTGTTTCCGCCAAAAACTGATGAGAATCGGACTAAAAATAAAGGCGCTATCCACCATTGAAGTCTCAAAATTTCCCATTTAAATAACATTGGGATTGAATAAAGCATTTTAAACATCTGTTAATAATCAGCTGTAAATACGTGTTGTTTTGGTGATTAAAGACATTCACAATAGTGGATTGGCCGGATGTCGTTGATTTTGAGCTAAAAGTAACATTTGTATTGTATTAAAGTAAATTGCTCGATTTCGAGCAACACGTATACTAGTTTATGTTAAATCATGGAGGATACACTGATTAATGAACTGCCTGTAAAAAGTATCCAAACTAAACTGCTCGGTTTCGAGCAGCAAGTACACTAGTAGTGTATATTTTCAAAGTTCAATTTTTGTGATAATCTCTAAGTAAGAACCTGTCTCAGTTAAATCAATAAGTATAAAAAATGAAAAATAAATATTTCTTGAGGTTATAAATGGTGTTGGTTTGTTGAACCACTTCATTCCTTAGTTAATACTTATTATATGTATAAGTACACTGACTCAGGCGCTCTGCACCACAGAACTTATTTTCTTATTCTTAAAACCTGGTGGCTGGCTAAATTAGCCATATGATATTTATATATATTTATTATAATTTCAATTTGTTGTTTTTTGTTCTTTTTCAACTGAGCAGGCCTTAGGTCTATTTATGTAATACATTTTTCTTTGCTTTAAAAATTTTCCATTTGTTTTAATCTATATTTTGATTTACATAATTTTTCTTTTCATTCTTTGTACGAAACCTTTAATATTTCATTCAACAAAAGTTTTATAAAATTTTAATGGACTGTTTTATATGTATATTGTTTAGTGATTTTATTTTAATTTTTTTGGTTACAAGAAAATTATACTTTATCCTTATCTCATTGTATAATGCAAATATAAAAATTAGATATTTTAAATCTTTTCAACAATAGGAGGTTTCTTGTAACTTATACAAAAACAAGTAGAACAATTTGGAAACAGAACCAGTTGATATTTAACATTAATTAGTCTTTATACGACACTCAGATAAAAGTCAAAACGAATATTTCCCGATAGCGTCGAGAAGAGCAATCCCGTCCCGATCCCGTCCTGAAATTGGATGGGAAATAAAAAATTCCCGTCCCGTCCCATCCCGAACTAAAAATCCATTCCTGTCCATCCCTAATTTTGGCATCACTTTTCATGTCTGGTCACCTTGTGTCGCTCGCATTCCTTCCACCCTCTCCCTCTAGTACCTTAATCGTTGTGTCATAAATATACCTTAGATTTGAATGAAATTTTGTCTTTAAGAACATTTTGTTTATCTGATCTGACTGCTCTATATATTTCAAACTCTTCTTTTCATCACACTCACCTTTCAGTCATATTCAACTTAAAATAAGCATCACAGACTGTGTCATATCTATATCTCAGCAAAACTCTGATGCAAAGGATCTTCTGTTTTAATAACTTTTAAGAGATCTAGGGTAGGGATGGACGGGAGTGGATTTTTAGTTCGGGATGGGACGGGAATTTTTATTTCTGAGCAGTCGGGATGGGATTGCTCTTCTCGATGCTATCAGGAAATATTCATTTTGACTTTTATCTGAATGTCGTATAAAGACAAATTAATGTTAAATATCAACTGTTTCTGTTTCCAAATTGTTCCATTTGTTTTTGTATAAGTTACAATGAACCTCCTTTTGTTGAAAATATTTAAAAGATCTAATTTTTAAATTTGCAGTATACAATGAGGTAAGGATAAAATATAAATTTTCGTGTAACCAAAAAAATTTAAATCAAATCACTAAACAATATACATATAAAAAAATCCATTAAAAATTTTATGAAAGTTTTGTTGAATGAAATATTAAACGTTTTCTTTAAAGAATGAAAAGATAAATTACGTACATAAAAATATAGATTAAAACAATTGGCAAATTTTAAAGAAAACAAAACTGTATAACATAAATAGGCCTAAGGCCTGCTCAGTTGAAAAAAAGATTTTATAATAAATATTCACACTAAGGAATGAAGTGATTCAACAAACCAAAGCCATTTATAACCCCAAGAAATGTTTATTTTTTCATTTTTTATAATTATTGATTTAATTGAGACAGGTTCTTACTTAGAGATTATCAATAATAATTGAACTTTAAAAATATATACTATTTGACCTAATTATTTTTATTTTTATTTCTATGTATTCATTTAGCTATTTTTTGCTATTTAAAAAAAAATGAAAAAATCAATAAAAACAATGAAAGTTTAAAGTTATGAACCTCAAAATCTAATAAATGTATTTGTAATGTTTAATTAAAAAAAAAAAAAAAAAAAAAAAAAAAAAAAAAAAAATTAGTGGGATTTGAAGTTTTTTTTAATTATATTAAATTTTATTAAGACTAGGAACAAAGCCCGTTGTGGTTAAATACAACGGTCTCTAGAAAAATGGTACCTAAAATGGTACCTATAGGCTATTTCCGGTGAAATAAAAAAAATTGTAGTATTTGTTTTCAATATTGAAATTTTATTTGAGAAAAATAATTGGTTCGTATTTCAGCGTACTTAGATTGTGTTGAATGGCATAGAAAAGATAAACTTCTAAACAAACAGTTTCAGTCGCGATCTATATTATAAATGGTAAAATTATTCATTTTCAGAACAATTAAAAATTTATACTTGTAATTATTTAATTTAGTTCAGTTTTATAGTAATTTAGTTTGATTTAATTTAGTTTAGTTTTTCAAATAACAATTAATTTATGATTGTAAAAATCACTTACTGCTTAAAACCACACACTGCTTTATCACATAACTTTATTTAAAAGCCATCAAAACGTAAGGAACTCACAACCACAAATCCCAAATGTAAACATCAAAATGTAAACAAAGAAAAGTCAAGGACACAACAATGCATCAATCAGCTGTTAATTAATAACATGTGTTTCATGGACACAGTTTAAAGGAAGAAAATGTTTATCTTTTTAACTTTTTCACCATAACTGCTGAGAAAAACATAAAACTTTCACATTTTTGAGTAAATAAACATAGACGAAGCTTTCGGACAACACATAAAAGATTATGAAAATCGGTCCAGTACTCTAGATTTAGCTGTACAAAGTTTAATAAAAATATCTCTACCATAGTATTTTTTCAACGTAAACAAATTGGTAGTAGCTTTGGTTTTTTGTAAATAACCTTTTAACGATGAGGAAATGGACCAAAGTGAATGATAGTTTTCTGAAAGAGAATTAAATTTCCTACAAATTACTAATAAGCATTTCTTAAATAACCACAGTAAAAGTAGCCAAAAATTGCCTTCAAATGAAAAAAACCCGTTTTTAATGTATATCTTATGGAAAACATGTTTCCTTATTTTTTCACCATAAATACTAAAAAACATAAAACTTTCATATTTTATTGGCAAATCTACAGGATGAAAGCTTTCCAACGACATCTTAAAAATTAAAATCGGTCCTGTGAAACTCCAGATTCGATTGCCCCAAGATTTTCAAAACTTTAACTTTGAATTTTTAACCCAAATAAATTGGTAGTAGCTTTGGTTTTTTGTAAATAACTTACAAACGGTGTGGAAATCGACCAAAGTGGATGATAATTTTCTGAAAGAGAATTAAATTTAATACAAATTGCTAAAAACATTTCCTGAATAACCAAAATCAAAGCAGCCAAAAATTGCCTTCAAATGAAAAAAAAAAAATTAAAAACCCGTTTTCAATGTATTTCTTTATTTTTTCACCATAAATACTAAAAAACATCAAACTTTTATATTTTTTGGCAAATATACAGGATAAAAGCTTTCCAACGACATCTTAAAAATTAAAATCGGTCCTGTGAAACTCCAGATTCGATTTCCCAAAGATTTTCAAAACTGAATTTTCAACGCAAATAAATTGGTAGTAGCTTTGTTTTTTTGTAAATAACTTATCAACGGTGAGAAATCAACCAAAGTGGATGATAATTTTCTGAAAGAGAATTAAATTTCCTACAAATTTCTAAAAAACATTTCTTGAATACCACAATCAAAGCAGCCATAAATTGCCTTCAAATGAAAAAAAATTAAAAACCCATTTTCAATGTATTTCTTTATTTTTTCACCATAAATACTAAAAAACATCAAACTTTCATATTTTTTGGCAAATATACAGGATAAAAGCTTTCCAACGACATCTTAAAAATTAAAATCGGTCCAGTGAAACTCCAGATTCGATTTCCCAAAGATTTTCAAAACTGAATTTTCAACGCAAATAAATTGGTAGTAGCTTTGGTTTTTTGTAAATAACTTATCAACGGTGAGGAAATCGACCAAAGTGGATGATAATTTTCTGAAAGAGAATTAAATTTCCTACAAATTACTATCAAACATTTTTTGAACAACCACAATAAATGCAGCCAAAAATTGCTTTCAAATAAGAAATTTGTAAAACCCCGTTCTCAATGTATTTTTTATGAAAAACATGTTTCTTTATTTTTTCACCATAAATACTAAAAAACACCAAACTTTCATATTTTTTGGCAAATATACAGGATAAAAGCTTTCCAACGACATCTTAAAAATTAAAATCGGTCCAGGGAAACTCCAGATTCGATTTCCCAAAGATTTTCAAAACTGAATTTTCAACGCAAATAAATTGGTAGTAGCTTTGGTTTTTTGTAAATAACTTTTGAACGGTGAGGAAATCGACCAAAGTGGATGGTGATTTTCTGAAAGAGAATTAAATTTCCTTCAAATTACTCTTCGGCATTTCTTTAATAACCACAATAAAGGCAGCCAAAAATTGCCTTCAAATAAAAAAAATCGTAAAAACCTGTTTCCAATGTATTTCTTATGGAAAACATGTTTTATTTATTTTTTACCATAAATACTAAAAAACATCAAACTTTCATATTTTTTGGCAAATCTACAGGATGAGAGCTTTTCAACGACATCTTAAAAATTAAATCGGTCCAGTGAAACTCCAGATTCCATTCTGCCAAGATTTTCAAAACTAAATTATTATAAGAATAGATGCTGTTAAAATTATAAAACAGTAATTCAATTAAAGATTGATTTATTTAACAATACTTTGTCATTTTCCCTTTGATTGGAAAGTAACACAACTTTGGTTGACACTTTGTTTAATTTGTAAGAATTAGACGAATCAAACGAGCCATCCCTTAGTTTTCTATGACAATTGATTCAGAAAGTAGCATTTGGTACTACAGGAAAAAACACCCCTCATGAATAAATTACTGCCGGATGTTGAACAATAGATAAGCTGAACAATAGATCGTCTCTGGCGTCCGTGGAATGTGGGCGCGTGTATTAGTGCCGTTCCTTTAGCGAGACCGCCGACCGAGACCGCCGGCCGAGATCGCCGGCCGAGAACGCCGGCCGCGATCGCCGACCGATATCGCCGGCCGCGATCGCGGCCGCCGCGCCGTTCGGCAGTTCCCGTCCCGATAAATTCCCGAGTAAAAAAAATCCCGCCCGATGATCGGGACAAATTTGCTCCCGAAAAATTTCCCGAAATTTCGGGTCCCGTTTATCCCTAATCTAGGGTCAACAAAACAATCTTGAAATAAGTTCATCCGTAAAAGCCCTTTATCTAAATACCGTTGATCTATTTTGGTGAAAAAGAAGGACATCCATATAATTTCCTTTATTAATGTCACTATGTTTGGTTGTAACTAAATGTTCCGCAAACTTTGAAAATTGGGCAAAGTTGTTTTTCGTGGTAGATGTTCTTTAAAGCGTTTTGAAATGATCGAGAATTTTGGCCAGTAATAGTTCTGACAATTATCATAGCTGAGTTTATGAGTTCCTTTTCATGATAAACATGTGGACTCTGTTGGAGGAGTTCCTTTAATAAAGCTCTTTTGTAACAATTTAAAATGGCAATATACTCCCTCAGAATGTTTTTCAATGTTTTTTGTGTCCGTTTTTGCATTGTGTGTCCTGTGTTATATCGTTTTAAACATGTTGACAATCTCCAAATACCAAATAGAGAGCTGATTATTAAAGTCCTTGTATGGCTCGATGATGGCTTGCTGCAAAAGGATCCAAAACCAGTAACCTTACAGCAACTCTTGGATTACTTAATGCAGGATTACTTAGTTGTTCAAACCACTTAGCAACAAATAGTTCAATACCAAACTGTTTGTATTGTTTGTTTGTGTACATAGTGTTCATTTAAGCCATGACAAAGACTTTGTGTTAATTTTCTCTTCATTCTAAGATTTGGTAACTGAGCAGATACTCCGAAACTAGTCATCTTGACAAAATAATGGACTGACGATGGCACAAGGTATTGTAACGTAACCTTACTTTATAATCAAACGTATTTTACAGTAAACATCTTTTTAACGAAAATAAGCTGTTTTAATCTAGACTCTAGGAGGAAATATCATAAATAAATATTCTATTTTATTACTATACATCTATGTTTTTTATTGATTGCAATGGGATGTGTATGTTGGAACAGGGATGTAAACACGGTGCAGAAGTGCGTTGTCAGCCACCTGGAGAAGTGTTCGGAGCCAACGCCCGCCAACATTGTTGACAGCATGTTTACCTTCGTCAAGAAGGTTTGCAGCAATTTTTTACTTAAATAAGTACATTGATTGCTACCATTGATCAAACTTATAAATAATAAACTATCTCTTTTGAGGTTTACATTTTTCAGTGCTTGAAAAGCTTCAAATCTACTGATGAAAGATGATTAGTAGCTTAATTCATTCTTAAACGTGGAGAGTTATGAATTAGTACGGTGTTAATTCCTTGTGGTATGATAATTCTTTGTGTAATCAATTAAATGCGTGATCAAATGAATGAAGATTGAGGTTGACTGTAAAATAACTCTTCAACATTACATTTGCATCCCTTTCAAGATATGGTTTCATTGTGAAATCGAAGGCCAAATTTGGTTTAAAAAATACTTGTGTAGCATTATTTTTCTTTTGTATTAGTGTGTTTTATCAGGGTTTTAGGCATTGCACTTGTGAAACAAGCAGCATTTAAGTGTTGTGTTGTTTTATATTGCTCAGCAATTTTCACCGAGAAGTGCATATTTATTATTCATTCCAAGTCTTTGTTCTAAAATAAAATAAATATTTAAAATTACAAAAATTATAATGCTTTTTTTACAGTGCAAAATATTCCTAGTATTGAAATGTGAGAACGTTTTTCTTAAAGCATATAGCTGCAATAAAGAAACTTTTAAATGTACACTTTAATATGTTTGTTTGAATACAAAATAAAATAAAATAATTGTGCCTTGTAAATGTTGGTTAGTTATACTTGAAAAGTATTATTTATTTTATAATTAAAAAACAAATTACCAGGTATTATGTCATTTAATTACTGGTGTCAAGTGTCTTGGAGTAGACATTTTTTAATATTTGGGATGTAGTCAAATCTAGGTTTCAGACAACTAATACTCCTAATTATAGAAGAGCGTTGCTTGAAAATTTTGAATTAAAAAATAAGTGATTTTAAAAATCTTTTGTTTTCTTCAGTTTTGAAAAATAAATTACTATTGTAGATGAATTTGAACCAAACTATTGAATGGAGTTTGAACCAAAACTTTTCAGACATATTTAAAAGTTAACACTGCCAATTGAAATGCTGTTTATTTGAAAGGTTTTGGGATAGTTGATTCTTTAACTCTAAAATGAAATATATTAGCGAATTTCCTTTAGAAATAAGCTATTACCGTCGTTTTCATGGGAGCTGCCGTTTGTATCGATGTAGGGACACCTCTGCGATTACATAATTATATATATTAATTTGTGGCTTTTTATGTGTACTTTCTGGATAGGTAGTGATTATTTGTCGGAAACACATTTAAAACTGCACAAATAACGATTTACTAAAAAATTTAACATGGGCTTATATGGGAAATAGAATTTTCAATTTTGAGTGTTTGTGAACACGATAACTAGTGCAAAAATCGTCTAACTATCATGAAATTTGGTACAGGCATGTAAAATTAGATTCTCTTGGATGAGTTCGTTAACCAGTAAGATCGGCCTAACTTCAGTAGGGAAAGTGGGGGATTTTACCCCTCAAAAGTGGGTTTTTCCCACTTTTCACATAGATATTTTTATTTGATTACCTTTTAGTGTACACCATTAGATTCAGCTCGAAAAAACAAACAATTTGGTATGTTTAATTATTGCTCTACGTAAACTGGTTACCGAGATATTAGCGAATTTCCTTTAGAAATAAGCTATTGCCGTCGTTTTCATGGGAGCTGCCGTTTGTATCGATGTAGGGACACCTCTGCGATTACATAATTATATATATTAATTTGTGGCTTTTTATGTGTACTTTCTGGATAGGTAGTGATTATTTGTCGGAAACACATTTAAAACTGCACAAATAACGATTTACTAAAAAATTTAACATGGGCTTATATGGGAAATAGAATTTTCAATTTTGAGTGTTTGTGAACACGATAACTAGTGCAAAAATCGTCTAACTATCATGAAATTTGGTACAGGCATGTAAAATTAGATTCTCTTGGATGAGTTCGTTAACCAGTAAGATCGGCCTAACTTCAGTAGGGAAAGTGGGGGATTTTACCCCTCAAAAGTGGGTTTTTCCCACTTTTCACATAGATATTTTTATTTGATTACCTTTTAGTGTACACCATTAGATTTAGCTCGAAAAAACAAACAATTTGGTATGTTTAATTATTGCTCTACGTAAACTGGTTACCGAGATATTAGCGAATTTCCTTTAGAAATAAGCTATTACCGTCGTTTTCATGGGAGCTGCCGTTTGTATCGATGTAGGGACACCTCTGCGATTACATAATTATATATATTAATTTGTGGCTTTTTATGTGTACTTTCTGGATACGTAGTGATTATTTGTCGGAAACACATTTAAAACTGCTCAAATAACGATTTACTAAAAAATTTAACATGGGCTTATATGGGAAATAGAATTTTCAATTTTGAGTGTTTGTGAACACGATAACTAGTGCAAAAATCGTCTAATCATCATGAAATTTGGTACAGGCATGTAAAATTAGATTCTCTTGGATGAGTTCGTTAGGGTCATTCCATGTCAGATCAACACACTTTTAATTAAAATTTTACCTGACCATTTCAGAATTTCCTCAAATTTTGTATAAAGGTAGTTTGTACCAAGAATAAGAAAAATATTTAATTTCAAATTTTTATCTCAAACGGTTTTTGAAATACGGCAATGTAAAGTTTACAAAAAAGCGCCAAAAAACGCCTTACAAGCATTTTTGGAATCGCTCTAGAAGCTGTTCTAATAAAGCTAGAAAGTTGGGAGGGGTGTCATTTTACTCCATTTTATAAGGCCTTTTTTGTGATATATAACACACCCTAGGTTGTAATAAAAAGTTTTTTCAAAACTCAAAATCAAAGTTTTGATTTTAAATATCTTAAAAAGTGCGTCTTGAAATTTTTGGAAAAAATTCCTAGAATAAGGTTGTACTAGGACTAAGCAAATGTACAAGTTTCAAAATGGGCATGCAATGGGTTCTAGGTTAATAAATATTTTGAACCTAGGTTGATTTTCAAAACCGTTAAGTTTTATGTAGGTATTTTTTTACATGAACAATTAGGCATTTTATTTTCTTACCAAACAACCAATTCACTTGGTGCTTGACATTGCCAGGGTTATTTTTTTAGTCTCCTCAGAAGTAAGGGTGTAAATCCTTCCATTGGGTGTTGTAGGATCAACTTTACAGAGGACGTCAGTTACTGAGATCCATAAGACATCCGGTTTTATTGGATAAGAAGATAAAGCTGCCGGCTCAGAGGGGTGTAAAAATTTTACTTTTAATTCATCATCTTCTTCCTTCTTCTCCAAAACATAGGCAAGCCACCACTTGTCATCGTATAGTGCTGTGATATAGCCATTTATATAATTTATTTGCAACTTATCAGGCGATTTTTGAACCAGTACCATTTTATGTTTGAACATTTTAGAATGTTCAGTTGGACTTTCAGAAAAAAACTTTTACCCTTAGTTTTGAGAAACTCAATGGTTCCGGTACAAAACAATGAAATTGTTGAGTTCCTTTAATGGTAATGGCCTGGTTAAAGCGCTCCTCGAGAAACTTTTCCGATTCGATATACTCCTCCTGGGTTGAGAAGGTAAAGTTAATACCATTAATATTCTCTTTTGCCCATTCATTCACCTGAATTGGTGTCAGGAGTTGGTTATCAAATGGCCGTTGTAGGCTAGCTTTAGTGGCTAGCCTCTTGACTGTTCCACCAATCCCATCACAAGGGCCTTTCCCATGAGCCGTTGCTGAGAAATGCCATCCGGCATCGACATTAAAATCTTGTTTATGGTAGCACAAGTTTATAAAGTTTTTTTTTTGTTTTTGTACTGACCAGCACAACCGTCAGAGTAATAGAAAATCTTCTTGGGCATTGCCTGGAAATGTTGGATCAAGAACTCAATAAGTTTCTTCTGAAAGGTATAAACCGACACAGTATTGTGTTCCAAACATTCAGATATCACAACAAAAGTGACATGTCTGACCTTGTCTTCACTTTTGAAGTACGTAGATAACAAAAGGGTGTAGAGTTACATGTTCGTTAGCCCAGTTGTAGCTTTGAGCCTCGTCTTGAACTACGATTCTGTAGTTTTCAGAAAAATCTAAGTTTATCACAAACTCTAACTCATTTAAATTTTCTTTTTTATCATTGATGAAAGCTGATTGCATTTTAGCAATGAAATCATGTTTTATCAATGGTTTAAGCTTTTCCAGGAAGAAAGTAATAAAATCCTCTGATGATTTGTTTAACGTCTCGAGGGTGCAACGATCTACAGACACCCACTGACGAAAGGTGACATTTTCAATCAAATTTTCTTCGAAGGCCTCTTCAAGGATGTATAGGTGATACCCCTGCACATTCACCCGTGAAACAAGTTATTGCTGGTGGATTACATTGCATTTTGGCCATACATTGCTTGTATGACTTCAATTCACCATTAGTTAGAGTTCCTAATCAGGTATTTTCAATAATTAACTTTTTATTAATGCTATTTTTAAAAAAATTGGATTTAACTGTATAATTTATTGTTTAAAGAATGCCTAGGGTAAAGAGTGCGCAGTCTTGCATAAAAATGTCCAATTTCATCAATTTAAAGGTAAATATTTAACAATGAAGCCATAATCTGCCCATTTTGAAACTTGGACATAAGCTTATCAGTAGTACAACCTACTTCTAAGAATTTTATCAAACAATTTCAAGACGCACTTTTTGAGATATTCAAAATCAAAATTTTGATTTTGAGTTTTGAAAAAGTTTTTTTATTACAACCTAGGGTGTGTTGTATATCACAAAAAAGGCCATATAAAATGGAGTAAAATGACACCCCTCCCAACTTTCTAGCTTTATTAGAACAGCTTCTAGAGCGATTCCAAAAATGCTTGTAAGGCGTTTTTTGGCGCTTTTTTGTAAACTTTACATAGCCGTATTTCAAAAACCGTTTGAGATAAAAATTTGAAATTAAGTATTTTTCTTATTCTTGGTACATACTACCACTATACAAAATTTGAGGAAATTCCAAAATGGTCAGGTAAAATGGGTGTGTTGATCTGACATGGAATGACCCGTTAACCAGTAAGATCGGCCTAACTTCAGTAGGGAAAGTGGGGGATTTTACCCCTCAAAAGTGGGTTTTTCCCACTTTTCACATAGATATTTTTATTTGATTACCTTTTAGTGTACACCATTAGATTCAGCTCGAAAAAACAAACAATTTGGTATGTTTAATTATTGCTCTACGTAAACTGGTTACCGAGATATTAGCGAATTTCCTTTAGAAATAAGCTATTACCGTCGTTTTCATGGGAGCTGCCGTTTGTATCGATGTAGGGACACCTCTGCGATTACATAATTATATATATTAATTTGTGGCTTTTTATGTGTACTTTCTGGATACGTAGTGATTATTTGTCGGAAACACATTTAAAACTGCTCAAATAACGATTTACTAAAAAATTTAACATGGGCTTATATGGGAAATAGAATTTTCAATTTTGAGTGTTTGTGAACACGATAACTAGTGCAAAAATCGTCTAATCATCATGAAATTTGGTACAGGCATGTAAAATTAGATTCTCTTGGATGAGTTCGTTAACCAGTAAGATCGGCCTAACTTCAGTAGGGAAAGTGGGGGATTTTACCCCTCAAAAGTGGGTTTTTCCCACTTTTCACATAGATATTTTTATTTGATTACCTTTTAGTGTACACCATTAGATTCAGCTCGAAAAAACAAACAATTTGGTATGTTTAATTATTGTTCTACGTAAACTGGTTACCGAGATATTAGCGAATTTCCTTTAGAAATAAGCTATTACCGTCGTTTTCATGGGAGCTGCCGTTTGTATCGATGTAGGGACACCTCTGCGATTACATAATTATATATATTAATTTGTGGCTTTTTATGTGTACTTTCTGGATAGGTAGTGATTATTTGTCGGAAACACATTTAAAACTGCACAAATAACGATTTACTAAAAAATTTAACATGGGCTTATATGGGAAATAGAATTTTCAATTTTGAGTGTTTGTGAACACGATAACTAGTGCAAAAATCGTCTAACTATCATGAAATTTGGTACAGGTATGTAAAGTTAGATTCTCTTGGATGAGTTCGTTAACCAGTAAGATCGGTATCGAAAAAATGTCCGATCATCATGAAATTTGATATCACACTTATGTAAAGACTTATAGTGTGTGTTTAAATGTGTTATGTACACTTATGGTAAGATTGCCATTGGAAATTCGCTACGTACGCAGGTCTGCTGCGACGGGGGTATTTATTTGATTTCATTAAGATTTTGGAGGGAAAATGTTTTCATATAACATGTATTATTTACTTAAACCTATGTTAGCAAGGTTCTTGCTTATTAACAAATTATTGAGTTTATGTTGGTCATTTTAGTGCTGCATTCAAATCACATATTATTTTTTTCTACTAATAATCATGTGCTTTAAAGTGCCTCAGAACTACACAATTACTCTTACTAGGGATTGCCAACTGGTCGAAATTCGACAAAAAAGATCATTTGACCTTGAACATCTGTTCTTCCTGATTTGCTACCATTTGTTATTACAACAGCTGTATAATAATTCAATCTACTATCCTTCTCCCATAAGATTAACATTGAAGCTCTGAAAGCCTGAAGGGCGTAACCCTGGGGGCCCATGTGAATTGTAATGTGATTCTGCAGATCTACAGGACACTAACTTTCTAAATGTATGCATGGATTTCTCCTATGATGCACTCAAGCTGAGAAAAAAGGAGGAAAAGAAACATGCTTGCCTATTAATATATAGACTCTTATTGTATCTTGCCTGTTTTTATCAATAAAATAAAAAATGAACTATATTTTCAACAAGAACACTATATCAGCACTGAACACTTCTAAAACTCAGAACAAACTCTACGCCCCTGAAGTGCATGAGTTACAATACAATACAATTTTCTTTATTGTGCATTCATTAAGAATTACAATAGTGTCAAAAATACGTAAAATACAAGTTATTTTTCAGTGTCTTCAAAAAATTCCTTTAGTGAGTAGTAGGGTCTTTCAACTAGCCACTTCTTTAGTTCCTTGTGCAGCTTATTGCCAGTCAAGTTCCTTAGGCGGTCTGGAAGGTGGTTCTTCAGTTTACAGCCAGCATAGGATGGTTTTTTCTCCCACAGAGTAGTACGGTGTTCCGGGAGGACGAGCTTGGAGCCATGACGAGTGGTGTAGTGGTGTAGATCGTGGTTTCTTGGAGGGTTTATTTCATCTACATACATTATGGTTTGAAGTATGTAGAGAGCCACCACTGTGAGTATTCCCAGGTTGGTGAAAGCTGGTCTGCAAGTCTGAAGAGGGTCAAGGTTAGCAAGAGTTCTTATGGCTTTCTTCTGAAGAACAAGGATTCGGTTCATGTTGTGTGCTGAGGTTCCTCCCCACGTTGTCAGGCCATATCTAATATGTGATTCTACCAGGGGGAAGTAAGCTGTCTTAGCCGAAGAGAGTCCACCTATGTAGTTTATTCTTCGGACAACATAGATTCCAGCACTGATTTTTTTGCACAGATGGTCTATGTGCTCTGTCCATGATAATTTATTGTCAAGTATAACACCCAGGAATTTTGTATTGGTTTCTACTGTTACACCCTTTATTTGAGGGACTATGTCTTTTTTCTTACTGAAATTTAGAGATGTGGTTTTGGAGGGGTTGATTGCTAGGTCATTGTTCTTTGGATAAAGAATTGCTTTGTTTAAGACTGATTTTGAGTTAAGAAAGAGGTCCTGTGGTGTGTTGTCGTTGAGTAGAATTGTTGTGTCGTCTGCGTACATGATTGCAATGGCATTTTCGCTCGCAATTTGCTTAGGGAAGTCGCTAGTGAGTATGATGAACAGAACTGGGCCTAATACAGAGCCTTGTGGGACTCCTCTTGTCAGCTCACTTTTTGTAGATTTGCAGTTTGTTGTAACTTCGTTTGATAAGTCTTGTAGTTCCACAATTTGGGAGCGGCCTGTTAGGTAGCTTTTAAACCATTCTAGGGCTGAGTTCCTTATTCCTAGTCTTTCAAGTTTCCTGCATATCAGGTCGTGACCCAGGCAGTCAAAAGCCTTGCTGTAGTCTAAGAAGATGGCAGAAGTGTATTGTTTGTTTTCTATCTGGTCTAAGACATGCTCAGTTAGTGCTATTATAGCTGTGGATGTGGACTTATTCTTTCGAAAGCCATGCTGGTGGGCGGTTAAGAGATTGTAGTGAGTGAGATGGGCCATTAATTTAGCCAGAACAATCTTTTCTAGGATTTTGGAGAAGGTTGAGATAAGAGAGATAGGCCTGTAGTTTTGAGCATATTTAGTTGGTCCTTTTTTGTGTTTGGGGTATACCTTACTGACTTTTATGGCAGACGGGAATTTGCCTTCTCTAAATGATTTATTTATAAGGCAAACTAGAGGTGGGATGAGTTCTTGAGAGCAGTGCTTTATCATCTTTGAAGAAAAATCATCTACTCCACTTGATGTTTTAGTTTTGAGGGAGTTTATTATTGTTTTGACTTCTTCATATGATGTTGAGGTTAAGGTGAGAGATGTTAGACAGGGGGTTCCTCTCCATTCAGCGTCGTTCCTGGGTCTGTTGTTATTGCTCTGTTTTGATCTAGGGTATTTTCGGCTATCTTGATATTGTAGTTGATATTGGTAGCCAATAACAAGACTAAAATTAAAGCAATAATACAAGTCAATAAAATATTTATTACTAGAGTAAACGGTACGAAAATGGTCTGATGAGAGTTGAAGCATTATGGTCATATCTATCCAGAAACATACTGAATACACTGTTTTATACACACTGGTAATACACATGGTTGTGTATTAAACTATTACAAGATAATCCTCTGATAATTCAAACTAGTGTGGCAGATAGCAGGTCAAAATTTTGGAAAATCCGAGAAAAACAGAATTAGCAAAAAGTTATCATTCCCCTTGTTATAGGAACCAATTATAATTATTTTTTATTTCATTCATATTTAACACTCTTGAAGATGAATGAGTGCAAGAAATACAATAATAAACAGTTTAAGGAAAAAAGTTCTGCATTGAACAACAATTTATTTTGAAAAATGTGAAATGCAAGAACATTTTTTGTTTTTCTACCCACTTAACATACTACATTGTTGTTCCCTTAAGAGGGGGCTAAAGGGTCAGTCCTGGCGGACGTTGTTGAAACTACCTGAATACGTTTACAAGCGTACCGAGAGCGAGAAACAATATCTAGTACCTGGTGTAAAACACTTTGGATAAAGATACGCTGCTACAATTCAGCATGTGTGAGGCCCAAAGTTTAGGAAGATGATGGTGAGGAAGGAGATTTGGCGGCGGAAAGTAGGCCTTTTAATTAAGAGGGGGCAAAATGGCAAAACGTCATGCAGTGCTTTGCCTTCTCCAAGTTTCCGAGTTTATTTTAATTCCGATAAAAGTGGGATTGGTTTTAAATGAAAGATAAAGAATTGGGCTATTTGGCTAACTTTTTGATTTTTTGATATTTTTAGTCCACATCAAGTTATAATGGATCAAAGTTTATTGAATCCCTTTTAGTTTCATATGGATTCAAATTTGAAAAAATCAAAAAGTGAGCCAAATAGCCCAAGTCTTTATTTTTCATTTAAAACAAATCCCACTTTTATTGCACCTAAAATAAAGCTGAATTCTTGGAGAATTTGAAGCACTGCACGATGAATTTTTGGTCCGAGTGACCCCCGATACTGACAGCCTCTAGCGGCAGCCGCTAAAACTGACGGGTGCACATGAATACAATCTACTTCCAACAGCTGGTTGTAATTTAAAATTAATTTAAATCTGTTACATGTTCATTACGTTGTTTATTGTTTACACTTTTGCATTCTGCACTTGGTTTCGACCCTTCGAATGTTTTAATTTTGTTTTTCTCATCTACCTTATACATTTTAACAATGAATACAAAAACTTAAAGAAGGTCACATCCCATGTTAAAAATTGGCCAACATTTTATTCCGCTAGGAGCGCTGTAAACTGAACTTGAGCACTCCAAATAGAGATAGCGCCAGAGGAAACGGCCTAAACATAGTACGAGAGAAAGGGAAATATTAAATTTCTTATTTTTTAGTATTGTGTCGTCAAAACACCATTTTAAACATTAGTTAACTAGCTTATTTGGTATCATTGGAAAGCTTTTTTCAAGAAGAATCGTTATTTTATTCCATTAAATCCTTTTAATGTTAAGACTTTGTCGTATGGGCTTTCAACTTTAATGTTATTCTAATGAAGATATTTTATTGAATCATATGTTTACCAAAATAAACTAAGTTATAAACCTCGTCATGGTATCCTACTATTTTCAAATTTGTTTACTTGGGTTCCAAAATGAGCACTAACTACTAAAGTATAGGCGGACGGAAAAACTGTTCCTACATTAGTTAAAAGAATTGGTCCAGTAATGGAAAACTGTCATAGGTTATGTATGATATGTGAGTGCAGCGTGAGGACGAGAGAGATTCTTTGCTGGTGACCATCTGCAACAAAGTCAGAATGTAATCTGACTAATAGGTCATTGTCTCGTGCGCGCTCTCATGGTGGAGTGCGCTACTTCGTCAACAGAAACTTTTTTAACCATTTCTTCCATAAGATGTGACCTTCTTAACGTTTATGTATTCATTGATTTTAACTACGGTAATTTAAGGCAATGGTCTACCCGAGCCCGAATGCCGCCTCGCGGCCACGGCCGTAGCGCTAGGCGAGTTTTATGGATGCAGAGGTTTACGGGAATCATGTTTTAAAAATAACTAATTAAGATAGAGATTAGCTTTTAAATTTTTCTAAAAGTAAAAAAAAGGATCTTGTCGGCTATTTTTTTTGTTTGAATTTTAAAAAAAAATTTCTAATTTCAGTTAACAATTGTCTAAAATCATCTGTTTTTTTCTAGTGGCAAGTTTTATAGATGCAGAGGTTTACGGGAATTGTGTTTTAAAACTAACCAATAAAGATAGAGATTGGCTCTTAACTTTTTCTAAAAGTAGAAAAATGGATCTCGTCGGCTATCTTTTTAGAAATTTTAAATAAAATTTCTAATTTTAGCTATAACTGACTAAAATAATCTGTTTTTCTCGATGCAAATGTAATGTTTTTTTTTAGAATCCTGTTATCTTCTGGGATGTTTTGCACGATAGCTGTATGCAAACTCGCCACAAGTAATCTTGTTGTTGCAGTTATTCCCATCCCCTCTACTGTGCTCCATGCCGATCCTGCCTTGTCCACTTATTGTTTCTATCCTACCACTCCTCTGTTTTGGTAAGATTATCTGTTAAAAAGTCACGGCTTTGCTGGCGGTTGTGATTTAATTTCATACGTAATGAAATATCTTTAAAATGCAAATAAATATTCTTCCATACGAATTTTATTGAAACTTCAAAGTTCTGTGGGGCAGAGTCCCAAAGGAACTTTGCAAAACCGGTTTCTTAGTGAGCACCTATAAGCAAAGAGGAACGTGTATGAAAAATTACAAACCCGTCAGCCCTAGAGTTTTGAAGATTTGTGTTCCCATGATTTATTTTAAAGCCGTTGCCCAATTTTCTTGGCAATGCCAACCTGAAGAATTTTTTTCCCTTCAGATGAGCTAATTTGCTACGTTCACTCGCAATATTGAACCTCTGCACTCAATTTAAAATAAATAATTTGGGATAATACTTGTTAAAAAACGGGCAACAGACGGCTTTTGTTTTTATCCTTCTTCTCATTTTGAAGTTCATAATGCTTATTAACTTTTATTAATTTTTATTTTATTTTCAGTCACCAGTTTTAAACTAAATTTTATGGTTTTTTGACATAAAATAATATTTCTCGCTATATTGTTACTTCTTTTGAAGACTAAATTACGTGAACGTAAGTTATATTCAGAATTCATTACGGTAACATAAAAGCATAGAAGAGGTCATTTCAGTTTTAAATACTACTTAAACAAGAGAAAAGGCGTTTAGTTAAACTTATAAAATCGAAATGTGTATTTGATTGTTTTATAAATAAAGCATCACACTCGTCGATCAGTCATACCCACCTTAAAAATAAGCACTTAAAGTGTGTTCGTGTTTCAAGCAACTATCTGAGGTATTTAAAAATTACAATTTTTAATTTTAATCATGTAATAAAACAAAGGTAGTAAATAAATGGAATTTAATGTGGTCGTAGGCTAATTTGTTTCATCATTTCAATAAAATTAAAGCCTTTAAAAACCATTTAGCACGTGACAACAACACATTGAGTGATCGTCAGAGGGTGGGCAGTGGGTCTACAAGGAAGTAAAGCGTAATAACTAACATATGTGATAACATTTTTCAGCTTAAACAATTAATTGGAGTACAACGACAAAGTTGTAGACTGTTTTAGTCCCACTATTTTACAAATTTGAATCCAGTAGTGAAGTATGTCAGAGGCCAAGATATTCCGTGTTATCTGTACACGGAAGGAGAAGATAGGCAGAGGCGGACTAGAGCGACACGGGAAAACGTGAAGGGAGGTAGTGGCAGCAGTTGTTGAACTACATCCCTCCGCCAGCCGCGTCACAACTCAGTTGACTGGAACGGAACGAACCAGGAACGAACTGTGTTCCAGTAGTTTCAGCAACGTCCGCCAGGACTGACCCTTTAGCCCCCTCTTAAAAGCAGGTGTAGTGAGTGAACTGAAAGAAACTGACAGTTCAGAAGCAGAAGTTTAGACACATGAGAAAGCCCAAGGGGTTAGGGTGAGGACTTCAGGCCGGCTCTTAATAGTCATATTTACAAAATGCACATTGACAAATTACCGCTGTCTTTTCCTCTTCTATCTATTTTGAAAATCAACAATTGTATGCTGTTGTATCAACCTGAGAATCAAATGCCCAAGTGTGACTTAGAGAAATTCACTTAAATCCGGTATATTGCCTATACAATGTTTACTTTGTGGATATGCTGTTGTGTTTTACTATTTTTTTCTTTTGCAGGTGACTCCGTGCCATCAGTATGAAGTGAAGTCAGCAGCTGGTGTAACAAGCAGCACTGTTGGTATCATTGTGATGTCATTAACAGCTACCCTACTGTTCACAACGATCCTCTAGGGTGTACCTCTTTGTAGCTATTTAATTGCTCATAATTTTAGAAAATATTTGTCAATGTCTATCTTTACCATAAACCTTAGGCCAGCTGGCTTTTTCTCTACATTTTTAACAACTTTGAAATCTCAGTAAAGCTCAGGTTATAATTATAAAACTCCAGTGGAAAAAACTGTTAAAACTTAATCTTATGAATTATGGTATATTAGAGCAATGCGGGGATATCCTTACTATTCCATGTATTTCCTTTATTTTACAAAATGAGAAAAATCTATCACACGAAAAGCCCTCTAGTTCGGCCTCTGATGGTTCTGCTGCCGGATATGGAACATTCAGTTGCGGATGTTTCCCATGACTGAAGAGATTAAGTTAACTTGTTTTCATGTTCAGTAAACTCAGGCGACTAAATATTGCGGGACTAGCAGTTTCAGATGTCTCCTGAAATGATTATTGTAATTTTATACTGAACTGTGTTAAACCTGTGCGCCAAGAGACATGCGAATCTCTATTAAAGTTTTTTGTGGCTCGATAGTATGTGTAACATAGAATTCACGCAGCCACTAGCCGCAATTCCACCACTACTATGGTAGAATTTCAGCGGTAGGACAGACGATATTACAGTGTTGGATCGGTATTATCATCCATTAAACGTAATTTCATTGCTAGCTACCGCTTATTTTGTCAGCAGTCTGATATTTCAAGATCAGACCAAGTAAACAACAGAAGTATTATTCTTGTCAATAACAAATCATTCATCCACTATTTATGGTAATTTTTTTACAATTAGAATGAGTTGTAACATAAATTGAAAGGATTATTGTTAGATAAAAGATTCAACCTTTTGAGACCTGAAAAAGAACACTTTAAATAGAGTTTTGATGGTGAATGAGTTTGGTATACAAATATCTAATTTCTTTCAGCAAGCTGGCGCCCCCAGATATCAATACCTAAATCCGCCCATGGGTCTACTATATTTATATCTGTTTTGCCGTTGAGTTAGACGTTAGCTAATAATTTTTATTTTAACCGAACAAGTTTTCCTTCTTGTTGTCTGTTGGGTCAAGAATCTTCATGGATCCACCATCCATCATCCTTACATGTTGATTTGATTAGAATTGTATCCTTTTGTTTATTAAAATAGTTTAATATAAATTTTTTTACACTTAGGATATTTTTTGTAGCATGGAGTAAGACTACCAGTATGAATGGTAAATTGAATGCGCTAGAATCAGTCACCTATGGGTCCAAGAACAAAATTTGGATGATCAGAAGGAGAATTTAATAATAAAAACATAATTTTACTTGGTAACACTTTCAAGACTTCACTTAAAATACTCTTTTACTGTTAAAAAAAGGTCTCCAATTAGTTTGTATCCATAATTACAGGCTCTTATTTTTTTATGATAAACCATTGTTGTTAAACTTGTGGGTTGGTTATTTCACAGTTAGTTTATGATTATCGGATTTTGAAAAAAACTATTTAAAATAGATAGGGCAAATAAAATTAGTTTATTCTATTAAAGCATTTAAAAAGCCTTTTTTTTTGAAGTTTTGGAATCCTCTCATTCAGCCACAATTTTTGTTATGCTTCTTTTTATATCTAGTACAGTTTGATAGAAACAAACCCTGTACCCTAATTTTGAATTTATTTTTTGCTGTTATTTTATAGTAATAAGTTTATTCATTTGTAATAATTGTTGTCAACAAGGTCGTTTTATATAAATATTCTTTGTATAGATTTAATTTTATGATTTTTGCAAAGTAGGGAAATACTTACCTAGCCTTAAACTTAAGGTAAGAGATATGAACAAAAACATTCTGATACTACAGTTGATTCTTGCTAATTCAAAATCTATGGGACTTTGATTTTTCTTATAGCTATGGAGAGTTAAACTAATAAATAGTTTTAGTTACAAATATAATTTTTTGTTAAATCCGAGTTACAGAGGCAGAGTGACAGTAGACAGACCCTAAACTAATAAATAGTTTTAGTTACAAATATAATTTTTTGTTAAATTCGAGTTACAGAGGCAGAGTGACAGTAGGCAGACCCTGGACTGGATGTGTCATAGACGAAATGCGACCCGTGGTCAGAAACCTTTGAGATATAGTGGTAAACATTGACTTTTAGAGGAGGTCAAATGCAATTTGACTGAATTTCAAGCTAAATAAAGGTAATTTTTGTTCCTCTGACAAATAAAAGGTACAAACATAACCATAATATAACTATGTATATTGTTAGGGATATTTTTTGTTTATTTTCCAACTTAGGCAGGTGCAAATAATTTGATACTTCATAGATTTTGTGGTTTTAGTTAGCAAGAGTTGGCTGTAAAATGAGCTATTGGCTCATTTTATGAGAATTTTTTATGGTTTTTTTTATGAGAATTGGCTGTAAAGAGAATGTCCCACAGCCATATAAATGTCTTGTTATCCCTCATCTGAGTTGTTCTTGACATTGATTCTTGTTCTCTGACACAGCTGAGATTTATCACTCCTGGGGTTTCAGTTGTTTGCATATTACCACTTGAAGGTAGTGTCGGGATTCTGCTGTAAAAATGAGTGCTTTACAATGTATCTTGTTCTTTACTTACCTTTGTTAGAGACATCTCTATCAACAATTTCATCTTTGTTTATTCCCTTCAATATTAATGTAAGAGTTACCTTTACATTTTATTTTATTTTGTAGGTTGAGGTGTTCAATTGTAGGGGAGTTATCATCAAGTATATCTGTTTTGCAATTTTTATTGTACATTGTTATATTAGACTAGTCATTAACATTAAAACACTTAAGCTAATATATTCAAACCCCAATAAGTATAAACATTTATATTACTATTGATTTTTATTGAAAGCATTTCCTTCAGTACCCAGAGCCTGTAAATAAATTATTCAAAGTTTTGGTTCAAAAACTTGCTTATTCCAAAGTTTGTAAAACAAGCAAGTATTTACTTCCATTGAAGATCATTAAACATTTTATATACGATATGTTGATTTTTGTTGTTAAAAAAATATATTTTTGTATAAAACTATTTTTGAAATTGTATTGTAGAACAAGTTTAACTTTGTTTGAAAGTGTTATTGCAATAGCCAGTGAGTCATGTGTTTTTGGGAAGGTGGATGATTCCATTTTAACAACTCCAATCTTGTGCGCCATGAGTCTTCAAAATAACTGCCCTTCCATAATAGATTTCTGAACATGGTTGTGATATAAACAATACTTGAGCTACCTGATATCCCACATCTAAGCAATACATCTTTATCATTAAAATTTGTCTATTACAGAATTATCACTCAACCAAAAAAGGTCCGGTGGCCCCCCTCTGGGAATTTATTTTTATTCTTTAGTAGGCCTACTTTTTTTAAACAACACGATAGCAAGATTTCAATTATTCACCTATGTACATTAAGGTAATCAATATTTTCCTCAATATGCAACATACATTTGGAGAATAAACACATTCATCAAAGCTAATAATTCATGTTCTGAACCTTTGGGTTTTAAATTTAAAATGAATAATACAGGATACTGCTACTCATTGAGTTAAATGTATCATTGATTAGGCAAAGTTTTGGGAATTGTTCTAGCCTTATTTGATATAGTAAATTCTTAATGCCCAATTAGTCTCTCTTGTGAAACATGTTGCTTTTTTATGACAAGTACTTAGTTTGTTTGCTTAAAAATAATTCAGTGAATATAATGAAGCAAGTAGTTCAATCTTAAATTTGTTTGTCTGCTATAACAACATAATCTGCCTTTAATACTCATTAAATTATCACAAAATAAATAAATTTTTATAATAAATTAATTTTATCATCAATATGTAATCAGTTTATTGTTTTACACTAGGGTTTTACTAACTTGAAGACTGGCTAAGATGACTTCATTGATTAAGTACTTGAGGAAACGTGTTTTCGCCTTACAATTATTTATGCAGCTGCCGAAGCAATGTATCTGTTCCTAAGATATAACATGTTAAATTTGTTAAGCCTTATCCATGACATTATCTTTCATCTAATTAAGTTGCAAGGAAAAGGATTATTATTATGTATACATTTTGATAACGGTTTAATATATTTTGGTTTGAAATTCAACCCTTACAGTAGAAGCCCTCATAAACCCTCTTGTTTTTCTGCATATCAGAATAATTGCCCATCGGATTTATTGTAATCCATTTAAGAAAGATCAAAACACACTGACATTCTTTTTATTTCCTGATATCAAACCGGAAATAATTCTAAAGTTACAATGTCAATAAAATTCTTCTAAAAAAACGCCAATGGGCATTGGTCATTGTATTGGTTCTTGATGTGTGTAATTTTAATGTTGGTAAAGTTATTCATACAGGGTGTCTACTAATACTGGAAATACTTGAAATACTGACTGAAATTTTACTTTCATGCTGGAAATGCAATTATACTTGAATGAAAGGTATAACCTGTAAGTATGGACTATTGATAGACTATTTAAAATGTATCTTGTTATTTACTTACCTTTGTTAGAGACATCTCTTCTAACAATTTCATATTTGTTTATTCCCTTCAATATCAATGTAAAAGTTAAGTTTATAATAAGTATGTAATAAATGTTTTATCCTTATAAAAAATCTATAGTTGAATTTGTTATAAGAATAAAATGTCATTATTGTTACTCCATGTTTGAATTAATATTTCGCGAGCAATACTGGAATTTTATAAACAATTTATATATACTGGAAATAAATTGGAATTCTAAAATCAGGTATCAGTATACATCCTGTCATAGATTGTTGATAAACAAGACATTTTGGAAACAGTCAAGACACTGTTAAAGACCTAAATGAATTATTTGTAGCATTTCAACAAAAAAGAAATTTATTGTTCTGGTATTATTCATTAGTTTTAATTAACTTCTTGTTCATCCGCCCTAGGGTGTGGTCCCATGAAGAGAGGTTAAGAAGGCTACTACTGCAGTTTATTTTTTTTAATTTAATGTAAAATCAATGAATTTTTAATAATTTGTCATTACACTTGATTTCAATTAAATTAAAAATTAAATCAAATCTTTTTTATTGTCTTTTTTTAAGCATCCTTATTTTTCATGTTGATGAAGTACAATGGTCTTATGTTAATCAAAATATACAGGTTAGTTTATATGTCTGATGTGATTTGTATATAATCATAGTGTTAATGTGTTTTTAACATTTATACTTTGGTGTAAAGCTGTGAAACGGTTATTTGAGAAATAAAAGGATATTTTTACATAATTGCTGTTGTTTGATTTTTTAAAGTCTGCCGAAATAATTAGTTCTGGCTCTTCTTGAACAATTTATGTACTGTGGAAGCTCTACTAACCGACCGTTCTCCAGGAATATACAAACTTCCACTGTGCAAGCCCGATGTTGCAATAATGTTTTTAAAATAACTTTAATGTTTTAATAGGTCAATCATCCGATGTTGTAAGTTGTAATAATGATCTAGAAATAAGTTTTATGTTTTAACAGGCCGATCATATGTTTCTTAGCAAGTCAAATTTAGTCAGTTCCTCTCAATATTTCGTGCAGGCATTGTTTATTGTGCTAAATGTGTTTGTAAAATTTTCTATTTAATATTTTTTGATACCATAACTGTATGTTTAATTTAATTTATTAGCCAAATGGGAACAATTAATTGCATTGCACAATTTTTAAAATTTTGTTCACTTGTTCAAATGATTTTAACACGTAATTCTGGTATTATTTGGTTTAACCGACCTTTTTTGTTAACCGACCATAATCTGGTCCCGCAAGGGTCGGTTAAGAGAGCTTCTAGTGTATTTTCTATCTATATTGACAGTGTTGTCTCTATTCCTTGTAGTACCCTCTACACTGAGCATTTTGGCCTGGTAATCAATCTTATAAATTTAAATGGAATACTGCTTCATTAAAAAGTAAAAATATAACAATTACAGTGCAGTAAAATAAATAAAAAATTCATTAAAATATCCTATACTCTAATACAAGTAAGGTATATTTGTATATTTATGTATGTATGCAAACAGATCTCAAAAACGGCTTTAATTATTATCTTCAAACTTACCGTAGCTCTCCGATAAAAATACAATACTAACACACTGATATACTTATACAGTGAAAGTCTTCTAACAGTGTAAATATTTTTGAATTATCAATCAAAATCAAAAAAATCGAAATCAAATCGTTTATTTGCCATATCACAATACATAGCATTGGCAATTGTCAAAATTAGCCTAAAAAAGGCTGCGGTCAAATGAATGAGGCTATAAAAGAGAAATTACACAGTACAATGGTATAGGCCCAAATTAACTATTAGGTCTAACAGTCATTAACTATAAATCTACATCTTAATAAATATAACAATAGTAACAACAGCAAAATTTAATGTTATTTAATAGACAAAGTTCTGAGAAGTTAAACAGTTAACAGACATTGAATGGCCTATTTATAAATACAATTGCATAAAGGAAGTGACAGGACAAATACAAGTGAAACTATCCACATAAAGTTATTGACTGTTCCAACATAAATTCATTGATCGTGTAAAAAGGATTCTGAATCAGCCAATTATAAAACTTGGTTAAAAACAGTTTATGGTTATCTGAAAAGTTGCTGTGGATTGGATTTAATTTGTTGAAAACTTTAATGGACATAACCATATGGCTCTTGAGTGTTTTACTTAGCCTAGAATAAGTTCTATTTATATTACTATTGTTTCTAGTGTTATATGAATGTATGTCTTTACAGAGAGTTGCAGTAGGTGATTTTTTAAAGGCGTACACAACAAGGTCATAAATGTACATATTTACTACTACAGTCACATATTTACTACTTACCGCCCTATCGTCTAACATTATAAAAAAAATCATAGACTGTATTATATATCCTCTCATTTTTTGTATTAACAAATGTTTAATGGGGGGAAGTGTTCCCTAAGTTACTCAAGTTATGGAGAGTTATGCCAGTTTTTAAAACGGGTGAGAAAACCACACACTGTATGGTTGTGTTTTGGATTTTGTGTGTATGGATGCCAGGTTCATCATACTGGCTAGCTATCGATCCATATCATTAATACTGGTGTTTCCAAAAATTTTTGAATTCATATTATTTTCTCAAGTTTGTAATTATTTGAAAAAAAAAATAATTTAATTAGTGACTCACGACTTGGATTTCGAAAGGGTAGATCCACAAACAATGCTCTAGATTCTTTGGTAAAAAACATTCAGTGTTTTTGAAAATAAAGAATTTGCCCAGGTAGGGGAGAGCGGGGTAATACCGTGCACTTAAGCTATATTATTTTTTATCTTTAATTTGGAAACTTCAGTGAAAGTGGCAAACATCTCATTTTGAAGACAATTTGATTTGCCACAAATTATCTATTTCATATTTGGAATTTCTAACTAACTTTGAGTGCTAAACCCGTTTTACAAAACCTTTACACTGTGCGGTATTGCCCCAAGTACCGGGGCAATACCGTACACAAGTTAAAAATAGTGTAAAAAAAGAAAATTCAATTTAAATATTTTTTAAGTATTGAATTTAAAAAAAAAGAAGAAAACATAAGCTTACACTATAATCCAAACAATACATAATACATTTTTAATATCAAAATTAAAAATAATGTAAAAAAAGAAAATTTTATTTCAATTTTTTGTTTTTTAATATTGAATTAATATAAAAAAGAAAACATAAGTTTACATTATGATTAAAATACCACGTAATACATTTTTTATTTGTAATAAACACCTTTCACCCTGCACGGCATTGCCCCATGCAAGAAGTACGGTATTGCCCCAAAACGACATGACGTAGCATTTCCAACCATGACCTAAAATAAGAACACTTTAGGGTTTGTGTTTGGTATTTAAAAATAGCGCAAGATATGAGCTATTCAAAACCACTAGTTTGAATACAGTAAGTAATAGCAAGTTTCACTTACATCAGCTTAAGTAAGTCACTAAAATTAGAAGGAAAGTTGACTGAACAATAAAAGTTTTCGTCACAGATGCGTTTGTCAAGATGGGCGCTCCCCAATTGTCTCTATCGGTTTCGCATTTCTTCTGCTAGACAGCAGCACTTCGTAGCGCTCACTGCATCCTTCAGCTTGTCTGAAAATACGGTGTACGGTATTGCCCCGCCGTCCGGTATTACCCCGCTCTCCCCTAACATTCTGTGACCTGAGCAAAGGCATTCGATTGTGTCTATCATTCAAATCTGTTAGACAAGCTCAATTATCATGGATTTAGAGGTACAAGCGTTGAACTCTTTAAATTGAATATGGTCATAACCAGGTTGTATGTATAAAAATCCTATATAAATTGGTTTATCACTATTATTTGGTAAATTGGTTATATTATTTGGTAGACTGGGACGGTGGCGACGTCCTGTAATCCACCTACTTGGAGGTTACGAATTGTGGATAGTTATAAGCGATGGCTTGTGGATGCGTTATTCCCTGGTGGGGATTAACGTCCGCACTAGTGAATACTAGTTCATCCATAAAGACCATCCTGATAATTAGACCAATTCGTATTGTGGTTCGGATCCCACGTTGAACTGTAGGTCCCTAGATACCATTGGCTGTTGGGCTATGAATTAACAGTCCTGTCTAAGGAGAATGTCAGCTTTAGTCAGTAACAAGACTACAAGATCGCACCACAATCATCCTACACTCATCTCTCATTCATACTTGGCTTTAAACTACCTATTGAGTTAGGTCGCCATTTCAATAAAGGTATAACTTTTTCTCCTATAATATGTGATGCAATAAAATCTTTATTAAAAATATTAAATATTTCAAATTTGGGATTTTAGCGAATTTCCCTATAGGGAATACGCTATTACGGTAGTAGCCATGGTAAGACCTAAGCCAGTGACCACTTTACTTTTTCATTTTGAGGTCCCCAGAAGCACAAAAACACCGTTTGTTCATTTTCATATATATGTATATATATCTATATATATATGTGTGTCCGTGGTACTGATAACTTTTGAAGCGGACCTCCGATTTTGATCAAATTTGGTATGAAGGTGTAAGACCAGGTCTATTTTCATGAGTTCGCGAACCAGCATTGTCGGGTTATGGGAACCGGGTTTTATGGGGTTTCAAAGGGGTCAAATTGGGTTTTTGGCATTTTTGGACCTAAATTTTCAAAATTCATCAATTTTAACTAAAGCCATTTAAAAGAGCTTAAAAAAACAAACAATTTAGTATTTTGAATCTTTAAAATAGCTTAACTGGTTATAGAGAAAATTCAAATCAAGTATCCCATGTTATTCTTAAGGGTAAATCTTTAAAAAGTTATGTATCGCTTATTTATCAACATATCTTAATAAAAATTTTTATGAACCTTTACTAGAAGGTGATAGTTAAGATTTTAAGATTTTATCAAAAACCCACATGGCCGCAAACCTACATGTTAAATCCCATGGTATCCTCATGGAAAATCTATCTATATATTAATAGGCAAGCATGTTTCTTTTCCTCCTTTTTTCTCAGCTTGTGTGCATCGTAGAAGAAATCCGCGCATACCGTTAGAAAGGTATCGTCCTGTAGATGAGCAGAATATCACTTTAATTCGCATCGGCCCCCAGGGCGGCCCTACAGGCTATCAAAGTTTCAATGTTAATCTTATGAGAGAAGAATAATTGCTTGAATCATTAGACAGCTGTTGTAATAGCAAATCCTGGCAAGTCAGGAAGAACAGATGTTTCAGTTATAAACATTTTAAAAATAATTGACTAAAGATCAACAGAATCTTTGGTCGAATTTCGACCAGTGGGCGATCCCTAATCTATACTTATTTAATATGCTAAGGGTTTTTTTGTCTTGAGAACTCCTCCTACAATTTTTAACCGATTTTCAAGTTTTTGGTGTCGTTGGATAGGGCTTGGTTTGTAGTTGTTTCCGCCAAAAACTGATGAGAATCGGACTAAAAATAAAGGCGCTATCCACCATTGAAGTCTCAAAAATTTCCCATTTAAATAACATTGGGATTGAATAAAGCATTTTAAACATCTGTTAATAATCAGCTGTAAATACGTGTTGTTTTGGTGATTAAAGACATTCACAATAGTGGATTGGCCGGATGTCGTTGATTTTGAGCTAAAAGTAACATTTGTATTGTATTAAAGTAAATTGTTCGATTTCGAGCAACACGTATACTAGTTTATGTTAAATCATGGAGGATACACTGATTAATGAACTGCCTGTAAAAAGTATCCAAACTAAACTGCTCGGTTTCGAGCAGCAAGTACACTAGTAGTGTATATTTTCAAAGTTCAATTTTTGTGATAATCTCTAAGTAAGAACCTGTCTCAGTTAAATCAATAAGTATAAAAAATGAAAAATAAATATTTCTTGAGGTTATAAATGGTGTTGGTTTGTTGAACCACTTCATTCCTTAGTGTTAATACTTATTATATGTATAAGTACACTGACTCAGGCGCTCTGCACCACAGAACTTATTTTCTTATTCTTAAAACCTGGTGGCTGGCTAAATTAGCCATATGATATTTATATATATTTATTATAATTTCAATTTGTTGTTTTTAGCGAATTTCCCATAGGGAATAAGCTATTACCGTAGGTCTCATGGAAAGACCTAAGCCCGGGACCATGTTACTTTTTCGTTTTAAGGTGCCCAGAGACAAAAAATAATAGTCATTAAAATTTATATATATATATATATATATATATATATATATATATATATATATATATGTATATATGTATATATATATATATATGTGTCCCTAGGCACGATAACTCTCGTAAAAAAGGTCTGATCGACACCAAATTTGGTAAAGATGTGTAATCCTACGTTTATTCGGATGAGTTCGTAAACCAGACATCGACCTACCGGAAGGGGTAGTTTTGGGGGGTTTTGTACCCCAAAAATGGGTTTTTTGCATTTTTCATATATAATTTTTTAAAATTTTTAATTTTTGTTTTGACCATTGGATTTAGCTAAAAAAAACGCACAATTTAGTATTTTGAAGCTTTGCTCTATCTCCATTGGTTACCGAGATATTAAAAAGTCTAAAGACAGTACATTGTATTTTGGTTCTCCAATGTTAATCTTATGGAGAATAAGGATGTGTTAATATTCCACTTATTAACCAATATTTTTGGATGAAACTTAGTTATTAGCATCATTTGGTTGAGATTCATCCATTTATGGTAAAAAAATCTTGGTTTTTATGCTTATCATGGCAGCAAACCTGCATACTCTTTTCCCATTTTAATCATATGGAGAATATGCAAAATCCTTTAGCAAATGGACAGATATTGATGAAACTTAGTATATGGCTTTATATGGTTTGAATAAATTGTTTTTATGCTAAAAACCTACTTTTGGTGTTCCCCATGGCAGCATACCTGCATACTCTTTTCTATTTATCATAAGGAGACTAGACATTTATTTCCCTACTTATGAGCATGTGATGGCATTTGGTTTACTTACAGGTTTATCTGGTCAAAATTAATATTACTAATTAGGAAATTCGCTGAGTACGCAGGTCTGCTGCGACGGGGTGTATTTGTTCTTTTTTAACTGAGCAGGCCTTAGGTCTATTTATGTAATACATTTTTCTTTGCTTTAAAAATTTTCCATTTGTTTTAATCTATATTGATTTACATAATTTTTCTTTTCATTCTTTGTACGAAACCTTTAATATTTCATTCAACAAAAGTTTTATAAAATTTTAATGGACTGTTTTATATGTATATTGTTTAGTGATTTTATTTTAATTTTTTTGGTTACAAGCAAATTATACTTTATCCTTATCTCATTGTATAATGCAAATATAATAAACGGTATCAGATAACTGACACATACTTTCTCCCAAGAATATGAAATAGCTATTTGTGTAATAAGAGCGTAAAGTACGTCATTGCCACTCAAGAATTGTAGATGGCCGCACGAAGCGTCAGCTGAGTGCGGCCAAACAATTCGAGAGGGGCAATGACTATTTGCGCTCGTAATACACACAAGATTTTTCCTACCAACATAATTGTTACATATTACATGTTTTATTGTATACAAAATGTCATTTAGATTATTTTTTATTTGTTTCTGTTGGAACACAATGTTAACTATCAAACATAACCTCAAACTAAAAAAGAAGCAATTACTAAATGACAACAATGAATAACAGCTGTAGCATGGTTTGTAAAAACAGCTGATTTAAAATTGCTGTTTGATCTAGCGTGCGGTAATGAATCATTGCCGCTCTAGAGCGGGAAAGAAACGGAAACGGAAATGAACTGTTTTGCATAGGGGTTACAGGTGTGGCAATGCGATTATTTCCATGCAGTGGTAGGAAAAGGTGTTTAAAGCCTCAAAACATTAATGTCTTGATGGCTCAGTCGCATAGCCACCAGGTGAGCAGCACGAGTTTTTGCATCCAAAAATTGACTTTTTTAACACATTTTGCTCTATAACTTTTGAACGCCCATTTTCCCGGAGATGCGGGGGGTGTCATTTTATTCAGCATTTTAATCTTAATAAACCACAAAATTTTAATCAAAATCGTTAGAGCCATTTTTGAGAAATTTTGATTTTTCACGTTTTTTGGGGGTTTTTGGGGGTAAACTACCCTTAAAAATCAAAAATTCAAAAAAATGAAAAAAACGCCTGGAATTGTAGTAGATTTGGACCTATGTACCAAATTTCATTAAAATCGGACCATTAGGGCGTTCTCTAGCTCTGTTTACATCCTGACACACACACACACACACACACACACACACACACACACACACACACACACACACACACACACACACACACACACACACACACACACACACACACACACACACACACACACACACAGACATCACTCTGAAACCCCCTTTTTTGGGCTCAGAGGGCACCAAAACGGATAAATTTACCAACGACTCAAATTTTAAAATGTTGACGAAACCAATACTTTCTCAATATACACATTTATAGGGGGATAGGGAGTTCCAAAATGGATATATACATCATCAAACTAATGCGAAAATTTTTACGAAAACAATACTTTCTCCATATACTATGGTATAGGGGGAGAAAGTAAAAATTAGATATTTTAAATCTTTTCAACAATAGGAGGTTTATTGTAACTTATACAAAAACAAGTAGAACAATTTGGAAACAGAACCAGTTGATATTTAACATTACAAAGCAACACGTATACTAGTACTTATTTAATACGCTAAGGGTTTTTTTGTCTTGAGAACTCCTCCTACAATTTTCAACCGATTTTCAAGTTTTTGGTGTCGTTGGATAGGGCTTGGTCTGTAGTTGTTTCCGCCAAATACTGGTGAGAATCGGACTGAAAATAAAGGCGCTATCCACCATTGAAATCTCAAAATTTCCCATTAAAATAACATTGGAATTGAATAAAGCATTTTAAACATCTGTTAATAATAAGCTGTAAATATGTTTAGTTATTTGTGATTACAAATATTTACATTATTGGATTGGTCGGATGTCATTGATTTAGATCTAAAAGTAACATTTGTATTGTATTAAAATAAATTGCTCGATTTCGAGCACCACCTATACTAGTAAGTGTATAATGGGAGCAAGAGAGAGAGATGATAAGGAATCTGTTCCTAATCAGCTGATCAGCTGTCTTCTGCATATTTGTCAAATTTGAAATGTTTATGTTTTGTTATTTGTAAACAAATCATTCCTTTTGCATGGAAGCTTTGGATATGCACTTTTATTACTGTTAAAAAAGTCATTTATTGCAATATAAATATTAATATATAAATTATTAAATAAAAATAATTTACTCAGAAATATAATGCCATTAAATATATTATATTTAATTGTAAAGACTATCAATTTTATATAAGATAGCCACCAAGTTCTTTGATGTTGAAACAATAATTCTTTGGAAATTCGCTGAGTACGCAGGTCTGCTGCGACGGGGGTATTAAGATCATATTTCAGATATTTCTATAATACACAACATAATCTTTTTTATCGAAATGTTCAGGTGCTAATAGTAAATTCCTATGATCATCATGTAATTCAATTGGATATTCCAAATCAACATCGAATACAGTAACCGGCCCAGGAGAATGCACTTGAATATTCAAGATCATATGGATCAAAATGGATCACATTTTACAATTTAAATCCATAATTGTTGCATTACATTTCTAAAAACATTTCTTTCGAAATCATATGATTGTTTAATTATGACAAATCAAAACATAATATAGTAGAGTATAAAGATTGCTTAGCAACAAGTTGATTTTACAGGAGCCGATACCACCGATATGGCTTTTGTCGTTCACTCGTTCATAGCTTATATTGTCGGCTCTAAATGACGATCGGACCACTGAAAAGAGGTAGCTAATTGTTAGCTACTGTAATGGCCAAAAATGCCAATTCATTATGTCAATTTCGTCGGTGAAAGACGGCCGCAGCGCATAACATTTGCCGCAATTTCGGCAGATTCAATTCTAATGTTTATACGTTGCATGAAATATCGACGAACGAGACGCGAAAAAAACCTGCTATTATTATTTTGTGAGTCTCGTGTGGCAAGTACGAGCGCTGTAGCCTCATGCGGATCAGTGTTGTCCGGAGTGTGGATCTATTGGGAGTCGAGGTTTAATAGTAATTTGAAAGGAATTTCATGTAAAAAACGTTATGCTTTGTAACAGTAATGAAATGTATTTCATTACTTTAAGTTGTTGCAGTAGTGTTTAAAAACGAATTAAAAGATATTACTTTTTTCATCAAACCTCTATGATTTGAACAAATGTATAACCTAGAACAGTGATGATCCATCAAATTTCAAGACCCATTTATTCATCAAAGCTGTGTAAATGTGTTTACATAATGTACAATTTGTTTTATTTTTCGTTAATAATTAAATCTTAGCATATTCATATCAAATTTGGTATCAAAATAATTGGAAAAAACTTGTTATATTAACAACTTTCAATAAATGTTGAATTGGATTGAAAATGAGATAACAACACTGGGTTTCCTGGTACTTGGCGTCATCGTGTGCAGGAAAGCGAAAGTGATATACGGCCACTAGGAATCTTGCCGAGGAACAAGTGGGACGGTTTGCAGTCAATATCATGTCCTGGAACAAGCTGGGGTCGGACCAAGTGTGGCGTAACCTCGGATCACCAAAAAATATTCATGCAGTACGTTTAGTTTATTAATAAATGTTTGGGGAAAAATATAATTAAGACGTTTATGAGTGGAGTGTGGGTATTCTTAGCGTCCATCCATTAAACATTTAGTAGAAAGATAATGACGGTCAGAATCAACTTCGGCCCCTTGCTAACGCTACGAGAGGTTTAGAGTTTTGTTTACCCTCCAGATTTAACCATCCAATGTCCGTTTTATTTACAATACATATCACTTCAATTTGGTATAATATAGAAAAAATAGCATCCATTTTGTTAAACAGGTTAATTTCATTTCTATTTGTAAAGCAGCAATTATTTTCATACGCATAGTTCTAGTTGAAAGGTGGCAGTAAAATAACAAAACAAAACCTGGGATAAGCATAACTAATAACATTAGCCTAGTTTTAAAGAATAGCTACAGTTTTCAAACAAAACACATGTTTGATGGTAAACATTTCAGATTATCTCTTAAGACAATGTTTATTTTTGATTGAATTATTTTTTTTTAAATAAGACGATGTTTTTAGTTTAGTACATACATCTAGGTGAATATTCAATTTGAATGGCTGGATTGTTATTCCATATGATTGTTTACTAATGGATCAAGTGCATTCTCGTGAGCCGGTCACTGTACATATAACCATAATAAACATTTTCTTCTAATTCTAATATAGTTTCAATCCACTCATCTAGACCAATTTGTATATATTAGGTGGAAATTGTGGTTTGGATTCCACATTAAACTGTAGGTCCCTAGATACCATATTGGCAGTTGCGCTATTAATTAACAGTCCTGTCAAAGGAGAATATCGGCCTTAGTTGTCAGTAACAAGACTACAAGATCGCGCCACAATCATTCTACACTCATCTCTCATTCATAGGTCATGACTTGATTCTCCATAAACTCAAAAAAGTAGGTATAAAAGGACAGGCAAACGCTTGGTTTAAAAGCTATTTAGAGGGACGACAACAAATAGTAGAAATAAAACACAGCCTCAAAGGAACCACCCAGAGTGCAACTTCAAAACCATTGCCAGTATGCAGAGGAGTGCCACAAGGATCGGTCCTGGGCCCAGTACTTTTCATCCTCCTTTCCAATGACCTGCCTCAACACCTGGAAGCCTACTGCTCACCTCTGATGTATGCCGATGACACAACTCTGCTACTTTCAGCCAAGACCCCAGAAGACCTGGCCGTGGACGCATTTATTCCACTTAATATGGCATATCAATTCTGTCATAACAACGACCTAGCGGTGAACACAAGCAGAACAAAGCAGCTGACATTTGGTAATAAACAGGACGTCACAGAAACACTACCTGAAGTGGAGGTCGAAGACTACACAAAATTCCTTGGTGTAACTATTGACACTCAAATATCATGGAACCACCACATTGACACATTATCCAGAAAACTCAACACCAGTCTCTATGTCCTGAAAAGAATTAAACACTCCAGCGATGAAGGAACAACGAAGACCGCGTACAATGCTCTATTTGAGTCCCACTTGACATATAGCCTCGCAGCCTGGGGAGGAACTACAGCTGGAAATCTGCAACGTATTCTCCTCCTTTAGAAAAGGGCCATCCGCCTCATCAAGGGTCTTGACTGGAGGGAAAGCTGTAGGCAGACTTTTGCTGAACTAAACATCCTGACTGTTGTCGCATTGTACATCAGAGAGGTGATCCTCTATGTGGATGGAAAACCCCTTCTAAAAGGAACAGACATCCAATGCCATAACACCAGGCATGCCACCAGGTACCAGCTACCACTTTATCACAGCGCATTGTTTGAGTGGAAGCCGTCATACACCGGCAGAAAACTCCACAATCTGCTCCCGGAGGACGTGAGAAAACAAACGGGGAAGAAACTGAAGACAGCCCTCACCAACTGGCTGTCAAAGAACCCATTCTACTCCCTGGACGAATTCCTGCAATGGAGGAGGGACACACTTCCACTTACGCATCGATGAAGATCATTAAATTTTAAACATTTGACACTAACAAATCTTTATGCTTTGTAAATAAAGAGATTTTGATTTGATTTTGATTTTTTTATCATATTCAGGATAAAATACCCACTATATGAGATATTTGTCACAAAATAGTGATATAGTGATCTATCATTTATTTGATTTATTTTCAATGAATTATACAATATTAATTAATATCATAACAAATGTACAAGATTCATATAGTTTTTCCAAGATCAGGGTCGCCTCGAGGGTAATAGGCGCCCTGGGCAAGGTTTTCATCTGCGCCCCCTAAATTAATTAATTGGCGTCAGTACCGCATTTCCCATTAGGCCCACTAGGCCCAGGCCTAGGGCGCAAAATGTTAGGGGGCGCAAAATTTTGAGGGGTTAAAAAGGGGAAATTTGTTATTCATACCCTTAATTATTGCCGTGTAAACGCCTGTAAAATTGGGCAACTTAACGCAAGGCTAGTGCAGATCTTTGTGCGTTGCTTTGCGGCGAGGCGGCAGCGGCCAAACGAAACAAATCGTAGGTCTACTCCATTCTTGTTTTTTGTTACATCATCCAAATAAAGTTTTGACAGTACCAACAGTTATTATTTATTTAAAACCCGCGGTTACATACATTTTTCTTTCAATACAATATGGTATTGTCAATGTTCCACTTCAAGATTGAATTTTTGAAGAAGTGAAGAAGACTGAAGAAGTGAAGTAACAGTGACAGGTTATATGCCAATTACTGCGAAGTATAATATGACACTATATATTTTAGAGGATTTGATTTATTTAAAATATCACAATATATATTTGTGTATACAGTATGTCATTAAACCCTGTCACTGACTATGCATATTACAAGCCTATTCTACACATTAAAATAAAAAACTAAAATGTGTAGTACTTTTTTTTATTTCAGCTCTGTTTAGCTTCTATCCGCCACTTTGTTTTTTACACTTAATTTTTTATACCCGTAACGGATCACTATATTAATTCCATATTTGGCATTAAATTTTATCACACCAATGATCATTTTCAAGGGGAAATATTTTCCAAATATTTTTAAAAATGGTCACCATTAAAAAAAATTAACCAAGATATTTCAAACCTGGTAAAGTTAAACAATATTTTACAGGAGACAAAAAAATTAACAAAAGAAATTATACAAACAATGATACCAAGATAAGGATTTAACAAAAATAACGGAGCTATTCAGATTTTTCTGTATAAAAACCCTGATTTTAATTTTAATTCATGCAAATTAAGGTTATTTTATTGAAAAACTACAGTAAGCTACGCCCGCACAACGGCGGCACGGTACAGACGGATGGGCGGTACCGCGATTTTTAAAAGTTTTTAACCTTGAAACTCATTAGAGTGCGCGAACCAGGGCGATACGGCACGCAACGGACACTCCCGGACTATTCGCACCTATTACAGTTTTGCAAAAGATTCGGGAGAAGGAATCTCAGGACACTCGTCTGGTTTTCCTTGTTAGAAGTGGATGTGCACAAGTTGTGCTCTTGAATATTTAAAGTTTAAAGCAGTCTATAACATAAATTGTGAGTTTTTGTTTGTACAAAATTAAGCAGTTAGTTTTCATTTATAAAAGTGTATAAATAGTTTTCGGAAGTAAACTGTGTGGACCCAGGTATTTACATTTTAACATAAATTATTTGAGGAAAAATCAAGAAATAATTAGGCAAGCTGATAAGAAGGGTACTGATAAGGAAAGGTTGCTTGACCTCTGGACCTCTGCTGTCTCTCTCTTTTACTCTAGATTGACAAAACCTACATTAGCTTATCTGAATGACCTTCAAGGCTACTTCCTTGTTTACATTTTTACTGTCTTGCTTACATTGTGATTGTTGTTGATTAAAAATATTTATGAGAAATATTTTATTACTTTTACAAATAAACAAAAGTATGTTATGGTAACATCTTATATTGTTTATAACAAATAAATATAACTTTTAAAATGATAGAAGAAAATAATACTAGACTTCCTAAGGGTTGGAAAACTGTAGAGGTAGCGAGAAAGTCAGGTATGAGCCAGGGGAAAATTGATATATATATACAGTCTCCATGAGGTAAAAAATTGAGATAAAAAAAACTGGCTGAATATTTAAAAAAGAAAAAAATTAACTTGACTATTGAAGACTTCTATTTTCCACAGAAAACTAAACAGAAAAAAGGCTTAGTTGGTCAAATGGAAACAAAGACTCATAAGTTAACTAATATTAGTGCAACAAATAACAATAGTAAAAGTGCAGAGAGTCTAAGTAAT
The DNA here is from genome assembly GCA_030545055.2 of Neoaliturus tenellus. Taxonomy (NCBI): domain Eukaryota; kingdom Metazoa; phylum Arthropoda; class Insecta; order Hemiptera; family Cicadellidae; genus Neoaliturus; species Neoaliturus tenellus. The sequence goes on from CM061532.1 coordinate 125,927,303, forward strand.
GATTGTAGTTTGTCCACTTTTGCTGATCAATCAGGCTCACATCTGACAATATATGTGATACTGACCAGGATTCAGTTAAAAGCTGTACTCCTGTTTCTGTGAAATCAATTGATGTTGAAATCAATGTAAATGAACAAGATTTGGCTCCAGCTAGTGTAAAAACTGTTGGAAAACCTAACCCCATTTTGAAACAGTCCCTTAATTTAATGGAAAATGAATGGATAGAAGATGACTGTATCCAAAAATACTTTGACATAATGGAAAATATTTTAATTAGTAAAGATATTACATTATTAAATCCAGTAATTAGCCAAGGTGTGAAATGTCTTAATGACTTTGGTTATACTCTGGCCCCTCTTCAACTGCAAAATAAGTCATACATAATCATCCCAGTAAATGATGCCACAGCTTGTGACAATAATAGCGGCTCACATTGGAGCTTATTATTCTTTTCAAGACCACAAAACACTTTCTATTATCTTGACTCTATAGGAAGGTATAATCTAGAATCAGCTAAAGTGATCGTGTCTCAAATTTTACAATATGTTTACCCTCAAAACAATACTGCTGAGCAATCATCACTGAAAATTGTCAAGTGCCCGCAGCAAGGTAACAACTCAATTGACTGTGGCATTTACATGCTTATATTTACTGACTGTATTATAAAAGCTGTTCAGAGTAAAAAATCCAGTGTCAATATTGAAACTATCTTTCAGTTCCTACAGATTGAGCAACTGGATATTGTTATAAAGAGATCTACCATTGCCTATTTAATTTACAAGAATAATTACATACACCTTAGTTCAGACCAACTAAGAAAGGTAATTTTTCAACAGCCTTCCTCTCCTTCAATAAATACAATCCCAACAACAAGCAGCGTAGCATGTCAAACTGTCGAGCTGTCAAGCTGTCGAAAAGATGAAGTAATAAATACCCCCCGTCGCAGCAGACCTGCGTACTCAGCGAATTTCCAAATTATCAATATTAATTTGTACCAGAAGAAATTTCATTACGTGCTCATAAATAGGGAAATAAATGTCTACTCTCCTAATGATACATAGAGGGAATGAGTATGCAGGTATGCTGCCATGGGGAACACTAAAAGTAGATTTTAAGTATAAAAAGAATTTATTTGGACCATATGAAGCCATATACTAAGTTTCATCAATATCTGGCCATTAATTAAAAGAGTTTGACTATTCTCCATATGATTAACATGGGAAAAGAGTATGCAGGTTTGCTGCCATGATAAGTACAAAAACCAAGATTTTTTTATATAAATGGTTGAATCCCAACCAAATGAAGATAAATACCAAGGTTTGGTCCAAAAATATTAATTAATAATTGAAATAATAACACATCCTTATTCTCCATAAGATTAACATTACCCTCAGGGGCAGTGGGCTTTCCACTGTACGGGTGTTTCTTGGCGACCCCGGGGTACCTGAGCCAAGCTGTGAGACCCTCCTCACAGTTCTTCCCGAGCTAGGGCCTTTCTTCTCATCTTTCAGGCCTTAGCTCACCGTCTTTATTCTTTCCTGAGCTAACCTTGCTCACCTTCTTGTTTTCGACCCCGAATCAAGGGTGTCTTTCCACCTTCTTTCGACCGGCGCACGCTGGGGGGTCCTGGGAGTGTCCCTGTTGTGTTGCAGGGACTGATGTGTGCCTCGCACTGTCGATGGTCTCCTCCAGTGTGTCGTCAGAAGCCAGCCGCTTCGGACCTTAGTCAGGAAGTGCGGCATGGATGCAGAGATCGGACTCTGCATTGCCACGGTGCGACCCCCAGCACGTCCGGCACATTTTGTGTATCGGTGCTGGGCAAACGGAGGTTTCGGGCCCCAGAGTACTGGGGTAGGGGTGTCTTATCTCCTACGGGGGGTAGACCTCCGAGGGTGTACCCGCTCCCGGCCAATGAAGGGCCGCCTCTTGCCGCACGATGCGCTGGTGAAACAAAAGTATGGATTTTCAAAACCAAAACACGAAATTAAAGGAGAATGAGCAGGCCGTTTTTAAGCGCAGCTCAAAACTGCAGAGGTCTCCGACCTCGAAGACTGGGACGCCGACGGGGGGAATTAAAGCCTCCACTCCGCCGATCCCGTTCAAGGCTGCTGGTGTCGCCGGATTGTCGGCCGTAACCGGAAAGGAGAAGGATGAGGTTAAGCTGGGTATGGGGGTGACTGAGCCGGTAACACCTCTAGCCGGGATGCAAGGAATTCCTCCCAGGAAGAGCCCTCTTCGTCCGGCATTCGAGATGCAAATGCTTCGGCAGCAGCAGGACGATGCCAACGAGGAGGAAGACTCATGTCTGAAGAAAATGAACGATCTTTTGAAGGAGATGGCCAAGGCTCTCCTTATTCAGAAGAACGTCAACAAGGCGATTAAGGACGGAATTCCGAAACTCGAGGATTTCCTTGGCGAAATCGAGGAATGCCGGAAGATCAGGCTGAAGGCAATGAAGCAGGAGCGCGACGTTGTGAACCGAGCTATGTCTGCTTCGCCTCAAGCTCATCTGGCTGAGTCCCAGACTCAAGCCAGAAAGCGAAAGAAGAGGCAGAGCGGTTCTTCGCCGGGAAGCCCTGAGCTTGTTGAGGTGGACTCGGTGCCGAGACCGGTTTTTGTCACTGCGGCATCGCAGACATCTCCTGTCCAGGCTACTGAGTCCGCCCCGGGCGCTGCCGTGATTCCAGTGGCTACTCCTGCAGAGGTTCCTGCTCCGGCGGCTAATCCTGCCTTGGCAGCAAACTCTGCCTCAACACCTTTGGGGGGCTGGAAGACGCGCCTGTCTAAGAAAGAAAGGAGGAGACAGAAGCAAGCGGAGGTGGCTTCGAAAAGTGCGTCGAGGGTAGAGCGGACGCAAGTCTCAAACCCGGTTGGGGAGGCCTCTGGCAAGTCTGTCAGAAAGCCTAAACAACCCAGGCCTAAGAAGCCCAGGACGGAGGCAATCTTGATCAAGCCCTTAGGGGGGCGATCTTTTGCCGATGTTCTGGGTCAGATTAGATCGCAGGCCAAACCGGAAGAGACCGACACCGTTATCAAGTCTATTCGGCGAACCCAGAACGGGGATGTCCTCCTCGAACTGGGGAAGTCGAGTGACAAGATCGGTTTTGCCGCTTCCCTCAAGACTGCACTTGGGGACAAAAGCTCAATCAAGGCCCTAGAACCGAAGTGTTCGGTCGAGATTCGGGACCTTGATGCCCTCTCCACCGAAGAGGAGGTGACCCGTGCAATCCAGGTGGCACTCCTGGAGATACCGGCTGATGGAGTGAGGGTATGGCTGACTAAGCCCAACCGAAGTCAACTCCGGATGGCTGTTGCTGAGATGGGCGAAAAGCACGCCAATAAGCTGCTTAGCCTTCAGCACCTCAGAGTCGGTTGGGTCAGTTGCAGGCTCAAACGGAGGGTGGTAGTTTCGAGATGCTTCCGCTGTCTCGGTTTCGACCACTCCTCCCGAAACTGTAAAGGGCCCGACAGGAGTGCCAACTGCTTCCAGTGTGGAAGCCAGGGCCACAAACGTAAGGAATGTCCCTCGAGCCCCTCCTGCTTCCTCTGCAAGGATTCAGGCTCCAGTGCCCTCAGTCACTTACCCGGGTCTGGTCAGTGCGGTGCCTTCAGAGCCGCACTTGAACAGGCAAAAGGCAGCGGCCGGTAATTCGCATCCTCCAGGCCAACCTTCATAGATCCTGGGGAGCTGATAACCTTCTAGATCAGCTCGCCCGAGAACTTGGTTCTGATGCGCTCCTTATCAGCGAACAGTATCGGGACAGAGACCCAAACATTTGGATCTCGGACAGCCTCGGTACTGCTGCATTTTGGGCACGTAATACACAAGATGTCTTGGTGCGGAGTCACGGGCGCGGCCGAGGATTCGTCTGGGTTCGGTGTAGGGACGTGACTATCTTCAGTTGCTACCTCACACCCAACGAGGCCGTCCAGGACTTCCGCGACAAGATAGATAGCCTAGAGGAGTGCGTTCTCGGCACCACCGGGCATGTCACCGTTGGTGGCGATTTCAACGCCAGGGCCGTCGAGTGGGGAATGCCCTCTACCAGCTCCCGGGGGAAATACATCCTGGATTTCATCGCCAGGGCCGGTCTTGTCGTCCTCAACCAGGGCGACACACCTACTTTTCGGCGCCCCGGGCAGAGAGGCACGATCCCTGACGTCACCTTTGCGTCTGAGTCGCTCCTTCCGAGGATCTCTGGCTGGAGGGTTGTGGAGGACTACACGGGTAGCGACCACCTCATCGTGTTTGACCTGCATGATCAGGCAAATCGTTGAGTTTCCGCATCTCGGGAAGGGCCACGCCGGTGGAACACCAACAAACTGGACGTGGTCAAGTTCACCGAAGTCATCTCTCGGGGAGCGCAGGGGAATCCTGGTGAGGCTGGAGCCGAGGCACTAGTAACATCCACGATGGAACTTATCGTCTCGGCCTGCGACCAGTCTATGCCGCGAAGGAAACCCCGACGCGACAAACAACCCGTTTACTGGTGGACTGAAGAGATTGCGGAACTCAGAAGAACATGTTTAAGAACTAGACGAGCCGCCACTAGAGCGAGAATTCCCGCAGACAGAGTTCGTAAGTCGGAGGCCTATAAAGCTGCGAGAAAATCTCTCCGCCAGGCGATCAACAGGAGCAAGGCGAATAGCTGGAGGAGACTTCGTGACGACGTTGATTCCGACCCGTGGGGCCTGGGTTACAAACTTGTAACACAGAAACTCGGCGCCCGCTCTCCACCTTCCATCATGGAGGGCGCCACCATGGGGAGGATCGTCGCTGCGTTGTTTCCTGAACATCCACAGCGACCGCCGGTTGACTTCGGACGGGTAGAGGACGTTCCACTTTTCACTTTCGAGGAGCTGGAAACCTCCGTTCTCTCCCTGAAGAGCAACAAGGCTCCTGGCCCGGATGGGATTCCCAGTGAGGCTTTAAAGAAAGTATTTTCAATCAACGCTGACTTGTTGTTGAGAATGTACAATGCCTGTTTGGTAGAAGGGGTGTTTCCGGCTCCCTGGAAAACAGCCAGGCTTGTACTGATCAGCAAGGGCAAAGGTGATCCCGAGCTGCCGTCGTCCCACAGGCCTCTCTGCATGTTGGACACGGCTGGGAAGCTGTTCGAGAAGCTGATCCGTTCCCGCCTGACTTCTGCCGTGGAAGCTGCAGGGGACTTATGCCCCCGTCAGTACGGCTTCAGAAAGGGACGGTCAACGATCGACGCTGTCACCGAAGTTCAGAGAGCTGTGGAGAGAGCCGAGAGCCACAACCATTTCTCCCGCCGAGTAGTGCTTCTTGTTACGCTTGATGTCAAGAATGCCTTCAACTCGGCGAGGTGGGTTGATATGTTGGATGCGCTTCGCAACACCTTTTGTATTCCTGCATATCTGTTGCGGCTCATCGAGGATTATCTACACTCTCGAAGCCTGATTTATGACACGAGGGACGGAACGCGGACGATGGAAGTCACTTCTGGTGCCGCACAAGGTTCAATACTCGGCCCGGATCTCTGGAACGTTGCCTATGACAGCCTCCTGAGGTCCGAGATGCCTGAGGAAACCACTTTGGTTGGGTACGCCGATGACGTCGCAGCTCTCATTGCTGCACGCAACGTTGAGCTGGCCCAACTGAAGTTGAACCGAGTTATGCGGGTGGTCAACAACTGGATGTCCGATCACGGTCTCTCACTTGCTCTCAGTAAGACGGAGATCGTGATTCTTACGAAGAAGAGGATCGACACCGTCGTCCCGTTTCGAGTGGGAAGGGAGGTGGTCACATCAACTCGTGCCGCCAAATACCTCGGGGTTATGGTGGACACCAAGTTAAGCTGGAGGGATCAGATCTTCCGTACGGCGGACAAGGCCGCTAAGGTAGTGACTTACCTTAGTAGGCTGATGGCCAATGTCGGGGGTCCCCGATCCAGCAGAAGACGTCTGTTGATGTCCGCGGTCCAGTCCGTGCTTCTTTACGGGGCAGAGGTGTGGGCAGGCGCTCTAGATAAGGAGTGCTACAGGTTGCGACTCGCCCGGGTTCAGCGTCAAGCTGCGCTCCGGGTGTGTTCCGCCTACCGGACAGTGTCCGAGCCTGCCGTCCTGGTGGTCGCCGGAGTCATCCCTGTCAAGCTCTTGGCAGGGGAGAGGAAAGCGATTTATCAGAGACAAGGCGAGATCGGCAAGGACACGGCAAGAACAGAAGAGCGCTCCCGAACCTTCCAGCAGTGGCAACACAGCTGGGAGCACGACACCCGAGGACGATGGACTGCGCGACTTATCAAGCAGGTCCAACCATGGGTGGAACGGCGGCATGGGGAGGTGGACTACTACCTGACCCAATTTTTGACAGGTCACGGCTATTTTCGCTCGTACCTGAACCGGATGGGAAAGACCGGTTCACCGGACTGCATTTATTGCCCGGGTGTTCCCGACGATGCGGAACACACATTCTTCCGCTGTCCCCGTTGGGAAGGGCCCCGCCTGGAGGCCACACAAATCTTTGGTGCATTTTCGGTGGACTCGGTCTGCCAAAAGATTTTGGAGGATGAGGGCAACTGGGATTGTTTGTCACAGTTCGTCCGGGGCATCCTCCTGGAAAAGAAAACCGATATGGACCGCGAAGTGGCCCAGATCCCTTGATCGAGCGGCTGGATAAGGAGCGAGCCCCACGGGCGTAAGCCAAATTTAGGCCTAGCCTGACGTAATGTGACAAACAATTCCAGGTTAGATTCCTAAAGAGTAGAGGAGGTTTTTTAGTGGGTAAACCCGTTTTTAGGGGAGCCCCACACTACAGGCTGGCCACCTGTGTGCGTAATGCATTTTTCCGCCTCTCCCTCAAAAAAAAAAAAAAAAAAAAAAATAAGATTAACATTGGAGCGCCAAAATACAATGTACTGTATTTAGAATTTTTAATATCTCGGTAACCAATGGAGATAGAGGAAAGCTTCAAATTACTAAGTTGTGTGTTTTTTTGAGCAAAATCCAATAATCAAAATAAAAATTTAAAATTTTTAAAAATTACATATGAAAAATGCAAAAAAACCCATTTTTGGGGTACAAAACCCCCCAAAACTACCCCTTCCGGTAGGTTGATATGTCTGGTTTACGAACTCATCCGAATAAACGTAGGATTACACACCTCTACCAAATTTGGTGTCGATTGGACCGTTTTTACGAGAGTTATCGTGCCTAGGGACACATACATACATATATATATATATATATATATATATATATATATATATATATAAATTTTAATGACTATTATTTTTGGTCTCTGGGCACCTTAAAACGAAAAAGTAACATGGTCCCGGCCTTAGGTCTTACCATGAGACCTACGGTAATAGCTTATTCCCTATGGGAAATTCGCTAAAAATAAACTTTTGGTAAACAAAAAGGAAGTTAGTGGAACAAAAGTAAGCGGTTTTACCTCCTTACTATCTGATGAAAAAAAAGTCAAAGATAACTCAACCAATACGGCGTGGTTAGTGCAAACCAAAACTAAGAGAGCTCATGTGAAACAAACTACGCTACAAGAACATATAGTATCGATACAAAATCGATTTAGCTGCCTCAGTGACTCAACTAATGTCGAAGGTGGAAATGACGAAACTAGTGCAACTGATGGGAACTATATAGCTTGGACTCAACACAAGACAAAAGCAGAAAAACATAACAATAAACCATCACTTCGGTTCAAAAAGTCCTTCCCTATAAGTCAAGAGAACAAAGTGAAGATTTCATTATACTCGGATAGCCAAGGAAGAGATATCGCCTCCAGACTACAGCACATCAGCCAAGTACAACTTTTATTCAGGCATGCGGAACGGTCATGGTTAATGCAGGACTCCTTCAAGTGACAGAAACAGCAATGAATTCTAAAAACAATGCAAGTAGCCTTGAGATGAAAAATATCACCAACACATTGTTTTTAAACTCCCCATGCAAACCCCTCCCACCACCTATCTAGACAAACCTCAAAATTGTTTTCTCTCGGATAGTACCTTCACGTTACAAGCACTTATTATCTGATTCTGAACAAAATTCATTACAAGATAATTTAATAGTTTAACAAATGAGTATACAGATAGGCCTAATTCAAATAATGTAATCCATTTTCATTCTATAAAAGTATTTCATCAAAATATTCAAAATTTAATAAGCCGTATAGAACCTTTGGAAATAATAATTGAAGAAATTACACCAGACATAATTGTTCTAACAGAACACAATGTAAAAATCTGTGGTATGGAAAAAATTAATATCAATCGGTATAAAATCCAAAATTTTTATTGCAGAAATAAAGCAGAAAAGGGCGGGGTTATGATTTTAAGCCGTGAAGAAATAAATGGTAAAAAATTGTAATTAAAGATGCAGAAAGTCTTTGCGAGGAGAAGGTATTTGAGTTTAGTGCTGTTTCCTTTAATGTAGATAGTTTTAGGTTTGTCGTTGTAGGTCTTTATCGGTCTCCAAGTTCAAATGTTTATGTTTTTCTAAACCGGCTAGATTCTTTAATAAATATCTTGTCTAAAATTTTTGAAAATATCATCCTGCTTGGAGATGTTAACATAGATGTTTTGAAAAAAGATGATAAATATAGAAGTCTTGTAAATGTTTTAAAAAATTATAATTTACGTTATTTAGTTGACTTCCCAACTAGAGTATATAATGGTTCAGTATCAGCTATATATAATGTCTTTACTAATGTAAATACTAACAAAACTAAAGTAGAAGGAGTTGTTACAATGTTATCAGATCATGATGGGCAAGTGCTCAATATTTTAAAATCAAAGAAAGATAACATAAAACATAAATTCTTCACTGAAAGTCGCAAACATTTTTCTGAAGAAAATAAAAAACTATTTAAAACACTTAGATAGAGAAACATGGGAGAAAGTATATTTTGCATCAGTGGAAAATAAATATAAAACCTTCCAACAGATTTTGCAATATTACTTTGATTGGTCGTTTCCCCCAAAAAATATTAAAATTAAATTAAATTGTTCAAACTGGATAACTGATGAATTAAAAAGTAATAAAAGAAAACTAATTGAACTCAATAAACATGCAAGAAAAACAAAAAACTGGGAATTACTCAAACATACAAGAGAAAAACATAAAAGGTACAAAAAAGAATTACAAAACAAGAAAATACCCCTGTCGCAGCAGACCTGCGTACTCAGCGAATTTCCAAAGAATTATTGTTTGAACATCAAAGAACTTTTTGGCTATCTTATATAATTAATAATCTTTACAAGGAAATATATATATAATAGCATTATATTTCTGAGTAAATTATTTTTATTTAATAATTTATATATTAATATTTATATTGCAATAAATGACTTTTTTTAACAGTAATAAAAGTAGACATCCAAAGCTTCAATGCAAAAGGAATGATTTGTTTACAATCATAAACAAAACATAACAAAACATAAACATTTCAAATTTGACAAATATGCAGAAGACAGCTGATCAGCTTATTAGGAACAGATACCTTATTTATTATCTTCATCTCTCTTGCTCCCATTATACACTTATTTTCCATGAGAATACCGTGGGATTTAGCATGTAGGTTTGCTGCCATGAGGGTTTTTGATCAAATCTTAATTACTCACCACCTAGTGAAGGTTCATACAAATTTTTATTAAGATATGTTAATAAATAAGCGATATATAACTTTTTAAAGATTTGCCCATAAGAATAACATGGTAAACTTGATTTGAATTTTCTCTATAACCAGTTAAGCTATTTTAAAGATTCAAAATACTAAATTGTTTGTTTTTTTAAGCTCTTTTAAATGGTTTCATTAAAGTTGATGAATTTTGAAAATTTAGGTCCAAAAATGCCAAAAACCCATTAAAAACCCCATAAAACCCCCGTTCCCATAACCCGACAATGCTGGTTCGCGAACTCATGAAAATAGACCTGGTCTTACACCTCCATACCAAATTTCATCAAAATCGGAGGTCTCCTTCAAAAGTTATCAGTACCACGGACACACACACACACACACACATATATATATATATATACATATATATAAAAATGAACGAATGGTGTTTTTGGCTTCTGGGGACCTCAAAATGAAAAAGTAAAGTGGTCCCGGGCTTAGGTCTTACCATGGCTACTACGGTAATAGCGTATTCCCTATAGGGAAATTCGCTAAAACTATTTTTTGATAGTAAAATTAAAAAATTTAGTAATGTTATTAAAACCGTATGGCAAATAATAAATTCTGAAACAGGAAAAAATGTAAAAAGTTTTAGAAAAAATTTGGTCCTTGTGGAAGATAACCAAAGTGTTAGAGACCCCATCATGATTTGTGATGTTTTTAGCAAACATTTCTTAGAGTTAGGTAAGAGTATGAGCAAAGACAAAGCTCTAAATTTTGAAAAGAGTTTTGAAAGTAATACTACTTTACTTCATAGTAATCAGGATAATTTTCAAATAAATTCGTTCCGAATGAACCCCACTTCAGTTAAAGAGGTCCAAGGAGTAATTAGATCCTTTGAAAATAAATACTCCTGAGGCTATGATGAATTTCCAGTTATACTGGTTAAAGAAGCTGAAAAACAACTCAGTGCATTTAATCAATTCATCATTTGTAAGTGGAATTTTTCCTGATTTACTTAAAATATCCAAAATAGTTCCAATTCATAAAAGTAAAGATCCAACATCCAAAAATAATTATCATCCTATTTCATTACTACCTGTATTTGCAAAAATATTTGAAAAGATTTTATGTAATAGGTTCTCATCATATTTAGAAGAAAATAATATTCTAGATAAAAACCAGCATGGTTTCAGAAAAAATAAATCCACAATAACTGCTGCAGTAAATCTTATAGATTCCATTATTAACTCAGTAGATAGAAAAGAAGTTGTCATCGGTATATTCATGGACCTGTCAAAAGCATTTGATAGCGTTAATCATGGAAAATTAATTAGCATATTATCTGAAATAGGGGTTAACGGAAAAGAATTGAATTGGTTTAAATCATACTTAAGGGAAAGACAGCAATTTGTAGAAATTTCCCATATATCTCAACATAACCACATACTAAAATACCAATCTAAATTGAAGACTGTCTCGGCAGGGGTGCCACAAGGATCTAACCTTGGACCTCTTCTATTTTTAGTATACTTAAAGGGTATAAATAACTGTATAAATTTTCCAATTTCAAGTAATTTATGTTTATATGCTGACGACTCTAATTTAAAAGTCTCAGGTAAAAATAATGAAGAAGTTGAACTATATGCAGAAAGTGAATTAAAAACCTTGTATCAATTTTTAAGAAGCAGGAATTTAAATTTAAATCTTGACAAAACCAATGTTGTACATTTTAAAACCAAACGAAATAAAAACAATTCAAATCTACAAATAGAGTTTGATAGTAGACATTTAGACCAAGTTGACAATGTAAAATTTCTTGGATTGTTGGTTGATTGTAATTTGAACTGGAATGCACATGTTGATTGCCTTCTTAAGAAAATAAATTCTGGTATCTATGTCATTAGAAGAATGTCAGTATTCTGCAGTTTAGATGTTTTAAAGCAAATATACTTTGCATATGTCCATTCTCATATTTCATACGCAATCTGTGTTTATGGTGCTACTTCGAAAGGAAATTTAAACAAAATTTTAAAAGTCCAAAAGAAAGCTGTTAGGATCATGTTGAAATTAAATCCCAAAGAATCTGCAAAAAAACACTTTAAAGAATTAAATATACTAACTATCTATGGACTTTATATATTTGAAACTATTATGTTTATTATCAATCACCAAATAAATTTAGATAACCAAAACTCTCATAACTATAAAACAAGGAAAAAAATGAACTAGTTCTTGATCACCATAGATTGGATTTATACACGCAAAAAACTTCTTATGCTGGTAATAAATTTTTGAGATATATTCCACAAAATATTAAATCATATGTGATTAACGATCAAAATATTAAAAAATTTAAGAAAATCTTGAAGGAATACTTAATTAATCTTGCTCTTTACTCAGTTGAAGAATTAGAGCAATCAACGTGTGGATTAAACAGTTATTAAAGATGTCTTAGTATAATGTACCAACTTTAGTTAAAATACTGTAAAGAAGTGACACTATTCATGTACAAAAATGTATAATGAATAAAGATTTATGATTGATTGATTGATTGATTTCCGAGCTACCTACCAACCGTGACGGCTCTCTGAGACGGGCGGTACGTTATTTTCGTCGTTCTACCCAGTTCGCAATAGTATATTAAGTTGTTAAAACGACTGATCTCTTTTGACGGAAAATGCGGATGGCCGGAACGCCAGGTGTCCGATAGTACCACAGAATATGTGCGAGTACGCGCAACCGCTCAAAAAACTGCGGGCCGTGCCATGACGCCCGTGCCATGCTGCCGTAGTGCATGACTCCGTTATTTGTTGTTAGATCTGTAGAATCTTGGTATCGTTAGTTAATTTAATAAATATGTCAAATTTTTTGTCTCTTGAAAAATTTTGATACAATTTAGCGGTTTTGAGATATTTGGATTTTCAGTGGCCGTCATTTTGAATCTATATGTATCAGAAAAAATTAATTGTGACTTTATTTTTATTTTGTGCAGTCAGTATTGAGGCAGGGAGGGCGCAACTGTTTTATGTGCCTAGGGGCGCAGTTTGGCTAAATGCGGCCCTGATTGGCGTACCTTCACCTTGTAAACTGTAATGTTAAAAATTGCAGTCGGAAGTATTAAATTAGATGCAAGGCTAATTTTCAATGCTGTTTGTTAGAATAAACTAATCACAAAAATTCACTTGTAGGTACTATAAAACATTGTTGACACAACCATTTGCTGACAACACGGGGTCTGAGTCAGTTCTTGTAGACTGCTACACGGTATAACCTAAGACAAACTGCACCTCAAAAATCTTAACTGTTTATTGGGTACTAAATAAAAAACATAATGATTTTAGCGAATTTCCCATAGAGAATAAGCTATTACCGTAGGTCTCATGGTAATACCTAAGCCTGGGACCATGTTGCTTTTTCATTTTGAGGTGCCCAGAGAAAAAAATAACAGTCATTAAAAAATGTGTCCGTATGTATATATATAATGTATATATATGTATGTGTGTATATATATAAAAATGTAATTTTTCTATATAACTTGCATGTTAATTAAATGGCATAGCAACAATGGAAGAAGGACTATCATACTATCATGTCCTGATTAATTAATATGCAAGTTAAATGGGAAAATGACAATTTTACATTATTACTACGAAACCAAAAGAGATAGGGCATTAGTATAAATTACAAAGTTGCTCAGTTTAACAAGAGCTTTAATATGATGTACAACATGATAAGTGTTTGTATTTAAAATTTTTGAGTTTTGTTTATGTAAACATTTTTAAAAATATTAAAATTTGGAAATTTTAGTTTTTTAATAAATGTGGTCTTGTGACATATCGTTGTAAAGCTTAGCTTATTTAAAATAAGTATTTTGAATCAGAAGTCATTTATGGCAAATAATAAAAGAATTACAGGGTATTCCGTAAATTTTGCTTTTGGCTACAAAAATGGACACCATTTTGAAACGAATAAAGATAACAAAATTCTGTTTGTACCAAAATGTTTGTATTAAATAGACCTTTCTAATGATGTATAATATGACATATGTTTGTATTTAAAATTTCCGAGATTCAAACCTATGACTTTCAGTTTTTGGGACACCCTGTATTTATACAACGTTAGAAATATTTTTAAATTATTCCTTGGCGTCAATTTAGTGGGAAATGATTTTATTTCAAGATTGTAGGACAAACTGTTCATCTATAATCGATTTGAGACACCTTACATGAGACACTTGGTATATATACAGGGTGTCCAGCTTCGACTGTCCGAAACTTTTCCATGTTGTTCAGCAAGCCAAAATAAACAAAAAAATTGATGTAAACATATGTCCCAAAATGCTTCGTTAACCCGCTAGCCGCCATTTTGTTTTTTACACTTAATAATTTGTATTTCCACAACGGATAAATGGATTGAGTTCATATTTGGCATGGAACTTTACTACAACAATGGTAGTTAAAAGAAAAAACATTATTTTTTTCCGTCACATATTTTCAAAATGGCGGCCATTTTAAAATTTTATCCTCAAATATCTCAAAAACGGTAAATTTTATAAAAATTTTACAAAACACAAAAAAGCTGCAAAATTAAATTATCTAACCAATGATACCAAGTTTGTAATGATCTGACAACAATTAATTAAGTTATTGAGATCTTTCTTCTAAGTTGACCTAAATTTGCATGCATTATAATGGAAAATCAATGATTTTATACACAAAAATCTCAATAACTTAATTAATTTTTATCAGATCATTACAAACTTGGTATTATTGGTTAGATAATTTAATTTTGCAGCTTTTTTGTGTCTTGTAAAATTTTGATAAAATTTACCGTTTTTGAGATATTTAAGATTAAAAATTTAAAATGGCCGCCATTTTGAAAATATGTGACGGAAAAAAATAATATTTTTTCTTTTAATAACCATTGTTGTAGTAAGGGTCCATGCCAAATGTGAACACAATCCATTTATCCGTTGTGGAAATAAAAATTATTAAGTGTAAAAATCAAAATGGCGGCTAGCGGGTTAACGAAGCATTTTAGGACATATGTTTATATCAACTTTTTTGTTTATTTTGGCTTGCTTAACAACATGGAAAAGTTTCGGACAGTCGAAGCTGGACACCCTGTATATTTATATATGTGTGTCCCTAGCCATAATAACTCTCGTAAAAACGGTCCGATTGAGAACAAATTTGGTAGAGAGGTGTAATCCTATATTTATTTGGATGAGTTCGTAAACCAGATATATCGACCTACTAGAACCTACTAGAAGGGGTAGTTTTGGGGGTTTTGTACCCCAAAAAAGGGGTTTTTGCACTTTTCATATTTAATTTTCAAAAAATTTTTAACTTGATTTTCACCACTAGATTTAGCCCAAAAAAAAACTAAAAATTTAGTATTTTGAAGCTTTGCTCTATCTTCATTGGTTACCGAGGTATTAAAAAGTCTAAAGACAGTACATCGTATTTTGGTGCTCCAATGTTAATCTTATGGAGAACTAGCTGGTTCCCGCCACAGCTTAGCACGCGATTAAATTTATTTTATAAGTAATCAAATCGTTTAAAAGAGGAATGAAATCTTCTTCCATAAGACATTGAAACAATGAAGTAGTGTGGGTGGAGCTCTGAAGGAGTTTTGCAAAACCTTTGCTTAATGAGAACCTATGGGCAAAGACGAACGTCATGTCAAATTTCAATCCCTGGACAGTGGTGTAGTGGCACACTTTACAGTGTGGGAACGCTTAATGTATTTGTCAAATTCCCTGCAAAGAAAGATATGACTTCCCGGATTTCCCGGGTTTTCAAAAACCAGTGTGGGAACGCCGTTCCCACGTGTTCCCGCTCCACTACACCACTGCCCCTGGAGGCACCAAAGTAATTTTGAACTTAAAACACTATAATTGTTAAACCGTTCTTAGTGATCATCCATGAGCAAAGAGGCATGTCCATGTCAAATTTCAACCCCGGAGGAGCCCTAAAGTGCATCAAAAACTATATTTGCAAAATCATTTCTTAGTGAGTACAGTACCTATGAGTAAAAAGAGTCGTCCGTCCATGTCAAATTTCAACCCGTAGGCTATACAGTAATTGTGAGCTTCTGTGGCTAAGAGCCCTAAAGGAGATGTGCAAAACTCTTTTTCTATTGAGCACCTATGAGCAAAGAGATCACTCCAAATTTCAACACCGTACAGGTTTCTAATTCGTATTTAAATTTGGCAATACTTATAACATTTTGAAATTTCGAAGGCCTGTGGGGCGGAGCCCTGAAGAAATTTAAAATGAAAATAGTCCGACTTTCCTATTTTAGGCTTAAACAATGAGTATACCAAATTTCAGTAATCTTGCTAGTTGGGAAATTGGAAAATTAGTAGAATGAGTGAGTCATTCAGTGAGGGCTTTCCCTTTCATATGTTTAGATTAAACTAATTATTTAACTAATAAACATTTTTATACCAGTTAAATTATTTATAAAGGGATAAAAACATTGTCATATGGCCCGTCGCCCTTTATATGTATTATTTCACTAACTGCTGAGAGCTTTGAATTTTCAACATTAATTACATCAAAATTTTTAAGTCGTGTGAGGCGGAGCCCTGATAAAACTTCACAAAACCGTTTCTTAGTGAGCACCTATAGGCAAAGAGGAACTTCCATTCCAAATTGCAACCCTGAAGATCAAGTAGTTTTGGAGATTCGTGTTTCCTAGATTCATATTTTAAGTGCTCCATAAGAATAACATTGTATAGAAATTTTGAACTCGTGTGGGGCGGAGCCCTGTAGGAATTTCGCAAGACCGTTTCTTAGTGAGCACCAATGGGTAAATACCCCCCGTCGCAGCATCCCTGCATACTCAGCGAATTTCCAAATTAGTAATATTAATATTGACCAGGTAAACCTGTAAACAAAATTTCATAATGTGCTCATAAATAGGGAAATAAATGTCTATTTTCCTTAAGATAAATATAGGGAAAGAGTATGCAGGTATGCTGCCATGGGGAACACCATAAGTAGGTTTTTAGCATAAAAAAATTTATTTCGACCATATGAAGACACTAAGTTTCATCACAGAAAAACAAAACGATATCGTTTTGTTTTTCTGTGGTTTCATCTATGATGTATATTGTCAAGCAGATGATCAGCTGACTAAAAAAAATTATGTTTTTGTTATTGTTTTTATCTTGTTACAATTTTGTAATAAAATTATATTCCTCGAATAATTTTGGAAATACTTCATTGGCGACGAGATTTAAAATCAAAAATGGCCACTGAGAGATCGGGTAAACGTAAGAGAACCCGAGTGAATCAGGAGGAACAGGTTGAAGAGCAAATTCCTCAAGAAATTGTTAGGAATTTGAGGTTCCAATGTGAGCAGTTCAACCCAGACCTCATGGATCCTGATGTATGGCACATCAAGTTTGTCACCAACCTTCGACTCTCAAATGTTCAAGATGCGACCAATAAACGTTTACTGTTTATAAGTTGCCTAAGCACCAATGTACTACAAACTCTTGTGAACCTTTGTAAACCAAGGTCCATTGACGAATTCCAGTATGAAGAACTATTTAAACTACTTTTATGTAATTATAAAACTAAAAGAATAGCAGTTGCAGAGCGTGTGAAATTTTTTTCATCCAGACAAAATGGTGAATCTTTGACGGAATTTGCAAATGCTTTAAGGCAAACTAGCAATGATTGCAATTTTCCAATCGATTTTTATCAGCAAGCTTTAATCACAGCTTTTGTGATGGGGGTAAGTGATACCAACATTAAAGCATCTCTCATGAAGAAAGATTATGATTCACTTTCTGAAGTTTTGGATTTGGCGAATACCTTGTCAACTATTCAAGTGGCTTCTTCCTCTTCGTTATCGACATGCAATAAGAATACCGAATGTAATGCTGCACACTTGGGGCCGTGCTACGTTTGTGGGGGACAACATTTAAAGAAATACTGTCGAATAAAGAACCCTGTGTGCTATAATTGCAAGAGCAAAACTCACATCACAAGAAATTGTAAAGTAAAGAAGAATATCAAAACTGTAAATGGTGAGATTGAAGAGAATAAGCCAGAGAACGTAGCCACGATTTTTGGGGGAGTGCATGATGTTCTTATTGTTGACCACCAAACACAAAACTTTCCAGTCTTAAAATTTGACGTGATGATAAATGGACAAATTGTTTCAATGCAGTTTGACACGGGAAGTTGTGCATCTTTGATTTCTGAAGAAACCTGGAAAACACTATTAAAACCTTCACTGTGTCAAACAAAACAATGCTTCACTTCATTCACCATACAAAGCGTTGGGTTGTTGGGGGAACTTGATGTTCAAGTCGTTTTTGGAAAGGTGAGTACAAAACTGAGACTTTTTGTTGCTTTTGGAGTAAGCCAAAACATTTTAGGAAGAGACTGGATTTTTAAACTACGCCTACACACAGAATCTCTTTCGAATTTGCAAAAATTAAGTCTGAAACACAATGCATATACTCTACAAATTCAGGATTCCGAACGAAGAGTAAATGAACTTTGTGAAAAGTATGCTAATCTTTTTTCTCCAGGTGACGATAAGTGCTCCAAAGTTCCGGCTAAACTTTATTTAAAGGAAGGCGCTGTTCCAGTTTTCAAGAAAGCCAGGCCGGTTCCTTTAGCATTGCGAGACAAAGTACGTGAAGAATTAGATCGCCTAATAAGTAATGGTGTACTTGAAGAAGTCGAACACTCAGAATGGGCTGCACCTTGTGTAATTGTGAGGAAACCTAACGGAGCTTTGCGTATCTGTGCAGATTTTTCTACTGGATTGAATCAGGCATTGGAGCCACAAAAGTTTCCATTACCTACACATGATGAGTTGTTTTCTAAATTAATAGGGGGACAAAAATTCACTATACTCGATTTATCAGATGCTTACCTTTCAATTCCTATGGAAGAACAATCAAAAAACCTCCTTGTGATAAATACGATATTTGGTTTGATGCGTTACAACAGGTTGTGTTTTGGTGTAGCTCCTGCAACTGCCATTTTTCAGAAAAGAATGTATGCTATGTTATCAAATCTAAGAAATGTTGCTTTCCTTCTCGATGACGTGATCATAACAGGTGAAAATGATGAGGAACATCTGAAAACATTGGATGAGGTATTAAGACGAATCCAAAAAGAAGGTTTTTGTCTGAATCGAGCAAAATGCAAGTTTTTGCAAGATAAGGTCAACTATTTAGGACTGACCATATCCAAAGAAGGAGTTTCGACAAATATTGACAAGATAAAACCGATTTTAAACATGCCTGAACCTGAAGATGTTAAACAGCTTGAGACATTTATAGGAATGGCGAATTTTTATTCAAGATTCATTCCGAATTTTTCTGACATTTGTGCACCTCTCAATGCATTGAGGCGAAAAAATGTAAAGTGGAATTGGTCAACAGAATGCTCTGAAGCTATTTCAAAAATTAAAACAGCTTTAACATCAACCCCAGTACTTGTCCCGTATAACAGTAAACTTCCATTGGTTGTAGCAGCAGATGCATCTTCAGTTGGAGTCGGATGTGCAATTTTTAATAGATACCCTGATGGAACGGATAAACCCATTGCATTTGCCTCAAAAACACTAACATCGTCGGAAAAAAATTATTCACAGATTGAAAAGGAAGCCCTGGCTATAGTGTATGCACTAAAGAAGTTTCGCCTGTATCTCTGGGGTTGTGACTTCTTAATTCAGACGGATCATCGACCACTGTTAGCCATATTTGGTTCGATGAAAGGGGTTCCAACAACTACATCATGTAGGCTTCAAAGATGGGCTTTATTTCTGTCAAACTTTAAATTTAAAATAGAGCACATACCGACGAAACAGTTCGGGAAAGTTGATTGCCTCAGTCGACTACCACTTAATGAAATTGACAATTTCGATGAAACTGATGAAGGATTTAGTACAGTGGTTGGTTTGATTTTTTCAGAAAGCTTAAATGCACTTCCTCTAACTCTCACGGAAATAAAAGATGCAACTGAAGAAGATCAACTTCTCCGTGAGGTTAAAACTTATATCGTGAACGGCTGGCCATCCAAAGTTAGTCCTGAAATAAAACCTTATGAAATGAAGAAGAATGAACTGACGATTCACAATGACTGCATAATGTTGGGAGTAAGGACAGTCATCCCAACAAAACACAGAGAACGAATTCTTACGGATCTCCACGATACCCATCAAGGCATCGTGAAAATGAAGTCTCTTGCTCGAGAATATGTTTGGTGGCCTAACATAGGCCAGTCTATCGAACGGATATCTCAAACATGCGCTTTGTGCAACATGTATGCTCCTCGACAACCCCAAAGAAAATTTTTGACTAGTTGGCCGACTTCTAAACAGCCGTGGGACCGAATACACGTGGATTTCGCCGGCCCTTTCTTAGGCAGCATGTTCTTGCTAGTTGTTGACGCATACTCAGGGTGGGTAGAAATAATTAAAGTCAACTCTATGACCACCGAGACGACAGTTAAACAATTGAAACTACTGATTTGTCGGTATGGCATTCCAAGAACTATAGTTTCTGACAATGGAACGTGTTTTACATCAGCTGAATTCACTACTTTTTGCAAACAACTTGGAATCCGACATGTGACTGCTCCTGTACATCATCCTTCGTCTAACGGCCAGGTAGAAAAATACGTGGGTACAATGAAGAACACACTCAGGAAGCTGACACAAGAAAAATCCTCCAAAGGTTTAGAAGCGGATCTAAATAATTTTCTTTTTAAATATAGACTAACACCACACGTCACTACTGGTGTTTCTCCAGCAGAACGCTTCCTCGGACGTGCAATGCGATGTCAACTAGATTTAGTGCGTCCAGAAAATACAGCTGAAGAAAGAGAGAATACAGCGACGATGGCTGATAAGAAGAGTAAACAAATTGTAAAAGAGTTTACTGTAAATCAATCTATTTACTGGTCGAATTTCACAAACGGCAAAATGGTATGGAAGAAGGGCAAGATAATAAAGAGATTAGGGAAGAATGTTTGGAGAATAGAAGCTGGTGGACGTATTTTTAAAAAACATTCAGACCAACTTAGATTAAGAAATGAGGAGGAGGAATCTTAACTCAACGGGGGCGTGATGTATATTGTCAAGCAGATGATCAGCTGACTAAAAAAAATTATGTTTTTGTTATTGTTTTTATCTTGTTACAATTTTGTAATAAAATTATATTCCTCGAATAATTTTGGAAATACTTCAATCTACATCTCTGTCCATAAATAAACGAGTTTGCTATTCTCCATATGAATAACATGGGAAAAGAGTATGCAGGTTTGCTGCCATGATAAGCACAAAAACCAAGAATTTTTACTATAAATGGATGAATCTTAACCAAATGAAGCTAAATACCAAGTTTCATCCAAAAATATTGGTTAATAAGTGGAATATTAACTTATCTTTATCCTCCATAAGATTAACATTGGAGCCCAAAAATACAATGTACTGTCTTTAGACTTTTTAATATCTCGGTAACCAATGGGGATAGAGCAAAGCTCCAAAATACTAAATTGTGAGTGTTTTTTTATCTAAATCCAATGGTGAAAATAAAAGTTAAAAATTTTTTAAAATTACATATGAAAAATGCAAAAAACCCATTTTTGGGGTACAAAACCCCCCAAAACTACCCCTTCCAGTAGGTCGGTATGTCTGGTTTACAAACTCATCCGAATAAACGAAGGATTACACATCTCTACCAAATTTGGTGTCGATCGGACCGTGGGTCTTACCATGAGACCTACGGTAAGAGCTTATTCCCTATGGGAAATTCGCTAAAAGGAAAGTCTCTATACCAAATTTCAATCCTTCTGGCTGGCTAGTTTTTGGAGATTCGTTGTTGCTTTGGGTTTGTATTAAAAATCTCCATAAGAATAACATTATAACAAAATTTTGAAGTCGTGTGGGGCAGAGACCTGCCCAAATTTTGCAAAACCGTTTCTTAGTGAGCCTTTTTGAGCAAAGATAAACGTCTATGCCAACTTTTAACGCTCTAGGCCTTACAGTTTTTTAGATTCTCTGATATGAGTGTGAGTGGTATTTGACAAATATACAGGGTGATTCACGACGAAGTGCAGAGATTTCGGGAGCTGATTCTACACATGAAAATAAACAAAAAATGCCATATATAAATATGTCCAAAAATCCTTCGTTTGGCCGCTAGCAGCCATTTTGTTTTTTATATGTAATAATTTTTATTTCCGTAACGGATTGATGGATTTGCTTCTTTATTTGGCATGGATCTTTATCACAACAATGTTAATTCTCATATTAAAAATTATTATTTCCCAATGTGTATTTATAAATGGCGGCCATTTTAAAATTTTAAACTCAAATTTCTCAAAAACGGCAAATTTCTTCAAAATTTTATACAGTAGATAAGGATGTGTTAATATTTCACTTATTAACCAATATTGTTGGATGAAACTTGGTATTTTTCTTCATTTGGTTGAAATGCAACCATTTATGTAAGAAAACCTTGGTTTTTGTACTTATCATGGCAGCAAACTTGCATACTCTTTTCCCATGTCAATCATATGGAGATCTGCCATGTCAATCATATGGAAAACTCTTTTATTTATGGACAGATATTGATGAAACTTAGTATGTGGCTTCATATGGTCCAAATAATTTTTTTATGCTTAAAATCTACTTTTAGTGTTCCCCATAGCAGCACACCTGCATACTCTTTCCTTACATTTATCATAAGGAGAAGGAATATATACATTTATCTCCGTATTCGCTGAGTACTCAGGTCTGCTGTGACGATATGGTGATTCAAGAATATTGTTTAACTGGAGTCATCAATACAACCTTAACAATATTGTGATCTCAAAGTACAAGTGAACTTTACCGCAACAGTGTTAAGCTTTAATAGAATGTCGTTTTCAAAGACAAATAAAATTTTAAAAAATAACAAATATGTAACATTTGTTATTTCTATGCAAGATGACTGTAGTGCAAGGTGAGCTACATCCCATAAGAGCAATGGTGTCAGTTTCTGTGACATCCGTGGATGTCACCACAGAGTTTTTGTTGGCTAAGAAAAGTGTTAAAAAAACCAACATTTTACTGTTTGTTACCTGCAAGTGTTGCCAACGCTGCAGGAAACAACAATCGCTCTCGTTTGCGCTGGGGATTTTTTGGGAAAAATAAGGAATTTCAAGGGAAATTCCTTATTTCCTACTATTTTAGAAGATAATTTAAATAATGTGCAGTCTTTTTCTATGTCAGAAGGAAGTAGTAATAATTTAAAATCTCATGATAAGTCTTTTTTATAGATAAATTTAATATTAAGCTTTTTCACCAAAATATCCAGCACTTAAAATTCCGAATAGAATCTTTACTTATTGTACTTGACGATCTCAACCCCCAAATCATAGTTTTAACGGAGCACGATATGAAAGAACCTGAAATAGAAAGATTAAATATTGACACGTTTTCTCTTAATTCATTTTTTTCTAGAAAAAATTCAAATAAGGGTGGCGTCATGATTTTAAGCAATAATAAAATGAAATACAAACCACTTACATTACCACAATCCCTTAATAATCAGCTTCTAGAAGAAAAACAGTTTGAATTTTGCTTGGCAATGTTTACTTTTCAAAATTTTAAATTTATTGTAGTTGGTTTATATAGATCACCTTCTAGTTGCTCAGAAACATTCTGTGACAGACTGGGTATTTTGGTTGATTACTTAAGCCAGAAATGTGACAAAATTATATGTGCAGGAGATGTAAACATAGATGTATTAGTAAATGATAAAGATTGCAAATTGTTAAGAAATACTTTAAAGGGGCTCAATATGAAATACTTGGTTAATTTTCCCACCAGAATAACAGAGGAATCAGAGACTGGAATAGACAATATTTTTGTAAAGAATATCCCTTGCAATAATTTGAGAATAAGTGGTGTAATTACACTGTTGTCTGACCACGATGGTCAAACTTTAGACATTAATTTACCTAGAGAAGTGTCTCATATTAAAAACAATTTAACACTTGAAAGCAGAAGCTTCTCATCAGAAGGGTTTCTTACTCTGTCCAAACTGTTAGAAAGGGAAACTTGGATGGATGTGTACCTTTCCCCTGTTGAGGAGAAGTACAATATTTTTTTTTGATAAGATAATTTATTATTTAAATTTAATTTTTCCAAAGAAAGTTATCAAAAGGAGGAAAAAGAAAAATGGATGGATATCCAAGGAACTTAAAGAAACTAAGAACAATTTAATAAGTTTGAAAAAAGAAATTAGGAAGGATAAAAATCTTATTAAAAAAGAATTACTCAAGGAACAGATTTTAAAGTTTAAATTGGATCTCAACATTTCAAAAAATAAATTTTATAAGGACAAAATAGAAAAATCGTCAAATATCCCTAAAACAGTTTGGGAAATTATCAATTCATAAGTAGGAGAAAATAATTCAAAAAAACAACAAAACACTACTATCATAGAAGGGGGAAGGGCATATTCTGATCCAAAGGCAGTTAGTGAAATATTTAATGACTATTTTGTAAACATAGTAGAAGATATTAGCACTAATAACCAAACAGAGGAACAGTGCCTACACAAAATTAGAGCTACTTTTAACAATAATAATAATAATTTGTTTAGCAATAGCCAATTTAATTTTCACCTCAAGCCAACCAATAATGAAGAAGTAGAGAAGGTAATAGCGTCCCTAAAAAATAAAAATTCGTCTGGGTTTGATGACATCCCGGTTTCAATGCTTAAGTCAATAAAAATGCAAATCAGTGCAGTAATTACACATCTCGTTAATTCTTCATTTGTTGCCGGCTATTTCCCCGATAAATTGAAAATTTACAAAGTGGTACCAATTTTTAAAAAAGATGACCCTCACAAAGTTTCAAACTATCGCCCTGTTTCGTTGCTCCCAACCATTTCAAAAATTTTTGAGAAAATTGTATACAATCAGTTAGTTGCCTTTTTATTGAAGTATGATCTTTTTGATGATATACAACATGGTTTTCGGGGGGGCAGATCTGTTGTGACAGCATCTGTATCATTTATTGAATCAATTATTGAATCTGTTGACAGAGGTATTTTTATGGATCTATCAAAAGCCTTTGACAGTGTCAAACACAAAATTTTGATAGAAAAAATGAAACTTTTAGGAATTGCCAACAATTCTTTAGAATGGTTTAAATCATATTTAAACAATAGATTTCAATATGTTGAAATTAGTTACGTTTCAGAGCAGAATAGATTAATGAAAATAGCTTCACAACAAAAACTCATTAAATACGGTGTCCCGCAAGGCTCTATATTAGGGCCTTTACTGTTCCTCTGTTATATTAAGAATATTGCTCAAACATTTTCCCAAATCTCAAAAAAACAATCTTTGTCTTTACGCTGATGATGCTAATCTGAAGATATCAGCAAACTCAAAAGAGCAGATAGAAGTTCTTTCCTTTGTTGAATTGGCTAACATATCTGAGTACTTTATTAATCACAATCTTAACTTAAATTCTGGAAAGACAAATTTTATAAATTTCAAAACTATTCAAAATAAAAAAGTACACCAACCCAACATTGCCATTGATTGTGTACCATTAGAAATAAAGAGCAAAGCTAATTTCTTAGGATTAATTATTGATGAAAACTTGCAATGGAACGATCATGTTGACAAATTAATACATAAAATTAACTCCGGAATATATGCGTTAAAAAAAAAGTCTTTTCTGTGTGAAACAACAACTTTAAGAAAAATATATTTTGCTTACATTCATTCTCACATACAATATGGCCTTTGTTTATACGGATCAACAAGAAACAAAAATCTCGATCAAATTCTGAAACTTCAAAAGAAATCTATTAGAATAATTTCCAAATTAAAAACTAATGAATCTGTCAGAGAGCACTTCAATAGATTAAAAATAATCACTGTTTATGGGCAATATATTTATGACACAATTTTTTTATACATAAACCATCCACATTTTACTTTAGAAAATGCTGCAACACACAAATATAACACTAGATATAGGTCTCATATTATCCCTAATCATCATCGTCTTGAATTTTATGCCAAAAAACTCTCGTACATGGGCCAGAAATTTTATAAACATATCCCAAAATCTATAAAAAACGAACAAAGTAATAAGGTTTTTAAAAGAAAGTTGAAAGAACTTCTTACTGAAAAAGTACTTTATTCAGTTGATGAGTTTTATTCTTAGTTTTAGAATACTGTTGTCTGACCAGTACTATTGTAGCTAATTTATGCAAATGTAATTTAATTATGGTATGACACTATTCAATTATACAACACTTGTGCATTTGTGAATAAAGATATGTGATTTGATTTGATTTGATTTGAAATTAGGGTAGAATTTATGGTTTTATATTTACCTTGATTGCTTGTTAATTTGGTCATTACCTAATGGTTTTCATTAACTAATAATCCGAATGTAAAATAGAGTAGTATGGTGTCGTTACGATAAATATCGTACCCGTGGCAAAACTGCTTCATTCTCTTTTTCAATCAGCTGTGTAATGGTAAATATTTTAAAGTAACTTGACTTCCGTTTTAGTTTTAACGCTTCATAACTCCTGTTCATGATCAAAATTTTGAATATTTTAGAGATTTCTCATCACAGAATATTTTAGAATTGAAAACTAGATTGAAATGGGAAAATTGGTCTGATGTTTTCTCTGCAACGTCGGTCCATCAGATGTATAACAATTTTGTTGGCACGGTTTCTCACTGTCTGGAGATCTCCTGCCCAACCAAGAAAGTAAGAAAAAAGAATTACAAGAAGCTGAATTGGGTAGCAAATGAAATTAAGAAAATGAAAGATAGAGTTCATAATTCTTATTTGGAGTGGACTTTGACCAGGTGTAATGAGCGTAAGTTAGCCTATAATAAGTTAAAAAAAGAAAATAGGCGCAAAATCCTTGAGGCTAAGTCAGCGCATATTTTAAGAGAAATAAAAGAGTCAGACAATCCCTGTATAAAACTTCTTGGAAAATAATAAATAGTCATAGAACAACAAAAACTCTGTTACTGAATCAAATATTTGTTTAGAAATAGCTGGCACTTTGAAGCAGGATACATTTGAAGTCTGTAATATTTTTAATGATTTTTTCCTGAACTGTAAAAGTAGCAATGGTGCAGATGGTGTTTTTGAAATGGATCTTGATCCTTCTTTTTCTGAAGTTGAACTAAATATCTTTGAACCTTTAACTTTGAATGAACTTTAAAAGATCATCACTTCTATGAAAAATAAAAATTCCTCAGGACACGATGGTATCTCCAGCAAAATAATCAAAGCTTTTTCTCAAGAAATTGAAGGTCCGCTGTTGCATCTGGTCAATACTTCCCTAGAGCAGTGGATTTTTCCGGACAGTGGGAAGCTGACCATTGTCAAATCATTGCACAAAAAAGACAGTAAACTTCTGCCCCGGAACTATCGTCCTATTTCACTCCTACCAACGGTGAGTAAGATTTTAGAAAAAGCAGTTTTTAACAGGTTAATGCAATATTTAAATGATCATAATCTTCTCCTCTCTAAGCAATTTGGGTATAGAAAAAGGAGATCCACCAAGCTAGCCCTTATTGATTTAGTGAGTAAGTGAGTAGATGCCTTGGAGGGGGCGATACTGCAGTCGGCTACTTTATCGACCTCTCTAGGGCATTCGAATGCGTTGATCATGGAATTCTCTTGAAGAAACTCAAATCACTTCGAATAAAGGAGTGTGCCCTTAGTTGGCTGCCGTCCTATTTAAATGACAGGTGACAGCAAACTACAGTAAACTTTACTTTCAATTCTGGACTTAAAAAACACAGTTTTTCCCCCATATTGCAAATAATACTTTTGGAGTTCCGCAAGGATCAATTTTATTAGGCCCAGTGCTTTTCATTATTTACATTAACGATATTTATAACTTTTTTCCTCAAGAATCTTTAACTATTTTTGCAGACGACACTTCCCTTTTCACTAAAACAGCAATGTCTCACAATTAGAAATGGAAACGTTTGGTTAGCTCGGGGCTCTCTCTCAGTATTTTTCAAGGATAAACTTCAAATTCAAATTCAAATCTGTTTTTTTGATGAAAGTGTTTTTGTCATTAGGAATTTGGGCGTTTTCAATAATATCTCCCTTTGCAAGTTAATTTATTTTAGTCTCACATATAGAAAGCTACTTGCGGTATTCGGTGGTGCTTTGGGGTTCTTCGAGTAAAATCAATTTGAACAGGATATTCGTCATTCAAAAGAAAGCAATCAGAGCTATCTGTAAGCTACAGATAGCTCCTTTGTACAGTAAGTCCTTTGGACTCTTGTAAAGAGAAATTTAAAGAGCTGCAGATCATGACACTCCCTTCACTTTACCTGTTTGAAGTTATCAATTATGTAAAAGAAATAATTTGATATATGCTCATAGTCATTCTTACTTCACTAGAAACCGTAATGTCAATCCATCTGTTCAGCATAACTTAAAACTTTTTAAACAAAACCCAGTTATCTTGGTGTTAAATATTTTTCTCAATTACCGTCAACAATCAAGAATATTGAAAATTTTAACACTTTTAAGAAGAAACTCAGGCATGTACGTTATTAATAAGTGTTACTCTACCACCTTTTCAATAATCCTGAGTTTTTCCCGGTCTTTATTTACATCACCCACTCCCCAACCTTACTACAACCTAATTGGACAGCGTCAAGAGTTGACGGCCAATTTTTAGCATTAGAAGAAATCAAGGATGGGTCCCATGCCTCCTTGGTCTACGGGACGGACATAGGAGGTAACAGGTATAAAACCGGGATTTCCCCACGGCCGCGGCGCCCGGGGCGGCTGCCCTGGTCACCCCGCTCTCGGGGCGGCTCTGTCCAAGATCAATTCCCACATAGCAAAAAAAGCTTGATTCGAACTTGATTCAAGCTTGATTTTGGAGGCTTGTTTGTTTGATTCAAACCTTACCAATCGAGCCTGAAAACTTGATTCAAACTTGATTCAAGGCTCTTAGTCACCGTGATGTGAAATCGATTTCAACTTGAATCAAGTGTTTCATTCAAGTCTTTTTCAAGCCACTTTCAAGCCTTTAAAGTCTTGCCTAATCTTTTCAAGTCTTTTTCAAGCATCTTTCGAGCTCTTTTCAAGTGTTTTTCGAGCCTCTTTCAAGCCTTTTTCAAGTCTTTTTCGAGTCTCTTTGGAGCCTTTTTCAATGAATTTTCAAGTCTTTTTCAAGCCTTTAAATATTTTCAAGGTCTTTTTAAGTCTTTTTCAAGGGCCTTTCGAGCATTTTTCAAGTGTGTGTCGAGCCTTTTTCAAGCCTCTTTCAAGTACTTTTCAAGGCTCTGTCGAGCCTTTTAAAGCCTCTCTCGAAAATGTTTCAATTGTTTTTCAAGTCTTTTGCAAGTCTTTTGATTCTTTTTCAAACCTTTATACATTTTTAAGGCTCGTTCAAATATCTTTTAAGTCTTTTTTGTTCTTCTGCAGCTGATATTACACATTAAAGTGGAATAATACATCACGTGGTTAGTGTAATTTATTTAGTTTAGTTTAAAACAGAAATTAGTTAAGTACAAATTAATTAGATTAACTACTTGTAGGGGGAGTATCTCGATTTTTAAATGATTTGTAGGCCTAATTTGTGAAATTGAGTTAGGCACATGTAAGTTTATTCCATATTCTCAGTAAAATTTGAAAGTATTTTTTTTATAAGTTCTTTGTTCAGTTAACTTTTGATTATGTACTCAGAACCCCCGTTTTAAAACCACCGTTTTAAAAGGTATGTATGTGTTTGAGTCATATATACATTTCATACCTTTTAAAACGGGGATTTTAAATCGGGGGTTCTGAGTACATAATCAAAAATTTACTAAAAAAAATTACTTTTAAATTTTATTGAGAATATGGAATACACTTAGCCAACATATGGCCTAACTCAATTTCAAAATTATTCCTACAAATAATTTCAAAATCGAGATACTCCCCCTACTTAAGTAGTTAATCTAACTAATTTGTACTTAACTAATTTTTGTTTTAAACTAAACTAAATAAATTACACTAACCACGTGATGTATTATTCCACTTTAATGTGTAATATAAGCTGCAGAAGAACAAAAAGACTTAAAGAGATTTTAAGAGGATAACAAATTTATAAAGGCTTGAATAAACACAAGACAAAAAACTTACTGAAAATCGGAACAGTAAAATACACATCCGATAACTTCGGAGTATGGTAAGAAAGTAATGGCGTTGGCCCGTCTCGTCCCGAAAAATCTATACAAAATCGATGAGAAATCAATCCTCGGGAGCCGCGCACTGCATTGTGGGACAGCGTTGGATGGCTTGTGATTGGTCGGGACGCCGTGCCGTGAATCGGTATCGATTCGAGTTCGATTCGTAAACGTGAATTGAGTTTAGTTGGATAATCAAATTCAAGGCTTACATTACAATTGAAAAGAGAGGTAAGTTCAAGCCTTCTTTAACTTTTTGGTGCTTTCGAATCGGAATCGATTAGATGATTAAATTCAAGGCTTACATTGACATTAAAGGGAGAAACAAATTCAAGCCTTGATTATCTTTGGTTATTTCGAATCGGACTCGAATAGATGCTCAAATTCAAGGCTTACGCTGCAATTAAAAATCGAGGAAAAGGCAAGGCTTGATTCAAGCTTCCTTGCTATCTGGGATTGTAAATAAGACTTTAAAACCATTCCAATATAACAAATTAATAAGTAATCAACAACTATCAAGCCTTTATGTATTAGGATTCATTCATTTTATATCTTTATGAGGTATATAATCTATTTGCAAGTCATCAGGAAAATGCTCTCATCGTCCATGGCCACGTTCAACAGCTTTACTTGAGGTACTCCACCTACATTTTCGCGGGACAAAAGGCTGTATATGCTGTCACGACGGGTCCTGCAGGGTGTATAGTGGAAGTGGGCCCCAGTCCTGCTCCCTTATTTCTTGATACCTAGATTTCCTTTTAACCTCCTCGGCGTTGAATGAGCACATACATGAGGTCAGCGGTTTTATTCCATTGCCTCAAGATCAATGTAAGATATAGATTGCTGATCCTTACACACAAATGCAAAGTTTTGAGACCAAAATATAACTTACATACAGTGTATGATTGGCAGTTGCTGAATGAACTCAGCAGCAGATTGTTGGGCTCCTTGGGATGTAAAGATAAATGAATGTAGCCTTCCAAGATAAATGAATACAGGGTGTTTCAAAAAAGACTTTACAACTTTGAAAATTTATATAAATTTTATTAAACAAGGTACAGAGCTGGTTTTGGTGATATTTTAAAGGAAAAAAACTTCAAGTTTATTTTTACCTTAAATTAAAGATGTTTTATGTGGCTTCCGTTGGTTATTCTGCAGACATCCCATCGGTAGTCGATTTCTTCTCAGACTCGCTGGTGTAACTTGCTCAGCAGCAGCTCAAATTCTTGCTTTAAGTTCAGGTGTAGAGTGGCCGGCAAAGGAGGTAGAAAGGAGGTGGATTGGCGTGCACCATATCTTTTATGAACCCCCAGAAGAAAAAACCGAGCGGTTTTAGGTCTTGGGAACGGGGGCCATGCAATTGGCGCATCACGGTCAATCCTTTGACCTGGGAAGCGGTCATTTAGAAAATCCCGGACGCCAGTCAGATAGTGTGGTGGTGCATTTTTTGTTTTGAGGCTTCATAAAAGATATGGTGTACGTACCTCCTTTGCCGGCCACCCTACCTGAACATAGAGCAAGAATTTATGCTGCTGCTGAGCAAGTTACACCTGAAATGCTAGTGCGAGTCTGGGAAGAAATCGACTATCAATGGGATGTCTGCAGAACAACCAACGGAAGCCACATAGAACATCTTTAGTTTAAGGTAAAAAAACTTGAAGTTTTTTCCTTTAAATAACACCAAATCCAGCTCTGTAACTTGTTTAATAAAATTTATATGAATTTTCAAAGTTGTAAAGTCCTTTTTGAAACACCCTGTATAATTAATATATATACCCCAGATTATTTATGGCAACAAATAATGGAATTAGCTTCGTTTTACCCAATAACAAATAACTCTTGGAATATAAACATTCCGATTTCTTATAGTATGATTTTTATTAGCTTATATTTTGTCAATTGAATTTGTGCAACAAGTAACTCTAGGTGGTGATCTTCACCTTGACTTTTTTTGTACGAAGTTGTTATTATTTCCAGTGAATCAAGGAGTGTTGTGATGGTGGTGTTATTTGCGAGTGATTACAATTTCGTCAATTTCTCCCCTTTAATCGATCAAAAATTATTTTTCTTCATTGTTAAATAACTTACATTCTTAACGATATTTTCTACTTCAGGCTTTACGTAATTGTTACAGTGTTTAGCTCTTCAATTTCTTGACAGTGTTTATTCAGTGCAGGCTATGTTCATTATTCAACTAAGTTTTACACCTCAACTTATTTAACCTTTGATTCGAGATTTTTGTGATAAATAACGTACAACTTAATAGGTTTTTAGCTTATTTTGGGTAAGTAACATAATTTTTTGAATACCCCCATTTAGCCTACATAAGTTAGTCTATTTAATTCATGTAGGCCTAGGATAAAGTAAGTCTTACCTACCTTCTACTTACAGGATTAGTGTAAATTTAATTTCAATAAAGTGGGCTAGGCCTACAGGGTAAACTTAATTCAAGCCCTAAACCTCAAATAACATAGATAGGCCTATGCCCAGTAAAGCTCAGACCGGGGAGTTGAAAAATCAAAATATAGGCTATTTAGGATATTTCCATTGTGAAGGATTAGCCTAGTCCCTAACTTATCTCCTTTATTCTCAATGCATCTTTTTACTAGTTTTACATGTGTAGCATAAGCAATAGACTAGAGCAGATCTACGAAGCTTAACTTATTTGGTTGTTCAGGACGAGTGAATTATGACTTTGTAAATCAAGATGCTGGGCCTGAATTAAAAGTCATGTATTGCCTAGGCCTATTTGATCATATTGGTATAAAAGTAACAATACTGTGAGCTATATTGAGGTTTTAGCAGGTTGGAAGCAGTGCCTAGGCGTAGTGGTGTCCATATAACTTAGATTAGCTTAGGCTATGTTTTGGTTGACAGTTGGTGTCTGTTCCTAAAAAAAGTTGGGGATGAAATAGTCAGTTTGAAAATTAGGTTTAGATATAAACTCTTAAAGTACCGACTGGCCAGAGGGTGTCAGTCAAGTTTTTTAGGTTAGTTCCTCAAAGACACCTAACTTATTTTGAGCGATGTGTCAAATCATCATTGTTGACAAATCATCTTTAGTTTAAACTTATAACTTTCGGTCTAGTGCAACACATTTAAGTACCGGTAGCCTACCACTTAGGCCTACACCAAATTTAGTAAGAAAATAAAAAATGTCATCCCTTGTACAATCCTTTGTAAGTCGTGACACAGTTTGTCCACTGCACAATTTTTGGATGGATTAGAATCACTCTTCCGTTTCTACTACGGATTTTCTTGTTAGTCCAAGCACGCCAAGGATTGAATTGCCGTGTTTCACTTTCAAATTCTGTAATATTTGTTTGTTGTTGTTACCAATTAGGGTTGACGATGAATCAAAACTCTCATTGACATCCTACCTACCTACCTACCTTGTACCTCATGAAGCTCCCAAGTGGCTCAAAAGCGTTGGGGTACCGTAGTCCAAATGCCCGTCATGTCCTCCGGGTCATCTTGTCCTAGGTTATTGGGTTGATTGGTTGGGGGGGGGGGGGGGATGGGATTTCATGCCCTAGTGCAAAAAAATTCTTCCAATGAATAAAAAGCTTTTTCCACTAAAAATGATTTCAAAGTGCTCTTAAACTTACAAAGGTCATTGATTTGTTTAATTGTTTCTGGCAAATTTTGAAAAACTTTGAGTCCTGAGTACATTGGCTTTTTCTCAAAAAAATTTAATCTATGTTGAACAGCAAAATTGTTTCTATGTCTTGTGTTATAGTTATGGTTGTGATTTACATAAGTTTACTCTAAAGACTGAGATTTTATGTAGGCCTATGAACAGATTTCAAGAATGTACAATGAAGGAACTGTCAAAATCCTTAAATTTACAAAGTATTCTCTACAGTGAGACTGATAAGGCAACCCTAACATACATCTGATGGTTTTCTTTTGAGCAATGAAAATCCTTTCCAATTTTGATTTTGTGGCTCCCCACAGGGCAATGGAATATGTGATGTGGCACTCGACTAGGCAATAGTATACTGTCTTCAAAAGATCAATGTTCGCTAATTTCCGTAAATTACGGATAACAAACTGACCCTTAGCAATTTTGCTTTCTATCTTTGAGAGCTGTTCATGCCAGTCAAGCGTATCATCCAATTTCACCCCTAGAAAATCGACAGTCGATGTTAATTCTAGTTGTTCATTGCCAATTAAAAGATTTGGTTCGTTGAAAAATTTTGAATTTTTCCTTTGTTTTGTTTGAAAACAGGCATATTTTGTTTTACCTGGATTCATTTTCAATTTGTTTTCTGGAAAAAAAATTGGGCCAGACAGTTTATTTTAAGGAAAGAATCGATTTCTAGGCCTTCAGTACTCCTGTGCCTGGCAATGATTGTGGTGTCATCAGCAAACACAAAGAGACCACTCTCCGGAACTGCCAGTGTAATGTCATTTATATAAATCAAGAAGAGGAGAGGGCCCAGAATCGATCCCTGTGGCACGCCACAGAGAATCGATTTCTTGTCAGACAGGACGGACTTAATTTTAAATTTTGTTTCATGTTGAACCTACACTACCTGGTGCCGGTCACTAAGATAGGACTTGATCCAATCCAGTGCTATGCCCTTCACACCAAGAGAAGAGAGTTTATTTAAGAGAATATCTGTTCTAACGCAGTCAAAGGCTTTACTAAGGTCAGCAAAGATACCTACCATAGTATCTCCTGCCTCGACTGCGTCACAACACTCAACATTAGTGTCGTCTGCAATCGAGACACCGGCTGTGTTCAATCTCTCGAATGAGTTATTCAATCGATTTATTCAATTGTTCTGTACCGCAGTGCTTTTGTGGCAGTTGGTCACTGTTCAGTGTATTATACTCAGAATTTGATTTGACTAGGTACTACTTTAACTTCATCCTTCCTGTTTGCTCATGGTTGTATATTATTTTAACTTAAGAATTACAGAAAATATCCATAACATGCAAGTTAGTAGAACATTTTCGTTTACGACACTACATTACACCTCGCACATTTAACAAGCCGTCTAAATTTCCAGGTTAGAAACTTTTAAGACAAGTTTGTTCAGGCTTGTGTCATAGTTACCTATTTCAGAACCACTCCACATGTCTTGAGATCAGGACCGGCTCTACCATATAGGCAAACTAGGCGACCGCCTAGGGTGCCGATGCACGAGGGGCACCATCGTGGCAGAGACTAGCGCCCCTGATTTAGCATAAAGAGTGTTCCCGATCAGCGGTGAAAAACGCCCCAAACCGGCGGTAAATAGCGATCCTGATCGGTGGTTAAGACCGCCCTCAAAAGATGGTTAACAACCCCTGGATTGGCGGTAAAAACATCCCTAATCGGCCCAAATACATGTGATCAGAGTTAAAGTGCGCCCCCAATCAGCGGTAAAAAGCGCCCTTTAATAGCGGCAAACATTGCTTTCTAATCAAACGTAAATAACGTCCCCGACCGGCCTTCAACAGCGCCTCTCACATTGGTAAAAAGTGTCCAAGACCAACGATAAATAGTGTCCCTGATTGGTGTTAAACAGCGTTAACCACCGGCGGTAAAAATAGTCCAAGATCAAAGTTAACTAGCGCAACTGATCGGAGCCAAGCAGCGTCCCCCCGGCGGCAAAAGGCGTCGATGATCGACGGTAAATAGCACGCAGAATATGACAGCAGTAAAGAGCGCCTGCGACCGGTGGTAAACATCCCCCTTATTTACGGTAAACAGTGCCCCTGAGCTGCAAAGAGAGCCCTCGATCATAGGCATTAAAGGGTAAAGCACCTTAATATGTGGTAATCCTAATATGGCACAAGGGTAATCCTAATATGCGGTTAATAGCACCCACGATCGGCAGTACAGAGAGTCTATGATCAGAGGTTAAGAGCACCCCTACTTAACACTTCCCAATGAAATGGATCTTCGCATATTCGCAATGAATTGTTGATAAAATTTTCTTCATAATAAACTATGAATCTTTTTTTATTGTAAGTGTTTTATCATATAAAAAATTGCTGATAAAAATGTATTTTTACTTTAAACAATATTTTCTTTGTAGTACCGTATCTTATAACGGCTCTCTCTCCGTAGGGGAGCGGGCTCCTATCGACGATTTCGCCTAGGGCACCAGAAAACCCAGGGCCGGCCCTGCTTGAGATTGAATTAATGCGTTAGTATTCTACTACTTACCTGTTAAATTCACAAAAATGGAACCACGTATACCAGCTGTTTTAGTCATTCCATGTCTTTCCATTTTATTCATTTATTTATTTATTTATTTATTTAGCCGTGACAATAAAATTGCATAGGCTTAATTTACATTATACTATTACAATTTCTATAAATCGTAAACTAATTACTAAAAAATGCCATCTTTTTAGGTTTGAATCTTTTTTTCTTTCTTCTTATATCTTAAGTTTTCATAAATTTCTTAAATTTTCTTAATCTTCATATTTTTCCTCATTTATATATTCCTTCACACTAGGCCTATAAAAACATTTATCTAGTAGCCAGCTTTTTAATTTTTTCTTGAACTTGTTCACATCCATGATTGTTTTGGACATATTTGGTAATTTATTGCATATATTAATCGTTGAGTAAAATATTTGACTTTTATAAAATTTTGTTGAATGTTGATGAGTACCAATGTTAGTTGAATTTCTTAATAGGCCTACATATTTTTTGTTTATATCTTGATTTTCAAAAAGATCGAAATTAAAAAAAAAAAAAAAAACCATTGTTTCAAGTATATAAATGGAGGGAAAGGTTAGAATTCTATACTTTTGAAAATAATGTTTAGGCTACATGATTCTTTTGGTTTTAAATTGAATATTATTCTCAATGCTCTTTTTTGTAATTTAAAAATTATTTTTGTCCTCTGGTTTTCATTCCCCCAAATTGGTACAGCATAACAAAGATGTGGAAATATAGTCCCATAATATGCTGTAAGAGATAATTTTACATTTGAATATGACGATAACTTTCTAATCATAAAAATTGAAGATGATATTCTTGAAGCAACTTTTTTTTATGTGTATATTATATTTCAAATTTTGATCTAAGGTTATGCCTAAAAACTCTACTTCTGCACATTCTGTTATTATAGATTCATCCATTAGAACATCCATGGAATGATTTAAAAGTTTCTTCTTACTTATACCAAATGACATTAATTTTGTTTTTTCAATATTCATAATCAATTTATTTTCTTGAATAGTTTGTAGTAAAGTGTTGCATTGAACAAAAGTATCAACTTCTAATTTAGTTATACTATTATTTGATAAAGTAGTGCAAATGTCATCTGCAAATAAGGTTAAGTGGCCTTTTTTGGAGAAATAATGAACATCGTTGATGTATAAGAGAAACAATAGTGGTCCCAGTACTGAGCCTTGTGGAACACCTCTCTTTACAAAATTTTCATGTGAAATGCAGGATTTAAGGCATTTTTGGTCGACATAAGGTATTTCTACAACTTGTTTCCTGTTAATCAAATAATTTTTAAAACATGAATTCAAGATGCCCCTTATTCCATAATTTTCCATTTTCGTTAGCAGTAGTTGATGATCAACCATGTTAAAGGCTTTGCTCAGATCAAAGAATAATCCATTGACATAATTTCCTTTATCCATTTCATTTACTATGTTGTTAATTACATTGTACATTGCATTCAATGTGGTTTTCCCTTTAACAAATCCATATTGGTTATTTATAATTATACTATTCTTTTTAATATATCACTTTAATCGAATTAAAACAACTTTTTCCATTATTTTTGAAAATGTTGGTGTTAATGAAATAGGTCGGAAGTTGTTACAATCATGTGGATTTCCTTTTTTATGAACTGGTTTTACAATGGACAATTTTAATATGTTGGGAAATAACCCAGTCTGTAAAGACATATTAATTATATAGTTCTGGGTTTTTTGTCTCCGAATCACTTGAATTGACTATAAAGGTTTAAGATTACCTGAGTCTTCCAACGTGATCCTTCTGTCTCCTAAAGGTGACGCGTTTCGAGTATTAAATACTCATTTTCAAACCTAACACAAGAACACTTAAAACATCACTCGAATGAGGTCGTCAAAGTTTTTAAAAACACGAACATATAAACATTTATTTAAGATTTGACACGGCCGGCTCGCATGCGCGCACCTGTACTGCATCGTCATGACTGTCTACTCGAAACGCGTCACCTTTAGGAGACAGAAGGATCACGTTGGCAGACTCAGGTAATCTTAAACCTTTATAGTCAATTCAAGTGATTCGGAGAGACAGTCATGACGATGCAGTACAGGTGCGCGCACGCGAGCCGGCCGTGTCAAATCTTAAATAAATGTTTATATGTTCGTGTTTTTAAAAACTTTGACGACCTCGTTCGAGTGATGTTTTAAGTGTTCTTGTGTTAGGTTTGAAAATGAGTATTTAATACTCGAAACGCGTCACCTTTAGGAGACAGAAGGATCACGTTGGCAGACTCAGGTAATCTTAAACCTTTATAGTCATATTGATTAATTCACATAATGGTTTTAGTAGCTGATCTCCTACTTTTCTCATAATGAAAGGTGAAATGTGATCAATTCCTGCAGAATGCTTGGGTTTCATCGATTGTATTATTTTAGATATTTCACTCTCCGTTGTAGGATTTAAAAATAAGGAATTTGGTATACATTTAGATGGTGATGTATTACATTTATTTGAATTATTCAAGTAACCTGCCTTCTTCCCAACATCTATAAAAAATTTGTTAAATATAGGTATTCAATAACTCAAGGGGATCTTCAACAGTTTTATTGTTTTCTGAATTTATCAGAAACTTATTATATATTACTCCAGATTTGTTTCTGTTGTCATTGACGATTTGCCATAAAGTCCTAGAAATATTATCTGATTTTTTTAACTTATTGTTGAGAGTGTTTGATTTAAATTTTGATATTTCAGACCTGTACCTTTTCTTAAGTCGGATGTAATATTGTCTTCAAAGATAATGTGAGGAGTTTAAGTCTTTTGTTCTTACATACATTATTTTTACAAATTCTCTAAGTTCCATTATTTCTTTACTGAACTTGTATTTATTTTTTTTACGTATTTTAAATTTTATAACAGGGAAAGCCTGTTCAAAGTATATGTTTATTTTCTCATAGAAGGTATTAAATTTTTCTTCAAATGGTAAATCTTCTTTTATAAATTCCCAGTTTTCTTAAGAAAGTAATTTTTTAAATTGGTTAATGTTTTTTTCAGAGAATAATCTGCCCATTCGGGATGTATATGTTAAGTCTGTTTTATCAATTTTAAAGTTCACTAGAGCAGTTTGGGCATGATGATCCGATAGAGCAGTAACTAAAACTGTACTGCTAAATTTATCCTTTTCTATATCTGTAAATATATTGTCTATTCTAGATTTAGATCCTTTGAATTCTCTAGTATACCCAAAAATTGTATCCCTCAAACCAAAAGAAGACATTATACTTTTATAAGCTATTGTAGTTGATTTATCTGTAGACAGATCAATGTTAAAGTCTCCTAAAACAATTGTATTTTGATTATTTTTCTTCAATTTTTCAAGACATTCTGTGATTTTTTTAAAGAATATTTCATGATGTTTATTTGGAAGTCTATAGACACCAAGGATCAAGATGGGGCGAGATGATAAAAATACACAGATTGCTGCAAGCTCAAATATTCCCTCAACACAAAACTCTGAAACATCGATTAGCTCAAATTTGATCGCTTGTTTAATTAATAAACCCACACCTCCACAAGATTTATTTTTCCTACGGAAGGAGCTTGCATTAATATAACCTTTCAACCCAAAATTGCAGAATTCATTGTGTCTAAGGTTGTGTTCTGATAAACAAATAATATCTGGATCTTCCAAATCAACAGCTACTTTGAAAGAATCAAATTTAGATTTTACCCCTCGAATATTTTGATGGAATAATTTTATAGGTTGTTTAATATTTCCACACACTTTGTCTTCCTCCATATTGAAATCATTGTACTTCTTATTACCTTTATACCGTTTTTTCTCATCGGTATTATTTCTCTCATAATAATTTGTTATGTTTTGGAATATTTTATTTTTCCTGTTCCTAAAAAAGCAGAATTGTAGAATATTTTACTTCCTGTTATTAGCGAAACCCAATAAGGATTACCTTGTGATAAATGAAGCCAGTTTGAGTTGTTATGATCTTCAATTAATGATGACCTACAATATTGCTTTGAGTAGTTTATAAAGAATGTTAATTGTCTCTTCAATAAGTAAGCGAGTTCATTTTTTCCTACGTTAGAAAAATGAATGCCATCTTGTTTGTAGCTTCCATTTGTAATATCACTTACGGAGCAAAATTTTGCATGGTCATATTTTGATGTCATGAATTGAAGTTTATCATTTATGTAATTTATCAATGAATTCAGATGAGGTTTATCATATCTATGTGGAATGCCAACTATAATAACTATAATAACTTTAGTTGAACAGGATATTTTAAGAAATTGTTCCATCTCAAAAGTAATGTTCTCAGAATAGAGATTTTCTTCAATGTCATTTGTACCACCTATTACAATTAAACAATCATTCTCTTTGGTAAATTGATTTGTTGAATATTTTATTATATGTCTTATAACTCCACCAGGCATTACATCTCCAGTGACTTTGTACTCAGTAGGAAGAATACCTGATAGTATTTCGGCTAAACCTGTCCCATGGCTATCAGATATTATCTTAATTTTAGTATTGGTAACATTTTCACTAGAGAGAGTCGAAGATGAATGATTCAAGATTCAAGATATTTATTTGTCTATAGGCATACAGTAATGCATGAGACATAGTCAACTTACAAACTATAGTTTTCTTAAATAAATAAAACCAACATAACAATTTGATATATTCTACCAAAAGATATTCAAATAAAATTTTAATGCCTTAATTTTTGGTAATTAAAAATGACACTATATAAAAAATCTACAAGAAAGCATTAAAATCACAATGTTAGATATAAAATCAACAGAGGAAAATGTCTAGTCTAATATCCATATAAAAGGAAACAGCACAAAACAAACAAACAACCTGTCAAAATCAATAAAAATGAATAAACAATGAATAAACAAAACCAACCAGAACTGATTTCACATGAAAATTATCTCAAGATCCCGCCTATTCAAATCCAAAAACTCTTTGACCGAGTAATGAGTTGATTTGTTCCATCGAATTTGATGATTAGAATGTGTTGATTTATTTGTTACTTGTGGGTTAGTTCCTATTATCTCTGGTAAAACTTTAGTTAGTTTTGAACGTTGTGATTTATTTTTTGATTTTCTAATGAGAGCCACTTTGTCCGTATTAACATTTCTAACTTGTTTGCTCTTACATATAGATTCTTCTACTGATTCTTTAGTTGTTTTGTCTTTAGTTGTTTGTTTTGTCTTCATTTTTTCCAAGGATGGAATACATGTTACTTGTTGATATAACATTGGTGAACTTTGTCACTGTTTGAGGTTTTTTTATAAGTCTGTATTTTCCATTGGTCTTCATTAGTTACCCATTCATTGTTTTTTGAATTGTCTTCATTAGGGAATGTACTCCTTTGGTCATTATCTGAATCTACTTTATCAGTTATGTGAACACTAAGACCATTATATCCTTTAACATGGTAATTATTGGTCAAATCTTTACCATCTAGAATGTTATTTAAAATGGTTTTTGCATTCACTAAAACATGTAGCCCACATTCGAAACTAGACTTTTGCTGAATCGTTGGAACTTCAAAAAACAAAGCTTCATCATTTATATTTCCTGCTAGTTTACTGGCATGTTTGTGGTTTAAACCTGATACAGTGTCAAAGTGATAAAATGAGTTCAAATTCTTATCATAGACTAGCAGACTCCAATGGGAGCCATTATTTTGATTAATTTCTTGAGCTTTTGAGCAATCATTGACACAGAATAATGTGATTCGTGCTTTATCAAAATTAATTGATGTTAATGTTAATATATTATCATAGAATCTACCACATTTCAGTAATAGGGTCACAGTTGGACCTATAAGTAATACATCCTTTATTGTACTAGAGCAGGGATTCCCAACAAAACTTTTCCAAGGACCCCCTCATCTAGTCATTATAATGATAAGGACCCCCACTAATTCTTAAACCATTGACTTTAGAAGTAGTAACGTTCAATAGTCAGTGCTTAAACCTAAAGTTAATAATGTTTTCACCCCCCCCCCCTCTTCATTACAATAAGCTTAGCCACTACTACGCTAGGCCTACATATGGTAGGTCCGTTGCCATATCATAGTACCAAGTACCTAAAGAGACAAAATAATAGTTTTTATTTTGAATTGTTTTAGGAATTAAGGTTGCCATTTTGGAAAAAAGAAGGGTCTTAAAATTTGCGTTCGATTTTGTCTTGTTTAAAACATGGGGAAATAAGTATACAGTGAGGAGTGAGTAATATATTACAAAAGTCACCATTTATTTGTGGAAATAAAGAGTGTGTCCATCAGTACATTCAGTATCAAAGGCATTATCTTCTTTTTCGTCTGTAGGCCTATCTCGTTTTAAGGATCCACTTTGCAACCAACGATCCATTTTTAACTACCGTGTGCGTACTGTAAA
Organism: Neoaliturus tenellus; assembly: GCA_030545055.2. NCBI lineage: Eukaryota > Metazoa > Arthropoda > Insecta > Hemiptera > Cicadellidae > Neoaliturus > Neoaliturus tenellus. Next base: position 125,969,715 of record CM061532.1, read on the forward strand.
TTTCCACAGAAAAAGAAAGCTTTAAACACTTAACTGTTTTATAAATCCGCTGCAATTAAAATACTTAAAATCAGGAGTGATCAGAAGTGATTGAGAGCAGTGTAAATGAGAAGTTTTCCAAGTATTCCTAACCCCAACTTTTCTATAATTCAATTAAAATTGGCCTATTAATAACAAAAAAGTGAAAAAAAGATTCTATGTAATCCATTTTGTCCATACAGTGAATAGAATTATTATATTCTGATAGGCTATCATGTAAATCATTTCACTACCGATGAATTGAAGCCGGTATATATGTTACTATGTTTAGTCTGCACCCGCAGGTGAAATATTGCCACCCCAAGTTGTACTGATTTCTCGCATGTACCGATTTTTCACCGATTTATAATGCTTATGTAAGCAACACAGTCTGCGATGGTACTATAGCAATAGAGTACGACTAAAATGGCTGACTGTCTGTGAGTTGGCTGTCACTTTGCCGGCAGCAAGCAGCCTACCATCTCCATGGTCAATACTACCATTCATTCTTAAGGCAGGCATAAAACAATACCATTCGGCCTCCTAGTTTCATTGACGGCGGTAGATTGTGCAAGCGCCAGTTGCTTTTTTTTGTTGCTAAAGCTAGATGCAAAAGTTAGCATTACCTAAAGTGTTCAGAAAGCTGAAAAAAAACTGAAATCTATCACTCTTCAAATATATATTTTTATTCCAAATTCTAACTATATCTTGCGGACCCCCCTGGCATGGCTTGCGGACCCCCAGGGGTCCGCGGACCACCTGTTGGGAACCACTGTACTAGAGTACTCCTCAGAGAGACAATCAAAATACGACTGTAGGTGATGGTCATTTAAGTAGTTGCCTGTTTGATTCACTGAGGAAGGACCTTTGGTTTCTACATTGTTTAGATTACTCCGGGAATACTTTTGTTTGCTTTTCAAATTAAGTACAGTTTTACGTAAAGTGTGCTTTTGCTTTTCTAACTCATGGATTTCTTTCTTTAATTTGTGAATTTTTGAAGTTAAATTTCTTTCTACTTTTTCTGATGGATGTGAGTCATGGATTGAGTTGGATACATTAGCTATCAAGATAGAATTAGCTTTCTGGCTTCTAGTTTGAATGATAGATTCAACCATCTTAAATAAATTATTATAATTTTTAGAATTAAAGAGGTTACCACTTTGAGGTTAGAAAAATATTATTATTATCTTTCTCTACAACTAAGTTGAAATTACAGTTAATTTGTACTGATAAGCAATTTTGAAATGTTAATCTTGAAAAATATCATAAAATTTGATTGAAATTAATATACTTACAATATTTTATAATAATTTTAAATATAGAGATAAATTTGTTGATTTCAATGTTTTGAATCACAGCTGTACATTTTAGTGACTATGTTTAAAATTCAACACTTACCCTTACAATTTCTGCCAGGCCCTTAACCTTTACGGAAAGCTTGAAGATTTGGATGCAGTTTGGGCTATCCCTTAGGAATTAATCAACTTCCGTTTATTGTGTTTGTACATGGATTTTATTATTTAGTTAATTGCCAATTTCCTCTGAGCTCTACTTTAATTTGGGATGTGATTGAAGATCTTAGGTTGTAGCCTACAGCAACAAACTTTTGAAGCATACTGATTTGAACATAACCTACAGATTGAAACATGGCCATTTTTAACTCTTTCTTTCCTGATTCAAGACCTGATCAGAGGTTCGTACTTGAGTTTTAAATGGTAGACAAAGTGCCTTGCTAAACTGACATAGTCCATATCTCAGATTGTCGTTTCAATTCCACATAGGCCTAACGCTTGTCCATGTGAACCCAGCGCTGAAAATACAACTGAAGAATTCTATTGTCTTTGGACACATAAGCGTGCACTTTCATTGGTTGAATTAAGTTATGTAAAACGATGAAGGCCTACGATAGTGTTACACCATGAGTCATAAACACATTTGAATATTAGTTGTCTATTGGCTCTGGACCAACCCTCAGTACTTGTCATTTCAAATTTTCTGTCAGGGTACCTATATCTTGTGCCACAAGAACTAAAACGATGTTTCATAATATGTTGTGAACATACACCATAAGGGTAAACGTGTTCAATATCGCCTGTTTCTGCGGCAGATTAAAGGCTTTATGGTTCTTTGTAAGGACCTAATGAAATCGGCCTTAACCCATGAGGAAAGAAACCAGTGGTACACTAGATACCCAAGTCTAAATAGGGCCTGTAGATATAAGGTGGACCAGGCCAAGAAGGCCTATAACTAGGCTTGCCATAATTTTACTGGACCAAACCGGGATGCAAAGTATGATACTCAATCGCCCCCTCCCCTTTCCCCTTACGTGTAAATAGAATATGATTAGGTGGTCTCAATTATGGAAAATTTAAGATTAGACTAAAAATATTTTGAAAAATTCCATACATATTGTGATTTTAGTCTGTAAAACTTAAAATGTTTATTGTTTAAGAATGATTTGTTGATTAAAACTATAAAATAAAATGAAAGCAGGTGTATAACTAATTTTGGTTAGCTAATTTTTCTAAATACCGTACTGTATACTCAAAATATAGGTCCTACATCTTCTTGAATAAAAATTAAGTTCCAACAATCATAAATCACCTTTTCTTGTCATGAACATCTAATTGAAACACACCTTTTCCAATAAAGTCTACTTCTTCCACGTCACAATGCACTAGACTTGCCTAGCCAACCTTTATCCCCCACCTTACAGGGTAAAATTTCATTTTGTCTTTAAATTTGATTGCCTTCTAAAAATTTAATCATCATAGTAATTTATTAATACTTTTTATTAAAAAAAATTGTATAAGAACATTTATTTTTGGAAATACATCAAAACAAATTGTTATTTTTTTATTAAAATCACCGTTTTCTCATTTTTTTTAAAATACCGGGACAAAAGCAAAACCGGCTGTGACACCAGGACAACAGCAGAAAACCGGGACATATGGCAAGCCTACCTATAACGTCTACAATATAACCTATATTGTGGCTGCACATAACCCTGAGAAGGCAGCGTGGGCTCTGATTAGTGATGGCAAAATTTCTTGAAAAATCGATTTCTCGATATATCGATGTATCGAAATAGTAAAATTGATTTCCATAAAAAATCGTGGACAAAAAAATCAATGTTTTAAGAAAATCGATTTTTTTATCGACGCTATCAAATTGAATATATAGTAAGTTGTACCAGAAAAAAAAATAACCAACAAACATTAAAATTAATACTAGTCAATAGTCACACCTTTGATTATATCATTGATTTTGTAGATAAAATCAATGACTATATATCCTACGCATGGTCACCATGTATCCTACGCACATGTAAATAATACACTACATTATTTGGTTTAAAATGAAATAGAATAGAATTGCGAAAATAAATCATTATCTGTTTATTAAGAAGGTATATTAGATTGTAGACTAAAACCAAATTATTTAAATACCTTCAAAACTTGGGACATTGTCCCAAGTAAAAACCCAGAATGTTACTTCCCACCACAAGGATAATTCCCCCAATACCTTTCTGAATTCTGAATTTCCCTACTTTCTTCACAATCATATGTTATTTTAATTCCAACGTTGGAATTCAGATTAAATAAATAATAGCGCTGATGTTTATGTTACTTCCCTTACTTGCCCCTGCAAGAGCTTCTATTTACATCTCAAATGCAAAAAAAAATTGTTTATGAAAAAGCAAAACATTGGCACAAAGTGACAGAAGACATTATACAGCTGAATAATTCAGCAGTGGGAGAAACAGGAAAAATGGGGGTATTGAAATCTGGTTTCCAACCATACATTTATTTTGAACGTTTATTTTATTTGATAAATATATTAGTTAAACTGTTAAATTAGATACCTAACTAATACACGGGACGTATATTTTGAAGACAGTTTTCCAAATATCTGATTGCTTCAATGCTTTTCTTAGGGAGAAAAATGTGTTTTTTTTAAATATTTTATGAGATAATAGGGTTTCTACAGTTAGGGGAAGTCAGGGAAAGTCAGGGATTTGAAATCTAGTCAGGGACAGAGGTGCCCACCCCCTTGACCAGGACTCGGCCCCCACCCCCATAACCGGACCCCCCCACGGCTATAAAATTTGTAACCCCCCCCCCCCCCCGGAAAAAATGCCCTGTTCTAAATACAAATTATTGTTGTGTAAACTTTCTGTAATTCATTTATCAAGACATTTTTTTAAATATAGGCTTGGCTGTTTAATGTTTTTAGTTGAGCAATCTGTAATGTATAAAAAAAAAATAATAATTCTGCGAAAAGTGGGTAGGATGTAAGCCTTGGAGTACATTTTAATACAATTAAAGGCTACATAAATGATCTTTATAAGTTATACAGTTGAAACGATATGTTCTTAGGAACTACTAAACCAATTTCATGATTAATGTATCGATTATTAAGGAGCATGATGAGTATATTTGCAACATTACCTTTTAATACACGAGTGTCCTCAGGGTTAGCCTACATCCTATATCTCTTTAAATTAAAATAGGGCCAATGCAATTACTGCAGAAGATTAAGATTAAAACTAAAATAATTATTAACATTACACATTAAACTATTGTTTTCCTGGTTTGGCCCAATATAGGTAAATTCTTATGTTTTAAAAGTGAAATGTGGGTGGTCACCGTTTGTCTTTGACAACGTGAATAGGAGAGCATTGCGTTAAGATTAAACTTGGTATTTGATTGTTCCGTTTGTTTTGGTGTTTCATCAATACCTTAATACCTTTAATACCTTTCATCAGGGACAGATGAATCTTTAAATTTTCCTTTTTATGGATGGTTTTAATATGATCTAATTTAATACATTGTCAGCTTTTAAAACAATATTCAATAATTGTGTGGTTTTGAATCACAGAAACCTTGAATAGGCCTAACTACTAACAAACTAAACTTTTTGAGGCACATGCACAAGAGTCAGATTTCTGATTTCTGTATCATGAAATTTCATTGACCAAGGCTGTAAAAAACACTCCTTTTTAGTCAAAATTACAAACAGCTGTTTTATCGTGTTGTTTCATAAAATAATAACAGATATGGGCAAGTGAGTCAACACTTTGGCACCGACTTCCGCCGCTTCCGCGAATGACATAGTATATGGCGCGACAATAACAGCTCGCCCGTTTCCATAGAAACCAGGTTTTTAGATTTCGTCAAACTTAGAGAAATGACCAACAGTTTGGGGAAACTGAAGGTATATCCTAATCTGTACAGTTTTTGACCCACATAAATGATTTGTTTATTTAAAAAACTTTAGTTTTAATACTCGTTATAAAAGTATACTTAAAAAATCGCCCCCTCCCCCCCAAATTTCAACGACGCAGTCTGTGTCGTAAACCCCCCCCCCCCCCCCCCCCCTGTAGGCACCCCTGGTCAGGGAAACAGGCTGATAGAGAGGGTAAGTCAGGGAACTCAGACCCAAAGTTTAGTTTACGATGACTCGTTTCCACAAATGAATTTAAGAACTATAAATTTATAGGCAATGGGATTAACTATTCAGTCTTGTAAATTGTAAAATCTGTCTTGTATTAGAAAACTCTAAATCAAAGTTTTTTTAGCGAATTTCCCTATAGGGAATATGCTATTATGGTAGTAGCTATGGTAAGACCTAAGCCCAGGACCACTTTACTTTTTCATTTTGAGGTCCCCAGAAGCCAAAAACACCATTTGTTGATTTTAGCAAATTTCCCTAAAGGGAATACGCTATTACGGTAGTAGCCATGGTAAGACCTAAGCCCGGAACCACGTTACTTTTTCATTTTGAGGTCCCCAGAAGCCAAAAACACCGTTCGTTCATTTTCATATATATGTATATATATATATCTATGTGTCCGTGGTACTGATAACTTTTGAAGGGTACCTCCGATTTTGATGAAATTTGGTATGAAGGTGTAAGACTAGGTCTATTTTCATGAGTTCGCAAACCAGCATGATCGGGTTATGGGAAAGGGGTTTTATGGGGTTTCAAAAGGGTCAAAAATGGGTTTTTTGCATTTTTGGAACATAATTTTCAAAATTCAACAATTTTAACTAAAACCATTTAAAAGAGCTTAAAAAAACAAACAATTTAGTATCTTGAATTTTTAACTTGACTTAACAGGTTACGGAGAAAAGCCAAAAATATGTTTTCCATGTTAATCTTATGGGAAATCGACGCAACCCTGTATCTCGCTTATTTATTGAAATAACTTGATAAAATTTGGTATGTACATCAGGGTGCCTACTGATACTGGAAATACTGGAATTTAAAAATAGATACTGGAATTTTAGAATTGTATTAGAACGCTTATTTTTTTAAATGCATAATATATAGATTTTTTTATTTGATCCGTACATAATAATGTAAAAATATTTTACAAGTCATTTTTGCTGTTTAAGTATGTTTGCAAACTAAAATCAGAAAACTTGTAGTTCTCTTCAAATAGTTAATCAAGTAATGTAAACATTTGTGTAATGATGGAGCCTAGAAATGTTTGATTTTATACTCAAAATTTATTTTTCTTTCTTAAACTTTAATCATGTTCTTCTTCTTTTTTTAGAAATGAAAAACAAACGTCTACAAAAACAAACACTCAAAAATATATTTACACTTATACTGCAAAGAATACAGACGGTAAATATATCAAAAGATGGAAAATGGCAATCGATTTCGACCGGACACACCGATCATCATCAGGCCCAAAGAGAGAATGACAGAATCCAACATGGCGGACAACAACACAGAGACAAATGACGTCATAGTCACATGACTTCCATCTTCACTGCTATTGGTCCAAATTGTACCAATGGAAAATCAAAGCGCACACACACGAAAAATAATCAAAAACTATCAAATAAATCGATGAACCAAAATAAAATAAAAATAAAAATATACATAAGTATAAGATACAACATACAAAAGAATAAAACAAAACAAATTAAAATACAATGAATTTCATAACTCAAAACTACACTAAACCCCATTGGTAACCTGAAACATACTGAACATATTGCGATAGGTGCCACCAGAGTCAAAATTTACCTGTTCATTGATCAATTTATCCCTATCCCTACATTTTTCCTTAAAAATAAACAACTCCTCCCATGCACTCATTAGGTTACCCTTCTTGCAACTCTGCAACACACTCAAATTGTCTTCAATGTTTCCCAATGTGTGACCGTTTTCCAATAGATGCTTGGCAACATTTGATCTTTCTGCCCTGTTATTACGCCAAGCCGAAACATGACTCTTATACCTTTTCACAAAATTTACAGTTTGGCCTACGTAAAAACTATCACAATCATTACAACAAATCTTGTACACACCAGATCCATCAAACCTGTTACAGTTTTCTATTTTAGGGTGCAAGATTTTGCTCATCGTGTTTTGTGTTCTAAAGGCTACAGACACACCATATTTCTTAAATCTGTTTGCAATCTTTTGTGTTCTTTCACCTGTGTAATTGAAAACGGTGTATTTCTTGTTACCTTCATCATCACCTGTCAAAGTAGTAACATTGCGCAGACGCTCCTGACTTCTAATCTTACTACAGATCTTCGCACCAATTTCATCAATTACAGATGGATGGTAACCGTTAGCACTTGCAATGGACTTGATTATTGTTAACTCCTTTTTCCTACTCTCTACACTCAAAGGTATCTTATAAGCTCTATACAACATGGAACGAAAAGATGCCATTTTGTGACTCTTTGGATGGACAGACTTATTATTGATTGTGGTGTTTGTTTGTGTAGGCTTCATATAAATATCAAAATCAATATTGTCTTCACCCCTCCTTAAAGTAAGATCCAAAAAGTTAATCTTCCCTCCCTCTTCATATTCACGTGTGAAGCTGAGGTTAGAGTGATGTTCATTAAATATTTTCAACATGTCATCGACTTCACTTGCCCTAGACTGTTTAAACATGATAAGTACATCATCAACGTATCTTACATACATATCCAAAATGTGATTTCTTTTTATCTTCTGGAGGATACGTTCTTCATGGTACTGTAAAAACACTTCCGACATAATTGCTGACAAAGGACTTCCCATAGCCAATCCATCAGTTTGTGCATAAAATCTATTGTTGAATCGGAAATAATTTTGTTTAAGCACTACCTTAAGCAAGTTCACTAGCTGGTTAACATAGGCCCTGTCCAAACCATTTCCAATAAGTCTACGTCTAATAAGAGCAACAGTTTCATTAACAGGCACATTAGTATACAAATTCAAAATATCAAATGATACCAACCGACTATCACCCTTTACAGCAACTTCCTTAATCTTACTTACAAAATCCAAGCTATTTTTTACATTGTACTTATACTTTAATTCCAAATCATTGTAGAGTCTAGCAGACAAAAACTTTGATATACTGTATGTTGGCGCACATTGAAAGTTTACAAGAGGTCTAACAGGAACATTCGGTTTGTGAATTTTCGGAATACCTTTCATAGTGATGTAAAACGCCCTGGCGTTTAAATCTCAGGGCAAATGCCCAGGGCATTTGCCCAAATAACCGCCCAAAATCCATAAGCGCCGGGCGTTTATCCAGTTAGAGGCTAATAAACCTAATTAATGGAAATTAAATTGAACACTACTCGTCTAGTCAACTTTTTAAACCTCTAACATTAGATATTTACATAATAGTCTATATTTTAAAAAAATAATTACTTGTATAATTTTAATTATATTGGTAGGAAGTCGGTACTAGAGAGTCAACACTTTTCTTTTGTCAACAAGAGGAAATAATTTAGACTGAAAATAACTTCATAGGTTTATTTTTATTTAAAATATCTGGCTAATGTAAGTTAATAGAATTAATTTACATTTGTTTATTACACACAATGAATCAGTCTTAACTTAAATAATTATGGGCATAATGAAAACTTCAGTTCATCAAACAAAATTCCTTAAACTAATGACTCTTCAGATTCAGAAGCATCTTCATCACTTTCTCCAAGGATAGTATAATTATAAACATAAATACAATACTGGTCTCTTCTTCTTAGCAAACCTAATTGTAATAGGGCCTATAATATATTGTGGTAGTCAGTACAGTTAGTTCAGTTGAAGTCATTATAAAAGCATTTTAAGGACGAATATTATTTGAATGAATGGACAATTAATCAATTTCAGTGAAGCCACCAAGATAAATATTGGCTAATTTTTAAACTGTTTGTGTTTTTAAATAGAGTAACAAGCCTCTATACCACTAAAGGTTGAGCAGTTTACTTTAGCTTTAGGCTACTAAGATTTACATATGCCATCATAAGCCTACATCATATAATTTGATATATTTAATAATCATGTTCAGCTTCAAAATATATATATATATATATATATCCAGAATCAGAACTATACATTAAACTTAGGCCTATGCCATCACTAGCAAATGATGCTTTAAATTTATTAATGTTACTTATAAAATAATTGAAGAGACTTGGGTACAGCCGGTACGGGATGATATAGTTAGGCCATGGTTTTGCAAAACTTATACTACCAGTTTCCATTCATTAGCTGATTGCATTAAATTAAAGTAACATAAATTTCATTTTTTACAATCATTTCTATTGCTAATCTTTTTCCAAGACTGCCCTTTTGTAAAATTAATTACAACACATCCTAATAACATGGTACATATGATTTACCGGCCAATCTCAAAATAGGACAATTTCAGTCATTAGTAGGCTAAATTATTAGTTTAAAATGAAATTTTTTGTCATATTATAAGAATAAATAAAATTAGTATATTTAGTATATTTTGATAAATAGCCCTAACTCCCGGTAGAATTTGTGAATATATATATATATATGAATAAAAATAATTTTATAGGTGTCTTTTTATGTTAGGAAATTTAAATTGTGGTTAAAAGGCACTTGTTTTACTAACAAAACCTTAATACTTAACTTTAAATTTAATTAATTAGACATTATAAATTTATCTTATGCACATATTTATGAATTACAGAGTAGAAACCTGCTTAATCAGTAAATACGATTTTATTTAACAATTTAGAAAAATATTTATTTAAAATACCACACTGAAAATATTACAGGTTTTATTGTATTGCGCCTTAAACTGAACTTTTTATAAACGCCCAGTTTTTGGGCGCTTAAAATCGCTTTGGGCAAATGCCCGGGCAAATGCCCATTTATAAACGACCCGCCCACTGGGCATTTGCCCGGCCCACATCACTAACTTTCATAACAGGAGCTTTGGAATTCAAGATGTTCATCCTTGACCTACATTCTTCCGAGATAACTTTATTGGCTTTCTTCACAGCTTCATTCAGTTCTTTTTGATATCCCTCGGTAGGGTCCCTAGGCAACTCTTTGAAATTGTTTTCCCTAATAAAATCCTCTGTTTTCTTTATATAATCTTGTTTACCCATTATTACAACAGCATTGCTCTTATCAGCCTTCACAACAATAGAATCACTATCTTCCATTTTCTTCTTAATACCTATGCACACTTTTAAGGCCATATTTTCCACATGACTGAAATCAGCACATTGGACAGGAATCTCCTTTGTTATATCTTGACGCACAGCACGTTGGTCAACATCCTTTAGCATTCTTACATTTGCTTCGATGTCAGTCGCCAACAGATCATTCCCCTTCTTCTGGCTGACAGAAAAGTTATGCTTGAGACCATACGCCAATACTTCGATTTCGTTTTTACTTAGCTGCACATCAGTGAAGTTGACAATCCTTTCTTGAAATTCATGATTAGTCACAATCGGTTCATTTTCACCATCACGCACAATCTCCATCAACCTGTCAAGTTTCGAGTTAACCCTTGCATACTTTCTTTCCATTACATTTTCAACTTCATCGGAAACAATATCATACAATAAGTTCCATGCTACAGGGCCATACTTTTTCACAAACTCAAGATGGAAATTGTAGGACTGCAATGAAAGAGTTTGTGACTGCATACAGAGGTAGTGCTTAAACAAAATTATTTCCGATTCAACAATAGATTTTATGCACAAACTGATGGATTGGCTATGGGAAGTCCTTTGTCAGCAATTATGTCGGAAGTGTTTTTACAGTACCATGAAGAACGTATCCTCCAGAAGATAAAAAGAAATCATGATGTGGATATGTATGTAAGATACGTTGATGATGTACTTATCATGTTTAAACAGTCTAGGGAAAGTGAAGTCGATGACATGTTGAAAATATTTAATGAACATCACTCTAACCTCAGCTTCACACGTGAATATGAAGAGGGAGGGAAGATTAACTTTTTGGATCTTACTTTAAGGAGGGGTGAAGACAATATTGATTTTGATATTTATATGAAGCCTACACAAACAAACACCACAATCAATAATAAGTCTGTCCATCCAAAGAGTCACAAAATGGCATCTTTTCGTTCCATGTTGTATAGAGCTTATAAGATACCTTTGAGTGTAGAGAGTAGGAAAAAGGAGTTAACAATAATCAAGTCCATTGCAAGTGCTAACGGTTACCATCCATCTGTAATTGATGAAATTGGTGCGAAGATCTGTGGTAAGATTAGAAGTCAGGAGCGTCTGCGCAATGTTACTACTTTGACAGGTGATGATGAAGGTAACAAGAAATACACCGTTTTCAATTACACAGGTGAAAGAACACAAAAGATTGCAAACAGATTTAAGAAATATGGTGTGTCTGTAGCCTTTAGAACACAAAACACGATGAGCAAAATCTTGCACCCTAAAATAGAAAACTGTAACAGGTTTGATGGATCTGGTGTGTACAAGATTTGTTGTAATGATTGTGATAGTTTTTACGTAGGCCAAACTGTAAATTTTGTGAAAAGGTATAAGAGTCATGTTTCGGCTTGGCGTAATAACAGGGCAGAAAGATCAAATGTTGCCAAGCATCTATTGGAAAACGGTCACACATTGGGAAACATTGAAGACAATTTGAGTGTGTTGCAGAGTTGCAAGAAGGGTAACCTAATGAGTGCATGGGAGGAGTTGTTTATTTTTAAGGAAAAATGTAGGGATAGGGATAAATTGATCAATGAACAGGTAAATTTTGACTCTGGTGGCACCTATCGCAATATGTTCAGTATGTTTCAGGTTACCAATGGGGTTTAGTGTAGTTTTGAGTTATGAAATTCATTGTATTTTAATTTGTTTTGTTTTATTCTTTTGTATGTTGTATCTTATACTTATGTATATTTTTATTTTTATTTTATTTTGGTTCATCGATTTATTTGATAGTTTTTGATTATTTTTCGTGTGTGTGCGCTTTGATTTTCCATTGGTACAATTTGGACCAATAGCAGTGAAGATGGAAGTCATGTGACTATGACGTCATTTGTCTCTGTGTTGTTGTCCGCCATGTTGGATTCTGTCATTCTTTCTTTGGGCCTGATGATGATCGGTGTGTCCGGTCGAAATCGATTGCCATTTTCCATCTTTTGATATATTTACCGTCTGTATTCTTTGCAGTATAAGTGTAAATATATTTTTGAGTGTTGTAGACGTTTGTTTTTCATTTCTGATTGCAAACAACACGTATCATGCTAATAAAAAAAAGTGTTTCTTTTTTTACTCTTAAGTATTAACTTATTTCATAATTTTTTGTAGTTAAGTGTTCTTTATGATTATTTTTCATATTAAATAAACGCAAAACAAAGCGGTAGGAACAGAGGGCTGTAGAGTAAATTAAGAGCATTAAAAAAAAAATTGTCAAAAAATATTAAACAAATGTTATTGTTGGAAAGTACTTATTAATCATAATCATAAGGGTTTTATCTTTATACAAAAATCTATTTCAATATTGATTATATGAATAATTTGTCATTATTGTTACTCCATGTTTGAAATTATAGTTCGCGAGTAATACTGGAATTTTTGAAAAAAATGTACTGGAATACTGGAAATATACTGGAATTCTGAAATCAGATTTCAGTAGACACCCTGTACATTCACTTGGTAGGGTTCAACTTATATTTGCTTACAACACCCACACAGCGAACCTACAAACCTACGAACTCACCCCTATGGGGTTCATGGGGAAAATGAAAAGAACACCATAACTTGATAATATTTGGTATGTACATTCACTAGGTAGGATTTAACTGATATTTGCTTACAACACCCATATGGCGGCAAACCTACATACTCACCCCCATGGGGTTTATGGGGAAAATTAAAAAGTGCCGAATATTGATACAGTTTGACATTTCTAACGTAACGTATGACATTTCCCAACAAAACTAACATTTTCTAACAACATCCCAAAACAGCAAACCTACATACCCATTCCTATGGTGTTTATGGGGAAAATACAATATCTCAAGATCGTTTGGAAATTCGCTGAGTACGCAGGTCTGCTGCGACGGGGGTATTTTCATATAGGCCTACCGGTACCGTATATGTTATATATATCTATGTGTCCGTAGTACTGATAACTTTTGAAGGGGACCTCAGATTTTGATGAAATTTGGTATGAAGGTGTAAGGCCAGGTCTATTTTCACGAGTTCGCGAACCAGCATGATCGGATTATGAAAATGGGGTTTTATGGGGTTTCAAAGGGATCAAAAATGGGTTTTTGGCATTTTTGGACCTTAATTTTTGAAATTCAACAATTTTAACTAAAACCATTTGAAATAGCTTAAAAAACAAACAATTTAGTATTTTGAATTTTTAACGTGGCTTAACAGGTTACAGAGAAAAGTTAAAAATAGGGTTCTAATGTTAATCTTAAGGGAAATGAACAAAACCCTGTATCTTGCTTATTTATTGGAATAACTTGATAAAATTTGGTATGTACATTCAATAGGTAGTGTTTAACTGATATTTGCTTACAACACCCATATGGCGGCAAACCTTCTTACTCCATCCCCATAGAGTTTATGGGGAAAATTAAAAAGTGCTGAATATTGATACAATTTGATATTTTTACCTTACCTAACTACTACATTTTGCTAACAAACCAATCATTTTCTAATAACATCCCATGGCAGCAAACCTACATACTCATTCCTATGGTGTTTATGGGGAACATACAAAATCTCCAGATTCTTTGGAAATTCGCTGAGTATGCAGGTCTGCTGCGACGGGGGTGTTCTTAATTAGTAATTTTTTAGTTAAATTTTAATAAATTGTTTGGCAGGAACTCAATACTTGTGTAAACTTAAAATTGATGTGCACTAAACTGTATTAGATGAGACTAACCTTGTAAAATGTGTACTATGGTGACTGCAAGGAAACACTTTTTGATAATGATAAATATTTGTAGAGGCAAATTTTTAATAAAATGAATTTATTCTGCTAGTGTTTTGCATCTCATACCCCTTGAGTCCTGCCAAAAAATTAAACTCATGACATGGGTTTTGTTGTTATATCAAGATTAAAAGGAGTTTTTCACAAGTTTTGGTGTTTATTTACTTGAAAAAAAATAATTTTAAAAACAACTCAAAACATTAAAATTTAGAACACGCTGCCTAATCCCTTGGCCTATTTTGCTGCCCTAAGTCTTTTGCACTTAACATATACGGTAGAGTTGGGTTCTCGGTTTTTTTTTTTACCAACATTATTAATACATAACTCTTACCTGCTATTTGGTATAGGGTTGTTGTAATTGCTAGAGCACAATTTTGAATTTAAGTAATTTAAATATGTTTGTTTAACCAGCATGATCGGGTTACGGGAACAGGGTTTAATGGGGTTTCAAAGGGGTCAAAAATGGGTTTTTGGCATTTTTGGACCTTAATTTTCAAAATTCAACAATTTTAACTAAAACCATTTAAAAAAGCTTAAAAAACAAACAAATTAGTATTTTAAATTTTTAACTGGGCTTAACAAGTTATGGAGAAAAGCCCAAAATAGGATTCCCATGTTAATTCTATGGGAAATCAACAAAACGCTGTATCTCGCTTATTTATGGGCATAACTTGATAAAATTTGGTATATACATTCACTAAGGTAGGGTTTAACTGATATTTGCTTACAACACCCATATGGCGGCAAACCCACATACTTACTCCCATGGGGTTTATGAGGATTATTAAAATGTACCGAATATTGATAGAATTTGATATTTACCCTGTTCCTAACAAACTAACATTTTCCAATGACATCCCATCGCAGCAAACCTACATACTCATCTTTATTGTGTTTATGGGGAAATACAAAATCTCAAATTATTTTGGTAATTCGCTGAGTCTGCTTCGACTGGGATATTTAGGTATTCTGATATAGAGTTTCATAAAAAAACTTTTATTTCTTGCAGATGAGTCACTTTTTCTTCAGGATCTATTGTAACTTCAATTCAAATCTTCAATTACATATAGAGAGTGAAAAATCACTTGCTCACAAAATACAGTTGCCATCTTGTATGATTGAAATCACTACAAAATGGTTTATATTTAAAAAATCACATAAAAAAACAAAATAATACTCACTGATAATTTTGTTTTTGTTGTGAAGTTAGAATCGCTTATTAAATTAGGTACCGGTCTGAGATTGCTTAGCACTTCTTTTTGTTTTAGCCAATTTCCCTGTAGGAAATATGCTATTACGGTAGTAGTCATGGTAAGACCTAAGCCTGGGACCATGTTACTTTTTTGTTTTGAGATCCCCAACGGCCAATATACCGTTTTTTTTCAAATTCATATATATGAAATAACAGTATCAATCATGTATTGAATTATTCATATATACACTAGCTGATAACCGGCATGCTTGGCAATGCCAACCTTAGGAATTTTTTGCCCTTCAGGTGAGCTCGCTGGTTACGCTCTTTCACCGTTAGGTTTAGCTCACTCGCAGCTCTTCTGTAATATCCTCTATTTTCTTATTATTACAAATCTTCCCTTAATAATAAAAAAAAAAAAAAAACATCCCTAAGTACTTGATATGAGAACAGCTGTTTATTTAATTAAGTACCTGGGGGCCGAGCATTTGCTTGGGAAACCAAACAGTAGATTCCTCAAAGTGATACCAGTTACAGACAGTGCGTTAAAATGCCCAGTACAAAAAGGCTTATTTCTTGTTCATGACGAGCTCGTTTGCTTCTCTCAATCGCCTTTCAGACTGTTTCAATGTTTCAATGTAGGAATTTACGGGTTCTGCTATCTGGCGTATATTTGTTGAAACGCATGTTGAATCTGTAACATGTAAATTCTAATTATTTAGTAAACAGTTATTTTCCTAATTCTTACTAATGCTTATGCTTAATGTATTTTTAAATTAAGTGCCATTCTACAAATTGATTAGTAGTTTTATATTTTACATGTCTTTTATTGATCCAAACATTCATAATCAGCAGTATGAAGTACGATTTAGAAAAATGATAAATTATTGTTACCATACAGTAGGACCATTTATTAATTTAGGAACTGGCTAACATGTAGTCTGCACTTTTTGACAGTAGAGTTAGCTTTTTTCATAATTTCTTTGTTTTGATTTATGACTCAATAAGATCAATGTTAAAATTTAAAAAATTTCAATTAAAGATTATAAATAAATAAGATTTTTCCTGATATATTTTTTTTCATCAAAGTAATAAGTTATTTGCAAAGTTTGACAAAAATAGTTTGAGCTGTTTTTGAGATCCGTGTGCAAACATACATACATACATATATACATATGTGCTAATGTACAAATACTGGCTGGGTAGCTGAGTGGTTAAAGAGCTCGCCTTTGAATCTGAAGGTAGCCGGTTCGATCCTGAGAAAAGTTGGTGCTTTTTGATGGTTCGATACTGGACCCAGCTGCCTTTGGTCATTGGGCTATTAATTAATGATCCTGACAAATGAAACAGCTGATATTTGTCAGTTACAAAGCGACACCTCATCTGATCCATCACAAACATCACACTCACCCCTTCAGTCATACTCACCTTAAAATACGCACCACAGAGTGCGTTGGTGTTTCATATAAAGTATCTAAAGTATACCTTACTCGTTTCAGAGTATAGGATTATAAAGAAACATTTTTGTCATATATATCCAACATGCAAATCATAAACAACCCAGTTAAAACACTCTAAAAAAACCTGACGTGTACGTTTATGATTGTCCTGGGGCTAAGCCCTGTGGGCTATACAAAAACTAATGGCTTAAAAACGTTCTCCAAGAAATATTCCGTATATATATACACCAAGTTTCATGGCAAACGGTCCATAGGTTTCCGAGCCCATTGATAAAAAATATATATATACAAACATCCTCTTGAAATATATGTATACTAGGGGCTTGTAGGGGCAAAGGCCCCTAAAAATCCAAATGATGATGTTATCACAAAAATTAATATCCTTTGACCCATGACGGAATTGAGGTAATTTAACAAAAATTAAGTTTCAATTCATCACCTAGCTGCACAATTATTATATTTCTTCTCAAGCTGTATTGTGAATTTACACGGATGGATTTTCTTATTAATCTTTCTTAATCTTAACGAATATTTTTTGGTGGTAACAAATCTGTAATTCGCCAATATTCTCCCTTGCATGAAGCAATACAGTAGGTTGTCTGTTTTGTGGAAAAAATATTTTTTTGCACAATTAGGCTGCCGGGCGCAATAAAATTAGTTTCAAACTTAAACATGTACACATAATGAGTTAGTAACTCAAGCGAATATAGTAGTTTAATACAACATGACAAAGTGGTTATTATCCCATTAATACTGTACACTACTGCATCTAGGACCCCTGTGCCCCCCACTCCCCAGACTCTTGCCATGTCCTTCGATCCCTTTCGTGATCCGTGCTTCCTGTACCCCATATGACCCCATGGCCCGAGTACCCCCCATGCCCCCGAACCCCTGGCCCCCATGTCAATGTGACCCCATTTTCCTGTGTTTACATGCCCGCCGTTCTTCCCTGAGGCCCTCATGCCCTCTATGTCCCCCATTCCTCCTCTGTGTATCCCCTGTCCAACTAACCAAAGTGCCTCCGACGTCTCTCGTGCCAATTGTGCCCAATGCCAGTGCCGCCATGTCGCCCATACCTACCCTTCCTCCCTGTGCTTCCTATATGACATCTAAAGCCTCACCCGTTCCCCCATTCCCCTCTCCCCCGTGCTCCCTGTACCATTTATGCCCCGTTGCCCGAGTACCCCCATGCCCCGTACCCCCGTTCCTCTATTCTCCCATGCATCTGTGCCGCCTGTCTCCCAAGCTCACATGCCCGCTGTTCTTCCTCGAGGCGCTGGTGCTCTCTATGTCTCTCATTCCTACCCCGTCCCCCATACCCAGCTACCCCCAGTGCCATCGACATCTCTAGTGCACCTCGTGCCGACATGCCCATACCCCGTGTCTCCCATATACTTGTGCCTCCATGACCGCCATTCCACCCCGTGCCTCTTATATCCCCGTTCCCCGATGCCTGCCGTTCCTCCCCGTGCCCCTTGTCCCCCCCAAGCCTCCCATGTGTCCCCCTCTCGTGACCCGTGCTTTCTGTAAACCCTATGCCTTGCGGCTCTAGTACCCCCCATGCCCCCATACCCCCATATCCCCTATGCCTCTGTGACCCCCTTTCACCTGGCTCATATGTCCACCGTTCTACCTTAATGCCCCCGTGCTCTCTATGTTCCCCATTCCTCCCCCCGTGCCCCCTATGTCCCCCCAAAGTCTCTCCCATGCCCTCATCTCATGACCCGTGCTTCTTATACCTCCTATGATGATGCCCGCCAATCCTCCCCGTGCCTCCCATATCCCCGTTCCCCGATTCCTACCGCGTTCCTTCCTGTGCCCCCTATGTCCTCCCAAGCCTCCCCCGCGCCCTTCTCTTGTGTCCCGTACTTCCTGTACCCCTATGCCTCGCGGCCTGAGTACCTCCCATGCCCCCATACCCCCTATGGCTATGTCCCCCCATTGTCCTATGCTCACATGTCCGCCGTTATTTCTCAATGCCCCCGTGCTCTCTATGTTTCCCATTCCTCCCTCGTGCCCCATATGTCCCCCAAAGTCTAACCCATGCCCCCCTCTCGTGACCCATGCTTCCTGTACCTCCTATGATGCCCGTCATTCCTCCCCGTGCCGTTCCCCTATGTACCCCAAGCCTCCCATGCCCCCCTCTCATCACCCGTGCTTCCTGTATCCCCTATGCCTCGTGGCCCGAGCACCCCAAATCCCCCCTTACCCCTTACACCTCTGTGCTGTGTTATACCATTCTCCTGTGGTCACATATCCGTCGTTCTTCCTTGATGCCCCCATGCTCTCTATGTCCCCCATTCCTCTCCCGTGCCCCCGATGTCCCCCCCCAAGTCTCCCCCATGCCTCTTCTCTACCCCCTATGGCCACGTGGCCCGAGTACCCCCATGCCGCGTACCCCCGTGGCTCCATGCCTCTGAGCCTCCCATTCTCCCAAGCTCACATGCCTGCCGTTCTTCCTTGAGGCCCCGTGCTCTCAATGTCACACATTCCTCCCCCGTAACCCCCTGCCCAACTACCACCTGTGCCACCGACGTCTTTAGTGCCCCTTGTGGTCCCCCGTGGCCCCCATATCCCCATGCCCCCTTACCTGCCGTTCCTCCCCGTGTTTAGCATGTCCACCGATGCCTCCACCGAAGCCCCCATGCCCCTCTACCCCCCTGTGCCACTGACACCCCTCGTGCCCCCCAACCCCCACCAGTCACTTGAGTCTAACAACGTTCCTTGTGCTATGATTGTATTCATTTTGCCTATTCGTTCAATGAAGTAGAACATTGTTTGATATATTGTTCGTTTTTGCACACTGCATACATGAAAAGCTTCCCGTATTTATGTATTAATGAGCAATTATTGATTCCGTACGACCTATGTAAGGAAAGAAGCAGAGAATGTATAAAACAAAATATTCCTCATATGGAGGTTATCCAATGTTAGTAGTTTACATAATATGATTTAGTCAAAAATGAACAATTACTGAAAAAAATATTCAACTCTAACCACTAAATAGCCAATATATAAAGCAGTAACGTAATATCTTAATGACATGCACTGAGTAAAGCCACTTTATTAACTATTATATCAACCATACCACGGCTAAGTCACTTTTTACAGCGGTATATTCAGCACACAAAATCATAATGACATAGATTTTGAAGAGAGAAATCTACCGTGGATCCGTAATTTTTCCATCACTATTGGTGTTTTCTTTTTTTTATAGTAGCTTACATTGCAAATTAATAAAAAAATATAATTAAATATGGTTATCTTAACTCAAAATATCTGTTCAATAACCAGCTGAGTTTGTGATAAAAACTATTGACTGGATCATCTGCTTAATCACTCGTGTATATGTAAAAATCTTCTTCCCATTAGATTAACATTAGAACTTCAATGTCCAATGGGGCGAAGCCCAGGTAACTTTTGATGATTCTGGTATTTTTCCTTGCGTCCTTGGCCCTCAAGCTTTAAAATGAGCCATCATACATTACCCTATCTTTCTTCTAACTCGAGATATTTCGTGGGGACCGATTCGCTTACGGAATTATATATATAGATATGTGTGTGTGTGTGTGTGTGTGTGTGTCCGTTAACACAAAAACTTTTTTAAGAATTCTCTGATTTTCATGAAATTTGGTACATAGGTGTAGGGCAGCATTCATCAGGTTAAGTTCGAAAACCAGCATGATCGGACCATGAGAACGAGGTTTTATGGTGTTCCAAAAGGGTAAAAAATGGGTTTATGGCATTTTTTGCCCTTAATTTTTAATAAGTTATTTGACAATTTTCATTAAACCCATTAAAAAAAAAAAAAAAAAAAAAAAAAAAAAAAACAATTTAGTATTTTGAATCATTAAAATAGCTTAACTAGTTATGGAGACAATTAGAATCAAGTTTCCCTTGTTATTCTTAAGGGCAAATCTTTAAAAAGTTATACATCGCTTATTTATCAACACATCTTAATAAAATTTTTATGAATTTTTACTAGGTGGAAAGTAACTAATATTTGATCACCCGAATAATATTTGATCACCATTTGAAAACCCGAATAGCAGCAAACCTACTTGCTAAATCCCACAGTATTCTTATGGAAAATAAGTGTATATATATATATATATATATATATATATATATATATTAATATTTATACCGTTATCATTGTTTTAAACAGCAATAAAAGTGCATATATCCAAAGCTGCCACACAAATGATCTGTTTACAAATCCCAAAACATAAAAATTCCAGATTAGACAAATGCAGGAGACAGCTGACCAGCCGATTAAGAACAGACACCTTATTATCTCCATCTTTTTTTCTCCCATTATAATACACGTATTTTCCATAAGAATACTGTGGGATTTAGCAAGTTTTTTTAAAGTGGGTTAAGTGAAAATTGTCAAATAACTTATTAAGCAATATATATATATATATATATATATATATATATATATATATATATATATATATATATATGTTATAAAATAAATTAACTGAGGAATATAATACTATTAAAACCATTAATAACCTACCAATCTAAATATACAGAGTTATCTAAATATAGTTTATCTAAACTAAAATAATTAGTGAAGTTAAATAAAGTTACAAATAACGTAATTGAAACATCTACACAATCGTCATTGATCATGGACCAGACAATTAGTAGATATGTTTGTAAACAATAAAACTGCAAAATAACTATACACTTTATCAAAAAGTAATGACGGGAGCAAAAAATATGGTAATGATTCAAATAATCTTTAAACACATGTACATTAATCATTTTGTGTTAAAGAGGAACTAATATTTCTATAGTTTACCCCAACCTTCTACCCTCTTGAAATCAAATAAAACTAATGTAGGTTGTGTGTGCATAGCTTATCTCGCATCTCAAACTCGTTCAAATTAAATGATTTATATCTCAAGTGATAGAGCGTACCGTAAAAACCCATAAAAGTTAACTTTATCTAGAACTACTGTATATGAAAAACAATCTTTTAAACATGTCTACAAGAAGAAACTCTCTCAAGCAATAAATGGAGGAGAATTTCTTTTGCGTTAAAGCTTTTAACGGACTTGGAAATGATTTTATAAAAATTTTATCTTTTAAACTAGTTTTATTAATTAATAAAAACAATTTTAATTTATTTATTTATTTGATATAATTTTTTTCATTAATGTTTTGTGATTTTTTTTAAGTTGTTCTGAAAAACATTTTGCAACGGAATATTTTGCTAATGTGCTAACTAAGTCATACCACTAGTTATGAAGTACAGTACTATTCAATTATTTCAAGGAAATTATAGTAAAATGGTCAAGGAATAGTTTATTGTAAAATGAATTGTACATCCGTTTTAACAACTACTCTTCATCATTGCAATTAATGTAAATTGTTACATATCCATCAGATTACAATGTGTACCTATATACATATTACTCATACAAAAACCTGTGTTTTTATGGAAACATCCATATTGATTATTGAATAGCGATGTGCGAAGACTTTCTTCTGAAGATCTAACTGTAAGCAGTTTCCAAAATAATTATTCTTGTTGATTTGATTCTATGTTATGGAATCTACCCTTGAGCTTGGCTTGTTATGATCACGTCATTACAGATGTTCCTGACAAGAAGCACCTGTTCAAACGACATTTTCAGTTCCGTATTTTCATCTTACAATTAAAAATACAAGTGCAGAGTTAGCAGCCAAATGTGATATTGTGCAGGTTATGGTTTGTTTCTTTAACAAGATATTTTTACTTTGTAGTAACAAAATATCTAGAGGCCTGTGTACAGTGTTGAGTTGTATTAAAGTACGGTGGAGCTTATCAAGGTGTAAACATGTATATTCATGTGCATAGAAAAAACATCAGTGAGTATATCCATATATAGAGATATATCCCCAAATATGTATGCATTCCATTTGAGCGAATTTTAAATAGGGAATAAGCTATTACCATAGGTCTCATAATAAGACCTAAGCCCGGGACCAAGTTGCTTTTTCGTTTTTAGGTGCCCAGAGACTAAAAATAATAGTTATTAAAATTTATATACATTGCAGGTTAATTTACAATTAGCTGAAACTTGGTATTCAGCTTCATTTGGTTGAGATTCATCCATTTATGGTAAAAATCTTGGTTTTTGGTGCTTATCATATCAGCAAACCTGCATACTCTTTTCCCATGTTAATCATATGGAGAATAGGCAAACTCTTTTAGCAATGGACAGATATTGATGAAACTTAGTACCGTATATGGCCTACTATGGTCAAAATAAATATTTTTTATGCTAGAAACCTACTTTTAGAGTTCCCCATGTCTGCATACCTGCATACTCTTTCCCTATATTTATCATAAGGAGAATAGACATTTATTTCAGTATTTATGAGCATGAAATGAAATTTTGTTTACAGGTTCATCAGGTCAAAATTAATATTATTAATTTGGAAATTCGCTGAGTACGCAAATCTGTTGCGCCGGGGGATTTGTTGAAATAATGGGGGGCCACCAACTGGTCAATTTTTCAACTGGTCAACGTTGCATCTGGTCAACGATTTTAAATAAACGGAATAATATTAAAGTTTCGACTGGTCAACGTTCGAGCCGGTCAACGCCCCTACTCCGACGCCCGCTACCCCTCTCGCGCCGGTCGGCGTGACAATAAAGCGCATACAGTCCGACCATCAGAGGACCCTGGCGGAGACCTCCGCAAGTTACTACAGCCTTTTACTGGACAGAACGTTGTTCGCCACTTAATTCATTTCACAGCAAATGCAACCGCGCTGCATTTCGGAGTTTGTCATGAATCATCTGCTACTGTACTGATTAAAATTTATAACTGTAATTTGATTTGACAGCTTTATATTGTACTTTGTAATTAATGAAATCCATTTTTAATGCGCATAAAGCCTTTATTGATTAGTCAACTGCCAAAAAGTAGTATGCTTAATCAATGGCCAAGTAAAATCTAAATCTGAAAAAGATACGTGTAATATTTATAACTATCCAGTTATTTGTAGTATTTACCACCATAAAATAGCACAGCCTTGCAATGTTGCGAATCTATAATATCTTACATAATTATAGGGTGTATTCAAGGGTGTAGAGAGAGAACTACTGAATGGATTGTTGCCGTTTTGGTGTCAGTGGATTTCTTACGGTCCCTATATGATAGGAAAAATATGTTAGCCCTAAGAAAAATCCTTCTAACGCCTCAAAATTAAAATTGAACCTTATTTAGACCGATCTAAGACGTTATTTTGTTTATTTGTTTACTGCTCCAGGTGATTCATATCCTACACAGAATTTTGACACGACCGCTGATTAATTGTTTTTTTACAAAACACACAACTTCAACTCTATGGCCCGGTGCACACGAGCGTTTTGCGTTTGCGTTGATGCAGCTTTATTTTGCAGCGGCGTTTGAG
Source organism: Neoaliturus tenellus (assembly GCA_030545055.2). Taxonomy (NCBI): domain Eukaryota; kingdom Metazoa; phylum Arthropoda; class Insecta; order Hemiptera; family Cicadellidae; genus Neoaliturus; species Neoaliturus tenellus. The sequence goes on from CM061532.1 coordinate 125,994,042, forward strand.
CAGTGCATGTACTCAAACGGAACAGTACACACCTAAACGCTCGTGTGCACCGGGGACGCCGCGTCGACGCAGCTTGCACGCAGTGTATTTTGACGCTCGTGTGAACCGGGCCTAAGATAATTGACAGATAAAAATCTAATCAAGGACAGTTAATGTTGAAGTCGTTCTTAAATCAGTAAAATAAATATATTACCAGCTGATTCTTTAATAAAATTTTGATTGCTATAAAGGTTTGTTTATAGTATAGACGATTAAATTGATGTATTTAAACTTACAAAGTACTTATTAAAATTTGTTTACACATATGTTTTTATAACTATCAACTAATGAGGTTCATGCTTTGAAAAATAAAAATAGTCTTTTCATTGTTGTAAAATGCTCCCTGCCATATTTTAATCCATTTATTTTCGTTATAAATATGTTACTTAACGTCCTTATAATCATAACTTTTATCCTTTTAAGGTCGTGTAGGCTTATGCTTCTATATGTTTAACGATTAATTGGTGTATTTGTCTCACTGATATAAACAATGGAGAACAAAAATATGAGCTATGAACTAGAACACTAGAACAACTATAAACTACGAAGAAATAAAATACTAAAAGAAATACCACGAAAAAGAAAAGGAGATGATAATAAAGTGCAAACAAAAGACGTTGAGAAAAAAAAAACATATTGAATAGTGTTTTAGTGACGGTAAAAAACCTGCTAGGGTGTACGATTGATTTAGGGGACAATGCACGTCCAGTGCATTGAGTACACCCAGGAATGTACTTCTTTTACCTTCGCGTGATAAAGTCAAGATAGAACTGCAAAGCATGGTTAAATTAGATGTCATAAGTCCTGTGGAAGATCCCACGAACTTGTGCTCAGCGTAGGTGTTGGTACCAAAAACTAATGGGGAATTTGGACTCCGCTTGCATCTAACAAATTTAACAACAAGAACGTAAAGTGAAAGAAACTTTTATTGCCATAGGTAGAAGAAACACTTGGTCAGAATGAAAATTATCGGGTGTTAAGCAAATTATATAGAAATTCCATATTCTGGCAAATTAAATTAGACTCTGATTCAGCAAAATGATACCAATAATTTGCAAGTCAACTGGAATGAAATAAACGGAAATACAGTTTAAAAAAATTCTAACCTGGGTTTTTTTATTATTATTTCCTATATGCCCACTATATATTGTAAAACCATATGATATTAAGTAGCCCATTATTAAGTCGTCTGGATTTTTTTAAATTTTGTGACCATTAAAACTTAAAAAAAAAAAAAAAAAAAAAAAAACATCACATTATAATAATCATCATAAAAGTCACCCACCATTTTTGACGGGCTGTTAGCTAGTTGCTTGTAAAGTACAGAATTAACTTATTTGTCTTTTTACAATCTCTAGGACATTTTCAAATCTGTACAATGAGTTTGGTCTAAATTTAAGTTTAAAAATCGCAATTTTTGACATTGGTCTTATGGGTTGCTATTTTGGTAACGAAATAAACAAAAGGTAAACAAAAATAAAGGAACATTAATGTTAAGCAGTCTTTTTGAAACAGCTGTTATTTGTGAAGAGGTCCAGTTGGTTGTTGGTGGAAATTTAATAGCTTTATTACCATGACACTATAACAAAAGTGAATTAAAACCAACGAGCAAGGCTCGGTTAACCTGGTACTTAAGCTTTAAATGACCAAATTATTAGATTTCATCCAACTTTCATTGTTTAATGAAGATTGATTGGTTTTGATGTTATTATTATCCAATAACATATTTCAAAAATCGTTTTATCATTGGCCGGATTTTTTTAAATTTTAAGTGTTACGCTTTAATCGTTTTATTTTGAAAACATTCAATATTGTAATACATCAAGTACTTAAGCGTAATTCATTGCTAAATTTTGAGTTTGCAGCATCGAGCAAAGGGTTCGCTAAATCGATTGTAAATTAAACTGACATGATATCAGTTAAATATCATTCGCCCAAATAACACATATTATGAAACGTTTTATAATTTTGTTATAATGAGTTTATAACACACTGATGTCATGATTAAACGTCTTGTTAAATCAAATAAAATGTTTCAGAAAACCAAGAAAACCTAAAAACGTTTCAGTTAAATTTCTACAAAATGGCACATAAAAGTTTAAAAGAGAATAGTATAATAGTATAGAATAGTAGTACAATCATTTCACGCGTAAATAAAAAAATTTAAACTGTTAGTTTATAATTTTAAAATAACATGGTAGGCCTACCCATTATTCCTATCATTATAATAATAGCAAACATACCAATGCGAGCCTCTTTATTTATTTTTTACTAACTGAAATAAATACTGTATTTTTTATCCATCTGAGACGAACATTGTATTGATTTAAGGGACTGTATTGATTACATTATACTGTCGATGGAATTTGTTCGTTATGAATAAGCAACTGGTATAGGTTGGATAAAGGACTGATTTTTTGGTGCTAGGGGTCTAAAGCGCTTAAATAGGTACTTTCTTTAATTTTTAAACTCAAAACTACGCTGGTAGCAATTTTAAGTACTGATATGTATAACTTTTTAAACTATGTATAAATACCAAATAAAAGTATCGAATAAATTATCTATTAGTTTAAAATGTGATCAGAGTAGGCAGACATACGTATTCAAACCAATTGAAGATCATTTGAAGATTTCCAGGATCAGTTGAAGATTATGCTTCTAGTTTTCATAGATCATTTAACTAATGTATATGTACATAAACACTAAACAGTTAAGAAGAAGGTGCTTCTCATGACAATGAAAATCTCCGACCTTCAGCGCGGTTGCATTTGCTGTGAAATGAATTAAGTGGTGAACAACGTTCTGTCCAGTAAAAGGCTGTAGTAACTTTCGAAGATCTCCGCCAGGGTCCTCTGATGGTCGGACTGTATGCACTTTGTTGTCACGCCGCCTGGCGCGAGAGGGGTAGCGGGCGTCGGAGTAGGGGCGTTGACCGGCTCGAACGTTGACCAGTCGAAACTTTAATATTATTTTGTTTATTTAAAATCTTTGACCAGATGCAACGTTGACCGGTTGGACAATTGACCAGTTGGTAGCCACCCGAAATAATTTGTGTAATTTTTATGATTTTCTATGAAATAATATTCATGAATTATATTATTTCATAGGCTCACTGAAATATGGTGTGTTTGGTAATCAGAGTCAAAACATGAAAAGGTTATTATGCACGTAAAATGCAAAAAAAAAAAAAAAAATGTTAAAAGTAAAATAAAACCTTTTGAGTTTTTAGGGTTATTTTTAACTGGGATCTTTGAAAAGCAATAAATTGGAAGAAGAGTAGGGCCTATTAAACACTGAAAATTACATGATTCTATGTTGATTAAATGTTTAAGTTCTGATTCCCAAAAGGCATCCATGTCCACAAGAATCTCAGTGAATGCATCTCCGTCTGTGGCTGCGACACCTCCAGCCATAATTTACTCAGCCAGTTTACAACATGCTGCTGTAGTTAGGTTAGGTATTTAATTAATCAATATGTCAGAAATACTTGCAAATGCCATTTACAATGAAGATGAAACAAGAGCAATCACTCAGGAAATCAGCCATGACTACTGAGCATTAGAAGGCCTAGTCAACAACCTGACTTTGGCCTTAACGCTATCCAAACGCCGGACATGTAATTCATCGTTATTAGGGGACTTGTTGTAAATTATTTAAATTTTTTCTGACATATTGAATAATAAAAACTACTGTAACCTAAACGTCATAGCGCGGTGTAAAATAGAATCATCCGTAGAACCAACAAATACCAAAGAAATTGCCAAATATGTTTTTAAGAATCTTGTTTTGGGTTATATTTTGATAAGCTTTATTTCTGTTGCAGGCTTGAGATGTGATTCTCGAAAATCAATTATCATGTCAACTCCGACTCACAAAAATTCGGAACCTCCACCTACAGGTTAGTGTATGTTATGCCCATTTAATGAAGTGATTTTGAAATTATAGTTAGGTTGTTGATCTGATGGAAGTCTGTAGTTAAGAGTCATATTCATCTTTGGACTAGTTGCGTAGTCGGCAGTGTAAACCTCTTTGGCTTTTATGCAAAACATTTGCAGGCCATTCGTATTTCCCTGTTTCAGACACCGATTTTCAACTGATTTTCATAAAACTTGGTAATAATTTAGTTGAATAATTAGGACCTTCATACCTTAAAACTTAAAAAAAAATTTTAAATATAACCGTTAGTGACATTGAAGAGTAACTTAATTTTCCTTACTTTTAACCCTCGAGAGGTCGCTTAAAATTTAAAACGCTGTCTCTCGCTCAAAGGTTTCCCCTGGGTTTTAAATAAATGCACAAAATGTACTCTAAATACTTTTATTGTGTGAAATAAAAACAGAAAATGATTATAAAATAGATTTCACGCTATTTCCCTGCAAAACAGAGCAAGAATGGCAAAGTTAATTTAACAAATGTAATTATTATGGATTATACAAAACATGTTTCACTATTTTTACTTAAAACTTAATATTTTTTAATAACAGTTTTGTAAAATAGTATAAAAATAGTAAAAATCTGGAGTACAGATAAAAAAGCTTTTGTAAAAACTCAACTGTCATAATATAAAAAAAAAATACTATGAGGTTTCCCTGCATAAACCATAAATTAAATACTATAACAATTATGCTACAATCAATTCAAATAATTATACATAGCAAAATAAAAAGTGACTTCAAATAAAAACAAATCTAAAATGGCAATTGTAGCCAATTGTAGACAATTGGAAATAACCAAATAAAAAACGATCGATCGCACACGGACTCTTCCTCCAGGTTCACAAAACACACAAGAACGCTCACGGAGGAATCGTCCGGCACCTCAGGACAGCGACCCTGGTCGCTGAAAGCGGGATAAGGGGAGGTAAAATGCAAGGTGTGGAGTGGGGCGACAGCTACACAAAAGTACAGTGCTGTCAACCCCAAGATAAATATTTCCCACAACAAAAAATATTGACCCGGAGGATTCCTCCGCTTAGCGTCCTCTCGAGTGTTAAGATTTTTTGTACTAATAAAATCTATTCTTACTGATGTATAGATACTAATGGCTTTTAGGAGCAAAAGCCCCTAATCATAGAATTAAAATAATATAGACCTTAGCGGATTACCAGACTTTACAAAGAAAGTTCCCAGAAGATTTGATTTTTTTCAATAAAATTTAACAATATTGTTTACATAGACCATTTGCTTCCAATACAATCTTTACTATATTGAGACCAACATAAATAAATGCTTAATTTTGTCTATTGTTAAAACCTAAATTTATCTAAAAAATATTGTTTTTAAGAAATCCTAGTCCTTGAGCTAAGACGAAAAATTAACATAAAATAGAAAAGTGGCAATGAGAAAAAAAATGTGACGGATTCTCAGCACTTATTTCAGGATTAATACACGTTCATAACGATTAAGAACCGTTTGATTATCATGTTTGTTCAGAAGTTGAATTATTATTTTTGCTCGTGTCAGATATTCTTATTTTTAGCGTTACAAAATTGTAACATATCACCTCAAAGTATCATTGTCAATTTTTGGTTCTCCTTATCAAAACATGTGGTTTCGTATGAACGAAGTATAGTATATTTCATCACTAGTCCGGAAAGTGGTCGTTATCGGTGCAAGATCGAGTTTCAAGTACGAGGCGAAGCCGAGTACTTGAATTCGATCGAGCACCGATATACCACTTTCGGACGAGTTACGAACAGTACTTTTCATCATACCACCTTTAATAAATTTACAGTTTGGATAAAAATTAATAAATTTTAACCTAAACACCCCCTCTTACGTTGTTATTTGTTTATCTTGTATTTGAACTATTTACAACTAAACAATCAGCTGTTTGACATTTATATATTGGAGTCAACGAGGATTAAGTTACTGTAAGCAGAATAGCAGCGCTAGTGGTGTCAAACATTGGAAGTTTTTTTCCGGCCTAGTCCCGAAAACCACTGTTTCGAGGACTAGTCCCGAAAAACTTTGTTTACCAACACGTTTATCCAACCCACCGGGAATCAACTAGTTTCGATCACAGCTGACCGTTCCGAAAACAACGTTTATCGCAATGGTATGATGAAAAACTTTTTTCAATCCTCATACATTTTATGGAGAATTTCCCCTGTTCTTTATAATTTATTTGTAAGGTTTTGGGCTTGTTGCTGTTTTCCATAGTCTTTAGAACAAGTATCTGTAATTTAAACTCTACAATACTATCATTCTACAATTATTAAAACTCCAAAAATTATCTGAAGTAATTCCGCTTGCTGAATACCAACACTTCATTGGCTGCCACACTAAACATCTATATATTAATAGGCAAGCATGTTTCGTTTCCTCCTTTTTTCTTAGCTCGTGTGCATCGTAAGACAAATCCGTTTATACCGTTAGAATGGTATAGTGCTGTAGATGAGCAGAATCGCATTCTGATTCACATTGGACCCCAGGGCTACGCCCCACAGGCTTTCAAAGTTCCAATGTTAAATCTTATTGAGGAAGGATATTTCATTGGGTCATTAGACAGCTGTTGTAAAAACTGATAAAAAACAGGAAGAACAGATGTTTCAGTTATAAAATGTGTTTTAACTTTGAGGTCCAGATCAACTGAAAAATTTGGTCGAATTTCGATCAGTAGGCGAAGTCTAGTTTGAATTAATAAGTCATTTTCATTCACTGTGATTATTTGATTCTCAATTTAAAATCAAAGCATAACATATGCTTTAATGTAAATAAAGAAAGGTTTTGTTGAACCACAACTCATTGCTTATTGTACCTGTCTCACAATAAAAATGTGTTTTTTAATTGTAATACATACTAGATTTTAAAGTTTTCTTTAATTTAAGTGATTAGGTAAAAATCAGCTGTAATTTTTTTCACAATTTGTAAGATTACTGAATAATTTGTAAAACAATCCTAGTGAATTTTGATGTTATTCGGGGCATTAAACAATTTTATTTTCCCCCTTTGATGCTGATGGGACAGGTTGGTTTGGTGACTTTCCCAACACCTAGTCAACATTGTGGTTTTGGTGGGACATAAGCCAAGTTAGTGTATTGCAGTCAAGTTAGTTTGATTACCCCTTTTGATGTTGATGGGACAGGTTGGTTTGGTGACTTTCCCAACACCTAGTCAACATTGTGGTTTTGGTGGAACATAAGTCAAGTTAGTGTATTGCAGTCAAGGTAGTTTGATTACCCCTTTTGATGTTGATGGGACAGGTTAGTTTGGTGACTTTCCCAACACCTAGTCAACATTGTGGTTTTGGTGGGACATAAGCCAAGTTAGTGTATTGCAGTCAAGATAGTTTGATTACCCCTTTTGATGTTGATGGGACAGGTTGGTTTGGTGACTTTCCCAACACCTAGTCAACATTGTGGTTTTGGTGGGACATAAGCCAAGTTAGTGTATTGCAGTCAAGATAGTTTGATTACCCCTTTTGATGTTGATGGGACAGGTTAGTTTGGTGACATTCCCAACACCTAGTCAACATTGTGGTTTTGGTGGAACATAAGCCAAGTTAGTGTATTGCAGTCAAGATAGTTTGATTACCCCTTTTGATGTTGATGGGACAGGTTAGTTTGGTGACATTCCCAACACCTAGTCAACATTGTGGTTTTGGTGGGACATAAGCCAAGTTAGTGTATTGCAGTCAAGATAGTTTGATTACCCCTTTTGATGTTGATGGGACAGGTTATTTTGGTGACATTCCCAACACCTAGTCAACATTGTGGTTTTGGCGGGACATAAGCCAAGTTAGTGTATTGCAGTCAAGATAGTTTGATTACCCCTTTTGATGTTGATGGGACAGGTTAGTTTGGTGACTTTCCCAACACCTAGTCAACATTGTGGTTTTGGGGGGACATAAGCCAAGTTAGTGTATTGCAGTCAAGATAGTTTGATTACCCCTTTTGATGTTGATGGGACAGGTTAGTTTGGTGACTTTCCCAACACCTAGTCAACATTGTGGTTTTGGGGGGACATAAGCCAAGTTAGTGTATTGCAGTCAAGTTAGTTTGATTACCCCTTTTGATGTTGATGGGACAGTTTGGTTTGGTGACATTCCCAACACCTAGTCAACATTGTGGTTTTGGTGGGACATAAGCCAAGTTACTGTATTGCAGTCAAGATAGTTTGATTACCCCTTTTGATGTTGATGGGACAGGTTGGTTTGGTGACTTTCCCAACACCTAGTCAACATTGTGGTTTTGGTGGGACATAAGCCAAGTTAGTGTATTGCAGTCAAGATAGTTTGATTACCCCTTTTGATGTTGATGGGACAGGTTGGTTTGGTGACTTTCCCAACACCTAGTCAACATTGTGGTTTTGGTGGGACAAAAGCCAAGTTAGTGTATTGCAGTCAAGATAGTTTGATTACCCCTTTTTATGTTGATGGGACAGGTTGGTTTGGTGACTTTCCCAACACCTAGTCAACATTGTGGTTTTGGTGGGACATAAGCCAAGTTAGTGTATTGCAGTCAAGATAGTTTGATTACCCCTTTTGATGTTGATGGGACAGGTTGGTTTGGTGACTTTCCCAACACCTAGTCAACATTGTGGTTTTGGTGGGACAAAAGCCAAGTTAGTGTATTGCAGTCAAGATAGTTTGATTACCCCTTTTTATGTTGATGGGACAGGTTGGTTTGGTGACTTTCCCAACACCTAGTCAACATTGTGGTTTTGGTGGGACAAAAGCCAAGTTAGTGTATTGCAGTCAAGATAGTTTGATTACCCCTTTTTATGTTGATGGGACAGGTTGGTTTGGTGACTTTCCCAACACCTAGTCAACATTGTGGTTTTGGTGGGACAAAAGCCAAGTTAGTGTATTGCAGTCAAGATAGTTTGATTACCCCTTTTGATGTTGATGGGACTGGTTGGTTTGGTGACTTTCCCAACACCTAGTCAACATTGTGGTTTTGGTGGGACATAAGCCAAGTTAGTGTATTGCAGTCAAGATAGTTTGATTACCCCCTTTGATTGATGGGACAGGTTGGTTTGGTGACTTTCCCAACACCTAGTCAACATTGTGGTTTTGGTGGGACATAAGCCAAGTTAGTGTATTGCAGTCAAGATAGTTTGATTACCCCTTTTGATTGATGGGACAGGTTGGTTTGGTGACTTTCCCAACACCTAGTCAACATTGTGGTTTTGGTGGGACATAAGCCAAGTTAGTGTATTGCAGTCAAGATAGTTTGATTACCCCCTTTGATTGATGGGACAGGTTGGTTTGGTGACTTTCCCAACACCTAGTCAACATTGTGGTTTTGGTGGGACATAAGCCAAGTTAGTGTATTGCAGTCAAGATAGTTTGATTACCCCCTTTGATTGATGGGACAGGTTGGTTTGGTGACTTTCCCAACACCTAGTCAACATTGTGGTTTTGGTGGGACATAAGCCAAGTTAGTGTATTGCAGTCAAGATAGTTTGATTACCCCCTTTGATTGATGGGACAGGTTGGTTTGGTGACTTTCCCAACACCTAGTCAACATTGTGGTTTTGGTGGGACATAAGCCAAGTTAGTGTATTGCAGTCAAGATAGTTTGATTACCCCCTTTGATTGATGGGACAGGTTGGTTTGGTGACTTTCCCAACACCTAGTCAACATTGTGGTTTTGGTGGGACATAAGCCAAGTTAGTGTATTGCAGTCAAGATAGTTTGATTACCCCCTTTGATTGATGGGACAGGTTGGTTTGGTGACTTTCCCAACACCTAGTCAACATTGTGGTTTTGGTGGGACATAAGCCAAGTTAGTGTATTGCAGTCAAGATAGTTTGATTACCCCTTTTTATGTTGATGGGACAGGTTGGTTTGGTGACTTTCCCAACACCTAGTCAACATTGTGGTTTTGGTGGGACATAAGCCAAGTTAGTGTATTGCAGTCAAGATAGTTTGATTACCCCTTTTTATGTTGATGGGACAGGTTGGTTTGGTGACTTTCCCAACACCTAGTCAACATTGTGGTTTTGGTGGGACATAAGCCAAGTTAGTGTATTGCAGTCGTTTGATTACCCCTTTTGATGTTGATGGGACAGGTTGGTTTGGTGACTATCCCAACGCCGATGGCAGAGGTGGTGAAGCGAAGGCCTCACAGGCTAAATCGAGCGAGCCTGATTCACTCCATTAACCGTAGCCTTCATCTCGCGTGCGGTATTTCTAGAGCAATAAAACCAACAGCTTCATTTTGGCTTTTAGAGCAAGAAAGGTTAATTTTAATGTACAAGCAGCTCAGGCGATAGTTCCTTCTGTGATTGTTGTCAAGAATGACTAGCTGGTTACTTGGTCTATCTAGCTCCTTATTTTCAGATGGGAGATGAATTTGGACATTCTGTTTAATAATGGAAACGCATAATTTAACCAAGTTATCTTGCAAGTTTCCAATTTATTTCTTTATAACATTTTAAGGCTAATGCATAAAAAATACACATTATATTGAAGATATTTAAATGAGATAACCTGTCAAGATAATGTAATAGATGTAGTGCCCATTTTGTTCAGAAAGTAATAATAATAATAATGCCTTTATTTGGGAGCATTCTTCAAAGATACAATCTCTGCTTTTCAAGACAACTCCTAATGAGAAATACATTTTTGTACATATTTTTGCTTGATATGACAAATAATTAATGTAAATACGAAATCAATTTAAAATACAAAAGCCAAATTAACAAACAGTTTCCTTAACCTTACTTTTAAAAGGACCAATAACTAAGTGTTTTTACAACTGGTGATAAAGCATTATATTTTTTTGCCAAAATATTTAAAGGCCTTTTTCCCTGTTTCTAGTCGAAAAGCCCATCTTGTCTAGAGACACGTTAACTTTTTTCGTGCCTATACTCCAGTTTCCTTCTTAGATACTCGGGCTTCCCAGTGAGTAAAACTTTGTTGATCACCTGAACGGTTTGCAAGTCAGAGTAGCAGCTAATAGATGGCACTTCCGATATTATCCTGTATTCACTGATGTGCTCAAACTTTCTATGATTGTAAGCAAATCTCAGTGCCCTATTTTGCAACCTATGAAGAATTGTCATGTTTTCCTGGGTTAGGCAACAAGCAAAAGCTGGCAGAGCATAATTTATGACAGGGAAGATTGTTGAGCGGACAATTTCTAACTTGCAAGAAGTGGGAAAATTGTACTGACCCTATAAAGTGTTTTCAGCTTGATGATAACATTTCTAAAGATGGTCTTTATGTGGCTGGAAAAATCAAGTTGGGAGTCAAGAGTGACACCAAGGATTTTCATAAAAGTACATGAGGTCAGCGGTTTCCATCCAATATGATGAATTGATCAGAATAACGATACACTTGCTGGCTGCTCGATGATGTTCCATTTACGTGCAAGACGGAGCACTTTTTAGAGTTGAGAAGAAGCCCATGATTTTTTGACCATTTCTTTACACTCTCCAAGTCAGTATTAATAAATTTTACACCTTTTGCAATTTGAAAAGACCTAAAAGATAGTAAAAGCTGAAAATCATTGGCGTATGAATGAAGTGAACAATATTTCATCTGTTCTTTCATATCTGCCGTGTACAAGATAAATAATATTGGTCCCAAACAACTGCCCTGTGGGACACCAGAAGATCGAGAGAGTGATGAAGATAGCTGAGTATCAATTTTTGTCCGCTGACTTCTGCCAAGCAAATATGATGAAAACCATTGAACTGATTTATCATCAAAGTGGTAAAAATGATGTTTGGCCAGCATCAATTCAAAGCTTACAGAATCGAAGGCTTGTGAGAAATCTAAAGCAGTTATCAAACTTTCCAAGTCCACTGTCCTTAGCAGAAAGAAGGTCATCAACAACATTGATGAGTGCTGTTGAGGTACTAAACCCTTTTCGGAAACCTAATTGTGTTTCTGGAAGTAATCCTTCTGATTCCAAGTGCGACACCATCTGTTCCGAAACCACTTCCTCCAGAATCTTTGAAATGACTGGAAGAATTGATATTGGGCGAAAATCCGAAACTGAAGAGGGATTTTGTATTTTTGCAAGAGGAGCCACCAAACTCTGTTTCCAATTTTGAGGAAAATTACCCGACGTCAATGATATATTGATCAAGTGAGTAATAGCATTAATACAGAAAGGACTTACACCTCTGACCATTTCAATGGATATCCCATCGACACGAAATGCAGTAATTTTTATACTGTTCATAAGCTCCTTTACTTTACATTCAGAAACGGGAACAAAAGAAAACTTAGAAATTATACCTTCACATTTGTTACTATTGTAAAACTTCAACTTGTCTTTGTTAACCTTCCTGCTGCCAGCCATTGTAGAGAAATAATGGTTTAAATCTTCTGGTGTTAATGAATGGCTATTCATGTTTCTGGAACGCAATACTTCACCAGCACGCAATGTCGACCAGAATGTTTTGGGATTTTTCACGTTCAGATTTGTGGCAAAGTACTTTTTCTTTGCTGAACGTATAGCAACATTTAATGCATTACGAGCTCTACAATAAGCGTATCTCGTTGCTTCAGTTTTTAAAAACAAATAGGCATGTTTAGACTTATTCTTATTTTTGTTAGGTATTTCACATTTGAATCTCTCCATGGGGCCTTCTTTCTTGTTATTCGTCTCCTAACCAGTGGAGCGCATTCATCAAACACACAGACAATATTTGTTGCCAATATATTTGTAATGTCATCTATGTCTTTTAAGGCCATTACTTATCCCACTGTATATCAGATGCTATTTTAATGAAATAATCACAATTAAAATCCCTGTAATTGCGATATGAGATTAATTTTGCACTGGTTTTAGGATTATCGCAAGGCACATCACAATAAATGACTTTGTGGTCCGTAATACGTTTTCCATCATGCCTGAAAATATTAGAAGTATCAACCATTCCTACTTCAATGTTAATGTTCCTTACACAATGATAACGTCAATTAGGCTAGATGAACTTTCAGTGATGCGTGTAGGTTCTTTAATTTTGTTAGCCAATCCAATCGATTGAAGAGTTCTCTTCAGATATCTCACCATCTGACCTATTTTGTTCAAGGAAGTTAATGTTTAGATCCCCAGCAATATCACTGAATCCACTTGTGGTGACTTGTCAATGAACAAACTATGAATCAGAGAGCTCAAGCTGGAATATGGGACAACTGAAGGCCTGTATGTAACGCATATCTGACCTCTAAAGTTAGCTGAGCCACATATGTACTCAAGACAATGGTCTATATTCTGAAATTCAGCTTGAATAAATTTAATGTCATCTATAACATAAAGAGGAACACCGCCACCACAATTTCCAAGTTTGAAAGGCTTATCACAACAATGAAGCGAGTAGGATGGCACCTCAAACGCATGTGAAGGGTCTGCAGGAGATAGCCATGATTCGGTGACTCCCAGTATGTCAAACAGAAAATCTTCAACCACCAAACATAGCTCCTCAAATCCTGTATTCAGTGATCTAAAATTTACATCTGCTAATCTACAATGGGTGGTAGGCCGTTGATTTAGTTTCCCAACAGTTTCAAATAAATACATGATGGCTTTGAGCTACCACATGATAACTGAGGGCCAGGAGGAATTATTTATGGCTTAGTAATATTATCCGTTTGGGAACAACATGCTTCATGAATTATCTTTAGCCATTCAAAAACAAGATCTCCAAGTCTACTACTACCTCTCCGGTTCAGGTGTCTCCCATCATGTGCAAGGTGAAAGTTTCTAATCACATCGGTAGTATTTAGGAATTTGACACAAAAATTATTACACATTAACATCAACTGTTCATTTAAATGGAATAGTGCTTGCTTATTGATGTCTCTTCTGCTGAGAATACTATTTACAATAAGGGCAGAATTAGGGAAAAGTTTGTTTTTTGCAGTACTAAGCAAGTCAGCCATAGAATGGAGCGCAGCTCTCTTTCCCTAACCACCGTTATATCCAGGTCAGCCATTTGTAACCATGGATCAGGTTGTTGGTGCCGACCAAGAGATATATTATACCAATGTTTCATAATAATGAGACAAAATAGTTAATTGAAATAAATAAAATTGTAAATTGAATCTGAGAAAAAATTGTATTTAAACAGTAAAAGCATTATTAATCTATAAAGTCATACAATAGAACACAAATATTTAAAACTAAGCACACTTAATTTGTTAATAAAGTTAATTTTTGGGGAAGCAAAACCAAATAGCTAAATTTTAATCATATTAATAATTTATTTCTTTGCTCATTATCGAATTTCCAATTTTTATTTTGTTGTCATTGCATGGCAATGACCAAGTAGTAATAGTTTCAAGACATCTGTTTGCTCTGAACCCCTCGCTCCCATGATAAGCTGATTCATTTTGCTCACTTACACTTACACCTCACCAATCAGTAACTAACTTACAAACTCATGCATATATATACTTTATAGCTATGAAACTGTCAATCCCCCTTAAAAATACTGTAACCCAAAAACTCAGCATTTTTTTATTTACTCAACACATGGATCGCTTCATTTTAAGAGTGGCTTAAGTTAGCCGTCCAGGGAGACTGTCAGTATATGGTTTTATGAAGGTCCAGCAAAACTCTTATAAAAATAGTTAGTTGTTTGCACTTTGTTTTCCCCTAATCTACAACATTTTAATTAAACCACTTTTAAAGGTACAAAAATTATAAACATTAAACTTGTGGGACTATCTCGCAGAACATGTAATTAAAATTAATTAAATTAAGTTGTACTGCACCTTATTTGTACGCCTGTATAATTATTCCCTGAAAGTTAAATTCTAGTCTTTCAAATGGTTTTCTCATAATTCATAGTAATGTGACTACAATAAATAAATTTATTTAGATGGACAAACAAAACTGAAACTATAACTGTATTTTTGCATCTCAATGTCACAAAAACTTATTGGCAGTTTGGCTCTACAATCCATTGAAACCCAAAGCAAAAGCTTCAGCAGATAAATAAATGTTTTTTCTAATTCATTAAATAAAAATGGTTTATATACCTCAACTGTCGAGTAATCCTTTCTGTAGTTTGCACTACTGCAGTTTCGATTCGTCAGGTGATAAAAATACAATTTGAGAACATTTAACACACTACACATACACACGACGATAGGAACACGGACGAAAAACACTTAACAAACAGTCAATGAACATTTTACACCGGTACCGGTAACACGGAGTGCGCGACGGCGACGCGTGCGAAGGGTTGGTCTAGACTCTAGACTAATCTAATTCATTTTATGACGAGGAAAACAATATCTTTTAATGACATTCATCCACTGAATTAGATGTGATGCAGTTTTTACTTTCTAGCTAGTAATTTATCATGCACTGTGTACTGTTTGTAAAAAGTTGTAATTTTGAGATTATATTATCATTTTTAGTTGTTTCTGGACGTGATGTGAAGGTTTCAATTTTTGTTTTACTTTAATTTATATAATCGCAAAATTCATGTAGTCTAGACCAGACGTGTCAATAACCTAATTCATTAATTCAACTCGTTGTTTTTGCTAACTAGGCCTATCATATTTTTTATCTTATTTTTGTGATGATCACAGTTTAATGATTTTTTATTGTTTATAAGTTAAAAATAAATAATTATAATATGGTATTGCTCTTTCAAATAAACTTTTTGTTAATAATGGTTAAACTTAGTTTTTCCTTCATGTGTCTTTCACCTCTCCAAAATTCTAGTTTGTAGCATAGCAAGAACATAGTGAATCCTTAAAAATACAAAGCCCCCTATAACATATTATAGGGGGTATGCTATTATAACATACTGCTAATAGCAGGGCCGTAACTAGGGTCTCAGAGGCAGCGCGGTCCCGAAGTATGTTGGGGACCCCTGCTATCATGCAGTCACCCGTCAAATCCCCTCTCGCGGCACTTCTGGATGCTTTGATGCTTTCGCCCGCCCCAAGCCGCGGCGGAGATATAAATTCCGCATCGCAAAGTTGATAAACTGCGACCGCTGGTAAAATGTGTCTACGTTTTCGTATCTACTTAATTATCGAACTAATTTTTGTCAGCACTAAACAAAGTGGAGCACATATAAAATCTATCTTCTTATTTCTATATAAAGGGTTTCGTCTGTTACGTCCCTTTTGCTCTCGACCTATACTGAAACGATTTTTAAGATTGAGGTGTCATTTTAAAGCTTAGAATATAGCGCTTGGGCGAATCGTAATTAAAAAGGTCATATCGCCTTTGGTTTATGTCTTTATGTCTAAAGAGTGCTTTAAAATCTTGACCAACTTTTATTACAAAATCTTTCATGTGAATTGTAATATAACAGCTGATTAAACTTATCTTCTGATGAATTTTAAAGCCAGATAGTAAACAAAAATAGGTCTCTGTCACTTCATAACTTTACATGTACTTAGGTGAGTTTCTCTCACACAGAATCATAAAATGCGCAATTTGCGCACGGATCACCTCGTATTTATAATTTGTATAGACAAAAACTTTTCCCCCACCTACTATCTAAAGCGGTATTTTATTCATTGGAATAGATTACTAAAGTCCTAGTTTTTATTCCATTTGGCTTGAATTCTCGTTTTTTTCCTAGGGAAAACTCAACTTTTTTGCAACACGGGGATAAAGTTAGTTACATAAGAATAACATTAAAAGAGGGATTAAGAAGAACATAGGTGACAGTCAAATTTGTACCCAATGAGGGCGTTCACAAGCATCCACCGCAAAGCAGTTTGTTTATGTTTTTGCCTATCACGTGACCAATCCCACAAATAAAATGTCTAGAATTAGTCACGTGATTGGCAAAACGTAAACAAACCTCTTTGGCGGTGGATGAACGTGAACGGGTCCATTTATTGTATTCGTCTCGTTATTCTTTGTTACTAATAGCAATGAATACAAAAACGTATTCTGTAGGCCTATTCATAGCTAATAGCATCTGTATTGTAGCTGTGTTTTGTAAGCAGTTTATTTATTTGTTTACATTTCGCTTCAGTCTTCAGCTGTGGTTGTAAAATGGATTGTGGTGTGGATAGCTAATGATTTATGGAGTGATCGTGAGGAACTAGGAATACGCTCCGATGTCCGTCCCGTACAAGAATTTTTTACTCACTTTTTGAGTTATTAGGTGACGCTTATTATGTTTTTTTTTTTTTTTTTTTTTTTTTTTTTTTTTTTTTGAGGGAGAGGTAAGAAAAATGCATTACGCACACGTGGCAAGCCTGTAGTGTGGGACTCCCCTAAAAACGGGTTTACCCACTAAAAAAACTTGCTTCTACTCTTTAGGATTCTAACCTGGAGTTGTTTATCACATTACGTAGGGCTAGGCCTAAATTTGGCTTATGCCCGTGGGGCTCACTCCTTATCCAGCCACTCGATCAAAGGATCTGGGCCACTTCGCGGTCCAGATCATGTTTCTTTTCCAGGAGGATGCCCCGCACGAACTGTGATAAACAATCCCAGTTGCCCTCATCCTCCAAGATCTTTTGGCAGACCGAGTCCACCGAAAATGCACCAAAAATTTGTGTGGCCTTCAGGCGGGACCCTTCCCAACGGGGGCAGCGGAAGAATGTGTGTTCCGCATCGTCGGGAACGCCCGAGCAATAAATAAAGAATTGGCCGCCGTTCCACCCATGGTTTGGACGTGCTTGATAAGTCGCGCAGTCCATCGTCCTCGGGTGTCGTGCTCCCAGGTGTGTTGTCACTGCTGGAAGGTTCGGGAGCGCTCTGCTGTTCTTGCCGTGTCCTTGCCAATCTCGACTTGTCTCTGATAAATTGCCTTCCTCTTCCTGCCAAGAGCTTGACAGGGATAACTCCGGCGACCACCAGGACGGCAGGCTCGGACACTGTCCGGTAGGCGGAACACACCCCGAGCGCCGCTCAACGTTGAACCCGGGCGAGTCGCAACCTGTACTACTCTTTATCGAGAGCGTCTGTCCACACCTCTGCTCCATAAAGAAGCACGAACTGAACCGCGGACATCAACAGACGTCTTCTGCTGGATCGTGGAACCCCGACATTGGCCATCAGCCTACTAAGGTAAGTGACTACCTTAGCGGCCTTGTCCGCCGTACGGAATATCTGATCCCTCCAGCTTAACTTGGTGTCCACCATAATCCCGAAGTACTTAGCAGCACGAGTTGATTGGACCACCTCCCTTCCCACACGGAACAGAATGACGGTGTCTATCCTCTTCTTCGTAAGGATCACAATCTCCGTCTTACGGAGAGCAAGCGAGAGACCGTGATCGGACATCCAAGTGTTGACCACACGCATGACTCGGTTCAACTTTAGTTGGGCCAGCTCAACGTTGCGTGCGACAATGAGAGCTGCGACATCATTGGCGTACCCAACCAAAGTGGTTTCCTCAGGCATCTCCGACCTCAGGAGGCTGTCATAGGCAACATTCCAGAGATCCTGGCCGAGTATTGAATCTTGCGCGGCACCAAAAGTGACTTCCATCGTCCACGTTTCGTCCCTTGTGTCGTAAATAAGGCTTTGAGAGCGGAGATAATCCTCAATGAGTCGCAACAGATATGCA
Organism: Neoaliturus tenellus; assembly: GCA_030545055.2. Taxonomy (NCBI): domain Eukaryota; kingdom Metazoa; phylum Arthropoda; class Insecta; order Hemiptera; family Cicadellidae; genus Neoaliturus; species Neoaliturus tenellus. The sequence continues at coordinate 126,012,542 of CM061532.1, forward strand.
GGAACGCGAAAGGTGTTGCGAAGCGCATCCAACATATCGACCCACCTCGCCGAGTTAAAGGCATTCTTGACATAATCGTAACAAGAAGCACTACTCAGCGAGAGAAATGGTTGTGGCTCTCGACTCTCTTCACAGCTCTCCATGGACTTCGGTGATAGCGTCAATCGTTGACCGTCCCTTTCTGAAGCCATACTGACGGGGGCATGAGTCCCCGGCAGCTTCCACGGCAGAGGTCAGGCGGGAACGGATCAGCTTCTCGAACAGCTTCCCAGCCGTGTCCAACGTGTAGAAAGGCCTGTGGGACGACGACAGCTCGGGATCACCTTTGCCCTTGCTGATCAGTACAAGTCTTGCGGTTTTCCAGGGAGCCGGAAACACTCCTTCTACCAAACAGGCGTTGTACATTCTCAACAACAAGTCAGCATTAATTGAAAATACTTTCTTTAAAGCCTCGCTGGGAATCCCGTCCGGGTCAGGAGCCTTGATGCTCTTTAGGGAGAGAACGGAGGTTTCCATCTCCTCGAATGTGAAGAGTGGAACGTCATCTAACCGTCCGAAGTCAACCGGCGTACATCCTAGGCCTAGCCTACAAATAAATACATACAAAGAATGATTTTAGCTAATACCTCAAAACAAGCAAGTAACTTAATAATAACTATGCTTACAATATTAAAGGTAAATAGATTGTAGAGCGAAATAAAACAATACAATTTAAAATCCATGATTAATTAATCTAAATTAATAAAAATCAAGTAATGTAAGTATTGTAGAATTACGCTTACTTAACACTTAATGCATATTTTGTTACCTGAGACATAGGCTACAATGGCACAACACATTCTAATTAGTTGTTCAATTTAAATCTTTCTCCCAAATAGATATTAGTTGTATCCCATAAATTTTTAATCGCATAATTCCGTACGACACCAATTCATTCCACATCAACATGCCTATCTTTTGGTAGACTATAATTTATAACTTCAACAAGTAAACATCAGTGTTGATCTATTTAATTTAACAAACAGGTCTGTCAAAATATCAATTAAATTTTATTTAAAAACGTAACATAACGGCGAGCAAATATAAACAAGAAAAGGTTATGTTATGTTGTTTTCAGCATACAGCGACAACTCAGCTGCGATGGGGGAAAATAAACTGATCATAGCAACTACATTAGTCAAACCATGTAGCCTAAACAACTAAAGTTCTGTCAAAAATTCCGGAAAATAAGCTTTTTTAATACTTGAAAATAATTGCTCGATTATAGTTTATTACCTAGTTTAAAATACTTAAAATCTAACTTGAGAATTTCATTGAAATCAAATTAGTAATAAAAAAGCCTTTTGGGGGTCTAAAATTCGCCTAAGTGAAATTTAAAGTCGCTCTAAAAGAATTTTATACTCTATGTTCCATATAGTAAAAAATTCAATTATTATAGTTGGGGGCAATAGAACAGGCGGGTGAAGGTCAAGCTAATTAACATGTAGTTAAATGAGCAAAAATCAGCTGGCTTAATTTAAAGACTTGACCTTGACACGCCTGTTCTATTGCCCCTGAGTATAGTTTTTACTCCGCCAAAATTAAATTAGAGGCAGAAAATTTGACATCAAATTTCCCGAATAGAGTTTTACAACATTGTGATGGACTATTATTAGATTATTGTCAAGGACTATTATCATAAATGAGACTACAGTAGGTTAAAATGTGTTTGGTGTGTGTGCGTGTGTGGTTTTTTTTTTTTTTTTTTTTTTTAAGTTAATGAGCTTTTAAGTTGACTAATCCAGCTTGTCGTAGCAAAGTGTCCTATGAACGTAAAATTGTTATTGTTATAGGATTTGTTATTCGTGTAGGTAGAGGAAAAATGTGTGCATCTAGGGACTAAAGTACGTTTTCTCCCTCAGGGAGAAAAAGTTGTACTTTAGTTCCCTGAAGAACAAATAACTATTGAAATTTCCTCTTTTGAATGGTGCTTTTACTTTTTATCTATATTCAACTTGTGTTGCTTCATTAGTTTCAGAGTGTACACCTCTTTTTATCAACCCTGTAAAAAATAACAACTATTCAAATAAATTAAAAGTTCCAAATAAAAATAATTCCAAGTTTTCCTACAATTTCAACAATGTTGTTCTAAAAACGGAAAACTCCACAGTAAAAACTTTAACTTAGGAATGTCTGAAATTTTTTCTCCAAACAAAATATTTTACCTTTTACCAACTTCAGCAGAGGATACCGGCAAAAATCGCACATCAATGGCCAGAGAGCGTGATTGGCATGGTATGGGTCTGTGTCGTTGTGGCGGGGGGGGGGGGGGGGGGTATGTTGTCGGACAGGGTTTGGGGGGCGGGGAGTAATGCGATGTTTGATTGCTCGGTTATAAATAGTTGAATCGATACGTCTCGGGCTCAATACACATGCACTCCCGCCGGCGCTGGCGATGGCAGTCCTTTCGCTGTTCCTTCTGTTTTTGGAAAATCAATTTCCATGAGAAATTTGTTGAGAGTAAGCAACTGTATCGCAACAGTTCACTTTTTTGCTACACAATTGAATCAAATAGTTGTACTGACGTAGTAAGCTAAAATAATTGCAATTAATATATTCATCGTAAAAAATTGATTTTTTAGTTTTTAGTAAAGGTTAGAAGCTTTATAATGAAATAATTTACGAAGGTACAACAAAGTACTAAGATACACCCCCCAAGCAACATTTTCCCTCAATACATGTATAAGACACATAAAAATTAAAATAATCCAATAAGAAAGTCGCCTGGATCGATCTCCATGCAACAATACCCGATAGACATGTTTTGGTTTAAGACCAAAATAGACACTTGTTATAGTAAATGTATGTCAAAGAGCTTCTCCACTCCACGGATTAGCCACTCTATTTAATTTAAAAAAATTTCATTAATCCAAGTGTATATTTTTATACTTCTTGAAATAGTTATTTATGCAACAAGTGCGGAAAGTGCCGATTTGCTGCACTCGAGAGAAATGTTTATGCACGAGCCGCAGGCGAGTGCGGAATAATTTCTCTCGAGTGCAGTGAAGGCACTTTTCGCACGAGTTGCATATTAAATTTTTCCTACGACTGCCAAATATTTCTTATAGAAGTATAAACGTTTAATATTCATGTTAAAATACCCACTATGTGAGGTCCCTGTCTCAAGATAGTGATATATTTATGATAGCCTGTATTATGTACTTCCTACATTTAATTAAAAATTTATAGGATTTTTCATGAAAAAGATTTAACGCCACTGTTTTAGCAGTCTTAGCAAGATCGTCAGGGAATAAGTCACTTGAATCACTAAAGTAACTGTCATAGTTGATCATTGCGCACCTAACTTACATACCGGTAGCTCACCCGTAGCTGGTTTGTAGATTATGTTTATGTTGATTCAATCGAAAACGACCACAACAACAATAGATCAGATGTTTATATCCAGTGTTGCCAACTTAACTCCTGACTAATCATCGTTTCCTTGCTGGCTAATGCAAATTGTTTTGTGTTCTGGTGTTTAAACTCTGGAGTGCGCAAAGTAAATCTAGCGTGCGCAAAGTAAATCTAGCGTGCGCAAAGTAAAATGAATACGGCAATCACCTGTTTTGCGACTAGTATCGAGTGCGTAAACAACTGTTTTCACGGACAGTCGTAGGAAAAAACTATTACCGTATTAAGAAAAAAATCCAAATATTTCATTAAACACGTATGAAAAATTTATCCTACAGTGCCGTTTTCCATCGCCCTTGTAATATTTGCCTCGTTGGATTTATTTCCCATAGTGAAAAATGTGTTAAAAGTTTTCCCTGCCGCTCGCCGTATAATTTCCTTGTTCCTATATATTTATCCGATTGGTTCAGAATATTTAAAATTTTGATACGTGGCATGTTTCTTATACAAGGAAAAACTCCCCCTTCCTCCTACAGTTTTCAACCGATTTTAATGATTTTTGTGTCAGTAAATAGAGCTCGGAGTGAAGTTTTTTTTTTCTTCATATTTATCAATACTTTTTAGGGAGAGAAGGAGTAATGCTTTCACGCACACAGCCAACCTGTAGTTTGAGATTACTTAATAATAATAAATAAATAAATAAATAAAAAGAGAAGACTTTATGCACTAAAAAACTCCCCTTTCACTTTCGGACACTGACTTGGGATCGCTTATCGCCTTACATCTGAGCTAGGACTACTTTGGCTTTAGCACTTTAAGGCTCACTCCGAATCCATCCGTTCATTTTTTTTCCAAAGATCTAGACAGATATATTGTCTTCTTGGATCGCGGAAGATTTTCTGGACGAAAGGCAACACGCAACCAAATTTGTCCATCCTCACCCTCCAGCATGTTCATGCAGACCAAGTCCACCGTCAGCAATCCAAGATGTCGTGTGGCCTCCAGGCGTAGCCGTTCCCATCAGCAGCGTGGACAACGGAAGAATGTGTTTTGTGTGTTCCACGTCGTTGGGAACGCCCGGGCAATAAATGCAATCAGATGAACGAGTCCTGCTCATCCTGTGAAGGTATGACTGAAAATAGCCATAACCCGGTAATAATTGGGCGAGGGAGTAGTCTACCTTACCATGCCACCGTTCTACCCATGGTTGGACCTGCTTGATGAGTCTCACAGTCCGTCGACCGCGACTCTATAGCTCCCAGCTCTCCTGCCAAGTCGTAAAGTTTTTTCTAAACTAAATTTTTAAATATCCATCCAAACGGAAGGGCCCTAGAAGCCCTTAAAAATCTCTATTTCCCCATTTGATTAACATTGATTATAAAATAATAAAAAAAATAAAAACTAGCCAATTTGTTGATTGAAATCGAGCAATTAATGTTGATGTAACGCAAAAGTAACATTTAGTTCTAAATCAACGACATCCGACCAATCCAATATTGTGACTACAATCAGTAATCACAAAAAAACTACACGTAATTACAGCTGTACATTAACAGATGTTTAAAATGTTCAACCCAAACCCAATGTTATTCTAATGGGAAAATTTCAAATTTAATTTACGAATAGCGCTCTTATTTTAAGTCCGATTTTCATAATTTTTTTCGCGGAAACAACTACAGACCTAACCCTATCCAACGACACCAAAAACTTGAAATCGGTTGAGAATTGTACGAGGAGTTCTCGGCACAAAAAAAACCTAGTAAGTATTAAATAAGTATAGATTTCAAAATTAACAGCTGTAACCAGTAAACACCAGTGAGCGCATCTGTCTATTCATACTAAAGAGGTTTAGAGGATGCCAGGACTGGGGAAAACTGTTCTAAAGGTTCATTTTTCCGCAGTCCAGGGAGGTTACACAGATTAACGAACTGCATTTAAAAGCGTAAATAGTAACAACTACCCAGAACTAAATTGCTTGATATCTAGCAGCAAGTACACTCGTTTTATTTTGTTTTCTGATTCTTTTAGTCCAGTCATAATGAATTGTCAAAATACAGGGAGTAGACGACATGGCAGGAGGTATGGATAAATGTGTTTGAGGTGATTATAGGATATACATACAAAAGTCGGCTACAAACTACTGGACTTTGCTCTGGACCGTACATCGCACCGAAAATCGAACTGATAAATGCATTTTCAATAAATTAATTTAGACTATTTATGGAATTGTATCTCAGAAACTAAAATAGATGGAGAAAAATAGTAAATGACAAATTTTTAAAAATTTTAAGAGCATTCTTGTTGTAATTTTGGTTTGCTATGGTGTATAGTTTTTGAGATAAAAAAAATATATAATTGCACCTTTCCGACCCTCTTGCCGCTGAAACTCCACGCGAAATTCCGGGGACTTTTAGTTTGTAAATCCTATAATCACCCGAAATACGTTTATGAAAGAAACATTCATACCTCCCTCCATGTCTTCTACAAACTATTGATTGAACTATTTGAAAACCTGATAACTTGAAAGCCTGTAGGCCGATGTAAATTATAATGGGTTTCTGCTCATCTAAAGGAGCAGAATAACGGAATACCTTTCGAATGATATCCGTAGATTTTACACAAGCTGAGAAAAAAGGCAAACAAGTTTTGTGCTTGCCTTGTATTTAAACTCAATTATTAAATAAAAAATTTCTATTTCGAGATCGATTCTTTGTTAAGATTTGATAAAAAGCATGTAAACAATTGCAAAAAAGAAGTAAATATTCTTTTTTTCTTTCGATTTTGTAAAAATATATACTTTTATCAAAAGCCCTTGGCATACCACATCCGTCTTCATGAACTTATATTATAGCTTTTGTTTTGAGCTATAAACTATTCTGATTCCAAATAAAGGGGTTATTGTGTTTAACATTGATTATACTATAAGAAATATTATAATATAAGGGATAGTACAAGTGCACCGAATCGGGAATGACTCCGACTGAACTGTGCCTGATACATCATGGTAGTTGACAGATAGACACGTTTGCCCCAAAATTGCATCGGTTCATTTTTAGGCGCTGCGCCACAGATAGAAGAACCGTACAGACTTATTAAAAGAGTTAAAAAAGAGTTGTTTTATTAGTTTTTACACATAAATCAGCAATTAGTTTTGTAATTTATATCTTTCAAAATGTACGGATTTAATCTTATTATTCCAGCAAAGTAAACTATTCTACTGTATTAAAGGCATCATCAATAAGCATCATTAGTATCATAAGTATCTAATAGTCATCATTCATAAAGTTCCGAATCTAAGAATCAAAGATATTATACAATCAAAAACTTATACTATGAAGACTTAAACATGTGTAGACTGTAATTAACTTAAAGACTGTAAAAATTTACAGTTTACCATTTTTTTTATTATATTAGCTTTCATATTTCAAATTCTTTCATGACATATTATGACTTCTACCTTTTCTAGTCTCATTATTTTTTGTAAACTTCCGGATTGCTTGTGCACCTCTCAGCGTCACATTATTTTTAGCCAACCAGTTCTATATGCTGTGGAACTTGAGCCACTGGAAGTAGGTTGTAGGTTTCCAAAGACAAAAGGTGTGGTAGGAAAAAAGTTTATGTTTTAGTATAAATTTTAATTTTAGCATAAATCACATACCGTACAGATTTGGATGAGAACTTAGTTAATAAGTTTTTCCCTACCACTGCATGGAAATAATTGCATTGCCACACCTGTAACCCCTATCCAAAACAGTTCATTTCCGGTTTCCGTTTCTTTCCCGCTCTAGAGCGGCAATGATTCTTTACCGCACGCTAGATCAAACAGCAATTTTAAATCAGCTGTTATTACAAACCATGCTCCAGCTGCTATTCATTGTTGTCGTTTAGTAATTGCTTCTCCTTTAGTTTGAGGTTATGTTTGATAGTTCACATTGTGTTCCGACAGAAACAAATAAAAAATAATACAAATGACATTTTGTATACAATAAAACATGTAATATGTAACAATTATGTTGGTATGAAAAATCTTGTGTGTATTACGAGCGCAAATAGTCATTGCCGCTCTCAAATTGTTTGGCCGCACTCAGCTGACGCTTCGTGCGGCCATCTACAATTCTCGAGTGGCAATGACGTATTTTACGCTCTTATTACACAAATAGCTATTTTCGGTAAGTTTATTCTATAAATTAACATTAAAAATCGAATAACCAGTTTTATTTGATTTATTTTGAGACTGAAAAGCTCCAGCACACAAGACGAAAGATTCAGTGCGCAATCGATGAACCGATGTCCAGGTGACACAAAACCCGACGAGATTCCGTTATCGTTGTGTGTAGGCTACACCAAACAAGTCCTACTTTATTTGTAAGCTGAGATTGGATAGTGAGTGATAAGAGGCTACAATCCGTCTGTTGTCGTCTTAGCAATGAATACAGTTAGGCCCCGCATACACGTAACGATCGGAACAGTGTGGTCTGTGAATCGCGGCAGGGCAGTCACTAGTAAGGTGGGGGCCTGGGGCAAAATGTGTGATGGGGCCCCTGTCGCATACTCAAGTTTTGTGTTACAAAATGCATTCAGCTTGAAAAGTATGCAGCCCTGCAAAATAATGATTTCTATGGTAATATAATTTGTACCAATAGATTAAGGTACACTTGGTACATGCACGATGGCATATTCGGCCAGTTTCAAGACAAACACACCCATAGTTTAAAAAATTATTTTTAAACTCCTCAAAATTAACAAAGACGAAATTTGTATGAACAAAATTACATAAGTCTGTTCAAAATAATGTGAGGTTGGATTATATTTTTTGTTTTTGAGCTCACAATCCTAAAGAAGTAGATATAATAGCCTATCGTGAGATTATCTGTAAATACGCCAACAATATTATTCTTAAAGTTTTAATGCTTTAACTTACTCTTTAAACAAAAATAAAAGAATATTGTCGTATCGACCTTTAAAAGTAAGGCCGACAACTCCCCAGGCCAATGGTTTTGGGACATCTGGTTTTTTTTTATGGAAAAATAATTTTAAACTTACGACAGAGGCTGATCGGACGAAGACTGATGGGATTCTCATCAGTCGTCGTCAGTCCAATTTCGACGTCGACCGATCTGAAGCGATCCCATACACGCAACGATCGGTCGGACAGGACAACCGAGGTCTGTTCAGACTGATCTGTCAGACCGATTATTGTGTATGGAGGGCCTTACCCGCCAGATCTTGCATTTAAAAAATGTTAAATCTATATATATAATACGTCATGCCCTTTGTTAACACTACTCCTCCCTTATTTCTGGACCAATTTTAACGTTTGAGGTGTCAAAAGATTCGTCTCACATTGTAGTTTTGCAATAAGGTTTTAGATTTTCGATATTTCAATTCTGAAGCCCACCCCCTTAAAGTTCGTTTTTTGTCCATAAGATTAACATGGGAAACAATTAATATTAATTGAATTGCAAAATAAAACAGCTGTTGATTGTAAAACAAACAAACACATGTTAAAAGCAAGCTGAATAAAAACAATTGAACTACTTGTTCTGGAATATCAACTGTTTAGTACAATGATAAAGAAATGTCTATTGCGGCGATGTTCTGTATCAGAATTTCCTCAAAATCTAGCTGGTTAGTTTGATTTAATTTATGTGTATTTTTGCCCAAAATATGTTTAGTTGCAGCCCTGACCGCAGGAAAATTTTCTTTTTTAATTTAAAATTAAGTTGGACAATTTTAATTTTTAATTTAGGTCTTTGGTAAAAAAAGTCAAGAACATTAATTTTAAAGAAAACTCTACATTCACGAATGGATTTTCAATCAGATGTGAACTAGAAAATGTTAAGTTGGTGTAAATTTAATGTGGTAACCAGTTGTTAGTGGTGGATAAGGAGACACTGGCCTAACTGTTAAGCACGTCTGCCCCTAAAATGGACATTTTGCGCAAGCCCTCAGAAGGACGGGATATTGAAGGAAGAGAAAGTGTGAGATATGGTACATCAGACCTTCGGGCCGTTTGACCACTCAGAGGGCCAACTCCCGTGCTAATGTAACAACCGATTTTCAGGCTCAAACAGGCAAACACCGCTCTGCCCTCTATATGGCCAACCAACCGACTGTCCATTCATATTTCTCAGCAAGAGGTTTCCATGTCCTTCTGATGACATCAACCCCCTGCTGTCTACAACATGAATGGATTAATTGAAGGGAAATTGCCATAGTATACAGCCAAAGGACTTAACACATGTTACGACAACTTTGTTTGCTCAACCCAAAGTCAACTTCGCAACTAGCTTAAACCAGTTTTTAAGTTGTCCTGGGGTTCCAACAAGAATAGCAACAAAAACAAAAAACAATGGTAACCAGTTTACTATGACAGTATAATAAAACAAGATTCTAAATTTAATTTCACATGCTAAAACAGCTCTTTAAATGAAAAAAATTAAGTTTCTCTACGTATGGTATGTATAACAATTCATAGCAAAAATGTTAATAGCAAAGAAGATAATTCTTAACCAAAATTTAAATAAAATGAACCACTTTAACAAAAGATGAATTAATTCTTCTATTCTCCTACATTTTGAGATCATTCAAATTCTGCTTTGCCATGGTAAGTTAAATGGAAAAGATTTAAATTTTTATGAATAATATTCACACGAGATCATTCACTACGTGGACGACTAGCCTCTCCATACCATACTACAAAAACAGCCGCACAAGTGCTGCTTTACGTTGCACAAGGCCGGAAAGTTGAATTATTATATTAATTTTTCTCTGGGTTTCTGTAGGTTGTGAATGTGATGTATCTAGATCAAATATATGTGAATGTCTTTACAAATCTGTGAATGTATTTAGGGGGGTTTAGGTATATTCCCTAAGACAGACCACCATAGGAACCATCATAAATTCCTAATTTAGACTTATAAAAAAAACACAACAATTTTTTTTTAAAAGGATACCACACTATATCACAGTAGGAAGTTTAATAAAAAAGACTGATTGGACAAACCCTAACAACGAGTAAACTAATATTATAGGTATTATAGGTTATTTTTTAGTTTTTATGCAATATAACTAAGAGATAGATACACTACCAAGCAAGGGTTGATCTTCCTACCCTGATAAATGCAGCGCATTGCGCTGCACGGGTTCCCCTAGTGGAAATTAATTTGTGAAAATATCTTGAACGTTATTTTAATTGGGATTTTGTTGGATTACCCGCCGCTGCCGGCGCCGGCCACTCGGCCAGGGTTGCACGTTGCACCTGATGTGTCGACCCCGGCGCGGCGCGGCGCGGCGGCCACGGTACACCGCAGCTCGCATCCCGCAGCGGGAGGCCGAGGGCAGCCGGGTCGACTAATAACCGGGGCTATTTTTGCCGCGGGACTGAGCCGTGTGTTTACATGTGCCGTACGGAAATAGAGGATCGATACCGAGTAGAACACGTGAACCAGAGCGGGAAGGGGCTTGGCGGGGGCGAGGACATGTGATGTGTCCGGCCCTGGCGGTGGACACTGGGGCTGGGGGTGCAACGAGGGACGAACAATGAGCTCGACATCGTGGAGGGTGTGTTATGTCATGTTATTTACCGCCGAGTGCCTACTACACAATATCTACACATAAATTATGTTTGCTGTTGGTATGTTAAGTAAAATCAAAAGTTATAGAATAACAGAGTACAGAAGATGATAAGGCAAAAGCTCATCAACAGTGCCATCGAAGTGGGGGAATGGGGAGGGCGATAAATGAGCCGAAAATCGAGAATGATTCTTTAAGCTCAAGTTACTTATGGCTGCTTTGAATTTTTCTCTCTATTTGTGTGATTTAAATAGATTTATTAGTTTCTCAAAGCGAGCTGTACGGGTGCTCGGTCCTCGTTGACAATGCAGTGTTGTAATACCACAGAGAAGCCCGTTACTCACCCGTTCTTCTCTGGGGTAAATAAACACCTTTTGTACTAAAAAACCGAGTAATGCAACGAAGACTCTTGATTGATAGAAGTGTGTGTATATTCCCCAACAACCGTACTTCAAATAGGTACTACAATAACCTCTGAAATATTGTTGTCTACCAGCACTTAATTGGATATGATATGTATATAGCATGCATGTCCAGTAAATATGTTCACTGTTTTTATTATGATAGGAAAACTTATACTTATAGGGTTAATGAAGTTACAGGATAAAAACGTCGTCGCTGTGTAACAGCAATGATGAGAAGTAGTCTGTACTTTACCAGTAGGCTGTCGTGACTGATTTTGAAGCCAACAGATTATTGCATGGGCGAGTATTTACAACGATATTTTCAGCGAATTCCCCTTTTTCTGATGTTTTTACGTTCACTTATGGCATCTCTAATAATTATAGATTGTATGACTGACGGTCTGAGAGTAATCCCATCAATCGTCGATCTTACAAAAAAATGGCGGACTGAGAGTCAAACCCCGGCCCCTAAGTGGGTGGACTCTGAGTCTGCCCTGTGAAAAGCAGGTAGTCGGGCCAAACACTCAGTCTGGTCACCCTAGCACGCAACTCCCCTCCGCATGGTTCACGTAATGTGTGAAGTTGTGATTTCTATTCCTAACTCTTTTTATTTCTGACTAGTATTACAGTACTGGGAAACTGAGAGAGTGGCAATATCGTAGAGAATGAAAGCTTGCTTTATAGTTATTTTACATTACAAACTCGTAATACATCGTTCGTTTCTATCTTGCTTGATTCGACAATACTGCATTTTGTTAAGACCAAATTTCACCAAAATCATCCCTATAACCTCAGTGAATATGCATTTTTAGTAAGAAATTGTTGCTTTTAGCGGAATCTTTTTTCCAAATTCATCAACATAATGTTTTGCGTTTACAGTACTGTTATACTTCTGACTCAAAACTACAACAATGCAGTTAGGATTTGCGTCTATTTCGCGCTTGCACTATAAGTACTGTATGACATTTTCCTATGTCTGTCAGAGAAAGCAGTTCACGCACTCGATACGCGTCGCAATTGCCGTATTCACTTTACTTTTGCACACGCTACATTTACTTTGCGCACTAAAGTGTTTAAACATCAGAAAACAAAACAGTACCGGTATTAGCCAGCAAGGGAATGTTGTTGAATCAGGAATTAAGTTGGCAACACTGGATATAAACATGTGGCATATTGTCCCTGTCGTTTTCAATGGAATCGTCAAACATAATCTACAAACCGTCTTAAGGTGTAACTGCACAAAATGATCAATTATGACTGTGACTTTAGTGATTCAAGTGGCCTATTCATCCTGGCGATCTTGCAGAGACTGCTAAAACAGTTTGTTTAAATCATGTACCTGAAAAATCCAATGCTTTTTTTTAACTAATTGTAGGAAATGCATAGGACCTAATATAGTCAATCATAAATATCAAATATTTATACTGATATAATACATATTTGGCATTCGTAGGAAAAAATTAATATGCAAATAGAGCGAAAAGTGCCTTCACTGCACTCGAGATAAAATTATTCCACACTGGCCTCCGGCTCGTATGTAGACCTAGACATTTCTCTTGAGTGCAGCGAAATGGCATTTTGCGCACTAATTTGCATAAATAACCATCATGTACTGCATTTGGTGATTTTCTTAATCAAGCGACAATTCGTCATTGTTTTCTCTCATTCAGGTCATCGAATAAGTAAACGTGAACTTTTCATCTTGTATAAAAAGGTGATGTCAATTTGTAATAGTATGTAAGGTTAACTCACCTAGTAGAATTTTTTGTCATTTGGCTATGAATAGTTCTTTACTCAATTTTATCATAATATCTCTCGTTTTAAAATAAAACCAAAACATATGTTTCAATGTACACAAAGAAGACATTTTTCAAATCCCCATGCTATTCTTAAGGAGGTATTACTCTATTTCTCATTTCCTTGTAACTTTATGGATACGCTTTCCCCTCCCATCTTTCTGTAATCTGTATGACGCTCACAATTTTGCTCAAGAAATATCGCTTACAGAATTATATATATAGATAGATTGCTTCTCTTGGTGTGAATTATTTTGTTGTCTTCACTCAATGTTATCATCTGTGCCTCATTTTGAAATGAAACTATAACTCATGTTTTAATGTATACAAAGCAGACGTTTTTAAATCCCCATGCTATTCGTATGGAGGACGTTTTACGTGATTTCTCATTTCCTGTTAACATTATGGACACGCCGATAGTTTTCCCTCGTGCATGGGACCGAGACCTTTAATTTGAGACCCCTCCCATCTTTCGGTGATCTGTATGAAGCTCACAATTTTGCTCAAGAAATATCGCTTACAGAATTATGTATATAGATTAATAAAGAAATTAATAATACATCAATTAAAAATTATTAAATAAATTTAATAAACTAAAATTAAATAAATTTATTGGACTATTTGCAGTTATTCATTTGAAATTAGTGAGAACTAATTCAATGTTAAAAATAAAGTTTGTTATAAATCGACAACATTTTCAGCCCACTCGTTAAATAGTTTTTGAGCCTTGGGTTTCTAAACGTGAACGTAATCATATGGACAATCGAGTGTTTTAAATAAATTCTGAAAATCTATATATATAATTCCGTAAGCGAATCGGTCCCCAAGAAATATCTCGAGTTAGAAGAAAGATAGGGTAACGTATGATGGCTCATTTTAAAGCTTGAGTTCCAAGGACGCAAGGAAAAATACCAGAATTATCCAAAGTTACCTGGGCTTTGCCCCATTGGACCTTTAAGTTCCAATGTTAATGTAATGGAAAGAAGATTTTTAGATCTCACGTGTGTTTAAGCAGATGTTCCAGTGTTGTATCATAAACTCAGCTGGTTAATGAGCAGATATTTTGAGTTAAGATAACCGCATAGTTATAACATTTTAAAATTGGAAATTCACTATAAAAAAAAGAAGAACACTAATAGTTATGAACGGATTACAGATCCACAGGAGATTTCATCTTCATGACCCCATCTATGTCATGAAGGAAATAGGAGTAGAATAATTGGTATATTCAGCATAAAAAATAAGTTAAAATTATCTTAGACGTGGCATGGTTGATATAATGGTAAACTGTCTTTACTCAGTGAATGTCGTTTAGTTAATACGTTACTGCTTTATATTGGCTATAGTGTTAATAGTTTTGTTGCCTGTTTATTTATTTTCTACTGCATCATTATATGTAAACTACCAACATTGGATAACCTCCGTATGAGGAATATTTTGTTTTGGTTCTATCCATTCTCTGCTATTTTCTTTACGTAGGTCATCGGGATACAATAAACGCCCGTTAATCCATAAAGACGGGGAGCTTTTTATGTAAATGATAGTGTGTGAAAACAAACAATATATCAGTCAGTGTTCTCCTTCATGGACGAACAGACAAAATATACTACAATCAATGTATGGGGGACGTCGGTTGCACGGAGGGTAAGGAGGCATAGGGGCACTGTGTATAGACATGGGAGAAATAGGGGAAATGGAGGGGGGAACAGGAGGGCGCGGAGGTACAGGAATGGCAGTCATCATGGCAGGGATCATGGGGAGTACAGGGGGGTTCGGGGATATGGGGGCATGATTAGCACGAGTTCTGTCGGTGACACTGGAGACAGGGGGCATGTGGGGCTCGGTGTAGGCATGGGCAACATAGGGGCACAGGGAGGAATGGCGAGCATAAGGGTACAAAAGCAAGGGGGATGCGGGGGCATAGGGGGCACTCTGAGGAGACATAGGGATGCACTGGGGCACGTGGCGTTGTTGGTGATGGGGCACATGGAGCATTAGGGGCGTCGGTGGCAAAAGGGGTAGATGGGCATGGGGGACACTGTTTTCACGGGGAGCGACGTTGGGCATGGGGTTGCAGAAACATAAGGTGCCCAAGGGCAATTGGCGGAGCGGGGGTTGGAAGGAACAATGGGCACTAGGGGCGTCGGTTTCACGAGGAACGGGGGCAGATGGACATGGGGACTCAGGGGAGGCTTGAGGGACATAGAGAGCATGGGGACCACGGGGAAGAAAGGTGGGCAAGTGGGCACGGGAGTACCTGGGTGCGGGGGTATGGGGGTACAAGGGTTGTCTGGGGCACTGGGGTTAGTGGGTTATGGGGATATAGGTTGCATTAGAAGGAATGGTGGTCACGCGGCACGGGGGTGTGGGGGCATGGGAATAGGGGCACAAGGGGTGAGGCCTACTAGAGATGTCGGTGGCACGGAAGTTGGTTGGGCATGGGGGGCATTGGGGAGGTATAAGGAACATAGAGGGCACGGGGGACAGGGGGAAGAACTGTGGTCATGTGGGAAAGAGAGAATGAAGGGCATGAGGGTTATGAGGGGGCAACAACAGGGTTATGAGGGGGCAAGAGGGTACAGGGGCGTGGGGGGTACTTGGGTCCTGGGGGCATGGGGGTACAGGAGACACGGGTCAGGAGAGGTGAACAAGAGCACGGGGATTCCTGGGGTCACGGCGAGTGTGGGGGAATGGGGAGCAGAGGGGTCCAGGGTGAAGGAGTGTACAGTGTTATTGGGCTTATGTTGTAACAGCTGTATTGAACTATTTTATTTATTTGAGTTACAAACTCATCATTAACATGTTTAAGATTAAAACTATTTTTACCGCATTTGGTAGTAAAATAGTGTAATAATTTGTTTATTTTTTTCCACAAAATAGACTACTGTATTTTAATACAGGGGATATTATTAGTAAATTACTGATTTGACACCGCCAAAAAGTTTCGTCAAGATTGGGAAATATTTTAGTGAAACCCAAACGTGTAAATTCGCACTACAGCTTGAGATAAATACAGTTGGCCTAATACTGCAAGGAGGTGATAATTTGAAACTTAATTTTGATGACACAACCATTTAGATTTTTAGGGGCCTTTGCCCCTACACTCCACTAGTCAATTTATAATCCTATACTATAGTCGTGGACAGGCTTATTAGCGGTTGCCCCGATCAGCTGTTCCAATTTAAAAACTCTTATTTTAAATGGAAAAGCTGATCACCTCACCCGCCAATAAGCATGTCCAGGACTAATACGAGCACTGTCTGAAGCGATGTGTGTTTTCCACGTTCTGGAAATATTGCTGGTAGACTTTGCTTCAACTTTGCATTTAAGTATGTTTTGGCCCAAAAATAAATTATGAAACAGCCTCAATCCCAGACAAATCTAATTTAGTCTAAATTTATGTTGAAAAGTCGTAATTTTTAACATTGGTCTTATTAATTGCTATTTTGGTAACGAAATAACAACGAAAGGTAGCCTGTACAAAAAAAGGAACATTAATGTTAAGCAGTCTTTTTGAAACAGCTGTTTTAACTGTGAAGAGGTTTAGTTGGTTGTTGGTGGGAATCTAATAGCTTTATTACCATGACACTATAACAAAAGAGAATTAAAATCAACGAGCAAGGCTCGGTTAACCTGGTACTGACATATAAATTTTGAAGATCGGCCCTGTAGTTACTGAGTAACTTATAGAGTTTACAATAGGAACTATGTGTAGTTCGAGTAAGTAAGGTAGTAGTAGGAAACTTACCAGTACAATAAAAAAATATATAAAATAGAAATGCCTCATGTTTGCGATTTAAGCCTCTTATTTTACTGGCCCAAAAGATCGTTATTCATGAGTAACTCGGACAACTGAACTGACTAAAATGTTTAGCATATGTTATGAGTGTAAAAGTTGATATTGCATTTATCATTTTTAATAAATGCACAGTCTTTTATTAGTACTGTAGTATATTTACCATAAACATATTTTTTAAATATTCCTAGCAGCCCTGTATAAGAAATATGATTAATTATATATATTGAGGATACTAATGCTCCTGACACCTTCGTCAAACAATCTCCAACGGCGAAAGCGGCGGCGGACTCAGGGTCCGGGCTCGATCTGCCAGAGGTTGCACCGTCGGACTCTGTGTCGGGCTACCGTCTAACTACAGTAATTCCATTAATCCTGCAAGTCAATGTATCGTGGACGAGCACGAGTGAGTGTGAGTGTGAGCTGCCAGTTTTGTTCTTTTTCTACCGTGGCAAGATGACAGTGAAACCCACTGACCGGCTAAGTATAGCCGTGTCGACCGTTTGACTGACATCTCCATTCATATCTCAGCGAGCAGTATTGGCACTATTGACAGTTGTGCTACGTATATGTGCAATTTTTAACGCCACCCTTTCTGATCGCACGCAGTGTATGGGACGAGGGTCGACCAATGTTATTGTAACTCACGTGTGTAAATTTAAGTGAATATAGGAACAGGGCCGCCCCGAGGGTAATATGCGCCGGGGCGAGATTTTGATCGTCGCCCCCCAAAATCAATTAATTAGCCTATCTTGTGAACTTTAATGTTAAATTACAGTCGGAAAAATAAATTAGGTGCTTGGCCAACTTTTCAATAGGCCCTACTGTTAGTTTGAATAAACTAACAAAAAAAATCGTTGTAAAAAGATTTTTTGGCACAACCGATGAGCACAAAAAGCATTGGAATAGCCTGGCTTCGCATCATAGTCAGTCTATTCCTTTGAATCCTCATTAAGTTTCGTATTAAATGTTACTAATTACGTTCTGATTTACAAAACTTATAACTCACTTTTTAGATAAAAAAAAAACTTGAATTTTTTGAGCATAGTTGAATGCTTGAATGCCCATATAGTTTTAGAGATATTAAACGTCTTAACACGTGTAGTTTGCCAGTTAGACATTTTATTTCGATAAAACAAATTAAATTGGACACTTAAGCTTCTACAAGTTTGATATTTGCAATGGAATTGTTTTATTTTATGCAAACGGCTGATGAAAATTGTAAAAAATATAAACAAAACCTAAATAAAGTTTTGACTTCATCTCGTAATAGAAAATATTAGAATATATTTTAAACTTTGCAGTAATGGCATCATTTTGCTCCTTATTTTATCCAGATTACAAAGTCTTGTCATAACCTATAATGTATTCCCTAAGAGATGGAAAATAAGGGAGGAATAGCACGCTTTCTCAGTTAGAGAGCAATGCTACGTTATGGAAACTTGTGCTGCAGATCGGCCGTATGTAGTCAGGTGACTTTGGTGGTGGGGGAAAGTAGCAGGCCTGTTAGTTTTCGTTTTCACTCAAACCATTTTCTTGGATCGAACTTGATGGCAGGATTGTAAGTCGAGCACTATAATCATTCGTGATGTCAACATGATATTGTGTGATATAAATGACAACTGGCTCCAGTCGCGTCTTGAATCGAACTTGATGGCAACAGCAGGATTGTGAGGTGAGCACTATAATAATTCGTGATGTCAAGATGGCATTGGGTGATATAAATTGCAACTGGGTCCAGAATCAACCGTCGCGTCTTGGATCGAACTTGATGGCAACAGCAGGATTGTGAGGTGAGCACTATAATAATTCGTGATGTCAAGATGGCATTGTGTGATATAAATGACAACTGGGTCCAGAATCAACCGTCGTGTCTTGAATCGAACTTGATGGCAACAGCAGGATTGTGAGGTGAGCACTATAGGGCCTTTTGAATTTTATTTGTGGTGTCAAGTTGCAAACAACAAATTTGCAAGAGTTTATTCGGCATGTGGTTCCGATGCCGTGCCGCGTCGCCGGTACGGGAAGGATCAAATTCAGAGCAGCGGGGCAAGGTTACGGCCGCGCCGGTATGCACCGGTAACCTCCAGTTGTGATCACCGACACCGACGCCGCGGTCACTGCCCTGGCGGCTCACTTCGCCACTCCGCTGCGCTACTAGTCGGGTATGCTGTTCTCAAAAAATAGTTTTTGAGAGGTGAACAGAATCAAAGCATAGCTTATTTCCTCCCTCCGCAATGGAAAGTGTTGTTACTTTGTTTTTCGAAACAGGTTTCAGTATAAACAGTTTACCGAAAGCTCGAGGACAAATTTCTAAACAAACATAAGCCGAGTGATTCTAAAGTCCTTAGCCGAGTTATATCCAGACGCTACGCAATGTTTACAGAAATAGCGGAGGCTGACGCCGCGCGGATGGTTCCCACGCCGTTGTTTTTACGCTGGAGACCAGCGGGTGTAAAGATAGGCGAGGTAAGGATGATTCACGCCGGGTTTCCCGCTCCTTCAGCCGCTTATTTTTAGGGCTTTCACTCTTCACTGTGACACACCGTTGCATCAAGCCTATTTTTGCGCATATCAAAATTATAGGACCAACTGGCAAACCTCTACTGAACAATGGCCGATCTTAATTAAACAGGTGGGACGCTTTGCGCAAGGAACAGGGGACGAGAGGTGCAAGTTATTCAGTAATTAATTTGAATTTGATAAGAGATAACATTTAAGCTAAAATCGCCAAAACTAGAACATCGCTTTGTCGTTTGCTAGTTATTGACGTAAAACTCTTCAGGTTTAAGTTTAAACAATCCTCAATTTGAAAAATATTGTATAAAAATCCAATTTACAGCATTACGTCATGGATGCAAACATATTACAGGGTGTCCGGCGACCGGGAGTATCGGGAAAACCGGGATTTATACGGGAATTTTACGCGACCGGGAATGATGCGGGATTTATGCGGGAAATTTTCTATTATGACGCAAATAAGCGGGATTTTGACAAGCGCGATTTTTTCGTGGACAAGATCATCACGATCGCCGATTTAAACGCTCGTGGCCGCCGACCGGAGACGCTCGCGATCGCCGACCAACATGCTCCCGATCGCCGATTTAGACGCTCGTGGCCGCCGACCGGAGACGCTCGCGATCGCCGACCAACATGCTCCCGATCGCCGATTTAGACGCTCGTGGCCGCCGACCGGAGACGCTCGCGATCGCCGACCAACATGCTCCCGATCGCCGATTTAGACGCTCGTGACCGCCGACCGGAGACGCTCGCGATCGCCGACCAAGATGCTCCCGATCGCCGATTTAGACGCTCGTGGCCGCCGACCGGAGACGCTCGCGATCGACGACCAAGATGCTCCCGACCGCCGATGTAGACGCTCGCGGCCGCCGATGTAGACGCTCGCGGCCGCCGACCGGAGACGCTCCCGACCGCTGATGTAGACGGGTCAATAAACTAAACAATGACCCCGGAAAAAAGCCCAGGGAAAAATTGACAAAACCTCGGGAAATATACGGGAAATATGCGGGAATTTCCTCAAGCTCAATCGCCGGACACCCTGTATTACCACCGACTACCCTTCCCACTTGCTGAATCGTGGTGCGTGGCTTGCATAATATAGAAGTCTTAAGAGACTCTTTATCAAACACAAGTGCGAAAGCTTTAGGAAGCCAAATCAATGAGCGATGGTGATGTTCACGTGTGGAGATGTGTGGCTATATATAGGATTGTACACATGTGAGAATAGCGGGCCTGTTAGTATCCCACGGAGACGGAAATACAACGGCAGTGGCAACAGACAGCAGCAGAGGCAGCGGCAACGGCAGCCACTCGGGCACAAAAACGGCCCGATCCCCAATATCTTATACGGCCGACGACGCGACGTGACATGGAACGATTGGTGATAGTAGGCCTAGATAGTAGTGAGAGGGTGCTCGAACGCAACACTTTTGTTTAAAATGGGGCGAAGTTAACTTGCTGTACCATCTCGGAGCTCTTCACTATTGTGTTGTTTTCTTTAGACAATTTACATAGTCATATTGTAACGAGGTGAATGTTTCGGGACAATAATTATGTGATTTGAACTATTTTCAATTCAATATAACATTTCAATTCGATTCATATACACTGTTGTGTAGGATCTACTCATAGTATTTTTTTATCACCATGAATGAGAGATAAAATTTCGACAAAAAATTTCTTGCGGCAGCTCTAACCCGTACTTCTACCAAAACAGATTGGAAAATCGTCTTTGGTCGGTTTGAACATCTAAAGAAACCGATAGGCCTATATAAGGTTTCGTATGATGAAGACAACGAACGGAAATCGCACCCAAGTGTTTCTGGAGAATTACGGTTTTACATCAACTTCCCAACCTCAAAAAACATTTGGCCAAGAAAAGAAAAAATCTCACTAATCAAGAGAAATGTAATGTTGGTGTTAAAAAAAAGAGTGAAGATAAACGCACATCCTGGAGAGGCATATTGTCGTTGGCCTAAAAATTCCCTCGCATTTTAATTATAGAATGGTCATAATTTCCTTTAAATATAAATGTTATTTCCTTAAAGTTCCACATATACATCAAGCCACAAAACCACATTCAGTCCATTTTCCACAGCATAAAACAGCTTTTATGAAAACATATACCTTCACTCTCACACAAAAACTGCTAACAACAATGACACTTTCAGAAAAAGCTTTTAAATATCTTATTATGTTGTTTAATATTACCTTAAAAATGTTATAGCGTTAAGGCCATCTTATCACCTAGGACGTGTTAAGTTGAAAGTATTAAACCTAAAGAATAGTATTAGAGTTTATTAAAAAAAATTAAAGTTTACATAAAAAGAATTTCTGCTATGTTAGGCTGTGAAACAGCCGCTGACAATCTCTGTGTAGGATGTAGTTGGTCACTCTTTATAAAAATACAGTATACTAAAATACAGTCTGGCTCGGTCGTGATAATCGCCAACGAAGTTATAATAACTAAATGGTTAACGCTGCCGCTACCGTGATTAAATCATACACCACTGAGTGGGCCCTGGACCAGTGGCCCTTATCTATATTTTTATTGTAATATTAAGTAAGAGTAAGGTGAATATATACGCTTTAACGTAAAAATAAGGACTTTCAACTGATTAAACCTTTTATTGTTTTATTTTGCACTTAAAATAGCATACCCTTGAAAGCCTTAAGAGATCATGAAATACTTCTAATTTAAAATAAGTTAGAGTGTACCAAAAACCTTTAGGCTGTGTGTTATAAAAAATTATAATGCCGTATGATATGGGTCTCATATCAGTTCCTAAGTTCCTTGCCAAATTTGCTACTTGAACATATACTGATTCAAATGGTTAAAAACCAAATAAATTTTCTTAGCTTGTTAAAGTGCCAGGGTGCTTGTCAAGTTTGTTTACTAATCCGGCACGCTAAGACCAATTCGACTTTTTATTTTTTATCGAGTTTACACACCTTTTATTACGATTGACTTGTATCTTCCCTCACAGTATACGGTAGCGTGGCCGAGCGGTCTAGACGCTGGTTTAAGGCACCAGTCTCTTCGGAGGCGTGGGTTCGAATCCCACCGCTGCCACTAACTTTTAGCACCGCCAATCAACTCGCAGCCGTGCAAACTAAGTGATACATCCTGTTACTACTAGTTTTATTTCGCAAATTGAGACTGAGTTGTTTCTGGCAATGACCGAGCGGAAATCCCGTCTGCAGTAATGAATTGACTCTTTAACATAAATTATTTCTGTTATGTGGGTAGGTAAATAAAATCAGAAAGGCAGATAAACATTCGTACGTAAAAGAATGTATGTTTCTTTTTTTTCATGACGTCACTGAAAGAAAATTTTTATAGGTTGTTGATAGTTTGCATCACTGTTTCCAGGATACTAAGAGGTGAAGAAGGTTTGAGGACGAGGTAGAGGTTTGAAGAGATTGTAGTACGATTTTAAAAATTATAAATTATTTGTTTCATACAGTACCATAATTTATAATTTAGTAACTGGCCGCCATGCAAAACCACATGTTTATACTGGAACACGTGGCCTGCGCTTTGACACCTCAGCTGTCTTAACAAATTTATTTGTTTTGATTTTCAACTCCGTAAGACCTATGTTAAAATTATTAAAATTTAAATGATTATAATGAAATGAGATTTTTCCTTGCATAGAGACCTGTATTTATATTATTTTTATTCCAGAATTATAAGTTATTTACAAAGTTTGAAGAAAATCGTTCAAACCGTTTTGTAAATCCGTGTGCAAACATACATACATACAAATATACCTTACTCGTAATAGAATAGAGTACAGTATTTCATTTTTTATGTGCATATAATACAGTACTAATATCTTCAAATTAATCCTATACCATAATACGTGGGTGTTTGTGGCGATGTAGTTTGCACGATCTCGAAATCCATCAGGTAGTTTTTGCTTAAACTTTTCATTTAAGAGTGTTTTGGCCCAAAGATATGGTAGCGTGGCTGAGCGGTCTAAGGCGCGGTCTAAGGCACCACTCTCTTCGGAGGCCTGGGTTCGAATCCCACCGCTTCCATATAATATATAATTCTGTAAGCTAAATTTCTTGAGCAAAATTGTGAGCGTTGTACAAATCGCAGGAAGATGTGAG
Organism: Neoaliturus tenellus; assembly: GCA_030545055.2. Taxonomy (NCBI): domain Eukaryota; kingdom Metazoa; phylum Arthropoda; class Insecta; order Hemiptera; family Cicadellidae; genus Neoaliturus; species Neoaliturus tenellus. Next base: position 126,036,142 of record CM061532.1, read on the forward strand.
AAGTATCAAACTAAAGGTTTTGGTCCCATGCACGAAAGAAAATTATCGGCGTATCCATAAATTTACCAGGAAATGAAAGATCACATAACATTTCCTCCATAAGATTAGCATGGGTATTCAAAAAAAGTCTGCTTTGTGTATGTTAAAAACATGTGTTATGGGTTAAAACGGGAGACGGGTGACAACATTGAGTGAAGAACTACTAATAATAATAACCAAATGACAAAAAAATATACCTAGAGTGGTACTATAACAAGACGTTTTGTGGCTTTGGGCTTTGAGCGTCTAAAAGTTCTACTCGGGGCGTTACCAACCTTACTAACTATTAGACATTGACTGCTGATCTTTCTGTTGTTATAATAATTATTTAAATTGTAAAAAAAGTCAGTGTCTTTAGCCGCGTCTGCACTGGGCGAACATGTTCGCCAAACAGTGTTCTGCTGAACATTTGTTTGTTTGTTGATATTTATTTCCAGTGTAAATTATATGGTCAGTAGTTTTTCGTTAGAAATTTTGATTGATTTTTTGTGTTCGCCGAACTGGTTCGACGCGAAAGTTCGGCCAATGCGGACGGCAAATCATAACCGATCGTGATGTGGACACAATATGTGAAGAATTGTGGTTTGAGAAACTCCTACATTAATTGCGATAAAACATGTTTTGGTTTTATTTTAAGACGAAAAGTATCAAATGATCATGTTGAGTGACGATATTACATTAACTGAATCTTAAAGTGTTTCAGTCAATGAAGTGTTGATATTCTGTTAGCTGAATTTTCCCAGAAACCTTTGGGTCATTTCATAGATTTCAGGATTATAGGAAATACGTTTGTCCTACATACTAGGGGGAGATGTAGCAGGTCAAAAACATTACTTCAAAATTATAAATTTATTAGAAAGGTGATTTTACGAAAAATTCTCCATGTGTAGTGATCTAAAAAAAAAGTCTGCTTTGCTTTCTCAAAATCAAGATTTTTTATTAGGAGGGGCGAATTTTTATAGTTAGTGAAGATGATCCATTTTAAGGCGCTATGTTTAAATTTGGTGATTAAAAATTTAAAAAATCTGACAGGTGCTGAAAATCCATTCAATATAGGACAAACAAGACAATAAAAGGGGTATGAAAGTTTTTTGACTCTTAAATTGACATCCGTCCTTTTTTTCTCATTGGCGATTTTCTATGTTATACTGTATTAAAAAACCGTCATAGCTCAAAGGAATTATGATTTCTTTCAAAACTTATTTTTCAAAGATCGATGTAAGTTTAACAAGAGACAAAATGAAGCATTTACAAACGGGTGGCCTATTAGTACAGGATTGTAAAGAGTGCTTTGGAGGTGAATGGTCTCAGGATTGTCTCTGGAAATAAATATCTGAACGTTCGAACGGTATTGTTAAAATATTATTAAAATTAAATTTTCCGGAAACTTTCGTAGTGAAGAACTGGTAATTGGTAATTTGGTAATTTGGTTTGGTTCATACTATTTTAGTTTTATAATTAGGGGCTTTCGCCCCTATGAGCCACTAGTAAGTTTATAAACAGCCTCATACATGGTGCACACGATTCTCTATAGCGAAATAGGCTAAAAATCAGTGAAACTATAGGAGGCGTTCTAATTCAAAACAAAACCTTAGCCTATTGAATAAGTATAGATTGTGTAGATAAATATGACCTCCTGTATGCTTTAAACAATTTTACAATTAAATAATTTATATCGCAAGATTTTGTTTGTTTACACCTATTTAAAATTCTTATTTCTAACATTTACAACATGTTTGTTTCAGGTATGTTTAACGCTTCATTTTGTCGATTTATATCACGTAAGTACTGCTTTGAGTTATTGTAAGTAGATTATGTTGTGTTAGCTGCATGTCAATAACAACATACAGGGTGTCCAGCTTCGACTGTCTTGAAACTTTTCCACTTTGTTCACCAAGCCAAAAGAAACAAAAAAGTTCATATAAACATATGTCCTAAAATACTTCGTTACCCACTAGTGTTTTTTACACTTAATAATTTTTATTTTCGTAACGTATTGATGTCTTGGTTTTTGTACTTAGACTATCAGGGCAGCAAACCTGCATACTCTTTTCCCATGTTAATCATATGGGGAATAGGCAAACTTTTTTTTATGGACAGATATTGATGAAACTTAGTATATGGCTTCGTATGGTCGAAATAAATTTTTATATGCTTAAAACCTATACTTTGAGTGTTCCTCATTACAGCAAACCTGCATACTCTTTGTCTATTTATCATAAGAATAAACGTTCATTTTGCTATTTATGAGCACGTAATGAAATTTTTTTAAAGGTCCATCTGGTCAAAACTAATATTACTAATTTGGAAATTCGCTGAGTGCGCAGGTGATGTGTTGCAACAAGGGGTATTTTCATTTTGATGGCCCAGGAGCCAAAAACATTAGTACGACCAGGTCATTAGTTTCATTAGTTTTCATTAGTTTGCGAGCCAGCATGATCGGGTTATGGGAATTGGGGGTGGGGGGGGGGGGGGTTATGGGGTTAAAGGGGGTTTTGAATTTTTTGACCAGTATTTTGTTTAGTTTAACAATTTTAATATAAGCATTTATAAAAGTGTTTCAAAAAGAAAACCATTTAGTATTTTCAATTTTAATTCGTTTATATTGATATGGAGAAAAAGAAATCAATATACGTTTCCCATGTTATTTTTATGGGAAATAATAAAATCCTCTATAGGTATTGCTTATTTAATGACATAGATTCTTACAATTTTTGTTCGTGAATTCTCTATGAAGGGCTTATTTTCTTTCGAAACGCATAAGGCGGCAAACCTACCCCCATGGTGTTTATGGGGAAAATGAAAAAAAAAATATAGAACTTGATCAAACATGCTGGTATGTACATTCATTAGTTAGGGGTTATCTTATATTTGATTATTAAATTGCATGTGGTGGCAAACTATTTCAGCAAAAATGCTGTTAAATTATTTTTATTGTGTAAGTCACGTAAATGCACATAATTGACTTGTCTAATGTCTAATACCTTATAAAAGTAACTAGACTTACGTGGACAAAATGCTTACGAGACATAAATATACGTATGTATGAAATGAAAACTTTTAAGCATTTCCATGCATATTTCCATAGATAAATTGTTGATGGACCCAATTCAAGTTTGACGTGCCTTATAAATTAATTAAAAAAAATAAAAAAATAAAAATAAATGGGCCTACTCTACGAATGAGGCGCTCATTCGGGTGTATCCATTTTGTTCCGCGGTTTAAGGGCCATTTGAAAACAGGTCATAAAATGGCCCCGGAGGGTTGACGGGTAAAAAAATAGTCGATAATAACAGGTCACTTGCCCCAGCAGACGAGAGGAAGCTACATAGCGCCTCCCTCAACGTCCTGCTCACTCGCCTGTGTCTCTTCCCTCACTCGGCTTTGCCGGCGGCCTCAATGATCTGTTGTGTGACGTCACCTTAAAAGGCCTTTATTAACTGCATTGCACCCCTCTGCTTCGCTTACCTCCATTACGACTACATGCGAATGCGACCCACTAATTGAGGACGATCAGATCACACTATACATTCTTAAATAAATATTCGTTACTTCGATATCAAAAAACAATAATAAATAACGTATTTAAAAGAAATGCAAAATGCTAACGTCCTAATAAGTTAGTGCGCTAACAGCTTCTCCCATAAGCCTGCATGTTGAGATAGCCCTCTTTCCGTGGCGCGAGAACGAGAGGTGTAAAGTTCTCGTGATGGAGTTATTGTAGGCCTATTCCCCGGCTTGGTGATAAAACACAAGAATGATTCATTTTCACTAGTTTCCTTTTTCATTGGAATATTGCATACAGTGTAGGCCTATTGCATAAAGTTAAATAAAAAATGAGATATTAATTAAAAATTCACACGGGAATGATATTAAATTAACTTATGGTGATTTAACCAAATCATCATTGTTGTAATTAAACTAAACTGTAACACCATAATTTACTTGGCCGTTGGGGGAGGTGCTGTAGCCTTCTCTCTTCTGCCGGGGCAAGTGACCTGTGCTTAGCGCCTATTTTTTCTACATATTAACCCTCCGGGGCAAATGGCCTATTTTGAGGTAGTCCCAAAACCGCGAGGCAAGTGGAACTTACGCGCCCAATTCAATGCGGACGTATGTAGAGTGGGAATAGGCATATGGAATTTCAGCTACATATACAGTCAAAATATTATAATATTCCCTCAGTAAATGACGTCAACAGTGACGTCACACCCCTGACGTTACCCAAGTCATCTCAAATAACTTTAGAAATACAGTGGTTTCTTCAACTTAACGCCGTATTAGAAACTGGCGAAATGCCTGGGATATAGTGATATTTGGTATATTCATGAATCCACAATAATAGCTAACTTGAAGACCTCAATGGCCTGAAAGTTTTCGTCCCATAGCTCTTTTAGGTGTTTGTTATTAGCTGATATAGATGGTTGATTTACAACAGAATCCTCCCTTGATGCCAGCATGACCGTAGAACCAGCTGGATTTGTAAGGTGCAATTGCTGTGACCAGGTTCTACCTATTGCTTCTTTTATTGAGGATTCGTCTGAGCAAAGACTGAAAACCTCTGATGCTTTCTATATAAGATCTGAATGTTGCTTATGACACTATCTGGAGAAAAGGCTTTCTGATTAAATTTTACAATCAGAGGAAGTACCTTTAGGGATGGCCGCCCTCGGCCTTTTACAGGGGTCAGTACTCGCTTCACTGCTAACATTCCAGACACTCGTTCTGTAAAGTTTATTTAAATGCAGATGACATTTCATTGGTAATCAGAACCAGTATTTTTGATAAACTGTGGAAACACTAACAAATTACTCAATGACCGTCGGTGAATGCTAAATCCAAACTTAACCAAAACTGAGGTATCCTGTTTCCACTTAAACAATAGACTTGCCAAACAAAAGCGTAAAACAAGTGTATTCGACAGTGTTGAGTTAAAGTACGACCGCAAAAGACAGCAGATTAAAGGTGAGAATCAGGACTATAGTACATCACTTTGCTGGATCCACTGCGCTCTTGTGGTTTAATAGTGTGTGCGGTCGTTCATCATTTGCGCGCTTTTTAATCCTTCTGTAAAATATTTCGAAGGGTCGCCTAATCCCCTTGCATCATTTGCGCACTCTCCCGTCCAGGTAGCCTCAGCCTGTCGACAACAATTCGCAAACAGTCGTCCCCCACACATACCACTGGACGGCAACACATGAGTATCGAGTGCGCATACCAAACCCTTCGCGCAAGGGGTGCTGGGAGATGTCGAATTGGGCCCGCGGTCAGTCAGGTTCGTAAAAAGGACTGTCGAATTGGGAACGCAGTCAGTTAGGGGCGTAAAAATGACTGTTGAATTGGGCCCGTGGTCAGTTCGGAGTCTGAGTCGAATTTTTCTCATAACACATTACACGTTTAATCATTCAAAAGACCATTTGAACACGGACATGAGTTTTCAATAACTTTGCAAATAAAAATAATGCCGCTTCCACCACCCTGCAGTGCGCAAACGATGCATATACCTGAGAGCCCCCTGGAGCTCGATGCGCAAGACAAGCATCCCTTCTATACCTGGCTCTCCGCATGATGCGCAAATGATGCACGCCCGTGTGTGCATGTCCCAAAGATCAAGTTCCGCTAAACAGTCCCATGAAAGCCATGAGCCATTAGTGGAGAACTCATGGCAACTTCTTTTCTATTGACCTTCCAAGTTACGTTCGTGCCAAATGTCTACTTTCTAGCGGTCCGATAAGTTAAAATAGTTTGTACTGTATCTATAGTAAATCAGTGAGTTACATGGTGGTGTAGGTGCTGTATAGGTAATTATATTTGAATCCCCTTCTAAATATTTATACAGTAATATTCGACTGTTATGAAAATTTTGCCATCTTTCAAAATACGTCGGAGATGTCTATCCGAACAGAATAGATAAGATTGTACCAGAGCCGTGGCGTTCGATGCGATGTACGCGGCTCTCGACGGTAGATGGCCCGGACTGCGATGCACGCTGTGCCATAATCGCCGATCTTGGTATTCGGAACCCTCAGCTGAGATCGCGGTGGAGTTCCGTGTACCTGTTACCGGCTGCTGCTGCTGGGGCGGTGCTGAGGCCGAGGGAACGCGGCGGGGGCGGCGACAAGCGTGGGGGCCCCCTTTGGGGGGGGGGGGGGGGGGCGCCAGAAATAGCAGCGGCTCCTCATTTAGCGTCGCCCCCGCGCGACAAGAACTGCCATCCGCCACCGAAATAGCATCTCACCCCGGGGGTTAAAAATAGCCGGTATCGAGGGTAAGTGCGGGCTCGGGTTCAGGTGCGCTCCAGCGGCGGGCGCGGACCAGGGGTGAATCGATCTGGTTCAGACTCTCGCTCTATATTATTACGTTCTCGTTACCCGGCTGCTCTAACTGTTTCATAAGGATGTTTTGGCCCTTGAAATTGTGACACGAACAGTTAATATTAATATTATCTAGGCATATGCAGGGAAAATTAAAGTTGGCCTAAATATTTTTGGCGATACAGTAGTTTGTTTTGCATTTTCTAAGCCATCAAGGATTTTATAATAACTAGGGGACCCGTTCAGCGCAATGCGCTGCATTTGTTATAGAGTATTAAATCTTGCTCCATGGTAATGGGCAGAGTTACTTTGAATAAAAATTAAACTATAGTGAAAATCAGATCAATCGATCACTCATCAATCGATCTTCATTACTAATTCTGCAACTTTCCAATGGTTCGTTCGATGGTTACGCATTTGTATAATTTATTTTTGTAATGAACAATTTAAGCCATGTTTTGTAAGTGTACTATGGGTGGAAAACTACCCCCGGAATTCTACCCCCAGGAAAACTACCCCCGGAATTCTACCCCCGGAAAACTACCCCCAGCAAAACTACCCCCAATGGACTAGACCGGGAATCCTTCACCAGGAAAAGTACCTACTCCCACGTACACAATTTCTTGAGTATTTAACGATTGTTATTTTATGTACATGTTCTGGTATTTAAATTTTCTTATTGTAAAATAATGATATGTTAAGTTTATATTAATACAAATTTGCCCTTCGGGTGATCTCGTTCACTATCCTCACTCGCCATCAGGTTCTACATATGCTTTAGTTTTATATTACCAATCTTCCCTTAGGCTGCTTTCACACTGGCGACTTTTGCGGCAGCTACAATTGTCGCTGTCGTTGTTTACGCCACCAGCTGCATTTTGGATTATTGAAACAAGATTCTATGTTCGGTTGTGTAGATAATTTAGTTGCTTTTCTTATCACTGTCGCGTTGTTATCGTTCATATGTTTTAGTAAAAATCATAAATGATTTTACATTGTAAATTATGAAACATCCAAAGACCTACAAAACATTAAAATGGCTTTATATAATTTTTTATATAATAAAAAATATTTTTATAAATCAAACAAAATAGAAGATTGATAGTGTTTAATAATTATATGACAATAAGCTATAATGTAGTGATTTATATAAAAACGATTGGACTAACATTTCGAGATTGTCTGCCGTTATGTTAATTATGTATCTTTCACTACGATACAAAGTGTTTCCTCTTACCAAGATGGCAAGTGGATGGGTTGGCCTGCCGGCAATGTGAATCCTTCGGATGTTGCAGGTGTAGATGCAAGAAACAACAGCTGCCACCACCGGAGCTACAGACTTTTAAGGTCTACAAGTCCAAGTACTTTTACACTTGTTGTCCGCAGCGTTGTGTTAAGTTTCACTTCTCTAATCTCACCAGTTGTCGGAAGTGCTACGGACAACCCGACGGATGGTGCACACATTTTCTGGACTCCTGCCGCTACAGATCGGATTGGTTTACAGATCCGTTAGAAATTGATGAAGTCGCCCAGGAAGCACAAGAGTAGTCTTTCTACTCTTTAACTTTTTTAAAACTCCGTTTGGATGACCTTGAACTTTCCCCCTCCACTTCCCCCATATACCTAGAGTACGCGGAGCCTGGAGGTCAGTCGCTCGGTGACTGTCGTGGGGTGCGCGTCGGTGTCGGCGCTCTGTTGTTAAGTTTTCAAGGTCGCAGTAATATGAAATTGGGGGTGTTGTGCTGGTTCAAGGTCACCTGAGGGATTACCGATTGGCCATATAGGCGAGGTCATGTCGCAAACTCGAGTTTGACTTGGCACTTTTGTCGTTTCTCGTCGCAAATTCGCTCCGAGTCGTCAAGGTCAAGGGGACTGTGACTGAAACTCGGAGCGTAGTGCGAGAAACGGCAAAAGTGCCAAAAAATTTTAAGTTTCGGAGTGACCTTGACCTTAGTGGCGTCGATGACGTCATATTGCAGTGCGAATTTCAGCAAACATAATTGCCGGACACCTACTTATAACTCATGTCATGGGTGTGACGTCATGGAAGTGACGTCATTGGTGATGACGTCATCGATTGCGTCATCGACGACGTCATCGGTGAGGTCATTGACCTCGATGACGTCATCCCTCAGGTGACCTTGAACTGTCCCAGCATCCCCAATTTTGCACTACTCTTGACTACAGAAATTTGAACTCAAAAATTGAATTTGACTCTGTACCTCTTCCTGATTTGCACTCCTCTCTTTCCGTTGGTTCGGTAAGGCCAAATATTTCTCCGTTTCCGATCTCAACCAGGCTTATAATCAGATCCCATATTGAAGGCTGAGTCTAGACAACTGCTTTCTGTGTTTCGTGGAATCTTTATCAGTTCATTAGAGTTCGAATGGACCTAGCTGTGGGGGCTCAGACTCTCACCCGACTTCTGGATTAAATTTTTCAAGATGTCAAATTCAAATTTTTTTCAACTACCTGGACGACCTTCTGGTGTACAGTGAGAGTTTCGATGACCACCTAATTCATCTTGAGGAAGACATGGACGGATTGCTTAGGGCAGGCCTTATTGTCAACCCGGACAAAGTCAGCTTTGCCCAAGCTGAGATTTCGTTTTTTTGGGTCATCTGGTGTCTTCCAAGGGCGTTTGCATTGATCCAGCTAGGACCCAGGCCATCAGGGAGTTTCCTCCTCCTAAAGATGCAAAGTTTCGCGCAAAGTTTGACGTTTGTAGGCATGGTAGGTTTTTACCGGCACTTCATCCCCAACATCGCTGAGTTGGCGGCCCCTCTCAACGCTCTCTGGAAGAAGGGTGCCAAGTTTGTTTAGGGTGAAGCTGAGCAGACGTCCTTCGAGCTCCTCAAGAAGACCATCTTGCAAATCGATCAAGTTGAAAGACATTCATCGCTGTCTTTTTTTTTTCAAAATTTACCATCGGTCACATAACAGTAGGAATGGGGAACTCTGCCTTTGCCTATTCCATTAAATCATAATTATTACAAACGCCAAATTAATTAACAAATATATGCTTTATTTATGATAATATTAAAACTCATATTTGTATGTAATATTCGTAATATTGCTCTTTTTTTTGTGAAATGCCAACCACTGATTTTCAATTTTATGCCAAAATTATCATTTTACTATTATATACATGTATAATAATATTTTTAGTTCATAAAATCATCAGCATTACTCGACTACTTATAATTTTGGCAATCTTCATTTAAAGGCTTATGAATTAACCATTAATGATACTGTCTTCAAAAACAGGTGATACAAGAAACATTTAACTGACTATAACGCAATCTAATGAATATATTTGAAAACAACTTGATTATTTAAATTAACACCAGTTGTGCTGCATGTCAAAAACGCCACCTGGCTACAAGTGGCACGCCACTTGCGACAATAATCGCCAATGTGAACGTACTCATTTGATTCAATGCTTTTTCAAAACGCGCGACCACTTGCTGCCGGCGTCAGCTGTTTTTGTCGCCAGTGTGAAAGCAGCCTTAATCCTTTACAGGCTTTTAGCTGCTGTGTGTTTTTATTGACATCAAATAAAATATATATTACCGTACCATGATATACTTTGATATTAGGTTTATAAAATTTTCAGTAGCCTACCTGGGGACCGAGCATTAGTTCGGTAAACTTAAACAGTAGACCTCATATTTTTTTATGGTAATATAATTTACAGACAGTGCGCTATAAAGCCCAGTGCAAAAAGGCGTATTTCTCGTTCAAGACGAACTCGTTCGCTGCGCTCACTCGCCTTCACGATGAGCTCGTTCGCTTCGCTCACTCAACTTTCAGACTGTTTCAATGTAGGCCTACGGGTGCTGCACACTCATACATATTTCTTGCGTATCAGTTTTACAATATTATTGGTAACAGTTGTTTTTAATCAGTTTATTAAGTAAACTGATTCAAAACAACTGTTACTTTTTAACAAGGTATAAGGATTTTGGCTTAGAAATATAACAGCTGATAAAAGTTACTGAAAGACACTATAATTAATTGGAAACGTTATTTAAGGAAATCTGATTCTCGTACATGTTGTCACTAGTTTAAATGTTTTGTTTAGTTTAAATCTCTCCCCCGCCCCAATATTAAATTATTCTATGCCTAATGGCCTAATTTAACCGTCCTGAAAGTCGGCAATTCAAACATGTGTTTTAACAATTATACACGAGAGTGCAGCACCGTAGCCCTACATTGAAACAGTCTGAAAGCACAGAAAAAGGAAGCTGAAAGGAGAGTGAGCGAAGAGAACGAGCTCGTCTTGAACAAGAATAAAGCCTTTTAGCACTGGGCTTTTCATTGCACTGTCTGTAAATTATATTAATATAAAAAATATTACTGTTTAAGTTTACCGAGCTAATGCTCGGTCCCCAGGTAGGCTACTAAAAACCCAATATCAAAGTAGGCTATATCATGGTACGGTAATGTATTTGATGTCAATAAAACACACAGCTAAAAAAAGCCTGTAAAAGATTAAGGGAAGATTGTAATATAAAACTAAAGCATATTATAGAACCTGACGGCGAGTGAGGGCAGTGAACGAGATCACCCGAAGGGCAAGTTTGTATTAATATAAACTTAACATATCATTATTTTATAGCCTAATAGAAATGTTTTGAATACCAGAACACGTACATTAGGCTTAAATAACAATTGTTAAATACTTAAGAAATTTTGTAAGTGGGAGTACTTTTACGGGTGTAGGATTCCCGGTCTAGTCCATTGGGGTAGTTTTGCTGGGGGTAGAATTCCGGGGGTAGAATTCCGGGTCTAGTCAATTGGGGGTAGTTTTGCTGGGGGTAGTTTTGCTGGGGGTAGAATTCCGGGGGTAGAAATCCGGCTGGTGTTTGGTTTGCTATAATGTTAATTTAGAGCAACCAAATTAAATAATAATGTATTTATAAAACTGGGGGTACTTTTCCGGCCGCGAGCAAAACTCCATGCCACTTTAAGCTCCGCCCCTCGTGACGTCAAAATGACGTAGCGTTTTTTCATGGGGGTACTTTTCCTGGGGGTAGAATTCCGCTACCCCGACTAAAGTATATAAGGGAAACAACAACCCCCAAATGTATGTTTGCACACGTATCTCAAAATCGGCTCGAACGATTTTCTTAAAATATTTGCAAATTACTTAGTTATGGGATAAAAATAATATAAATACAGGTATCCATGTCAGGAAAAATCCTAATTCGTAATAATCATAAATTGACGTTTTAATATTTTAACATTGGTCGAATGGAGTTAAAAATCAAAACAAACAAACAATGAAAACAGCGGAATGAACTGTCAAAGTGTAAATATGTGGTTTGCGATTGCAAGCCAGTTAGTAAATTATAAAATTGCACTAATAACAATAGTTTAAGATCGTAGTTGATATTGCTGATTATGAATATTGACACAAATGAAAGTTATGTAAAAGTATAAAACAATTATTTAGTTTGCAGAATTGCAATTAAATTTTAAAATAAAACAATTAATAACTTTTATGACATTAGCTGTTAGTCAAATAGGTAGATTCCCTGTGTTAAAAATTCAACATGTGGTTCAACAAATATACACCGTAGTGCAGAACCCGTAGGCCTACAATGAAATAATCTGAAAGGCGAGTGAGCGAAGCGAACGAGCTCGCCTTGGCTTTGAATAAATCTTTTGATACTTGTTACTTTAGCGCACTGTCTGTAACTGATATTACAATACAGAATTGTTTAAGTGTTTACCGAGAAAATGCTCGGCCCCCATGTACTTAATGTTTAAATAAATAACAGTTATGTAAAAGTAGGCCTTTGTAATTAATTAATTTGTAACACTAAATAAGTATAAAACTAATCAATTAGTAGAATTGCATTTGAATTTAAAAACAAAAGCTTTAGTAAGAATGATGATAAGGGCTGTTAACTTAATAATTAGAATCCACGTGTTAGATTCAACATGGGTTTCATAATGAGTAACATGGTAGTCTCACAAGCCCGGCTATTTCGCTGTTTTCTTGTGTTCGGACTCTCAAAATACAGCCGGCGGCTTTGAAATGGAACAGATTTCCGGGAGTTTAGCCGCCCCGTGTGTCCACGACCTTTAGCTCTGTTTTGACATACACTACCGAATTATAGGCTATACACGGTTGTCAAGGCGTTAATTTTTGTAACTATCAAATAACACCGTACTTTTAATCTGCACCCCTCCCAGGCCGGCGCTCCATGCGGCCGCATGCCGCTCGGACTTGATCTGCTCTTAACTACCTGAGCTGCGTTCCTCAACCCTTGTCAAATTTTCGTTGGGACAAGATGTTACCTCGTTAGCTGATTTAATCAACTGTAAAAAATTGGGACAATATGGTACTGGTTTTCCAAGAAATTCGAGTTAGGACAAGATGTTACTGGGACAGAATGTTACCGAACCGTAACGTTGGCCTGGGAGACCAACTATTACATATTTTTTACGGTATATTATAGTGAATGTTGAAACTTCTCATAGAGAAAATTTGAGGAAAATTAAACTACTAAGACGATAAATACAGGATATTTATAGACCTAGTGAAAACGCACCATTTTTTTCGTTATGTTTTCGAAGTAGAACAAAAATTTTACGGTGTATGTTAATCCAAAACTTAGCATTTTGGAACTTTTTAACAAAATTTTTAAAAATGTATTCAATTAATTGTTTTGTGGTAAAATGGTTTTGAAAATTGGCGAAATTAATTAATTTTAGTGAATATGTAAAGTTCCTATCTTGGTGACGTCGGTCTGTGAAACCGTAAATTATTAAATCTTTGTAAAATAAAAGCAAATTAAAAATATCAAACATTAAAAAGGGGGTTTAAAACTTATTATTTGAATCTATGTAAATAGGTGCAAGGTTTCTCAATCTTATGAACTTATAATGTATTATTTCATTCTTATGAACTGATGACGGCGGTCCAAAGAGTCCAATAGACTGAAGAGTAGCGTGGTCAGAACATGAGAGGTGACTCGTGGCTGCTGTGTACCACCAAATAACCTAAAGATTACGCCCGGCGAATGGAGTATGTTGCATAAATCGAGCGACAGCGAACACAACCTATCGGTTAATTGGTGAAATACCACTAGAGACTGTGCATCACCACTGCAGGGCCAATCAATCATCAAACTTTTTTTCAAGTACTCCAAGATTTCGTATAGTCTACATTGTAACATGGAGCAAATAGCTAAACACTAAATTAACAAATAACTACTCTAACTAATATAAAACACTATTTTACTCATCTGTTCCGCACTAAAATAAGCAGAGTTCAAACAATCGGTCGACCAAAATGTTGAGGTGTGTAGAACCATTGACTATTGATATACAAGTCAATATGACTTGTATATCAATAGTCAATGGTAGAACCATAGTCAAAGTGTGTTCCGAACGTTCCAACTTGAGTACGTTCACCGGAGCGCAGACACGGTTTGAGTAAGGCTAGGGTTTAGGGTTGAAGCCCCAATGGTGAGTATGATCATTAATGAGCTAGCTTGGAAGCATAGAGATAAATAAATAGGTAATTGAGTAGTTGACCAGCAACGTGTGATGTTTGTTCCATCGCCGCGGCAGTTGTTGGGCTCGCTACCAGGCAACGCTGGCTGTCAAACAATACAGAATGCTGCCTACTGGCAATCTATACAGAACCGAATAAGTAGGGACATCCTTATGGGGAAGTGAGGACGCCGCCCCCGAAACACAGATAACACGACCAAGACGTAATTTTATTCAAGGATCATGCTGATTGGTTGAATGGAAACAGAAGGCTAGAATAATTTTGCATCAGACGTTTGTTATTGTTTTTATTTTTTGTAAACAAATACGCTCATTTACATTTAAGAGGTAAAAAGAGCGCTTCCTGTGACAATAAGAAGAAGTAATCCTAGCATCAGCGCTTTATTTTACTCTGGTTTTCGGGGGCAAAACTAAAATTTTTTTAACATGGGATGTCCCTACTGATTTGGTTATGTATACATCACTATTGGCTACTGTTATTTCAGTTTCACTTTATCACTTTTAAGACACCGACGCTACCAGGCGTATTTTAACGTGAATATGAATTAAGGTTGAGTGTAGAATGGATGTGATGCCTTGTGTAGGCCTACCGGTTGGCCTACAATGCTATTGCATGATGTTCTACCGCTGCAATCCTACATTGCTATACATGGTGTTTTTTGCACCTTTTAATTTATTAAAAAACTAAAATTAATATTACTATTCAGTTCACTGTAAATGTCTATCGCCGTTGAGGTAGGAAAATTTAACAAGATAAATCCATTTTTCCATTTCTAAAACATTAATTGACAATCGACCAATACCGTACTTCATTTTTTTACTGAACGGTACAATTACCGTTGTCGACTAGGAATACAAGGAAAATGTACTTACTCTTATCTTAGTTCATACAGATTCATTATTACTCAGGCTTTCGTGAACGTCTTTATAATTTAAAATTGTAAACACGACCGATATTTAATAGTATTTGAGTTGTATTAATGAGTTGTAATCGGGGTTTTTTTAATAAGGGTCGAATGTGATTTTAATTGCCAACGGGGCTGAGTGATAATTAATTCAGATAAATATATAAATAACCGTGCATTAAAAATTATAACATCATTATAAATATTCCCACTGAGTAATTGCTGTAGCGTATAATAATCGCAAAAACTATTGTGATAAATGTTTAAACCTGATGGGATTGACAGACAGAACACCCGCCCTCCACGAGGGTGGGGGTAGGAGAGAGAGAGAGAGAGAAAGAGAGATGGCGACAGCAGCGGCGGGAGGCGGGGTATCACGTGTTATTTGTTTACAATCAGTTTATATTTATAAACTCGGTTTCCATTAGGCGTGGAAAGTTTGGGCGGCGATTACAGAGGGAAGTCGATGCAACGGCATTGATCGGTTGTTGTAAACTTTTTCCATTTGTTTACGCAACATTTTAATCAACCCGGCTATTTCGGTTGCCCTTATCGCATGCGATTGTTATTTTTATTGGAGATAAAGCTTGTCGGTATTAGAATAGAATTCCTTTAATGCGGTGTTTTGAACGATTTAGCCTTGTACACCATATAGAACATTTTATCACAAACAATTCAAAACAATTATTAGAAAATGGTCGTGTAACAAAGTTTTTTTTTTGTGATTTTAATGTCCTCAGAGTTTAATGTAGGCTACAGCTAATAAATCGTGCTAGAGATCGCTCACTGGTCGAAATTCGCCCAAAATCTCAGTTCATCTTGAGCCATTTAGACTTAGGCTAAAAGGTTTTATAACCGAAACATCTGTTCTTCCTGGTTTTCTAGCATTTATTATCATAACAGCTGTCTAATGATTCAATCAAGTTTTCTTCTCCCATTAGATTAACATTGAAACTTTGAAAGCGTATACGTCGTAGCCCTGTAGGCCGATGAAAATTATAATGGGATTCTGCTCATCTACAGAACTATACCTTTCTAACTGTATGCGCGGATTTCTCCTACGATGCACACGAGCTGAGAAAAAAGGAGGAAACGAAACATGCTTGTCTTATGGTCTTAATATATAGAACATTAGCAACCGATATTAGTAAATAATAGTACCTGTAGTTTATTTTTTGCTACTTTCAATAACGGAAAGTATATCCATGCTGATGAAATTTTTTCTATACAGTACGAGTACGGTAAACCAACTTTTTTAAATGACAAGTGGCATAACTTAACTATAACAAGTACCGGGTAGACAGAGCCTTGCTCGTTGGTTTTAATTCACTTTCGTTATAGTATCACGGTAATCAGGTTTTTAAAGGTGCATTCACACTTAGCTAGTTACTCGCTGCTAGTTGTCATTTGTTTACAAAATTAACTTTTGGATTGACTAGCAACTAGCTTACAGCAAGCTAGCTTCCACTAGCTCGTGTAATGATATTTGTAATGTGTACGAATCAGCTGACATATTATTTATATTATTGTTTTGATTTAACCCTAAAAAGGGATAAAAATATTTAAAAATGTCCAATTTTAAAATGTAAAATTTCCGAGTTATGTGACAAAGAGATTATAGTATAGGAGAGAGAGGAGATGGTGGGACCCTGGATTGGTCGAAGATACGAACTTGGAGCTTCATCTACGCTATTTGATGAGCTGAGAGTGGAAGATTGTGATTCATTTCAGAGGGTGATGCGAGTGCCTTTACAAAAATTTCATGGAATCAGATATAATACTAAGAAAGAAAAGCAGTCACTCCAAAAACAAAACTGGAAATTACATTTTGATACATAAAACAACGGGTGACAGTTTTGATCCAGTCGTTGGCTTTTTTATTTTAGAGTACCGCCAGTACAATTTCGACCTTTTTACTAAATAAATATGCTTTCAGCCATAAACGAAGTGGTTTTATAAAGAATAACAATCAAGTGTGACTTTACCTAAAGTTTATTAAATTTAGTTATAGTAGAAATGATTAAGATTAACTGTATTTAGATGATCGAATGCAACATTATTAGGCTATCACCTAATAATAACTAATCGTTTATGGATGGACGCCAATAAAGTTTTCGGACTGTTTTAAATTGTTAATCAGTTTTAGTTTAGTATTGGTGTGTGATGACTTCCTATAGCAGAAACCGTATAGCATAATAGGCCTATCCCCACAGAGACAGAAGAAACTTGTTATACTAACGTATGTGCGTACACAGTGTATTTGTACTTATTAATAAATTACTTACATTTCGTTCTCTTTATCAAATGTAGTATGATTTAAAAGCTGTTAAGTTACAGAAACCTTTACAAGAAATATGACCACTAACAAGTTAAAAAAATGTAAATATATACATACAAATAATATATGTGCAGTATCTATTTATAAGGCTCACAGGTTCTTAAAAAAGTTGGGGCTTCAAGTCATAAAGTAAAAGATTACGAGTTATTTATTAATGCCTTCCCAAATAATTTTTAAAATTCCCAAAAAACCAAAATTTTGCGATATTTCATTTTCAACTTTTCTTGTTTAAGGTGCACACTAGGATAGACGTGGTCGTAGTGTTTATTACCTCGAAGGAAATCGATAGAGCGTCAGACGCTCCTAGAAAAATACTTTAAATCTATGAAGCCCAGTCGCAGTAGCCCTGCCGCGCGATGATAGCTCAGCCATGGCTTAGCCTAGTGTCAGCGTCAGACGCACGTGACACTCCTAACTAAATTCTAAAGGCCCGTTGTCCCTGAAGCGACTCTTGCGATAGTAGCGGAGCGATAATCGCTGAGCGATAGTCGCTCAGCGATAGTCGCTAATCACGTCGTTGTCCCTGAAGCGATTTTTAAAGAGCGATTCTAGTGCATTGTTATGCTGAATTGCGAGTTTTAAATGTACCATGAGTTTGAAGCAGAAGTAAAACAAAAATTACCTTTCAGGTGAGGATGTCTATGACGAAGATGTCATGGAAATGTTATTTGCTGCATGAATTGGTACTCATGACATATTGTTCAACTAGACAAGAAGACTATTTTAATATATCTATACTTATTTAACACGCTGGCTAAAGGGATATATATATATATATATTTTTTTTTTTATGGAATTATAATTCTCAACCGAAGTTTTTGTGTCGTTGGATGGATAGGGTTTATCTGTACTTGGTTTCGCCAAAAATTGATGGCAATATCTAAAATTAAAATGTGAAATATTACCATTCGAATATTATTAGGCATAATGGGATTAAGTTGAGTTGGGATTAAGTTCAAAATCTTTTAATGTACGGGTGTAAATATGTGTAGTTTTGGGTAAATTAATCACTATTGGATTGATCGGAAAACTAAACGCAATAAATTTAACAATAACACGTCATAGTTTAAATTAAATTGCTCGATTTCAAGCAATAAGCACACTAGTTAATATAAAAGACGCCTTAGGAAGCTTTTCATCTTCATTGCAGTTCCGTATTCATCGAAGAAATTACGAATAACAACTAAACACGTGAAAAATGACACCAATCGCTCCGCGACTGCGACTGAACCTGCCCCCAGACCGGACCCGCGATAGTCGCTCAGCGATAGTCGCAGCCGCGCCAGTCGCAGTCGCTTCAAGGACAACGGTCCCATTTGAAACAACGCTACCAGTGCCGTAGCGACTATCGCTCAGCGATTATCGCTCAGCGACTATCGCCAGAGTCGCTTCAGGGACAACGGGCCTTTAAAGTTTAGGCCTATCGTAAAATAATTTAAATTGTGAGGAATTCAGATAAAATTGTAGCATTATAACATTGAAGCACAAGAAATACTGTGTACCCAAATAAAAATGAAAATATATTTTTTGTATGCGTCGTGGGAGAAGCCGATCGACCCACCAAGCTCGTTTTAGCGAATTTCCTTCAGAAATAAGCTATTACCGTCGTTTTCATGGGAGCTGCCGTTTGTATCGATGTAGGGACACCTCTGCGATTACATAATTATATATATTATATTGTGGCTTTTTATGTGTACTTTCTGGATACGTAGTGATTATTTGTCGGAAACAAATTTGAAACTGCACAGATAACGATTTACTAAAAAAATTTTACATGGGCTTGTATGGGAAATAGAATTTTCAATTTTGAGTATTTGTGAACACGATAACTAGTGCAAAAATCGTCTGATCATCATGAAATTTGGTACAGGCATGTAAAGTTAGATTCTCTTGGATGAGTTCGTTAACCAGTAAGATCGGCCCAACTTCAGTAGGGAAAGTGGGGGATTTTACCCCTCAAAAGTGGGTTTTTTTCACTTTTCGCATAGATATTTCCATTTGATTACCTTTTAGCGTACACCATTAGATTCAGCTCGAAAAAACAAACAATTTGGTATGTTTAATTATTGCTCTACGTCCACTGGTTACCGAGATATTACATATTAGCTGTAGTAAAGTCAGTTTAGTTAGTTACAAAAAGGAAGAACATTCAGTTATGCTTAGTAGATAAGATTTGGACTTTGGACTTAGAGACAAGTTTGCCATCCCCACCCCGAGAGACGAGAGAGGACTCAGTCGACTATGAGACACAGGTATGAACGTAGTATATGGTACGGTTTCATTTCCACCTGTTAGTAGTTTATATTATAATAGTGCGTGGTCTTCTAAATACGGTATTTGGCCCTAAGCATAGTTTTGTCGGTCACTTTATTATAACTGGCGACGAGTGTAATTCGATTTCACGCGGAATTCAATCGATTTCACGGAGTTTTTCAGCTGTAAAGTTTTGTTCAAATTGCCGGTTACAAGGCAAAACGGCCATTTTGTTTGCGAACACCAAGTAGTGACGTTCGGAACGAATCTGGAACAGTTATCAGTAGCGGTTGGAACTGATTGGAAAGCTCCAACAAGCAGAACAACTATTAGTGGAACGTATACAACCGTTATAAGGAACAGTGACAAGGAACCGTGACAAGTAGCAGTTACGGACGCAACAGGTCTTCACGAATCCCTGAGGCAACGTGAAAATTTTCATTAACGAGTTTCCAGTGGTTGAAAATAAGTTTTGTGACTTTTGCAGTTTTGGTTAAGTAATATTTTACCAATTATTGCTGATATCTATGCTCCCTTACGTAAGTTTGCTCATTTGTTTTTGCAAAAATGGCCAAGCAATTAATTGGCAAAGTAAACGAGTTTGATAGCGACACTGAAAGTTTCGAAAACTATATAGAAAGGTTACAACATTTCTTCTCTATCAATACAATTAAAGATGAAAATAAGGTTTCATTTTTTGTTTCTGTTATGGGTCCAAGCCTATATTCGACCCTCAAAGACTTGCTTCACCCAAAGAAAGTTTCTGAACAGTCTTTTGACGAGGTTATAACAACTTTAAAATCACATTTTGTACCCAAGACAAATATAGCCTATGAACGTTTCGTCTTTAATAAACGTTCCCAAAAGGAGGGTGAGAGCATTACTGAGTATTCTTGTCAATTAAAAAAATTGGCATCCACTTGTAGCTATGGTGGATTTTTAGATGAAGCCCTCAGAGATAGGTTCCTATGTGGGGTGAGATCCACAACTATTCAGAGCAAACTACTTGGGGAGGGAGATGGGCTAACATTTTCCAAGGCATTGGAACTTTCTTTAATTATTGAAAATGCAGACAAAAATGTAAAAACCTTCAGCACAGAGAAGTCTGCAAGTGAAGTAAATTATGTTAGGCCTAGTAAGAATTATTCTAGCCAACATAGGCCTAAGGCCTCAAAACCTAAATATGGTACCGGTAGCTCATCAGGCAGCAAACAAAGCAGTTCTTTTGTTAGTAAACAAAAATGTTTTAGGTGCGGTAAGCATCATGATGCTAAATCTTGTCCTTATTTGAATTTTACATGTTATTCATGCAACAGAAAAGGACACCTAGCAAGTGTGTGCAAGGTGGGGAATTCTAAGCATAGGCCTACAAACAAGATTAACATGTGTGAGTCTGATAGTGAAAGCGATGAAGAATCCGATCAATGCACGTTGCATAGGGGGGAACAAGAGGGATTTGAACTCTATACCGTAGCCTATGCTAATTGTAACAAACCTAACAATTATGTCGTTAATATGGTAGTCAATCAAGTACCTTTGGACATGACAATTGATACAGGGGCAGCAGTGACGATAATGCCTGATCATGTGTATTTTGAACGTTTTCAAAACAAGTCAAGTGTCTTGCAACCGTGTAGTGTTAAATTAAAAACATATACGGGGGAAAGAATTTGTGTTCTGGGAGAGTTTCAGGCCACAGTTAGCACTGCCAATGGTCAACAGCAGCTGCCAATCATCGTGGTTGAGAGCTCGGGAAGCAACCAACCAACCCTCCTCGGTCGCAACTGGCTGGATAAAATCCAACTAAATTGGAACGAGATCCGGAACCGTAGTCGCGGAAAGGCAGTCCAGGACAGCGAGTTGGAGGTCCGGCAGCTAAATGGTGAGTCCGTTCCAGATACTTCTAGTGTAATTGATGATTTTAAGAAGAAGTATGCACCTGTATTTGATAAAAAACCAGGAGAGATTAAGAGTAAGGCTGTTAACATAGTTTTAAAAGAAAATTCAAAGCCGGTTTTCTGTAAGGCCCGAAGTGTTCCGTTCGCCTTACGTCAGGCTGTTGAAGATGAGCTTAATAAATTGCAACAAAACGGCATCATTTACCCGGTCACTCAATCAGAATGGGCAACACCCATAGTTGTTGTAGCTAAACCAAATAACCAAGTAAGAATATGTGGGGACTTTAAGGTAACCATTAATCCATGTTTACGGACGGACCACTACCCTTTGCCTAACCCTGAAGATATTCTCACTAAAATCTCAGGCGCTCGGTACTATTCGAAAATTGACTTGTCCACTGCTTATGCTCAATTAAAGGTGCATCCCTCTTCCCAAGAGTTGTTGACCATCAACACCCATTTAGGATTATTTCGTTATGCAAGATTAGCATATGGAATTACAAGTGCAGGAGCACTTTTCCAAGCAACAATGGACCAGATTCTATCTGGCCTTAGGGGAACAGTGTGTTATATTGATGACATCCTTATTTTTGCTAAGAGCTGGAATGAGATGAAACTTTCAGTTGAAGCGGCCCTAAAACGGTTAATGGAGTATGGTGTCACCATCAACACGTCCAAAAGTGAGTTTTTTAAGAAAAGTTTAGTCTTTCTAGGCTATCGATTGGATGAAAACGGTATCCATCAAAGTGAGGATTTAACAAAGGCTATTTTAGATGCGCCTAAGCCCGAAAATCTGACCCAGTTACGGTCTTTCTTAGGCCTAGTAAACTTTTACGGAAAATTCATCCCAAATCTTGCGAGCCTCCTTCATCCTCTGTACCGGTTATTGAATAAGGATGTTGGGTGGTCTTGGTGCAACAAATGCGACCTTGCCTTTGAGGAATGTAAAAAAACAGTTAGTCAAAGACAATGTTTTGATTCCGTATAACCCCGAATTACACGTAGTTGTAACATGTGACAGCTCTAGTTACGGTGTCGGCTGTGTCCTAGCGCACCAACTTCCTGATGGATCTGAGCGTCCCATTGCATTCTCATCTCGCACTCTCAACAAAAGTGAAACGAAATATAGTCAGATTGAGAAGGAAGCATTGTCCTTAATCACGGGTATCAAGAAATTCCATAAGTTCCTCTACGGTCGTAAATTTACCTTAGTCACAGACCACAGGCCATTGACCTTTTTACTAAGTCCTACGAAAGGGATTCCTACCCTAGCGGCAGCTCGCATCCAACGATGGGCCCTAATATTGTCGGCCTATCAGTATGATATCCGATACAGGAAAGGGTCAGATATTTCAAACGCTGACGCCTTATCACGCTTACCCTGCGAAAATTACGATGGGGATGAAATCGCATTTTTCTCTTCGTCATATCACTTGCCTATTACTTCGAAGGAGGTTGCTCTCGCAACAAAATACGACCCGACATTGTCGAAGGTGATGGATTTTACATCAAATGGTTGGCCTTCAAACACCGACGATCCCGACCTTAGGCCATTCGCATCTAAAAGCTCAGAGTTGTCAGTTGATAGGGGATGCTTGCTGTGGGGCACCAGAGTTATTATACCTCCTGCACATAAAAAAGAAATACTCTTGATGTTACACACCGAACACCCGGGTGAGTCAAAGATGAAAGCTTTGTCCAGAAGCTACGTTTGGTGGCCTAATTTGGATCGAGACATTGAAACCGTTGTTAGCGAGTGTGCAATTTGCCAGAAAACCCGCAAGAACATCCCATTACCACCGTTACAATCGTGGTCATGGCCTAAGCACAGCTGGTTACGCATCCATCTCGACTTCGCTGCATTTGAGGGCAAGGAGTTCTTAATCCTGGTCGACAGCTATTCTAAGTGGGTGGAGGTGTTCCACATGTCTAGCACAACTTCAAAACACACCATTGAAAAGTTGAGGCACTGTTTTGCGGCCTACGGACTCCCATCCACTGTTGTGACTGATGGCGGCCCTCAGTTCAGATCGGACGAATTTGAGCAATTCTTAAAAGTCAACGGGGTTCATCACACCCTCACTCCAGCATATCACCCCGCGTCAAATGGCCTGGCGGAGCGTGTGGTACAGACAGTTAAAAATGTATTTTTAAAGCAAATGCTAGATGACTCAAAGAACAACAGTCATAGGTCATTGCAACATAGAATCGATTCATTTTTATTTGTGTACCGTAATACGCCACACACTACAACCGGAGTGACTCCATCCGAATTGTTTTTGAAATTTAAACCCAAAACCCATTTGTCACTATTGAAACCTCACCTGTCCAGCGAGATGCACATAAAACAAGAGGGTGTAAGGGACTCGATCAATACGCATAGAGGAAAACCACGGTCATTTGGATTAAATGAGAAGGTATTTGTAAAAACAGTACGCCAAGAAAAGATCAGTTGGCAGCCCGGAGTCATTACCAAGGTTATAAGTCCAATGACATACCTAGTTAGAGTTGAAGGTCGCACTAGGTTTGTACACCTCGATCACCTGAGAGTAAATACGTCCCAAGAAAGCGAAGATGACCCCGTATTACAATTTCCCAGAGAATTGTACCAGAAAACTCCTGTGAAAAATTCCACACCGATTAAGACACCAGACGGAGCGGAGCCTCGAGCAAGTCCTCCAGGAAGGAATAAAACACCATCACCTCGAAAGTCTCCCACTAAACCCGATAATGCGATTCAAGACAACTCGGCTGCTCTCCGGCGCTCCGAAAGGAACCGAAGAGTACCGCAAAAATTAAATTTATAAATGGAAGAAGGCTCTCCCAACAATTGTATATACATTTTGGCAAGAAAAAGGATTTTGTTTTAATTTATTTTGGTTGGGAGGAGTTGTAGTAAAGTCAGTTTAGTTAGTTACAAAAAGGAAGAACATTCAGTTATGCTTAGTAGATAAGATTTGGACTTTGGACTTAGAGACAAGTTTGCCATCCCCACCCCGAGAGACGAGAGAGGACTCAGTCGACTATGAGACACAGGTATGAACGTAGTATATGGTACGGTTTCATTTCCACCTGTTAGTAGTTTATATTATAATAGTGCGTGGTCTTCTAAATACGGTATTTGGCCCTAAGCATAGTTTTGTCGGTCACTTTATTATATTAGCGAATTTCCTTTAGAAATAAGCTATTACCGTCGTTTTCATGGGAGCTGCCGTTTGTATCGATGTAGGGACACCTCTGCGATTACATAATTATGTATATTATATTGTGGCTTTTTATGTGTACTTTCTGGATACGTAGTGATTATTTGTCGGAAACAAATTTAAAACTGCACAAATAACGATTTACTAAAAAATTTTACATGGGCTTATATGGGAAATAGAATTTTCAATTTTGAGTGTTTGTGAACACGATAACTAGTGCAAAAATCGTCTGATCATCATGAAATTTGGTACAGGCATGTAAAGTTAGATTCTCTTGGATGAGTTCGTTAACCAGTAAGATCGGTATCGAAAAAATGTCTGATCATCATGAAATTTGATATCACACTTATGTAAAGACTTATAGTGTGTGTTTAAATGTGTTATGTACACTTATGTAAAGATTGCCATTGGAAATTCGCTAAGTACGCAGGTCGCTGCGACGGGGGTATTTGGTGATCATAGGACACGAAAAAAACAATAAATCCGATTAGTAGCATTATGATAATAAATATTTTTCCATATATTGTCTTAACCCAAAACAGTTTTTATAATATATTCTTCTTATTTTAAATAGTAGGCCTACTTAATTTACTGTCCATAATTTAATTTTCTAAAACCATATGTTTACAATACAAAACATATTTACATTCGCTTCTTCTACTAGCAACTAGCGTAGTGTGAATGTAAAATTACCTTACCAGCGATTACTATAGTAGGATTCACGAAAATAGTCCGATGAGAGTCAATACATTGTTGCCAAATTTATTCTGAAACACATTTTAATACTGTATAACACATGGTAAACATAACTACAAATGGCAACATTGCAGGGCGAGAGGGGGTGAGGGGGGACACAGCTGTTAAAATTTCCATCGGACTATTTTCGTGCATCTTACAATAGCAGGATTTTTGGATTGTTTTTTAATACAGCTGTCACTCGCAGCTAGTAACTAGCCAAGTGTGAATGTACCTTTATACCTTCCCACAGGTAACAGCTGTTACAAACCAATGCTTGATAGTAGCATTCTTTTATTTTTGTTTACCTCTTTGTTATTTCGTTGCCTAGATGGCAACCCATAAGAAATGTTGAAAAAATACAATTTTAAACTTAATTGAGGATAAAATTAGATTTTTCTTGGGGTTGAGACTGGTTCTTAACTTATTTTTGGACAAAAAAAATCTTAAATGCAAAGTTCAAGCAAAATCTACCCGCTTGATTTTGAGATCGCGGAGACACTGCTCGATTAATTATACTACATGATAAATAAAAAAAACATTTGTCACCAATTGATAGTTTTACGAATATATTTTACCGTTATTGAAAGTGTAAAATGTTATATTCCATGAAATGGATATCGTTTTAGCTAGCCTACAGTGCTTCACTTGGCAACAATTTGATAACATATAATTTTATATAAACAAAACGTAATCAAACCAAACAAACAGAAATATACAGTTACGTAACTATATAGTGTGTCTCCGGATGTCGCATGTAGAAAACACACTTGTCTGACATAGAACACCTGTAGGCCTATATATAGACACCATATGTTTCAATAAAGCTTACATAACAAATAGAACGGAAGTACAAAGAACACCTGGATAACGTCACCTTTGGTTTATGAAAAACTTACAGTAGACTAGTAAACACCAACTATAAACAATACTGTAACAAATAAGTATCAGCACAGACAAGCTACAACTCAACGTTTAATTTAATGTTTCATTGGTTTATGTAAAACTTGCATAGCTGCAAGAAAAGTCGAACAGTAGACACCAACTAAATAATACTGTACAAATAAGTATTATCACAGACAAGCTACAATTTAACGTTTACGTTTCATTATTCTGTGGTATCAGTTGTAGATCGTATTTTGAACTGAAAGTATAATTGTTTATATACAGTAAAATAAAAAAGGCTATTTAATGTTTTGAACTGCAATTTAATAATATAGTGAAAGTAAAAAAATGTATTCTATATTTGAAACAAATTAAAACTAGAAAAAGTAAAATTAACGAGTCTAAGTTTCAACATGTGGAATAAGACATGCCCGAATTTAGAACTACTGTGTTAAATTCAAAAGTTTCGGAGGCGAGTGAGCGAAGCAAACGAGCATGTTTTTAAAATAAAGAATAGGATGAGCCATAATATGGTGTACTACGTACATATTATGGGCAAGGCATATCAGGGTATATGATAGAAGCTACGCAAAACAACTGTGTAGGCCTACAAGTAAACCAAGCAAATGCTTCCACGACGTACTGTATTGAAAGTCATACATCTTTAGGGTAGGCTACTGATAGGTAATGTTAGTGTTGATGGTTTTTTTTTTAATGTATTTATTTTTTATTTTGTAAAATTGGGCATAAAAGGTCTTGTTCCGTATTTCTTTCATTTTCTACGGAAGACTGGAAATCCCAGGAAAAGCGGGAACCACGGATGGATTTCTTTCCAAATTGGCGGGTATTGAGTTCAACCGAGAGATTGAGCAGATCAAGGCACACGACTTTCCAAATAAAATTAAGTTATATAGGACGACAGGAAAAGCAAGTATCTGCTATATTTCATCAATAGATAATCGTGTTTATAAGAGAAACACTTAATTGTACACTTCCGAGTTGCATACAGTTCCTGTAACACACTTCCGAGAAACACATTTTATGTAAATTGCAAGTTTTGTTTCGATATGTAAGTAACAATTTTTATAATAATTCTGTACATTACAAATTCAAAATACCAATATTAATAACATGTTTTATTTTTGTACTTTTTGGGTTTCCTTTTAGCAGAAATGTCATGTTCATCAAATATGTAAGATACACATCGGTATAGGCTACATTCAATCCCTTTTGATTTTTTTATACTTCGTTTGTGCCTATAGTTTTACCCATGTGTTTAGGGGTTTTTAAGTAAAATTTTAAGTGTAGGGCTAAGTTAAAGTCGAGACAACCATAACGTGGATAGACCTACTATCTGATCGAAATTAACTACACAATTAAAACTCTATATTAAACTATCACTAGCCTAATATTTTTAAAGCTCCGAGATTAGTTGTTACTGTAATGGTTTTTATAACACCACAGGAAAATTGCATGTCCTTATAAGAATATCGTTTTCTATTATGAATCGCACTACTATATCCATCATACTGTATTATCATGTTCAACAACCAAGATTGGATCAGTATCACGTTCAAATTTTCAAGTTTGACAATCATCGTAGTTTGGTCCAGTGTCCAATTTGTGTCTTGCTGTTTCCGTTTTCATGCTGGCCGGAGATTCCATACCAAATCTCGATGTTGTAATGTCACGATTGCGTTATCGGCGATATTATGCTGTGGCTATGGCTATGGCCACTGTTGGGCCTACTGTAGGGGAGGGCGAGTTTTCAATATTTACGTTAGCCGTGCGATCTATTTAGGGCTGAACACTTTAACAAGTGGTATCGGCCGAGTGCCTGACCTTGGTTCTATTTCTGGCACGACACGCCATTGGTCGAGGCGCTCCAGGGTTACCAATCTCTCCCCGCGCAGGTCGATAATTCCCTCCTACCGCCCCCCAGTAATAGTCGCACGTGGATGAGGTTTTTATACGGCGGTGATTTCATTTCACGATACTGTATTATCGTTATGCCATGTTATATTCTTCATCTCAATTATTCACTCGGCGTTGTTCGTACCCGATTGAAGTGCAAAAGTTTCACCCACTGAATTTCTGAAAATGTTTTATGGAACCGAAATAACAATAATTAAGGGTCTATTAAAATGTAAGCGAACAATAAAAAACACAGAGCTTATAAATTATGAATATTATTGTGTCTGTCACAGAAATCAAACTTACTTCAATACTACCTAATTTAATTGCAATTTAAAATTCAAATTTAATTATAAAAATATTAGTTTGACATTTTCGCCTTTTGTTATATTGAAATTGCAGAAGTCACAGAAAACATGACAGCGTGTAAACGGATTTTAAACGTATCAAATAAAGTTATTATTGTATATTTTAAAACATCAACCGATCCCATGGCCCATGGCGTCAATTTGTCGTTTACGGTAATATCAGCCACCATATTCTTTATTTGGGGGGGGGGGGGGGGGCAAGGGAGCACTTATATCAATGAATACAAAAACGTTAAGAAGGTCACATCCCATGTTAAAAATTTGCCAATATTTTATTCCGCTAGGAGCGCTGTAAACTGAACTTGTGCACTCCAAATAGAGATAGCGCTAGAGCAAACGGCCTAAACATAGTACGAGAGAGAGGGAAATATTAAATTTGTTATTTAGTATTGTGTCGTTTAAAACACCATTTTAAACATTAGTTACCTAACTTATTTGGTATCATTGGAAAGCTTTTTTCAAGAAGAATCGTTATGTTAAGTCATTAATTCCTTTTAATGTCAAGACTTTGTCGTATGGGCTTTCAACTTTAATGTTATTCTAATGAAGATATTTTATTGAATCATATGTTTACCAAAATAAACTAAGTTATAAACGTCGTCATGTTATCCTGCTATTTTCTAATTTCTTTACTTGGGTTCCAAAATGAGCACTAACTAAAGTATAGGCGGAAGGAAAAAGTGTTCCTACATTAATTAAAAGAATTGGTCCAGTAATGGAAAACTGTCATAGGTTATGTATGTGAGTGCAGCGTGAGGACGAGAGAAATTCTTTGCTGGTGACCATCTGCAACAAAGTCAGAATGTAATCTGACTAATAGGTCTTTGGCTCGTGCGCGCTCTCATGGTGGAGTGCGCTACTACGTCAACAGAAACTTTCTTAACCATTTCTTCCATAAGATGTGACCTTCTTAACGTTTTTGTATTCATTGCTTATATACAAACCAAATAAGGTTTACAGGTTGGTTTTATTTTTTACGGTTGTGGGTTGCAATCGTTACATTCAAATGTGTAAATAATGCTCATATAGTGCAGAATTATGAGCTGAATAAATTAAGGGTAAAAATTACAGATATTCCGTCATTTTGTTAGTTGTGCTCGAAAATCTTTTGTCTCAAAACGACCTTTACACAAAACTAAAATATTTTGATAGTTCAAAAACATTTTTATGTGACGAAAATTGAGTGAAATTTTAAGTAGATTTCAAACATGTATACGAAGCCTTCTCTGCAGTATTTTTCAATGGAGAAATTTTTTGAGAGCATTTAAAATGAACACACGGCAATGTCGGCAATGTTCATAGTACTTGAAAAATCACACTATATGGGGGAGGGTATTTCCATGATAGTGGTCATTCAGTCATATAAATTCTACCCCCCCCCCCTCCATTAATTAAAATGCTGAAATTTCCTTGTCAGCCGCCACAGTAATTATAGTTCACCGTTGTTCTGGAGTCAGTGCTAATATACTTACTACATGTGAAGAGCGCATGAGCCGGTGTGGTCAGTCCGTCCATCGGTCGCGTTCTTGGCTGGGTGCCCTGCATTTCTCACATCGAAATTTACGAAGCTCCAATGGTTTGCTTTGTAATCTTTTGCATCTTTTCCTTACTGTAGGCCTACTCAATTTTTTCTCTGTGCCGTTTTTGCCACATTGATGTCTGCTCCAAAAATTGTTCAGTTGACGTGTTTATTAATTATTGAAATTAAATCAGTGGACACAATTTTTTACGTTTGCTTTTAACAAAAAAAATCAACTTAATATGTCTGTTAGCAAATGACAAGTTTATACTATGAATGTATTAAAAAAATCTTTGCCTTGTAAATCTAGCATAGGAATGGGATGCGCGTAAGGAATATTCATCTCTCTGCCTGTATTTCCCCCAATATTTGAAATTTATTGTCTTTATAAAACTATCTCAAAAAATGTTAAAGTTTTACATTTTTAACTTTTTTTGCAAGCTTAGCTATTTACTATTTACACTAACTTGAATATCATTATAATCCAATGCAGTTCCTATTTTTAGCGAATTTCCCATAGGGAATAAGCTATTACCGTAGGTCTCATGGTAAGACCTAAGCCCGGGACCATGTTACTTTTTCGTTTTGAGGTGCCCAGAGACCAAAAATAATAGTCATTAAAATTTATATATATATATATATATATATGTATATATATATTTATATATATATATATGTATGTGTCCCTAGGCACGATAACTCTCGTAAAAATGGTCCGATCGACACCAAATTTGGTAGAGTTGTGTAATTCTACGTTTATTCGGATGAGTTCGAAAACCAGACATATTGACCTACCGGAAGGGGTAGTTTTGGGGGGTTTTGTACCCCAAAAATGGGTTTTTTGCGTTTTTCATATGTAAATTTGAAAAATTTTAAATTTTTATTTTGACCATTGGATTTAGCTCAAAAAAACACACAATTTAGTAACTTGAAGCTTTGCTCTATCTCCATTGGTTACCGAGATATTACAAAGTCTAAAGACAGTACATTGTCTTTTGGGGCTCCAATGTTAATCTTATGGAGAATAAGGATGTGTTAATATTTCACTTATTAACCAATATTTTTGGATGAAACTTGGTATTTAGCTTCATTTGGTTGAGATTCATCCATTTAAGGTAAAAAATCTTGGTTTTTGTACTTATCATGGCAGCAAACCTGCATACTCCTTTCCCATGTTAATCATATGGAGAATAGGCAAACTCTTTTATTTATGGACAGATATTGATGAAATTTATTATATGGCTTTATATGGTCGAAATAAATTTTTTCTATGCTAAAAACCTACTTTCAGTGTCCCCCATGGCATACCTGCATACTCTTTCCCTATATTTATCTTAAGGAGAATAGACATTTATTTCCCTATTTATGAGCACGTGATGAAATTTTGTTTACAAGTTTAGCTGGTCAAAATTAATATTACTAATTTGGAAATTCGCTGAGTACGCAGGTCTGCTGCGACGGGGGGTATTTCGTTAGATTCCGAAATTTGGACTGGTCCCTGTCGTTGTCCGCCATATCATTGGAGCTGATGTCAGTGATGTAATTTTTCAGCTGGTGTTACAGTTCTGAAGAAAATACCACAAATAATACGTTCAAACCCAAGGATAATAGAATACGGAGAGGTTGTCTCATTCACAAATTCAACACATTTGTGCTACGTCATCGGCCGACCCATCAGCTGGCTGTTTTAAATCAGATGTAAACTTTCTTTGTTTACAATTCCTTTGTGTTTCCCTTGTTTACTGTTAGTATTGTGGTTAGGTTATAACGATAAAGAAAGTAATACAGATTAAATTTATTAAAATTAATATCAAAACTTTGTTGGGTGAAATGTGTAGGCTGTTTTAATTAGCCTATTACAAATCCTAAAAGAAGAACAGGTCTTAAATTGTTATTATTAAGATTATTGAATTTAATTTGATATTTTATTCTGTTTTGGCGTCCCGATAGTCCACTGTAATGAAGGCCACTAAACACGATAACGTGCTACTGCGGCCGCTTTTTTCATTACCGCGGTATCACAGTTTTGGACAGAAGATATTATACAATTTTTGGTCCGAGCTTTAGGCCATTTTTCGGTACTGGCCCTAATTTTTGGCGATGCTTAATCGGTACTGTAGCGATCGCCTTCCTGCGGTCCGATCTTTCTTTGAACCCATGTGTCACGGTCTGATCGAGTATACGGCAGATTAGTGTAAGCTCCGCAAAACTTACATCAAACTCGACCAGTCTAGGCCCTACATTGAGTCGTCTTTGTGGAGTTTTACTGCAATAAATTAAAGCGCTACGATTGTAAGTGGTGCAAAGGGCTAAAAAATAAATGTACAGGGAGACCCAAAAATCAATCACGCCACTGCCGGCATAGTGTATTTTATTTCATGCATATTTTATTTCATTTCTGGTAAACTATCTTCACACAAATGACACAATGTATAATAACCAAGAAATCCATACCCAGTATCCCCATAACGACCTGATTTTTGCAACAAACATCAATGTTATGAAATTTTTTATTAAAATACCTATAAAATTCATTTATACAAACAAATATTGTTCAAAAATTGCCTGAGATAACCGTAAGTGCACCGAACTCCTAGATTTTTTGGATGATGCTTTTTATCTAGGCCTACTGCAATGAGTTGTAATAAACTAAGGAAATGATTATTGTTGGATAAAATAATCTAGCTTTTAAACCTTAAAATGTAACATTTATATTAGGATTTAATGATGAGTAGTTTTTCCCTGCAAATATTTTGGCAACCTCGCACCTCCAGATTGGCCCCGTCCAAATACTAATCAGACTAAGACTAAGACCTAAATTCACCCATGTAAACTCGTGTAAGTTTGAAGAATCTGAAAGAAATTGTACGGTAATCAAAGTAAACAATCTTGAAAATATGATTTAAAACCTTTTTAAAATCACAATTTAAAGATATAATAAAATGCGACGCATAAAATATGGCATTATTATTAAATCTGTGGTCCCCGATAGAATCGCGCGTCTATAGCAATTAGTTCCATTTTTTCTCACTAGTATCGCTAGGTGGACAGGGTCGGCCGGTGACGTAACGATTCCAGCTGTTACTGTCTACATAGGCCTTATGGGAATGAGACAACCTCTTCTGTTTCTTATTTAATAGCCTTGGTTCAAACCCTCAAAAAAACCTTAATATACAATATATTGCATAAATGCACCTGATTTTATTTTTAGATTAGGACGTACATGTGCTTTATTATTCAATATGATTGTGTCGATTTAAGGTACGGCTACACATAGCAGGAAAGGACACGTACTGATGGGATGACTACACACATCGGGATAGGGACAGGTCATTTCTGAGGCGGGACATTGCGCGCGCATCCGCATCAGGTACTGCTCATCCCGCCGGCCGCCACACCACTCTCACTCCCCTTCAGATAATGACGAAGATTGTTGTTGATATCTTTATTCGACGAAGAAAATAAGCGGATGAATGTATTTAAACATCCCATAAATTAATTTTAATTGGGCAAATCATATCTGACGAATCATTCAGTTCACAATAGTTTTCCACTAATACATTTAACATTTCGTCATCAATATTTTGTTATGCGATACTACTTCACCCCGAAATGTCAAACACCAACAGCAGGCCATGGTACTACATCCCGAATCAGTTAAGCTCTCCGTAACACATACGAGTTTAAACGAAGAAAGCCGAGCGGGCACGGAAAAAATATCTTCCAGAGCTACGTCAGAAAGAATGTTCTGATGGTGCCGGAGGGGGTGGCTACACATACTATGACTGGATACGACTTTTGGCATGGCGAATGAATGTTAATCTGGCGATCCATCCGACACGGCGAATGCCCCCTCCCCCCCCACCCGTGTCCCGTCCTGCCCATCGAAGTAGGCCTATATATACTTCGATGGTCCTGCCATGTGAAGCCGCTCTCATTTGAGAACACAGGGAGCATTCATTAGAAACTGTTCTTTCCGTGTCCTTTCCTGCCATGTGTAGCCAGCCATACCTTTATACTCCATATGATTTTTGTTAATCGCATCAATTGCATTCTTGAAGGCCGGTCACGGTATGAAGTGTGTGTTTCAATCTCCAATGTTAATTAAGATTACACATTAATAGATTAGTTAAGATTACTGTAGGGCCTACCTATTATCCTTTTATATATATTATTAAGAATAATAAAAAGGGTAAAAGTAAAGATGAAGGCGAATTGAGCTAATTGAAATAATTGGAAGGGCGCGCATCACCTGGACGAATTGACCTGAGTCATGTAGCCAGGGATTCATCAACTGCGCGAACCGCTCCAAGGGACGACCAAAGGGACGTGCATCATTTGCGCATCATGCGGGGAGCCAGGTAGAAGGGATGCTTGTTTTGCGCATCGAGCTCCAGGGGACTCTCAGTTATATGCATCGTTTGCGCATCGCAGGGTGGTGGAAGCAGCATTTTTTTTATTTACAAAGTTATTGAAAACTCATGCCCGTGTTCAAATGGTCTTTTGAATGATTAAACGTGTTTGGCATAAGACATATAAGTTTAAAAATTAGCAAAACAATATTCAACAGAACAGAAATAATGGCAAATAATCGGACACAATAGGCCTATCACATACTTGACCCGTACATTAACACTTGGATTTCATGTTTACCATTTGTAGTTTGTTTATATTGAAACAGCGAATTTTATGAGTGGTTTTATTCTGAGGAGTTAGTATAGGAGAGGCTCCTATCTATCTACAGTTAGAATAGAGGCAAACTTGCCATAGAAGCAATTCGTACAAAACATTTCAGCCTGAGCAATTACAGTAATACAATTCTCACCAACCATTGAAAGTAAAATAAGTAAACACTCGATGTATTACAAAAAAGGTTTATACATTACAAACTTAAATTATTCATGAATGTGCGATACACATGTGTTGCCGTCCATTAGTGGTACGTGTGGGGGACGACTGTTTGCGAACTGTTGTCGGCAGGCTGAGGCTACCTGGACGGGAGAGTGCGCAAATAATGCAAGGGGATTAGGCGACCCTTCGAAATATTTTACAGAAGGATTAAAAAGTGCGCAAATGATGAACGACCGACCAAAGACGTACAAACTGCGCAAAGTGGTGGATCTATTTAACTATCATATCATGAGACAACATAGGGTTTTAATATTAACAAATTATATGAATTTACACTAAAATTAAACGAAAACTAACATATGTTCATTAATTTTTCTTTTTGTTGACTATTACCAGATGAAAAGCTTAGTAGGCCGCTCGTCAATACTGTCAACTCCCTTCATCTTGACGCTATGGATAAATTTATTGACGAGAAATCTGTTTAGGCCTACCGATGAAGCGGAGTAGCTTCATGGTTAATTCATTTCCTATAGCGGGAGGATAAATTCTTGTATAACAGTTCCCATACGAACGATAAAAACTGACGATTTTCGAAATTTTGGAAGCTGTAAAGTATCCGGCCTTAATTATTAAATTTTATTCTCTTTCACTATTAATTTCCCGTGGAAATAATTCCACTATTTTTAACAAAAAAGCTTTTACAAAGTAAACAACAAAATATTTACATTATTTACAGTAAAAAATATAAACATCTACAAAAAAAGTAAAAAAATGAATAAATTAATAAACATGCATTAATGAAAATTTCAAGGCAACGTGGGTGATGTTTTCATTGAAAACTGGTCGAAATAACTAATAAAATAGCTTGGTGGAAGTGAAGTTTAGAAAATCTCTTATATTTTTACGAATATAGGCCTAAATAGTGCCAAAGCCAACAGTTTGAGCAGACATTGTGATGCGGGAGGTTGTGATTATCTGTAAACTAGGAAATTTCTTCCGCCGCCAACTAACTTGTAAGTTAGTCTCGTGCTCGCGCAGTTGATGCACATTTTTGGGGACCCTTTAAGGGCTTCGCGCCATTACTACAAATAGAAGGATTTTTTTGCTCAGTTGATGTGCGACATTTGGGAATATGTTAGTATATATAAAAAAAAAAAATTACTCACCTAAGATAAAACTCTATAGACACAAAAACTAAAACATGAATGGATCAGCTGATATGTGCTAATTGCGTATAATTTCTATTACGTCTCATTGGTCCATAGTAAAATGAAGTGACTACTTTATTATAAAATTTACTTTCAGCTGATCTTTATTTGGTTTAGTAACTTTTTATTATGTTACTTGTAATACAGCATCATTATCTGTGCTTATTGCAATAGTCGTAGATAGTAGCTATTTGTGTATTAAGAGCGTAAAGTACGTCATTGCCATTCGAGAGTTGCAGATGGCCGAACGAAGCGTGAGCTGAGTGCGACCACGGTGCGACAAAACATTTCGAGAGAGGCAGTGACTATATGCACTCGTAATACACAAAAGATTTTTCCTACCAACATAATTACAACAGATTAAATGTTTTACTGTATACAAAATGTCTTTTAGGATTATTTTTTATTTGTTTCTGTACTGATAACTATCAAACATAACCTCAAACTAAAAAAGAAGCAATTACTAAACGACAAAAATGACCAACAGCTATGACATGGTTTGTAATAACAGCTGACTTTATGTATTGCTGTTTGATTTAGCGTGCGGTAAAGAATATTGCCACTATAGAGCGGAAAAGAAAAGGAAACCGGAAATGAACTGTTTTGCGTAGGGTTAACGGGTGTGGCAATGTGAATATTCCCACGCAGTGGTATAGGAAAAATCTATTTTAATTTTATATGTACAATTTATATGAGGATAACAACCAATCCCTCAGCCTTTCATTCGCTTCGTTAATTAGGCCTACTGCATTGAAAACAAGTTTACTGAATTTTCAATTCTTGTGATTGTTGTAGGATTTTTTTGTTTTGCCGTAACAATATTGGTTGATTGTCTTTTACTTCAGTCATGTGAATATTTTCGGATATTGGGTAAGGTAAACTTAAACTATTGATGTTTAGTCTTGCTTAAATCGGTCTTAAAGTGTACAAATTTACGAATGTAAAGGATTTAAACATTCATATAAGCTTTTGATTCTTTAGTGTGCTTTTTAATGGACTATATTTCATCTCCAATAATAAATTTTTACTGAGTAATCGGGTCTGAAAATATTTTATGTTAAGCTAACATTAACATGTGTTTAAATCCAATGTACCCTCTGAACTATGGATTTAAGACTAATTATAGGTTAACCTCGTCTTACAGTTCACATAAGATATTGTGTAGACAACAACGTGAACTATAAGACGAAGTACGTAACATACTAGGTATACAATGCAGTTGTCTGCTTGCAATATTGAGCGGAGCGACTGTTTTTTAAATCAATAATAGCAAATATTTTATAGGCAGTTCAAGTGAGCTCGTTCGCTACGCTCACTCGCCTTTTGGGTCAGCTTGTTCGCTACGCCCACTCGCCGTCAGGGTTTAGCTCGTTCGCTGCG
Source organism: Neoaliturus tenellus (assembly GCA_030545055.2). Classification (NCBI taxonomy): domain Eukaryota; kingdom Metazoa; phylum Arthropoda; class Insecta; order Hemiptera; family Cicadellidae; genus Neoaliturus; species Neoaliturus tenellus. The sequence goes on from CM061532.1 coordinate 126,073,482, forward strand.
CTCACTCGCCATTTGGGTCAGCTCGTTTGCTACGTTCACTCGCCATCAATTTAATTTGTTCGCTGCGTTCACTCACCTTTTGGGTCAGCTCATTCGCTGCACCCACTCGTCGCCAGATTTAGGTTGGTTGCTGAATTACTCACCACAAACCTGTAATACTCTAATAATTTTTGAGTACGCAGATTTGCTGTGACGGGGTATTATATGTTTAAAAGATATTATAATGGTGCGTCGTCCAAGATTTGCACCACCTCTCCGTAAACGTGGCATTTCATTCATGTTCTAAAATAAAAAACCAATAAAATAAACAAAACAACAATTTCACATAAAACTACTGTATTCACAAACAGCTGATAGTAACAGACTGCAGTTAAATTTGATCCCTATAACAGCTGTATAATCAACACACTGTTAACAAACCAAATAAAATATTTCTCCTATTAAAATACCATGGTAACTTTGGAGGGCCGTAGGGCAGAACCCTTATGCCCGATTTGGACCATTTCAGATTTATACCTTCCCATAGATGGTTACTATGACCGAGCAAAATTTCGTGAGGATCACTCCAGTCGTTCAGGAGAAGTACTTGTAAATAAAAAGCCAGAGTGTAGTATAGGAGCTTCGCTCGCTTCGCTCGCTTCGCTCGCTCCGCTCAATAATCACTCTTAAATCATCAGTTCAGGGGCTAAACAATGGATTTTAACCAACTGTTAATTGTTACTTAACATAAAATGTAATCAGACTGATATATGTTAATTTAATGTAATGCACATTATAGTAAGCCTCGCTCACTAAACATATGCGTTTTCTGCAATCATCTAATTAATCTTTTTAAGTATGAAGTTGAGATTTATTTTTAATTAGAGGATAAATTGTTTTGTAGTGTTTTGAGGAAATTGCACTGTATTGTGCAGAAGTAAATTTACGTACGTTTGTTTGTTTGTGTTTTATTTCAATCTAATTTATTTTCTTCTTTCTCTCTGTAGTTGTTTAATCTTTTCTCATCTTTTGATCAAAATATTTTCGCATAGGCCTACATCGTATTTACTCGTCCGAAATGGCACATTTCTTGAAATGTTGCTATGAACCTGTGCTTATAAAATGTGAATTAAAGCCTCGCCAGCGGTTACCTAGCGTTCGCAACTGAATCGTTCGCGATCACAACAAAACAAAAGACGTTTCTATTGAACAATTACTTACCATATGATTCATATTCAATGTAAACATCAACAAACGTACAGAAAACTGTAGACAATGTTTGGCGAACATGTTCTGCCAGCATACAAATAAATACAACAAATTTTAAGGGAGAGGCATCTTAATGTTAGTAAGAAGAATTACTAGAGGAACCTGAGCAGCGCAATGCGCTGCATATAGCACAATAACTGGTAATTAAATCCTTTGTAATTTACGATCTGTCTTAGGACCTCTGCCTAAAAACTCCTATAATAACTGGAATAAATACATAAATGTTTTATCAAGGTACTTAGTTCACCAACATACATGACCGTGGAGAAAAAAATAAGGCAACCACCCGGTCCAATATAATGTTACTAGGGGGCCTGTGCAGCGCAATGCGCTGCATTTATTAGGGTACCTGTTGATCAAACTTTGCTCCATGGTAATACTTTGAAAAAAATTTCACTATAGTGAAAATCAGATAGAACATTATTGGTGTTTCATCGATCGATCTTCATTACCAATTCTCCCACTTCCAAAATGTGATTGTGTTGAGATGTGGTGCTCGTTCTTTTGGGTCTAAATTAGCTAAGATTACGTAGTTGTTCTTTTGCCGATATGTCCTATAGGGCCTTTGTTTAAACACTCCTATGAAATTTAGAATAAATTCACAGATGTTAGATAAACATGGTTCATTAAACATAAAACGTACATGACAACAGAATAAAAATCAACATTTCATTACTCCCCGTCCCCGGTCCTGTATGAGTTATGCAGCACTCACTGCGGCTGTTTTTGGCTTGTTTTTGTTGTGATGAGGTAGTCAATGACATAGTGAGTGAGTCCACATTATACTATTTATGCCTAAATCCTCTTTAACTTATCTTTCCATGACATTACAAAATTTAAATAAAGAAATCACAAAAATTAAGAGAATCTACATCTTTGTTGGTGTGGTCTATTTTGTTTTTAGTGGCATTTTTGTTTTAGTTAAATTTTCTCTTTATAAAAACCATTTTTGTAATAAGCTTTTTTTCTATACTGGAGTAAATGTTGTCTTTTACACAGTTTTTTTTTTAAATATGTGTAGCGTTCTGCATAAAACATGTTTATGCTATAATAGTAGTAAATAAAAAGGTTACCGTATTACACTTACAACCAACTTTTCTTTTCCTTATAGTTTACAGCAGTTTGAAAACCTATGCACACAAATTTAGTGTTCTATTTTAATATTTGTTACCTTTCATTATTGTTTCAATACCAGTTGGACAACCAATAAGACCCATGTCAAAAATTTCAATTTCCAAAATTGTTTTCGTAAACAAAAATGAATTTTTACAGGGTTAAGTTACAAAACTTATTTTTGTGCAAAATCTACCTGCTACATTTTGAGAAAAGGTTAAAACCTTAGATTAGTCACTCCTCGTATTAAACTATGAAATTGTGTTGATATTTCAGTACCAGTTCAATTTGCTTCTATTCAGCTTTTACCATATGTGTTTGTTTGTTTAACTATCAACAGCTGTTTTATTTAGCAATTCAATATAGTTTGTTCCCCATGTTAATCTTATGGACAAAAAATGAACTTTGAGGGCTTCCCGTGAGCTTCAGAATTAAAACATAAAAATTTAAAACCTTATTGCAAAATTACGAACTGAGACCATTCTTTTGACACCTCAAACTTTAAAATTGGTCCAGAAATAAGGGAGGAGTAGTGTTAACAAAAAAAGGGCATCACGTATTATATATATATATAGATAGATGTCTCACTCCTTGCAACTGGCCAATGCACACTCCTCGCATCATAGTATGGATTTAACCGCACGATGCGCTGGTGACGTGAAAGCATGGATTTTATCAACCGAAACACGAAGAACGTAAAGGAGAATGAGCAAGCCGCTTTTAGGCGAAGCTCTATTGTGCAGAGGTCTCCGACCTCGAAGACTGGGACGCCGACAGTGGGAATTAAAACCTCCCCCCACCGGCACCGTTCAAGACGTTAAGTGACGCCGGATCGTCGTCCGATCCTGGAAAGAAGAAAGTGGAGGTCAATCTAGCGATGAAGGTGACCGAGGCAGAAACCTCAAAAGCCAGGCTCGATGGAATACCTCCCAGGAAGAGCCCTCTTCGTGCGGCATTCGAGCTGCAAATGCTGCGACAGCAGCAGGACGACGCCCACGAGGAGGAAGACTCATGTCTGAAGAAGATGAAAGCTCTTTTGAAGGAGATGGCCAAGGCCCTCTTAATTCAAAAGAACGTAAACAAGGCCATAAAAGAGGGGATTCCGAAACTCGAAGATTCTCTAGAAGAAATCGAGGAATGCCGGAAAATCAGGCTAAAGGCAGTGAAACAGGAGCGCGATGTCACGAACCGAGTCATCTCTGCTTCGCCTCAAGCTCATCTGGCTGAGTCCCCGACTCAAGCAAGAAAGCGAAAGAAGAGGCAGAGCGGTTCATCGTCGGGAAGCCCTGAGCTCGGGGAGTTGGACTTAGCGCCGAGGCCGGTTTTTGTCACTGCATCATCACAGACATCTCCTGTCCCGGCTGCTCATTCCATCCCGGGCGCTGTCGTTGTTCCAGCGGCTACTCCTGCAGAGGTTCCTGCTCCGGCGGCTAATCCTGCCTTGGCAGCAAACTCTGCCTCAACACTTTTGGGGGGCTGGAAGACGCGCCTGTCTAAGAAAGAAAGGAGGAGGCAGAAGCAAGCGGAGGGTTCGAAAAGTGCGTCGAGGGTGGAGCGGACGCAAGTCTCAAACCCGGTTGGGGAGGCCTCTGGCAAGTCTGTCAGAAAGCCAAAACAACCCAGGCCTAAGAAGCCCAGGACGGAGGCAATCTTGATCAAGCCCTTAGGGGGGGCGATCTTTTGCCGATGTTCTGGGTCAGATTAGATCGCAGGCCAAACCGGAAGAGACCGACACCGTTATCAAGTCTATTCGGCGAACCCAGAACGGGGATGTCCTCCTCGAACTGGGGGAGTCGAGTGACAAGATCGGTTTTGCCGCTTCCCTCAAGACTGCACTTGGGGACAAAGGCTCCATCAAGACCCTGGAACCGAAGTGTTCGGTCCAGATTCGGGACCTTGATGTCCTCTCCACCGAAGATGAGGTGACCCGTGCGATCCAGGTGGCACTCCCGGAGATACCGGCCGATGGAGTGAGGGTATGGCTGACAAAGCCTAACCGAAGTCAACTCCGGATGGCTGTTGCTGAGATGAGCGAAAAGCACGCCAATAAGCTGCTTAGCCTTCAGCACCTCAGAGTCGGTTGGGTCAGTTGCAGGCTCAAACGGAGGGTGGTAGCTTCGAGATGCTTCCGCTGTCTCGGTTTCGGCCACTCCTCCCGAAACTGTAAAGGGCCCGACAGGAGTGCCAACTGCTTCCAGTGTGGAAGCCAGGGCCACAAACGTAAGGAATGTTCCTCGAGCCCCTCCTGCTTCCTCTGCAAGGATTCAGGCTCCAGTGCCCTCGGTCACTTACCCGGGTCTGGTCAGTGCGGTGCCTTCAGAGCCGCACTTGAACAGGCAAAAGGCAGCGGCCGGTAATTCGCATCCTCCAGGCCAACCTTCATAGATCCTGGGGAGCTGATAACCTTCTAGATCAGCTCGCCCGAGAACTTGGTGCTGACGCGCTCCTTATCAGTGAACAGTATCGGGACAGAGACCCAAACACTTGGATCTCGGACAGCCTCGGTACTGCTGCATTTTGGGCACGTAATACACGAGATGTTTTGGTGCGGAGTCACGGGCGCGGCCGAGGATTCGTCTGGGTTCGGTGTAGGGACGTGACTATCTTCAGTTGCTACCTCACACCCAACGGTTCCGTCCAGGACTTCCGCGACAAGATAGATAGCCTAGAGGAGTGCGTTCTCGGCACCACCGGGCATGTCGTCGTTGGTGGCGATTTCAACGCCAGGGCCGTCGAGTGGGGAATGCCCTCTACCAGCTCCCGGGGGAAATACATCCTGGATTTCATCGCCAGGGCCGGTCTTGTCGTCCTCAACCAGGGCGACACACCTACTTTTCGGCGCCCCGGGCAGAGAGGCACGATCCCCGACGTCACCTTTGCGTCTGAGTCGCTCCTTCCGAGAATCTCTGGCTGGAGGGTTGTGGAGGACTACACGGGTAGCGACCACCAATACATCGTTTTTGACCTGCATGATCAGGCAAATCGTCGAGTTTCCGTATCTCGGGAAGGGCCACGCCGGTGGAACACCAACAAACTGGACGTGGTCAAGTTCACCGAAGTCATCTCTCGGGGAGCGCAGGAGAATCATGGTGAGGCTGGGGCCGAGGCACTAGTAACATCCACGATGGAACTGATCGTCTCGGCCTGCGACTAGTCTATGCCGCGAAGGAAACCCCGACGCGACAAACAACCCGTTTACTGGTGGACTGAAGAGATTGCGGAACTCAGAAGAACATGTTTAAGAACTAGACGAGCCGCCACAAGAGCGAAAATTCCCGCAGACAGAGTTCGTAAGTCGGAGGCCTAAAGCTGCGAGAAAATCTCTCCGCCAGGCGATAAACAGGAGCAAGGCGAATAGCTGGAGGAGACTTCGTGACGACGTTGACTCTGACCCGTGGGGCCTGGGTTACAAACTTGTAACACAGAAACTCGGCGCCCGCTCTCCACCTTCCATCATGGAGGGCGCCACCATGGGGAGGATCGTCGCTGCGTTGTTTCCTGAACATCCACAGCGACCGCCGGTTGACTTCGGACGGGTAGAGGACGTTCCACTCTTCACCTTCGAGGAGCTGGAAACCTCCGTTCTCTCCCTGAAGAGCAACAAGGCTCCTGGCCCGGACGGGATTCCCAGTGAGGCTTTAAAGAAAGTATTTTCAATCAACGCTGACTTGTTGTTGAGAATGTACAATGCCTGTTTGGTAGAAGGGGTGTTTCCGGCTCCCTGGAAAACAGCCAGGCTTGTACTGATCAGCAAGGGCAAAGGTGATCCCAAACTGCCGTCGTCCCACAGGCCTCTCTGCATGTTGGACACGGCTGGGAAGCTGTTCGAGAAGCTGATCCGTTCCCGCCTGACTTCTGCCGTGGAAGCTGCCGGGGACTTATGCCCCCGTCAGTACGGCTTCAGAAAGGGACGGTCAACGATCGACGCTGTCACCGAAGTTCAGAGAGCTGTGGAGAGAGCCGAGAGCCACAACCATTTCTCCCGCCGAGTAGTGCTTCTTGTTACGCTTGATGTCAAGAATGCCTTCAACTCGGCGAGGTGGGTCGATATGTTGGATGCGCTTCGTAACACCTTTCGTATTCCTGCATATCTGTTGCGGCTCATCGAGGATTATCTACGCTCTCGAAGCCTGATCTATGACACGAGGGACGGAACGCGGACGATGGAAGTCACTTCTGGTGCCGCACAAGGTTCAATACTCGGCCCGGATCTCTGGAACGTTGCCTATGACAGCCTCCTGAGGTCCGAGATGCCTGAGGAAACCACTTTGGTTGGATACGCCGATGACGTCGCAGCTCTTATTGCTGCACGCAACGTTGAGCTGGCCCAACTAAAGTTGAACCGAGTTATGCGGGTTGTCAACAACTGGATGTCCGATCACGGTCTCTCGCTTGCTCTTAGTAAGACGGCGATCGTGATTCTCACGAAGAAGAGGATCGACACCGTCGTCCCGTTTCGAGTGGGAAGGGAGGTGGTCACATCAACTCGTGCCGCCAAATACCTTGGGGTTATGGTGGACACCAAGTTAAGCTGGAGGGATCAGATCTTCCGTACGGCGGACAAGGCCGCTAAGGTAGTTACTCACCTTAGTAGGCTGATGGCCAATGTCGGGGGTCCCCGATCCAGCAGAAGACGTCTGTTGATGTCCGCGGTCATCCAGTCCGTGCTCCTTTACGGGGCAGAGGTGTGGGCAGGCGCTCTAGATAAGGAGTGCTACAGGTTGCGACTCGCCCGGGTTCAGCGTCAAGCTGCGCTCCGGGTGTGTTCCGCCTACCGGACAGTGTCCGAGCCTGCCGTCCTGGTGGTCGCCGGAGTCATCCCTGTCAAGCTCTTGGCAGGGGAGAGGAAAGCGATTCATCAGAGACGTGGCGAGATCGGCAAGGACACGGCAAGAACAGAAGAGCGCTCCCGAACCTTCCAGCAATGGCAACACAGCTGGGAGCACGACACCCGAGGACGATGGACTGCGCGACTTATCAAGCAGGTCCAACCATGGGTGGAACGGCGGCATGGGGAGGTGGACTACTACCTGACCCAATTTTTGACAGGTCACGGCTATTTTCGATCGTACCTGAACCGGATGGGAAAGACCGGTTCACCGGACTGCATTTATTGCCCGGGTGTTCCCGACGATGCGGAACACACATTCTTCCGCTGTCCCCGTTGGGAAGGGCCCCGCCTGGAGGCCACACAAATATTTGGTGCATTTTCGGTGGACTCGGTCTGCCAAAAGATTTTGGAGGATGAGGGCAACTGGGATTGTTTGTCACAGTTCGTCCGGGGCATCCTCCTGGAAAAGAAAACCGATCTGGACCGCGAAGTGGCCCAGATCCCTTGATAGAGCGGCTGGATAAGGAGCGAGCCCGACGGGCGTAAGCCAAATTTAGGCCTAGCCTGACGTAATGTGATAAACAATTCCAGGTTAGATTCCTAAAGAGTAGAGGAGGTTTTTTAGTGGGTAAACCCGTTTTTTAGGGGAGCCCCACACTACAGGCTGGCCACCTGTGTGCGTAATGCATTTTTCCGCCTCTCCCTCAAAAAAAAAAAAAAAAAAATGGATTTAACTGTGTTGGCATTATAGTACCGGTAGTTCAAAAACTGCTTTACGTATTATGTACATAGATAGAAATGATCGAATAGATTCTATTCAAAGGGTGTTATGAATATGACCAGCTGGAAATTTATTTCGAATTGAAAAGTTATAGGTATTTTTACGCAAAAATGCTCGAAAAAACCCGGCAAAATCGGAAAAATAGATTTTTGTGGAAATTTTTCAAGTGGTTATTCAAATCAATCAGTAACCCTACCTGGTAAGGTCAGAATATCCTAGAAATTTAAATATATGACAGTCCCTAATTAACAAGTTATGTTCGTAAAAGCGTCGGATAGTGGTGATGCCAACACAAACTGCCCTTCTGGAAGATATAAACTCGCTGTTACAATTAGGTAATTACTCTAGTGAAATCCACGATAATTACTCTGGATTTCACGATCTATATTGATATTGATGGTAAATATTATCTGAGGTAACATAGCTTAACCTAAATTATGAAATGTTTCATAGGAGAAATTTTATTACTGAATCCGAAGGTAAAAGTTACCACCCATTTAAGGCCTCCTTTTAAAAGGCAACCTATGGGTACATTTCTATAAAACTACCCCCCAGAAACACATATTTAAGGTTTAGCATGCATTTTGTTCGAACGTGTAGGAACATGAAAAAATGCTTTTAAAATTATTTACCAAACAAATTATCTTAGGGCCTACCGTAAAATGTAATTTAGTTTACTTTACACAAATATGTAAAAGCTAACATGTCTTGATTAACATTTACTCAATTTTCTTCCTAAACTAATCAAACCTATAACCCACCCCAACCTAACCTTTCCCTGTCAGATTAAATATTAACCTACCAATGTATTACCTATATGGTATTGTTTTTACCAATACTATGGCGTGCATAAAAAAATCACTAAAATTTCTCAGTTCTTCATTTTGCTATAATTTTAATCATGCTTTTATTTAATTACAAAACGAAGTGGTGTACTTATCACTATTTGAGACAGGGACCCACATAGTGGGTTCAACCCAAGGCTATTAAATAAGAGACTGAAGAGGTTGTCTCATTCCAATAAGGCCTATGTAGACAGTGTCAGCTGGAATCGTGATGTCAGCGGCCGACCCTGTCCACCCTAGCGATACTAGTGAGGAAAAATGGAACTAATCAGCAGAATTGCTATATACGTGCCATTTCGTCGGCAACCAAAGATTTAATAATAATGCCATATTTTATCCGTGGTACTTAATTATATCCTTAAATTGTGATTTTAAAAAGATTTTAAAATTATATTTTCAAGATTGTTTACCTTGATTACCGTACAATTTTTTTCAGATTCTTCAAACTTACACGAGTTTACATGGGCGAATGTCTTCGGTGGTGTGAGGTGGCCAAATTATATGGATGGAAAACCACTCATCATTAAATCCTAATTTAAAAGTATATATTTTACATATTATAAGGTTTAAAAACTAGATTATTTTATCCATCAATAATCATTTCCTTAGTTTGTTACAAAAGTTATTGCAATAGGCCTGGTTAAAATTTATCATCCAAAAAATCTAGGAGTTCGGTGCACGAACGATTAACTCGAACAATTTTTTACCAATATTTGTTTGTCTAAATGAATTTTATAGGTATTTTAATTGAAAATTTTATAACATTGATGTTTGTTGCAATAAGTCACGCGTTATGGGGATATTGGGTATGGATTTCTTGCTTACTATACATTTTGTAATTTACGTGAAGATAGTACCAGAAATGAAATAAAACATGCATAGACCCTCCTACATTATGCTGGCAGTGGTGTAATTGATATTTGGGTCTCCCTGAACACTTAGTTTTTGGCCCTTTGCACCACTTACAATCGTACCGTTTAAATTTACTGCAGTAAAACTCCACAAAGGCGACTCAATGTAGACTAGTCGAGTTTGGTGGATGTAAGTTTTGCGGAGCTTACACTATACACTTACACTATTATAATCTGCCGTATACTCGACCAGACCGTGAAACATTTATTCAAATGAAGATTGGACCGCAGGAAGGCGATCGCTACGGTACCGATTAAGCATGGTTAAATGGACTAAAACAAGTAATATCTTGTTAATATTATTCTACACAAAAATTATAATATCTTTTGTCCACAACTGTGGTACCGGTAATAAAAAAGGGGGGCCGCAGTAGCACGTTATCGTGTCTAATGGCCTTCATTCCAGAGTAATATTGACTATCGGGCCGCCGAAACCGAATAAAATATAATATAAAATTAAATAATCTTAATAATAACAATTTAAGACCTGTTCTTCTTTTCGTATTTTGTAATGATTAACACAATAACACATTTCACACAGTAAAGTTTTGATATTAATTTTAATAACTATAATCTGTATATTATTTTCTAATCTGAATTGTTATAACTTAACCAATATTAAATACGTAAATATAAAAAATAACGTCATTGTAACAAAAAATAAACGTAAATATTTACGTTTTGTTTTTACCGCTATACGGCAAAAAGGAAAACAAAAACAAAGAAGCGTTTATTTATTAATTGGTTTTTTAATAGTGATTTTTATACTTTATACGGTAAAAAGGAAAACAAAAACAAAGAATCATTTATTTATTAATTCGTTTTTAATAGTGTTTTTTTCTCATCCATCTCCTTATGTAAGCAATGAAAGTTGACATCTAATTTAAAACAGCCAGCTGATGGGTCGGCCGATGACGTAGCTCAAATTTGATGCATTCGCGACTGAGACACTAAATCACTATTTTGAGACAGGTGTATTTTAACCTGAATATGAATGAGAGATGAGTGTAGGATAGTTGTGGCGCGATCTTGTAGTCTTGTTACTGACTAAGGCCAACATTCTCCTTAGACAGGACTGTTAATTAATAGCCCAACAGCCAATGGTATCTAGGGACCTACCAGTTTAACGTGGAATCCGAACCAGAATTTCCACCTTTTATATACGAATTGGTCTAATGGATGAACAAGTATTCACCAGTGCGGATGTTAATCCTCACTAGGGAATATCACATCCACAAGCCATCGCTTATAACTATCCACAATTCGTACCTCCAAGTAGCTGGATTACAGGACGACGCCCCAATGTAAAGTTCGGTCCAATATGAGAGCGCACGTGACATTTGTATTAGTATCTACATTGCATACTTTTAAAATAGTTTATTTCATACATTTTCCGACATTTTTCCGGCAATATCTTTGAAAAATTCTGGATAGTTCTTGATTTGCTAGCCTTTTTGGTTAATTTGATCACCCATTTGAACTCCTTGAGTAAATATGAAATTCATTGGCTTTCTACTTTCCGGGGCTTTTGCGAAAACAAATTACATCGTTTTCGGAATCAACTGGAAATTTGACCCCTTTTGATTTTTTTTTTATCGATCTGCGCGGTGTGCTATAGGATGTCGAATGTGAGCAGGAGTCGCAGTGGTGGAGGTGGCGCGGCGGCCTTGACCGCACAGGAGACCACGGTATTTTTAGCTGGAGACTGTAGAATGAAACTGTGACATCATCCGCCGCACCCACTCGGTGTCCATGGAGTATGCATAGAGTATGTAGCCTACACCAGTCTGAGGTTCCTGCGATGTTCAAGGGGATATTCGCGATTAGAAACGCTGAGCCTGGAGTGGAAGCCAAATATGGCACAGAAATAGTGTGGGCTTTTAAAAGTATTTTTGTGGGCTTAAGGGGTATTAAAAGCTGTCTTAAAAAGTTTGTTGCCACTTAAAAGCATTCGTTGACTCGGGATTGTCTTATATACATTCCCTTCATCGCCTCTTGTTTCTCGTGAATTATTTTGGTAAATAGTTCAAGTTATTTTTACAATTATTCATCGCTTCCACATTAAGTTAGAGTTTAGTGTCAATTTCCATACCAATAGGTGAATTCCCCATTGTAACATTATTTATAATTGACATCGGTCTCAACTTTTTTTGTGGCAACTAATCAGATTTATAAATTATCCAATATATATTATATCTATCTAACAATTTTTAAATAACCTCATAACCTAACCCAACGTTACCTGACAGTTATCTCTCGATGATAAAACTGTACAAATAAGTATAGATTGACCTTTATCACCCTTCCCTAGAAATTGTCTGGTCTATCTGAAGGTTTATCTACTTGACTCAATCTCCGTCTGACGCCTCTGTGTGATTAGAATATTTTTATGCTATTGCACTTGAGTTATATTATTTATTCCATTTTAGATCCTTTGACCTCGTATGAAGCTTAAACTTTTTAATCTGATTAATCTGATTTGTTTTTTCCCTGCATGTTTTATTGCCTTTAATATGGTTTTAAATTCCCCTCTGCAATTTACCTATTGCCTTGATCAGTGAGTTTCCTATCATTCAAATCTAAATTAATTTCATCCAGCCATTTGCAAAATCGATCAAATGGCCTACTCATTAGTCATCAGTAGCCTACTGGTTTTTTTTCTTCAAAAAGGTGCTGTTTTTGCGATTCTTAAAAATATTTTCTTACTTTACAAGGTTGTAGAATTTTTCATTCATAATATATTTTTGAGTTTCATAGCATTATCAGACGCTGTTTTCTTCAACTGATTGCACCCTGTTGAAGTACTTTATCCAGAAACTGGTTTTGTATGTTCCGAAACATGCGCATTGCTTACGGTATCGGTATCACTGATATGCGGCAGCAAATTGCAGGCGGCGCCGCCGTGCAAATACTGCGCCGAACCGTGTGAAAGCTAGCACTGAAAATACATACTGTATAGTAAGAGTATCACCCGAGTATTTGTATGTTGTTTGATTGGAATACAGTTATCCGTCTTACGCAGTAAAGTTTCAATAACGGTTATCCAAATATTATTTCTAAGACCATAGGTAACCCGATTACCCTTTTCAAACGGCTCTGCGTGTTTCGTTTTCCCCTTTGGCGTCATGGACTGGTCCAGTAGCAGTTCGCGTCCGGGTGACGCTGACGTTCAAGAGTTGGCCACCGATTTATTTACCCAGTTCGTTCGCCCGTATACCTAGAGGAGCGGAGGAAGTCTTATTTTAGCGGCATGAACGACAGTCGGTGTGGGACATTTTACGCCATTGTGTTGGCAACGGCAACACTGACAGTTCCGAGAATCCGGCGACGGTGGCGCGGCCGCGGGAACAACTTGAATCTGGGTCTGTTCTGGACATGGATGGATGGTAGTGCGCGTTTGCGACGCTTCGGTTGTAGACGTGCGGCGCTGTCGCTGCTCTAGTGTCAAACCTGTGTGACAGTGATAACTTGCCTACTTATCAATAGTGTTGACAATTGCCTTTGTGAACTGATTTGAACAAGGCGTCAAAGTGAACGGATTCACTACAGGTTAGAAGAGAAAATTCTTTTAAATATTTGTGTTTTCTATGTGGTGTGTTGTTTATGTGTTTGTTATTGTTTTTGTTTTCAATATCAACTTTTGTTTTCAAATATTTACTAAATATAGGTATAATTTTAGTACTTTTTAAGTCTGCGGGCTACTTTTTAAAACGTAAAATTGATATAAGCTTTGACTAAATTCACTTACATAAATAGACTTCTCATAGCATAGGCGCGTTTAAAACATATATTTACAGTGGTGCAATCTTCTGCTGCGTACATGAAGTACAAGTGTCATATGATAGGTAAATCTGTATTGCCACTCTTTACCACATAATTTCATTTTTTATTATAATTTTCTAAAACGTGTGTCCGGTTGTTGTTGTTGTTGTTGTAATGTGTTATTAATTTACAAAATGGTAACCATGTTTACGATGGCTGAGGCATGTAGGTATACCGAACGATTCACTATAAGGTACAATCAATCCATTTGGTCTAACCGTGGTCTCAGCTTCTGGGTTGTGGCTGTGACTAGTTATTTCATTAGCTTCTTTGGGATCTTGAATTATAACTAATTTGATGTATAAGGCCTGTATCTTCTTGTACGATATGAGACGAAGCCATTCGACCGACCAGGCACCAACTTAACTTGATTGAACTTATATAGTGTTGTAACTCGTAATGGTCTCGCATTCCTGATGAAAAATTCACACTCAAACGCAGTAGCCGGTAATGAAATTAGTTTTTCAGTCATTGAACAACTGTTTTTCAACCAGGGCTGATGTTGAGAGATAAGCTGTGCTACTGTCACAGTTCATTATTAATTTGACGGTCAGATTATAACAGAATATAGATGGATATGATTAAAATATGATTGTGGTTAGATTAATATTATATCCTAACTGGTTATATTAATTTCGATGCTGTGTTAGCTTTTTTTACTTATACTATGTGTATAAACTATGTGTGACGAAAACTTATTCCTTCGACTCGTTTTCATCGTAGGCCCAACTTCATCTATAGCCATGCTTCAATGATCTAAAATGTCCCTTGGTCTAAGGTTTGGTTTTTTTATTTTTAAAAAGGTGTTCATACAGGTAGGTACTGTAGTGGGATACGCTATTCACACAAGTTATGGATTCCGGAATCATTTACTTTCTTGGATAATAAATATTACTTCTGTTTCTTTTCTTTTTTTACTAACAATCAGTTTTGGAAACATCGTCATAAAAAAATCAAGAAAAGGGGATTGTTTATTTGTGTCTTTTTTTAAGATGTTCATTGTTGTCACAAGCTGACTTTGACTTTAAAACTGAAATAATACATTTAATTTCCTTACTTTAGAGGTTTTTTTCAAGATACTTTACATATAATGTTTTGTAAAACACGTCATGTACATAGCCTAGATTAAATTCGTATAGCCTACATTGAAAAATAAGCCTGAATTCGCTTGTTAATAAAGGCAAACAATGTTTTACAAGTCATCTGTTGCAATTAAGTTTTTTTTAATCATCGGCACCACACGTGCCGATACACACGTGAATAATGAGCACCACACGTGTATAAAGGTTGAGAAACTAGGAATGACGCGGGCCTAGTAAGCACATTTATTTGGTTTAGTATTAATTTAAGTGGATCGGTTGTTGGTTCGGTCAATAGTGGACAGGAAGCAGGTAGCAGATACGCCGCAGCGCCGCGCCGGGATGTTGTGGTCAGTAATCTGGTATTCCGATGGAGTAATTCTCACCATTGACGCCTGAGTCATTCGTTGATGCTGGGGATATTAGATTGTGAGCCTACAACACGAGTTACGCAATTGCCACCGACCTTTGTGTCCACTCGATGCCGCAGCCGCGATGAGCCGCACTGTCTCTGGCCACATATGTTTTGTACATTTTAAGTTTTAATCTTTTCATCTTATGGCTACAGACCTGTACTTTTTTATCCGGTTTCTCTGACTATTTTCAGGAGTTTAAATCCAATTAAAATTGACTGATGTCCAACGAAAAAAGTTATATTACACATTCATAATGTTCAATGACTAGGGCAGACAGCGTTTGACATTTGGCAGGAGGCAATTAATTGAGTGAGAGAAGCAATTCTGCCGTAAAGCCCAATACTTTACAGCACTGTACACGTACACCCGAACATAAAGCGAAATCACGTGAAATCGTATTTATTTCATAATGCCCGTTTATACGGGGGTTTATAGGCCTATTTCATATAGTGCCCATTTATTTAAACATGTCATTACTTACTAGTTTACTTTATAGTTTACTTCTCTCCAAACCCCGAGAGAACTGTTCTGATTGTTTATAGTTTCATGAACAAGTTTTTCATATATTGTATAACAAAAAGTGATTTTAACTTTTAGCTAAACATATAAAAATACTGCAATTTTTAATAAAGCGCCCGACTTATTAATGTTGATTGTTGAATCCGGACTTTTTTTAAAATTTTTAAATCATTATGCTGCCCCTTCTTTGCGACCACATTTCGGCTGCTGCCACCATCGATGGCTGCCACATACTGCATCTTCGCGTGATATAAGAGGAGTCGTGCGTACACCAGGGCTCATGCGATAGGCCTAAACTTTACGTACAAGAGAAATGTATAGAATAAGGTAGTGGTAGTCTTAGTATATAATAAAATATTATTATTGTTTTACCAATGTTGTAATTTCAACTATATAGCTACCACAGCGGACAAAAAACAAAATATTAGAAAAGATTTTCAAAAAATTATTTAACCAATTTAGTGTAACGTATTATTGAAGGCGGTGTTATAATCAAGGGAGGTAATTTGACGCCTTTGTGTGAATCGCGTTGTTTTGATTTTACCCATTGTGTTCACCACCATCAACTTGAATACTATTTTTAGAATAAAGATCTACTATAGCTTCAAACAATCTACGATGGTTATAATGTCCTTCAATCACCTCGTGTTTTCTTCGTAATCAGCGGGTCGCGATAGAGATGGAAACCACACTACTTCGTTTGAAAAGAAAAAACTGATTAGGTATATTTGTGTTTCATATTTGTATTTCTAGTGCGATATTTAAATTTTAACAATACTAGAGATCGCCACCTGGTTGAAATTCGACAAAATTTTCAGTTGTTGTGGATCGCCTGGACCCAATTAGATATTATTTGTAACTGTAATGTCTATTCTTCATCATCTGCTAACATTTGTTATTGCATCAAAGGGTTAAATGAAACATGCTTACTTATTAATATACAGATTGGTATTTTAACAAGGTATATAGTTAGTTATTCTTAATGGCGGCCATTTTAAATTTTTAAACTCAAATATCTCAAAACCGGTAAATTCTATCAAAATTTTACAAGTAACAAAAAAGTTGACAAATAAAATTACCTAACTAATGATACCAAATAGCATAGTAAACTGGCACCATCCCCATCATGGATTAATTTTATTTACTGCCCTCAATTGATAAAATGTTATCCGTTGTTTGTGTTATACTAAAATAGCCCTTGTAATGTACATATACATATCCCACGTCGTCCTGATTGGCCAATAGGCATAGGACCAGTCAGCTTAGTTGTTTCTTCTTGGTAGTTTTTGGCACATCTTGATGTTTGTCCTTGTTGTTGGCTATGTAGTACCTATTAGGCTATACCTATATAAACTTAATTATTCGCAAAACTTGTCATTCTATTGGTCGATTTGCTAGACTACTTTGCTTTTTAGATTGCCCCTCAATTTCTTTTACTGTGATACATTCAAATATAACTTTGTATGTGGTAATAAATAGCTGTTTTGACAGATATCAACGCATCTTCCAGTTGCATCATTTTCATCTCAGTTCCATCTCAATTGACCATTGTTGTAGCTATAGTCTGCAACACCAGGAGTGTTCCGAGAGCCACTGGTCACCTTTATACAGTGTCTTTGCTATGTCTACCCTCTCGCCCAGTTCCATCTCAGTTGACCACTGTTGTAGCTATAGTCTGCAACACCAGGAGTGTTCCGAGAGCCACGGGTCACCTTTATACAGTGTCTTTGCAATGTCCACCCTCTCGCCCAGTTCCATCTCAGTTGACCACTGTTGTAGCTATAGTCTGCAACACCAGGAGTGTTCCGAGAGCTACTGGTCACCTTTATACAGTGTCTTTGCTATGTCCACCCTCTCGCCCAGTTCCATCTCAGTTGACCACTGTTGTAGCTATAGTCTGCAACACCAGGAGTGTTCCGAGAGCCACTGGTCACCTTTATACAGTGTCTTTGCTATGTCCACCCTCTCGCCCAGTTCCATCTCAGTTGACCACTGTTGTAGCTATAGTCTGCAACACCAGGAGTGTTCCGAGAGCCACGGGTCACCTTTATACAGTGTCTTTGCTATGTCTACCCTCTCGCCCAGTTCCATCTCAGTTGACCACTGTTGTAGCTATAGTCTGCAACACCAGGAGTGTTCCGAGAGCCACGGGTCACCTTTATACAGTGTCTTTGCTATGTCTACCCTCTCGCCCAGTTCCATCTCAGTTGACCACTGTTGTAGCTATAGTCTGCAACACCAGGAGTGTTCCGAGAGCCACGGGTCACCTTTATACAGTGTCTTTGCTATGTCTACCCTCTCGCCCAGTTCCATCTCAGTTGACCACTGTTGTAGCTATAGTCTGCAACACCAGGAGTGTTCCGAGAGCCACGGGTCACCTTTATACAGTGTCTTTGCTATGTCTACCCTCTCGCCCAGTTCCATCTCAGTTGACCACTGTTGTAGCTATAGTCTGCAACACCAGGAGTGTTCCGAGAGCCACGGGTCACCTTTATACAGTGTCTTTGCTATGTCTACCCTCTCGCCCAGTTCCATCTCAGTTGACCACTGTTGTAGCTATAGTCTGCAACACCAGGAGTGTTCCGAGAGCCACGGGTCACCTTTATACAGTGTCTTTGCTATGTCTACCCTCTCGCCCAGTTCCATCTCAGTTGACCACTGTTGTAGCTATAGTCTGCAACACCAGGAGTGTTCCGAGAGCCACGGGTCACCTTTATACAGTGTCTTTGCTATGTCTACCCTCTCGCCCAGTTCCATCTCAGTTGACCACTGTTGTAGCTATAGTCTGCAACACCAGGAGTGTTCCGAGAGCCACGGGTCACCTTTATACAGTGTCTTTGCTATGTCTACCCTCTCGCCCAGTTCCATCTCAGTTGACCACTGTTGTAGCTATAGTCTGCAACACCAGGAGTGTTCCGAGAGCCACGGGTCACCTTTATACAGTGTCTTTGCTATGTCTACCCTCTCGCCCAGTTCCATCTCAGTTGACCACTGTTGTAGCTATAGTCTGCAACACCAGGAGTGTTCCGAGATCCACGGGTCACCTTTATTCAGTGTCTTTGCTATGTACACCCTCGTCGCGATGTTCCATCTCAGTTGACCACTGTTGTAGCTATAGTCTGCAACACCAGGAGTTTTCCGAGAGCCACTGGTCACCTTTATACAGCGACTTTGCTATGTCCACCTTCTCGCCCAGTTCCATCTCAGTTGACCACTGTTTGTAGCTATAGTCTGCAACACCAGGAGTGTTCCGAGAGCCACGGGTCACCTTTATTCAGTGTCTTTGCTATGTACACCCTCTCGCCCAGTTCCATCTCAGTTGACCACTGTTGTAGCTATAGTCTGCAACACATGGAGTGTTCCGAGAGCCACGGGTCACCTTTATTCAGTGTCTTTGCTATGTACACCCTCGTCTCTATGTTCCATCTCAGTTGACCATTGTTGTAGCTATAGTCTGCAACACCAGGAGTGTTCCGACAGCCACGGGTCACCTTTATACAGTGTCTTTGCTATGTACACCCTCGTCTCTATGTTCCATCTCAGTTGACCATTGTTGTAGCTATAGTCTGCAACACCAGGAGTGTTCTGAGAGCCACGGGTCACCTTTATTCAGTGTCTTTGCAATGTCCACCCTCTCGCCCAGTTCCATCTCAGTTGACCATTGTTGTAGCTATAGTCTGCAACACCAGGAGTGTTCCGAGAGCCACGGGTCACCTTTATTCAGTGTCTTTGCTATGTACACCCTCGTCGCGATGTTCCATCTCAGTTGACCACTGTTTTAGCTATAGTCTGCAACACCAGAAGTGTTCCGAGAGCCACTGGTCACCTTTATTTAGTGTCTTTGCTATGTACACCCTCTCGCCCAGTTCCATCTCAGTTGACCACTGTTGTAACTATAGTCTGCAACACCAGGAGTGTTCCGAGAGCCACGGGTCACCTTTATTCAGTGTCTTTGCTATGTACACCCTCTCGCCCAGTTCATCTCAGTTGACCATTGTTGTAGCTATAGTCTGCAACACCAGGAGTGTTCCGAGAGCCACGGGTCACCTTTATTAAGTGTCTTTGCTATGTACACCCTCTCGCCCAGTTCCATCTCAGTTGACCACTGTTGTAGCTATAGTCTGCAACACCAGGAGTGTTCCGAGAGCCACGGGTCACCTTTATTCAGTGTCTTTTCTATGTACACCCTCTCGCCCAGTTCCATCTCAGTTGACCACTGTTGTAGCTATAGTCTGCAACACCAGGAGTGTTCCGACAGCCACGGGTCACCTTTATACAGTGTCTTTGCTATGTCCACCCTCTCGCCCAGTTCCATCTCAGTTGACCACTGTTGTAGCTATAGTCTGCAACACCAGGAGTGTTCCGAGAGCCACGGGTCACCTTTATTCAGTGTCTTTGCTATGTACACCCTCTCGCCCAGTTCCATCTCAGTTGACCACTGTTGTAGCTATAGTCTGCAACACCAGGAGTGTTTCGACAGCCACGGGTCACCTTTATTCAGTGTCTTTGCTATGTACACCCTCTCGCCCAGTTCCATCTCAGTTGACCACTGTTGTAGCTATAGTCTGCAACACCAGGAGTGTTCCGAGAGCCACTGGTCACCTTTATACAGTGTCTTTGCTATGTCCACCCTCTCGCCCAGTTCCATCTCAGTTGACCACTGTTGTAGCTATAGTCTGCAACACCAGGAGTGTTCCGACAGCCACGGGTCACCTTTATACAGTGTCTTTGCAATGTCCACCCTCTCGCCCAGTTCCATCTCAGTTGACCATTGTTGTAGCTATAGTCTGCAACACCAGGAGTGTTCCGAGAGCCACGGGTCACCTTTATTCAGTGTCTTTGCTATGTACACCCTCGTCGCGATGTTCCATCTCAGTTGACCACTGTTGTAGCTATAGTCTGCAACACCAGAAGTGTTCCGAGAGCCACGTGTCACCTTTATTCAGTGTCTTTGCTATGTACACCCTCTCGCCCAGTTCCATCTCAGTTGACCACTGTTGTAGCTATAGTCTGCAACACCAGGAGTGTTCCGAGAGCCACGGGTCACCTTTATTCAGTGTCTTTGCTATGTACACCCTCTCGCCCAGTCCATCTCAGTTGACCATTGTTGTAGCTATAGTCTGCAACACCAGGAGTGTTCCGAGAGCCACGGGTCACCTTTATTCAGTGTCTTTGCTATGTACACCCTCGTCGCGATGTTCTATCTCAGTTGACCACTGTTGTAGCTATAGTCTGCAACACCAGGAGTGTTCTGAGAGCCACGGGTCACCTTTATTCAGTGTCTTTGCTACGTCCACCCTCTCGCCCAGTTCCATCTCAGTTGACCACTGTTGTAGCTATAGTCTGCAACACCAGAAGTGTTCCGAGAGCCACGTGTCACCTTTATTCAGTGTCTTTGCTATGTACACCCTCTCGCCCAGTTCCATCTCAGTTGACCACTGTTGTAGCTATAGTCTGCAACACCAGGAGTGTTCCGAGAGCCACGGGTCACCTTTATTCAGTGTCTTTGCTATGTACACCCTCGTCGCGATGTTCCATCTCAGTTGACCACTGTTGTAGCTATAGTCTGCAACACCAGGAGTGTTCCGAGAGCCACGGGGTCACCTTTATTCAGTGTCTTTGCAATGTCCACCCTCTCGCCCAGTTCCATCTCAGTTGACCATTGTTGTAGCTATAGTCTGCAACACCAGGAGTGTTCCGAGATCCACGGGTCACCTTTATTCAGTGTCTTTGCTATGTACACCCTCGTCGCGATGTTCCATCTCAGTTGACCACTGTTGTAGCTATAGTCTGCAACACCAGGAGTTTTCCGAGAGCCACTGGTCACCTTTATACAGCGACTTTGCTATGTCCACCCTCTCGCCCAGTTCCATCTCAGTTGACCACTGTTTGTAGCTATAGTCTGCAACACCAGGAGTGTTCCGAGAGCCACGGGTCACCTTTATTCAGTGTCTTTGCTATGTCCACCCTCTCGCCCAGTTCCATCTCAGTTGACCACTGTTGTAGCTATAGTCTGCAACACCAGGAGTGTTCCGAGAGCCACGGGTCACCTTTATTCAGTGTCTTTGCTATGTACACCCTCGTCTCTATGTTCCATCTCAGTTGACCATTGTTGTAGCTATAGTCTGCAACACCAGGAGTGTTCTGAGAGCCACGGGTCACCTTTATTCAGTGTCTTTGCAATGTCCACCCTCTCGCCCAGTTCCATCTCAGTTGACCATTGTTGTAGCTATAGTCTGCAACACCAGGAGTGTTCCGAGAGCCACGGGTCACCTTTATTCAGTGCCTTTGCAATATCCACCCTCTCGCCCAGTTCCATCTCAGTTGACCATTGTTGTAGCTATAGTCTGCAACACCAGGAGTGTTCCGAGAGCCACGGGTCACCTTTATTCAGTGTCTTTGCTATGTACACCCTCGTCGCGATGTTCCATCTCAGTTGACCACTGTTGTAGCTATAGTCTGCAACACCCGAGAGCCACGTGTCACCTTTATTCAGTGTCTTTGCTATGTACACCCTCTCGCCCAGTTCCATCTCAGTTGACCACTGTTGTAGCTATAGTCTGCACCACCAGGAGTGTTCCGAGAGCCTTGGGTCACCTTTATTCAGTGTCTTTGCTATGTACACCCTCTCGCCCAGTTCCATCTCAGTTGACCATTGTTGTAGCTATAGTCTGCAACACCAGGAGTGTTCCGAGAGCCACGGGTCGCCTTTATTCAGTGTCTTTGCAATGTCCACCCTCTCGCCCAGTTCCATCTCAGTTGACCATTGTTGTAGCTATAGTCTGCAACACCAGGAGTGTTCCGAGAGCCACGGGTCACCTTTATTCAGTGTCTTTGCTATGTACACCCTCGTCGCGATGTTCCATCTCAGTTGACCACTGTTGTAGCTATAGTCTGCAACACCAGAAGTGTTCCGAGAGCCACGTGTCACCTTTATTCAGTGTCTTTGCTATGTACACCCTCTCGCCCAGTTCCATCTCAGTTGACCACTGTTGTAGCTATAGTCTGCAACACCAGGAGTGTTCCGAGAGCCACGGGTCACCTTTATTCAGTGTCTTTGCTATGTACACCCTCTCGCCCAGTCCATCTCAGTTGACCATTGTTGTAGCTATAGTCTGCAACACCAGGAGTGTTCCGAGAGCCACGGGTCACCTTTATTCAGTGTCTTTGCTATGTACACCCTCGTCGCGATGTTCTATCTCAGTTGACCACTGTTGTAGCTATAGTCTGCAACACCAGGAGTGTTCTGAGAGCCACGGGTCACCTTTATTCAGTGTCTTTGCTATGTCCACCCTCTCGCCCAGTTCCATCTCAGTTGACCACTGTTGTAGCTATAGTCTGCAACACCAGAAGTGTTCCGAGAGCCACGTGTCACCTTTATTCAGTGTCTTTGCTATGTACACCCTCTCGCCCAGTTCCATCTCAGTTGACCACTGTTGTAGCTATAGTCTGCAACACCAGGAGTGTTCCGAGAGCCACGGGTCACCTTTATTCAGTGTCTTTGCAATGTCCACCCTCTCGCCCAGTTCCATCTCAGTTGACCATTGTTGTAGCTATAGTCTGCAACACCAGGAGTGTTCCGAGAGCCACAGGTCACCTTTATTCAGTGTCTTTGCAATGTCCACCATCTCGCCCAGTTCCATCTCAGTTGACCATTGTTGTAGCTATAGTCTGCAACACCAGGAGTGTTCCGAGAGCCACGGGTCACCTTTATTCAGTGTCTTTGCTATGTACACCCTTGTCGCGATGTTCCATCTCAGTTGACCACTGTTGTAGCTATAGTCTGCAACACCAGGAGTGTTCCGAGAGCCACGGGTCACCTTTATTCAGTGACTTTGCTATGTACACCCTCTCGCCCAGTTCCATCTCAGTTTACCACTGTTTGTAGCTATAGTCTGCAACACCAGGAGTGTTCCGAGAGCCACGGGTCACCTTTATTCAGTGTCTTTGCTATGTACACCCTCTCGCCCAGTTCCATCTCAGTTGACCACTGTTGTAGCTATAGTCTGCAACACCAGGAGTGTTCCGAGAGCCACGGGTCACCTTTATTCAGTGTCTTTGCTATGTCCATTCTCTCGCCCGGTTCCATCTCAGTTGACCACTGTTGTAGCTATAGTCTGCAACACCAGGAGTGTTCCGAGAGCCACTGGTCACCTTTATACAGTGTCTTTGCTATGTCCACCCTCTCGCCCAGTTCCATCTCAGTTGACCACTGTTGTAGCTATAGTCTGCAACACCAGGAGTGTTCCGAGAGCCACGGGTCACCTTTATACAGTGTCTTTGCTATGTCCACCCTCTCGCCCAGTTCCATCTCAGTTGACCACTGTTGTAGCTATAGTCTGCAACACCAGGAGTGTTCCGAGAGCCACTGGTCACCTTTATACAGTGTCTTTGCTATGTCCACCCTCTCGCCCAGTTCCATCTCAGTTGACCACTGTTGTAGCTATAGTCTGCAACACAGGAGTGTTCCGAGAGCCACTGGTCACCTTTATACAGTGTCTTTGCTATGTCTACCCTCTCGCCCAGTTCCATCTCAGTTGACCACTGTTTGTAGCTATAGTCTGCAACACCAGGAGTGTTCCGAGAGCCAAGGGTCACCTTTATTCAGTGTCTTTGCTATGTACACCCTCGTCGCGATGTTCTATCTCAGTTGACCACTGTTGTAGCTATAGTCTGCAACACCAGGAGTGTTCTGAGAGCCACGGGTCACCTTTATTCAGTGTCTTTGCTATGTCCACCCTCTCGCCCAGTTCCATCTCAGTTGACCACTGTTGTAGCTATAGTCTGCAACACCAGAAGTGTTCCGAGAGCCACGTGTCACCTTTATTCAGTGTCTTTGCTATGTACACCCTCTCGCCCAGTTCCATCTCAGTTGACCACTGTTGTAGCTATAGTCTGCAACACCAGGAGTGTTCCGAGAGCCACGGGTCACCTTTATTCAGTGTCTTTGCAATGTCCACCCTCTCGCCCAGTTCCATCTCAGTTGACCATTGTTGTAGCTATAGTCTGCAACACCAGGAGTGTTCCGAGAGCCACAGGTCACCTTTATTCAGTGTCTTTGCAATGTCCACCATCTCGCCCAGTTCCATCTCAGTTGACCATTGTTGTAGCTATAGTCTGCAACACCAGGAGTGTTCCGAGAGCCACGGGTCACCTTTATTCAGTGTCTTTGCTATGTACACCCTTGTCGCGATGTTCCATCTCAGTTGACCACTGTTGTAGCTATAGTCTGCAACACCAGGAGTGTTCCGAGAGCCACGGGTCACCTTTATTCAGTGACTTTGCTATGTACACCCTCTCGCCCAGTTCCATCTCAGTTTACCACTGTTTTTAGCTATAGTCTGCAACACCAGGAGTGTTCCGAGAGCCACGGGTCACCTTTATTCAGTGTCTTTGCTATGTACACCCTCTCGCCCAGTTCCATCTCAGTTGACCACTGTTGTAGCTATAGTCTGCAACACCAGGAGTGTTCCGAGAGCCACGGGTCACCTTTATTCAGTGTCTTTGCTATGTCCACCCTCTCGCCCAGTTCCATCTCAGTTGACCACTGTTGTAGCTATAGTCTGCAACACCAGGAGTGTTCCGAGAGCCACTGGTCACCTTTATACAGTGTCTTTGCTATGTCCACCCTCTCGCCCAGTTCCATCTCAGTTGACCACTGTTGTAGCTATAGTCTGCAACACCAGGAGTGTTCCGAGAGCCACGGGTCACCTTTATACAGTGTCTTTGCTATGTCCACCCTCTCGCCCAGTTCCATCTCAGTTGACCACTGTTGTAGCTATAGTCTGCAACACCAGGAGTGTTCCGAGAGCCACTGGTCACCTTTATACAGTGTCTTTGCTATGTCCACCCTCTCGCCCAGTTCCATCTCAGTTGACCACTGTTGTAGCTATAGTCTGCAACATAGGAGTGTTCCGAGAGCCACTGGTCACCTTTATACAGTGTCTTTGCTATGTCTACCCTCTCGCCCAGTTCCATCTCAGTTGACCACTGTTTGTAGCTATAGTCTGCAACACCAGGAGTGTTCCGAGAGCCAAGGGTCACCTTTATTCAGTGTCTTTGCTATGTACACCCTCGTCGCGATGTTCCATCTCAGTTGACCACTGTTGTAGCTATAGTCTGCAACACCAGAAGTGTTCCGTGAGCCACTGGTCACCTTTATTCAGTGTCTTTGCTATGTCCACCCTCTCGCCCAGTTCCATCTCAGTTGACCACTGTTGTAGCTATAGTCTGCAACACCAGGAGTGTTCCGAGAGCCACTGGTTACCTTTATTCAGTGTCTTTGCTATGTCCACAATCTCGCCCAGTTCCATCTCAGTTGACCACTGTTGTAGCTATAGTCTGCAACACCAGAAGTGTTCCGAGAGCCACGTGTCACCTTTATTCAGTGTCTTTGCTATGTACACCCTCTCGCCCAGTTCCATCTCAGTTGACCACTGTTGAAGCTATAGTCTGCAACACCAGGAGTGTTCCGAGAGCCACTGGTCACCTTTATACAGTGTCTTTGCTATGTCCACCCTCTCGCCCAGTTCCATCTCAGTTGACCACTGTTGTAGCTATAGTCTGCAACACCAGGAGTGTTCCGAGAGCCACGGGTCACCTTTATTCAGTGTCTTTGCTATGTACACCCTCGTCGCTATGTTCCATCACAGTTCGCGTCTTTTGTAGTCGTGGTTTGCATCAGTAGTGTTCCGAATGCTATGGACCGCTCTTCCACGCGGTGTTTATATCCGCCTATTTATAAGGACGCTATTTTCGGCTCGCCGACATCTGTTTTCAGTCCTCCGCCACCTTGATGTTGTTTGCACTCACTGCCCAAACAATGCTGTCTAAAGAAAAAATCCACCAAATTTGTATAGGTTTTAATTCTTTTTAAGTTGTGGTACAACATAGAAAATGTAATCAACTCTTGTAAAATATTATTTATAATTCATTACAGGGTGGGCAATTTTTAAGATGTTAAGGTGATAATTGTATATATAAACTAATGTGTTACAACTGTAACCTGTGGTTCAACAACAAATCCATACCAACGTGCAGCAGTCTTTGGTTTGGCGATTGAGCGGAGTGATAATATTCTTTCATAGCCTAATGTAATTCATAATATGTTATATGAAAAGTCTTCGGTTAAATGCTTTGTAGAGTTTCTGAGTTCTATTGTGAGACGTGTCTTGTGAAGCTGCATTCACTAATCATCTGTTTGTGTATCCTGTTTGTGTTTCTATATTTTTGTCCATGTTGTTTACTCGTTCGTAGTCTATGACATCCGTCGAGTCGTGTGATAAGGTTGTTTTTATCGACGAACTTGAAATTCTGAATGTCTAGCGGCTTATGAAAGGAAATCTTTCGAAGGGCTATAGAAAAATCTGGTATAGTAGACAAATTAAAGAGACTATAGGAGGCAGGTAGTCCCGGCCCGTCCTAATCCTTTGTTTACCAAACATCACCTATTGTAGCGCGGCCGACCGGAGGTCCATTTCCCTGGCCCGGCCATGTTGGAAATTTGATATGAAAATCATACCACGATTTAATACTCAATTAGTACTATTTAATACCCAAATGTTAAATTTAGTACTCTAAAAATAACTGAGTTATTAGCCATAACATGTGGCCGGGCCAGGGAAATGCCAGCCCGGCCATGTCGAAAAATGTGAATTTTAACCACACCAGGATTTAATACTCAATTAGTACTATTTAGTACCCAAATATTAGATTTAGTACTCCAACCGTTATTGAGTTATTAACCCTTATGTATATGGCGGGAGCCGTAAGCGCCAGCCAGGTCACGAAGGAAGATTCATATTTCAACTGTAATGCAATGACAATTTTATATTATTACTAGACCATGAATTAATACTCAATTAGTACTATTTAATACCCAAATGTTAGATTTAGAACTCTAAAAATAACTGAGTTATTAGCCATAACATGTGGCCGGGCCAGGGAAATGCCAGCCCGGCCATGTCGAAAAATGTGAATTTTAACCACACCAGGATTTAATACTCAATTAGTACTATTTAGTACCCAAATATTAGATTTAGTACTCCAACCGTTATTGAGTTATTAACCCTTATGTATATGGCGGGAGCCGTAAGCGCCAGCCAGGTCACGAAGGAAGATTCATATTTCAACTGTAATGCAATGACAATTTTATATTATTACTAGACCATGAATTAATACTCAATTAGTACTATTTAATACCCAAATGTTAGATTTAGTACTCTAAAAATAACTGAGTTATTAGCCATAACATGTGGCCGGGCCAGGGAAATGCCAGCCCGGCCATGTCGAAAAATGTGAATTTTAACCACACCAGGATTTAATACTCAATTAGTACTATTTAGTACCCAAATATTAGATTTAGTACTCCAACCGTTATTGAGTTATTAACCCTTATGTATATGGCGGGAGCCGTAAGCGCCAGCCCGGTCACGAAGGAAGATTCATATTTCAACTGTATTACAATGACAATTATATATTATTACTAGACCAGGAATTATTACTCAATTAGTACTATTTAATACCCAAATGTTAGATTTAGTACTCTAAAAATAACTGAGTTATTAGCCATAACATGTGGCCGGGCCAGGGAAATGCCAGCCCGGCCATGTCGAAAAATGTGAATTTTAACCACACCAGGATTTAATACTCAATTAGTACTATTTAGTACCCAAATATTAGATTTAGTACTCCAACCGTTACTGAGTTATTAACCCTTATGTATATGGCGGGAGCCGTAAGCGCCAGCCCGGTCACGAAGGAAGATTCATATTTCAACTGTATTACAATGACAATTATATATTATTACTAGACCAGGAATTAATACTCAATTAGTACTATTTAATACCCAAATGTTAGATTTAGTACTCTAAAAATAATTGAGTTATTAGCCATAACATGTGGCCGGGCCAGGGAAATGCCAGCCCGGCCATAAATAAAAATGTGAATTTTAACCACGCTAGGATGTAATACTCAATTAGTACTATTTAGTACCCAAATATTAGATTTAGTACTTCAACCATTTTTGAGTTATTAACCCTTATGTATATGGCGGGAGCCGAAATCGCCGCCAGTCCGGTCACGAAGGAAGATTCATATTTCAACTGTATTACAATGACAATTATATATTGATACTAGACCAGGAATTAATACTCAATTAGTACTATTTAATACCCAAATGTTAGATTTTGTACTCTAAAAATAACTGAGTTATTAGCCATAACATGTGGCCGGGCCAGGGAAATGCCAGCCCGGCCATGTCGAAAAATGTGAATTTTAACCACACCAGGATTTAATACTCAATTAGTACTATTTAGTACCCAAATATTAGATTTAGTACTCCAACCGTTACTGAGTTATTATCCCTTATGTATATGGCGGGAGCCGTAAGCGCCGCCAGTCCGGTCACGAAGGAAGATTCATATTTCAACTGTATTACAATGACAATTATATATTATTACTAGACCAGGAATTAATACTCAATTAGTACTATTTAATACCCAAATGTTAGATTTAGTACTCTAAAAATAATTGAGTTATTAGCCATAACATGTGGCCGGGCCAGGGAAATGCCAGCCCGGCCATAACGAAAAATGTGAATTTTAACCACACTAGGATGTAATACTCAATTAGTACTATTTAGTACCCAAATATTAGATTTAGTACTTCAACCATTATTGAGTTATTAGCCGTTATTGACGTTCAACTAAGAGTTAGAAGAAAATCTTAAATATAAGCATAGGTCAATGTGTACATAACATAAAAGGTCCCTAAGAAAAGAGAACAATGCCGCAAACAAGACCTCAAAAGGATGACCGAGTCAAAATTGACAGGCGACCAACTTTAAAATCATATTGCTGAAAACAGTAAATGCAGTAGCTGCCGATAAACTCGACCCTTTGAGGTAGGGTTTGTAGCAAATTGCTGGAAATGCAAAGCCCTTTAATATGATATATCATATGACGTAGGCCAATGCAGTTACCCTGACTACTTCCACTAGGAACGGCCCTAAAGGAAAGCATCTGGGAAACTGCATTGGGCTATGTCATAAGATACATAATTTTAAAGGACTTTGCATTCTGAGCAATTTGCCACAAACCCTGCCCCAAAGAGTAGAGTGTATCGGTGGTAATTGCATTTTTTCACCAATATGATTTTTATGCAAAGTTTGATCGCATTCCATATTTGACTCGTTCAGCCTTTCAAGGTGAGGTTTGCGGCATTGTTCTCTATTCTTTGGGCAATTTAATTTGACCAAAATACTGTATTGATCTTTGCTAACATTTAATATTTACATCTGACTCCTTGTGGAACCTCTCCCCTTGGAGGTCCAAAGACAATAAAGTAGGCATACCGGTACTTTAGGAAGTATATTTTTCTATTCAAAATCAATTTGCAAAGTTTTAGTTTTATTACCTATATCCTTTTAAAGGTATTGAATCATCTCCATTTCTTTCTACCCTGTATATTTGATCCCCCTGAAAATTTTTAAACTAATTACTTTCTACCCCGTATAAGTTTATAAATAGGTTATATATTTATGTTATGACTATATTTTTCTTAATTCTTTTGTATCTCTGGTTATTATGTTATGTTTTAATTTCTATATTTATGCTGTAAAGTTTATTGTTTATGGTTATGTTTATTATTTATTGTTTTGTATAAGGTTGTGTTTTTTAAGATGCTATTGTTACGTCATGTATATGGGTATATATATTTATTAATATATTTATGGGATATGTTTATGGGTAAAAATTGTTTGTTTACGATTTTCCTTTTAAAGTTGTAATTTTTAATTTATGTTGTTACTTTTATCATCAGTTTCATTATTTATTGATTTATCTATTTATTTTTATTATTATTTTTACAAGTATATTCGCGTTAATATTCATGTTATTTATTTCATTTTGTTTCCATTCTATTAAACATTCTATTAAAGCCGTTTCACTCTATTTCATCAATACTCCAATTAGTTTAAATGTCCTTAAAAAAGTATTAATGTTTCAATAAAAATACAATATATTAACATCAGTAATATTCCAAGTGGCCAGAGTGCGACATAACTATAATCAGCAAATGTGCAGTATTTAAAGTAAAAAAATGCAATACTTTGGTACTAAATAGTGCTAAAGAGCTTTAATGGCTTTTATGTTTTAATAAGTTATTTCCTAATCACTCTGTTAAAGATTTCCTATTTTGCATTTCTTTCTTTCCACCATATACATAAGGGTTAATAACTTGGTAATGGTTGAAGTACTAAATCTAATATTTGGGAACTAAATAGTACTAATTGAGTATTAAATCCTAGTGTGGTTAAAATTCACATTTTTCGACATGGCCGGGCTGGCATTTCCCTGGCCCGGCCACATGTTATGGCTAATAACTCAGTTATTTTTAGAGCACTAAATCTAACATTTGGGTATTAAATAGTACTAATTGAGTATTAATTCCTGGTCTATTAATAATATAAAATTATCATTGTAATACAGTTGAAATATGAATCTTCCTTTGTGACCGGGCTGGCGCTTACGGCTCCCACCACATACATAAGGGTTTATAACTCAATAATGGTTGGAGTACTAAATCTAATATTTGGGTAATAAATAGTACTAATTGTGTATTAAATCCTGGTGTGGTTAAAATTCACATTTTTCGACATGGCCGGGCTGGCATTTCCCTGGCCCGGCCACATGTTATGGCTAATAACTCAGTTATTTTTAGAGTACTAAATCTAACATTTGGGTATTAAATAGTACTAATTGAGTATTAATTCCTGGTCTAGTAATAATATAAAATTATCATTGTAATACAGTTGAAATATGAATCTTCCTTCGTGACCGGGCTGGCGCTTACGGCTCCCGCCATATACATAAGGGTTAATTACTCAATAACGGTTGGAGTACCAAATGTAATATTTGGGTACTAAATAGTACTAATTGAGTATTAAATCCTGGTGTGGTTAAAATTCGCATTTTTCGAAATGGCCGGGCTGGCATTTCCCTGGCCCGGCCACACGATATGGCTTATAACTCATTTATTTTTAGAGTATTAATTCTATCACTTGGGTACTAAATAGTACTAATTGAGTATTAAATCACCACGTGGTCAAAATCTGCATTTTCCAACATGGCCGGGCTAGCATTTCCCTGGCCCGGCCACAAGATTCTTCTTAATAAATCTGTTGTATTAAGAGTATAAAATCTAACGTTCGGGTATTAAATAGTACTAATTGAGTATTAAATCGTGGTATGATTTTCATATCTAATTTCCAACATGGCCGGGCCAGGGAAATGGACCTGCCGACCGGTTAACCCTCCGGAAGGCCGCCTGGGTCTCGGGAATTCTCCAAATTTTTACCACTGCCTAAATTATCTAACAATCGAACCTATGCACGTACAATAACAATCCATTTAAGGATTAAATTTTTGTTGTTGATTAAAGGATTAAAACAAAATTTGAATCGTAGTTCTGCGAAGTGTAATAACCACTCTAAAAAGAAATAAACCTCTAACAACGAGGAGTTACAACTGGCCAATTGAATTTCCCATGAAGAAGATGACAAAACAGTTGTTTTTTCGTATTCATACATCGCCAACACTGCCGCTTGATGCCCCTTCGTACCAAAGAGAGTTCAGTGGCCGATATTCAAATAACTCTTGTTATGACTAATCGGGAAAGCCTCAGAGAGCGTAAAGTTGTGACTCCTCTTAGTCTTTTATTAATTGATATAACAAGTTATTTGAATACATATTACCATTTTCTAAAACCGTTGTTATTACAACAGAATAGAGTTGTGCCCATTTCCCTCACAAAGTTCAACAGATCAGGGAAAGTCGAACCCATTAACTCCGGTTATGTTTTTATTTTAATGGGAGCGGCCATAGCTCAGTGGTAGAGTTCTGTGTTATCTTCCAGCGGCCCCGTGTTCAAATACCGGCTCGGTTATAATAATAAAGTCAAAGTCAAATCAAGTTTATTTCCAAAAATTAACATGGTACAAATATCATAAAATAAATTAAATAAAACCCTGCATAGGTCAAAGACCTGTGCGCAGGGCTGAGTCCAAAGTAAGAAATTGCACCCTAGTTAACAAAAAGTCTATTACAGTAAATAAAAAACTTAACATAAATAAAAAGATAAGAACATTTTTTTAAATTAATTAATAATAGAACTAAAAGGGGTATTCTATGGTTTTTGAATCGGGTAGGCTAAATAACTACACAGACAGCTAATGCTAATAATTGACTAATTAATGGTGACTGTAAGATTAAATATTAAAAGAAATTAACTTTAAAAAAAAAACTATAATTAGTGGATTTTTAACTTTTTTCAGCAGCTCGGCAAAGAGAAAGACTTGCAAAACGGGAAAATTGTGAATTGTGCGTTAGTGTTAGGCTGTAGTATTAGTTATAAATGGAAGTAAGAAGTTGCTCAGACGTCTCTGTACCGATCTCCAAAAGCCATGCGGTTATGCGCCCTTTGTACACATTCACTGACACCTGTGCCTCTTTTATCTCGGACGGGACATTCCTGTACAGGACATTGGCTAAAAAGAAAGAATTTGTTTTGTTGATAGATTTTACAATCTTAGGAATTTGTATTCCTATGTTTTGCGCGTTTCTAGTTCTATACCCATGAATTACTGGAGTTATTATTAAGTGTGGATTTGTTTTCATGTATAAGAGAAGAGATTTGATATATAGTTGTTTAATAGTAAGCAGCCCCGTTTCCTGAAAAAGAAGTTTGGAAGAGTATTGTTTGGGTTTCTTTAGAACGGCTTTAATTATACATTTTTGAACAATTGACAGTGGCTCTATAATTGAATTAAACGTTCCCCCCCCATGCAATTAAACCATAGTGAAGAGACGACTGAACATGTGCATAATATATAGACTTAAGTTCCTTTTCAATTAAAATTTTACTGAGTTCGGAAAAAACATAAATCATTTTTCTAAGTTTAGATTTTAGAAGTTCTATATGATTTCCCCATTTGAGCTGTTTGTCCATAACAACCCCAAGATACTTATAATGGTCGACTCGGTCGATGGTTTGACAGGCACAGGTAGTACAGATCACGTGCCCGCAGGTGTGCACTCTGACGACCAGGTGGGCGGGGGGCTCAGCGCCCTGACGCAGAGAAATGGGTAATGCCTTGATCTTGCTGATGTTCATAGTTAATATATTTTGGTCAAACAATTTTTTTAGGAGGGAAATGTCGCGAGACGCTGTCTCAAAAACGGCTGGCCAATTATCACCCGAAAAATGTAATGCAGTGTCGTTAGATCCTTCGGTCGCTCCCGTGGTTCGGAACTCACGTTAAGCCGTTGATACATACACCTCCATAGAAAACAAAAATGTACAGGCCTCTCATAGGCGGCTAGAACTATAAGTTAATTGCCAATCTCACTTCACTAAAAGCCTTACGATTATTACTTTTATTTATTTATTATTGTAACGATCAAGATTGTAGTTATATTTTGTATCTGCAATGAATGTATTTTCCCGATTAGTATGTTTATCGCTGAATCACGGCGGAAGGGCGGTAGCAGAAGTAGATGTTTACTGCCGAATGTCGAGCAGCCGAGCACGGGGCGCGAACGAGGAAAAGTGGCAGCCGCCCGGCCCAATCGATATTTGGCGACCCCCCTCAAAAATAAACCACCCTTGCCGTAACTGCCGATACCGTGGCGTAGTCGCGGCCCGGCGTGCCTCCGCGATGACTCACCGTACACCCCTACACCCTACACTTATACCCGCCGACCCCGAGCCTCACGTTGGCGCAACCCTTAGCGCTGTCCAGCCTCTAGAAATAATGAATTCTATTGTGAAACTTTAAATGGATAGAAATCTAATCGGTCCGCGCATTGTAAATATTTTTGATGCTGTTATGCATACAATAGGTCAATGATAATCATGTAGCATGCAGAGGAAAAATGCAAGTACAAATTCACTTTTGATGTGCTGTCCTACTTGATGTCATTTGGGTATGATCTTTTTATGGAAGATCAAAATAACTATGGTATATTGTTTAACTCATTTAATATTAGTCATACAAAAGTAATAAATGTTATTAAATCAATGAAAAATAAGGGAAGTTGTGGCATTGATGGTGTAAGTATTTTGACAGTAAAAGATAATATTAATGTTTTTTCGCCTCTGTTGTTGGATATTTTTCGTAAATCTTTGGAGCAGGGAATCATGCCAGTATAGTTTAAAACAGCTGCAGTGGTCCCGGTGTATAAGTCAGGAGATGAATCCGAGGATTGTAGGACGGAAGGTCCGAGGGTAATCCCTTCAATCGTCGATTGTACAAAAAAATGACAGGGGCGGACGGAAGGTCAAACCCCGGACCCTAATTAGTAAGCGGACCTAACGTCCGCCCTGTGAAATAGTCCAGGCAATCGGTACTTTAACGTGGAAAAAATTATAGTATGGAGTTTTTCCGCTGTTTTATATGTTTTTTGGGGTGCTGAATCCGAATCTGAAGTTTGCACCAAGATATTCCTTGTGCTTCTCGAGATATCTGCAAAAAACATTGAAATTTTGGCACTTTTTTTAGTATTTTGCTTATAACTCCGAAACGATGCATTTTTTCGAAATTTATGTCCTTTACGAAAATAAAGTAGAGAAAATTTCCAACACAATGCATGTATAAAGATTGTTGTTACGACCAACCATTATAAAACTATAGCTATTTGAAAATTGGCCAGTTTTTGATACTTTTAAGAAAAATACTGTTATTCAATATTACATCACATTTAAACAATTATTTGCACATTTTTTGCCGTAACACGATATATGTATGGAGAGAGCGTTAAATTTACTACAGATTTCATCAATTAACCTTAGTTTGTAAGTGGTTAAGTGTTCGTAAGATTGCTTATAATAGTTTATCTACAGTCACAATTCGAAGGTTGGCAAGACCATAATCTTTAATTACTAGTTATGTCTCTTACTGGCAATGTCAGATTATTTTTGGAATGAGAATTATATATTTTGTGTACAGTATTGAAAATATGCCTAAAAATCAATACTAAATAACACCCGTCACAGCAGACCTGCATGCTCAGCGAATTTAGAATTTAATTTAATTAATAATTTTTTGTCATAACAATACTGTTGTACGCATTGGTATGTAGGTTTTCTGAACTAAGAGTGTTTTATAGAAGTATTTCATTGTATAAATAATACAGTTTTAAATATTTTTTAATATTTTTATTTTCCTTACACATACATGATAATTTTAGTGAATTTATTTTTGTAGAGTTTATCAGCAAGATTGAATTAAAATGAAGTAGAGTGCACCCGAAGCCCGCCAAGTAAGAATTAAAATAATTTTGTTACAGCAAAATAAACTGTTTAATACTCTTATAACAATATGAAACATACATCAATTTATTGAGAATTTAATGTAGATTTAAAATACATATATAGTAAATATAATATTCTACAAATACAATAGTAAGATTGAATTAAAATGAGGTAGAGTGCACTCGATGCCCGCCAAGTAAGAATTAAAATAATTTTATTACAGCAAAATAAACTGTTTAATACTCTTATAACAATATGAAACATACATTAATTTATTGAGAATTTAATGTAGATTTAAAATACATACATAGTAAATATAATATTCCATAAATACAATAGCAAGATTGAATTAAAATGAGGTAGAGTGCACCCGATGCCCGCCAAGTAAGAATTAAAATAATTTTATTACAGCAAAATAAACTGTTTAATACTCTTATAACAATATGAAACATACATCAATTTATTGAGAATTTAATGTAGATTTAAAATACATACATAGTAAATATAGTATTCCATAAATACAATAGCAAGATTGAATTAAAATGAGGTAGAGTGCACCCGATGCCCGCCAAGTAAGAATTAAAATAATTTTATTACAGCAAAATAAACTGTTTAATACTCTTATAACAATATGAAACATACATCAATTTATTGAGAATTTAATGTAGATTTAAAATACATACATAGTAAATATAATATTCCATAAATACAATAGCAAGATTGAATTAAAATGAGGTAGAGTGCACCCGATGCCCGCCAAGTAAGAATTAAAATAATTTTATTACAGCAAAATAAACTGTTTAATACTCTTATAACAATATGAAACATACATCAATTTATTGAGAATTTAATGTAGATTTAAAATACATACATAGTAAATATAGTATTCCATAAATACAATAGCAAGATTGAATTAAAATGAGGTAGAGTGCACCCGATGCCCGCCAAGTAAGAATTAAAATAATTTTATTACAGCAAAATAAACTGTTTAATACTCTTATAACAATATGAAACATACATCAATTTATTGAGAATTTAATGTAGATTTAAAATACATACATAGTAAATATAATATTCCATAAATACAATAGCAAGATTGAATTAAAATGAGGTAGAGTGCACCCGATGCCCGCCAAGTAAGAATTAAAATAATTTTATTACAGCAAAATAAACTGTTTAATACTCTTATAACAATATGAAACATACATCAATTTATTGAGAATTTAATGTAGATTTAAAATACATACATAGTAAATATAATATTCCATAAATACAATAGCAAGATTGAATTAAAATGAGGTAGAGTGCACCCGATGCCCGCCAAGTAAGAATTAAAATAATTTTATTACAGCAAAATAAACTGTTTAATACTCTTATAACAATATGAAACATACATCAATTTATTGAGAATTTAATGTAGATTTAAAATACATACATAGTAAATATAATATTCCATAAATACAATAGCAAGATTGAATTAAAATGAGGTAGAGTGCACCCGATGCCCGCCAAGTAAGAATTAAAATAATTTTATTACAGCAAAATAAACTGTTTAATACTCTTATGACAATATGAAACATACATCAATTTATTGAGAATTTAATGTAGATTTAAAATACATACATAGTAAATATAATATTCCATAAATACGATAGATAGTTTACGAATAGATTGGTAGAGACTGTTTTAAAAAGAGATAATGCAAAAGATAAGAACTTTTAACGAAAATACCATTTATTTTGCTAGAGCGAAATAACTATTCTGCATTCGTACTACTATATGAAATGTATATATACGTTTAATGTTTATTGCAGATTAGTATAATATGACATTTATTTATGATGTTATTGGTATACTCCTGGTCCTGCGAACCTACATACCCATGCGTACTACAGTATTGTTATTAGTCTAGTAAAATTAGCTAAAAAAATGCTAAACCCGGAAGTAATTGCAAACTTAGTGATTTTGATCTATTCTTATGTAAAATTACCCGAGAAAAACGATGGTGAAAAGTCTACCACTCTCCGAGGCTGCGTTCACCTGCTATGGCCGATTTTTCAAAATGGCGGCTGTTCTTTTGTAAGTTTTTGTTAAATATCTCTCAAACCAATAAACATAGCTAAAACATGTAAATTAGTAAAGTGTAGAGGATAAAATTGTGCACATTTTGGTGTATAATATGTATTGGTAATTGCATGCTACTCTCGTTAATTAGTTCTTTAAAGATATTTTTCATTTTTCAAATTGTAACAAATTCTTCCAATATAAAATGAGCTATTACGGTACTTGTAATGGTAAATCCAACCCCGACGGCATGATAACTTTTTACTTTAAGGTCCTTAGAACTCGAAAATATGGTTTTTAAAAATTTATATAAATGTATGTATGTACTTATATATGTATATATATTTATATACATAAAATCTTTTTAAATCTAAGAACTTTTTCCCAAAATATCCGATTTTGATCAAATTTGGTAGAGAGGTGTAAATTAAGGTATATTTGTAGGATTTGGCAAACCAGGACGGTCGGACTGTGGGAACTGGGTTTTATGGGGTTTTATGGTTAAAAAACCAGTTTTTCATTTTTTCACCTAAATTTTATAAAGATTCACTATTTTGGTTGATACTATCCAAAAGAGCATAAAAAAAAAACAATTTAGTACCTTGAATCATTACCGTAGCTTTACCGGCTGCTGAGAAAATTAAAAATAAAGATTTTCATACATTTGCCCATGTTATTCTTATGGAACTAAAAATGAACTTTAATTACCTGTAGCTCAATAACCGTTAGGTTTAGAGAAAAATGTCAAAGAATAAAAATGTCTCAAAATTACATGTAAATTCCAAAAACACCATAAAATACAGAGTGTTCCATAAGAAATTTCGAAGTTGGCCGCCATGTTGGAAAATAGCGGCCAAATATTAAAAATCTGAATTCATATTTTTAATGGCATCTAAAAAGGAGGTAGGGTCCCCCATTTAATGTTATCTGTAACTATTATAGTTTACGAGATACAAATGGTGGCCACCTTGAGTTGATCACCCTGTATAGGCCTACTTACTAGATGAATCTCGTAAGGATTAACAAATTGATTACACACAAACGCTTCTTTCAATATCCTCCAAACAAAATTCTTTCCATTACATTCACCCATAGGAACATTATAAAATATTTTCAAAAATGGAAAAATACAGGGTATTCCGAAAACTATGGGTCACATGTAGGAATCTCAGTATTTACTTAAAGTGATCCAATAACTAACTTTTTTATTCTATTTCTGACAGTATAGCCTACTTCTTATGGGGGACCCCCTTTAGTTTTTTATTTTGCTTTCAGGCATGTATTTCACTTTTCAAAATTTCCCGCCATTTTTCCAATATGGCGGCCAACTTTAAAATTTTTATGGAACACCCTGTATTTTATGGTGTTTTTGGAATTTACATGTAATTTTGAGACATTTTTATTCTTTGACATTTTTCTCTAAACCTAACGGTTATTGAGCTACAGGTAATTAAAGTTCAATTTTAGTTCCATAAGAATAACATGGGCAAATGTATGAAAATCTTTATTTTTAATTTTCTCAGCAGCCGGTAAAGCTACGGTAATGATTCAAGATACTAAATTGTTTGTTTTTTATGCTATTTTAGATAGTATCAACCAAAATAGTGAATCTTTATAAAATTTAGGTGAAAAAAATGAAAAACTGGTTTTTTAACCATAAAAAACCCCATAAAACCCAGTTCCCACAGTCCGACCGTCCTGGTTTACC
Source organism: Neoaliturus tenellus (assembly GCA_030545055.2). Lineage (NCBI taxonomy): Eukaryota > Metazoa > Arthropoda > Insecta > Hemiptera > Cicadellidae > Neoaliturus > Neoaliturus tenellus. The sequence continues at coordinate 126,113,129 of CM061532.1, forward strand.
AAATCCTACAAATATACCTTAATTTACACCTCTCTATCAAATTTGATCAAAATCGGATATTTTGGGAAAAAGTTCTTAGATTTAAAAAGATTTTATGTATATAAATATATATACATATATAAGTACATACATACATTTATATAAATTTTTAAAAACCATATTTTCGAGTTCTAAGGACCTTAAAGTAAAAAGTTATCATGCCGTCGGGGTTGGATTTACCATTACAAGTACCGTAATAGCTCATTTTATATTGGAAGAATTTGTTACAATTTGAAAAATGAAAAATATCTTTAAAGAACTAATTAACGAGAGTAGCATGCAATTACCAATACATATTATACACCAAAATGTGCACAATTTTATCCTCTACACTTTACTAATTTACATGTTTTAGCTATGTTTATTGGTTTGAGAGATATTTAACAAAAACTTACAAAAGAACAGCCGCCATTTTGAAAAATCGGCCATAGCAGGTGAACGCAGCCTCGGAGAGTGGTAGACTTTTCACCATCGTTTTTCTCGGGTAATTTTACATAAGAATAGATCAAAATCATTAAGTTTGCAATTACTTCCGGGTTGGTCAACATTTTTACTAGACTATATGACAAAAAATTATTAATTAAATTAAATTCTCTGAGCATGCAGGTCTGCTGTGACGGGTGTTATTTAGTATTGATTTTTAGGTATATTTTCGACACTGTACACAAAATATATAATTCTCATTCCAAAAAAATCTGACATTACCAGTAAGAGACATAACTAGTGATCAAAGATTATGGTCTTGCCAACCTTAGAATTGTGACTATAGATAAACTATTATAAGCAATCTTACGAACACTTAACCACTTACAAACTAACGATAATATATGAAATCTATAGTAAATTTAACGCTCTTTCCATACATATATAGTGTTATGGCAAAAAATTTGCAAATAATTGTTTAAATGTGATGTAATATTGAATAACAGTATTTTTCTTAAAAGTACCAAAAACTAGCCAATTTTCAAATAGCTATAGTTTCATAATGGTTGGTCGTAACAACAATCTTTATACATGCATTGTGTTGGAAATTTTCTCTACTTTATTTTCGTAAAGGACATAAATTTCGAAAAAATGCATCGTTTCGGAGTTATAAGCAAAATACTAAAAAAAGTGCCAAAATTTCAATGTTTTTTGCAGATATCTCGAGAAGCACAAGGAATATCTTGGTGCAAACTTCAGATTCGGATTCAGCACCCCAAAAAACATATAAAACAGCGGAAAAACTCCATACTATAATTTTTTCCACGTAGCGTATTTTTTCAGTACGGTTTTACTGGACTAAAAAGCAGGTAGGCGGATTTAACACTGGTCACCGTAGCGCACGCAACTTCTCTCCGTGGTTCACATAAAGTGTTCCGTGTTTTAGATTTCCATCGTCACAAAGGTATAGGCTTTTTATTTCTGACTAGTATTACAATACTGTGAAACTGAAAGAGTAACAATAGTGTATAGAGAGTGAAAATTTGCTTTGAAAGTCAATTTTAAAGTAAAACAGTAAAAATAAAATAAAGAGAGCCTGGGAAAGCATTGTTTGTTTCTACATTTTGCTTGATTTGACAATACGTTTTTAAATTAAGATCAACTTGAACTCAAATCACTCCTTTAACAACATGGCTTCGTTAGGACCTGGTTTATGGGCAGTTTTTAACTGGTTTACCACAGCCTTATTGATTAGCATGTTTGAACGTGCTAATTTAGTTTATATATATATATATATATATAATTTATATTATTTTGTTGAACAACCCATTGTAATCATAAAAAATTTTTATGTAAATTGTTATTTTTTAATATGCCTCTAAAGTACAGTATGTTTTTTTTTAATTTGATCCTCCTCCTGAATATCAGGGTGGGGGAGAGACGATTGGCATATTGAAATGTATTAAAAAAATAAGCTTGTGAAAAAAATTTACAGTACCAGATATTCTTTAACAACGTCCCATATACTTTTATAACGTTTTAATTACTATAATTTCTTTTCGGTATTTCGGTTTGCGTCCCTTCCTCTTAGAATCTTAGAATCCCCAAAGGCTGAAGGTATCCGCAACATTCGCGGTAGACATGATATTCTTGTTCGGCGACCTTCGCAGAACACAGGATGTTCGGATTACATAACATTTGTACCATTTCGCGTAATAGGGCATTTTAGTTTTTACATTATGAAGGTGCCATGAAAATCAATGAACGATATTTGTGTACCAACTAGGTACGGTGGTTAATTATTGTAAGTTACCGGCGGACTTTAACGCTCAATGCGGATCGCAATGTCGGATCTTACACGATCAATACGGATCGCGATTTTTGGATCGTGATCGAGGATCACGATACGGATTGAGCGTGTAAAGTCGAATATTGGCGTGTGATCCATGAATCAAATATTTGACTTTACACACTCAATCCGTATCGTGATCCAGGATCACGATCAAAATATCGCGATCCGTATTGACCGTGTAAGATCCGCCAATACATTTCGATCGTGATCATGGATCACGATACGGATTGAGTGTTTTAAGTCGAATATTGATGTTTGATCTATATTGACTGTGTAAGGTCTAGCACAGTAAACAATACTGTCAATATTTATCACGATACAGAATAACATTAGGCCTATCCGTATTGAGCGTGTAAGGACCGCCACTGTTTTTTCAACACACTAAATCAATACACTATTACATGTTATTTCCCTACCCTCTGGATTTTGAACATGGTGATAATCAGAAATCATTCATGTTTTACGATTTATGACTGTTCAGGAGATGTAATGGGTAGAACAAGTTTGTATTGCATTTTCACTTCAAAATAATGTAAAATCTTTCATAGTAGGCCTACAATATTTAACAAATGAAGACACCTATGTCCCTGTCAACCCTCGTCAAACGGCGAACGCAGGGGCGGACGTTAGGTCCGGGCACGATCTGCCATTAGAGGTTTGACCTAGTGTCCGCCCCGTCAAAACAGGTAACAAATTTCCAGGTCATTTCTGAAGCCCGGACCTACTGTCCGGCTACCGAATCCGAGGTATCATCGGGCGTAGTGCTTCTCGTACCGCTGTCACTTTTGCCGGCCGGGGGAGGGTTATAATCCGTCAGAAGTACAGACCGGTCAGAAAGTGCCAAGGTGGCCCGGGCCACCGGCGCGGCGCCGCGCCACAGTTTACCCCGTCCTGGGACTTGGCAGAATATTTGTATTTTTATGAAACATAAATGCCGATTCTATATTAACAAATCAATCTAACAATATTAAAATATTTCCATTTTAACGTTTTCCTGAAATTTTATGTATAATTCAGTGTGACATTTTCACAGAATATATTAAAAATAATACTGAAGAAATACAAATTATAATTTAGTACTTAGTATAGTGAGTGCTCCTTGGTGATAGGAGTATACGGTAGATGGTTGATGGATGGGAAGGTGGCAGTCTCAGTAGCTGTCCGGCTGTCCGTCCGCCGCGGCCGGCTAGGCAACGACGAGACAGGCCGAGGCTTTAATTCTGTGGTCGCTGGGCCGAGGTTCTGGATCAGAGTGTACCCTATTCATCGCGGCCGCCCTCCCCCAAAATTCCGGAGTTAACCCCGGTACGAGTTGCGTTGTCCCCGGTATCATCATATCGCACAAACTCTGTTTTAAGTTCAATCGCCAAAATATTTGAAAAGATTATTAAAAGTGAATTACTTTATTATTTTGATAGTAGACAATTGTTTTAAATGAATCAATTTGGATTTCTTCCTGGGAAAGGAACAGACCAAGCTGTAGAAAAACTTATTACTAGTATTACTACGTCTTTAGATAGCCATATAAGTACACACTGTCAATATATTTAGATTTTCAAAAGGCCTTTGATGTGATTGACATCAATATACTTATTAAGAAGTTTCAAATGTATGGTATAGGGGGTCAGGCTTTGTTGTGGTTGGAATCTTTCTGTAAAGGAAGAAAACAGGTTGTAAAAATTAACAATCAGTATATTGAGGTATTGAATTTGAACTATGGGACAGCACAAGGAGGGGTTTTAGGACCAATCATTTTCCTCATCTTTATAAATGACTTATTAAATATACAGTTAAACTCCTCTGTGTTTGCATATGCGGATGACACTGCACTTGTATGTGGGGATATCAATAAACAGGCATTGATGCTAAAAATCAATGATGACCTGCAAAAAATTTCTGACTGGCTGATCAAAAACAAGTTGCTTGTAAATGTGAAAAAATCTAAATGTATTGCATTTTTCGATCATGATAAAACAAATAAATATTAACAAACTATGTTGAATTTGCGTTGTCACTATCATCATTGTTTATATGGCTGTGAATGTTCAAGTATAGAAATAGTTGAAAGTGTCAAATATTTGACACTATTTGCTACTGCCCCCGGGCACACGGCTACACCACAACACACCACGGCCACAGTGTAGTGACAGGGACTTGAATGGCTGCGGTGTGGTGGAGGTCTGGGTAGAGTATAACAGTAAGACAGGGCCGGGCCGGTGGGGGACATTCCTGTCAGATGATGGCCGCCGACACAACGTTACCGCTACTGCCCCCGGGCACACGGCTACACCACAACACACCGTGGCCACAGTGTAGTGACAGGGACTTGAATGGCTGCGGTGTGGTGGAGGTCTGGGTAGAGTATAACAGTAAGACAGGGCCGGGCCGGTGGGGGACATTCCTGTCAGATGATGGCCGCCGACACAACGTTACCGCTACTGCCCCCGGGCACACGGCTACACCACAACACACCGTGGCCACAGTGTAGTGACGGGGACTTGAATGGCTGCGGTGTGGCGAAGGACTGGGTAGAGTATAACAGTAAGACAGGGCCGGGCCGGTGGGGGACATTCCTGTCAGATGATGGCCGCCGACACAACGTTACCGCTACTGCCCCCGGGCACACGGCTACACCACAACACACCGTGGCCACAGTGTAGTGACGGGAACTTGAATGGCTGCGGTGTGGTGGAGGTCTGGGTAGAGTATAACAGTAAGACAGGGCCGGGCCGGTGGGGGACATTCCTGTCAGATGATGGCCGCCGACACAACGTTACCGCTACTGCCCCCGGGCACACGGCTACACCACAACACACCGTGGCCACAGTGTAGTGACGGGGACTTGAATGGCTGCGGTGTGGTGGAGGTCTGGGTAGAGTATAACAGTAAGACAGGGCCGGGCCGGTGGGGTACATTCCTGTCAGATGATGGCCGCCGACACAACGTTACCGCTACTGCCCCCGGGCACACGGCTACACCACAACACACCGTGGCCACAGTGTAGTGACGGGGACTTGAATGGCTGCGGTGTGGCGAAGGACTGGGTAGAGTATAACAGTAAGACAGGGCCGGGCCGGTGGGGGACATTCCTGTCAGATGATGGCCGCCGACACAACGTTACCGCTACTGCCCCCGGGCACACGGCTACACCACAACACACCGTGGCCACAGTGTAGTGACGGGGACTTGAATGGCTGCGGTGTGGTGGAGGTCTGGGTAGAGTATAACAGTAAGACAGGGCCGGGCCGGTGGGGGACATTCCTGTCAGATGATGGCCGCCGACACAACGTTACCGCTACTGCCCCCGGGCACACGGCTACACCACAACACACCGTGGCCACAGTGTAGTGACGGGGACTTGAATGGCTGCGGTGTGGTGGAGGTCTGGGTAGAGTATAACAGTAAGACAGGGCCGGGCCGGTGGGGTACATTCCTGTCAGATGATGGCCGCCGACACAACGTTACCGCTACTGCCCCCGGGCACACGGCTACACCACAACACACCGTGGCCACAGTGTAGTTATAGGGACTTGAATGGCTGTGGTGTGGTGGAGGACTGAGAAAAGACTAGGGAGGGTTCTGCGCAGAAATAATTAAAGACATGTAATGAGATACTGAGTTTAGTGTACGAGACCGTGGCTCCGCGGCCAGCCGGTGGGCCGGTGGGCCCACTAGGGGCAGCAGCCTCGGCGTGAGGCAGATCAGGCGGAGGAGACTGCCCCAGTGCCCGCGGCGGCCTCGGTGTTTTTCCGCCGAGATTTCTCGGAACCTGTGATGCCGCGACCGGTCGCCGCACCGCGCGTGGTCGTAGCTAGCGTAGCGGTCAGGATCCGACCGCGGTACAAGCCGGTCTGACTAACGGCTAACAACAGTATTAAAACATAAGGATGAGGTGCATTGTTTAAAGATTAATTTCACGGCAGAAATAGTTATATTGGTAACGCCCAGTATAATAACAACGTCAGTTACAAAATGTGGATGCCGAATGACATTTTATCATTTAAAGCCAAACGGAATGTCTGGAGCAGACAAATTATCCACCGTAAGGTCCGTAATCCATGCTGAATGGTTTATAGGTGCTGCTGAACGCATTGTGCGATTTTGAGGTGCATGATGCAACTTGATATTGTATTTGCCCATCCATATAGATCATTTTTCACATTTACTCTTCATCCTTATGAATAAGAACAATAAAATTTCGGCGAATGATTCATTATTTAAGTTAGATATGGGGCAAAAATAGATTGGACTGCGTTGTTTTGGACGAAGTTCGAGCACAAGCCCGATAGTGATAGGGGCCTCAGTCAGTCTTACCAACCGAACAAACAACTCTCTCGAGACTACAAACCTGGCGAACGATTAATTAATGAAGATGACCAAAAACTACCGCGTTTCTATAAATTAAAATAATTTCACCACGTGCAAAATTATTTTACTACATTATTTTTTTATCGTTTAGTTGCAACGGTTGCTTTGTGTTTTCTTTCAGTGAGCACATTCCATGCGAAGAAAAGACGCTACTTGTCTTTGGTGTTTTCTATATGTTTTAAGTCTATATGCCGATAGTGTATATGACGCTGCTTGCACCTTGTTTATCTGTTCATACCTTGATAGTGTCTGTTATGTCTTTATTACTACCATATTACTGTAATGTATAACACTCGTATTCTACCTAGTTTAAATTTTGACTATAAATGCATAATTAATTATGTGTTCTGATGCAACAAAACACTACTCGATTTTATCTATGACGTTATTTTTATGCAATGTTCACATTATTGGCACTCGCCAACTTACTAAACAATACCAGTGCTTATTTTGCAATATTTCAGAGAACAGTTTTCATGGATTTAAAACTCTGCATTTACATTTATTGTAGATATTTCCATCTTTCAATTTTGGTGTAGGAAGCCTTTTTTCTTAAACATTTATTTAAAGATAAATTTTAATACAAAGTTATAACAGAAAATAGGATCTGCTCAATGAGCGAATTGGGAGGGCTTTTTCGGGCTTTCGTTTATAAACAGTGATAAATTGATAACGCAACAATTTTTTCCTCTGCAGTAACCGATGACCGATGCAGTCCGATGGCCGGCCATGTGGACTCATTGTATGTAAAACGCAGACAGCCTTCAGACACATCTGTGTCAATATTTAAGAGGATGATTATTATTATATTTGTAATCGATGGACTCGGAAACCACTGAATCGTTTGCCATGAAACTCGGTATATATACGTGGAAAATTTAATGAAAAAGGTTTGTTAGCCATTAGTTTTTGTAAAGCTCTCAGGGCTTAGCCCCAGGACCATAATAAACATGCCCATGCCAGGGTTTTTGAATTTTTTTTTATATATGAGTTGTTTATGAACATATAGCAAAACAAATTTCTTTGTAATTAATTCTATAAACAGGAGTTCTCATTTAAAGTATTTAGGGAAATCTCATTCAAAGTATCGAGGGAAGTTTGGTGATAGAAAACTAGGGATTTTATAAAATAGCTGCGAGTTAGCGCAGCAAACAAGGTAAACCTGATGGCGAATGAGTGTAGCGAACGAGCTCACCTGAAGAGCAAAAGATTCCTCAAGTTGGCAAAGCAAAGCATGCCGAGTAGCAGTTAGTAAAATAATAAAATAATACTGAGTTGTAGGAAGCCGCTGAGTCTACAACGCCAACGTCGTCAATACATTCTTTCTTGTTGTACGTTCAAGGACACAGGGTCATTATACTGGATAGTGGCCCTGTGCTCTGACCTTGCCTCTCTAAACGTAGTTGTTGTGGCCATATGTTTTGTACGAAATGGACAACATGAAATGGATGTGGTCATGACGACGGAGTAGCAAAGTTATCCCTAGTCTCGTAGTGATGATGTGGAAGTAACGGGATCGCTAAGGTAGCCCCAGGACTTGTAATGTTTGCTTTTTGTTTGATACTTTCATGGACAGCGGCGGAGGGTCATTGTCCCAGATACGGTACGCAGAGGGACTGCGGGAGTAGCTAGGCTACTAAACCAAAGCTACATGCCGTCGCACATGAGACTCATTGCTAATTGCTACTTATTGCAAAACGTATTGAATCATGTTTGGAAGTTCAAACACTGTTCTCAAACGCATGCCAATGCAGATTGCTCCTCTTTGGAAAAATAGTGATTGAACTCACTATAATGAAAATAAGTGAAACTCTCAAACAGTAGCCTACTACCATACAAAGACAGTAAAAGGTAAAATCATTTACCTCACTTAAAATTATTAGTTAAATTATTTAGGCCCTACTTGAAAATTAACACATAGAGCTGAACAACCTTATATAAATTGACTTATTACGGAACACGAATCAATTTTTACATTAACTTGTGCAATCTGAAAAATGCACCTTATATCTTCACACATTTTCTAAGTTTTCTTCTTTCGTAACTAGTGATGTGGGCCGGGCAAATGCCCAGTGGGCGGGTCGTTTATAAATGGGCATTTGCCCGGGCATCTGCCCAAAGCGATTTTAAGCGCCCAAAAACTGGGCGTTTATAAAAAGTTCAGTTGAAGGCGCAATACAATAAAACCTGTAATATTTTCAGTGTGGTATTTTAAATAAATATTTTTCTAAATTGTTATATAAAATCTTATTTACTGATTAAGCAGGTTTCTACTCTGTAATTCATAAATATGTGCATAAGATAGATTTATAATGTCTAATTAATTAAATTTAAAGTTAAGTATTAAGGTTTTGTTAGTAAAACAAGTGCTTTTTAACCACAATGTAAATTTCCTAACATAAAAAGGCACCTATAAAATTATTTTTATTCATATACAGGGTGAAAAAAAGTCTTGAGACGATTTAATATTATTAAAAGTATTTAAGTAATAAAACTAAAACGTTGCATATTGATTTTGAGTGACTAAGACTACTTCCTAAAGTACTTAGTGTCCTTGGATCTCGAAGGGGGGACGGTCCACAAGGAGTAAGAAGAAAATCTTAAATGTAAGCATATGTCAAAATATGTAAAATATGTACATCAAATTAAAGGTTTTTGAGACTGGAGAACAATGCCGCAAACCTGATCTCAAAAGAAGGACCGAGTAAAAAATAGCAGGCGATCAAACTTTGTATTAAAATCATATTGTTGAAAACAAAAAAATGCAATAACTCCCAATCCACTCTACCTTTTGTGGTCGGGTTTGTGGCAAATTGCTCAGAATGCAATGTACTTTAAAATGATGTATCATATGACGTAGCCTATTGCAGTTTTCCTGACGACCTCCACTAGGGACGTCCCTAAAGGAAGTCTTGTGGGAAACTGCATTGGCCTACGTCATATGATACATCATTTTAAAGGGCTTTGCATTCTGAGCAATTTGCCACAAACCCAACCGTAACCAAATTACAACCTTACAACCGTTAAGTTAAGACTGATTCATTGTGTGTAATAAACAAATGTAAATTAATTCTATTACATTAGCCAGATATTTTAAATAAAAATAAACCTATGAATTTATTTTCAGTCTAAATTATTTCCTCTTGTTGACAAAAGAAAAGTGTTGACTCTCTAGTACTGACTTCCTACCAATATAATTAAAATTATACAAGTAATTATTTTTTTAAATATTGGCTATTATGTAAATATCTAATGTAGAGGTTTAAAAAGTTGACTAGAAGAGTAGTGTTAAATGTAATTTCCATTAATTAGGTTTATTAGCCTTTAACTGGATAAACGCCCGGCACTTATGGATTTTGGGCGGTTATTTGGGCAAATGCCCTGGGCATTTGCCCTGAGATTTAAACGCCAGGGCGTTTTACATCACTATTCGTAACCCAATGCACTGCACAAGAGGTTGCCAGTGACGGACTCAGTGATTGGAACCTTCAGTTTAGTTTCGTTTAGCTTCTAATTGCTAAAAGCTTGACACCACTTAACTTTTAACTGTCATGAATTTTGCTTTAAAGAGCCGTTGCTTGTAAGTAGGTTTATTCATAAAACTAGGAGTAACTACTCTTCACAACATATTTTTTAATCTCTTCATCGTCCTATCATAGATGAAATATAATACAGCTATGATAAGCATCTATGATGAAAAAAATAGATCTATAATACGCGCGCCGGCCATCATCCATCGTCAGCTCCATCACCGCGACCGCGCCTCGTGTCGTGTCTTTACTGTCGCCACCGCTCGCCGGCCATCATCCATCGTCAGCTCCATCACCGCGACCACGCCGCGTGTCGTGTCTATACTGTCGCCGCCGCTCGCCGGCCATCATCCATCGTCAGCTCCATCACCGCGACCGCGCCTCGTGTTGTATCTATACTGTCGCCGCCGCTCCACGGCCATCATCCATCGTCAGCTCCATCACCGCGACCGCGCCTCGTGTTGTATCTATACTGTCGCCGCCGCTCCACGGCCATCATCCATCGTCAGCTCCATCACCGCGACCGCGCCTCGTGTTGTGTCTATACTGTCGCCGCCACTCGCCGGCCATCATCCATCGTCAGCTCCATCACCGCGACCGTGCCTCGTGTCGTGTCTATACTGTCGCCGCCACTCGCCGGCCATCATCCATCGTCAGCTCCATCACCGCGACCGCGCCTCGTGTCGTGTCTATACTGTGACCATATTTTGAAAAGCAAAACCTCAAAGTAAATCCTTCCAAATCAAACTGCATGGTATTTGGAGGCAGCACCGCTCTAAATACATGTCGTCCAACAGCAATGATTGACGATACAGTCATTGACGAAGTTGGTTTCACAAAATTCCTCGGAATGCTTGTTGATGATGAGCTAACATGGACTGAGCATGTGGACAGTATATGTAAGAAGGTCTCTTCAGGGATTTACCTGCTCAGGAGACTTTCTGAACACTGTCCCACTGAGTTATTGCTTATGGCTTATCACGGTCTGATTCAATGCCACTTTACTTATGGCATTGCTCTGTGGGGTAGCTGCTCACAGAAAAACTTCAACCGTGTCTTCATTCTTCAGAAAAAAGCCATACGGATCATAGCAAAACTCAAATTTAGAGAGTCGTGCCGAGATGCCTTCAGGGAACTAGGATTGCTAACATTGGCTGAGCTCTACATCCTAGGGCGTGCATCAACTGCGCGAATTGACCTGAGCCAGGTAGCCAGGGACGCATCAACTGCGCGAAACGCTCCAAGGGACGATCGGAGAAGTGCATTAACTGCGCGAAGTGATATTATAAGACAACATAGGGTTTTAATATTTGCAAATTAGATAATTTTACATTAGATGAAAACAAAACGAAAAACTAAAATATGTTTATTACTTTTTGTTGACTTATTTTTCTGTTGAAAATCTCAGTAGGCCGCTTGTCAATACCAACTACTTTCTTTTTGAGGTTATGGATAAATTTGTTGAGGGGAAATCTGTTCACCTGATGAAACAGAGTAGTTTCATGGTTATGTTCATTTCCATTACGGGTAGATAAATTTTTGTATTCGAATTTAAATCTAGTTCCCATAAGGACGATATATTATCATACTCTGACGATTTTAAAATTCTTTGGAACCTGTAATCCGGCCTTAGTTATTAAATTTTATATCTTTCACTGATAAATTTCTCCGTGAAAATAAACGTCCAAAATCATTCCACTATTTTTAACAACAAATATAAGTTAGCCTAGTTTTACAAATCAAACAACAAAATATTTACAGTTCGCACACTTTAAAAAACATATAGACTATTTACGAAAAATCCAAGGCAACATGGGTGATGTTGTCCCTTTAAAAAACTACACCGTAACGGACCGAAATAACCAATAAAGTAGCATGGGGATTGGAGTTAAGGAAATCACTTAAACATTTACGAATATTAGTGCCAAAGCCAAGAGTTTGACCACACTTAGTGATATGGGCCGCCAACTACCGTATACGTGGCTCGGGCTTCGCGCAGTTGATGCATATTTTTGGGGGACCCTTTTCGGTTTTCGCGCAGTTGATGCAAATCAAAGGAATTTTTCGCGCAGTTGATGTGCGACCACATCCTACACACTGCACTCTTTTGCAAGTTCAAAAGTAACCTGATTCAGGGCAGTGATGTGCACGATTACAACACAAGGTCGAGAAATGTGTACAGGACAGCGCAGCACAGGTTGGCGACAATGGCACGCCTACCTTCTCTGGCGGGTGTTGCCTTCATAAATAAAGTTCCAGAAGGCATTCGAAATGAAAATTCGGAATCAAAATTCAAATCTAAATTAAGATGCTATTTAGCGTCGTCCGTGTTCTACTCGGTGGACGAGTTCATGAACCACAACTCAGGGGAGACATCGGCTTGAGTCCTTTTATTATTTTGCAATGGTACTCTCTGGCTGGTACTCTTTCAACATATATGTGTTTACACTATGAGTGTTTATTTCTTAATGTATGATGACGCATGCTATGCAATACTTGTATTGTCCAACAGCAATAAAGAATTTATTTATTTATTTATTTATTTATTTACTGTCGCCGCCACTCGCCGGCTATCATCCATCGTCAGCTCCATCACCGCGACCGCGCCTCATGTCGTATCTATACTGTCGCCGCCGCTCGCCGGCCATCATCCATCGTCAGCTCCATCACCGCGACCGCGCCTCGTGTCGTATCTATACTGTCGCCGCCGCTCGCCGGCCATCATCCATCGTCAGCTCCATCACCGCGACCGCGCATCGTGTCGTATCTATACTGTCGATGCCGCTCGCCGGCCATCATCCATCGTCAGCTCTATCACCGCGACCGCGCCTCGTGTTGTATCTATACTGTCGCCGCCGCGCGCCGGCCATCATCCATCGTCAGCTCCATCACCGCGACCGCGCCTCGTGTCGTATCTATACTGTCGCCGCCGCGCGCCGGCCATCATCCATCGTCAGCTCCATCCCCGCGACCGCGCCTCGTGTTGTGTCTATACTGTCGCCGCCACTCGCCGGCCATCATCCATCGTCAGCTCCATCACCGCGACCGCGCCTCGTGTCGTGTCTATACTGTCGCCGCCACTCGCCGGCCATCATCCATCGTCAGCTCCATCACCGCGACCGCGCCTCGTGTCGTATCTATACTGTCGCCGCCGCGCGCCGGCCATCATCCATCGTCAGCTCCATCACCGCGACCGCGCCTCGTGTCGTATCTATACTGTCGCCGCCGCTCGCCGGCCATCATCCATCGTCAGCTCCATCACCGCGACCGCGCATCGTGTCGTATCTATACTGTCGATGCCGCTCGCCGGCCATCATCCATCGTCAGCTCTATCACCGCGACCGCGCCTCGTGTTGTATCTATACTGTCGCCGCCGCGCGCCGGCCATCATCCATCGTCAGCTCCATCACCGCGACCGCGCCTCGTGTCGTATCTATACTGTCGCCGCCGCGCGCCGGCCATCATCCATCGTCAGCTCCATCCCCGCGACCGCGCCTCGTGTTGTGTCTATACTGTCGCCGCCACTCGCCGGCCATCATCCATCGTCAGCTCCATCACCGCGACCGCGCCTCGTGTCGTGTCTATACTGTCGCCGCCACTCGCCGGCCATCATCCATCGTCAGCTCCATCACCGCGACCGCGCCTCGTGTCGTATCTATACTGTCGCCGCCGCGCGCCGGCCATCATCCATCGTCAGCTCCATCACCGCGACCGCGCCTCGTGTCGTATCTATACTGTCGCCGCCGCTCGCCGGCCATCATCCATCGTCAGCTCTATCACCGCGACCGCGCCTCGTGTCGTATCTATACTGTCGCCGCCGCGCGCCGGCCATCATCCATCGTCAGCTCCATCACCGCGACCGCGCCTCGTGTCGTATCTATATTGTCGCCGCCGCGCGCCGGCCATCATCCATCGTCAGCTCCATCCCCGCGACCGCGCCTCGTGTCGTGTCTATACTGTCGCCGCCGCGAGCCGGCCATCATCCATCGTCAGCTCCATCACCGCGACCGCGCCTCGTGTTGTATCTATACTGTCGCCGCCGCGCGCCGGCCATCATCCATCGTCAGCTCCATCACCGCGACCGCGCCTCGTGTCGTGTCTATACTGTCGCCGCCGCTCGCCGGCCATCATCCATCGTCAGCTCCATCACCGCGACCGCGCCTCGTGTCGTGTCTATACTGTCGCCGCCGCTCGCCGGCCATTATCCATCGTCAGCTCCATCACCGCGACCGCGCCTCGTGTCGTGTCTATACTGTCGCCGCCGCTCGCCGGCCATCATCCATCGTCAGCTCCATCACCGCGACCGCGCCTCGTGTCGTGTCTATACTGTCGCCGCCGATCGCCGGCAATCATCCATCGTCAGCTCCATCACCGCGACCACGCCGCGTGTCGTGTCTATACTGTCGCCGCCGCGAGCCGGCCATCATCTATCGTCAGCTCCATCACCGCGACCGCGCCTCGTGTCGTGCCTATACTGTCGCCGCCACGCGCCGGCCATCATCCATCGTCAGCTCCATCACCGCGACCACGACGCGTGTCGTGTCTATACTGTCGCCGCCGCGAGCCGGCCATCATCCATCGTCAGCTCCATCACCGCGACCGCGCCGCGTGTTGTGTCTATACTGTCGCCGCCGCTCGCCGGCCATCATCCATCGTCAGCTCCATCACCGCGACCGCGCCTCGTGTCGTGTCTATACTGTCGCCGCCGATCGCCGGCAATCATCCATCGTCAGCTCTATCACCGCAACCGCGCCTCGTGTCGTGCTTATACTGTCGCCGCCACGCGCCGGCCATCATACATCGTCAGCTCCATCACCGCGACCACGACGCGTGTCGTGTCTATACTGTCGCCGCCGCGAGCCGGCCATCATCCATCGTCAGCTCCATCACCGCGACCGCGCCGCGTGTCGTGTCTATACTGTCGCCGCCGCTCGCCGGCCATCATCCATCGTCAGCTCCATCACCGCGACCGCGCCTCGTGTTGTGTCTATACTGTCGCCGTTGCGAGCCGGCCATCATCCATCGTCAGCTCCATCACCGCGACCGCGCCTCGTGTCGTATCTATACTGTCGCCGCCGCTCGCCGGCCATCATCCATCGTCAGCTCCATCACCGCGACCGCGCCTCGTGTCGTGCCCATACTGTCGCCGCCGCTCGCCGGCCATCATCCATCGTCAGCTCCATCACCGCGACCGCGCCTCGTGTTGTATCTATACTGTCGCCGCCGCGCGCCGGCCATAATCCATCGTCAGCTCCATCACCGCGACCGCGCCTCGTTTCGTGTCTATACTGTCGCCGCCGCTCGCCGGCCATCATCCATCGTCAGCTCCATCACCGCGACCGCGCCTCGTGTCGTGTCTATACTGTCGCCGCCGCTCGCCGGCCATTATCCATCGTCAGCTCCATCACCGCGACCGCGCCTCGTGTCGTGTCTATACTGTCGCCGCCGCTCGCCGGCCATCATCCATCGTCAGCTCCATCACCGCGACCGCGCCTCGTGTCGTGTCTATACTGTCGCCGCCGCTCGCCGGCAATCATCCATCGTCAGCTCCATCACCGCGACTACGCCTCGTGTCGTATCTATACTGTCGCCGCCACTCGCCGGCCATCATCCATCGTCAGCTCCATCACCGCGACCGCGCCTCGTGTCGTGTATATACTGTCGCCGCCGCTCGCCGGCCATCATCCATCGTCAGCTCCATCACCGCAACCGCGCCTCGTGTCGTGTCTATACTGTCGCCGCCACTCGCCGGCCACCATCCATCGTCAGCTCCATCACCGCGACCGCGCCTCGTGTCGTGTATATACTGTCGCCGCCACTCGCCGGCCATCATCCATCGTCAGCTCCATCACCGCGACCGCGCCTCGTGTCGTGTCTATACTGTCGCCGCCGCTCGCCGGCCATCATCCATCGTCAGTCACCGCGACCGCGCCTCGTGTCGTATCTATACTGTCGCCGCCGCTCGCCGGCCATCATCCATCGTCAGCTCCATCACCGCGACCGCGCCTCGTGTCGTGTGGCGGCCGTCGCGTCAGTCACCAGATTCCGTCCATTATGTCCAGGCCTACTCCACTTCTCCGGCCCCGCAACATAAATAGCTCTGCCCTCGTGCGAATTACAACAGACTCGGGTCACTGGATCCCGCCCCCGGCCCTCAACACGTCAACTTTTGTTTTGATACGGAGTTTTGTTGATATTATTTACTGATTCTTTGGTGATCCAAAAATGTGTGACTGGTGAAAAGGATGTTGTAAATTTTTTGTATTGTAAGTTTTAATGTAACAATACAGTTTATTGTTGTTACACGTTTATTTTTTATCGATTTTACTAACTGACTTGAAATCAAATCTTTTAGAATAATTAGACTAACAAAGTATTGATTTTTCAAATTATTTGAGAAGATATATGACATTTATATTAATATTTGGGGGATTTTATTTGATACATTGGATAAACAGTATTATATCTAGACCACCCTTTAAAAATAAATAATTTTATGGTCTATCATGTAATGGGAATTGATTTTGCACGTTCAGTTTTTGGTAGGTATAGAAAAACCCAGAGCATTTTTTAAGGTCACAAAACCTTTAACTCCTGGATTCACTTCTTGCGTCAGCCACGATGAACCTGACATGCGAAAGCCATATGCACATCACAAGAATAGTTCCATTCTGTTTATTTAGAAACCTTGCCAAACACAAATTATTTTAAATGCAGCAGACTCGATAATACATCAGCTCGATAATACGACACATTTAGGATCAGAGCTAATTTGATTATACACCTTGATTAATGGACATATCACTTTGAAAATTATAAATAACTTCTCATTAAAGGGTAAAAGCACTCCTAACCTTACCTTGAACCTGTACCTTGAAGCACTCTAATACTAACGTATGTTAAATTGTTGTAGAAACACAAATTAAATCTTTTAAATGTATTACTGTACAAGATTTTTCTACCCCTGTCAAAAAAAAAAAAAAAAAAAAAAAAAAAAAAAAAAAAAAAAAAAAAAACAATTTGACGAGAAATATTGCGGCCTATGCATTGTTGGATTATGGAATGTGAGGGTCATTGAGAGTCACCTCTACAAAATATTTTAAATTCTTGTACATCTTGCAACTCAAGAGGTGAAGGGTTCAAACCCCAGAACGATGCTTACAACATTTGATTGGCTTGGGCTCTTCTTTTTGAACATTTAATCTCCACGGTTTTGATATCCAGTACTTGGAATTATAGAAAAATGTTTCATATACCGATGGTTTTAAATCTTCCATGGTCCTCAGTGGTTCTGTCGTATCATTAGTGTAATTTTGTATCAAATTACTGTTTAGTTTTTAACAATATAACCAGTAGCTAGTTGTTTATCAAGTGTTTTATCTTTTTGTTAAGCAGTTGTACTAAATTTAGTTATATTTGTTATATTACTGGCTGACATGTTTCGGTTTGTTCCAGAAGAGGTGGGGCCATTCCGGTCCGTGGAGATCAGTCCACCATTCGCCCACCTCCCTCAGAAAGGTAGGACTAAATATGCACACACATCATACTCACTAAACTAAAGCGTACTTCACTCCACTCACCAATGCTGCAACCTAGAGCGGCAACATTTTAGGGCCGGGTACTTTGGTAATTTACTAAAAATTGAAAAAAAATTATAAATTTAATAACAGAAACATCTTCAGGCACAACTCTTTGGTTTGCTGTGTATTCATTTTTAAGGAAATTTAATATGTTTGTTCTTTTCATAGCACAAGACGAATTCAATCCACATAATGTTGTAGCACATTTTTTATGTAGAGTAATCGGTGTAACGCCACTCACAGTTAGTATAGGGACCAGAAAGAGAGATACACTAGTGCTCAGACTACACTGTTTATATTGTTTATATTATCACATCTAGTGATATCCTTTTGTCTTTTTAATTATTTTACGAATGGATTGGCCACAAGATAGAGCAAGCCCATGGTTTTCATTTTAAAAGGACCTCCCCCATTAGGCCTCCTATTTAGGATAATTTAGGTCAAAAAATGTGGTACTGTACTATTTGCCAGACAGAGAGCTCAACCGCCAAACAACGCAACTTCTTTTAACATCAGAATCTACAATAAAAAAATAGAAGTTGTGTAGGTTTACCAGACGCGTCTGGGTTTTAAGGGTCTGTCAGGGTCTGTCCGGTGTCCAGTCCAAAGTTGTTACTTGTATGGAATTTTTAAAGACTTTTGAAAAATTTTGAATATTGTGTCAAAACACGTTGAGCAGTATAGAATACACTTGTTAATTTCTTAAAAAAAATATAGGCCAAGTATATAACATTTAGTTTAATCTAATTTATTCCTAGTGAGCGACAAAGTAAATTGAATGTTGAAACCTACAAGTACAATAGGCAATCTTGTGTTGTTTGTCTGTGGGAAAGGCTTCGGCCTACACACTGTGTAATGTGTGTGTACCCACTGTGCAGTGTGTATGCACATGGACTGGGGGCTAACTTGAAAGTGTGTTTATTATTATACTTCTCTAATAACTTTTGGCTCCACTCAAATAAATAAATGGAATAGGAATATATTTAAGTATTGGATCCTTAGAAAAAAAGGCTAAAAAAAATCTTTGTTACACTAAAAAAATATCGTAATGGAAAAATTAATAGAGGTTTGGCAACAATAGAATTATTTATCAAAAGTATCACGTTATACACTGGCCCAGAAATAATTCTGAAGGAATGTCTAAAGAATGTTTCGCTAATGCACATAAGCATCCAGTCCTATAGGTAGACCTAGTATTTTCTGTTTAAGGGCTAAATTGTGCTGACTTTTTATCAAAAATAAATAATACATGAATAAAATTATGGTTTTGTCTGTTCGTTGCTCAGAATTTTACTCTTAGTTACCTTTTTGTTTTATGCTTTAGAGAATCTAAAATTGTTGTCTAAATCGGCTGTTTGCCCGTATGACTTTGTCCACTTTTCATAGGATACTAGAAATCATCCTTGGGCCTTTTCCGAATTTGGTTTTATGTTCTTTTATTGATTATGTTGGTTTGGAGGATCCTACCAACTTAAAGTTCCTGCTCGACTCTTAGGCCTTGCTTCGCAGTTTCCTTCAAAGTACTTATCCTTAAAATTTATAGGCCTACTTAAAAGAAAATCTTTGTGCAAATTCACGCCTTTCTTTTATCAATTTAGTTTTTCCTTATAATTCAGAGATATTGGAAGTGAAACATTGGAAGTGAAACAGTGGGAAGACACTTTCTCAAAAACGCAAGTTCCTATTTCAGTTCATTTTAGTATATCATTTCATCAACAAACCATTTTATTATACAATTTTATACAATTTTAGGGAATTCTTGCCCTACAAACAAATTTAAATGTATTTCAGTTATAGATAACAATTGCAATCATTAGGCTTTTAAAAAGTTTTTACAAATAATTTATATAGCATTTCTAAGCAAATTCCTTATAAACACTTAAAAGTACAAGAATTTTAGTTTTTACATAAATTGACATAGAGTATGTAGTATGTGTCACGTTTGGTAAGCAGTTTGGCTAAGGAACAGAAGAGAGGTTGAGTGTGAAACACGTGGAGGGGCATGGGCCAGCACCTAGCAGTCTTCTATTGATTATCAATCAGTCTCCGGCTATTCTAAGAACACTGACCAATGCTCAGGCAAGTCATGAATAACTGATGCCTCCAATCTACTGCACACTCTCTCAACATAATCTTTTAAAAGGTTTTATCAGATAGTCCAGTAAATATGTCAGAAAATACGGGGTTGCTGTGCAAAAGGTCGGGTAGTTCTGATTTTTTGATATGTTGTTAGTGTTGGGCCCATTACATAAAATCCAAGTTTTCGACCTCGAGGTGCGACCGCGCGCCACGGGGCGCGCCACTTGTTACTAAAATTTGTAAATTTTTACAAATCCTATGTTTTTGGTCTGTATTGCTAGCAAATAATTTTACAGGAAATATTACATTATTATATTAAAGGAGGATAAATTTGTGACATTTTAAGCCCAACAACACATATGTAGCGTAATTAATGACCGAAATGCAGACCTTCAAAATCAACCAATTTCCCAAAAATTGATTAAAATGGTGTTTTTTGGTTTTTTTCAATACTTCCACTATATAGAAGTTTTAAGCAAACGCTGTATATTTAAGGTATTTGTTATCTTATTTTCTATAGATAAATAATAAGAGAACGTATGAATGAAACTAAGAGAGGAGGTATAAAGTTAATTTGTAAGAATTTTATTTCAATAGGCTACAGAGGTTAAAAAAATGGCCAAAATATTTGTTTTTCAATGAATACCCTACTTGAGATAAAACTAATCTTTTAATCTTCTAAAAAGATTTACCTAATTTCTTATTTATAACGTAAACTTCGGAAGTGGTCCACATAACGATAACCACTTTCAAACCACTTTGACCGATAACCAAGCCAGAACTAGCAGGCAATGAAAGTTTTTGAATTTTTAAATTGTTATAAACGATATTTTAATGAAAAGTTAAAATGCCTGGCATTTCCGACTCAGTTGTCCCCTTGAGTTCGAGGCATTGTGTTCTGGTAAGTAAGACCTTTAATATGAGGTACACATTGTCCTATGCTTACATTTAAGATTTTCTTGCGACCCCTAGTGGCCGTCCCCCATTGGGGCTAAAAAACCACATCGTGCCTCAAAATGAAGTACTAAAGGCCAAATATGGATGTTTTAAGTTCCATTCCTCTGTCATCCCTTATAGAAAAAATAAGAGGGGGAGACATTAAAATTCAATAATGTCTGTACTGAAATGGGGCCAAGAAGAGCCTATTTTCACTGTCACCATAAAATAAAATACAATATTGCTCGTTATCCTCAAATCGAATATAGTGATATTATATACCATTTAAAGCTAAATTAATTCTCTACAAACTTCAGATCTAGGGTTTTACATATAAACTTTAAACAAAGGACCTGTAAGGGAAGGTTTTTTTATGATGTAAAGAAAAGAATCAATTTTTTACGTTTGCGTCGATTTTGCCACAAAACCTTAAGGTTTTTGTAATAAGTGGTAATGTCAATTTTTGTAGCAAATTTTATTCTAAACAAAATAAAAGAAACGCCACTTTGATTGCTATTCCCCTAACGAAACTGTAGTTGATTTTCTAACATACTGCAACTTTAACTTTAAAGGGGTGTAGGGCGGAAAGCTCAAGGGAGATTTTTCGGGACTTTTGGGAAAATTCACACCTTATCATAATCTATCAACTGAGAAAAATTCAGCTACCCTGGAATTACTTCCTACACGAACCTTTTTTGACTGGGCTATTTAGTTATTTTGTTTGAAGGTCTTTGTTTCGGTCATTAATTACGCTACATATGTGTTGTTGGGCTTAAAATGCCACAAATTTATCCTCCTTTAATACAATAATGTAATTTTTCATGTAAAATTATTCGCTAGCGTTATAGACTAAAAAAACTTAGGATTTGTAAAAATTTAGATATTTTGTAACAAGTGGTGCGTCCCGTGGCGCGCGGTCGCACCTCGAGGTCGAAAACTTGGATTTTATGTAATGGGCCCAACACTAACAACATATAAAAAAAATCAGAACTACCCGACCTTTTGCATACCAAAATGTATAATTTTACTGGACTAAGACGGCTACGTCTGAAAAGACGTAAAACTTTTTTACGTTTACCCTGCAGAATTGTAGTAACTAAGTGTTAAAAGGAATAAAAGAAATCAAATAATCACAGCGATTTTTCATAATTTTGTCAATCACATTCTTATCTCATTTGAGTGAATTTTTCATCCGCTTACACTTGTGTAATTCAAGTTATGCATCTCAAAAAAATGTGTTATCACTACCCATATGATGAACTACGGATAACGACATTTAGTTAGTTTTAGTTAACACATTATCAATTAATACATAGATAGTCTGCATTTTTTCTAAATAGATAAAAATACCTCTGACAACTATTTGTAGAGCTTCCTCCCTATCCCTTAAAAGACTTGAAGAAAACTTTATTGGGCATTGTCATAAAGGTATAAATTTTAAATAATTGTAACCTGAACTCAAAAGGGTGAATATGTCAGAAGCGTTATTGCATTTTATAGTTACAGCAATTTGATACCAATGCTAAGTTTGACTACCTCTCACTTCTGGCTGGATAATCCATCTTAGGTCGAGCTTGAGGCATTTTTCTTTACTGAGACCTTTAATTTGATATGCATATGAACCTATGGTTTTATTTATGATTATCTACCGACCCCTCTTGGGCCGACCCCTCAGACTTAGATATTCATTAGAAATGAAAAATTAGGTTTTTAGCTTCCAGTTCAGTTTGAAGAGTTGCTTGAGCGAAACGTATACGTGACGCTGGTCTTTTTTAAAGGTTTTTTAGCGAATTTCCCATAGGGAATAAGCTATTACCGTAGGTCTCATGGTAAGACCTAAGCCCGGGACCATGTTACTTTTTCGTTTTAAGGTGCCCAGAGACCAAAAATAATAGTCATTAAAATTTATATATATATATATATATACATATATATGTGTGTGTGTGTGTGTGTGTCCCTAGGCACGATAACTCTCGTAAAAAAGGTCCGATCGACACCAAATTTGGTAGAGATGTGTAATCCTACGTTTATTCGGATGAGTTCGTAAACCAGACATATCAACCTACCGGAAGTAATAGTTTTGGGGGGTTTTGTACCCCAAAAATGGGTTTTTTGCATTTTTCATATATAATTTTAAAAAATTTTTAATTTTTGTTTGGACCATTGGATTTAGCTCAAAAAAACACACAATTTAGTATTTTGAAGCTTTGCTCTATCTCCATTGGTTACCGAGATATTAAAAAGTCTAAACACAGTACATTGTATTTTGAAGCTCCAATGTTAATCTTATGGAGAATTTTGATGTGTTAATATTTCACTTATTAACCATTATTTTTGGATGAAACTTGGTATTTAGCATCATTTGGTTGAGATTCATCCATTTATGGTAAAAAAATCTTGGTTTTAGCGAATTTCCCATAGGGAATAAGCTATTACCGTAGGTCTCATGGTAAGACCTAAGCCCGGGACCATGTTACTTTTTGTTTTTAGGTGCCCAGAGACCAAAAATAATAGTCATTAAAAATTTTATATATATATATGTATATATTTATATATGTATATATATATATATATATATGTATGTGTCCCTAGGCACGATAACTCTCGTAAAAACGGTCCGATCAACACCAAATTTGGTAGAGATGTGTAATCCTACGTTTATTCGGATGAGTTCGTAAACCAGACATATCGACCTACCGGAAGGGGTAGTTTTGGGGGGTTTTGTACCCCAAAATTGGGTTTTTTGCATTTTTCATATGTAAATTTAAAAAATTTTAAATTTTTATTTTGACCATTGGATTTAGCTCAAAAAAACACACAATTTAGTACTTTGAAGCTTTGCTCTATCTCCATTGGTTACCGAGATATTACAAAGTCTAAAGACAGTACATTGTATTTTGGGGCTCCAATGTTAATCTTATGGAGAATAGGGATGTGTTAATATTTCACTTATTAACCAATATTTTTCGATGAAACTTGGTATTCAGCTTCATTTGGTTGAGATTCGTCCATTTATGGTAAAAAATCTTGGTTTTAGCGCTTATTATGGCAGCAAACCTGCATACTCTTTTCCCATGTTAATTATATGGAAAATAGGAAAACTCCTTTAGCAATGGACAGATATTGATAAAACTTAGTACATGGCTTCATATGGTACAAATAAATTTTTTATGATAAAAACCTACTTTTAGTGTTCCTCATGGCAGCATACCTGCATACTCTCCCTATATTTATCATAAGGAGAATAGCCATTTATTTTCCTATTTATGAGCATGTGATTTTATTTGGTGTACAGTTTTATGTGGTCAAAACTAATATTACTAATTTGGAAATTCGCTGAGTACGCAGGTCTGCTGCGACGGGGGTATTTATGCTTATCATGGCAGCAAACCTGCATACTCTTTTCCCATGTTAATCATATGGAGAATAGGCAAAATCCTTTAGCAATGGACAGATATTGATGAAACTTAGTATATGGCTTTATATGGTTGAAATAAATTGTTTTTATGCTAAAAACCTACTTTTCGTGTTCCCCATGGCAGCATACCTGCATACTCTTTTCTATTTATCATTTAAGGAGAATAGACATTTATTTCTTTATTTATGAGTATGTGATGGCATTTGGTTTACAGGTTTATCTGGTCAAAATTAATATTACTAATTAGGAAATTCGCTGAGTACGCAGGTCTGCTGCGACGGGGTGTATTTAACATTACGTCACACATATACATATACGTGACAATCGGTAGTCAACGTGTTAAGAATAGATTTTTCTTGATGTGATACAAAAAGTTTTTCCATTTGTAAAAATATTAATCTCTATACTTAATGCTATTCAATGAATTATTCTTTGAAACAAGTCTACTTTTAGATTATGCGCCATTTAACTAATTTCCTTAAATTGTATACTGTTTAACAATTACGAGTGGATATTTCAAAAACGTTCTGGTGGAGAAAAATTTACAAAAAGTAATATGTACGGAATACATACATAAACCATATTTGTATAGATAAAATTTTTATTTTCTGTTATAGAAATGACGAGAGAGTCGCCTTCCAGCAGTCCGGCCCTCAGTCGGAGGAACGAGCTGAACAGCCTTGCCAATGGGCATGAGTTCCAGCACCAGATACTGCAGGTAAGGAGGGCTGTCATACTAGTCACTCTTCAAGTAGCTAAAGAACTTTTCACAGGTAAGGAGGGCTGTCATACTAGTCATTCTTCAAGTAGCTAAAGAACTCTTCAAGAACTCTCAAAACATTTCATGGATGTTTAACATATAAACGTAATGTAATAATGTTTTGCAAATGTATTAATTTGTAAAAATTGTTTGCGAATGTATTAACTTTCAAACATAGCTGTAGCTTTGGCTTCCACTTACCTTTTATATTACTGTACTAACAACTGATCTAACTGAAGCTATTTCATGGCAATTGTTAATTTGGTTTTTGTTTTGAATTTTGTCTACCATGAATAAGCTATTTTGTTTTTCTTTTGATGGCCCGGTTGTACATTGTCTTGACAACCAGAGAGAGTGCTACCAATCTCGGAGCGGAACAGGCCAGTGCGACCTTTACAACTCGCCACTATTTCCGAGCTGCCTCACGTATTTATAGAGGTTACGACCAATCCAAACATACATCTTGTATTTATAGCTGACACAAAGAGATTAAAAATACTCAACTGCCTCCCAAACCGCCCTGCAGCCTCCTGCTCACTTGGTCAACATGAACCGATATTGTTTGAATTTTACAGACCATGTTGGTCATGAAAGGATCAAAAACTTATATTTGTGAAAGAGTGTTAGTGTTGATCTTAAAAGCAGTAAAATGTATCACTATAATATGTTGTTAACTAATATACTTAATTAACTAGAAGTTTAATTTGGTTGAAAAACATATATTTGAATAATATATTTACAGAATTTAAATTATTTTGATCAACATTCTTCTTCAGATTAACATGAAGGAGATTCCATTTAGGTATGTAAGATCTCAAGAATTAAACCTCTAAGTGTGTTGGCAATAATATTTGCAGATCATTTAAACTTTTAATCATTTGACTTCTTTTACTGTACATCCGTGGATGTTTGATATCAATATTCAATTCAAAACTAGCTTTGTACTCCACATGGCATTTTGCAAAGTTTCAGTTAGAAAATGAAATACTGTAGGTCATTGAGTTTTCAGAAAATTTTCACCTATTGACTATTTTTAAGTGTAAACTAATGAAAAAATAAATATAAGCAGGAGAGAGTCGTAGGGTTAACTTATTAATTGGGAAGTTGGAGGCTAACCAGATCATTTTGCTTTCTTACTAAGTCGGAGCTTTTTACACAAAATGAAAAATAATTAACAGTTGTTCTAATTTTTTTTTTAACAATTGTACTAGTTAAGTCCTATGTTCATCCCCTTTCTTTTAAAGTTTGTAGATTTGTGCAATTGCCACAAAGATACAAAGTGTTGCGATTCTATGTAGTGATTTTGGTACTAATGTATATATGATGTACAATAAAGTGTGGATATGTTGGTCAGTCCCAGCTCAGCTACTTTCCATGGGCCTTTCGTTGACTCTACCTTTACTGCTGCTGCTGCTGACAACGACGATATAACTTCAAGCAAAACCCATCTGCTCTCTTTCTTTGTATCTTTTGAACAAAGATGTTATTTTAAGCATCCCCTGACTTTTCATGTGGTTATTCCTAGGCTGTCAATTTTATTTTACATTTTAAAAATGTTGTTAACAATAACAACCTAAAATCTTTTATAACCTAATAGCAGAGAAAAATGTTTAAGTTGCAAATCGCCTGTAGGGTCTCAAATTTACATCTAGAATCATGATTATAGGTTACATTATAATAAATAATAATAATAATAATAATAATAAATTTCTTTATTGCCATTGGACAATACATGTATTGCATAGCATGCGTCAAAGTTAAAAAATTAAAGCAAAAAATTATCAAATAAAACAAATTACATTCTTTTCCAAATATGAGAGCAGCAGCGATGCAAGACCTCAGCTGCAGAACAGAGAAATGAGGAGGTAATTCCCCCCCCCAGGCCGATGTTTACCCTGATGTGTGATCCATGAACTCGTCCACCGAGTAGAACACGTTCGACGCTAAATAGCGTCTGAATTTAGATTTAAATTTTGATTCACAATTTTCGAATCGAATGCTTTCCGGGACCTTATTGAGGATGGAGACACCGGCCAGAGAAGGTAGGCGCGCCATACTTGCCAACCTGTGCTGCACTGTTCTGAACACATTTCTAGATCTTGTGTAGTGGCTGTGGACATTACTGCCCTGCACTAAGTCACTTTTAAACTTGCAAAAGAGTGCAGTTTCCAGAATATACAGCTCAGCCAGTGTTAGCAATCCAAGTTCCCGGAAAGCATCTCGACACGACTCTCTAAACTTGAGTTTTGCAATGATTCTTATGGCTTTTTTCTGGAGCACAAATATACGGCTGAAGTTTTTCAGGGTGCAACTGCCCCAAAGAGCAATACCATACGATAAATGGCATTGAATCAGTCCGTAATAAGCCATAAGCAACAACTCTCTTGAACAATGTTCAGACAGTCTTCTAAGAAGGTATAATCCTGAGGAAACCTTCTTGCAAACATTGTCAACGTGTTCGCTCCACGTCAGCTCGTTGTCCACGAGCATTCCGAGGAACTTGGCAAAACCGACTTCTTCGATGACTGAGTCATCTACCATTGCAGTCGGCCTGCATGTATTCAAAGCGGTGCTGCCTCCAAATAACATGCAGTTTGATTTTGAAGCATTCACTTTGAAATTTTTGTTTTCAAAGTACTGAATGCAGGAATTGATTTCTTGAAAAGAAAGAATTTCGATTTCTTCAGAATTGTT
This sequence comes from Neoaliturus tenellus, assembly GCA_030545055.2. Taxonomy (NCBI): domain Eukaryota; kingdom Metazoa; phylum Arthropoda; class Insecta; order Hemiptera; family Cicadellidae; genus Neoaliturus; species Neoaliturus tenellus. Next base: position 126,140,808 of record CM061532.1, read on the forward strand.
TGAACTGAAACAGAGAGTCGTGTCATCCGCGTATTGGACAATTCGTCCTCTAGGAATGAAAGAATTTAAATCGTTCACATACACCAAGAATAGAAGGGGCCCGAGAATTGATCCCTGGGGGACTCCATATCTCAATGTGGTTGTATGTGAAAAAACTCCGTTGACTTCAACTTGTTGTGACCTACCGGAGAGGTATGACCTTAACCATCTGTGGGGTAAGCCACGAACTCCGCAGTTCCACAACCTGTCAAGGAGTATGTTGTGTTCAACACAATCAAAAGCCTTGGATAGGTCAAGAAAGACACTTAGTGTCATGTTACGCCTATCCAAGTCTTTTACAATCATTTCCACTAGGCGGATGATTGCATCAACAGTTGATTTCCCTTTTCTGAAACCAAACTGATCATTTGATAAGATTTTGAATTCATCAAGAAAATTTAGCATCCTGCGCATGAATAATTTTTCAAAAATTTTGCTAAGCACCGGCAGGATTGAAATAGGCCTGTAGTTGCTTGGTTGCAGCGAATCTCCTTTTTTGAAAACAGGGATCACCTTTGCAACCTTGAGAGAATTTGGAAAAATGCCTTTTTTGAAAGAAAGATTGATTGAGTGAGTGAGGGGGCCCACGATGCCATTTTGGCATTTTTTCAGAAGCCATGTTGACATGCCGTTTACATCAGCCGATTTTTTAGCCTTCAAATCGCAAATCGCGCCGGACACTTCACGCTCAGTGACCTCACACAAAAACATCGATCTGGCCGGACTCAACTGCCCAGATGCAGCCAGAGGTGCTGTTGTAAGGCCAGTTTCACCAGCATTTGCAAAAAAGGAGTTGAACATATTTGCCACCTCTAACGGCTCCCGGGCAATCTTCCCCTCCACCTCCAGTTGGGAAATTTGTGTTTTATTGTCTGACGACTTAGTGCTGTTTATAATCGACCAAGCTTGTTTCGAAAAATTGTCTGCATTTTTTAGTTTCTTGTTTACATCGTAACACTTAGCTGCTCTTAAAACTTTTCTGTAAATTTTTTTATATGAATTATAAAAAACTTTGAATTCAGGGTTGTTGTTGTATTGCAGTTGTCTCCAAAGGTTTTTCAGATTTTCCCTGGACACCAAGATACCTTTTGTGATCCAGGTATTTCGCATGAACCTGCGGTTCTGCTTGGAAGTTATTTTTGGACAACAGGAATCGAGATGAAAATTTAAACAAGTGTTCAAAGAGTTAAAACAACTGTCAGCACAATCTAAATTTGCAAGGGAGTTCCAACTTTCAGCTTGGAGTCTTTGGTTCAACAAAAGAACATTTGCAGGCCTAGTGTCTCTTCTGGAAATGGTTGGACGCTGGAGATGGAGTGGTGCTCGGCCTTCGACAGTGGCGATCTGAGCGTAATGGTCCGACACGGCGGTGGATACGACTGAGACCGGCAAATCAACGATGCTGGAAACCACATTGTCAATGGCTGATTGCGAAAATTGTGTCACTCTGGTGGGCGAGTTCACGGACCACATCAATCCAAACCCCTTTAAAGTGTCCCTGAAACATTTTGTTTTGTGGTTTTTTGTGTCCAAAACGTCAATGTTGAAGTCGCCTGCTAGCAAAAACTTTTGTTTTTTAGCAGTGACATGGTGTAAAAATTGTTCCAATTTCTCAAAAAATAGTGTTTCATTACCGTCGGGGGAGCGGTATAACCCGTAAATAAATAAAGATGCATTCCCTTTTGTGTAAATTTTGACACCCGCAATTTCAAAGTGTTTTTCAACTGATAAATTGTTTGGAACAGATTCAAATTTAAAGTCATTTTTCAAAAAAAGTGCAACCCCTCCCCATTTAATGTTAGGCCGAATAAAATAATCCCCTAAAGTGTAATTTGGAATTTTTGAAAAGAGCACGTTGCTTTCATTGAAGCCAAATTCAGACAAAATCAGAACATCAGGCCTGAGCTCTTCACAAAGAATATCTAATTCCGAAGATTTGTTTGTTGCAATCTGAATATTTTGATGTATAATATTGATCCGGTTACTTTTGGCCGTTGCATGGCTGAAGCCCTCACAAGTTATATTGTTTTTTCTAAAAAAACAGGTTCGTCTTTGGTTATGTCGTCGGTGGCCGGTGTCCTTTTGACTGCGTCTGCGAAGGTCTCATAGGGAAGTTCAATGGGCTCGGACGTAACCGTAGGCGTCTGGTTCGTGGCTGCTAGTGTTGGCATCTGGATGGTGGCAGCTGGCGTGAGCGTCTGGACCGTGGCTGCAGGCGTGAGCGTCTGGACCGTGGCTGCTGGTGTTGGCATCTGGACGGTGGCTGCTGGCGTGAGCGTCTGGACCGTGGCTGCTGGAGTTGGCGTCAGGACCGAGGAATCTGTTGTTGGGGTAAGTGTAGGCTGATCCCTTTCAGCAGTGCCAGATATGATGACAGCTCTCCGCAAATGTTTGGCCAATAACTCCTTGCCTCTCATCGAGAGATGCATCCCGTGGCGGGTAAAAAACCTTCTGCCAATAAGATTAAAGTTGAACATATCCAGCCCGGCATGCCGCTTGCATAGTTTTGAAATATAGGAGTTGGCTAAGCTTACGTTCTTGTTGACTGGATGGTTTACCGGGAGGTCATGACGATGCGGGAGTGTAGAAAGGATCACTCTAGATGTTCTCAGTCGAGCAACTACTCGGTGTTCAAGGTGTTCGAAGACGTTGTGTGTTTCGCCAGCAGCCACATCGTTAGTCCCGGCTATAATAATACAGCAGTCTGTAGGTGGAGGGTTGTCAGACGTAGCCTCCAACAGCCTGGCTCCTGGCTTGCAGACACCTATAACCTTTGTGGTAGATGGGACGATACTCTGCAACAATCCAGCGACATGACGCCCGTGGCTGTCACTCTCTATTTGTATTGCTGGATAAAAGGAGCTGGCGGGAGTTTCAGAAGGAGATTTTTTGTTATGAATGGCATTTTTTACTGTTTTTGCTTTATTTTTCCTCCAATTGTTCCGTTTTTTAGGTTTAGTAGATTTAGAAACTATTGAATGTGTTTCAGTATTTGTGTCCTCTGAGGATAGTGAAACAAATCTATTCTTAATTGCCACTGGCTGATTATTCTTTCCCACGGTAACCCAATTCTCAGCTGGCATACTAGTGCACTTTTCTGATGGTTTTTCCAGTGCTTCTGATTTAAGACAGTTAATCTCGGCCTCAAGTACCTCGATTGATGTTCGTAGTCTAGTTATTAGCTCTAGATTTTGGACACAGAGCACATTTCTGCAATCGATTGGCGGATCGCATTGCACGCCACAGTCTTGCGAACTTGTTTGTCTGTTACTTTGGGGAGCTGGAGTACTGTTTTCAGGGAATATTTCATTTGTATACTCTAACAGCCTAGTGTCCGACTCAATTGAATGGTTTAGAATAACTTCAACTCTTTTTTGTAATATTTTTATATTCTCCTTCAATTGTAGGTTTTCTTCCATTATGTCCGGTGCTGTGGGAGTCGATGTAGTGATCGTCTGTTCTGAACAGCCTGTCATTGGTTGATGAGGTGTTGGGCAAGTGGCGTTCAGCATAGGTGAGGTACGGGGAGTCGCTGACGTTTGTGCGGGCGCGGTAGTGTCATGATGCGGTGCGCTCTCAGCCGCGGTTGAACCGGTCGCTTTTGCGTGTCGAGAATCACGACACTTGTCTTAGGTGAAGCTTGTGGTGAAGACAAGGTCCTCATTGTGACAGGGTGAGGGCCTGAGTGTTTATTATTATTAGTCTCAGACACTTCAGATCTGTCCGAATTAGTCTTGATAGTTGCCCCACAGTTTCGGCCAAGGCACCGCCATACGACTTCGCCACTTTTTACCGTGTAACTTTCTCTATATTTAAAATTTTTAAAGAGTATGTTAGGTTTTCCATTTTTTGTTAGCTCAATATTCAACGGCATTTTGCTGTGTGGGAGGAATAAAATCTTTGTGATGAAACAGAAAAATAATAACTTGGTTGGTAAAACCAACTTGCAACTCGAATGTTTGTTTCAGTCCTAAAACCGTAGTCACATTTGTACTGCCCACACACTCTAGTGGAGAGCGACAGAACTAACTGCAACTCCAAGTTTTTAAAGAATGCATTAAAGTTGCAGAACTAAAAAGAGTTGACTAGCTCGCGATTTGAACCAGGGACCAGCAGTGTAGTAGTCAAGGACTTTAACCACTGAGCTATGGCGCGGTTGAGAGCGGGGCGCTGGGACTGTCTGATAAGGCGCACGATAACTGAGTGACCGAGCGTGAGCACGTGCCCTGTGTGCCTGTTTAAATTAGTCTGAACTTATTTTAGGTTAGGCACTGCTCTACAATAACATTTGTCACTCACGCTCACTTCCGAAACACAACCGATCTGTCACTATTGTACATAAGTCTCTATATAGAGTTTATAACTACTGTTGCAATTTATAACACTGAACTTTTAAAAATAATAATAAAATTTTAACAAAAACTGTGGACGATTAACTTTGTCCTCCTACTACATTGGCGCATGCGCACCGACCCCCGAATTATAATTCGTAACTGAATTTTTCCAATGGGTGTTGAACAACTAACAAATGAAAACCTCATGAAAAAGAACTTCAGTTTGATTACAATGGGGGCTTGAACGGGGGAAGGGCGGAGGCTACCAGACGTGTTCCACATTCTTGTACTGTTTGTGCTGTAACCTGATAGCCAATAAAAACCTGACCGGCTTTCATTCCTCATACTTTGTCTATTTAACTGAGGTTACTTTTGTTTTGTTACAGTAGTCGTTCATCAAAATATTTCCATTTTTGTAAGACACTGTACTTGGGTATGCACAAACCGTTTTGTCGTACTTCCATATGTTTATGATTAGTTTGATTTTCTGCATTTTCATCTTACATTATAATTGTATCACAAAATAATTTTGTTGACAAAATTTTATCTCCTTCAGTAAGTACTGATTATTGTGAGTCGTAAAATTCTAAAATTAGAAGGGGAAAGAGTAGCTTATCAGAAGCAATAAATGCTACACACCTTCGAGATAAGAGAGTAAATAGAAACTCATTGAATGTTGTGTAACTGGAGCTTGTTGAATATGTTTAAACACTTATCTGAGACACTTCAGAACTCGACAATAGTAAACTTTTACTGGTTGTAATTTTTCTATATCACCCTGTCAGTAAGTTTGTGGATCATTGATAAAACTAGCTGACTCTATAAATAATACCCTGGTCACACCAACTGCTCAGAAAATTTCCAATGGAATTTGAGATTTTTTAAATGTCCCCCATAAATACCATAGGAATCAGGGCCGTATATCTAAATAGGCTGATGATGCTGGAGCCTATAGCAGCAACATTTTAGGGGCAAGACTTTGTCAATTTACTAAAAAGTGAAAATAATTTTACTGTTATAACAGAAAATTCTTAGGCTTTGATTTAAAAAGTTTATTCATTTGGGTAAATGGAAATATGTTATTCATTTTAAAGGAATTTACTCCACTAATCTTGTAGAACATTTTTAATATAGGGTAATCGTTGTAACAACACTCACATTTTGTACATGGCCCAGAAAGAGGGAACTACCCTAGTGCTCCCAGTGTTTAGATTCGCAACTAGTTATTTCTTTTTTTACATCTTATGGGTTGCCATCAAGGCAACGGAATAACAACAAAATGTAAACGAAAATAAAAGAATGCTACTTTCAAGCATTGGTTTGAAACAGCTGTCCCCCGTGAAAAGGTACAGTTGATGTAAACAAATTCAATGTCTGATTAACATGACACTATAAAAAAAGTAAATTAAAACCATCGACCAAAAAAAAAAAAAATTTAAAACATTGATCAAGACTCGGTTAACCCGGTATTATTTTTATCGCAGAATTAAGTTATTTGCTAAGTTTGAAGAAAATGTTCAAGCTGTTTTTGAGATCCTTGTGCACACATACAAATATACCTCATTCGTACTAGAGTATAGGATTAATGTAATTGTACAGTTCAACATAGTATAGGATCTGCATTCTCTTTTCAAGTAAATCGTGCATAAAAAAACATGTTTTCAGCATTTTTTGTTTTTATAGATATTACTCAAAATCACCAATATTGCTCTGCCATACAAAGGTGGTATATGTTTTCTATGTTGTATGTATGTATGCAGCCCCATGATGTTTCGTTGGTGTTGCAGCTGAAGAAGCAGCAGCAGTTGCAACAGCAGATCTTGCTGCAGCATTTTCACGCTCAGCAGCAACAGCTGGCGGAGCAGCATGAGCAACAACTCCGACACCATCTCAAGGTACCACTAGCACCACTATGCAGGCCAGGGTCTACTCAATGTACTCACATTGTACTTCAACCCTATTTTTACTTATGAAAAGAATAAATATTCAAATTTTGGGATAAATATCCATTAAGTAAAACCACTGGATGACAAGGTTCCTGCACACCCTTTGCTAGGGCTCGAGTCCAAGTCATCTGCTGGCTTCAGAAGTCAATCCAATTCATGGTCCTTATGAGACGATCCCATCTGAATATTTGTTGTTTAAAAATAGTTGATCTTATTAGGCGATTACTGATACTTTTTGCTTACCATATGGTATTTTAATGTTTAAAACTAGAGATAATATCATGTTGGTTAGATTGTAACTATTTATGTTGTACTATTATAAACATTTTTCATATTAAATACAATTACTTTTGTCCAAGACATTGAACCTAAAAATAAAGTAATGTTTATATTTAACTAGGAAAGTTCAGATTTGAGGTAGATTCAACTTGGAAATCCATTATTAACAAGATTTGCAGACCCATTTTAAATTTTTCGGGCCCATGGACCCCCTTGGCTGATCTACGGACCTGGCCAGCCCAGGCCTGCCACTATGACATGCACAATAACAATACTTGAGTGTCAAAAAAATTGAACAAGTTTGTTCTGGCCTAATCAGGTGTCATAATTCTAATAGTTTATTTTTGCTGTGTTAAAATAAACCTAAGAACCGGTATTTGTTTGTTTTTATTCTCAATTGTGTAACGATATCATGATCCACATAGTTAAGCTGTTTATGATTATAATAGTATTCGTTTTGTAATAAGGCTCATTTTGATATTTAACATACTAGTATTACATATTTTGACAATTAGATATTAGTAGAGTTTTGTCCTTGACCGAGCAGGAGATCTGAGTAAGGTCGTGCTGGATTCGGACGAAGATAATGACATCCTAAACTTTCAATCTTGTGTGGAATTAGATACGGGAATAGATTATTTAAATTTTTTTAATGATAATGGAAGAAATATTTTCACCAGTAATATATTTCATATAAATATTCGTAGTATTCAGAAAAACATAGATGAATTATTGACCTTTTTAAGTCCTTTCTTATCAAAACTAGATTTCATTGTACTCTTGGAATGTTGGCTGCGGGGGAGTGGTGGTGGGGTTGAGTCAATTGAAGGTTACGACATTGTTACTACGGACAAACAACGCAATCAGAACGACGGGGTAGTGATCTATGTAAACAAACGTGTGACTTTCACTTGTAGACAAATCATGATAGGGGACGTATACGGACTTAGCTTGGATTTTACTTTTTTTCATGAAACCTATAACTTGACTGCACTATACCGAACTCATGACAGTAACTTGGATACATTTCTTACGGGACTTGAAGATTACTATGCGCACTCCATACCTACCAGAAAAAGATGTATATTTTTAGGAGATATAAATATTGATTTGCTTAAAAACGATCAATACACTGAGAGGTATTTGAACTGTCTGATAGGAAATGGTCTATTCCAGTGTATTGACAAACCCACTCGTGTTACCTACAATTCAAAGACTCTACTGGACCATATCTTTGTTCGACATCCGGTTTTGGACAATATAAACTCAGCTGTTTTTCAGACGAATATAACCGACCACTACGGAACGGCGTTGACGTTCTATGATAATACTGATACAAATAATACTAAAAAGAAGGACGCTTCACTTAACTACTACATTGACCTTACACTACTGGCCAACAATCTTGCTCGGGCGAACTGGGGGACCGTTTTAAATAGTTACGAGACTAATGAATGTGCGGAAAATTTTAATTTAATAATCAAGAACTCGTCAGATAATGCAAAGAAACTAGTTAAGGTGAATGCTAAGTTTAGAAAAATTAAACCGTGGATTTCACTTGACTTAGTTCGCCGTATTCGCGAGAGAGACAAAATTAGAAAGAAGCTTTTAAAGCAGCCGTTTAATGAAGAGTTGAGGGTCCAGTATATAAGCGTTCGACAAAATTTAAGTAGATCATTAAAAGATGCCAAACGGAATTATTTTAGAAACAAAACAAATAATGGAGGATCAGATCCTAAAGTTTTGTGGGGGGTTATTAATGAGTTATCTGGTAAAGTTAATAAATCAGGAGGGTTTTCTGTCAGTAAGTTTTTACCCGATACTCCTTTGATAGATTTTGAAATACAAAAACGTATAGCCAATGATTTTAATAATTTCTTTGCGGAGGTTGGAGAAAGGTTAGCTGGCAGCATTGACTCCGGTGGAACCCCTGTCCTGAACGACTCAGACTACAGACATTTCTCTGAGTTTACACTTCGTACTGTCACAGCACAGGTCGTTGACCGGCACGTGACTGGACTCAGGGGAGGGTCCGCCCCCGGCTATGACGGTATATCGGCTGACTTCCTCAAACACCATCTTCATATTCTCTTACATCCTCTACACCATTTAATTAATCTAAGTTTATCTACTGGCATTTTCCCTAAAATCTTTAAATTAGCTAAAGTATATCCTCTTTATAAATCTGATGATTTTAAAAACGTTAATAATTTCCGCCCCATATCGATGTTAAGTGTTTTCTCTAAGATTCTTGAGCGCATTGTGAAAGATCAATTGGTATCATATCTCCAATAAAATTCCGTTTTAAGCGAAAGCCAGTTTGGGTTTGTTAAAGATAAAAATATTTCAGATGCTTTATTTAATATTAGTAGGGAAATCAATTATGGTATTTCTCACAATAAGCGTTGCATGTTAATTTTTTTTTGGATCTAAAAAAGGCATTCGACTCCGTTGATAGAGGTAAATTGTTGATTAAACTTGAAAATATCAGAATTCATGGTAGCGCTTTAGCTTGGTTTCGTGATTATTTATCTGAAAGAGTACAAAATGTTGTGATAAATGGAATTTCAAGTGATACTAGACCAATTAATTTCGGAGTTATTCAAGGAAGCACTCTTGGACCGATCTTGTTTCTCATATATATTAATAACATTTCTCGGCTGACACTTAAAGGCAAAATATTTTTATTTGCCGATGACACTTTAATTTTTGAGAATGGCACTTTAATTTTTATGCAATTGGGAGAGAGTACGTTCTTCCGCAACTAACGATCTATTTTTAATAAAAAAGTGGTTAGATCAAAACATTTTATCCTTAAATATTTCTAAAACTAAATTTATGCCGATTGCTCTGAGAGAAAGTACAGATTACAACTTACCAAATCTAATAATTCATACGTGTGGTAATTACCTTAATACTGATTGTTCATGCAACAGAATTGAAAAAGTTTCTTCTTATAAATACTTGGGAGTTATTTTTGATAATCGCATGAAGTGGGTATGCCATATTAAATTTTTAATTACTAAACTACGCAAATATGTTTACGTTTTTAAACAGTTAAGAGATATCCTTAATAATGATGAAATTAAATTGGCATACTACGCTTATGTACAGTCATTACTTTCATATGGCATTATTGCATGGGGCGGATCATTTTCAACCGTGTTAGAACCACTCTTTACAATACAAAAATTAATATTAAAAATTGGCTTTAGAAAACACCCTCGTTACCCCACAGATTCCTTGTTTCGCGAGTTATCTATACTTAGTATAAGACAAATTTATGTTAAGACTCTATCTATTCACATATTCAAAAATTTTTACGATATATTTCCTAACGTTACTCACTCACATAATACTCGGTATTCAAAAAACATCGGAATAATAACTTTGCAATTACTAAAATCCTACTCTGAAACCAATGCTACATATATTGCGACTGTCTTGTATCGTAACATTATGTCCATAACAAACAAGAACAACATTTTTGATTCTCCATCAGTAGCAATACTTAAAAAACGTGTAACTGAATGGTTAATACAACTAGGTATTTCTGAATCTGAACTCCTTATCCGAGCCGAGTACAGGCGGACCTGACCCACCACTCGACATGTGACTCAAGACTCAAAACACAGACGAGTTTTCCTTCTCACTCACCCCACCCCCTCTATCGTTCCACGTTCTGATTAATTATGTAAAAACTTTTTTCTTTAAAATTTATTATCTTTATTTTCCCACTTTTTTAAGTTTTCAGTAATTACTTTTTGCTAAATTTATGTTCCACACCATTAAATAGTTCTTCAATTTATTAAATTATCTATAATTTTAACTGACATAATTTTATTTATAGCCCTATTTATAGGTTGACAATAGCGGCTGAGCCTACACACAGGCATTTTGCCCATGTAGGCTCGTTTCCTGGGTTTTACATTCTTTCATTATCTAGAAAAAACAGTTTGAATTATATTTCTATGTCAAATATTTAGATTATATTTTAGATTAAGTTACTTATTCTGTTTTAATTTATGTGTATTATCATTATTTTTATGTTTAATTTTTATTAATACTGTACACATAATGAAAGACATTGTACTGTTTGTTTTATTGGAAATAAATAATATTTGAATTTGAATTGTTGGGTTGAGTCTAGATGACGTCAGAGGAGGGGATTTCGCTAAATAAAAATTTGTTAAGATAATTATTTTCCATTAAATTAAGTAAATTTGCAGGGGGTCTATCAGTTGAGAAAAGTTGGGAAGTCGTGAAAATGTCAAGAGTTTTAGGGGAGAAAAGTCAAGAGTATAGGTCTTTAAAAAACTCATTTAATTTTTAAAAAATACAAGAACTTAACAGTATTTTACAAAATTTTCAGAGAATTTTAAAAAATATGGGTAGTGAGGTTTGATTTTTTGTCAGGATTTATCAGAAAAGTGGCCTGGAAAATTCGGGAATTCCATTTATTCATTTTGGTCAACACCAAATTTGGGTTTTGGTGAAATAAAATGACACTCTAACCATCAATATTAAAGTAAACTTCTCAGTTAATTTGTGTATTTGTTTTAGTTAAATTATTTATATTTTTTGTTTACAATATGGTAATTTTAATGTTTACAACTTGAGGTAACATAATGTTGGCTAGATTGTAAATAGATGACAATCCCTAGTGTTTTCACTGCCAGGTGATAAGAGAAGAAAGTTTTCCAGCTTTACAAAAATAAGTGGTGTTGTGACACATGATTTGTCTGCTTCCAGGAATAACTGGTTTCACAATAGCAGTGAAAGCTCTACACCCCTTGTAGATAACATTTGTTTATTTATTCAGCATCCATTACACCTTGTGTGTACATGAGATGTGTGTGAGGTTTAGATATGCTACAACAACAAACCTAAATAAGATCTATTCTTAGTTAACATAAAATGTAGATATATTTTGTACTATAGTACAAAAGTGCAAGACGAAGACTTATGGAGAGCAAATCAAGAACAAGATTATTTAAGTTTTCTATCGTGATGAACTCTAGTAAAATCCATATAGATACTTATTTAATGCACTAAGGGGTTTTTTTCGTTTTTTGGAAATTGTAATTTCTCCTACAATTTACAACCGATTTTTAAGTTTTTGGTGTTGTTGGATAGGGCTTGAGCTTTAGTTGTTTCCACCAAAAATTTATGAGAATCGGTAAACCACTATCCAAGAATTTAAATTTGAAATCTTATCATTAGAATAACATTAGGATTGGGTTGAGAGTTTTAAACATTTGTGTAAATAGGTGTAGTTTTGGGTGATTACTGATAATCACAATATTGGTTTGGTCGGATGTAATTGGTTTAGAACTAAACGTAACATTTTAGCAATGAGATGTCATAGTTAAAATTAAATTGCTCAATTTTGAGCAACAAGGACAGTATTGTAAAAAACAGTGATACAAAAAATACTGTAATAGTTTTTGGGTGAATTTTAAAAATTGTTATTGCCTAAAACAATGATGTAGGTGATTGATATTAAATGAAAAATTACTTTATTTGGGATTTAAATTTAAGATTACATAGTCACCTCTACTACCTAATCCCTAACTATTAAAACAAGTTGATCATTAGATAATATCCCAGAGGTAAATATGGCAACCTATTATGGACCCTGGAGGGAATGCAGTTGGTAACTATGGATTATAAGATGGCCACTATAGTGGTTATACTTCTGTTTTTACTGAATTTTTAGCAGAATATCCCCAGAAACCATCTGGTGCTTTTTAGACAACCGTATGGGTTGTGGCATGGGCGGCGCTTTTGGGTGTAGTAAAATAAAAGTCTGTGGCACTCAATAATAATGTTTTGGCAAATAATAAGCACTCAATGCTGATGAATGCTGGATGGAAGATGTTACCGCACTTTGAATTCTTTTGTCCTTGACTTTATTTCTCGGATGAGGCAGCCGATGTCGGATGGACTTGTGTCCTGTGCCAGTTGCCGCGAATGTGTGCTGTAGGTGTATGCGTGTTCCAGGAGCTATGGGAGCAACAGAAGGCCCTGGAAGATCAGCAGAGAGAGCTGAGAGAGAAGGAGAGGCTGGAGTCGCTCAAGAAGAAGGAGAAGCACGAGCAGAGTGCGGTGGCCAGCTCGGAGGTCAAACAGAAGCTACAGGTACAGTCGACCAAACCTTACCCACCAGGTAGAAATCTCCGTCAAAATATCTATTGCCAAGGTAAAAGAGAAAAAATAAACAAAATATTTTTTATTCCTTTTGATTGTTTTAACCAATTCTCACAGGTTTAATAATAGTTAAGATGATCTAAAAGATCAGTTGAAATGATCAATTACTTTAACATGTTAAATACCTGGCTGAATAAATTATTAATGTATCATTTACAACGAAGCGCTGAAAAAATGGACAGAAACAGTATTGTTTGGTATAACGTGTTAAAAATATATAAAAGTATCAAATTTTAGGTATTGTTCAATCATTTTATTTATTTTATGAATACCATAAATATTCAGTAATACTCTGTTTCTACTTATCAATTATCCTGAATTTTTAGTACTAGTATTTTTAGTACTAGTAATTCAATAATCAGATTAAATTATAGTTTTGGATCATATATTAGACAGCACGATTTCAGTTAATATTCAAACGTCTAGTTGTGTAGACTTATTAAATGTTTTGAAATCTTTTTAGTAAAATTAACACAAACTTGATCATTTGTTAATAATAGCTTCCACGTGTGTTACATCTATATCTATAATACGTGATGCCCTTTTTTTGTTAACACTACTCCTCCCTTATTTCTGGACCAATTTTAAAGTTTGAGGTGTCAAAAGAATGGTCTCAGTTCGTAGTTTTGCAATAAGGTTTTAGATTTTTGATATTTTAATTCTGAAGCTCACGGGAAGCCCTCAAAGTTCATATTTTGTCCATAAGATTAACATGGGGAACAATTTATATTGAGTTGCTAAATAAAACAGCTGTTGACAGTAAAACAAACACATGTCAAAAGCTAGCTGAATCAGGGCTGGGGGAAACTGCTGTGATGTAATAGAGTTTGTTTATATTTTCTCCACAGTCCTGTAGCTGAATAGATGCAATTGAACTAACGAATGGTACTGAAATATCAAAACAATTCCATACTTTAATTAGTGTCTATGTTTGGAACAAATTGTTGGATCTACTTTTTCATCAAAATGTATAGCTTTTGCTTGAACTTTGTACTTATATTTATTTGGGCACAAAAATAAATTTAGTAACTTAACCCCAGAAAAGTTTATTTTCCTGTTCAAAAACAAGATTGGAAATTGAAATTTTTATGTTCAAATTGGTATTGAAACAACAACGAAAGTTAACAAAAATTAAAATAAAACACTTAAGAGTCATCTTCACCCCTGGGCCAGTAGCCCATTGTTGCGAAGTCGGCAATGTTAACTATACGGCTTTTAATGCAAAACATGTTATTAGATTCCCCTGTTTCGGACGCCGTTTTTCAAGCGATTTTCTTTAAACTTGGTAAGTGTTTAGTTGAATAGTTGTACTATGTCCCTCATACCTCGAAATTTTGAAAATTTCACTAAATTTTGAAATATTACTAAGAAAAATCGAGCTATTTTGCGACGTCACAGAAAGTAATATTTGTTAAATTTTCAAAATTTCGAGGTATGAGGGACATAGTATAACTATTCAACTAAACACTTACCAAGTTTAAAGAGAATTGGTTGAAAAACGGCGTCCGAAACAGGGGAATCAAATACTATGTTTTGCATTAAAAGCCGTATGGTTAACATTGCCGAGTGCGCAACAATGGGCTACTGGCACAGGGGTGAAGATGACTCTTAATGTTTGCGCATGGGTTTTAAAACTGCTGTGAGCTAGGAAAAGGAATGTAAATTGTTGTAAATTAATTAACCTGCTTACTGTGATACTATAACAAATCTAATGCAACAATAGTGGTTTTCTATATAGTGTTAGTGCAATATAGTGCTATATATAAAGAGAAATTAAACCAAAATATGAATTCCACATCAAGCCAAAATGGGCCACACCAAAAAGATGTAGCCTAGATTTTGTTAATTTTTACGATTTCTTTCTGTAAATTCTGTAGTGCCATGGGAAGTTAAATTAAAGAGGATTTAGTCCGTTATAATTAGTAATAGTTTTGGCTTATTCACTATGTCGACTACTAACTCATACTACTAGAAAAACAGCCGCAGTGAGTGCTGCATAGCTCATACAGGACCGGGGAGTTGACATAAATATTGATTGTTCCTCTGTTGTCATTTACGTTTTTTGTGTGATGAACTATCTAGATCCAACATCTGTGAATTTACCCTAATTTTTTTTTAATTTTTAGGCATAGGCTCAAGACAAATCGGCATAAGAACCATTACATTAATCCTAGCTAATTTGGACCTAAAATAAGAATCATCAAATCTCAAAACCCTCTCATTGGGAAGTTTGAGAATTGTTGATGAGGATCGATTGATGAATACCAATGTGGTGTAATCTTCACTGTAATTTTCACTACAATTTAATTTTCATTCAAAGTAACTCGGTAAATTACTATGGAGCAAGGTTCGATCATGCACCAGGTACTCTTGATGAATGCAGCGCATTGCGCTGCACGGGCCCCCTAGTAAACATGACTTTTGTATGTTCAAGTAATTGCATCATGCCAGCTGTTTTGCTTGTATGATGATAAACATCTGGATATATATTCAATGTCATGTTAAAATGATTTGTAGCGATTTTTAAAAATATATTTTAACTGGTGATAAATTCAAATAGTGTCCAGTTGTTTAAAATACAAAAGAATTATAAAATAATTTTATCACACAAAATTTTACAAAATGTTGAGTTAATAGTTTTAATGGAAAAGGTTTTTCATTAAAAAATGTGCATTAAATAGGGCAAATTTTACTTTGTTCTATTAATGAAAATCACACAAAATCTCAGAAAGTCAAATTGGTGTTGGTGACAATTAAACTTTTTATTAGAATGTTGTTACAAAGTAAGGTTATAGTAAGGTATAGTAAAACTGTTTAACTGTAATTTAAACTTGGGTTTTACAGTAGGACATTCATTAGTATAACAATGGAACCAAGCTTCTTTCTTGAAGTAACATTTATAGCCCAAACTGGCTACATAATTAAAATACATGAATTAAACTTTGAAAATTCTTTCCTAACCATCTGATTGCATGGTTTTATTAGTGAGAAAATTTGTTTTTGTTTTTACAAAAATAATTTATTATAATATTTCATTATAACAAAGTGAACCTGTAATACATAAAACAAATTTCATTGACATAAAGATACAGTACACTCTCGTTCATCGGATTCGGCGACATCGGAACTCCGCTTCATCGGAACTGAAAATCTGGATATTATTCTTTTTTTTTTTTCCTTATGAAATAAATAATTTTCTGTTTTAGCGCCTTCAATTTCCATTTGTTCTATCCGCACAACAGTGAAGTATCACATTTTGCATCAAAAGTCATCAGGCGTTTTCCATAATCTGTACCCATCGATGTGATTTACGAGGCCGTGGAGTATTCGCACAAAAATAGAAAGAGGAAGGGGGCAGGAAGTGAACATCCACGTCGACCGCTTCCCAAACTGTCATTCAGTCTGTCTCCCGTCAGTCAGTCTGTCCAAAGTTAGAGTGCCTTATTTTCATAAAATCTCTTGTGTTATCTTAAAAACAAGAGTGAATACAATCGAGACAGGTCAACGCACGGGCGGAAATGAGGACTCACGACGGACTCCGCTTCATCGGAATTTTTTTACATCCGAACCGGCCGTCCGCCACATTAGTTCCGATGAACGAGAGTGTACTGTATTAGTAATATAATTTATAAATGATTATTCTATTATTTATAAGTTTCATACTATTGTAGTCAGTAACTCTGAACCTAAACTTGAGCACTATTCAAAAACGTAACCTGCTTACCAAACAAAATACTAGATGTGATTCACTCTTTGAAAAGATACACAGTCCTAAAATGTCACTACCCCTCCTGCTTTCTTTAATTATCAAATATTGACTGTAAGTTCACATTTAATGTTTTTTTATGATGTAAATTTTAGTTGAAATAATTTTCTAGGGATTTTTACTGAACAAAAAGCACAGAGAGGCGGCGGCCGCAAACGGAGCCATCTCTGCCTCGGGCCAGCCCTACCGCAACTGGTATGTCTAATAGAGAACATGTTTGTTGCCTTTCTAATTTTTATTTTCCTCTATGTGGCAAATCAACAATTAGAGAGCACTTAAATTTTATAATCCCATCTCAAATACCCTGCTTAAAATCTCTCAAGTGGAAAGAATGACCTAAGGAGTTGAGTTTTAGTTTGTGACAATTCCAATTGTATTTTTTTGAAAATATTTAACGGCAAATAAGATTAATCCAGGAAGCAAAATAATTGCAACAATTTCAAATAAAAGCATGTGCACACTGATAAATATCAATCACTAGACAACGCAGAGTTTTCTTCCGGGTTGTGAGTGGTACTCAATTTAATTTCTACCTACTATCCTTGTACTTCAAATGTTGTAGGTGTGTGGTTGGGGGGAGGGGGGGGGGGTGTTAGCCTGTCATAATTTGCCTTTTATCATTTTATTTTTTACATTATTGTTATTGTTTATTTATTTTCTTTTAATGTAAAAAGAAAATAAATACCTGGAAGATTCGTCCACTTAGCTTCCTCTTGATGGCCAAATATTTCTTGGTGTGAGTAAACGAGTTGAAAATTTCAAATTGATGACTGAGTTGTTAATAGCAGTGAATACAAATTTTAGATTAAAAATTACTTTAGTCATACATGACCAAAAATGAAAAAGAAAGCCCCCACAAAAACCATTTCATTCCTACAAATTCTTAGATGCCAAAATAATAAATTTGAATTGTTTATAATACTGCTCAATCAGACAACAATACTCAGAGGCCAAAGTCCCTAGACTATCGAATCTCCATTAAAATAGTATGGAATCTAAGACTAAGGAATTTGTACTTGTTTGAATTTTCAATGATGACACATTCCATTCTTAAAAACCAATAATGTCTGCCTTGAAACCAATAGAAATATTACTGTTACCAGATAAAACCTGAACATGTTTTAGACAATAAGTATGCCACTATTGTGTTCTTTCACATTTCAAGTGTTCTAATTTGTTACGTTATATTTTGTATTTTTATGACAAGTTAATAGGCTAATTGAATTTGAAAAATTATACAACAAAAATTCAATTTTCCAAAGTGGTCAGATAATAAGAAATTTAAGTTATTCTGTCTTTCCTAATTTAAGGATTCATGTCTACAGGTCCGTTTTACAAGGTACGCCTGGTGAACCCAATGCTACCAACAGTACAACTGCCCCTTACCGACTGCTCGGAAAATATGATGAGGATTTTCCACTGAGGAAAACAGGTTAGTTCCTTTACACTTGTACTTGTTATTGTGTGTGTTAATGTTGTGAGTTTTTATTTCAATCTTTTACTGTGTAGCTAACCTTAATCTTAACACTGTGGATAACTTTCCTATTGAGTTTTTGTGGGAAGATTTTTATATTTGATTATTTACAGCATTTTAGCTCCCTTACCATGATTTACTATGATAAGAACAGATGAAGAGTGAACTGCATTTATATTGAATGTGTTAAGTAGTTAAGATAAGGTGTCTTAAATTAATCTAATTGTTATTGTTAAACATAAGTATATTTATGAATTGCTTAACATTCGTAATATACAGGGTGTCCCGGAACTCTCTGGAACTATTCTGTATATTTGTTCCTTGCATTGAGACAAACAAATTTTACAATATAACCTTGTGCCTCCGATGCCAAGTTTTCTGTTGTTCGTCCCTTATGTAAATTTGGCTTAACTCATGAGATCTTTAAAACCACTGAAATTATTGAATGACCTTGTAATTATTTTATTTTGTAATAATCTTGTTGCTCAGCTTAGGGTAAAATTTAGCCTAAGGAGTTGAGTTTTAGTTTGTGACAATTCCAATTGTATTTTTTTGAAAATATTTAACGGCAAATAAATCTTGAATCTTGATGTATTGTGTTGAAACTTGGCAAGACTATCAGGTACGTCAAGTATGTTTTATCTTTAATTTTTTTTATTTATACCTTTATCTGCTTCAAAATGGGGGACATTTTAATTTTTCACAGTTAAATATCTCAAAACTTTGAAATACTATCAGAATAGTAATTAACCCTTAAAATGTGTAAATTTTAATTGCCTGTTTAGAAATACCAAGTTTAAAAACATACGACCATAATTAACGGATATATTGAGATTTTTCTAATCGAAAACAGGTTTTTACTACTACAATAATTGTGTTTTTGTTTTAAAAAATCTCAATTTCTCTGCTATTTATTGTCGGATGTTTTTGAACTACGTATTTATGAATAGGCAATTAATATTTACACATTTTAGGTGTTTAATTCTATCTAGATAAAATTTCACATTTTTGAGATATTTAACTTTGAAAATTTCAAATGGCCACTATTTTGAAACAGAAAAGGTAGAAAAATAAAAAATTTATAAGTAAAACAGTCTTGATGTACCTAATATTCATGCCAAGTTTCAACGCAATACTCTAACTGGTTTTAAAGCTCTCATAAGTTAATCAAAATTTACGGACAGACTGAAAACAAGGCACCGGAGACCCATGGTTATATTGTAAAATACGTTGGTCTCGATGAAAGGAACAAATATACAGAAGGTTTCCAGAGAATACCGGGACAACAGGTGAAAAATAAAAAAAGTTTTTGCAACATCTTTTGAAAAGTTCAATTTAATTTTATAAAAAAAAAATCACGTACCGCTAATCCCATAAAGTTTTTAAAATCATAATTTTTTAAACCTGCTTTATTGGTTTTTACTGTTGAATAGCCTGGCCATAATAATAATATCATAGCTTGACAAATAAAATTAAGTTTACAGAAATGCATTGCATTTGGAAACAGTAAATGGCATTGCTATCACGTTTCATTTTATTTCAAAATTTTAAGACTTTAATTTAATATAGTCCTAATAGAATTGTGAAGTATGTTAACGTGCTAAAGCTCCAATGAACCTCAATGAAATTGTGTTGCTTTGTACTAAGTATTGTATGAAGTCAAAACTGTTTTGTAATTTTTTCATATTTTGTAATCACAAATCAGTTAATTGTCCATCAGATAATATTATATGTAACAAATTCTTATTGTATTCCAATAGTTAATATTTTTATAAAAAAGATCAAGTGTTATTTTTTAAAGGTGCTTAACATCTGTAACTTAATCTGATAACTATGAAGTGGGTTAAAATTATTTTTTTATTTTATCATGTACATTTGCCTTAGTACGCATATTAAGTAGACATCAAATAGTTTTCTTTAGACCTAATAAAAATGCATGTGAGAATGGTTTTACATACTAACAGTTACACCGTTGTTTTGGCCGTTACACCTATATCAAAGCTGTAATTAAGTAATTGAATTTAATTGAATACAAACCAATCAATAATATTTTATCGTGTAATTTGTAATTCACAAAAAAATTAAATCACCAATCCTTGTTCAGTACCACAGTGGAAGAACAAAACGTTTTTGTTCGTTAAACTGTTTTAAATGATCAGATTAGATTATTTGTTTTATTGCTTAATAATACGATTTGTTATTTTTGTTACTAGCAGGTGAAAAAAAACAAAAAACCAACTGTGTTTAAATAATTGTACCTATGGAAATCATTAAAAAAATAATTAAACTATTTATAACTGAAAAAAAAGAAAAAAAAACAATATTATCACAACTAACCAGTTATCTGTAATCTAGTGATTTCTTTTTGGTGCGACAATAATGTTATAAAATGTCAGTTTTCACTGCTGATTACACCAGTAAAGTGGCCATAGTGAGTAGCGATTGTCGTTTGTGCTGTTTGCTGAATGTTGTGCTAACGCTAACATCCCCCCTCCACCTCTTGCAGCGTCTGAGCCGAACCTCCTCAAAGTGCGGCTGAAGCAGCGGGTGATTGAGCGCCGCGCGAGTCCCATCGCTCGACCCAAGGACCGTGCCGTCAAGCGCAGAGCGCACCTTGCAAGTACGCATGTCCCCTAACTAACAGCTTTCCATTGATTGTCATCTCGTATAGTGTGAGATAAATTGGTCATTGTTTTCAGCAGCACTGGATTTTCTGTGCTTGGTACTGCTTGGGAGGTTATACTTGTTGATTATTATTAGTGACATTTTATCCTCAAGTCAAATATACAAACTATACTGTAATATTTTTTGTCTGAATTCATGATTCTCCAAAGAACTTAAATTCAAAATAGGACTGCAATAATTTTTTCCTTGTCCTGCAATCTAAGCCTATATTGTATATTTATGCTGAGCTAGAGAAAAACAAGTTTAGGAACTAGTTTGGAAAAATCAAGAGTGAAACTTAATACTTGATAAACGGTATCAGTTAACTGACACATACTTTCTCCCAACAATATATAAAAAGGTGTTAAAAGCTCCAAACATTAATGTCTTGATGACTCAGTCGGATAGCTACCAGCTGAGCAGCGCTCGTTTGACCCTACGCGCGTCTGTGACTTTTAACAACGTACTGCGTTTACCGCTAAACGAAAAATTGAATTTTCTCCGCAACCACTTGACGTAGAGCAATAATTTAAAATACTGGATTATTTAGTTTTTTAAGCTTGATTTAATGGTGATGAGTAAAATTTATTTCGAGACAACAGCTATTTTGAAAATTCAAAAAATTGATTTTTGAAACACTTTTTACTCCATAACTTTTGAACGCGCATTTTCCCGGAGATGCGGGTGGTGTCATTTTATTCACCATTTTAAGCTTAATAAACCACAAAATTTTAATCAAAATCGTTAGAGCCGTTTTTGAGAAATTTTGATTTTTGACGATTTTTGAGGGTTTTTGGGGGTAAACTACCCTTAAAAATAAAAAATTAAAAAAATGAAAAAAACGCCTGGAATTATCGTGGGTTTGGACCTACCTACCAAATTTCATCAAAATCGGACCATTGGGGCATTCTCTAGCTCTGTTTACATCCTGACACACATACACACACACACACACACACACACACACAGACATCACTCCGAAAACCACTTTTTTGGACTCAGGGGGAACCAAAATGGATAAATCCACCAACAACTCAAATTCGAAAATTTTGACGAAAACAATACTTTCTCCATATACTATGGTATAGGGGGAGAAAGTAATAAACACATAATATTTCATTAGAAAGTATTTTTGTGGAAATTGTTGATATTAAAAAAAACCCCCATCTAAAGGAAAAACTTTTTGTACATAGTATTATCCTCTTGTTCAGTGGTCGATTTGAATGCCACTGTTTGACAAAAATATTGAAGTTACTTAGCAAAATTATAAATAATACCTCTTGAAGAAATTTTTTCATAAAGCCTCATGCTTTTCCAACAGTGACATGAATGAGTCTCAGAATGATCAAAGGTTACAGCTTAGCTGTGATTTAAATAGTCAAACCAACCATTGCAGTTGTAAGCGATGTCAAGGAACATGACGACCTAGCACTTGAATTCGGCAAAACACACAGGTTGTTTGAAAAAATCCTCGGTTATTCAATTACGATTCAGTTCTGGAGCGTAAGTATGGTTTTAGTGATTTTTTATGATATGCGATCAAAGTGTTATTTTGTAATATTTTGTTGTGACAGAATCGTCGAGCAGTAACCCGGACTCGGGACCAAACTCACCACCCGTGTCTCAGATGTCCCCCTCCGCCAACCACAACACCCCCATACAAGAGGTAAACTAAATTGTATTCTGGAGGTAGGCCAATTGTGTTCTATTTCAACAATAGTTTGCTTACACTGTTTGCTAAAATTATATTCTGCTGCAATAAATTTTATACCCGTGTAAGGAAAGTATGCTACTTGCTCAATATTACTGTTGCTAGTTATATTAATTTGTGTTCCATAAGTTTTTAATAAAATTGTTAATATGGATTAATTGTATTCTTTAAAACATTATTTAAGCAAGCATCATAAACAAATTACTTGACAAGTTAATTATATGACGGCTTTGGTAGAAAAACACTTGTGACACCTTAGTGTCAACCAAAATGGCATCATTTATTCGTGGATAATTATTTATTCCACAAGTTTTAGTTATAACTTAAGTACCATCTGCACTTTGATAAAATATTTCAACAGTGGAGTAGTTATTTGCAGAAAGCATTTTTACTTTGACTTTAATGACATGTAATGATGACATGTAATGTTTAAATTGATGAGAGTCGTTATAAGAATGTCTGTTCGAATAATTTCCATATTAACTCTAATGACAAAATAATATATGAATTTTTTTATAGAAATAAAAAGTTTAGTTTAGTAGTGAGTTGTGTTTGACGTATGTGGTGGTTGCAGGAAGGAGAGCCGCAGTACGGTCAGCTGTCCACCAGCCCCGGCAGCATGAACGACATCTCCGGCCTCTACACATCACCCTCCATGCCCAACATCTCCCTCGGCCGGCCGCCCACCTCCACACCCAGTGTCAGTTGCATTCTGTTATTAATATTTTGTTATCACCGTATTCAGAAAGGTGTAACCATGATGTTTATTGTCAAAATCCCCTGACACACTTCTTTTACTTCCACATACTTCTGTATGTATAAAAAATATTTCTATACAGTTACAGTAAAAAATCAAACATTTTTACGACGTTGTCTGTATGGAGAATTGGTAAAACCTACTTACTTGTGACCAGAACTTTTTAGCTGCTCTAGACTGGATGAAATAATATTTGTTCATAAAACTTGTCATGGCACATAGCAGTAAACGTACATACTCAGCACAGCCCCTATGCTTTTTTGTAAAAATATTTGTAAATCATTAAATGCATTGGAAATCCTCTGAGTTTGCAAGAACGATGATGATTAGAAATATTAACAATGGATATTGTTTGGTGCAGGAGAGCAAGTTGGCGCCAGTGTCGGAGGCGGAGGTGAGAGCCGCGTTCGCCGCCCGGCTGGGGATGCCCCTCACCGGCCAGATGCTGTCCGGCACCCTCCCCTTCTACCCCACCCTGCCAGGTAAACTAGACCATAATCTACACGCCGTAGGCCAGTTGAGTTCTACTGTCGATAAAATATTCATAATGTTTGGAACATAGTATTTTTTCAAATGTTCAAATTATTGACAAGTATTCATTAATTTATAGGTGCAATGAGTATTAAATGACATTTATAAAATCACAAAGCAAAAGAATCTAATTTATCTGTGGACAGTGATCGAGGCAGAGTACGGGAGCGCGGCGTACACACACAAGCAGATGGCGTCGCTGGAGCAGTCGCGGCACGGGCTGTACCCGGCTGCGGGCATCACGGATACGCAAGTGGCTCACGCGCGGCTCAACAAGCAAGGCCATCGGCCGCTGGGCCGCACGCAGAGCGCTCCACTGCCGCTGGGACACCCCATGCTAGCGGCGGGGCTAGTCATGGACTCGGCGCCCCCCCACCACCAGCACAGCCTCACCACACACAACCTCCTCCGACAGGTAACTTACCACCAACTCAGTCCAGCCTCTGTCCATTTTAGTTGTGGTAATATTAGATAGTACACAACTATTAAATTTTTTCCTAAATCGATTGTTTATTTTTTGTTTCAAAACACCTCAGCTCTTTGTTTCACTGGTAAGTGTTAAATAATTTTTAATTTTTGTTGTTTAACACCATTATTGATTAAATAAAAATATAATTTGGGAATCTTTTCAGTTTAATTACATTTACTAAACATTATGTCAGCTTTTGTTTTAAAGTTTGTCGTAACGGATATGCAATACTAGGAAACCACATCAAAAGTTTGTGCAGATGTCTTATAGTGAACAGTACCTTACCTCCAGGAATTCATAAAATAAAATGTAATTCTAAATATAAAGTAGATCAAACCACTTCAGATCATGAAAAGCATTTGTTTAACAGATGGTCATTGTTCTTTGAACTGTTATATTTTTTTTAAGTTTTGTGAAAACCAACGAGTTCATGTAAAACAAGCTATAAACATCATGGCACAAGGAAAACAGTTGAGAATTAAATGGCTCTTAGGAAAGTGAAAACTTGTAGGGGGTTTTTCAGCTTCCTGGAGATTGCACTCCATGTTGATGTTCAATGACGATTATATTATGTACAACTGTTGAACTGTTAACCGTCATCAGTGCATAGCATGGATTCCTCCTTGTTACTGATATTTTTCCCTACCCATGTTACCATTGAGAGGCCTGTCAAATGTATTTACGTTCTTATGATCAGCTGTTTACATTCCTAGAACTCACGATTGACAAGAGTTCCTAGAACACATGGTTAAAAAAGATTTTCTAGAACACCCTGTCATTATGTTTCAACATTTTAACTCGAAACCGCTTTCAGAATTGGGAAGATTTTTATTATTTTGTAAATTTTGTTGGTTGTTTCCATAAATGTTCTTTTAAGTCTGTTGGTAGTTAAATAGTTTTATTTTTATCTTTGATATTAGCTTATAATAATGGGTTTTTCTCAATTAAGCTCAAACTATGTCTAAATAATATGAATTTTCCATCGCTTAACTTCAGCGTATTTCAAGTTCAGGGTGACTGATTGAACACATTAAACTGATTAAAAGCAATGAACAGATTATCTAATTTGTGACTTTTCCAATATTTGGAAAATGTCTTTGACAGTAAAAGTTGATTGATTATTGGTTGTAATGTCATCAAAGTATGCTAGTGAACGTACTTGTGACAAAGCCTTCTGGTTTTTATTAAGTTTATTCCAATACAGGCTGTGGTACATCGCTTTATCGTACAAAAAAATATCCTGTTAAGTACTTTGCTTTGTGCTGATTGTAAACAGGAGTTTGGTCTACATTTTAACAACAAAGGAGCATAAAAATTTGTTTTTTGAAACTTTCAAAACAATTTTGAGATGAGTAATAGTAGATGTTGCCAAAGACCTTTTTTTCAAAGTATTGATTAAGAATATTTTAAAATGTCAGTCAGCAGTGGATGTGTGATGGAGCCGGGAAGGTGTGTCTGACGTAGTTGTGTGGTGTTGTTGCAGCAAATCCGGCAGACAGTGCTGACCCGAGCGGGCAGCCGGGCGCAGTCGCTCAGCGGCAGTCAGCTGGACGAGGCCCCCGAAGCCGAGGACCTCACTGAGGTGAAGTGTTCTCATGGTTTTGTTCCAAAAGAGTAGGTTTCTTTGAATTGCCAACTAGTTGCAAAACCACCTCATTCAAAATTAAAAAATAAAAATCGCTTAAAAAATTAAAATAAATTGCTTTGTTTAGGTGTTTTAATAATAAAATTAAGAAATTGATTTATATATCGTATAAATCTATCTTTTTATTGCAGGTGATAGACCTGACAGAGAAGGACAAAAAAGCAGAGATGGAGGGAGAGAGCGAGATGTGTCGTCAGCAGAGGGAGAGAGAGAGCTTCTTGCAGCAACAAAGAGACCTCATGATGAGGCATACGCTACAAGTCAGTGAAGGTAAGAACAGCGAGTAGTAGTCATTTGTAGACAATGGTCTGTGTGTATGCTTTTTATCCCATACTCTAAAACTAGTAAGGTATATTTCTATGTATGTTTGTTTTTATGCTCATGGATCTCGGAAATGGCTCTAACGATGTTCTTCAAACGTTGCAAATATTTTAGTTCGGGGATAAAAATAATATGTATATACATAATAATATGTAATATGTATATGCTAGAAAGAATCTCATTTTGTTATAATCTTCAATTGCAATTTTAAACATTTAACATTGGTTTTATGGACTTTAAAAGAAAAACAATCTCAACAGCTTACTCAACTGTCAAAGCCAAACCATGTGCTCCAGTATAAACATTGTTTCCCCATTGTAGCCAGAAACTGAATTACTATGATAATTTATCATAGTAATTCCTTAACAATAATTAATTGTAATTAAATTAACAATAATTTATCAGTTATTAAATAGTACCTTATGCAAATAAAAGTAAATTAACAAGATAATACAATTAAGCAATTTTTAGATTTGTAATTAAAGTAAAAACAAAACATTTTTTTAACAATGATGCAAACAGCTGTTAAGCATAAAGGTAAAATTCATGTGTTACAGTTCAAACAAATTCATGTCAGAGCGCCCTTACTCCTACATTAAAATATCCTGAAAGGTTAACGAGCGAAGCGAACGAGCTCATGGTGGAGGCAAGTGAGCAGAGCAAATGAGCTCATATTGAAAGAAAAAAGCCTTATGGTCTTGGCATTTTAGCGAAATTTTTAAGTTTACTGTGCAAATGCTCTGCCTCCAGGTACTTAAACTTTATGTACCCTGATCACATATGGTATATTGTATTAAAATATGACATGAAAAAGTTTTTATATAAAAAATATAGACATATGACATAAAAAAGTACTTTGTAATGTAGTTGAATGCTCTGAAAAGAAAGAGCTTTATTATGGTAGAAGCCCTCATAACAACCCTTGCTTAAACTGCCTGTCAGATTAACCGCTCTTTATTTAATTAAAGATTCACATTTCATAAAATGAATGCTCAGGTTACAAAAAGTAGATAGCATCCTTCTAGTAAAATGTCAAATAATCATAAAATTCAAATTTTATGACATATATTTTGTTTCAATTCATTGTTGTTAAACATTACGTTTTGAAAATTACAACAAACTGTGAAACATAAAAAAATCAGGCCTGTTTCATTCAAAACCAGACATGTGGCCACCACACTGAAATATATAATTATTGTTTTTAATGCTTTTATGATTATTTTAGTAACTATTCACTTTTGGTTACCCGCCCCAGGGGAGTGATCAAGGGCATCAAGAAGGCTTCCACTGTAATTCTTTAGTTTGAACATTAAATGACAAAACTTGTACAAATATATTATTTTACCACACTTGCAGTTACCTTATTTGCCTTGTTTGATCAGGTTCGGCCTTCACTCCTCGAGCCTCACACGTGGTCAGGCCACTCAGTCGAGCCCTCTCAAGTCCCCTCGTAGCTCTTAGCTCCGAGAATGCAACCTCAACCAATGCTCCGCAAAGGTAAACAATCCAACAATGCCCAAAACATTACTAGATTATAATCAAATTTGAAGTCAAACAAGATTATTCTTCATAATAAAGAAGGAACTTTTTTTTCTTTTTGAATGAGCATGAAGTTATGAAAAATGTTGAGCAAAGGGGTGTGCGAAATCAAGTTAACAGGTTAAATGACTCAAAACTACTAAATACACATAAAAAATTTTACGTACACTATAACAATAATGTAAAATCAATACCATAAGTTACAATGAAAATCACTGTTTTTACAGATCATATTTAGTTGTAAGGAGTGGCAAGTACAAGTACAAATATCGTTGTGGACAGAGACGAATGTGGCCGTTGGCGGGAAGGGTACTGCTACCAGTGTAATCTCGCCGCCATTAACAATCTTGTACATATCAACACATTCCTTCGCAGTGAGATAAATAAATAAATAAATAATTTGCAACAAAGTGTTTCAATATTTGATCCTTGTCTCATGAATATATATAAAAAAATGAGACCAATCCCGCTCATGACCTTTTCAGTTGAAGGTATTTAACGGAGCTACACAGGTTTGTCAATACTGGATATATATTGAAAGTACTATCATATTATAGTACATACCTATATCTGAGGTTTATATGTGAACATGTTTTTTTTAGGTACTCTGTAGATATTTTATTGATAGAGGTTTTGGTTGAGTGTTTAAAAGTTTTTATAAAATGTGCAAGATTCTTTCAATCAATAAACTTATAGGTAACAAAAATTGGATTTTTCAAATGTTGCAGGCTAATTTTTAAATAACAATTTAATTGGCAATTATATAATATTGAACAGAGTGTTTATGGTAATTTACAGTTGTTCCAAATATTATAATTACACACAATAATTGTACTTAACCTCCTCTACTCGCACATTTATCATCACACATTTGCACTGTGGTTTTTCGCACACCCCTTTAAACATCACTGACTGCACTTTAATTTAAAATAACATCAATGTTTGGTGCTTATGTTTATGTAAACTGTTGACTAATTATGAGGGGCCCCTGTGTACATGGTATTATGCTTTTTTCTAGAAATCATGATTCTGCCTTAGTTTAAAAAATGAAAGAGTCTAAACCCCTAAATAAAGATTGTGAATTAAAGTTCATAAAGTTTTTAAATGTTTTTTGCTCTGTAAATCTACTTTTAATTTATTTTGTACCTTCGATGACAAGTGCCTTATCTCGACAGTCTGCCATTCCAAACTTCGGCCCATGAAAACATGGGAGTAGTGAATGCTATTTCTAGCAGGATCCAGAAATGAGACATTTCATATACATTTTAGGAATGGAGTCTCTTGGGTTGTGATTTATTCATGAAGTACTCACTTAAAAATTTGTGTTTTGATGATCATCCTGCGATAGAATTTACATTCTGGATTTAGCAGTATGAGGCCTCATTTTTTTCATGTCTTTTTAAATTTTTGCTGTTTGGGGAATGTAAGACACATATTTGTGAGTTCATAATGAATTTTAACATTAAAAATTATTTAACTATATTTTTACAAATGTTATTTAATAATTAGCAAAATAACATCATTTGGTCATTGTCTAATTTAGAGATGACCATTGTGAGGTGAAGTATTACTCTATGACAGTGATGTAGTCAACAAGAAAAATTCTCTGAGGGTGTTACACTTTTCCCGTGAAGATCTTTCACTAGATTAAAGATCTTACAGTATACTTAATATGAGGTTATTGTAAAACATTTTTAGTATGGAAAAACATTGTTAACACCAAATTGTAAAGTTTTATTTGTAAACAGCTTAGACTGATATTAAAAATGTAAAAATGAAAAATAATTTTTGAAGAGTTAATGAATTACGTAGATTGTTCAATTTTGTTAATACATACGAATCCATGTAATAGTTGAGGACTAAGTGAAAATCCAGACACAATCGTACAATCTTTAAATATCTTTTTGAGTTCATGGAGCACCAAAACAAATATTTCTACCAAAAATAGAAATTTGAATTTCTAACAAAAACAAAGTTTTCTCCATATGTTACAGTTTTTTTAGATCAAAAGTAAAATAGTATTCTTTTAGAAACCATCATAGCTTATAGAAATAAATTATAAATAATAGAATAGAAAGTATATGTTTTTGCCTGAAAATCTATCTTCTTATTTCTATAAGGGTTTCGTCTGTTACGTCCCTTTTTCTCTCGACCTACTGAACCGATTTTTAAGATTGAGGGGTCATTTTAAAGCTTAGGATATAGTGCAGTGACGAATCATAATTAAAAAGGTCATATCTTTTCGGTCTTCGCCCCCCTCACCTTTAATTTATTTCTAGAGGGCGCTTTAAAATGTTGACCAAATTTTATTGCAAGTCCTTTAATGTTAATTGTCATTTAACAGCTGATTACCTTCAGATGAATCTTAAAAGCCAGATAATAAACAAAAATAGATCTCTGTCACTTTATAATCAACATTCACGTACTGTAGGTGAGTTTTACTCATACAGAATCATAAAATGCGCAATTTGCGCACGGGCCACCTCGTTTAACTTAATATTATGAACATTTCTTGTTAAGTTCTTGATGTTTACATTTATCTATGATAAACAAAAGATAAAGAAATAAGAAACAATGAACAAATATTTAACATCAAACATCTGGCTTAGATTCTGTTTGAATTCTTTTTCTCAAAGAATAAGCTGTTAACAATAAAATTTTAGTTCTGAATTGAGGTTTTATTTATGTGAAATCAAAGTAACTTAACATTGTCATTGTTTCCAATTTGTTTTAGTTTTTTACTCTCATACCATTTATCTATTTTATAGATGATAAACATAAAACTAATCTGTTTATTAACCCTCCAGAGGTCGCTTAAAATTTAAAAAACCTTCTCTCGCTCAAGGAGGTTTCCTCCGGGTTTTAAATAAATGCACCAAATGTATTCTAAATACTTTAATTGTTTGAAATAAAAACAGAAAATGATTATAAAATAGATTTTACGCTATATCCCTGCAAAACAGAGCAAGAATGGCAAAGTTAATTTAACAAATGTAATTATTATAACTATTATGGATGATACAAAACATGTTTCACTTTTTTACTTAAAACTTGCTATTTTTTAAAAACAGTTTTGTCAAATAGTATAAAAATAGGAAAAATAACGTTTTGGAGTACAAATTAAAGAGCTTTTGTATAAAACTTAACTATCAGAATAAAAAAAAATTACTATGCAGGTACTTCCCTGCATAAACCATAAATTAAATAAATTATAACAATGATACTACAATCAATTCAAATAATTATACTTGGGAAAATAAAAAGTTACATCAAATAAAAACAAATCTAAAATGGCAACTGTAGCCAAAAAAATTACAAATAACCAAATAAAAATCGATCGCACACGGACTCTTCCTCCGGGTTCACAGAACACACAAAAACGCTCATGGAGGAATCGTCCAGCATCTCAGGACAGAGCTCGCCAAACTGACCCTGGTCGCTGAAAGCGGGATAAGGGTAGGTCAAATGCGGGGTGAGGAGGGGGGCGTCAGCTACACAAAAGTACAGTGCTGTCAACCCCAAGATAAATATTTTCCACAACAAAAAATATTGACCCGGAGGATTCCTCCACTTAGCGTCCTCACGAGGGTTAATAATTACTAGAGATCGCCTCCTGATCAAAATTTGACCAAAATTTCAGTTGTTATGTTCTCAAGAAGTTTAAAAACATTTAACAACTAAAACATCTGTTCTTCCTGTTTTTTTTTATCTGTTGTTTTTACAACAGCTGTCTAATGATTTAAGCAATTACAATCCTCTCTCCATAAGATTAACATTGGAACTTTGAAAACCTGTGGGGCGTAGCCCTGGAGTCCGATGTGAATTAGAATGGGATTCTGCTCATCTTCAGTACTATAACTTTCTCTGCTCATCTACAGTATTATAACTTTCTAACGGTATGCACAGATTTCTCCTACGATGCATACGATCTGAGAAAAAAGGAAGAAACGAAACATGCTTGCCTATTAATATATAGATTATCAGCCCAGTTGTAGCAGGGTGATTATATCAAAAAATTGAAGTTAAGTTGGGAACTTCAATTAATTCTTGCTAATCCGAACAAATTGGGACCGGACCCTGTTCGGTTCAGCAAATTTTGGGAAAAGGCTGAGTTCATAAATAGCATGATATTGGCTCGTTTTCTCCTGCCATTTAATACTGGAATGGCGGCATGTATGATCCCGGCATCCAATGCAATCAGACTGTGAAAATCATTTACTAGATATGGGACCACCTGATATTTAGTTTAAAATACCATCGGAACTTCTTAACAAAGTTTGATAAACACTATCAAACCATAGAAAAGCAGCCAAAATAGAGACGGGATGATGTCTAATGACTTATTGTTTTAAATTAATGAAAAAAATTGTATTTTGTGGACAAAATTTGTTTAGAATTGGCAGAATTTTGGAGCAGTGGAATTCAGGATACGGGGACGCTAATGTACAATAATATATTAAAATTGTGAAATTACTATAAAAATTTAGGAAGAAAATTTTGTAGTAAAGAACCCATTCAAAATGTTTAAAGTTAATACTTTCATAGACACCACATCAAGACTAGGCTCATAGACAAATATAAGCAAAATTAAAGCTTCTTACAAATCACAATTCTTACTTCATTTCTCACAATCCAATTACAAATTATATGGATTAAAAATATTCAATTAGTATAAGTACAACTACATTTAAATAATGTGTAATGTAGTATAATTACTTTATTTAAATAATGCATTTTTATTTCAGCTTAATCAAAGTTTGAACCAAAACTTAACTTGAAAAATGTCAAGTTCAAAATTTTTGAAAGTTTTCAGTAATGGGATGAAAAATGTATCGATTTATCAATTAAAAGTAATCTTTGGATTGGCAAATCTGGAATAATGAACTATTGCAAGGTCAATTTTTCTATCCACGTGTTCTATAATTGTTGATATACAATCTTCATTTCGTAATATTAAACTTTAGGAAATAAACATATGATTCTAATAAAATTCATGGAAATCTGTGTCATGGCATCCAAAAGTTGAGACTGTATTGGAATTTTGAGACCCGTGGAGTAGGAAGGGTCGCACTATCAAGTATATTAAATATGTGGCTGAGCAACTTAATTTAACAGAGCTTTTCAAACAACACAAAAATTCTTGAAGTATCAAAAATTTACCAGTTAACATTGTTTTAATATTTTGCTGAACAACTTAATTTCACAATCTGTTTTAACACCATAAAGATTTTAAAGAGTGTACAAATTGTAAAGTACTAGTTATTGTTCCAAGTTTGTTAATGTAAATAAGCCAATCAACTGAATCTATTTAAGATGTGTAGAAAGCAATAAAAGTTGAAAAACATTCTATTAATTTAGTGTCAGTTACTAAGTTCTAAGAAAAAGCACACAAGAAATAGTATAATATATTTCTGTTCATGAGTTTCAAGACAAGTTATGCACAATACTTTTCATCACGCTATAAGAAAATTCTAAAAGAAAGTTATTTGAAATAGCCTACAAGAAACATTTGTATTTTTTTTATTTTTGTACTTAAGTAAACTATAGATCGCCCAATAGTCAAAATTGAACCACAATTTCAGTTGATCTGGACCAAATTAGTTGAAATGAAAATATTTTATAACTGAAATATCTTCCTGTTTTGCTAGCATTTGTTATTAAAACAGCTGTTAAAATATATTGACTCAATCAATTCCCGTTCTTCCATAAGATTAACATGGAAACCTTGAAAGCCTGTTAGGCTATGCAAGGCCCTGGGGGCCAATGTAAGTAACAGTGATTTCTGCTATCTACAGGACATTACATTACTAACAGTGTGCATGGATTCCTCCTACAATGCATATAAGCTGAGAAAAAAGAAGAAAATTTTTAATGCCTGCCCATTAATATTTAGAAGGTATATGCAGTATTTTTAATATGGTTTTAACATCAGCTGTTCTGTCGATTATGATATATTAAACATTACTGACCTTGTTTGAAACTTCTATTTGAGACTGGAATATTAATATTGGTAAATGGAAATGAAAATGGCCTAGGCCAGAATGCAAATGTTTACAAATTTTTTTACTAGTATGGAATAGAAAAGAACTACTACAAAATATTTGCTTAGTTTTGCTATGCTTCTAGAAAAGAATCACTTTCGTTACTATCGGTTATATTTGGAAACAGAGCATTACGAATCAGAAAAAGAAAAGCTAATGAAGTGTTATAAGGCACATAATTGAACAAAGCAACACTACTCTTGCTTTAGATATTATAATTACTTAAAATTTTGTAAACTTAGAAGCTGTTGTTAAGAGTCAAAATCCTTGTGATTTAGATAATAACCTCTTATCCTCTTAGATAATAATAATCCTCTTAGCCCATTGGTGCCCACTAAGAAACGGTTTTGCAGAATTCGTTGTGGGCCCAGCAGGACTTCAAGTTTTTTATATAATGTTATCCTTTTGTAGGGATTTTAAATACAACCCAAGGAAACAACAAATATACTAAACTTACGATAAATCAAACAATATTTTAGAAAAACTCAACCCAAACATACAAGTTTTTTTTCTTGTAAACTATGATGAGTAAGGTAAACTTAATTTGAAAAATACTTGATACTCGAGCACTTGCACACCCCTAATTTTTTTATCATTGCACTCATTATTAAGCTAACTACCAAAAGTAAGCATAAACTGATAACTTTCAAAATTTTTACCAACATGACAGCCATCTTCTACACACTTTACAGGCTATTGCCATTATGGCTTTTCGAAACAGAAATAGCTCTTACAGAGCTTGATTTAAGCTCTTAAGCTTTAAGCTTTAATTTACAGCTTTAATTTACAGCCTTCAATTTATTATCCCTAGTTTGCTTGTTTACCAAAGTAGCAACTGTAAGCTTAGTATTCACTCAGTTTGGCATAACAGCTATTAACTATGTTTTTCCTGCGACATACTTTTCACCCAAAACATAATTGAATTATGTGTAATGCCAACTGGTGTGCAAATGTCCATTATTAGTGCGACTGACAAAACGCTATTGCAAAAAATGTCAAAGTTCCAGCTTTGCAGCTCTTGTTGTTAACCCTTGGTAATGACTTCTAAATATTTTAGTAATTATTTTGTTTGTGTGACTTCAATTAGTTAAATAATTTACAAGTAATGTGCCTACAACTTCTTGCAATAATATTATGTAGATTTCATTTAGAATATGAAATAGTCTGTTTTGTAACCATTATTCTGTATAGAGATTTATTTACTGACTAATAATTATACAGTTCAATTTAGTACTTGTGGCACCTCTATTTAATGTCAGAGAAATTGCAAAAATCAAATTAGATTAACGCATGATACCATTTTATGTTATCTTAGTACTATCTCAGGTACAGCTCTGACTAGGTTTTTTTCATTGATCTAAACTAAAAGAGTTCCTTTAAAACCAAAGAAGTGTCATGTGTTATGTTCATTTTAAATATGACAAAATTTATTATATTTATTTATTTATTTATTTACAATTGTCTGGCATGCACACAGGTGCAAAGGCATAAGACTCGTCATGGTTATAACATAAAATAACAAAATCATAAAATAACTTACAACAAAACATACCACATGAGTAATAATAAAGCATAAATAATCTCTTCCCGCTTGATTGTAACTAATTAGTGGATCCCTAGTGTGTGTCATTTCTTGTGGTAGGGTAGAGAAACTCATTCACACTGTAAAATGACTGCCTGGACAAATATTCGAAAGCTTTTATTAAGATTTTCTTAAACAAGGTTCATTTTTTATGGAAGTTGGGAAGGTATTAAATATTCTCAAACAACTGTACAATGGCGCAGCTTCAAGAAAAGAGGTCCTGTGAAGAGGGTATTGAAGTAAAGAAGATTTCCTAGTGAAATGATTGTGTTGATGGTTTCTGTTGAAGAATTCATCGGAGTTAACTTTTAAGAAAATGAAATATTACTCTTCTTCTGTTTTTACTCCGTTTTTTTTTTTTTTTTTTTTTTTTTTTTATGTTCTAAAATAGTATTGTTCCAATGAATAACAAGTTTGTTTATTTATACAATTCTAAAACCATCAGTAATATTGTAGAACAATGATCAAATATATTATTAAAGTATCATAATATAGGAATTGAATAACGTAAGTTAATGTTATCATATTTTTTTCCTGTTTTATTGGGCAGAAACATTAGAGTAGAAACATACTTTTTAGGTGATTCATTCGCTTTGAGAACCTGTTAAATTACTTGGGATCATGTTGGAACCTGTTAAATTACTTGGGAATATGTTGGAACCTGTTAAATACTCTAGTTTCGCTTCATGCTTGTGTGTATGCAGCACTGTTTAGTTTTCCACATTGCCATTTTCAGTCTCTGTCCTGATGAGTGGGTGAAAAGTAGTGATATGTCGGTACCAAAATTTCAAAGTCGGTACGGGTACCGGCTCTTAAAGGATCGGTTCTCGGTTCTCGGCACCGGTACCAAGTACTCACGTTTTAATAAGGTTAATATGATAGGAAATATGAACAAAATTTTGTGCATTGAAGTGATATTTTAAAAGTAGTGAGAATTTAGGGATTAAATTAACCAACACATGCAAGTAAAAGAATTAGGATTGAGTAACAATTGAGGAAGGGACAGTGTTGGGGTGTGTATGGGAAAACATTCATCAAAAGGATATTTTACTAAAAATAATTAAAAATAGTAAAACGTTTTTTTAGAATAATTTTTTTTATGTACATTAACAGATCTAGGGGTCCGCAGGCCTACTTTTAACACTTACACTTCGGGTCGGGCCTGGTAAAAAATCATTACCCTTAGGTCTCAGACCAAAAACAAGTTGGGCTGAAAAGTATTTTTATTCTTAATTATTAATTCTTCAACTACTATCTGTTTTAATAAACTTAGTTGATTAAATTAGTTGACTAATAAATGTATTTATTATGTTTCATTTAAAATATATATTTAATGGGGTTTGAAGTTTTTAGTTAAAAAATTATATGAAATTATAATAAGATGAATTTAATAATAAGAATTTTCAAAATGAGGTTAATTAAAAAAAAAATATTAGTTTAAATTCATTACATGAATCTAAAATGTTCTCTGATCTCTAATGTCTGATCTGTGCTGATCTATTATGGTGGTCTGTTGCAGCCCTGGCGGCGGCCCGGCGGTGGTCACCACCGGCCTCGCGTACGATGGCCTGATGCTGAAGCACGCGTGCGTGTGCGGCGACAACTCGCTGCACCTGGAGCACGGCGGCCGGCTGCAAAGCGTGTGGGCCCGGCTCGGTGAAACGGGGCTGGTCGCACGGTGCGAGCGCCTCCGCAGCCGCAAGGCCACTCTAGAGGAGCTCCAGTTGTGTCACAGCGAAGCACACACGCTACTCTTTGGTAACTATCACTCTCCCCGCCTACCTAACAATTGACATGGGAAATCTTCTTTCACATTTATGTATTAAATTAAAAAATAATATATTCAGTAATTTCAACATGTTTAACTATAAACACAGAAGAGTCCCACTTTTCTAATCTGTTTTGGACCGGACTTAGTACAATTTAGCCAGATTTATTCCAGAAAAACGGTCCGGGATTGGATTCCCTATTTAAAATCTATAAAACTTTCCTCCTCCTTACAAAGTAGGGCAGTGCATATTTTGCCAATTTCAATAAAACTTAATTTTTTAGTCAGAGAAAACTTTGGAAGTCTATCAAACTCTTCTTATTGTTCTTATTTCCACTTAGAAATAAATAATGTTTGAACTGAAAACTGCAGCAATTCATCATTATCCACTGCTCTTTTTCATCATAGCCGATTTTGTAGCCCCGTAAAAAATCCGTACTCTCAAACTCTCAATAGGTTTCGCACTAGTTATGAGATATCGAATCCCTGATACT
The DNA here is from genome assembly GCA_030545055.2 of Neoaliturus tenellus. Classification (NCBI taxonomy): domain Eukaryota; kingdom Metazoa; phylum Arthropoda; class Insecta; order Hemiptera; family Cicadellidae; genus Neoaliturus; species Neoaliturus tenellus. The sequence continues at coordinate 126,178,378 of CM061532.1, forward strand.
CAGTCTTATACAATCAGAATCTCAACACTGATCTGCTGTGATCATTGAAGAATGTGACTGTTGAAAAGTGTGGAACACAAGAGACAGCAAACAACAACAGAAAAACAAAACAGTCTTATTTATAATTTTTTCTCAGAATTCAAATATTAATAAAGCATGAGTATTTATTCAAGAACATATGTGACAACATTTGTGGTTACATATTACTGCCATTGTATAATCGTTCTGAGAAAACATAGCCAAAGCACTCTGACATCAAATGCCATTGACGGCACCATCAGAACAACCACATGCCATTGGTTTTTGTTTAATCAACTATTTTTCTTTTGTTTAAATCAAATTATATGATAATGTTTTATTTTATAGAAAGTAGATTTGTTATTTTAATGTTGTGAAGCTAGACAATTGACATATAAAAACAAATTATAGCTCATATTTTTTTGTAATCTACACAAATTTAAGAAAAATTTTAACAGAAGTTGTACGACACTCCATTTAAGAGATAGATATAAAAATTTTATTCAAAATGACCCAAAATTATTTTTGTAATGTTTTCTTTTGGTTATTGTATGAGTGATATGTTTTTAAGAAAGGGAGAGTGATTTTTATGCATTTATGATTTTTGATGTATTGTTCTGTAAAATATCTGTAAAAATACCTTTTGGTGGTAAAAATATACATATTTAACTTTTTACTGAAAACTTTGAATGACTTTAAAAGTGCTAGGATATTATTTATATAACACCTGAAAAGTGCTAGGGTTTCGAAGGGAGCAGAGACAAGTTCACTTGAAAAAAATCTTAAAAAAAATAACCTTTATTTCGTGTAAAGCACTGTAGGTAAATGAACGCTGCTGCACTTCAGCTCGTTTGAGACCCAAGACTCAGGTAGATGATGGCGAGGGAGGAGATTTTGCTTCGGAAAGTAGGCTTTTTATTGATACAACTTTCATTTTAAGATTTTGAAACGTTAATTGCTCACTAATAGATCGTCTGTAACTGAATAATCAAAATAAATATTGTTTGAAAGGTCTTAAAATTCTTTTGAATTTACTGTAGGTAAGTTTCTCACAAACCGAAAGAAATATAGTACAAAATGAGCAATTTGGGCTCGGGCCCCCTATTATGAACCAATCCATTACATAAATATAATTTATTGAGTGTAAAAAATTCAATGGAGGCTGTGTTAGTAACCAGGGGCATTTTGAACAATATTACTGTACTATAATATCCAAGTGTTTTTGGTCTAGGAACAATGCCCTAAAATATGATCAAAGAGTTCTGAAACACCCTCAGTCACCAACCTGTTATTTTTATTACCTTAGTCCATGTGATAATAATTAATAACTACTTTGATTGGCAAAAATTAAAAAGGATTCGGCTAGATTGTACCTACTAGAGAAAATATGTTAAAGCACGTTAAATACACACAAAAGACACATGTTTATGAATATTTTGTCTATTTTTGAAAACCCAAGCGCTTTTCTTTGTAAATTATGTATATTTACAAAGAAATTATGTATATTTTATTGGTAAAACTTTTGATTTATTATTAATACTTTTTATTGATATTACTGTCCATGAAATCCTATAAAAGTGGGAATGGTACTTAAATTTCTTGTTGCCATGAAATTTCCAGGAAACGTCCTTACATTTTAGGAAATTTGGCTCATGTCCAAGGTTTTAGGTGGTATTGTAAGCACATGGCAAGCTGCATTTGGGTGCACTGTAACATGAATAGGAAGTAAACAAATTTCCTTTATATTTTCCTTTTACATTTTACTAAAACTAAAATGTTTTATTTTCCATAAAAAGACATGTTTTCTCAATTAAAATTTTTATACAGTGTTTTTTGTTTGAAAATCATCCTTAGTTTGATTGGTTTCGTATTCAATTTGGCCTAGTTCCTTTGATTTAGTATTCTTGTTTAATTAGACTATGAGAATTTTTCTACATTGTTAGAGAGAAAGATTTTTCTTTACAACCCTAGAGATGTAAAGTCGTTCTACTTAGCCAATGTTGCCAACTTATGTTCAAGCTTACATGATGTTACCTGGTTAATTCATGTATACTATTTTGTGTTCTTTGGTTTGGTACACGTTAGAATAACATATTCAAAACAGTTTTTTGTGTTTTGTCTATTGGTTAACTACTATTAGTCCGACCACAAACCGTTTGCTAAAAGAATATTTAAAGTTGTTTTGGTAAACAAAATTAAATATTTTTAAACCGATATAAATGTACTTAAATATTTTGTAAATGTCCTCATATGTACGAGAATTTTCCAGAAAATTTTAGTTTTTTTGAAATCAGTAACGTGCTGATATATATTTATAGTAACAAGAGAGAAAAATTAAACATTAATTCAACAAAAATAAACTTTGGTTTTAACAGTTGGGTAGAACCGTTTCATGTAATTTATGCTAGTATTTGAGTTGTATACTACTTAATATACAAATGATTTTTTTTATCTATTCACAGGCACAAATCCCCTGAATAGACAGAAGCTGGACATGAGCAAGTTGTCGATGCTGCCCATCAAGAGCTTTGTCCGGCTGCCGTGCGGAGGCGTTGGTGTAGACTCTGACACCACGTGGAACGAGCTGCACACAGGCCCCGCGGCCCGCATGGCGGCCGGCTGTGTCATCGAGCTGGCGTTCAAGAGTGAGAGATAAAACATTACAACTTTTATCCTTTCCCTTATCAAAAACATAAAATTTTCTTGTAAAAACGTTTTTAGTAAAAAAGACAAATTTTGGCTAATAAAGATGTTTTTTAAGGAAATACAACCATTTCATCATAAAAATAATAATTAATGAGTAATTGTGTTTAAATCATATTTGGAAATAATTCCAACTATTATTGAAATTATACGAGCAACTATTGTCTGAAATATTTGAGATAAATGTCTTCCTGTACTTTGTTTTTGAATTTAAAATAAAGTACAGCGTAAAGCGTAACACATGCTACGCAGATCAAAGCTGAAGAAGATAAACTATCCTCTTTACACTCGGATGTCCATTATTTGTAACTTAGACTTATTTTTAGCCAAAACATTTATTAATGTTTGCTATTTTTTTTAATTGATTTTTCAATGTAATTTTTTTTTCTTTATTTTACAATTCTAATAATCGTTATTTATCATGCAGCACACAGTGTTTGCTGAAAATTAATTATTGTTTGCTTTATGTTTTCACAACGTACATTGTTGTGTTGCAGCCGCGACGGGGGAGGTGAAGAACGGCATGGCAGTGGTACGGCCGCCCGGCCACCATGCGGAGGCATCACAGCCGATGGGCTTCTGTTTCTTCAACTCAGTTGCAATTGCGACGCGCGTCGTACAGCAACGCCTCGACCTGCGCAGGATACTCATAGTGGACTGGGTACGACAAACACACCTGTTAGGTGGACAAAAGTGAAATACTTACCATACCTAAGTTTGCCCAAGTTTGTTCTTAAAACATTTTTTTATTATAATAGTCTGAAACTATAACCTGCTCTAATTGATCTTTCTTTAGGTTTATCAGACTGAATTATCAGCATTAGCTCAGTTTTGAAGCTACAGCACACCCGTTTATCTAGCTAGTAGCAAAAAATGCTTGACATTCAAATACTGTGAGTATTTTCCCCCAAAAAAAATTTATGTATTGAAATGCAAAAGTTAGTAATTTTCCATTGTTGGAAAAAATACTCCAAATGATCAGTTTGGATAAAACATAATCTCTATCTGGAAGATCCTGTCAAACAAGAGCCTACTGTTATAAAAAGTTATTTAAGGCATTTATTACACTAAATTATAAATTTTTCATAGTTGAAATGAAATGAAATGTCCTTTATTGTCACAAAACCTTTTACAAAATTTCCAGCTCAGTTGGTAAAACAGGTGACATTGTCAAAAAATAAAATTAAAATAATTTCCTAAATATACACATATATACATGGTACACAAAGAACACATATATACATATACACAAAGAAAGCTCAACATTTTCATCTAAATATTCATTTACGGAATAGTATCTTTTTTCCAGAAGGTACAATTTTAATTGTTTTTTTTAATTTTGATACATTATCTATTTCTTTCAATGCGGCAGGCAGGTTGTTATAAAGTCTTAAACCCATATAATAGGGGGATCTTTCAAAAAGACTAAGACGATGCCTTAGGTACTGAAAATTGTTCCTAAAACGTGTGAGGTAATTGTGAATAAATTGGTTTGCATTAAAGTACTGATAATTATTTTTTACAAGCATCAACATTTTAAATATATAAACACAAGGCATTGTTAGTAATTCATATTTTTCAAAAAGAGGTTTACATGATGTCCTTTTGGGAACAAAAGCCATTATCCTCAGATATTTTTTTTTTTTATTTTAAAAACTTATAATGCGTCTGAACTAGACCCCCATAGTTCGATGCCATATTGCAATATAGAATAAAACATGGCATAATATACCATAAGCTTAGTTTTTGAGTCAGTTATATTTTTAAAACAAGCATTTGGAAACAGCATGTATTTAATTTTTTAATTACCATGTCTATATGAGGTTTCAATGTTAAATTTTTATCAATTTTTAAACCAAGAAATTTGGTATATTCAACGAAAGATAACATATTATTCTCATGAAAAAAATCAAAATTTATATTTTCCTTATTCTGAAGTGTTTGAAACTTTATGAGTTCTGTCTTCGAGCTATTTAGTTTAAAAACCATTTGCAGAAAACCAATTTGAAAGTTCTTCAAGTGACTGACTGATCACCACTTTTAAATTTTCAAAATTGTTTGCCTGAACTACTGCTGTTGTATCAACTACTGAAGTACTGCTGTTGACTTCAAGTAAATATGTTATTTTATCTTTGCGCCATAGGACTACAGTTTATACTATTTAGTTTGCAATGCCCCCTCCCCAAAACTTCATAGATTGTGACAAAAAAATGTGTAGGCTAAGTTTTGTGATGTATTTGGTTTTTACAGGACGTACACCATGGCAACGGGACCCAGCAGGTGTTCTACGATGACCCTCGAGTCCTCTACCTCTCCATACACAGGCACGACGATGGAAACTTCTTCCCTGGTACCGGCGGGCCTACAGAGGTAGTTATAAATTTAGGCAAATATCCATTATTTTTTGTTAAAATGTTATAAATAGTTCACAGTTCAGTTTACAGTTCACAAAAGCTTTATTTCAATAAGAAGTACATTGAAATTACATTTCCAAGTGCTGAAATAGCACGCGTTTAAAAAACATGTCATAATACTTTTACATGAATATTATAAACTTTGACGTTTGGCATGTCCATTAATTTTTATTTTCTATTTTTTGCTGACAGGCAGTGTTTATGCAATTACATCTAAAATAAAGGTAGTCACTGTGTTCTTAACCCAAGTTATACATAGCTACAGTATATGATAATAATTAACAGATATCACAGTATTCAAAATATCACAAGTTGGTGAAATTTTTAGCCTTAGACCAATCTCATTTAACTCAACATAGGTGAGTTGTGACGTTTGTCATGTTACAGTGTGGCTCGGGGCCTGGGGTGGGGTTCAACGTGAATGTCGCTTGGTCAGGTGGACTCAACCCTCCCATCGGTGATGCTGAGTACCTGGCAGCCTTCCGCACCATCGTCATGCCGATCGCCAAGGTGTGTCATTATGTGCAACGTAGCTGTCTACTTACCTTACCCAGAAGGAAAAGTGTAAAAAAGAAGTGGTTTATTTTTTAAAACCACCTCGATTATCCAGTTATTTGTGATAAGTTTTTTACAATTAATTATCAACTCCATCAGTGACACAGCCGAGCTGTACTTCTATTCTTGTTCAAATAAAATGTCAAATAAGCATGTCAAAATGTTAACAATCTGATAAAATTAATGGAAATCAGTAAGATTTCTAAGAGCGTAACATTTCAAAATACACAACATTGAGGAGTCCATTGTATTCTAAATGTATTGTTGTTCTGACAGAAAAATGTATAGCCAAACTGTATTTTATAATATTTAATTTCGAGGAAATTAGTAACATCCATCTAATGATAAAAATTGTATAATCATTCTGTACTATATGTGTTGAAAAGCATTTCAATTTCCTGAAGTACATTTACTTGTGTTTTACAGGAATTTGATCCAGAGTTAGTGATGGTGTCAGCTGGTTTTGACGCAGCAGCTAACCACCCTCCCCCCCTCGGAGGCTACAAGCTTTCCCCCGCATGTTTTGGCTACATGACCAGACAGCTGATGCAGCTCGCCCACGGCAAGGTACATAAAGGACCAATCACACTATTCAAAAAATTTATTGATATTACCCAATAAATCAAATGCTGCATACCCATTCACTGATTGTAGTAATATCATGAAAAGTGTAAATATTTTACAAAAACTTTAAAGGTCATCAGGTATAAGGAAAACAACAAGAAAGTTTTAAATTTAGAATTGTATTTTCAAGAGAACTTGCTTGAAGGTTGGGTGAGTATTATTCATAGGTTATTTTAGAGAATCATGAAGTGATGATACGAAAGTTGACGATCTTATCAGATTGGATATTACAAAAGAATATAAATTAGGGATGGACGAGATTGGATTTTCAGTTCGAGACGAGACGAGACGAGAATTTTTAATTCTCAAATAATTTCGAGACGAGATCGAGACGACATTTTCCCTCTCATACATTACGAGAAATGTGCGTGGGATTTTAATCTGATTTTGTAACATGGTTAATCCTGATTAATGTGAAGGAACAAATATTTCTTTGTAAATTGCTGATTATGTTAATAAACTGAAGTTAAAAAAGACACTTTCTTAACAAAAGGTCTAGGCCTATAAAGGAATGTACCCAATAAAAAGGTTGAGTTGATAGGCTCACCATAAACCCTACCGACCTACGTTTAATAAAACATAAAAAGAGAATCATCTGTTACAGTTACTTACTTCACTTTTCACTTTCATGTTTCACACTTTTCACTATTAACCTACTTTAAAATGTTTCCAAATAAGAGCTTTTCCTCACTCACAGATTTGTAATAGGCATAGGCCTACTAACTTTGAATCACAAGCCTAGAGACCGGGAGGCTAACAAGAAATAACTTTTAATTGGAGGATTTTAATTTTCAACTCTCTCTTATTCTTTGTCCATAAGACAATCTTCAGCTCTCATTTTGTTTGCTATTCCTTTTCATTTCTCCAAACTATTCAAGTCCTGTATACATAACTTTTACTGCTTTTGAATTCATGTAATTCCCTCGATTTGTCCATTTGTCGTCTGCTACTGCTAGTGGTAAGTTGCTCCTAACTGAATAAAGGCAAGCATTAGTGTAGCCATGAAGCCTGTATGGTTCTGGTAACACCATTGATTTTCTATGTATTCAACACAACCTATTTAATGCTGTTCAACAATTATTGTTAATAGGCCTATTCAGTTTTTTTTAGTATCCAAACCTTGAAATAAAATCAACCATCAGCCGGTTTTAAGCATTTATGGCTTAAAATAGCTGAACTCTGCTAAGAGTGTGAAAGGAAATTAAATTATGAATTACGTGGGATATTTGAGGTTAGCCATTATTCAACCTGATTGGCTATCTTGTCTCTTGTCATTCATCTGATTGTCACTACTATTCTTACTGCTAATGTCAAAACAGCTCTTAAATTTGTCAAAAATTATTTGAATCAGTTTTAAATAATCATCTTGAAGCAATTAAATGTCAAATAATGATTGTTTATTGTTTATAAAGTTTTCCCAATGTTCTAAAGATTTATCAAACAAATGAATTATTTTATAAATCAGAAGCTATGTTAACTCCGCCCACTACTGTTGATCGTCAGTACCACTTACAGTCCGTGCAGATGCAGCCGTAGAGCCGTCTCCCACTCTCCAGTCCAGTCCAAATCTTGGAAGTCCAACCGTCGTTTATGATGGCAATTTAAGTTTGAAGTTGTGAGGAGGATAGGAAAATAAAACACTTCACATTGCTTAAAAATAATTTATTTTGCAGTATTAAATTCGTAGATTATTTATACCCGTTTTTATCGTTATACACGAATTATTTCTCGTCTCGAAAAATCTCGATCAAAATAAAATCTCGTCTCGGTTAACGAGATTAAAAATTTCTCGAAAATTTCTCGTAATTTCGAGACTCGTCCATCCCTAAATAAATTAATGTAATGGTCTTGTGTGTTTACACCAACCTTTCTAATATTTTGTAAGGTTGTTGTGCTTGATCAGATGAGCTAATGATTGTGTTGTGTGTTGTAAAGGTGGTGTTGTCACTGGAGGGAGGCTATGATCTGGCGGCCATCTGCGACTCGGCGGAAGAGTGTGTCAAGGCGTTGCTGGGCGATGAGCCTCGAACCCTCTCCTCCGAGGAGCTCCATCGGACGCCCTGCCAGAACGCCATCGACACACTGCAGAAGACCATCGCTGTACAGGTGAATATACAGCACCTTTCTCGAACTGGATATAGATATTAGAACATGGTTCTCACTGGAAAGTCTGGAAGAAAATGTACACAAAGTCAGGAAAAAAACTCTCGTAGGGAAATGTTTATGAATTAATTAGTAAAAATCAAACTAACAGATTTGTTTATGTGGGGTGAGTTGGTGGCTTAGTGGTGAACATGTCAAACTTGTCGGCGATGTCGTGGGTTCGAATTTGTGTTCTGACGATGAATTTTATAATTACCTTTCACCTTCTATTGTAGCGGCTTATCCCCTTATTTTATCTAATACAATCCACGCACAGATCAATATTCTTTCTGTTCGGTCGGAGCAAAGTAAGTCAAAAAGAGATCTGCCAAACGGCTTAAAAAAATTTTTTTACAAAGAAAATTTAACTTCAAAGCTCTTTGGGTACTTACAAGCCACCTTTTATTAACTCTATTTAAAGCCAGCTTAAATTTAGCTCTAGACAAGTTTTTATGTTTTCAGGCAAAGTTTTATACATGTTTAGTAGGGGACCCAGCCGCCTCTATCGTGCATAATAAGCGAGATAGTGATACCCGAAAGATGTACTCTTGAAATCAATTGGACCTTTTTCTGGGGACACTAGGGGTCACCTAAACCAATTTTGCCAAAATTAACTCTCTTGCAAAAGTGGTTTTATCTTGTGTTAAAGATATGGAAATTTAAGTATTTTTGAAATGTACTTGTTGCATAATAATAGTTATAGCTCCGTTGTTTTTTGGTCTATTTTCATAAATTAAAGATAGAAATGTTCACAAAAAATAGGGAAACAAGACTAATGCATTTTAAACGATTTTATTACACCGGAAAGTAGTTAAAAAGCCTCTGAAACAAAAAATATTTTTCCAAAATATATTTTTGTTTGTTCCCAATTATGTGTACGTCATAACAATGGCTCAAATGTCACTAAATATGATACTAATAGATAGATTAGGTAGTTTACAACAATTTAGGTCTCTTATAGTTTTTCCCTATGAAGTGCCGTTTTCGAGTAAAATGTAATTTTACAAAGTTTGTCAGGTCGAGGGCCGCACTGTTGTCGGGTCTCGTCGACGTAGACCGCCGCCCAGAGCAAAGTCATCAATCATTCTATTGTGATTTTAAGACTTAATAATGTATGCCAAATTAAAATTTAATTTAAACTGCTTTCGTTGTACCTTTGTTGTACACAAATTGCAATTACCCTGTTGCAGCAGACCTGCGTACTCAAATTGTTTTAATTGTTTATATAATAAATTTTCATTACCAAATTGAGTGTTTGGGTTTGCAGGATTATTTTTTCTGTAGGGTTTCAAATTTAAATGAAATTATACATAAAATGGTTTATCGATATATATTTGAAAAAGTTCTGTATTATGTATTACTTTCACACTATACAAATTACTATTTTGTGACATTTCGTTGTTAGCGTTTGATAACTATTGATAACACTGAACAAAATATATCCATGTTATACAGCCTTCATGTCCTTCATACAGCCTTTAATGAAAAGTTCTTTAGTTTAATCAGTCACGAATATTTGTAGCTTTAAAAATAAGGATCACATTATTAATACAGTAGACTCCCTCTTAACCGGCCACCTCGGGACCAGGCCGTAGCCGGATAATGAATTGGCCGGTTAAACCGATGTTCATTTGAGAACGCCAACCCACAATTTTATATGGCCTAAATATTATTATTACTTGTAAAACAACCTTAAATACATTACTGTATATGATTTATAGCTAACACCCACCACCCATAAAATCCACAAAAAACCTACACTAATAATAAATAATTTGTTTCTTTATTGTGGTCTACTGGATAGTAGGTCCAAACGCATTGACTTCCGGTGGCAGTCACTTCCGTCCAGGACGTTACAGTTTAATTGGTTTGAGAACGTCAATATGAAATAAAGTTGTATTTAATGAGACATTAGATAAGAAAACTACGTTTCCGGCGAAAGGCGGCCGGTTAAAGCGATGTTGAGATAAGAAATGGCCGGTTAAAAAGATGTTATTTTGTGTGAGGGTAGGCCGGTTAAAGCGGAGACCGGTTAAAAGGTGGCCGGTTAAGAGGGAGTCTACTGTATTAAATCCCTGCAAACCGGTTTGGTTTTTTATTTATTTTGATAACACAGTTATCCATACCAATCAAATGTTTTATAATTATACTACATAAAATTTCAATATTCTTGCCATAATGTATCATAATTATTCTTAATTCTATGAGGGTTTTGTCTGTTACATCCCTTTTCCTCCCTACCTACTTAACCGATTTTTAAGATTGATGTGGCATTTTAAATCTAATGATATAGCGTGTGGGCGAATGATTTCGTTTCGAGCTTCGCCCCCCTAGCCTTTGTGTCTTTGATTTAGTTCTAGAGAGCGCTTTAAAATGTTGACAAAATTTCATAAAAGATTTTAAAATGTGAATTGTAACTTAACAACAGATTACTTTCAGATAAATTTTTAATATATATTATAAACAAAAATAGTTTTACTGCTTAATCAACATAAATATTGTTTGAGAAGGCATAATTCCTTTGAATTGTACTGTAGCTCAGTTTTTCACAAACGGAAAAGAATACATTACAAAATGCGAATTTTGCTCACGGGCCCCCTCCTTTTAGTGAATTTCCCTATGGGAAATACGCTATTACGGGACCAGGTTACTTTTTCATTTTGATGTCCCCAGACGCCAAAAATACCGTTCGTTCATTTTCATGTATGTCCGTGGTACTAACTTTTGACAGGGACCTCCGATTTTGATGAAATTTGGTATGAAGTTGTAGGACCAGGTCTATTTTCATGAGTTCGCGAACCAGCATTATCAGGTTATGGGAACAGGGTTTATGGGGTTTTAAAAGGGCCAAAATCAGGTTTTTGGCATTTTTGGACATAAGTTTTTAAAATTGAACAATGTTAACTAAAACCATTTAAAAGAGCTTAAAAAAACAAACAATTTAGTATTTTGAATTCTTAACATAAATTATCACATAAATTAACTTAACATAAATTACGGAGAAATACAAAAATAGGTTTTTCATGTTATTCTTATGGGGAGTTAACAAAACCTATAAGGGTGATCTCACTTATTTATTGACATAACTTGATCAACTTTGGTAAATACATTCACTAGGAAGGGTTTAGCGTATATTTACTTACAACACTCATATGGCGGCAAACCTACCTCATCAACCCCAAGACCCCTACGGGGTTTATGGGGAAAATGAAAAATATCAGAATTTTATGCAATTTAGTTACTTGCACTGGGAATGGATTTTCATATATCTACTTGCCCCAAGGCAGCAAATCAACATCCTCGTTCCCATGGTGTTTATGGGGGAATTAAAAAATAACTTCTTGATTAGCATTATACGTGCTGGTACTGATATTCAGGTTGAAATAATAAAACGTCTTCCAACACTACTCGATATATTTACACTTATACTGTAATATTTTACAAGACGGTAAATATATTTCGACCAGTCACACCGGTCATCATCAGGCCCAATCAGAGACTCTCTCTGACTCTCTCTGACAGTCTCTGATTGGGCCTGATGATGACCGGTGTGACTGGTCGAAATATATTTACCGTCTTGTAAAATATTACAGTATAAGTGTAAATATATCGAGTAGTGTTGGAAGACGTTTTATTATTTCAACCGGAATTAAAAAAAAAAAAAGAATCCTGTTAGAAATTTGCTGAGTGCTCAGGTCTGCTGCGACTTATTAATGGTGTTAACCAAATATACTTTTTATCATACTTTCACACATATAAAACTAACTTTCACTATATTTATCTAACATGGTGTGTATTATTGATTGATTAAACAAGAAAATCGTGTATTGACTATTTCGGACCTTCAATGCATTGGATTAATAACTCTGTTTCGTTATCGTTTGTAATTTATATTATGCCTACATAATTATAAAACTTTATTGAGTATCAAACAGTTTAAGATTATCGGAGTCATAAATAATACAATTTTTTGTGCTTGAATGTTTCTCCAAATATTTTACAAGATTGATTTTATTTTCACATGTCAATTTTCTTGTTGTTAATTGATTCGAAACGAATATTGATTATATGGATTACAACTACCCCATAAGAAAAGAGTGGTCTAACAGTAACAAGTTTCATTAGGCCTAATCGGGCCTTAAAAGAAGGTTTCTCACAACTTTGTCGTTTATATAATTACTTTAAGCTATTGTTATGTGAAATATTATTCTCAAGAAACAAAAGTTAGGGAAGGGAGGTGGTCACATCAACTCGTGCCGCCAAATACCTCGGGGTTATGGTGGACACCAAGTTAAGCTGGAGGGATCAGATCTTTCGTACGGCGGACAAGGCCGCTAAGGTAGTCACTTACCTTAGTAGGCTGATGGCCAATGTCGGGGGTCCCCGATCCAGCAGAAGACGTCTGTTGATGTCCGCGGTCCAGTCCGTGCTCCTTTACGGGGCAGAGGTGTGGGCAGGCGCTCTAGATAAGGAGTGCTACAGGTTGCGACTCGCCCGGGTTCAGCGTCAAGCTGCGCTCCGGGTGTGTTCCGCCTACCGGACAGTGTCCGAGCCTGCCGTCCTGGTGGTCGCCGGAGTCATTCCGGTCAAGCTCTTGGCAGGGGAGAGGAAAGCGATTTACCAGAGACAAGGCGAGATCGGCAAGGACACGGCAAGAACCGAAGAGCGCTCCCGAACCTTCCAGCAGTGGCAACACAGCTGGGAGCACGACACCCGAGGACGATGGACTGCGCGACTCATCGAGCAGGTCCAACCATGGGTGGAAAGGCGGCATGGCGAGGTGGACTACTACCTCACGCAGTTCCTGACAGGTCACGGCTACTTCAAGTCGTACCTGAACCGGATGGGCAAGACCGGTTCACCGGATTGCATCTACTGCCCGGGCGTTCCCGATGACGCGGAACACACCTTCTTCCGCTGTTCGCGTTGGGAAAGGCCCCGCCTGGAGGCCACAAGAAAACTCGGTGTTTTTTCGGTGGACACGGTCTGCCAAAAGATTATGGAGGATGAGGGCAACTGGGATTGTTTGTCACAGTTCGTCCGGGGTATCCTCCTGGAAAAGAAAACCGATTTGGACCACGAAGTGGCCAACAGCTGACATCCCTTGACCGAACAGCTGGATAAGGAGCGAGCCCCATGGGCGTAAGCCAAATTTAGGCCTAGCCTGACGTAATGTGATAAACAATTCCAGGTTAGAATCCTAAAGAGTAGAGGAGGTTTTTTAGTGGGTAAACCCGTTTTTTAGGGGAGTCCCACACTACAGGCTGGCCACCTGTGTGCGTAATGCATTTTCCCTGCCTCTCCCTCAAAAAAAAAAAAAAAAAAAAAAAAAAAAAAAAAAAAAAGAAACAAAAGTAAAGTTTGGAAAATTTTGTAAAATCGATAGTGGTATAATATAAAAAGTCGTGTTAGTTACACCATTTAAAGTCGCAGCACTCAAGAACTGCTGGACCAATTTCCCTGAAAAGTTGGGGGGAGGACATATAGGATACTTTTTATCCAGATTCTAAATGGGGCTCCGCCCCACACGACTTCAAAGTTAAGTTGTCATGTTATTCTTATGGAAGCAACAATTTTGCTATTGGAACATATGATTACATTTAGGAATATTACCTTTATACATATCTGTTCTCGTTTAAAGAATTGAGGGAAGATTGAAAATAAAATACTAGAGGATACTATAATAAACTTGGGGCGAGTAAGCGTAGTGAACGAGCTCGCCTGAAGGGCTAAACAATTTTCAGGCTGGCACTCAATCTCAAGCGATCAATTGTGTTAATTTTTTGTCTGTCAAAGTTATTAATTTACAACTAGTGCACGTGTTGCTCGATATCGAACAATTTATTTTGATACAATACAAAAGTTTCATGTAGTTCTAAATCAATGAAATCCGACCGATCCAATATTGTGGATACCAGTGATCACAAGAAATTACAGCTGTACGTTATCAGATGTTTAAAATGCTCAACCCAAATTCAATTAAAATGTACTCTATGTAGGCCTATGTTGTTGTCTATAAAATAAAAATAAATAAATAAAAATAAAATGGTATTCTAATGTAAAAATTCCAAATTGAATTTGTGGATAGCATCTTTATTGTCCGACCCTAATTTGAAGCTTTAAGTCTGCTGATAGGGGAGGATTATCATTGAATTTTGTATATGGATAAAAAAGTTTGTGCAGAGTTGGCAAGAGTAATCAACGAAATGTCACAAAATAGTCAATCTCTGGTTTCCCTTTTTGGTATTAAAATAATATTAGTTTAAATAGTTTACAATATATCTGCATCCAACTAATTAATTATTCATATAAAAATTTTAATGGGTTATGGTGTTTGCATCGATAGTAAAAAATATTGTTACGATTTGCAATTGTAAATTTGTAAGATCTGAAAAAACCAATCCATTTTTTTCAAAAAAAAATATCAACAAACCATTTTTATCTATTAATTACCTTAAATTTGTAACCTTGCAGAAAAAATTAACTATCCTGCAAAAACAAACATTCAATTTGGCGATGAAAATTTATTATAGAAACAATTAAAAACACTTTGAGTACGCAGGTATGCTGCAACAGGGTAATTGCAATTTATGTTCAAGCAGGTACAATGAAAGCAGTTTAGATTAAATATTAACTTTGCATACATTATTAAGTCTTAAAATGACAATAGAATGATTGATGACTGCTCTGTGCGGCGGTCTACGTTATGAGACCCGCCAACAGCGCGGCCCTCGACCTGACAAACTTTGTAAAATTACATTTTACTCGAAAACGGCACTTCATAGGGAAAAACTATAAGAGACATAAATTGTTGTAAACTACCTAATCTATCTATTAGTATCATATTTAGTGACATTTGAGCCATTGTTATGACGTACACATAATTGAAAACAAACAGAAATATATTTTGGAACGATTTTTTTTTTTGTTTCAGAGGCTTTTTAACTACTTTCCGGTGTAATAAAATCGTTTAAAATGCATTAGTCCTGTTTCCCTACTTTTTATGAACATTTCTATCTTTAATTTATGAAAATAGTCCGAAAAACAACGGAGTTAGGACTATTATTATGCAACAGGTACATTAAAAAATCACTTAAATTTTCATATTTTAAACGCAGGATAAAACCACTTTTGCAAGAGAGTTCATTGTGGCAACATTGGTTTTGGTGACCCTTAGTGTACCCAGAATAAGATTGAATCGGTACCAAGAGTATATCTTTCGGGTATCACCTCATTGGGATTTTGAGGGCTTGGGTTCCCTACTAGTTATGCTTTGATAGCATAAGCTATTTTAAGTTTCAGAAAATTTGCCTTGATCTACTTTCCCAAAAGGGAAATATGGACTATATTTCGATATAGACTGTACAATTTGTCATTAGTGCCTAGGTGTATTTTTTATTTTTGTTATTACTCTTATTTTATAAATCTGACAAGTCCTTCAACTCATGAATAGCATTGGTTTTAGAACTAAACTGGTTATTATTAAATGTAAAGTTTATTTTAGGCAAAAAAAAATGTATTACAAATGAATAACTAAGTAAACAGACCCCTCTGAAATTCAAGACCGATAATAAATATGTTTCAGTATTTCCTATTGAAATGAAATGTATATTCAATGTTGGTGAGGTAGAAAATTATATTTTTTGGTTAATGAGATCATAAATTTTTGCACTTGGTGGGACAAATAATCATACGTAATATGGTAAAATAATATTAATTTAGTGGTAAAATAATATTAATTTAGTAGTAAAATAATTAGTATATGTCAATGATGTAATAAATAATTAATTTTGTTTTTAAGTTTCACCATTATAAACTCATTTATAACATTAACCAACTTATTTACAATAAAGTGTAATACTTTGCTTTGCTCTTCTATCAATTTGTGAAAATTAGATAAAAAAGAGCATTCACCATGAGACACGTTTTTCAACTGTATTTTTATCTTATCAGTCAATTATAGTAATGACCTTTGTGCCCTACCCCCCCCCCCCTCGTGCCTGCAAACAATAAACCACCTCGGAATATTTTGTGATGTTTTCCTCATTCTACCAAACAATGGCTTTCTTATTTTCCAAGAATCGAGGACATTATGTCTAGTTTGGGCTAGGCGCTTTCGATGCATGATAAATCTAATTTAATCTAAATTTCTTTGCATTATCGATACATCACACATACCTACAAACAACCGTTCCAGTAACAATGAATATTTTCTTCTATGCTCGGTTATTTCCGTTGTGCCTCTCCACACCGTACTGTCATCGATCCGTCACAATCTAATCTATACAGTCAATATACTCCTATTGAACCAGGTTTTCCCGTTAAGCACCCTGAATTTTTATAATATTTTTCTTAAATAAATTGTTTTATATGTCCTAAATCCCCTAATCTCAACGTGGACTATGGTTAAAAAGTGTATAGTGGATTTTTAAAAAACACCATAATTTTGATCTTAACTTTTATTTGAGATAAGTTGTGTTTGTGTAACTTGGTCATCTGTTAATTTTGGTAAGCAGCAGTTAGGCGAAGGTATAACCTGTTGTGATGTTGACAGCTGAGCCACTGGCCGGTGCTGAAGCAGACGGCCCACCTGGTGTCGTGTTCGGCCATGGAGGCCAGCTACTCGGAGCGAGAGGAGTCGGACACTGTCTCAGCCATGGCCTCCCTCTCCATGCAGCAGCAGGCCTCCTCACAGATACAGTGAGTCTATTGCTATTCCAAACTAGAAAATTTACTCAATAGAATCAAAATTACTTCACTATATCTATAGTAGAACACCTTCCTTCAACCAAATCCTCCCAATATCCGACCTATTGTCCAAGCATCTATCATACACACACAATTCAATAGCAACCCTGTTCAGACTTAAAATAGCGTCTGATCTACACTATACTTGATTTAGTGTCATATATTGTCAGTCCAGCCATGTTTGTTGGATATGGAATGTGCTCTTACTATAAATCTTGTGTTAAATAAGATGAAAATAAATTATGTTTAAGCTACAACAGCAGAATGTAGACTTTAAGGTCATTGAGTGGAAAAAAAAATATATCTGAAAACTGTGTGTCTTGGTCAAGGTATTTTGACTAAACGGTTATTGAGCCTGTGGTAATTAACTATTTGAACATAAATTATCACTCCGATATTATTAATTATGTTAACTGGTACAAAACACGTCCTACATGTCTCTTAGTATATTTTAAAATAATAGTTCTTCAGTTAAGGATAATTATTTTATTTTTCAAGACTACGTAAAATTGTCCCAGTAGTTTCTCTCGCTTACCATCGTGATCCTTGTTGCAGGAGTCCGGAGAGGTCGAGAGAGGCGTCCGTTGAGCCGATGGAGGAGGATGATGAGGTCAAGTGAAGGGACGTCGCGTCACGTCTTTGGTTGATCCTCTTGTGTCGTCGATGGTCGGCTTGTCCGCAAGTCCGTCGTCGCTTGGTCGCGTCCGGATGCTGCCGCCGTCCTCACATCATTCCTCGTAGCATGCTTCTGTCTGTTACCGTTCGTTGTATGTTAACCCACCCGGTGACATTAAGTTACACGGTCTTCTCTACCTCAGTTTCTTTTTGAAGGCCTTTTTTCACTATTTTGTCTTCCATTAGTCTTGTTTTCAATTATAAGTTCTAACTTGTGATGTTTCTCGGAATGTAGTAATCAGTTTATTTTCTACGGTTTTTCTTTGTTGTGTGGATGATACAATTTTGTCACGTTTATCTCTGGGCTCT
This sequence comes from Neoaliturus tenellus, assembly GCA_030545055.2. Classification (NCBI taxonomy): domain Eukaryota; kingdom Metazoa; phylum Arthropoda; class Insecta; order Hemiptera; family Cicadellidae; genus Neoaliturus; species Neoaliturus tenellus. The sequence goes on from CM061532.1 coordinate 126,196,566, forward strand.
CCATGGGAAGGGGTAGCCTCAGTGGTTGACAAAGTGTAATATTTTCTAAGCTTTATTCCGTCATGTGAAAAACGTGCAGGAAATTTATTGTTTTGATAAATTATAATGTTTCAAAAACAGTTTGAATGTGATTTGTTTAAATTTTTTATGAAATAAAGTGATATAATAAAAAAAATAATTAATTGTGAAGTTGTCTATTTCCAGTTAATACATTTCCATGTTTTGAATTTCGCTTTGTAGTCTATAGTGTAGATGACAGATGCGAGTTATTTGGAAAATGGAAAAGACATAGGTTTAAGGTATCTGTTGTGAATAAGGCATTAAGTTTGCATTTGAGCCATGACATTTTTAACACAAACAGGGGTTCACAATAACTAAGCAAATGTTCTACTCACCGAAAGTACCTAATGTTCATTGTAATATTATAACATTTATTAAATCCACTGGTTTTGTACCGACACTGTGTATACAAATAAAAAGCTTTAAGAATAGATCAAAGAAGCCAAGATTTTTGTTACAATGTTGCATGTCTATAAAGTTTAACTACTGTTTTAATAAAATAGCTCTCCTAATATAGTTTTTCAAACATGTGTGACAATAAATAATTTTTGTTACGAGTTTGACTTAACACGTTCTGGTTTAATATTTTGTTTTTCACTTAATGCCTAATCTTTTAAGTTAGTCGTAACAAATGTGATTTACCATTTTGTGTATAAATTATTTTAACATTCCAAAACACTTTTTTATTGCAAAAATTTCCAGAATAAGATTAATTATTAAAAGTGAAAGTATGTTTTGTATATAAAAGTTTGCGTTGTTAGAAGATTTATTTTTTGTAAGTAAGGCTTCAGCTTTGAGAACAATCATGTGATATTCATATATTTATTGTTGTGCTATTGATATAGGAGTCTATCTATGGACATTATACCTTGCTAGAAGTTTATTAATTGTTATTTGTTCGATGTATATAACTGTGAATAAGAATATCATATATTTTGAACGTAGATCATTGATTGTCTAGCTGCTCATAATTATATATTTAAGGCGGAAATATTTATTGATGTATTTTGCTCCCGGCCTGCGGTTGTGAGCTATTTTTTCACGGAAGATTTCAGGTCGTAGAGATGCAGGCTGGGTCATTAGTCTAGATGGGCTCAATGTTGTTAATGTCGGCAGGTCCGATCGATGTCGTGCAATAGTTTTAGTCGTTAGCCTTTATTTCCCACACATTAATCCATTTTGTACTTTTTTACATGAATTATAAATTAAATAAGATGCTTAGTGAATTCTAAATTAAATTTTAATTTTATAAAAGGATTTTATAAATAAATGAAGTATTGATATTCTTTCCTAGTAAACTCACAGAAATTTCTGCCTTTATAGTTTTTAAGGTACACTTATTTAGTCAATTTAAATTGATTAAAGTTTAGTGAAATGAAGTCATAGGTAATTTTTCATCCCTTCGACCATCTAAACAAGAAATTATTATTTTTTAAAGTCAAATTACACTTTACTCAGTAAAATTGAGAAAACGTTTTGTCCATTTTCTGAAGATTGAAATGTCTTGTACATTTAGCTTAGCCTGTCTAGATGGTAATAATCTTTGTTAATAATTTATAAAATCTATTTATGTACTCATCAAACATTGCACCCTTCTTGAGAGCATATATTTTACTGCCTGGAATAGATTTCTGAAAAAACTTTTTTTACCAAAGATTGTTGAATAACTCTCCCAATGAGGCAATTATTTGACTTTAGGGGCACATTCAAAGATTTTATTTGAGCCATTCAGTGGTGACACAATTGGTTAAATTTCTTAAAACTAATAAAACAAACAAGCTCATTTTATGACTCACAAAGTGCATTGAGGCTTTAAAATATTCCAAAAGTAAGTCCCTGCGAATCAAAGCACACAATGCCCTGAAAAATTAAAAATAACCGAAAAATTAAAAATAACCACCTGTAAGAGTTACCCGTCTTGTGACCAGAAAATTTGTAAAACCCTTCAAATCAACTGGTACATTTAATTTGAAAGTTAGAGTTGGCTCCTCTCTTACAAATAAAAACGGAATGCTGTCAGTGAAGCACACAATCTCAAAGAAAATTGCTGCAATCAGAATTTAAACATCTCAACTAAAAGAATTTGTGGGTAGGGGGTTGATTCTTACTTTTCAGTTGTTGTTTTATTTTAGTAAAAATTTTCTCAATAAGGTTATTGAAATAATATTTTGCTTAAAGTTTTTTAATACCGAAACGATATAGTAATTTTCAGTATCCTAGACTTGTTTGATTTCAGCTGAAAGCATTTTCATCTGTATGTGCCTTTCAATATTTCCAGTGATGCCTTGTAGGCTTTCTTATTGCATTTTTAATCTTTGGATTCAAATACAAAATTACTTAGAATTCAAAGTTGCCAACAGTGAAAACATTCTTTTGAATAATCTCTGAAAAACTTACTTCTTAAAATTATCCACTGCCACTTGTTGTTAATTTGTGGTTTAAGTAATGGGCCCCTAGCTAAACAATATTATAAATTTAAAAAAGAAATAGATTAAAATAGAGTAAAAAAAAAAAAAAAGAGAAATAAGAAATAGAGTTAAAATGTTTAGAGATTATGGATAAGTTAAATCTTTGTTTGATGCTTGGTAATATATGTGCAGTTGGCCCTGTCCCAGCCACCTTGGGACTATCTAACCAGATAACGAAATGGCCAATATTCTTCAAAATATTAAATTCAGTATTTTATGACCTAAATGCTACAATGAGTTGAAAAAAAGACACTAAATAAATTAGAACAAGATGACATTTATGTACTACTTTTGTTCTAGATTAAAACTGATTTGAGGTTTTTCTCTCATTTTGTGTTTTAGAAAACCTCTATTACATAAGCTAATTAAAAGCACACACATATACATTCAGTCATATAACAAGCATAGGCCCCTCCGCTCAATCTTATTATTCAATGCACTAAACTTCTTAATTACACAATAATTGATGCATAAATATTGGTAAACGAAAACGGTAGAATGTATAGTACATCCGAAACCATGAGATCAACAAGCCTAACCAAACAGAATTTGATATTGTGATCTACTGGAAATAAATTAAACAAATGCATTCACTTCCAGGTGAGTTCACATTAATTATTCGCTGGGGATGTTTATATGATGTGAAGGTGTTTTAAAAGATAGGTACAAAAACAAAGCTTCTGGCAAAACAAGTGCGGTTAAAGCAATGTTACGTTAAAAAAATGACCAGTTAGAAGGATGTCATTTTGTGACATGGTAGTCCAGTTAAAGCGGTGGACAGTTTAAAAGTATTTGGTTAAGAGGAGTGCACTCTACCAATCAGTCTAAATGGATTTTACCTCATGGAAAAATTTAAATAGAGAACAAGTGGCTTGTGGTTTTACAGTTGCAATTTTTAACTTTTCATGTTGATATTGTCTTCAACTCATGAAAATTCCAGTAATAATTACTGTAGTATTAAAACAATTTAGAAGACTAGCTTTGTCAGTTTCAAGTAATGTATCTAAAAATGTACCTGCTTCCAAACCATTTTTATCTCTTTAGAACCTTCAGATTCACTTTCAAACTCAGTTAAAGTAATTGTTTCAGTAGTCTGTAAATTAAACTGATTGAATATTAATTAATTAAACTATCATTTTAGCATAAAAAAGTAATGAAGCCTCTATTTAAATGTGTATAAAATTCAACATTTTTAAGCTTCATTTTCACTAAACTTCATCAATACACCATTACCATCACTTTACAAGCTGCATCTTACAATTCTCTAGTCATAATCGGTACAGACACATATACACGCTTCTCAAGCCAATGAACTGTGTTAATTTGTTTATCGATTCAGTTGTAATCTAAAATACTGTATTGTTATGTTTTTCTTACTTTTATTTGAGGGTATGAATCTGTGAAGTTTATACAACGGATCTTATGTAGTATGTACATAAATGTTGAGACATATGAGTTGTTTTGCTTTGAAATGTTTGTGTCTTTCTTAGTTTATAAGTATTCTATTTCTACAAATATTGTGTCAGTTAAGTGTAAGAATGTATCTGCTACATGCATAGAATAAATTCCTGCTGAGGAACACATCAAAATATGCATTTTTGCTTTATTTAACCTTTCTCATCTTTATTTACGATGAATTCTTTGATTAATATATACAAATCATAACCCAACTTAAGGTAAAAAATTTTACTGTTTGACAACCCAAAGAAATGAAATTTGCACTAAAATTTGTTAAACTTCCTGATATACCAATGCTTGAGTCACTTTTAAGGCTTAACATTTCATGGACATGGACTTCAACTGAGATGGTTGTTCTATTAACACAGAATTGCAACCTGCTACTTAAATGTGGTGCCCCATAAACATTATTTACAGTATAAAATTGTGTTCCAAGTTATTACACTTGAGGGTGCTCAACTTTACCTTGAAAATCTCACAATGTTATCGAATGCTGCCGTGCGGCCGAGCGCCGGAGGGTAATATTGAGAGGTAAAGGTAAGATGGTGAGTAGGTGATGATAGCGGATCACTCGACTAACACTGATAAGAATCACTTTTATCACAAATAAGAATCACTTTGAAATTATTTTTGCATTCTTCTGTAATTCAACAAGTTTACAAATTTCCAACATCCTACCATTGAATTCTGTTTTAAATTTAAAACAAAATCTGGACCCTAGGGCCTGTTCCTATATGGGCGACGGATGCAACGCGACGAGAGCAACTGAAGTGATGCCAGCGGAACGGTTGCATCGCCATAATGTTATACATTGTAGATTGTTGTCGCTCCTGTCACCCACAAAGAACGCTCCAATTCTTTTACATTTTTTTGAAATTTTTGTTGCTCTTGTTGCCAAAATAATAAATATTTACATAAAATTCATGTAAGAATTTTATGTAAGAATTACATCAGCAGGCATTACTTCTTGATGAAATACATTAAATTGGAATTGTCTATATATCAAATACCCTGTAGCGCATACATGACTAATATTGCTTGCATAATTGTGTATAACTTTGATATATACATTAAAGTTATTTGTCAAACCCCCTGTAGCGCAGGGTTCGAGCATTTGGTTGGTAAACTTAAAAACGTAAACATCTAATTTTTGTTTGATTAAGTATTGTAGGGCAGTAAGACAGAAACTGAATTTCACCAGTCATGGGTGCACCTCCAATCAATTCCTTATGGAAAATACCCCATGAGGAAAAAATCCTTGAACGGATAAATGTGTGCCCTGGAATAAAGTGGTTGTTTTAGACTAAAAGGTTAAAGCCTGATTTAATTTAGGATTAAATGACAACAATAACATTGTATTGTTGCTATGGAAAAATGAAAAAATATATACAGTTCAACATAATACAGATCATAACAAATCAAAATTACCGTTATAAAATTACATACAAAACAAATTACTGGCATAGGACAGGCATCTACATGGACCACCTTCTCAAAATACTTCCAGAGGTTGGGGAACCCTGGCCGGCCGTGTAACTGGCATCAACATGGACCGTCATCTTCTCCGACATACATCCAGAGGTTGGGGAACCCTGGCCGGCCGTGTAACTGGCATCAACATGGACCGTCATCTTCTCTGACATACATCCAGAGGCCGGGGAACCCTGGCCGGCCGTGTAACTGGCATCAACATGGACCGTCATCTTCTCCGACATACATCCAGAGGTTGGGGAACCCTGGCCGGCCGTGTAACTGGCATCAACATGGACCGTCATCTTCTCCGACATACATCCAGAGGTTGGGGAACCCTGGCCGGCCGTGTAACTGGCATCAACATGGACCGTCATCTTCTCCGACATACATCCAGAGGCCGGGGAACCCTGGCCGGCCGTGTAACTGGCATCAACATGGACCGTCATCTTCTCCGACATACATCCAGAGGCCGGGGAACCCTGGCCGGCCGTGTAACTGGCATCAACATGGACCGTCATCTTCTCCGACATACATCCAGAGGCCGGGGAACCCTGGCCGGCCGTGTAACTGGCATCAACATGGACCGTCATCTTCTCCGACATACATCCAGAGGCCGGGGAACCCTGGCCGGCCGTGTAACTGGCATCAACATGGACCGTCATCTTCTCCGACATACATCCAGAGGTTGGGAAACCCTGGCCGGCCGTGTAACTGGCATCAACATGGACCGTCATCTTCTCTGACATACATCCAGAGGTTGGGGAACCCTGGCCAGCCGTGTAACTGGCATCAACATGGACTGTCATCTTCTCCGACATACATCCAGAGGTTGGGGAACCCTGGCCGGCCGTGTAACTGGCATCAACATGTACCGTCATCTTCTCTGACATACATCCAGAGGCCGGGGAACCCTGGCCGACCGTGTAACTGGCATCAACATGGACCGTCATCTTCTCTGACATACATCCAGAGGCCGGGGAACCCTGGCCAGCCGTGTAACTGGCATCAACATGGACCGTCATCTTCTCTGACATACATCCAGAGGTTGGGGAACCCTGGCCGGCCGTGTAACTGGCATCAACATGTACCGTCATCTTCTCCGACATACATCCAGAGGCTGGGGAACCCTGGCCGGCCGTGTAACTGGCATCAACATGGACCGTCATCTTCTCCGACATACATCCAGAGGCCGGGAAACCCTGGCCGGCCGTGTAACTGGCATCAACATGGACCGTCATCTTCTCTGACATACATCCAGAGGCCGGGGAACCCTGGCCAACCGTGTAACTGGCATCAACATGGACCGTCATCTTCTCTGACATACATCCAGAGGCCGGGGAACCCTGGCCAGCCGTGTAACTGGCATCAACATGGACCGTCATCTTCTCTGACATACATCCAGAGGTTGGGGAACCCTGGCCGGCCGTGTAACTGGCATCAACATGGACCGTCATCTTCTCCGACATACATCCAGAGGCCGGGGAACCCTGGCCGGCCGTGTAACTGGCATCAACATGGACCGTCATCTTCTCCGACATACATCCAGAGGCCGGGGAACCCTGGCCGGCCGTGTAACTGGCATCAACATGGACCGTCATCTTCTCCGACATACATCCAGAGGTTGGGGAACCCTGGCCGGCCGTGTAACTGGCATCAACATGGACCGTCATCTTCTCCGACATACATCCAGAGGCTGGGGAACCCTGGCCGGCCGTGTAACTGGCATCAACATGGACCGTCATCTTCTCCGACATACATCCAGAGGTTGGGGAACCCTGGCCGGCCGTGTAACTGGCATCAACATGGACCGTCATCTTCTCCGACATACATCCAGAGGTTGGGGAACCCTGGCCGGCCGTGTAACTGGCATCAACATGTACCGTCATCTTCTCTGACATACATCCAGAGGCCGGGGAACCCTGGCCGACCGTGTAACTGGCATCAACATGGACCGTCATCTTCTCCGACATACATCCAGAGGCCGGGGAACCCTGGCCGGCCGTGTAACTGGCATCAACATGGACCGTCATCTTCTCCGACATACATCCAGAGGTTGGGGAACCCTGGCCGGCCGTGTAACTGGCATCAACATGGACCGTCATCTTCTCTGACATACATCCAGAGGCCGGGGAACCCTGGCCAGCCGTGTAACTGGCATCAACATGGACCGTCATCTTCTCTGACATACATCCAGAGGTTGGGGAACCCTGGCCGGCCGTGTAACTGCCATCAACATGTACCGTCATCTTCTCCGACATACATCCAGAGGCTGGGGAACCCTGGCCGGCCGTGTAACTGGCATCAACATGGACCGTCATCTTCTCCGACATACATCCAGAGGCCGGGAAACCCTGGCCGGCCGTGTAACTGGCATCAACATGGACCGTCATCTTCTCTGACATACATCCAGAGGCCGGGGAACCCTGGCCAACCGTGTAACTGGCATCAACATGGACCGTCATCTTCTCTGACATACATCCAGAGGCCGGGGAACCCTGGCCAGCCGTGTAACTGGCATCAACATGGACCGTCATCTTCTCTGACATACATCCAGATGTTGGGGAACCCTGGCCAGCCGTTTAACTGGCATCAACATGTACCGTCATCTTCTCCGACATACATCCAGAGGCTGGGGAACCCTGGCCGGCCGTGTAACTGGCATCAACATGGACCGTCATCTTCTCCGACATACATCCAGAGGCCGGGGAACCCTGGCCGGCAGTGTAACTGGCATCAACATGGACCGTCATCTTCTCCGACATACATCCAGAGGCCGGGGAACCCTGGCCGGCCGTGTAACTGGCATCAACATGGACCGTCATCTTCTCCGACATACATCCAGAGGTTGGGGAACCCTGGCCGGCCGTGTAACTGGCATCAACATGGACCGTCATCTTCTCCGACATACATCCAGAGGCTGGGGAACCCTGGCCATCCGTGTAACTGGCATCAACATGGACCGTCATCTTCTCCGACATACATCCAGAGGTTGGGGAACCCTGGCCGGCCGTGTAACTGGCATCAACATGGACCGTCATCTTCTCCGACATACATCCAGAGGTTGGGGAACCCTGGCCGGCCGTGTAACTGGCATCAACATGGACCGTCATCTTCTCCGACATACATCTAGAGGCTGGGGAACCCTGGCCAGCCGTGTAACTGGCATCAACATGGACCGTCATCTTCTCCGACATACATCCAGAGGTTGGGGAACCCTGGCCAGCCGTGTAACTGGCATCAACATGGACTGTCATCTTCTCCGACATACATCCAGAGGTTGGGGAACCCTGGCCGGCCGTGTAACTGGCATCAACATGGACCGTCATCTTCTCCGACATACATCCAGAGGTTGGGGAACCCTGGCCGGCCGTGTAACTGGCATCAACATGGACCGTCATCTTCTCTGACATACATCCAGAGGCCGGGGAACCCTGGCCGGCCGTGTAACTGGCATCAACATGGACCGTCATCTTCTCCGACATACATCCAGAGGTTGGGGAACCCTGGCCGGCCGTGTAACTGGCATCAACATGGACCGTCATCTTCTCCGACATACATCCAGAGGTTGGGGAACCCTGGCCGGCCGTGTAACTGGCATCAACATGGACCGTCATCTTCTCCGACATACATCCAGAGGCCGGGGAACCCTGGCCGGCCGTGTAACTGGCATCAACATGGACCGTCATCTTCTCCGACATACATCCAGAGGCCGGGGAACCCTGGCCGGCCGTGTAACTGGCATCAACATGGACCGTCATCTTCTCCGACATACATCCAGAGGCCGGGGAACCCTGGCCGGCCGTGTAACTGGCATCAACATGGACCGTCATCTTCTCCGACATACATCCAGAGGCCGGGGAACCCTGGCCGGCCGTGTAACTGGCATCAACATGGACCGTCATCTTCTCCGACATACATCCAGAGGTTGGGAAACCCTGGCCGGCCGTGTAACTGGCATCAACATGGACCGTCATCTTCTCTGACATACATCCAGAGGTTGGGGAACCCTGGCCAGCCGTGTAACTGGCATCAACATGGACTGTCATCTTCTCCGACATACATCCAGAGGTTGGGGAACCCTGGCCGGCCGTGTAACTGGCATCAACATGTACCGTCATCTTCTCTGACATACATCCAGAGGCCGGGGAACCCTGGCCGACCGTGTAACTGGCATCAACATGGACCGTCATCTTCTCTGACATACATCCAGAGGCCGGGGAACCCTGGCCAGCCGTGTAACTGGCATCAACATGGACCGTCATCTTCTCTGACATACATCCAGAGGTTGGGGAACCCTGGCCGGCCGTGTAACTGGCATCAACATGTACCGTCATCTTCTCCGACATACATCCAGAGGCTGGGGAACCCTGGCCGGCCGTGTAACTGGCATCAACATGGACCGTCATCTTCTCCGACATACATCCAGAGGCCGGGAAACCCTGGCCGGCCGTGTAACTGGCATCAACATGGACCGTCATCTTCTCTGACATACATCCAGAGGCCGGGGAACCCTGGCCAACCGTGTAACTGGCATCAACATGGACCGTCATCTTCTCTGACATACATCCAGAGGCCGGGGAACCCTGGCCAGCCGTGTAACTGGCATCAACATGGACCGTCATCTTCTCTGACATACATCCAGAGGTTGGGGAACCCTGGCCGGCCGTGTAACTGGCATCAACATGGACCGTCATCTTCTCCGACATACATCCAGAGGCCGGGGAACCCTGGCCGGCCGTGTAACTGGCATCAACATGGACCGTCATCTTCTCCGACATACATCCAGAGGCCGGGGAACCCTGGCCGGCCGTGTAACTGGCATCAACATGGACCGTCATCTTCTCCGACATACATCCAGAGGTTGGGGAACCCTGGCCGGCCGTGTAACTGGCATCAACATGGACCGTCATCTTCTCCGACATACATCCAGAGGCTGGGGAACCCTGGCCGGCCGTGTAACTGGCATCAACATGGACCGTCATCTTCTCCGACATACATCCAGAGGTTGGGGAACCCTGGCCGGCCGTGTAACTGGCATCAACATGGACCGTCATCTTCTCCGACATACATCCAGAGGTTGGGGAACCCTGGCCGGCCGTGTAACTGGCATCAACATGTACCGTCATCTTCTCTGACATACATCCAGAGGCCGGGGAACCCTGGCCGACCGTGTAACTGGCATCAACATGGACCGTCATCTTCTCCGACATACATCCAGAGGCCGGGGAACCCTGGCCGGCCGTGTAACTGGCATCAACATGGACCGTCATCTTCTCCGACATACATCCAGAGGTTGGGGAACCCTGGCCGGCCGTGTAACTGGCATCAACATGGACCGTCATCTTCTCTGACATACATCCAGAGGCCGGGGAACCCTGGCCAGCCGTGTAACTGGCATCAACATGGACCGTCATCTTCTCTGACATACATCCAGAGGTTGGGGAACCCTGGCCGGCCGTGTAACTGCCATCAACATGTACCGTCATCTTCTCCGACATACATCCAGAGGCTGGGGAACCCTGGCCGGCCGTGTAACTGGCATCAACATGGACCGTCATCTTCTCCGACATACATCCAGAGGCCGGGAAACCCTGGCCGGCCGTGTAACTGGCATCAACATGGACCGTCATCTTCTCTGACATACATCCAGAGGCCGGGGAACCCTGGCCAACCGTGTAACTGGCATCAACATGGACCGTCATCTTCTCTGACATACATCCAGAGGCCGGGGAACCCTGGCCAGCCGTGTAACTGGCATCAACATGGACCGTCATCTTCTCTGACATACATCCAGATGTTGGGGAACCCTGGCCAGCCGTTTAACTGGCATCAACATGTACCGTCATCTTCTCCGACATACATCCAGAGGCTGGGGAACCCTGGCCGGCCGTGTAACTGGCATCAACATGGACCGTCATCTTCTCCGACATACATCCAGAGGCCGGGGAACCCTGGCCGGCAGTGTAACTGGCATCAACATGGACCGTCATCTTCTCCGACATACATCCAGAGGCCGGGGAACCCTGGCCGGCCGTGTAACTGGCATCAACATGGACCGTCATCTTCTCCGACATACATCCAGAGGTTGGGGAACCCTGGCCGGCCGTGTAACTGGCATCAACATGGACCGTCATCTTCTCCGACATACATCCAGAGGCTGGGGAACCCTGGCCATCCGTGTAACTGGCATCAACATGGACCGTCATCTTCTCCGACATACATCCAGAGGTTGGGGAACCCTGGCCGGCCGTGTAACTGGCATCAACATGGACCGTCATCTTCTCCGACATACATCCAGAGGTTGGGGAACCCTGGCCGGCCGTGTAACTGGCATCAACATGGACCGTCATCTTCTCCGACATACATCTAGAGGCTGGGGAACCCTGGCCAGCCGTGTAACTGGCATCAACATGGACCGTCATCTTCTCCGACATACATCCAGAGGTTGGGGAACCCTGGCCAGCCGTGTAACTGGCATCAACATGGACTGTCATCTTCTCCGACATACATCCAGAGGTTGGGGAACCCTGGCCGGCCGTGTAACTGGCATCAACATGGACCGTCATCTTCTCCGACATACATCCAGAGGTTGGGGAACCCTGGCCGGCCGTGTAACTGGCATCAACATGGACCGTCATCTTCTCCGACATACATCCAGAGGCCGGGAACCCTGGCCAGCCGTGTAACTGGCATCAACATGGACCGTCATCTTCTCCGACATACATCCAGAGGTTGGGGAACCCTGGCCGGCCGTGTAACTGGCATCAACATGGACCGTCATCTTCTCCGACATACATCCAGAGGCTGGGGAACCCTGTCCAGCCGTGTAACTGGCATCAACATGGACCGTCATCTTCTCCGACATACATCCAGAGGTTGGGGAACCCTGGCCGGCCGTGTAACTGGCATCAACATGGACCGTCATCTTCTCCGACATACATCCAGAGGTTGGGGAACCCTGGCCGGCCGTGTAACTGGCATCAACATGGACCGTCATCTTCTCCGACATACATCCAGAGGATGGGGAACCCTGGCCGGCCAACTGGGAACATGCTACTTTTTTTACATACATCTTGAAAAAGAATTTGTTACAAATAAACACTACAAAAAACACTATAAATTGTGTTTTTCTTTCAAATACCCAACCACTAATGATTGCTATTTTAGTGTAACCATGATATTACTTTACTAAGCTATCAGCTATGAGCAATACTAAGCTACACTCATTGCCGTATTACTAAATAGGCTGAAAAGGCTAGAGCCAATATATAGCGGCAAAGTGTTAGGTTCGGCACTTTGTCAATTTACTAAAATTAATTAGGACCATCTTTCTGATTTAAAGTGTTGAGGAAATGGAAATATGTTTAATTTTTTCATGCGTATTTATTCCACAAATCTTTGTAACACATTTTTCATGTAGGATAATCGTTGTAACAACACTTACAGTTTGTATAAGGCCCAGAAGGAGAAAACTACATTAGCACTCCCTGAATTTAGATTCACAATTAGTTATTTCCTTTTTAAGTCATGTTAATGATTTTAGAACAGATTGGCCACAAAATAATGACAACAAGCTTATGGTTTTGAATGTATAATAACCTCACCTTTGAAAAATGTGATTTTTTATGAACGGATCAAAAAATTTACTGCCTTACTTGGCAGGCTGAGCTCTTCTGCCAAACAACAAAAAAAGACCTCTTCTGTTTCCTGAATGTTTATTTTACTACTCTGTTTACTTAAATGGTTTAAGCTTTATTTTAACAAAAATTGAAAGTATCTTCATCCCCAGAAACTTCTTGTTAGAGTGTCGCAACTGTATGATGATGTTAGACTGTGATGCTATCACAATAATCCTTTCAAACTATAATAATAATAATTTATTTGGCTGACAATTAAAAATTGCATTAGCCTATACAACATGAACTTATATAATATCTAAAAATAATTTTAAATTCATCATTTTGTTCCGTAAAATTCTTCCATGGAATAAATACACTTGTCAGTAATATAACTTATTAATTTCTTCTTAAACGTCATTAGGTCTGTATTTATATTTTTAATTTCAATAGGTATATTATTGTAAATTTTTGCATAGTTATATATTATGTGATTTTCAAAAAATGATGTGCTATGGTAGATGGATGGAATTTGATTTGTTTTTCTCAAGTTCAATTTAGTCGGGTTGTTTTCTAAATTAGGAATTTTGTTGTTTTTCCTCATGAATACTAATATTTCGTGTATATAATAGGAATAAAATGTCATTAATTTGTTTTGCCTGAAGATTTCTCTACAAGACTGGCCTCTCTTTTTAATTTAAAAATGGCTCTAATTGCTGATTTTTGCAATAGAAAGACGTTTTCAACAGAACAGTTAGCCATTCCCCATATTGGCAGTCCATACCTCATTTGTGAAACAAAGTGAGAATGATAGACTGAAAGAAGGATTTCTCTTGTACAAAATTGGGACAGCCTTTTTATAATGAATACAGTTTTACAAAGCTTCTTGCACAACATTTCCACATGATTTTTAAAATTTAAATTTTCATCCAGTGTGATTCCAAGAAAGTTAAGTGTCCCAGTTTTTTCTATCATTTTTTATTTTCAATAATTACATTCAATTTTTTATCTTGGGGAGTTATGCTAAAACTTCTCTTGTTTTGGTTTTGGTAAAAAAAAAATTGTCAATTAGTAATGACAGGGCAGCTCTAGAATGAATATATTGCCTATAACAGCCTAATCCACAGACTATTGAGTGTTCCACTCAGTCCGGAATATTATGAAGAAGAGGTGTTAACAATAAAACACATTGCTGTAGAAAATGGTTACAAGAGTATTATGATCGATCACATGATAAACAAACGTAAAAATAAGTTAAACAATCCAGTATCTCCTCCTACAGATCCGTTAAACAACAAGAAATTTGTGTCCATGGAGTTTGGATCAACTCCATTGAATTACACGGTACAGAATGAATAGGCCAGAAATAATGTGTCTGTATCGTACACCACTATAATAATAAATTAGGTAAAGTTATAAAACCCCGCCCCACCAAAGAAGCTTCCAAAAACCAAGAAGACGGCACTGGAGTCTATAAAATAATATGTAATGATTGCCCCATATAATATATAGGCCAAACCACCAGATCGTTCAAAAAACGTTTTAAGGAACATTTACCGCCTACTTCTGTCAAACAATCAAAAATAAAATCTACATTTGCAGCTCACCTTATTGACAATAAACATAATTATACAGATTTTCAAAATAATCTTAAAATCCTCAATCCATGTAAAAAAGGACGACTTTTAGACTGCTTGGAAGAATTTCAAATATATAGAGCAACGAAAATAGAACCTGACAAAGTTTTAAATGACCAAGTATCTTTTAAATCGAATTTAATTTATGACACTGCCATCACAATAATGGAGACGGGCAGTAGACATCAGAGTACACAACAAAAGAATGATAAGGGCTAGGCTCCAGCTGATAACCAAGGACACGCGCCGCAGTCTAGACCTACTCGTTGTGCGGGGCGGATGTGTAACTTGGCCAAGTGTTTTTTAAATGTTTCGATGTTTCGTATTATGAACTTTATCATTTTGACGACCCTCACGGGAAATATATGTGTCATGTAGTTTTACGTTTTTGTGTCTGCCTGAAGATGGAGCATTGACTCCGAAACAGCTGTAGCCAGTTCTACTAATGGATTACTAGACGGTACAACAGGTATTTAAAACTTTATTGTTGAATATATTGGTCGGGTTCACGTTCATTCACCGCATCCACCGCAACCGGGATTTAGATAATCACATGACAAATCCCAATGGACACGTGAAAAATCCCGGTGGATCCTGGTGACGTCATCTTGCTGCCGTCTTATGAACCCACCGGGATTTTGATTGTTGACGTTCACGTGTTAACCGCAAAAAATCCACCGCATCCCGGTTGCGGTGGATAGCGGTGGATGAACGTGAACCCGACCATTGGGTAGGCAACTATCTGGAGTGTTGTAGTATATTTATTATCATTAACAGGTGTTTAAGATCACCTGATGTAATGTTTATATTTTGATTTTTAAATTATGTTGATTTTTAGGACAATTCTGCTTATTATGATGAATAATAGTTATTTGTGCAACAAGTGCGAAAAGTGCCAATTTGCTGCACTCGAGAGAATTGTTTATGCACGAGCCGCAGGCGAGTGCGGAATAGTTTCTCTCGAGTGCAGTGAAGGCACTTTTCGCACGAGTTGCATATTAAATTTTTCCTACGACTGCCAAATATTTCTTATATAAGTATAAACGTTTAATATTCATGTTAAAATACCCACTATGTGAGGTCCCTGTCTCAAGATAGGGATATATATTTATTTATGATAGCCTGTATTATGCACTTCCTACATTTAGTTAAAAATTCATTACATTTTTCATGCAGAAGATTTAACGCCACTGTTTTATCAGTCTTAGCAAGATCGTCATGGAATAAGTCATTTAAATCACTAAAGTCACTGTCATAGTTGATCATTGCGCACCAAACTTACACCTGTAGCTCACCTGTAGCTGGTTTGTAGGTTATGTTTATGTTGATTCAATCGAAAACAACCACAACAATAGATCAGATGTTTATATCCAGTGTTGCCAACTTAATTCCTGACTAATCAACGTTTCCTTGCTGGCCAATTCCAATTTTTTTTGTGTTGTGATGTTTAAACACTGGAGTGCGCAAAGTAAATCTAGCGTGCGCAAAGTAAATCTAGCGTGCGCAAAGTAAAATTAATACGACAATCACCTGTTTTGCGACGAGTATCGAGTGCGTAAACAACTGTTTTCACGGACAGTCGTAGGAAAAAGTCTTTTTCATCAATCTGTACGGGAAACAGCTATATTCATCACCAGCTGAGAGTGTAGAAAAACCGTTTTCCCTCTCTAGAGAGGGAAAATCAGCTGTTGATTTTCCCACACTAGTAATTAGTTATGATTACTGACACAAGTAGCGCTAGCAGTGCTAAGAGTATATTATTCCCTAAATCAGCTGTTCTCAATAATGTAATCAGCTGTGTAAAACAGAATCACTGTTTTCATTGTACTGCGGAAATCAATTGAGCATCCATAGGTGGTTTCTTAAACTTGCATTATTTAATTAATTACTATTATTAATTATCTACAGTGTGATGAAAAATATCGTTCATAACTCGAGTAGAAAGTGTTATTCCGTGCCTTGATCGAAATTCCGCGCTCGGCTAAAGCCTCGCGCGTAAACTTGATCTTGGCCCGGAAAAGACACTTTCCACTCTTGTTATGAAATATACTATTCTTTTCTCATTTGTATAATATGTTAAAGTGGTGACGAGGATTATTTTTAATATCTATTTTATTGAACACACACAAAAATGGCTGAACAACTGTCATCTATTCTTTCCACGTTTGTTGAACAACAAGCCGAATTGATACAAAAATTTAGGGAAATCACTGATTTGCACAAAAAAACTACACACTCTGAAAGAACAAAAGTTCAGAGCACTCTAAAGCCGCGTCCGCACTGGGCGAACATTCGTGGCGAACTTGTTCGGCGAACACAAAAATCACCAAACATTCTTAACGAACAATTAACCAGTCATATGATTTACATTCTAAAAGGTTAGCAACGAACAAACAAATGTTCGGAAGAACTTTGTTCGGCGAACATGTTCGGCTAGTGCGGACGCGGCTTTACATCATTTAAATTTGATACATTTGATGATAATCTTGAAGATTTCAGTTCATATAGGCAACGACTCGAAAACTTTTTTGAGTTAAAAAACATAACAGGGAACGATAAAGCTGTACAGCAAACAAAAGCAAGAATATTGATAAATTGTATCGGACCCAAACATTATCAGCTTTTAGTGAGCCTAGTATCACTGGAATTACCTACGAATAAAAGTTACTGAGAACTGGTTACCATTATAGAGAAACATTTATGCCCTAAACCCAACGTGTTAGTGCAGCAACATACGTTTTTATCATGGGTCCAAGGACACGGTTCCATATCTGATAAATCCATATCTGATTTTATTGCAGCTCGAAGAAAGCTTACATTCTCTTGTGATTTCAAATGTACCAGTTGTGATAAATCAGTGGCAAACATATTTTTAAGAGCCCAGTTTATACGTGGACTACAAGATGAATCCATCAGTGAGAAAATTCTTCAACAACCTGAACTTTCTTTTGAGGCTGTTCGCGAATTAGCTTTGGCTTTAGATGCTTCTAAGAAAAGGCAGCAAAACACTTCACAACAACACAGATGTTGTAAACAAGGTATCTAAAACAAGACTATTTGGGAAAAAGCAATTCTCAGCGTAACGACCGGGCAAGGTTTTATGTACGTCTTGGAATATCAGGTTTGTGCCTACGTTGGATGACGTCTTTTTTCTTCAAGATGGCTGATTTGTTTGGATTGTTGATTAGTGCTCCCGCCTTAATTTAACATTTCTACTCGTTTTTTATTTAATCTTAGATTCAGTTCATGTGATACGTTCCCATCTAAGGCTGTGAGTTGTATGAGACAGTATATTATGCTATTTTTTACCTAACAAATAAATATTGATGATTTGGTACTCACAAAGTTACTAATAAACAAGTTTTAACATACGTCAAGTCATTACTTGCCTGTAAATAACACATGTTCTGAAGAGTACGTCATTTACGTATTACGTACGTCAAATCTGCGAATCATTTTTTTCCACGGCCATCTGGATCATACTTCGCCGCTACTCGAATAAGCAGCACTATATGAAGTTACATCGAAATAACTTACAGTTATCTAGTGAGGGGTGAATTGAGTAGCTCTAATCTAGATACTGTAACGTTTTTAATAAATATTCAACTCATACAGTATTAAATAGAAGACAAGTGCATTTCTTGGCAATGCCGAATCGTAGGAAACGTACTGGTGCAATGAATAAGACTGCTGCATGCCCAGTTTGTGTTAAACTGGTGAAGGATAATGCCAAAGGACTCCAGTGTGAGGCGTCTTGTGAACGTTGGTTCCATAAAGACTGTATTCCATTGTCAGATTCTGAATATCTAGCTCTTCAAGCAGACTCTAATAGCAAATGGAAATGTGATCGTGTGGACTGTCAAGCCCCGGCTGATGCGCCCGATGCTGTCTCTAAGAAGCTAGATACAATTATGGAATTGTTAGCTTCGCTTGCAACCAAAGATGAGCTCATTGCTGTAAAAGATGGGATTGCTGAACTAAATAAAGAATTTAATGGGTTTAACAAAAAGCTCTCGGAGTTTGAGCCGCGTCTAGCTTCGGTCGAGGCTGAGGTTGAAAAAATGAAGAAAAATGTGCATGACCATTTTGACCTTGAAACGGCTATGCAGGAATTTAATGATTGGAGTCAGCGCGCTCGTAATATTATTTGCCATAATCTCCCGGAGAGCAAAAACAAGACTACGGCTACAAGAGCGAAGCATGATTCTGACTTGGTATCCACGATTATTGGTGCAGTGCTTCCTGATCGAGATGATACTTTCTTCAAAGCCTTCCCTTTAAGGGAAGGCTTTTTAACTTTAACTTTTTAACTTTTAAGGACAACCTTCTTCGAAGCCTAGACCCTTAAAAGTTGTATTTAGGAATATACAGGATTGCTTCGATTTCTTCAGAAATTTCAATCAGGAAACTGTTAAGAATCTGGGAACCCCATACTCTTTGATGAATTTAACCAAAGATCGTACTCCCAGAGAACGTGAATTCTTAACTAAGTTAAGAGATGAACTGAAGAGACGTACTGATGCTGGCGAGGAGGATTTGACTATCAAATACGTCAATGGAACTCCAACAATAATCAAGAAGGTTTCAAAAAACGGGTAAATCCCCGTAATTGCCTTCTTGTATATTATCAGAATGTCAATGGACTTCGTACCAAGATTCAAGATCTCAAGAAGGCTGTTACT
The DNA here is from genome assembly GCA_030545055.2 of Neoaliturus tenellus. Taxonomy (NCBI): domain Eukaryota; kingdom Metazoa; phylum Arthropoda; class Insecta; order Hemiptera; family Cicadellidae; genus Neoaliturus; species Neoaliturus tenellus. The sequence continues at coordinate 126,215,960 of CM061532.1, forward strand.
ACCAGTATTTATGATATCATTGTTCTGACTGAAACAAATCTAATTAGTGAAATATCTGATTCCGAACTAGGTCTTATTAATTTCAACACATTTCGGACTGATCGTTCAAGCGATACTAGTACCAAATCTGGTGGAGGTGGAGTGTTAATTGCTGCCAATTCAAGACTCAATGCCAAGCTGGTTGAGCCTTTAAATTGCTCAACTGAATCGATTTTTCTGCAAGTCAAGATTTCTCCAGCTCTCCCTCCCATGTTGGTTGCTGGGACCTACATTCCACCTAGTCAACCCTTTGCAACTTACTCCAACTTATGTGATACCGTGGACGACATCCTCTGCTCCGGACCTGATTATAGCCCGATACTCCTGGTAGGAGATTTCAACTTGCCAAGAGTCAACTGGTCTGACCATCATCCTACTCCCAGTTGCAATTCCTCCCAGCTCGTTATGGATACTATGGCATCCCACAGCCTTTCTCAAATCAACAGAATTTTAAATGCTCGTGGAGTTCTTCTTGACCTGGTCTTTTGTAGTCAGGATCATAGTTTTGTGTCGTTGGCTGATGATCCTATTCTTAAATCTGAGCCCGCTCATCCACCACTGTCGCTTGAGATCAATCACGCTGGCTGTCATGATACTCCTGCTCTGTCCTCTGTTATTGACTACCAGAGGTGCGACATGGATAAGGTGTTTACTGATTTAAGTCGTTGTTTCAATGAAGTACACTTCTACTTGCGTGTTGTCAATGAGGACTTCTCCAAATTCCAGGATATCATCAAGAACACTGTTATTAAACATACTCCATTGAAACGTGTTAGCTCCAATCGATTCCCTATTTGGTTCTCTCATGAACTTAAAGTTAGCATATCAAGGAAAAAGCAACTCCACAAGATATATAAAGAGACTGGAAGATACCAAGACTATTTGGAATTTGCTCGAGCCAGAAATCACTGCCGGGCAACAGAGGGGGTCTGTTTTCTCCGCAGAGTGTGCGGAGAAGATGCTTGGACAACGCACTGTGGACGATCTTTTTCATATTAGTTGTTCTTTTGGTAGGAGACGCTGAGGACATTGTCTTGCAGGAAGGGAAGGAGGGATGTAATTAGGGGTTTTTATTAATTAAATTAATACACATTGTGATATTGTAGTAGAAGGCTGTGCAGGTCTTTATACCAGTCAAGGTTGGGCAAGCGCACTGAAGGTGGGTTGATAATAGAGATGTAACGGATAGTTCTTTTGGCCGGATACCGGATACCAGATATCCGGCAAGGTTCTAGGCCGGAGTGCCGAATATCCGGTTTTCGGATATCCGGCGCATGTTTTAGCTTTTAGTTTAAGGATAATTTACGAAAAGACAAGTAAGAACTTGTCCCTCTGACCGTGGGACCGTGAGGAGGCACACATTTTTCATTCGTTATCAGTCAGTCTGTAAGTTTTTCTGTTTTTTGTTGTTTTTATTTTTTTAATGTTTGTCTTGACCAAAAAGAAGACCGTTACAAGTAGTGATCAAGCAGTGCCAAACAATAGATTAAAGTATCCGGTATCTGGCCGAATAGTAGCCAGCCGGATACCGGATATTAAAAAAAAGGCCGGATAGGCCGGATACCGGATAGTAACCGGATATCCGTTACATGTCTAGTTGATAAACACAAGGGTCGTTGCACTGATGGTCGGTAGAAATGCGATCAGATATATAGGTCAACTTCCTGGTAGTTCGGGTGAGCGGTGCCTGGACCCGGGGTGGTCAGGTGAGTAGCCATTTTTGGAGTCTTGTGATAAAGAGTTAGTTTAGAGTTGCTTTGCGGTTAATTTATTGTAGTAGAGTTCCTAAGCAAAGAGGGTTCTTGTTTCATAGTTGCGTTTTCTTCTAAATTTTAAAAGGACCCGTTATTTTGAGTTTAAGTAGTTAATTCAGAATTAAACCATATTGGCCAGATCGCACTGCCTCCAGATCGTTTGCTAGCCCGCACAACCATAGTTAATGATTGTAAAAAGTATTGTTTAGTAATTGTAGATTCGAGGATTGTTTTAATTGAGAAAGATTTGTTTTATAATTACACTGGAGTCGAGGTTTTGTTTTATATTTGTGTTGATAGGGTTTTTTGGTTGAATTAAAAGAAAGGTCGTCTCAAAACATGTAGTTTTGTTATTAGTGGAAACCCACATTATCCCTGCTTCTGATAAAATTAATAAAGCTGCATATAAAATCATGCGTAAAGCTGATAAAAATTAATAATTTATAAGCTTTTATAATTAATAAAATCCAAAGTGGTGACGTGCCAGGTTTTGGTTCCACAATAACCCTGTCGCAGCATTACGGTCAGTAGACTAATCAGAATGTCTCAGTCTTTATTGTTAAGACTCGCAAAGACGTTGCCAAAATGTAAACAAAGAACCGACAACTAAAAATGCCTACAATGCATTTCTTATGGGGGAAATTAAAAAGTTACATTTTAGATTTATTTGATTAATATTCAACCAAATGTTTTCAACAACGAACTTAGCCTTAAAAATTGCATAAAGAATATTCGACTGAAATTTGAGACTGATCTACTTCTATAGAGAGTAATCGTCAGACATTACATTTGCAATGTGAGTCATTCTAGAGCCTATTCATCAAATAGACCAGCGGTTCTCAACCTGGGGTACGTGAAACCCTAGGGGTTCGCGGAGCTGTCCACGGAGGTTCGCGAGAGATAAATTGATAATGGCGTACATGAAAATTTTAGACTTTCAAGAGTGACTTGTTAGACTTGAATGATGAACATGCAAATCTGTCTAATTTAGCGATCAAAGTTCTACTACATTTACAACTACGGAGCTCGTAGAGCGTGCATTTTCCTCATATGCCTATATTAAAAATAAATATAGGAACAAACTAGATACAGCGCCAGATATGACAATTTATTTGTCTTCTTTTGAGCCAAACTTTAAAAAACTTAGTTCATCAAAGCAGGCTCACGGCTCACACCAAGACTATTACCGCTTGCAAGTGAGTGTAAGATCCAGTTCTAATTAATTACTAATAAAGTCTTTTGTTTTTTATTATATTTAGTAAAACTAGACTTTCCTGATTTATAATCTTCTGAAGTTTTTTGTAATTTTTTATAGATATTTGGAAAATGTGTTAAAAATAAAGTTATAACTGACTAATAACCTTCATTGTTTACTAAGTACTTTAGTATTGGTAAAGTTATAACTGACTAATAACCTTCATTGTTTACTAAATACTTTAGTATTGGTTCATTTGCCCCGCTTTATAATAAACGCTATAGTATCCTGATACTTAATTTGCGGACAAAAATTATCTAAGGCCCTAAGGGGTACAATTCATAAAAATACATTGACTTAGGGGTTCGCGAGGTGAATAAGGTTGAGAATCGCTGGAATAGACAATTAAAAATTTTTACAAGGCAATATAATATATTTAATGTTTATTATATTTCTGAGTTAGTTATTTTTATTTAATGATTTATATATTAATATTTATATTGCAATAAATCATTTTCTTAACGGTAATAAAAGTGCATATCCAAAGCGTCCATGCAAAAGGAATGATTTGTTTACAAATACCAAAACATTTCAAATTTGATAAATTCAGAAGACAGCTAGCTGATCAGCTGATTAGGAACAGACATCTCTTTATTTCCATCTCTCTTGCTCTCATTATACAGTTATTTTCTGTGAGGACTAGTGGTACCTGTGCACTGCAATTACCCAAGTGCCTTTGTAATTGAATTTTTACTCTATGGAACATAGAGTATAAAATTCTTTACGATCGACTTTAAATTTCACTTAGGCGAATTTTTGACCCCCAAAAGGCTTTTTTATTACTAATTTGATTTCAATGAAATTCTCAGGTTAGATTTTAAGTATTTTAAACTAGGTAGGTAATAAACTATAATCGAGCAAATATTTTCAAGTATTAAAAAAGCTTATTTTCCGGAAGTTTTGACAGAATTTTAGTTGTTTAGGCTACATGATTTGACTAATGTAGTTGCTATGATCAGTTTATTTTCCCCCATCGCAGCTGAGTTGTCGCTGTATGCTGAAAACAACATAACCTTTTCTTGTTTATATCTGCTCGCCGTTATGTTACGTTTTTAAATAAAATTTAATTGATATTTTGACAGACCTATTTGTTAAATTAAATAGATCAACACTGATGTATACTTGTTGAAGTTATAAATTATACCAAAAGATAGGCATGTTGATGTGGAATGAATTGCTGTCGTACGGAATTATGCGATTAACTAATTTATGGGATACAACTAATATCTATTTGGGAGAAAGATTTAAATTGAATAACTAATTAGAATGTGTTGTGCCATTGTAGCCTATGTCTCAGGTAACAAAATATGCATTAAGTGTTAAGTAAGCGTAATTCTACAATCCTTACATTACTTGATTTTTATTAATTTGCAATCATAGATTTTCAATTGTATTGTTTTTTTTCGCTCTACAATCTATTTACCTTTAATATTGTAAGCATAATTATTATTAAGTTAATTGCTTGTTTTGAGGTCTTAGCTAAAATCATTGTTTGTATGTATTTATTTGTAGGCTAGGCCTAGGATGTACGCCGTTGAATTCGGACGGTTAGATGACGTTCCACTCTTCACATTCGAGGAGATGGAAACCTCCGTTCTTTCCCTAAAGAGCAACAAGGCTCCTGACCCAGACGGGATTCCCAGCGAGGCTTTAAAGAAAGTATTTTCAATTAATGCTGACTTGTTGTTGAGAAGTACAACGCCTTTTTGGTTGAAGGGGTGTTTCCGGCTCCCTATGGAAAACCGCAAGACTTGTACTGATCAGCAAGAGCAAAGGTGATCCCGAGCTGTCGTCGTCCCACAAGCTTTTCTACACGTTGGACACGGCTGGGAAGCTGATCCGTTCCCGCCTGACCTCTGCCGTGGAAGCTGCCGGGGACTCATGCCCCCGTCAGTATGGCTTCAGAAAGGTACAGTCAACGATTGACGCTATCACCGAAGTCCATGGGGAGCTGTGAAGAGAGCCGAGAGCCACAACCATTTCTCTCGCTTAGTAGTGCTTCTTGTTACGCCAAGAATGTCAAGAATGCCTTTAACTCGGCGAGGTGGGTCGATATGTTGGATGCGCTTCGCAACACCTTTCGCATTCCTGCATATCTGTTGCAACTCATCGAGGATTATCTCCGCTCTTATTTACGACACAAGGGACGGAACGTGGAAGTCATTTCTGGTGCCGCGCAAGATTCAATACTCGGCCAGGATCTCTGGAACGTTGCCTATGACAGCCTCCTGAGGTCGGAGATGCCTGAGGAAACCACTTTTGTTGGGTACGCCGATGATGTCGCAGCTCTCATTGTCGCACGCAACGTTGAGCTGGCCCAACTAAAGTTGAACCGAGTCAAGCGTGTGGTCAACACATGGATGTCCGATCATGGTCTCTCGCTTGCTCTCCGTAAGACGGAGATGGTGATCCTTAGAAGAGGATAGACACCGTCGTTCTGTTCCGAGTGGGAAGGGAGGTGGTCCAATCAACTTGTGCTGCTAAGTACTTCGGGATTATGGTGGACACCAAGTTAAGCTGGAGGGATCAGATATTCCGTACGGCGGACAAGGCCGCTAAGGTAGTCACTTACCTTAGTAGGCTGATGGCCAATGTCGGGGTTCCACGATCCAGCAGAAGACGTCTGTTGATGTCCGCGGTTCAGTTCGTGCTTCTTTATGGAGCAGAGGTGTGGGCAGACGCTCTCGATAAAGAGTAGTACAGGTTGCGACTCGCCAGGGTTCAACGTCGAACGGCGCTCGGGGTGTGTTCCGCCTACTGGACAGTGTCCGAGCCTGCCGTCCTGGTGGTCGCCGGAGTTATCCCTGTCAAGCTCTTGGCAGGAGAGAGGAAGGCAATTTATCAGAGACAAGGCAAGATTGGCAAGGACACGGCAAGAACAGAAGAGCGCTCCCGAACCTTCCAGCAGTGGCAACACAGCTTGGAGCACGACACCCGAGGATGATGGACTGTGCGACTTATCAAGCATGTCCAACCATGGGTAGAACGGCGGCCAATTCATGACAATTCACAGCTATTTTTGGTCGTACCTGAACCGGATGGGCAAGACCGTATCACCGGACTGCATTTATTGCCCGGGCGTTCTTGACGATTAAATGTCTCACCTCTCCCTCAAAAAAAAAAAAAAAAAAAAAAAAAATAATAATAATAAAAAAGCGTCACCTAATAACTTAAAAAGTGAGTAAAAATTCTCGTACGGGACGGACATCGCAGCGTATTCCTAGTAAAAATAAAACCTTATCCCTTTGCATAAAAATTCAAAGTTCTATTTAGCTTTTAACATGTGTTTTTATGAATGAACTATGATCAGCTGTTTTATTTGAAATTTAACCAAAATTATTTCCCATGTTAATCTTATGGACAAAAAAAAAATAACTAAGGGCTTCACATGCTCTTCAGAGTACAAATATCAAAAATATAAAACCTTATTGCAAAACTACGAACTAAGACGAGTCTAATGACATCTCAAACATTGAATTTCGTCCAGAAATAAGGAAGGAGTAGTGTTCACAAAAAACGTCTTCACGTACTATATATATAGATAGAATCGATGCCGTGGGATTTAGCATGTAGGTTTGCTGCCATGGGGGTTTTTGATCAAATCCTAATTACTCACCACCTAGAGAAGGTTCATAAAAATTTTTATTAAGATATGTTGATAAGCAATATATAACTTTTTAAAGATTTACCCATAAGAATAACATAGGAAACTTGATTTGAATTTCCTCTATAACCAGTTAAGCTATTTAAAGATTCAAAATATTAGATTGTTTGTTTTTTAAGTCCTTTTAAATGGTTTCAGTTAAAATTGTGAAATATTAATAATTAAGGAGAAAAAATGCCAAAAACCCATTTTTTACCCTTATAGAATCCCATAAACCCCGTTCCCATGGTCCGATCAAGCTGGTTTTGAACTTAAGTGCTACCGTAATAGTGTATTCCCTTTAGGGAAATTTGCTGAAAAAACTTCCTAATATATTTTCATCATAAGCTGAGTAGCGAAAATTTTCTTTATTCATTGAAGTTATGTTTCTATTCACCTCATTTTACAATACTCAGTCATATGGTGTTTGTGGGGAAAATACAAAATATAAAATTTCTTTTGGGAAGTAGCTAAGTAGGCAGGTCTGCTGCGACGGGAATATTTTCTATCAGTATTATTTTAATTATTTTCTCTTGTCCCATGGCACACAGTTTGGAACTCACTGCTCTATATAGTAAAAACTTGTCTTAAGGAGTCTATTATTGAATTGAATTTTTACTGAAGACTAAGTAACATTGCAGTTCCATTCCAGGTCTTACATGTCTCTGTTGTAAAAGCTCTATAAATTCAAATTTAGGAAAAATTGAATTGAAAAAAAACTTTTATTCCAACTTAAATATTTTTACTCAAAATCAAACAGTACAAATGCATTCACATTCTTTACAAAATATACAAAATTATATTACAAATATTTAAACATAAGGTTTGCTTTTTAAATTCTTAAAAACTCAACATTTGTTATATACAGAATAACATAATGTACATATTAATGAATTACATAATAATGACAATAAAATACAAAATCTTAAGCTAAGAAAAGAAGAAGAAAATTTAATGATAAAAAAGCACCACAAAATATCATTTCAGTATCGTTTTTGGTACATCTTTTAGTAAAAATGAATGAAAAGAAAAAACCTTTACAGATCAATTAAGTTGAAAATAAATGCACATGAAATAAAAAATATTAAATAAAAAATATCAAATTCACATATTATATATAAATATTTTAATAATGCAAAAACAATGATAGATAAAAAATATGCATATCTACAACAAAAATACGAAACCACTTATTTTATTTCTGTCCATATTTAAACTAAATAACATAAGAAGCACAAACCTGGTTCTTTTGGAAATTTTTATTTTTCATGTGCAGTGGAAGAAAATGTGTAACCCTCAAAGTGGCAACAGATGGAATTCCACAGATTATTTTTGGACACAGACTACCTCTTGGTAGAATTACGCCAACTTTGCAGTGAAATAAAATTTTAAAACAATTTTTACAATTTTTTCTATCCATACACAAAGTGTAAGTTTAACCCAAACTATATGTATTTTAAATTATTGTCTCTTTCATCTACTTTTTAAAATGCATATCATTTAAGTCGCATGTGACGGTTTTAAAGCACGTTTCCCATAACCCTTTAAAACGGCCAAAAATGTGGGGCATTAAGAATTTTCAATGGGCACATTGAGGGTTAACATACTTGTAATACATACTCCTATACCAATTATAATGATTAGAATGCACATTCTTGTCACTGGTTTTCTATACCTGTGTATCAGATTCCTGTATACAGCTAGAAAAACTCAGCTGTATACAAAATAAAACCATACAGATAAAAAGTAAAATTGTTTCTAATCTAATTAAATAAGGCAAGTCTATAACTTAATCATAATCATAACTGTATTAGACTGGGACTAGAGTGAGTTTTACTTTTTATTTACATCATACAACAATATTAATTCCATCAGGATTAGGTACAAGTAACATAAGTTAGTGTGTGCATAATTACAACAAAAATATACAATATATAGTTATACAAACTGAGCATATTTCATTCAGTTGTAATGATCAACAAACTAACATCAAAGTCTCAAATTCCAGCACCAATTTTAGAAAGGCACCTTTCTTAAAAAAAAAATTAGTGTACTTCTCCATTGATGCAATGAAAACATTTCATGTTACTTTTTCAGACTTTACACTAAATTAAAGACTAGTCAGCAAAAGAGACAAAAGACAAAGCATGTGTTCTCCTAAACCTCTATGGATATTAGGATTTATTTGCTGAACCAATAACAAGGAAAAAGAAAGAATCTTATCTAACACATTTGTTATGCCTATCTTAAATTATGTAATAAAAAATACAGTTCAGTAAATGATTAAATGTCACGCAGGTAAATATGGTAACAATTAATTTGAAATATCAAAACATTTACTGCTGCTAAGATTGCTTAGAATAAATCCAAGTATAAACATTTTTATTGTGTTTTACACATGACACACAGACAGTGTTGTACAACAAATTGATTTATTACCATCAACATGTTATGTGTTGTCAATACATTTTTTATGTTATAAAATGACAGTGCAACTGAAATAGTAATGGAAATGTGTAGCGATTTGTTTTGTCACACACTAAAAGAAGAATTAAGCACAGTTATTAATAATTTATGAAACTACAGTTGAGTCCCGCTATTCTGAACCTTCAAATTCGAACACACTTTATCGAAGAGATACAAATTTTTTTCTTTACTTCACAAATGGGGGAAATCCTGATCATCGATATTACATGGAATTTATGGTTAGATCAACAACAAACATGATAACATTTTATAATAATGTTCCATCAATATTTTTTGCATTTTAAGAAGGTTCATCAAGGTATATATTATAAGGCAATAAACACTTTCCACAGTCCGATTGGCATTGTGTACCGGTACGGTACACACAATTAAAATGCTGTAATCAATACGAGTATCTTGCATTATTTATGGTTTCCCCCTATTCCAAAAGTTTCCTAAGTCGAAAAGGGTCAGGACTCTACTGTGTGTTCCATCAAGTACTTTCACTTATCTATCACCAATGTAGGCTAGTACTCTTGATAGCTACGCATGCACTGGGGCAGTACAGCACAGACAGCAGTTTTTATGGGGATTGAATGCATCTATTGAAAGTGTAGATTTTAGACCTTGTATATTAACAACAGACATGGCTGTCAAAATTGTTTTAATTAATACTGGTCATTGCAATATCTAATAAAACATTGTAGACAAAAATCTTTAAACAATTTCCAACAGTTGAACAAACCTGGAGTATAAAACTGACAAATCTTAACCAGGTCTAACACAAGTTGGATTCTCAAAATTTATATCAAGTCACTGACTGTGTTAAAACATTTAAGTATTGTATAAATAAAACATTTAATAATGTTTATGTTAAAACAATAACTATACGGCACACTGTCTTACTATATCCACGCAAGCTACGCGTGTAGAACAAAAATGTCCTAAAGTTCGTTCTCCCCAACGCTTTTACAAGAAGGTGCAGATCATCCGCATGTGTCCAAGTCATGCCGTGTTGCCCCAGTGTGCACGTAGCTTATTGCAAAGAAAATTTTGAAGAAGAGAACAAGAACAGACTTGAAGGTAGTTCAAGGCACACTACTGAACAAAGATTTTTTAAACTTTACTAATCTGTCTGGTTTACTGATCCCTCCAACAACACATGCATAAATATAAGGGATGAAGCTAGAAACAAAATAACAGCCCCAAACAGGCAGGCACAGATTCAGTCTCCTGCAGTTCTACGTTCACATTTTCAGCCCTATTTACTTGATATGTTAACTAATAGCATCTTAATGAGACAAATGCAATACTCAATTTAGTAAATATATTGTTTATTTCAAAACAGGGAACAATTGATCATATTATATTTTCCTTTCATTAATATTATATATTTTGACAAACCCTGTTTTGACCTGAATAAGAAAGGGGTTTTGGTACTTGAAATGCATATCTCTTTGATGCCGATGAATGCTCGGTAAAGCTGATAGTGGTTGGTAACGGTCGGGTGCCTCACAGCTTCATCTCCCACAGCAGTATGTGTGCATTGTTGGTGATGGTGGTGCAGCACGGCTGCTGCAGGTTGACGTAGCCCCTGCCTCCGGTGACCGTCACCAGAGTGTGCTCCCGCCGGTCCGTGGCGGCTGTGTGTCTCGGAGCCCCTCCCCCTCCCTCCTCCGAGCTGGTGGACAGAGACCAATGTGACATGTCCAGTCTGCAACATTCATATCGGTCATAACATCATAGCGTCACTAATGGCTTTCTGACCTCTGGTTTACCTTGTCATTTTAAGACAAGAGTCTAAAAATATCTGGTGAATAAATGTGATATTCAGAATTTTCAGAAAAAAACCTTTCCAATAATTCAGATTTTTCTGCATAAAAAATTGATTTTTTAGTATAATTTGAAGCAAATTCAGATTATTAGCGAATTTCCCTATGGGGAATACGCTATTACGGTAGTAGCCATGATAAGACCTAAGCCCGGGACCACTTTACTTTTTCATTTTAAGGTCCCCAGAAGCCAAAAACACCATTTGTTCATTTTCATATATATGTATATATATATATATATATATATATATATATATATATATATATATATATATATATATATATATACAGGGTGTCCCGGAACTCTTTGGAACCCTTTTGTATATTTGTTCCTTGCATCGAGACAAGAAAAAAACATCATACAAATAGGGGTCTAAAATCCATCGTTTAGCCACTAGCCACCATTTTGTTTTTTTTAATGTAATAATTTTTATTTCCGTAACGGATGGTTGTATTCAGTTCATATTTGGTATAAATCTTAATCATACTAATGTACATTTTCAGGAAATAAATTGATTTTTTCCACTTTGTATTTTCAAAATGGCGGCCATTTTAAATTTTCAAACTCAAATAGCCTATCTCAAATTTGGTAAATTAAAAAAAAATTTTACTATGTACAAAAAAGTTGCCAAATTTAATTATCTAACCAACAGTACCAAGTTTGTAAGGATCTGATTACAAATAACGGAGTTATTGCGATTTTTCTCCAAAAAAACATTGATTTTGCATTATAATTAATGCAAATTATGGCCATTTTCACAGAAAAATCGCAATAACTCCGTTATTTGTTATCAGATCCTTACAAACTTGGTACCGTTGGTTAGATAATTTAATTTAACTTTTTTTGTCCAAAGTAAAATTTTTTTGAAATTTACCGAATTTGAGATATTTTAGTTTGAAAATTAAAAATGGCCGCCATTTTGAAAATACAAAGTGTAAAAAATTAATTTTTTTCCCGAAAATGTACATTAGTATGATAAAGATTCATACCAAATATGAACTGAATACAACCATAAATAACGGAAATAAAAATTATTACGTGAAAAAAACAAAATGGCGGCTAGCGGCTAAACGATGGATTTTAGACCCCTTTTTGTATGATGTTTTTTTCTTGTCTCGATGCAAGGAACAAATATACAAAAGGGTTCCAGAGAGTTCCGGGACACCCTGTATATATGTGTCCGTGGTACCGATAACTTTTGAAGGGAACCTCCGATTTTGATCAAATTTGGTATGAAGGTGTAAGACCAAGTCTATTTTCATGAGTTCGCAAACCAGCATGATCGGGTTATGGGAACGGGGTTTTATGGGGTTTCAAAGGGGTCAAAAAAAGGTTTTTGCCATTTTTTGACCTCAATTTTTAAAACTTATCGATTTTAACTAAAACCATTTAAAAGAGCTTAAAAAAACAAGCAATTTAGTATTTTGAAAATTCACATCGGAAATTTTTTTTTCTGAAAATGAACATTGGTGTGATAAAGATTCATGCCAAATTTGAACTTAATGCAACCATCCGTTGAGGAAATAAAAATTATTAGGTGGAAAAAATAAAATGGCGGCTAGCAACCTACCAAAGCAATTTAGGAAATAGGTTCCTATGATATTTTTTGTTTATTTTGATAGAAGGAATCGCCACATGGAGTTTCGGAATAGCGTTTCCAAACACCTTGTATACACAATAGAAAAAGAAAGTAATACTAATTTGGTTCTAAAGCGTTAATTTCCATTTCACTGCATCCATTACAAGCTGTCTAGTATGCAGCTGCAGCTATATGGTTCAGTTAGTTTTAAAATATGTGTACAAGAATCTTAAAAATTTAAGGAAATATAAAAATTTTCATAGAATTCCAGTAGACAATACCAACATTCTCACAAAATTCAAGGACTTTTCAAGGACCATACACAAAATTATGAAATTTCAGTACTTTTCAAGGCCTTAAAGACCTTGTTATATTTCAAGAACTTTCAAGGCCTGTGAGAACCCTGTTAGAAATTGTGTCCAGAGGCCTATCTGTTTTGAGACCATTTAATTTCTTTGATGGGTCATATGGTTTCCAGAAGCTACTCGCCAACTTATTGTAATTGACAGTATGTATCTGGTGGTGTACTGACCTGTCGTCGTCGCCGTCGTAGTCCTTGACGTACATCAGCTGGCCATAGAGGCCGTAAATGTCGCAGGCCAGCGCCTTGCTAGGTGGCCGCTTGACCACCGTGGGTGGGTCCTGCAGTGGCAGCAGCAGTCGCGTGGGGCCGACGTGCGCGTGATACGACACGCTGACACGGCCGCTGATGATGGGCACACCCTCCAGGCGCGGCAGTGGCACTGTCAGCGACACGCCGGCGTCCGTGCCCACCCACAGCAGCCCCTTGCATGCCATCAACGCGGTGACAGCCACAGGGCCGGCCGCTCCCGTTAGCCGCACCACGTTGGACGCCACGTTGATATCCTGTGCAACACACCACACACTCACACCACATTTCACTAAAGGAAGGAAGCAACCTTATAAATGAGTAGTAAAATCCTTGCTTTAACTACCTAAAGATATCACCATGCATGGTACCAGTAAGGAAGATGCATGACTGCCGTTGATTTGAATCCTATACTATAATACAAGGAGTGTCTGTGGCGACATATTTTCCACAATCTTAAAATCTAGCAAGTATATTTTGCTTAAACTTTGCATTTAAGAGTTTAGAGGCCCAAAAATAAGTGTATAAACATACTCAACCCTGGGAAAAATTTATTTTCGTCTAAAATTAAGTTCAAAAATTGTAGTTTTTAACATTGGTCTTATGAGTTGCCATTTTGGTAATGAAATAACAACGAAAGGTAAACAAGAAAAGAACTCTACTTTTAAGTATTCTTTATGGAACAGATGTTAACTGTGAAGGGGTATACTTAGTTGTTAGTGTAAACTAGATAGCCTGATTACCAAGGTATTATAACAAAATTGAATTAAAACCGACGAGTAAAGCTCGATCAACCCGGTTCTTTCCTGATAAATGAACACTTAGATTAAAAAAAGTCAATAACAACATTATTGTAAATAATGTAAAAATAAAATAAAGGCATAATATATTACGACTGTTCATTTCAACTAAGAAGTTTGGAAACATTAATATTTAATTGTTTTTAGTACTTCTATTGACCATTCTGATTTATTATTTTGACTAGCTCATCCTCCCCAGGGTCCAGTTCCACGAAGGGCAGTTAAGGCAACTTCAATTGTACCAATACCCCCCGTCGCAGCAGACCTGCGTACTCAGCGAATTTCCAAATTAGTAATAATAATTTTGACCAGGAATAACTTGTAAACAAAATTTCATTACGTGCTCATAAATAGTAAAATATTGTCTATTCTCCTAATGATACATATAGGGAAAGAGTATGCAGGTATGCTGCCATGGGAAACACTAAAAGTAGATTTTGAGCATAAAAAAATTTATTTGGACCATATGAAGCCATATAGTAAGTTTCATCAATATCTGTCCATGATTAAAAGAGTTTGCCTATTCTCCATATGATTAACATGGGAAAAGAGTATGCAGGTTTGCTGCCATGATAAGTCCAAAAACGAAGATTTTTTTTTTTATAAATGGTTGAATCTCAACCAAATGAAGCTAAATACCAAGTTTCATCCAAAAATATTGGTTAATAATTGAAATAATAACACATCCTTATTGTCCATAAGATTAACATTGAAGCCCCAAAATGCAATGTACTGTCTTTAGAATTTTTAATATCTCGGTAACCAATGGAGATAGAGCAAAGCTTCAAAATACTAAATTGTGTGTTTTTCTGAGCTAAATCCAATGGTCCAAGTAAAAATTTAAAATTTTTTAAAATTACACATGAAAAATGCAAAAAACCCATTTTTGGGGTACAAAACCCCCCAAAACTACCCCTTCCGGTAGGTTGATATGTCTGGTTTACGAACTCATCCGAATAAACGTAGGATTACACATCTCTACCAAATTTGGTGTCGATCGGACCGTTTTTACGAGAGTTATCGTGCCTAGGGACACATACATATATAAAATATATACATATATATATATATAAAATTTTTAATGACTATTATTTTTGGTCTCTGGGCACCTAAAAACAAAAAAGTAACATGGTCCCGGGCTTAGGTCTTACCATGAGACCTACGGTAATAGCTTATTCCCTATGGGAAATTCGCTAATATTAAATATTGTAGCTATTTATTAAAAGCTATAACTGTAACACAAGCCATAAACACAAATTTGTCACACAGAATCATAGTTTAGAATTATATAAAAAAAGCAATATATGGGAAATAATTTTCTTAAGTATGTCCCTGCGAATATAAAAACTCATATTTTTTAAAACCAGCTAAAGGAATGCTTGATAGGCCTGAACGAAAGAGAACAATGAAGTTCAGTTGTAATATAGTTGTACTAATAATTTGTTTTATGGAATTGTGACACTATTCATGTACACAACATGTATACCAATATATAGAGAGTATAGACTATTGCCACTTTCTATTTATATTGACAAGTTCAAGGTACGTTAATAATTAACTGCTTTCAAATACAATATTTTTAGGGAAATATTGACACTGAGCCCATCAATAGGGAACCCAATAAATTCTCAATCCAGATGTATATCTGGAAAATTACTTAATGTGTATACATTAAGTAATTTTCATCCAAATGACCATGAGAAGAACTTCAAGGAGTCCAATTGTAAATCATCCAATTGTACAAATGTACATAAAGGAATAAATGCTTTGACTTTGAAGGAGTTCCACTATTAACAACTAAACATAAAATTCCAAATTATTTTTAAAAAGTTTTTATAATATGAAATATAAAGGACCTTTCCTCTTTCACAGAGTTTAATTAATTGTTATTCCAACAACAGAAAAGTTGGTTGGAGTTGGTTTGTGTTGTTGCGCCTACCTGGAGGTGTTTGAACGTCTCCGTGTGGTAGAGACAGATGGTGCTGGAGTGGGAGAGTGAGAGCCACAGTCCCACACCCGACGTAGCCATCAGGTTGACATTACCTCCCACGTGCTCGTGTTGTATCGTGAAACTCTTCTGCAACACACAAACACAGCACAATCACAACATGTGTAGACAGATAGTGCTGGAGTGGGAGAGTGAGAGCCACAGTCCCACACCCGACGTCGCCATCAGGTTGACATTGCCTCCCACGTGCTCGTGTTGTATCGTGAAACTCTTCTGCAACACACAAACACAGCACAATCACAACATGTGTAGACAGATGGTGCTGGAGTGGGAGAGTGAGAGCCACAGTCCCACACCCGACGTCGCCATCAGGTTGACATTGCCTCCCACGTGCTCGTGTTGTATCGTGAAACTCTTCTGCAACACACAAACACAGCACAATCACAACATGTGTAGACAGATAGTGCTGGAGTGGGAGAGTGAGAGCCACAGTCCCACACCCGACGTTGCCATCAGGTTCACATTGCCTCCCACGTGCTCGTGTTGTATCGTGAAACTCTTCTGCAACACACAAACACAGCACAATCACAACATGTGTAGACAGATGGTGCTGGAGTGGGAGAGTAAGAGCCACAGTCCCACACCCGACGTCACCATCAGGTTGACATTGCCTCCCACGTGCTCGTGTTGTATCGTGAAACTCTTCTGCAACACACAAACACAGCACAATCACAACATGTTTAGACAGATGGTGCTGGAGTGGGAGAGTGAGAGCCACAGTCCCACACCCGACGTCGCCATCAGGTTGACATTGCCTCCCACGTGCTCGTGTTGTATCGTGAAACTCTTCTGCAACACACAATCAAGACTCATGGTAAACCTTTCAAATAATATTACAAGCTCTTACAGGGGAAACCCACATTAATGCTTGAATAGGTATCTAATAATGTGATGGATCATGTAAAGAAGCACTTTCCCTTTAACCCACTTTAATCAGTCTTAACAACAGGGTTATATTATAAAAGAACATTTTATTTGAGATAAAGTCTTAGATGTGTTTGAAGGACCAATGAAAAACCTGATAGTACCTGTATCTCGCCTGTGATGGCCCGCAGCACCGTGACAGTCTTGCCGCACGCCGCGTACATGCTCAGGTTGATGGGCAGCAGACAACTGACAGGCTCTGTCCCCAGCACGATCTCCTCCGGCTCGGCGGTGAGCTGGTGGCGACGGAACACCAACAGCCGGCCGGTG
Organism: Neoaliturus tenellus; assembly: GCA_030545055.2. Classification (NCBI taxonomy): domain Eukaryota; kingdom Metazoa; phylum Arthropoda; class Insecta; order Hemiptera; family Cicadellidae; genus Neoaliturus; species Neoaliturus tenellus. The sequence continues at coordinate 126,233,141 of CM061532.1, forward strand.
GAGAGCGCCACAAACACAGAATCGCAGTGCTGCTTAATCACCACAACGTCGCCGGACAGCGTCACTGAGTGTGTCTGCTCTGGCCGGTCCACGTCGGTCACGCTGTACACTAGCAGTCTACGGCAAGACATAACAAGATATCTATAACTATTACGTTACTTGTTAAATGGGCTGGAGCAAGTGATAAGACTGATGAAAAATATTTATGTTTAAGAGTCGTCTTCACCCCTGTATAACACACCAAACCATGCCTCAGCATTCCGCTGTTTCAAATGGTACTTTTGAACACAGGCGTAATCATTTGCAAATTATCTGAAAAAAAATATTCTTGTAGATATTGGAGGTGGAGAATTCATACCTAATTAGATGAAACGACTCAAAGAGGAAAGGAATCCGCATGAGTATTGGTGTTCAGTGTATTGATGAAACTCGTTTTCACTGGCAAACAGTTACTCTCGAAGGAAGTGTCAGATCGACTTATGCATTGGAGGGCTGTTTTATTGGTGATTGAGTTGTTTGTTTTTTGTTTTAAATGAACGATTATGCGCCAGACATAGAGTAAGAATTTTAAAAAAGATTTCGAACTGTTATAATATTACACAAAATACAACTTGTTATTTCACAAATATTATTTTTTTTAAATATATATGTGATACAAACAAATGTAATATGAGATTTTTCAACATTTTCTGTCAATACATGTAAATTGATAGATTTTTTTAGATTTTAATTTTTGAAAAATCCCTTATTTTATAATTGCAGATCATTTCTTTGTTCATCCCCATACGTGCAGAGTAAATGTACTTCTTAATAAAAGTTAATACGTATTTTATGTAAGTGAAACCAAATTGTATAGGGAACAACTAATTTTAAAAGTAAGGAAAGTAGAGTTATTTTCAACGGCACCGACAATAATGTTTCAAATTTTTCAACTTTTAACATGAGAGCTTTAACAAAACTATTCAATTAAATGAAACCAAGTTTAAAGAAAAAGTGGAATTCAAAACAGGGGAATACAATACTGTACCACGTATTGTATCCCCCCCCCCTCCCCCAAGGGTCGTGTGGGGTCCAAAAGATGTACGTTTTACATAACCGACTGCACTACTAGCCCAAAGGAAGAAGAATCATAACCAGACTCTTGATAATCTAGACAAATATCGCAGGCAGCCAATATTGATTTAAAAAGCCAAATTTCCTTGAGAGGAAGGTATGAGTCATCAATTCCTTCTCAAAGCTTGACAATATACAGTAGGCAACAAAAAGTTAGGCAACTAACTTTCATTTAGCTAAAGACTGTTAATAGTATTTGTAAGTCATCAGTGACACCTACAGAAGCTAGAGGCTGATAATGCCATCTTACAGTCCAGACTAGGTAGATACAAATAAAAAGTTAATCATAGTAATATGGTGTGAATATCGAACATGCAAATGGTGCTATTTTGAAAATGAGTCTAAAATCAGGAAAGCCAAAAGCACGTGTAATGTGTTTTGTAATAAAACATTACATTATTAGATTCTCCTCTTTTACAATAATTGAAACAGTACATTATAATTTAGACAAAAAAAAAATATAAGACCTAATTAAATAAGAATAGGAAGGTTCCATTTTTGGATTGCGAATGGTATTTTTGTTCTACATGCGCAATATTAAGTTCTTCCATGATTTCGACATTAATTGTCTATTTGATGATAAAATACATAATTTAAAGTGTACTACTACAGTTACTATAAGTAAGAACACCCACTGTTGGCACTGAGTTCCTATCCAGACAGCCTCAACTCCCCGGACGTATTCCATAGCGGTAACTTTGACGTCTGTGAGTGTGAACTGCGTAATGGGCTTGAGGAGCGTCTGCGAAGTCTGAGCTATACTGATGTGACTGCTGGTGCCATCCGTAGTGCACACCCAGAGATACGATTTCCCACACGCTGCTGTGTAGTAGCATCCGCAGACAACCTGAAGGTCAAAATAACTGGTTAAACTTAAAATATTTGATCCTCAGTAGTCAATAAGAAACTAGCACTGATAAATATTATTTGCCTGATATAATTTGTATTTAAACTTTAATTTAACTCAATGAAATGTAATTTACAATCTTTAAGAACTAGAGAATTTTCCAAACTGTCATCTTAAATGTTCATTTAATGAGCACAGAAAATAAAGACCTAAAATAAAAACTATTAAAAATGAATTTTTAACCTTAAAAGAATTAGTGAATGATACTCTGTAAATTGATTGAATAGAGAGGATATATTGGGTTTTTATATTACTTTTGGACTATAAATATAATTTTCAACATAAAAAAGATTAACAAATAAAAAGTAATTTCAATTATCTAGACAAACAGTACTCAACAATGCAGGATTAAATTTGAATTTTGCTTGCCAAAAGAATATTGCATCCTTGAAGCTAAAAACGAAGAAAGTACCTCAGAATGCACTTGAGAAGTGTAGACTGGATGGGCCGCAACAAACAATGGCATCTTGGTACAAGGTCTCACCTGAAAACAAAAATAAAAGATGAATGAATGTACAGATGATGCATGAATTGAGAATTGGATTATCAAAGACAACATAACAATATATTAACTATGATTTGAAGAGGAATCTAACAATTTGCTGTTGCGGCTGAAGCCAGTTAGCTAAGGAATAAGGGAAACATCACATTTTGTAGATTAGCTGATCCATTGTTTGACAGCTAGTAAGGGCCCCGGTAGTTTATTTGTAAGTTAAACAATATTTGCAAACAATTAGGCTTATTTTATTACACAAATATAAAGTATAACAGACACTAAGCACTCACCTCCTGGTCAGGCACTTCCCACGATGGGCTGTTGGCCGGGTCCAGCGCCAGTCTTGCTAACCTTAGTTCTGTAAATATTAAATATCCCATTTAATTGATTACAGGTTGGTATGTATCTAAATTAGCAATTTAAATACATAATTTAAATAGATAAAACTAGTACAACTGCGTTGTCGCTCAGTTTGTCGGAATCCAATAAATCTCCGATTCTCAATTCTGATATCCTGGATTTATTTTAAAATTAGAATAAAATTCCAGAACATCAAGTAAAAATACAAATATTTAAAGTTAATTTTTCTTTAATTTGAAATGGACAGGGAAACATCAGATTTGCTGATGTCAATCAAATCATTTTGACTAGGTACTGACCAGTGATCCACTCCTTGCGGGCCTCGGGGCTGTCCATCTGGAAGGTGTAGGTGTCGTCCTTGTTGCGTAGCGCCAGCTGTAAACAGCACGAGTCCACCCACGCCATCTGGTCGTCCTTGTGCTGGATTTCACACTGGATGTAGTTCAGCAGGCCTCGCGTAACATCCCCGCTCAACTCCTGCAGAAGACAAAGAACGTTATTGCTTGGGGTGAGCAGTCTTCAGATGCTACAACGTTTATAATGAACTCAACTTTCCATCGTAATCACTGTGGGCCACTCTTCAAACATCTTGCCATCCTCACTATCCAGCCAATTCATCTTGGACTGCCTTAACTCTAAAAGGTTGGATCTTAGGCTTTTGGGAAGCTGAAGGGAGCGGTATCACAGGATCATCTGCACTCCAGGAGAAACGTTTACACTGTGAGACATCTACCTGTGTTGACCTAAAAATTTAACAACAAATAGAACTGTCAAATGAAATTAAATTAAGGTAGAACCCACATACACATACTTCCAGAGCAGGCTAAAGAAGTGGATGAAGAGGAAATTTTTCTATTCATTTGATGAGTATTTTTTTACAAACATGGACATCTTAAACTGATGCCACCAAATGCAAATATTAGTTTTAATGACCAAATCTAGTTTGGACAATATCTATTCAGTCAACTGAACTACATTGCCTGCATATGCATCATATATTAAATTCAACAGAAATAATGATTAATTTGAGTCTATTGAACAAAAGTTTAACAAAATAATTTGATGAAATACCTGGACATCTCGTGACCTCCTCTGTAAACAACAGAGTGGAAGACATGTTCTATGAAGTATGACATACTTTTGAACTCAGGTAAACATTTCGGCCTAAATCATGTTACCATAAAATGAATAAGATCACAACATTTTACAACCCTTAAATATGTACTGATAGCAGAATATAAGTTTTATAATGCTACAATTGCTACAATTCTCAACAAGGGTTATGGTATTAAAGATTTTACATAATAAATCACAAAAGGGTTTAAAAAGAGTTGACTACATTTAATTCAGAGATAAAGGTGTTCTCAGCTTAAACAGACCATCCACAATTAAACAGCCAAAATAAAACTAAATCTAACTACAGTGATTAAACTCATTCTCTTAAAAATCAATATTACAATAAAATATTTAATTAATACATTGTTTTTTAACGAGTTAAATGACATATGAAAGTAGAGTTACCGGGTATGAGCCATGCAGTTTGCCAGCAAGCTCCGCTATCCTGCTGACGGTCTGGTAGTCCTGCATGAGCCGGCTCATCTCAGAGCAGAGGTTCTCAGTGACGCCGTTGGAGGAGGTTACTCCGTTGTTGGGGGTCAGCAGCCGGCTCAGGGTCGGCGACGTGTTGTTCTCCACAACCTGCACATTAGACCCCAGAGGTTAGTGCACTGTTGATAACTGCGGATTGTGATGGACAGAAGACTGTAGGTCAGGATGGAACATAAATTGTAAATAATTTATTACATACCTAACAGAAATTTGTATCAGTTGTTTATTAAAAGACGAAAAGTCAGTTAACAAATTAAATAATGGTCAATAAGTTGTATGCAGGTATTTTACTTTTAATAGACTAAATATTTAAATCCTTACACTTCATAGCAGAAATCATTGCAAAGGACTGAAATATTATACATAGATGATGCTGATATACGCATCACTAGCTCCTACGTTGCATTAAATTATAGTGATCATAAGTCATAGCCAATAGAAGAACTTGAAAGGAACAGGTGGAAAAAAGGTGGGGAAAAGTTTCCTCAATCTATTTTCCATAACTAGGCAACGCATTGCAATAGCTTGTGCGCTGTGACATTATTACAAACCTGCACTTCGGAGATGGGGCAGCTCCACTTGAGGTTGAGCCGCTGCGGACTGTCCTGCTTGGAGCTGACGGAGACGCAGACCAGCAGGTCGTTGAGCAGCAGCAGTCGGCGGCTCTTGTACTGGCTGATCAGCCCACACTGATTCAGTTCCTGACACACACACAAACACTTCTTTAGCTAACTTAGCTGCTTACACATTTATGACATACCTCCCAAAAACTCTCTCTTTTGTCTTCTGGTTAATCCGATTACAATAGACCTTCTAGAAAAGTGTAAAATACCCCTGTCGCAGCAGACCTGCGTACTCAGCGAATTTCCAAAGGAATTTGAGATTTTGTATTTTCCCCATAAACACCATAGGAATGAGTATGTAGGTTTGCTCCCATGGGATGTTAAAAATGTTGGTTTTGTTAGAAAATGTAGTAGTTGGGTAAGGTAAATATCAAATTGTATCAATATTCGGCACTTTTTAATTTTCCCCATAAACCCCATGGGGTGAGTATGTAGGTTTGCCGCCACATGGGTGTTATAAGCAAAAATCAGTTAAACCCCACCTAGTGAATGTACATACCAAATTTTATAAAGTTATTCCAATAAATAAGCGAGATACAGGATTTTGTTGATTTCGTATAAGATTAACATAGGAAACATATTTTTAGCTTTTCTCCGTTAGCCAAGTTAAAAATTCAAGATACTAATTATTTGTTTTTTTAGGCTCTTTTAAATAGTTTTAGTTAAAATTGTCGAATTTCAAAAATTAAGGTAGAAAAATTTCAAAAACCCATTTTTGACCCCTTTGAAACCCCATAAAAACCCGATAACCCGATCATGCTGGTTCGCAAACTCATGAAAATAGACCTGGTCTTACACATTCATACCAAATTTCATAAAAATCGGAGGTCTCCTTCAAAAGTTATCAGTACCACGGACACATATATATAGATTATTATCATTGACTTTGTACACTACGTGAGTAGACTTCTCATAGCATAGGCGTGTGTGAAGCATATTGACGGTGGTGCGATCTCGTGCGGCGTCCATCGAAGTACACGTAACATATGATAGATAAATCAGTATTACCACTCTTCTAAACCAAGGATGAAACATTTTATAACTGAAAGTTATGTTTAAGTTTTGGTAAAATGTTTTGGCAGCACTGTAAATTCAGCTGAATAATAACAACATCGATGGCAGCGACTCTGGTGCGGCATCCACCAAACTTCCAAATTATTGCCTCAAACTAAATGCATTGGATGAAAGGTCTATTCACGTTAGTGTACATACATAGTCAATGTTATTATGAACATATTTTTAACAAAGCACCCTTAGTTAGTTAGAAATAAGGGTGCTTTGTTAAAAATATGTTCATAATAATATTCCTAGCCCTATAGGCCAATTTACAACTATACAAAAAATACAATTTATACATATATTTATACATATATATATATATATATATATATATATATGAAAATTAACGAATGGTGTTTTTTGGCTTCTGGGGACCTCAAAATGGAAAAATAAAGTCGTCTCCGGCCTAGGTCTTACCATGGCTACTACCGTAATAGCGTATTCCAAATAAGGAAATTCGCTAATTCCTTCTAAAATTACCTTTACACGAGAGACCACTTTTCTCAATAGGTAAATATAAAAGATGAAGTTCTATCTCAACAAATTTTTTAGTTAGTTTCAATTAAACAAAAAAAAAAAAAACCTAAGCGTTTTATGCATATATTTTTCACTAAGGGCCAAAAGTTAGGGTTTACCGGGTCCAAGAGAAAACAAACATTGAGAGTTATGCAAAAACAGTTCAGTAAAGATGCAAAAGCTGTTTAATTCACTATAAACTATTGGTATTACTTATATAAATATATCAGCGAACTTTCAGTCTTAGAGCCTAAAATTTTCGGCCTAGGTCTAAAAAATTCTACATTTGGCTTTCAAATGAAGCACCGAGAATGGGTGCTGTTTTGTGCTGTAGCGTACCATCTGCGTGACGTCGTCCTGGCGCAGCAGGCAGCGGTGGTTGTCACCAATGTTCTTAGCGCTCAGTTTGCCGCTGACGGCGCGCAGCATGTCACGGAACGCTTGGCTCTGCTCGGCCTCGCGCTTGCGCTCGTTGAGCAGCTCTGCCAGGCTCTCCAGCTGTGTGAGCGCCAGCTGAAGTGACATGCGGTCGGGGTGGCCGTGGCCTGTGTGATGCAGCAGGTCCTACATTGCAATCATCAACAGTAAATAAGCGTAATGAAGTTACTAACTTGTTAAAAATAATCAATTACATTTCTTGTTGACAAGCTTCTTCAAGGTGACCAAAAAATTGTATTTATAAAATTAACCCATTTTTTTCTTTGCTTTTCCCACCCATATTCTTTTTTCCTAACAGATTTCTCAGATATAAGAAAAACCAGGAAAACATTTTTTTCATAAATATATTTTTAATTAAATTTTTTTTGTTAATGCACAACAGAGTTTTTTTTTTTTTTTTTTTTTTGTTCTACAGATTAATCTGGACAACATTTTTTCAACAATCTATTTAAAATTAAGAATTTCTACTTCTTCAGAAACTAGTAGAAATCGTCTAATATTTTTATTAGTAATTCTTCTCCTAATTCCTGAAGAAAAATCCAGTGGATTTGAAATATCAAACTATATTTATTGTGCAATATTTTGTGCTTGTCTTCAGCTTCACTATCAATAGTAATTATGGTGCTTCAATGTCCAAATCCTAAACGAGTCTAAACGCAAATGGCTTTATGAGATTATCCAAATTTATAAAGTTTTAACAACCAACATATAGAGAGGCAAAATTATTTATCTGATTTCATTATATGAAAAATACTACATTTTTCAAAATCTCCATGATTAAAATTTAATTTTTTTTATATAATTTAACATAGAATTACCTGCAAGAAAAGGATGAACTGGGGAAACCTCTGAACTGGTTTTACCATGAGGCCAAAGAAAGATAACCGGTCATGTGATGAAACTTGACGAGCCTAAAGAAACACAAAGTTACGAGTAAATATAAGCAGTGTAAAACAAGGTCAAAAAATTGCATTGAAATAATTAACACTTTTACTGCTGGCATTGTTAAGTTATTTCCCTCAGGGGCAGTGGGCTTTCCACTGTACGGGTGTTTCTTGGCGACCCCGGGGTACCTGAGCCAAGCTGTGAGACCCTCCTCACAGTTCTTCCCGAGCTAGGGCCTTTCTTCTCATCTTTCAGGTCTTAGCTCACCGTCTTTATTCTTTCCTGAGCTAACCTTGCTCACCTTCTTGTTTTCGACCCCGAATCAAGGGTGTCTTTCCACCTTCTTTCGACCGGCGCACGCTGGGGGGTCCTGGGAGTGTCCCTGTTGTGTTGCAGGGACTGATGTGTGCCTCGCACTGCCGATGGTCTCCTCCAGTGTGTCGTCAGAAGCCAGCCGCTTCGGACCTTAGTCAGGAAGTGCGGCATGGATGCAGAGATCGGACTCTGCATTGCCACGGTGCGACCCCCAGCACGTCCGGCACATTTTGTGTATCGGTGCTGGGCAAACGGAGGTTTCGGGCCCCAGAGTCCTGGGGTAGGGGTGTCTTATCTCCTACGGGGGGTAGACCTCCGAGGGTGTACCCGCTCCCGGCCAATGAAGGGCCGCCTCTTGCCGCACGATGCGCTGGTGAAACAAAAGTATGGATTTTCAAAACCAAAACACGAAATTAAAGGAGAATGAGCAGGCCGCCTTTAAGCGCAGCTCAAAACTGCAGAGGTCTCCGACCCCAAAGACTGGGACGCCGACGGGGGGAATTAAAGCCTCCCCTCCGCCGATCCCGTTCAAGGCTGCTGGTGTCGCCGGATCGTCGGCCGTAACCGGAAAGGAGAAGGATGAGGTTAAGCTGGGTATGGGGGTGACTGAGCCGGTAACACCTCTAGCCGGGATGCAAGGAATTCCTCCCAGGAAGAGTCCTCTTCGTCCGGCATTCGAGATGCAAATGCTTCGGCAGCAGCAGGACGATGCCAACGAGGAGGAAGACTCATGTCTGAAGAAAATGAACGATCTTTTGAAGGAGATGGCCAAGGCTCTCCTTATTCAGAAGAACGTCAACAAGGCGATTAAGGACGGAATTCCAAAACTCGAGGATTTCCTTGGCGAAATCGAGGAATGCCGGAAGATCAGGCTGAAGGCAGTGAAGCAGGAGCGCGACGTTATGAACCGAGTTATGTCTGCTTCGCCTCAAGCTCATCTGGCTGAGTCCCAGACTCAAGCCAGAAAGCGAAAGAAGAGGCAGAGCGGTTCTTCGCCGGAAAGCCCTGAGCTTGTTGAGGTGGACTCAGTGCCGAGACCGGTTTTTGTCACTGCGGCATCGCAGACATCTCCTGTCCAGGCTACTCAATCCGCCCCGGGCGCTGTCGCGATTCCAGCGGCTACTCCTGCAGAGGTTCCTGCTCCGGCGGCTAATCCTGCCTTGGCAGCAAACTCTGCCTCAACACCTTTGGGGGGCTGGAAGACGCGCCTGTCTAAGAAAGAAAGGAGGAGGCAGAAGCAAGTGGAGGCAGCTTCGAAAAGTGCGTCGAGGGTGGAGCGGACGCAAGTCTCAAACCCGGTGGGGGAGGCCTCTGGCAAGTCTGTCAGAAAGCCTAAATCACTTACCCGGGTCTGGTCAGTGCGGTGCCTTCAGAGCCGCACTTGAACAGGCAAAAGGCAGCGGCCGGTAATTCGCATCCTCCAGGCCAATCTTCATAGATCCTGGGGAGCTGATAACCTTCTAGATCAGCTCGCCCGAGAACTTGGTGCTGACGCGCTCCTTATCAGCGAACAGTATCGGGACAGAGACCCAAACATTTGGATCTCCGACAGCCTCGGTACTGCTGCATTTTGGGCGCGTAATACACAGGATGTCTTGGTGCGGAGTCACGGGCGCGGCCGAGGTTTCGTCTGGGTTCGGTGTAGGGACGTGACTATCTTCAGTTGCTACCTCACACCCAACGAGGCCGTCCAGGACTTTCGCGACAAGATAGATAGCCTAGAGGAGTGCGTTCTCGGCACCACCGGGCATGTCGTCGTTGGTGGCGATTTCAACGCCAGGGCCGTCGAGTGGGGAATGCCCTCTACCAGCTCCCGGGGGAAATACATCCTGGATTTCATCGCCAGGGCCGGTCTTGTCGTCCTCAACCAGGGCGACACACCTACTTTTCGGCGCCCCGGGCAGAGAGGCACGATCCCTGACGTCACCTTTGCGTCTGAGTCGCTCCTTCCGAGGATCTCTGGCTGGAGGGTTGTCGAGGACTACACGGGTAGCGACCACCAATACATCGTGTTTGACCTGCATGATCAGGCAAATCGTCGAGTTTCCGCATCTCGGGAAGGGCCACGCCGGTGGAACACCAACAAACTGGACGTGGTCAAGTTCACCGAAGTCATCTCTCGGGGAGCGCAGGGGAATCCTGGTGAGGCTGGAGCCGAGGCACTAGTAACATCCACGATGGAACTTATCGTCTCGGCCTGCGACCAGTCTATGCCGCGAAGGAAACCCCGACGCGACAAACAACCCGTTTACTGGTGGACTGAAGAGATTGCGGAACTCAGAAGAACATGTTTAAGAACTAGACGAGCCGCCACTAGAGCGAGAATTCCCGCAGACAGAGTTCGTAAGTCGGAGGCCTATAAAGCTGCGAGAAAATCTCTCCGCCAGGCGATCAACAGGAGCAAGGCGAATAGCTGGAGGAGACTTCGTGACGACGTTGATTCCGACCCGTGGGGCCTGGGTTACAAACTTGTAACACAGAAACTCGGCGCCCGCTCTCCACCTTCCATCATGGAGGGCGCCACCATGGGAAGGATCGTCGCTGCGTTGTTTCCTGAACATCCACAGCGACCGCCGGTTGACTTCGGACGGGTAGAGGACGTTCCACTTTTCACTTTCGAGGAGCTGGAAACCTCCGTTCTCTCCCTGAAGAGCAACAAGGCTCCTGGCCCGGATGGGATTCCCAGTGAGGCTTTAAAGAAAGTATTTTTAATCAACGCTGACTTGTTGTTGAGAATGTACAATGCCTGTTTGGTAGAAGGGGTGTTTCCGGCTCCCTGGAAAACAGCCAGGCTTGTACTGATCAGCAAGGGCAAAGGTGATCCCGAGCTGCCGTCGTCCCACAGGCCTCTCTGCATGTTGGACACGGCTGGGAAGCTGTTCGAGAAGCTGATCCGTTCCCGCCTGACTTCTGCCGTGGAAGCTGCCGGGGACTTATGCCCCCGTCAGTACGGCTTCAGAAAGGGACGGTCAACGATCGACGCTGTCATCGAAGTTCAGAGAGCTGTGGAGAGAGCCGAGAGCCACAACCATTTCTCCCGCCGAGTAGTGCTTCTTGTTACGCTTGATGTCAAGAATGCCTTCAACTCGGCGAGGTGGGTCGATATGTTGGATGCGCTTCGCAACACCTTTCGTATTCCTGCATATCTGTTGCGGCTCGTCGAGGATTATCTACGCTCTCGAAGCCTGATTTATGACACGAGGGACGGAACGCGGACGATGGAAGTCACTTCTGGTGCCGCACAAGGTTCAATACTCGGCCCGGATCTCTGGAACGTTGCCTATGACAGCCTCCTGAGGTCCGAGATGCCTGAGGAAACCACTTTGGTTGGGTACGCCGATGACGTCGCAGCTCTCATTGCTGCACGCAACGTTGAGCTGGCCCAACTGAAGTTGAACAGAGTTATGCGGGTGGTCAACAACTGGATGTCCGATCACGGTCTCTCACTTGCTCTCAGTAAGACGGAGATCGTGATTCTTACGAAGAAGAGGATCGACACCGTCGTCCCGTTTCGAGTGGGAAGGGAGGTGGTCACATCAACTCGTGCCGCCAAATACCTCGGGGTTATGGTGGACACCAAGTTAAGCTGGAGGGATCAGATCTTCCGTACGGCGGACAAGGCCGCTAAGGTAGTGACTTACCTTAGTAGGCTGATGGCCAATGTCGGGGGTCCCCGATCCAGCAGAAGACGTCTGTTGATGTCCGCGGTCCAGTCCGTGCTTCTTTACGGGGCAGAGGTGTGGGCAGGCGCTCTAGATAAGGAGTGCTACAGGTTGCGACTCGCCCGGGTTCAGCGTCAAGCTGCGCTCCGGGTGTGTTCCGCCTACCGGACAGTGTCCGAGCCTGCCGTCCTGGTGGTCGCTGGAGTCATCCCTGTCAAGCTCTTGGCAGGGGAGAGGAAAGCGATTTATCAGAGACAAGGCGAGATCGGCAAGGACACGGCAAGAACAGAAGAGCGCTCCCGAACCTTCCAGCAGTGGCAACACAGCTGGGAGCACGACACCCGAGGACGATGGACTGCGCGACTTATCAAGCAGGTCCAACCATGGGTGGAACGGCGGCATGGGGAGGTGGACTACTACCTGACCCAATTTTTGACAGGTCACGGCTATTTTCGGTCGTACCTGAACAGTATGGGAAAGACCGGTTCACCGGACTGCATTTATTGCCCGGGTGTTCCCGACGATGCGGAACACACATTCTTCCGCTGTCCCCGTTGGGAAGGGCCCCGCCTGGAGGCCACACAAATCTTTGGTGCATTTTCGGTGGACTCGGTCTGCCAAAAGATTTTGGAGGATGAGGGCAACTGGGATTGTTTGTCACAGTTCGTCCGGGGCATCCTCCTGGAAAAGAAAACCGATCTGGACCGCGAAGTGGCCCAGATCCCTTGATCGAGCGGCTGGATAAGGAGCGAGCCCCACGGGCGTAAGCCAAATTTAGGCCTAGCCTGACGTAATGTGACAAACAATTCCAGGTTAGATTCCTAAAGAGTAGAGGAGGTTTTTTAGTGGGTAAACTCGTTTTTAGGGGAGCCCCACACTACAGGCTGGCCACCTGTGTGCGTAATGCATTTTTCCGCCTCTCCCTAAAAAAAAAAAAAAAAAAAAAAAAAAAAAAAAATTGTTAAGTTATTACAAATTAAAAACGCTTTTAGTAATTTTAGTAACATATATAAGATTGAAGGTCATTAAAACTTCAATTTAGATAAAAAACATTTTTCTAATGCATTTTTGATGCATTTAATCAAATTGAAGTCAACTTAACAACTTCAAGAACATAAGCGGTTTTAAAGTGAGGGATTCTTCCATCAAATAATGTTTGGTGATGGGAGCAAATGTTGTGAGGGGGAGAACAAAGGATCAATTAACAGGGCATTGTTTGGACGCAGGAGGAAGTAGCAATAAACAGTGCTGTTAGTGTAAGTGTCTGGCAGACATTCCGACGCAGATTCCCAGCATAAGCAAACACACTTGGATTCTTATGAATAATTTTGTTCCCAGTTAAGATCAATTTTAAGGGTTTAATAGACTTTACAACTAAACTATTTTTTTAGGATTTGGAATGAAAAGCAGCATACCAGATGGTGAAGTTTAAGAGACTACAAACGCTACATAATAAACATTACATAAGTTTCTGAGTAGGGTTTTGTGTACTCTCTTCACCTTCACCATCAGGTATGCTAGTATGCTGCCTACTTTTTTTCCAAATCCTAATGTAAAATATGTAAAAGACCAATGGTCTTACAAGATTATCCTTATTACTCCTATTAGTCAATTTTTGATTCCATTACAAATATGGACATTACATATGGACTTTGTAAAAAAGTTTTTAGGTAACAAATTAACAAGTTTTTACTCAATATTACTTTAAAGTTCACGTATTTATTAATCCTGCAAATTCAATAGGCCTAAAGGTAATTGGTTATTAATGGGTCACGGGACGTTAAAAATATGTGTTTGAGCTTATTGAATTTAATTATGTTACTGCAGAGTTTGTACAGTGCAAAACTATCGCTTGTGAGAAATTCTACCGTATGAGATGTATGTTCACCTTGAAGAACTCAGCGAGCGCAGGTTTCCGCTTGGTCTCCGACCGGGCCAGCTCCATAGCAACGCTGAAGTTGTTGATGAATCCGCTGTAGATGTCCAGCACAATTGCCTTGGAGAAACTTGCGACGAAGACGTCGCCGATGCGGTGGTCACGGTCCCAGTTGGCCACCGCCTCCGCCAGCGCGATGCGGAACAGCGTGTGGCATTGCAGGATCTCCGGCAGGCGGTGGAACAGCGTCTGGATTTTGGTGGCACTGAGGATTGCCGGGCTTGCCTCCTCCAGCGGCTTCTTGTAGTCCTGCAACAAGTTAAACATAATTTATAAGTGCGTTCAAAAATGCCCTTTTGTTGATGAATACTTCTCACAAAATAATTACTCAAAGTAATAGGTAAATTGAAAAATAATCTTAGCAAAAACATTAAATGGTAGTTTTTACTTTGATTTCAACATTTAATTTAGAGTTAATATACAGACCAGATAGAAAACAAACAAAATTGTGGCATAACAACAATGTAATTAGGAAAGCCGTTTCATGGCACACCCTGAGGTCCTTTTCACACGGAGCTTATGCGGATGCAGATGTTGACGTGGGTCATGTACAGTGTTTCAGCATAGATTCAAATGTAGCCTTTTCACACAAGACGAAAACTGCCTGCATCTTAGGTAGTAAACTTACGGGCCCGGATGGCCTCCGCACATCTCAAAACTTGAGTGCGGGACTGCACCTACACAAATAAGTTTTGTACAGTGAGTCTAGTAGTGCTCTTCAGGCGAAATGGGTCAGGGTGTTAGTTGTCCGAACTTGCAAAAGCTTGGTATAGTATGGAGCAGTTTTATATGTGCAGTTGGACGTTAAACAGTAACCAGCAAAAAGTTGAAATTTGCGTTTTACTTCCACCTTGGATAGTAGGTCAAAATATTTAATGAAATTCTGTCAAGATTTAGGGAGCTGTTTTTTATTTTCTCCAGCCATTTAGGTAGTCCTTCGGATGCAATGAGGACACAGTACTATAATACGACACCACACCTCAAAGTAATGGCTAGTCTCTCCACAGGCTGAATACTGTACCTCATGTTTTTTTAGCCTTCTGCAAGTGTGTCTAAACTCACAAAATTTCAGTCTGTCCACAATAATAGGGTCAACCCACATATTGCTGTTCCTTCACTTTCTTCTTAGGTAGAGGGGAGATAAAACAGCCGAAACCTTTTTGTCTGTCCATAGTTCTGAAACGCAATATTCACTGAGGGTACGACAAACCAAACTTGACTGAATTGGGGGAAACACCTAGAAATACAGATACGCGTCTGAACAGCGCAAAGACCTGCGTTCGCGAACGCTCTGTGTGAAAAGGTATCGTCCAGAATTATTTATTAAATAAGAACATGAATGAGCCAGGAATTGGCACTTTACCATTGATGTGCTGTCATTAAGGTCTAATCACTGATCACCACACTCAAACCCAAAATTTTACAGAATATTCAGCCTATTTCTTTTCTTTGATTAATCATCTTTCTGAAGAACAATAATAAAATATGCCCTGCTAGGAAATAAAGTGGTATGGTAGTATGATCTAGAGGCAACAAATCTCTTTACAGACAAATTATATTGTGTACGATTCAATTAGTTTATCTATATTTTTCATTATATAATCAGTGGTTGTACTGAGAGACATCACTAATCTAGCACATGTTACTGTTATACTAAACACCATCACTCTTGTGCTGTCAGAGTGGTGATGTTGCACAGGCACAAATAACGATCCCTTAAGCTGGTCTTCAAAAATAATTTTTTTGTTCAAATGAAGTCCAGGGAGAGCAAATGCTGTACTAACATTGACCAGCCGATGAAGTGTAGCGAGGTAGGAGTTCTCCGAGTGTACGATGGCCGCCACGATGTGTCGCCTCTTGAGCTCCTGAGGGCTGAGGTGAGGCGGCGGGGGCGGTAGCGACGGGGGCAGCAGCCGACGATGGCTCAGGCCTCCCTCCTCCTCCACCTACAACACGTATCAGTAATTTACCATTGTTTTTTGTTTTTTTTAAGGAATAGAAACTCACAACAATCTTTTTTATAAATAGTTATTTATAACTATAGTAATTATTTTAAATTATTGTGAACAAAAAATACACATTGCTTGATTAGTTCTGGTTAATGATGTTTACCACCTACACTGGAAATTTTGTTAACCACCAACAATAATATTGCAAAAATGGTGATGCCTATGTAAAATTTGACAAAGACCCTATGCAAAGACCCATAACAATTTCAGATAAAGCTATGCATAAAGGTTCATGTTTTTCATAAAGTATTCTCAAGCGACATTTCATTTTTAAACTTCTAATGGCCCGCCCCAAATCTTCTTGTTACAGTATTCCAATTATACACATATTACTACCGCATTTTGATATATAAACTAATTGAAGATAAATCAACATGAATAGGGGGAAATAAGGCTATTCTTGAAAAAAATTACTGGTTCTAATATTTACAACAATTGAATAGTAAAGCAAGAACTCTACAGAGAGTTTTTAAAATAAATTTTGGATTCATATAAAATTCTATTATTGAAGAGGTATGAACATAATATATATAACAATCATCAGTTTTATTTTGAGCTATGAGTGCAAAAGCAAGCAAGTATGGTACCTGAAGTTCGAAGTATTCACGGCGGTCAGTTGACTTTTAACAAAAAATAACTTCTTGATTAGCATTATACGTGTTGGTACTGATATTCAGGTTGAAATAATAAAACGTCTTCCAACACTACTCGATATATTTACACTTATACTGTAATTGTTTACAAGACGGTAAATATATATAAAAGATCTTATAATGGCGATCGATTTCGACCAGTCACACCGGTCATCATCAGGCTCAATCCGAGACTCTCGGATTGGGCATGATGATGACCGGTGTGACTGGTCGAAATCGATCGCCATTATAAGATCTTTTATATATATTTACCGTCTTGTAAACAATTACAGTATAAGTGTAAATATATCGAGTAGTGTTGGAAGACGTTTTATTATTTCAACCTGAACAAAAAAATGTCAATAGAAGGATTTATCCTATTCTTTATTGATTTGATTTTCAGTAATCTTTGCTTATAATAAAATTTCAAGTTATCTTGAGGCAGTTTGTGTATCGCACCTCGGGCAGCAGTGGCATCTTGCCGCGCTCCTTGTCCCCCAGGTCGTACTGGCTGCCGCGGCGGATGCTGAACCAGCGGGAGAGGCGGCCGGGTGGGGGCGGAGGGTCGGGGGAGGGCGAGTTGCGCCGCCACAGCGACCGGCCCTTCCCATTCTGTCTCGCGTCCACACTTCTGCACACAGTATACATACGTTAACATACATACAATACTGGCAACACAAACATGGATTGTGCTATCTCTAAGGGATTAGTCATTATTTTCCCACTTTTACATATAATTACACTCAAAAGCTAAATATCTTCCTTTAGAAGCCTTTTTATTTGTTTTCCTTTGACCATTTAAACTATTAAGACGGATTGTTACATTTAAATTTTTTATAAAAGGACTATTTTTGGTACCGTAATGATTCCTAACAATCAAAATTTTGGCAAGTTAAATTACAATTACATCTACTGGTATTCTATTATAAAATATTTGAAAAAAACAATTAGAAACAATACTACTTAATTTTGTGAGTGCAAAAACAAGGGATAATAGTAGCACCAATCAAAGTAGAATAGTTATCACTTTAATAATTACTTTTTTAATTTTTCAAATTTAATAGTTTATTTTAACCCTTTGAAAGCCAAGCAAGAATCAAGTGTGAGTGCCACCACGCCAGACTTATAACACCGCGAGTGCACCTTAGCGCTGAGGACTTTGGTACCTTCAGGTCTACATAATTAACTGCTGTCATTATGTTAGTTTTCATGGTAAATGATTTTTTTCACTGTGGTTTTGGAAATATTAGAGCAACTTGTAGATGCAAAATAACATGAAAACTACCCAGTAAGAGAAATAAAAAATACCATAAACATTAAAATTTATGTAAAAAGGCATCAAAATTTAAAGCATAAATGTTTAGACCCCAAACACTAATAATTTTATACTGCTGAAAAAATATCATCATTTAATTGTGATTAAAACTGTAAATATTTTATTCTGATAAAAGATTATGCTGTTGATTTATTATAATTATACCAAAAATTCTTCAATGTCTTGCAAATTTAGTGACTTTTCAGGAAGTACATACGGTACTACAAGAATGTAAAACAATGTAAAGAAATTAATGTAGCCTTTTAATATTACATGAAATAGTCAAAAGTATTTGTATGGGCTCTCTCGGTATTCAATTTCCGCACGGCACTTGTCTTTATATAGATTTTTGGCGGCCAAAGAGCCACACAAAATATATTAATAAACTGTTGAATATACCTTAAAAATAATAAAAGTCCATTATAAAATTTGATTCTTGCCATAAATACACAAAGTTATTCTATAAATCATAATTTAGAAACTAGTTAACTTTGCTATTTCTATTAATTCAAAACATACTGTTCAAATCAATTAAATTAGTTAAACAAAAGGAAGACAATAAAACCTCAGAGTAAAGTACTAGTTAAACTCATGGGCAGAAACCATCACTCACTGGCTCACATGACTTCCACACAGGTGGCAGTGGTTAGCATGCAAACAGCACTCACGAACGCTGTCAGTCGAATGCTAAATGACCATGGTCACACTTGTCAACAGCATGCATGAGTAAATAACAAAAATTGTTTTATCAATTCATTAATGTGATTACACTACTTTCCAGGAAAGTGTATGAGACTCCAAGGATTCTAATCAGTTCTAGTTTGTGGCTTCACAATATACTGATGTATTTCAAAAGAATTTTTAATACTGAAAAATAGAGTTTACCTTTGTACTAACATAGAAGTAATTGTTCAAATATATACTCACAAATTTTATAACTTCTGGACTACTTTAAATAAAGAAATAAATCCTTAACATAGGTTTGATCAAATTGATTTTTATGTGTTTTAGCACATGTTATTAATTTTGTTTTCCTACCACTGCATGGAAATAATCACATTGCCATACCTGTAAACCCTATTCAAAACACTGCATTTCCGGTTTCCGTTTCTTTTCCGCTCTAGAGCGGCAATGTTCTTTACCGCACGCTAAATCAAGGAGAAATTTAAAGTCAGCTGTTAATACAAACCATGTTACAGCTGTTGGTCATTGTTGTCGTTTAGTAATTGCTTCTTTTTTAGTTTGAGGTTATGTTTGATACTTAATCGTGTGTTCCAACAGAAAAAAAAAAAATCTAAATGACATTTTGCATACAATAAGACATTTAATATGTTGCAATTATGTTGGTAGGAAAAATCTTGTGTGTATTACGAGCTCAAATAATCATTGCCACTCTCAAATTGTTTGGCCACACTCAGTTCTCGAGTGGCAATGACGTACTTTATGCTCTTAATACACAAATAGCTATTTATTGGTAGAAAAGTAAACACAATTGCCACTTAAACACGTTCCCAGAAAATGTAGAGATTTTCAATAGTTTCTAGCACAAAGTAATTAAGGGGTAGTTGATATGACCAATGTTGTACTGACTTGCTGCTCTCGTCCCCAGAGGAGAGGTCCGGCTCGGAGCCTGAGCTGCGCTGCGACTGGTCGTGAGAGCTCTCGTCCCAGGAGGAGCCGTGAGATACACACCGCGCCTCATCTGCAACACAACACAACACACGTCACAAATGATGGCCAATCATCATCTGACAGATGGTCAGAAATCAGAAATTCTTAGAGAACAGAGTAAAGGTCAAGTGTTTGGGTTACAATTGTGTAGGAAAGGGTGTTTTTAACTATGGGTTTCAGTCCTCCACTGTAGAAACTCTTGTATGGTGTAGAAGGATCGTTGTACGAACCAGGTTTTTAGTGCAGGGATGAGTTCTCTTTCTGGTAGTCCTCTGAAGTGGTCGGGCAGTAAGTTGAAGAATAAAGCTTCTCTGTAGGATGGTTTTTATCTCAGTCAGGCTCAGGTGGTGCTGATCAAGTAGGAAGTTTCTTCCGTGTCTGGTGTGATAAGGGGTGTCTGTCTCCTGTTCTTGTTTTTTATGTCTTGATTGCGTTTAGGATTGTTTCCTGAATGTGGAGTCCTATGAGGGTCAGGGTTCCTAGTTCCTTGAAAGCTGCTCGACATGAGTCCAGTGGTCCAAGACCTTTCAAAGTTCTGATTGCTCTTTTTTGGATGACAAGCACTCTATGGAGGTTTGTGGCTGTTGTGCCTCCTCAGGCTGTCAAACCGTTTCTCAAATAGTGAATAGTATGCTTTCATGGCTACTTAAGGGTTGGTCATTTGTTTAATTCTTCTTACTGCATAGAGGCTACTATTTAATTTATTGCAGAGTTTATTCACATGGGGTGCCCAGGATAAATTAATTTTGGTCTATGATTATGCTTAGATATTTTCCTGAGGATATTGTGTTTACTTCTGGGAAGCCATCATGGTAGTTTTTCCAGGGTGTATTGGTTAGCTGTAGTGTTTTGGAGGCATTATCCAAACCAAATCATTATAGAGGCAACACTGTTGCACCATATTAAAAGTGAAATAAGAGTCAACTTCTAGCTGGTCTTTGTTCTTGCTGGCTACAATCAGTGTTGTATCATCAGCATACATAACCATTTCACAGTAGTTCTCAAAATAGCTAGGAAAGTTGTTGGTTAGCAAGATAAGTTATATAAGAAAGGGCCGTGACTGAGCCCTGAGGCACTCCTCTATTCACCAGTAGTTGTTCGGACTTAACTTTTTGGATTGTATTGTATAATGTGTCGACCTAGGTGATTTCAATTAACCCAGTTGGTTTCTGTCGCTTAAGTAGAACCTAAACTATTCCAGTTCCTTGTCATTGATTCCAAATGATAGTAGTTTTGTTACTATTAGGTTGTGGTCTCAACAGTCGAATGCCTTGCTTGCTGCAAACTGATCTGAGGTCCGGCTCGGAGCCTGATCTGCACTGCGACTGGTCGTGAGAGCTCTCATCCCAGGAGCCGTGAGACCCCACACGATACAACACATATCACAAATGATGGCCGATCATCATTTCAAAAATGGTCTGCTTTTAGAATAAGATTTTTGTGAGGATCAAGATTTTCGAATAGGTAGGCAACCAAGCAGTACTCTAGCACATTCAGGCAAAGTACCTGAGTAGGCCATTTGCTTTAGAGGCTCATAATGTGTTCCCACCTAATTTTCACTTGTCCAGGCTTCATGCTCAAAAGGAAGCAAATAATAATAACACATAACTTTTGCAATCAGGAATTAACTTACAATGTTTTTAATTCCATTACACAAACATGTATTATTATCTTCATCATCACTAAGAAAAGCAGTCTTCTACCCACTTGTAAAAAGTTGCCAAAAGGAAATCCACCCTGACAATTAGTAGGAAGAGTCACGAGTATTTCGGTCACCGATCTTTGCTAATTTTACAGAAGGAATGTGCTACTGCCACTTGTCTCAACTCAAAAATAGAAACCACTCATTCATGTTTCCAGAGTGGCTCATCATCCCCACAAAATGGCTGCTTATAAGCATTTAAATCATTGGTGCTCTCGAAAAAAACTTTTGTACCGTACACATAATTTTTTATTTTTAATACAGTAGTTTCGAACGATAAAAACAAATCCTGAAATAATAGGATGGAAATGATGACATCGTTTATATTTTGCACCTCAATTTATTCTTAAACAAAAAATAAAAATTACTGTCCAGATGGAAACGTCTATCAACGTTGGGGAAGGTAAAATTTCCTTTAACACGAAAATTTCATCCTCTCAATCCTGCTTCTCACCAACCATTATCTCAAAAATTTCAAATACGAATTATAAATTTTTATGACATTTTGTATTGCATGTTGCATACGCAATTTAAAGACATTTTTCTCTAAACTTTAAGGGTTAGGGAGCTACTATAGGCAATTGAAGTTAATTTGAAGTTAATTTCTAGTTATACTGCAGGTTTAACTACACACAACCAAACAACATAACACACTCAAGTGGCCATCTTGATATAAACCAGGTTTATGTCGGCGGTGGCGTGGGCGAGGGCGGGGAGAGTAGGGGATCAGCCAGCCGTGACGACGACAGGTGAAGTGGTCGGCGAAACGTCACCGATAGCACAACAAAACACCCGCTGACGCTAACTAACTGCCGCAAAAACACTAAACAATCGGAACGCCCGAGCGGAACCTCTTACCGGCTTTTTTGTTGTTTTTCATCGTGGGGTTCTTTGTAATAGTTTAACAGTTTTACCCCCAAAAAGGCCCCTTTCGTGAAATGACGAAGTACTTCAGTGCAATCCAAACTAGTTTAGGCAATTGGTGCAATAAATTATCAATGCTTTCAAAAGTTTTGACGTATTAAAAGCGTCCCATTTTTTGTGAAGTTATGTAAAATATTACCTTATTCTTTTGTAAGATTAACAAAACGCAAGTTTTTTACGTAATGAATTATTGACAACCCAAACAATTAGAATGCGTAATGGACAATAATGCGTACAATAGTGAACATCATGTAAAACTGCACAATCAATGGTTAAATACAATAAATTACTAGTAAAATAATAATGATTAGTAAAACAACTAAATTGCACTTTATTTGGATTAATTTAATCATGACGTAAACAAATGACTGTAATAACAAAATATTCAGTATTAGATTGCTGACGCGAGAGTAAGATGGAAATTTTAATTAATTCAATGGTTAGATTATGATGTGACAGTTTGGTTAGACCAAGCGGTCTGTTTGCCTGATTGCTGGAGCTGCGACGAGGGATTGTAGGACGGAAGGTCCGAGGGTAATCCCTTCAATCGTCGACTGTACAAAAAAATGACAGGGGCGGACGGAAGGTCAAACCCCGGACCCTAATTAGTAAGCGGACCTAACGTCCGCCCTGTGAAAAGCAGGTAGGCGGGTTTAACACTGGTCACCGTAGCGCACGCAACTTCTCTCCGTGGTTCACATAAAGTGTTCCGTGTTTTAGATTTCCATCGTCACAAAGGTATAGGCTTTTTATTTCTGACTAGTATTACAATACTGTGAAACTGAAAGAGTAACAATAGTGTATAGAGAGTGAAAATTTGCTTTGAAAGTTAATTTTAAAGTAAAACAGTAAAAATAAAATAAAGAGGGCCTCGGAAAGCATGGTTTGTTTCTACATTTTGCTTGATTTGACAATACGTTTTTAAATTAAGATCAACTTGAACTCAAATCACTCCTTTAACAACATGGCTTCGTTAGGACCTGGGGCCTGTTTCATAAAAGTCCTGTAATACAAGCCCTGTAATACAGGACTTGTAAAATAAAAAGTACAATTCCTGTAAAATCTGTTTCATAAAAACTATTCTACAATCATAGAATCACCTGTAAAATTTCTCCTGTATTACAAGTAAATACTGGGATTTTTGTTTACTTTCTTTACTTAGATATGAATGCGTTGTGAGGTTAACTGAATTTTCGGCACATTTTTCATAACTTTTGATCAGTTTAAAACGTATTTTATTAGTTAGAACTACATGGCATATTGATTTAATGTATAAATGTGTATAAAATTGGCAACTGCTTGTTAAATATGTTTGTTGATTTTTTTGCTTTACGATAATTCTTCTGCCAGATAAAAAGATGCGCCTTAGCGTTCCTTAATTTTATTATTAATTAATTTTTGAAAAAAAAAATTGTAAGCTACAAAAACTGTCACTTATTATGTCCCAAATAAATAATAAACAGTTTCATTAATTGTATATATAATCCCTAGCAGCTTGTCCTATACTTAGATCAATGAGTTCATCGTAAAATCTTGCCAAATTCGATATTACAGCACACATTATAATGCAATTGCTACTTTTTCAAATAAATTGGTGAAAATAATTCCATTTTATCCTTTTAAAATATAGTGTTTAATCATGGCTTCGACCATAAAGACCACATTAATATTTGAAAAATGTTGTTTAATTTTAGGTATTAAAACTTAAACGGCTTTTCTCATGTTTCCTACATTTATTTCAAGTAATTTTTGCAAGTCAAAAAATAAAAAGAGAAATGTACAGTAATGCAATAAAATCAAGAAAGTACATGGTATGAAAACTAAATATTAGATCACATCAGTTTTTTTTGTAGTGATACAGTAAATCACTATCACGAGCACTATTTTCATTTTGTCCATTTACTTTTGCATCTCCAATTTGCATATCTATACAAAATCACACCATTTCATCTCAATAAGTGGTACTTGTAAATGTTTTATGGTGGTTCGAACATGGATAAAATTTTATCCAATTTACAGGACCTGTAATACACGTTAACTTTCTTTATGAAACAAACCCATTTAAATCTCTTGTAAAATGCACTTGTAATACAGGCAAATCTCCTGTAAATTGATTTACAGTTGTAAAACTTTATGAAACATATGATTGTAACTTTTGCCAATAATACAGGGAATTTACCTGTAATACAAGTCCTGTAAGTTTTATGAAACAGGCCCCTGGTTTATGGGCAGTTTTTAACTGGTTTACCACAGCCTTATTGATTAGCATGTTTAAACGTGCTAATTTAGTTTATATATATATAATTTATATTATTTTGTTGAACAACCCATCGTAATCATAAAAAATCTTTATGTAAATTGTTATTTTTTAATATGCCTCTAAAGTACAGTATGTTTTTTTTTAATTTGATCCTCCTCCTGAATATCAGGGTGAGGGAGAGACGATTGGCATATTGAAATGTATTAAAAAAATAAGCTTGTGAAAAAATTTTACAGTACCAGATATTCTTTAACAACGTCCCATATACTTTTATAACGTTTTAATTACTATAATTTCTTTTCGGTATTTCGGTTTGCGTCCCTTCCTCTTAGAATCTTAGAATCCCCAAAGGCTGAAGGTATCCGCAACATTCGCGGTAGACATGATATTCTTGTTCGGCGACCTTCGCAGAACACAGGATGTTCGGATTACATAACATTTGTACCATTTCGCGTAATAGGGCATTTTAGTTTTTACATTATGAACGTGCCATGAAAATCAATGAACGATATTTGTGTACCAACTAGGTACGGTGGGTTAATTATTTTAAGTTACCGGCGGACTTTAACGCTCAATACGGATCGCAATGTCGGATCTTACACGATCAATACGGATCGCGATTTTTGGATCGTGATCGAGGATCACGATACGGATTGAGCGTGTAAAGTCGAATATTGGCGTGTGATCCATGAATCAAATATTTGACTTTACACACTCAATCCGTATCGTGATCCAGGGTCACGATCAAAATATCGCGATCCGTATTGACCGTGTAAGATCCGCCAATACATTTCGATCGTGATCATGGATCACGATACGGATTGAGTGTTTTAAGTCGAATATTGATGTCGAATATGATCTATATTGACTGTGTAAGGTCAAGCACAGTAAACAATACTGTCAATATTTATCACGATACAGAATAACATTAGGCCTATCCGTATTGAGCGTGTAAGGACCGCCACTGTTTTTTCAACACACTAAATCAATACACTATTACATGTTATTTCCCTACCCTCTGGATTTTGAACATGGTGATAATCAGAAATAATTCATGTTTTACGATTTAAGACTCTGTTCAGGAGATGTAATGGGTAGAACAAGTTTGTATTACATTTTCACTTCAAAATTAATGTACAATCTTTCATAGTAGGCCTACAATATTTAACAAATGAAGACACCTATGTCCCTGTCAACCCTCGTCAAACAGTCTCAAACGGCGAACGCAGGGGCGGACGTTAGGTCCGGGCACGATCTGCCATTAGAGGTTTGACCTAGTGTCCGCCCCGTCAAAACAGGTAACAAATTTCCAGGTCATTTCTGAAGCCCGGACCTACTGTCCGGCTACCGCGACGAGGGCATGTTGTGCGCAAAATAAGTTATTTCGAGGAGACACAAATCTTGGAAATTACGACTGTGACGACCAAGTGACGTGTGATGGAGGTGACATTGCTTAGCAAAGAGGTAGAACGATCATTATCAGAGTGTTGATCTACACCTTAACTTTATCGAAATTAAGATTTTGACACAAAAAGTCCTGTTATATCCGTCATCAGAAATCCATGAATGTTATACTGATGCCTGCATTGAGCAATTTTTATAACTATTTAAAATCGCAGATTTTTCAATCGAATAGACTATTTTCTTCTAAACAACGGCAATGGATAACACCTCTACAGTACTTTGTCATGCAGCCACACAACTGAACAATATTATCCAGAAAGTTCTAGGATCGCGTGGCGTTGTTTCACTGTAGGCCGGGCCTCAACGAATGACTGGGTCATAACCGTGAATATTTCTAGTCAGGTCAGGTCGGGCATTGTATTGATTCCACTATCTAGACAACGGCTGTAGGCCACTTCATCCGATGTTTGAGGTGTTTTGAAAACCGTACATTTCATCCGAGGATCAGGTCAAGCAAAAAAGGGTCATTAGTACGATACAAATGGAGCTGCCAAAACAGTACACTTCATCCGACGGCCGGCGGTCGGCGGTTAACCGCCGTAGTACACCACCGCGGTAGAGTATTCCACCTTAGCTTAGAGGGGTGTGTCGCACTGGCTTTATTATGTGTATTATGTAGATTGTTTATGTAGATGGTTAAATAACCATCTACATTGGGAACTGTATTACATTAATTTAAATTGCGTTGTTATCCTGTACCCGTATTCAAATATAATTTAAAATATCCATTCCAGCTTCTGGAAGGAAGGGGTGGGGGGTTATGTACTTGCCCTGGCTGAATGGGATGTGTTGCTTCTCAAACCCCGTTTAACTAAGGAATTTTCGATAAGAGCGATGATGAATATTGTACTAAATTATGAAATCCAATAATTTTTACATTACTTTTATTTTTATAGAGAATTTTCCAATAGGGAATACGCTATTACAGCCACGGTAAGACCTAAGCCCGGGACCATGTTACTTTTTCATGTTGAGGTCCCCAGAGGCCACAAACACCATTCGTTCATTTTTATGTGTCCGTCGTACTGATAACTTTTGAAGGGGAAACCGATTTTGATGAAATTTAGTATGAAGGTGTAAGACCAGGTTTAATTTAATGTGTTCGCGTACCAGCATGATCAGGTTATGGGAACGGTGTTTTATAGGGTTTCAACGTGGTCAAAAATAGGTTTAAAGGCATTTTCAACCTCAATTTTCAAACTTCAACAATTCAACTAACCCCGTTTTAAAACCTTGAATACCAAACAATTTAGAGTTTTGAAATTTTACCTTGGCTTAAGATTCTACGAAGAAAAACCATAAATAGGTTTCCCCTGTTATTCTCACGGGGAATCAACAGAGCCCTCTCTCTTGCTTATTTGTTGACATAACTTGGTAAAATTTGGTATTACATTCACTAGGTAGAGTTTCTTTGATATTTCCTTACAACACCCATTTCTATTAGAATACTGGAAAACATTAATAATGTAATTTTCATTAATTTAATACAGTTCCCAATGTAATATTTATTTAATAAACCCAGTGCGACACACCCCTCTAAGATAGAGTGGATTTTTCTACCGCGGCCGTTAGTAACTGCCGACCGACCGCCGGCCGTCGGATGAAGTGTACTATTTTGGCAGCTCCGTTTGGAGGGGACTAATAACCCTTTTTTGCTCGACCTAACCCTCGGATGAAGTGTACGGTTTTCACAACACCTTAAAAATCGGATGAAGTGGCGTACATGCCTAGACAACGGGGCAACGCCCACCATACACTCGACACCGATTAGATCATTCCAATGGAAAAAGTCCGACCGAGGGAATTCCTCGAAACCTTTATCGCAACTTTACTTAAAATTATTGTAAATTAACTGGACGGTAAAATATCTGTCAGGTACATTTGTTTGGATACACAAATTAATTTAGATTGAGTTCTTAAAATTAAAAGAATCTTTTTTAATTACCTGCCAGAAAGTAAAGCGACATTACTGTATTAACATACAGTTGAATAATACAATCGGCTACTTCATTTTTACCTTTACCAAACAGCCGTTAGCAGCACCAATGACGATTATAGGCCCGCCCACACCGGAGCGGGACACCTGCGGGAACGGGACGGTTGCGGGACGATGTCCCGCACGGGATTTTCAAACACATGTTATTAAATGTGAGTGCCCACACCAGAGCGGTACCGCTACCGCTGTCCCGCTGCGGTACCCGATCGTCCCGCAAGCGTCCCGCAAGTTTGGAACATGTTGGATTTTCCCGCTGGTACCGCGCGGGACGCTAGGCTCAATGAATTTAACCGATTTCCTCTAAAATTATAAACCCTATAATTTATTGTTGCGACTATGCTTAAGTAGTGGCTTCAGACAATAATGCTCAATCTTAAAAAAAAATATATAGTGAAAGTCTATGGCTATGAACACCATTAAGTAAATAAACACACTATTTGGATGTTTATTAAAAACACAATGATCGGGGTGAATAGTGTATTGAACAGTTGAACGAATTAACGAATTTTACGAGAAAATGGTGGAGTCTGGGGGTAAATTTTTTGCTGGAAGGTTGGTAGCAGCGAAGGCCGAACAGCTGTTGCCCAACAGAACAGGCCACCTGTCAACTACAGCTGATCCCTCCCTCCTTTCTCCCTCTCCCCCCGACCCAATCACCATTACCATGCAATTATCAACCCCCCCCCCCCCCCCAATTCTACACATTCCCTTTGGGATGCCGACCTCGCTTTGGGCTCAATCTCGATCACGTTGATAACGTAGAAATCAACTCAACGAAACACATAAAGTTATTATTATTTACCTGTCAGGATAATAAATTAGAGGCCGTCAGAAGGCGCAAACAAACTTGTTTGTGTCCAAAATATATGCTTATTTTTTACACTAAATTGACGGTTGGAGGTACAGTACAGTTCAGAGCATTGGGTCGAGTAGATTGTCCAAACAACAGATGCAGTAGCAACAATAACAACAAAGAACAAACAAAGGAGGATACAGTAGGCCTAAATGGCGACTAGTCTAATATTCAAAAGTGCAGCAATACCGTAGTATAATGAGAATTAAAAAACAAGCTATCGAGTTCCAAGTTTGGTAAAAATTTAAACATTGCACCCATGGCTGAAAAACTAACAAAAATAATATTTTCGTTAAAAATAAAATAACATTATTTACCTTTAAAAGTATAACAATATATCACTATTACATGTACAGGAAAGAAAAACATGTACAAGAAAGAAGTGTGGCGCCGCCAATTTTTCAGTCTCTCTTTCCACAAATACTTCATGAACACTGCCAACCAGAACCACCGCTTCCCACCGACTGGCAACTTTTTGTGTTTCTTCCTATGCGTAAAGACAATAAAACGTGACGCAGGAACGTCATGGTATTACCATAGATGAAATATAATACAGTAGTATACAGTAGTATATTTCATCTATGGTATTACGGTAACAATAAGAGTTGGACATTCTACGAGTTTTACCTCGTAGTTTACCTCAACGTACTATTTAGTATTGATATAGCCAAACTCAATGGCATCGATGCCACATTACAATCATAATTTTTACTTACTCAACCAACGCTTAGAATGGAATTTAAAAACCGGTAAAAGTGAGGTCCGAGTAATAGAAAGACGTTATATCAAGCTAGATGCAAGATTCTAGCCATTAACTCTGATTGAGACTTTCATTTCCGATTATTGCTGAGCCTGTGCAAAAAAACAAGTTATACTAGAGGTTCTGGCAATAAACAATCCTCTTCGCACCATTTCCTTCATAAAAATTAATATTTAAAAAAATGCATAGGCCTATTTAAAGCTGTTTTTGGAATTTTAAAAATGCTTCATTAATTTTAGGAATCATAAAAGATAACTTTTATCTGGAAACTTTCAACCGCGCATAATTTCAACTTATAACTATGCAAGCATTAGCCGCTCCCAGTGACACATTCCTAAAATGCACGGAAACAATGATTTAAGTATGTATCATACAAAAGGATTCATTCTACATGACTCCACAATCCATATGTTTGAGCTTACTCAGTGTCTCTATAAATTCAATATTGGTTAACTTAATTTTTCACTTTCAAACATAATTCTCTCGTGTTTTGTTGCAATTTACTTCCATACTTTAAAATCCTTGAATAAAGAAATATATGGACAAAATTGAAACGTATAACAGTGTATCGTTTGACCCATTAATTATGGTTTAAACATTCTAAAACTTTTTTAATCGTGTTGAATATTTTTTTAAGGTTGTTTTAATAGTTTTTGAGCAGTAGATCGCGATGTTTAGGTAACTTTTGCTTATCAAAAGGAGCAGATGCAGATGGTCGTATAGTGCAAGTAACAACAAAATAAAAAATAACGGAATAAAAATTTGAAGGGCCAGGGAGGGTCTAAGTCCTTGGTTGGAGACCAATGATAGATGTAAGCATTGGTGAATAGCTTAGGCGTACAACAAATGCACGGATGCGCAGTAAATACGTAGGCGTGTTAACGATATCAACAAACCACCAACATTGTACCGCACAAACGATTATTGGCCCTAACCTCCTGTGAAGCCAGGTCCCTCGTTGAATCCCGGTTGAACAGTTAACTAAGTACACCACCTAACAACGCTGAACGGCAATGCACATTTTTTACTTACATTTGACGAGGACGACGCCGTTGTCGGGCGATTCCGCCGCCGTGTGCCGCATTTCCGCCTCTACACTACACTGCACCTACACTCTACACTCCACACCGCACTGACACTAGCCGCTAGCCGGCCGCCGCTGTGGCGAGCGAGGGAGCGCCGCTGCCACTTCCTGTGCGGGCGTGCGCGTGCGTCCATCACCACCCACGCCACACGGTGCACACCAGGTGTGGGCGGACACCGTGCAGTACCGGACCGGACTGGGGGACGAGTACCGCGGCACCTCAATGTCAGCAGTCGGGGTCCAGATTAATTACTGTATCAAAGCTTGAGTTTGTTTGCGTTATCATATAATTCCTAAAAGGGAATACGCTTTTTTTAAAAGTAGCCACACATACACTGTATCCTGAGAACGGCCTAAAACTAGCATTTATGATAAAGTATCTACATTCTCGTTCTCTTGCCGTATGTTGATTCAAGGCATGTTCGATGAAACAAGTTTTAAATTTGTCGTTGAGGCGGTAAATTTTTCAAAGATAAAACAGAGTAGAGAACATTAACCCTACGTCAACGAACAAGTGATTCGAACAACAACAGCAGCGCGTACTGCACCTGCCACCTGCCTCGCCATGCACCTGTTGCATGGTGTACTACATCAGCCGTCACATGGGCGACGCGACGGTTGATCCGGGGCCGTTGACCGGGGGTGATAGTAACTCAACAATATCAAAATTATAACCATGAAAAACACATACACTATTTGTGCAGGTATATCATAGTTTTGAACAACTGATAATACGAGATCTATAGAAATTATTCAGATTGTCACTTGAAATGTGAGCAAACAAATGTCAGGGTAACTAAGATTCAGCTGTCACTGAATATCATGAGTCATGACCCTGATTGTCGGATGAGCTGGTAGTCAGCAACAAAGCGTCATCACACTCACATATCACCCAAATCAGTCTTAAATACGCCTATACTAAGTCAGCGAAAATACGAATAAGTGATAACCAACCTAAACTTTACCGAAAAGTACTGTGCCGGACCAGAAAGGAAAGAAATTAATTGGTTCTATGTCTTGAAAAAAATATGGCCTTAAATATTCCGAAGGATTGTCATTTATAGTTTACAAATCATTAAACTTAATTTCTCCATATACAATTACTGTTGTTGCACTTGCAATTAGCCATAATTTGAGCGAGTCACGTAGATTTGCTTATTAGAGACGTGATGTGCACTATGCATAAAAGGAGCGTTGTCCGTATCAGCGAGCCATCCGCATCTGATAGCGCGTGACACATCAGTACAGTATATCAGTATCGGGTTGCGCCGTCACTGCAACACAGCTCTCAGGCTCTCACTACTGTACTGTCACTACAGTCAGTATACTGTATACTGCAGTAGCAGCAGCACCTACCTGCCCACCTGCTCACTGCCCGACCGGCACATCCGTTATCACCGCTGATAACACGTATTCACAATTCATAAAAAGTTACTGTACTGCATTGCTACATCGACGTGTGGTTTTTCGAATTAGACAATCTATGTGTTTTTAACTTCTTCGTAGCTTTACAGCTCATAAGAAAAGAAGTAACTGCGGACTCCATGAGAAATACATGTGGCTGCAAGGGTCGTTTACGACGATCACAAGGCAGACAATTAAAACTATGGATTACTCGATGCAGCCAATTGTGTACTAAATAAGAAAAATCAATTGATAGTTCCAAATAAAGCCTTAACAAATCATCAGTTAAATGTGCTGCTATACATCGACGTCACGTCACGTCACGTCACGTCTTCATTCGCATCCATTCGCATCGATGGATCCGGCGATTCCGGAGGGGGTGCTAAACATCGACGTCAAGCATTCGCATTCGCACTGGACGTCGCGTCCATTCCGCCAATTCTCACGGATTCCGCGCGCGCGGAAGTAAACAAAACAAACATTCGGACAAAATCTACCCTTGCTCTCATTGGTTCCGAAGTTTCCCGATTGCGTACGAAGATAAACGAGGCGAAAGCCGAACGGCCGAATGGACGTTGGTAGCGGCTATACAGCGACGTCGCGTCACGTAACGTCACGTCTTCATTCGCACCCATTCGCACCGATTCGCACCCGTATGCTCCTCAGAGCATTCGAGTGCGAATGGATGCGAATGAAGACGTGACGTGACGTGACGTGACGTGACGTTGATGTATAGCCGGTTCCATTTGAATACACAGGGAGCATACCATGCGAACGTGGACGTGACGTGACGTGACGTCGATGTATAGCAGCACCTTAAATAGACGTCAAGCATTCGCATTCGCACTGGACGTCGCGTCCGTTCCCCCAATTCTCACGGATTCCGCGCGCGCGGAAGTAAACAAAACAAACATTCGGACAAAATCCACCCTTGCTCTCATTGGTTCCGAAGTTTCCCGATTGCGTACGAAGATACCCGAGGCGAAAGCCGAACGGCCGAATTTACGTTGGTAGCGGGTATACAGCGACGTCGCGTCACGTCACGTCACGTCTTCATTCGCACCCATTCGCACCCGAATGCTCCTCAGAGCATTCGAGTGCGAATGGATGCGAATGAAGACGTGACGTTGATGTATAGCCGGTTCCATTTGAATACACAGGGAGCAAAACTTCGGAACCAATGAGAGCAAGGGTGGATTTTGTCCGAATGTTTGTTTTGTTTACTTCCGCGCGCGCGGAATCCGTGAGATTTGGCGGAATGGACGCGACGTCCAGTGCGAATGAGAATGCTTGACGTCGATGTATAGCAACCCCTCCGGAATCGCCGGATCCATCGATGCGAATGGATGCGAATGAAGACGTGACGTGACGTGACGTCGGATGTATAGCAGCACCTTTATACGATATTCAAGAACATTCTTGCTCATCCTTTCTTAGTTTATACACACCAAAACCTTCTTCAAATTGTTACACTTTCCCTTAAGTGCGACCAATAGCAATATAGGTTAATACAAATTATTTTTATTTACCAATTCTTTTTATAGCATAGGACCCTAAAAATTTTATACCAAATTTTATACCAATGGTATGTGACACAAGGATGTGACATGAGGGAAACCTATGGCACCCCAATTATATGGCATAGACATTTCCTTAAGTTATGAACAGAACAGTCCTATCTGCAACAAATCAAACGCCAACAAAATAAGTGTCGCCAATTAATAACAACAAGAAAGATTGATCTGTAAACAGCGCACATATGGCACGACGCCCGACGGTGCAGTCAGTCGATGTACAATGAATCGTTGTCAATGAAAATGAGTCAGGGGGTTAACACTGTGCCCAATGATATGCCACAAACCAACCGCGTTCATTACAACTTCCTCTTTAACTATTTCATCATATTTTGGAACTGGAATTAAGAGTCCTGGTCCGTGTAGCTTTCTATTACAATGACTAGTGCATTCCGGATCCACAACTAAATAATTCCAGACGCAATAGAGTTTGTTGTGAGAAGCTAAACTCGGAATATAGCTTGGTATAGCAGAAAGATGGATATCCGGAAATTAAAATGCTGGTTAAAGTAAAATACTTTATCTTTTTAATCTTTTTGTGCATTTCAGCGACGCAAACACTATCATATGGATGCTTAGGCCTACTTCCAAAAAACTGGAAATAACAACCAAAGTCTAATATATAAATTGATAAAATGAATTAAACTATATGAAGTATTCCAGTGTTCCTATTGCGGAATGTGAAAATGGGAGATGTTCGCGGGGAGCAACGGACTTGAGACACTTGCGGCGACGGATCGCCGGAATTAAAAATCAGAGCCAGGAGTGCTAAACAGACGCCGAGACCACTCCGAAACAGACCCGCTGGTTTCTGCTACAGGCAGCAGTGCCCCTCCCCTCGCTGTCGCTATGGTAAGGCATCCCGAAGTCTAAATTTGCTAAATGGATTTATCTACGTTTGGCCATCGTGAATGCCACAAATGTACGGACGAATGTTTTCATCTAAATGAAACAAGAATAGTAGCCAACGCCAACTAGACTGAGCAACACGGCATTGTAGACCATACAGGACGATCCGATAGCCGTAGCGTGGTGGTGAGTGGTGGTGTGGTGGGTGGCTGCTACAGTACCTCCCTCCACGTGTGTGGGCCACGACACTCCACCGCGAGGGGCGAACAATGCCGAGCACCGATCACCGTGATTACATCTCGTCCTCGTCCTTCCAGCGAGACAAGAGACAACGCATCAAGCGTGGGCTGATCACAGCACTCGCGCTCCATTCCATCAACCTAACACCTACCGCCACCAACTGGGAGTTGGCATAACAGCTGTAAAGATCACTATGCTACATGAAAACCACGACGAGCTAGAATTATGGAACGTAATCCACCAAAGTACGATAATCATGAATTGAAAAGCCATTTAGGAGAAACTGGCCTTGCATCGATAGGAAAATCTATAAACTGGCGTGAAATGATTTTGGGTTGGAAAACAACACCACAGTAGGCAAGCATAGAAATCAGTGTTTGAAGTGTGAATAGAGTTTGAATGAAAATTCGACATGTGATTGTAGGCCTAAGGGGAAATGGGCAAGCAGCAAGAGAGGGAATTATCTAGACTGAGTATGGAAAAAAATATTAACAAAAAAAAAATTAGAGACATAAGAGATTGTGATCAATTTCCTCATTTTACAAGCAAGCGGAGAGGAATTGCATAGGGTTCAACTTTCCACAATCAAATTGAAATGGTTCTTTGAATAGCCAAAATAGTGGATGCATCACAAAAGGTCAACGTTGGTACTCAATAGCTTCTTTCAGAAACGACAGAAAACACACTCAATCTCCTTGACATTCCGAATTCGGGACAACGCTGCAGGAAAAGCTTGAAAAGATAATTATTACGTAAAACAGTAATGAAAAGTCACAATAATTCAAGAGGCAGGTGAAGTGGGGTGTTACCTGATGTCACTTGGCTCATGATCCATGACACCCGCGCATTGGGTCACTCGAACACACGACACAGATAACAACACTGACACTGGCTGGATGCTGGCGGCGCGGCGGCGACTGTCCCCTCCCCTCCCCTCCCCTCAGCCGCCGACGCGTGGCTTACATCATGAGAGGGACCGTCACTGCCGAGAAAACTGGACACCGCGCGCCACACACCACATACGGCTAATTGCTCCGGGGGGCCTTGGCGATCGCAGGCAGGACGGGGGGGTCTGATATGCGGCGAAGACGATGGATTTTGACAACCGCGGTATAATCAACCCTCCTTTTGTTTCTAAGGCTAACTAAGTGTCGCCAATAATTACAAATCGAAATCGTAGTACAATGTACGAAAAATTAGGATCATTCACTGGTCACTATTGTGGGTTTTCTCAACAATAACAGAACAAAAATTGCGGTACAAAATTACATAATAATGCTTGGTTTATAATGAGCAACATATCCGGTAAAGGGCAAGAGAATCAATGTATTTACGAAGGTTTAATCTGGGATTTGAAATTATCCTAAGTTTCTTGATTGATTTTCCAGATTTAGAATTAAAGTATAATATCCGGAAGATTATGTTAGTTTTTAAAATGCCTACACCGAAACGAGGGCGTGTACATGGAAGTTAAGGATGAGTGTATCGAACGAGTGTGATGCATCGTGTAGCTTTTGTTATTTACCTTAGTCAGTGATACTTTCTAAACCAGGATTCAAAGGTCCAATAAACAATTGGCAGTTGGGACCAGACATGAACATCCACGATATACATTGCCCAGGATCGACTTGGCGAATAAATGTATGGGCAAACCTCACCGGGATGAGAGGTAAACCCCCTGCGTTACCCGGTGGGTCTTACAAGAGAGGCAAACCCCTTGCGTTATTCAGTGGGTTTTACAAGAGGGGTCCGGTCAACCTCAAACTAAAAATCATCAGAAGCCCCTCTACCAAAATCGTCGGTTTATAACCGTCGGCACTTATAATCGTCAGCTGAAACGGTGTAGTACCTAGACGAATTCTACCAAGTACTATGGCATAAAATATAAAAAATTGAAAGTACATCGCTGAAAGACAAAATACAAAAAGCTCACGAATAAGCATATGCCTTATAACGACTATGCTGACTAAAACCATATTGAAAAGGGTAAAAATAACAAAGCGCCATCCCCACACACCCTTCAGTACTGAATAGGGACTGAGTGGCTCTCTGCATAGCACAGAGGTCCACGGGGGAATTGTACAATACAGTATCAACCCTTCCATTGTCAATGCCACTGAATAGACACCACGAGTGTGCTCCACTGTAGGGTAACGACGCGAACGGTACGATAAAAATCAGACAAAAGACTAATCTACGGGGTGATTACGTGTTCTAATTTTAATAGCTACAATATGTAACTTATGACTTTTTCAAATTATAAAATTTTTTAATTTACCATGGTTAGAATTTCATGGAAAAGCCAACACATCAAAATGAGGCAATACATTCCTGCGGAGAGAAATATTCAAGGCTACACATTTAAAACATTCCAGCGCTGCGGCGTGCTGTGACGTTTCCACGGAGTCATACTAATTATACTATGGAGAACAGCAATGGGAAACTTAAATACTTTAAGAAATTATACAAGGGAATTTAATGCAAGATCAATCGATATCCAGGAGTCTCCTCTTGCTCCTCCTCGTGCATTCAGCGACCGATCCTCCAGAGACATTAGGAGCGTCGTCGGCTTGTACCGTATGTGATCCTGACGCTACCGTATGTGATCGTTGCAACACTACACTAAGCACAGACCAGACCAGCAGATGGCGCGGATGGCGGCACGGTGGACCGGCTGGCATACGTCTGCTCTCTCGCCTTCCCGAGCTCCGTAAATCACCCATTTGTTATATTTGAAAGGTCTGTACAAATCGGCTCCAAATGAGAAAAGCCCATTAAACCATCAGAAGGAAAACTTTGAATTAGTTGAGTTTCGTATAGTTTGTTTATTACACCACGTCCTCTCGGCCCGTAGCTAGGTAAAAAGGGCCATCTTTTGGCGTATTTCATTGTCAACTTTGGATGCGAACCGATAGGAAACACAATCGATTTAGTACTGCTGAACAAATAGTATACAAAATTAGCTGTGCTTGTTTACTGAAGCATCATTTCAGCGAACTAACATAGGTCAGCGTTTTGGAATATAATACAAATGTTCAAAGAAAAAAAATGTTTAAAAACATATAGAGGGACATGAAAATGTGTCCAGTACAGTACTTAATTTCACTTTTATTCAAAGATTCAAAGATTTTTATTGCCGTTCAATACAAATTATGTACAATAGGCATTGTCATCTTAACTTAAATACATACATGTACATTCCATTTCAACAATAATTAAAATTAAAGATACTTCTGCCAGTAGGATAAGAAAAGAGAGTGAAGAAAAAAAAAGAAAATGTTACCTGGTTGAAGCTGAGATGGTTAATGGCTTGAGAAGTGATTAGTAGGCTATAGATTTTAAGTTAGCGGTGTTAAATTCGTGAAGATTGTAAAAAGGATTAAGGGATAGCCACTTCTTCATGGAGCGGATGAATTTAGGGAGGGGCAGGTTCCTTATTACCACTGGCAGTTTATTGAAAAAGTGAATACCTGCAACAGGAAAACTTAATTTAGACTTCTCTAATCTAACTCTAGGAACAAATAACTTTCCGCTGGACCTAGTTTCATGAGAGTGAACACTGTCGACAGATATGAATGATGTGAGGTTCCGCTTTACAGCAGTGATACATTGTAAAATATACAGGTTATACACAGTGAGAACACCATGTTCAACGAAAAGAGGCTTACAATGATCAAGCCAGCCCGCACCAGAGATGGCTCGGATCGCCTTCTTTTGAACCAAACGTAGCTTTTGAGTGTGTGAGGAATGACCCCAGAGAATTGTGCCATAGGCCACGTGACACTGGAAAAAAGCAAAATACGCTTGCCTGACAAAGCTGGCTGGCACGTCACTGGTAAGCCTCCTTAACAGGTAAACTACCCGGCTCAACTTTATACACAGTTGTTCAATATGAGCTTCCCAAGACAATTTGGAATCCATAGTGAAACCTAATAACTTGACAGGGTTACAGACATCAGTATTGTTACACAGGCTAAAGATAATTTCCTGAGTTTTGGTGTTATTCAGAGACAATTTGTTGTTCAAAAACCAGTTAGAGGCTCCAATGAACAGCTCTCTGGTTGCAGCTGTGGCTTCATTGATATTGGCATGGCTGGAGAATAAAGTTGTGTCGTCTGCAAATAGCAGGACGCCAGCATTAACATCATAATAAAGATCATTAATTGAGGTCAAGAATAGAAGGGGTCCCAAGATGGATCCCTGTGGGACACCATGTTTTACATGAACGGCATTTGAGGTTGACCCGTTCCAGCTTACCACCTGAAAGCGATTTACAAGGTAGGACCTAACCATTTGGAGAGTGCCACCCTCTAGACCGTACCTCCTAAGCTTCTCAAGCAGTATTGTGTGCTGGACACAATCAAATGCTCGAGATAAGTCACATAATGTAGCTGACGTAGATTGCTTGCTTTCAAAAGCACCCATTATATGACTGACCAGTTCTTCCACAGCAAGTACTGTGGTCTTAGACTTACGGAAACCAAATTGGGCCGGGACTAGAAGGTGCCACCGCTCCAGGTAACCATAAAGTTGGCAAAACATAACAGATTCAAACAGTTTGGCCATGACAGGGATTATTGATATAGGCCTATAGCTAGCTAATTCATTTACTGGACCTTTTTTATAAACAGGAACAGTTCTGGCCAATTTAAGTTCATGAGGGAAAACACCCTCCAAAAAACAAGCATTAATTATGTATACCAGGATAGGACCAATTATATGAATTGCTCTCTTTAAGAGGTTAGTTGACATGCCATAGACATCCTTGCTTTCAGAAGGCTTAAAACTAGCTACTGAATCAATTACATCATTTAGTCTTACATGATTCCATTCAAATGTAGTTTGAGCAAGAGGTACTTTATCTACAACTTCAAAAAGGCTTAGGTTACTTTTTGGTACATTCTTCAAAATGGTATCCACAGAACTCACAAAAAACTGGCCAAAATCGTCTGCTGAGGCAAAACTAGTGTCAGTTGCAGGGCGACTAAGCTTACTGGAACTGATAAGATTCCATGCAGCTTTGCAAGGGTTAGCTGCATTAGTAATATACATTGCATTAGCATTTCTCTTAGCCTCTTTAAGCTTAAAACGATAGTCCCTTCTTAAGTTACGAAGTAATGGTAACAAATCAGGATTTACTAAAGCTAGGTCATGCACAGATATGATATTATTTCTTAGCCTAGATAGTTCGGGTGTATACCAATTCTTCACCTTTATGGCACTGCTTGGTAACCTCATTGAAGGTCGACTTGTATAGACTGTCCTGAGCTTTATTGGAAAGAAAGAATCAAAAGCTTCTTTAAATTTGTTGAAAAAGAATGAAAAAGCATCAGAGGCTTTTAATGTCATAATACAATCAAGCCATTGTCTAGCATGGCTTGCGAGAAACCCCATGAAAGGTCATGAGAACTGTCACTAAACACTCTATAAGAGATAGTCTTTAAAATATTCCCTTTATTACCTACAGCATCTGGGTTTGGTTCGGAAAGTACATTAAGAAAAACATGCTGATGATCAGCGATGTGATCCTGACTTACTATTGCATTATAGTTCCAAGAGTCTAAATTGGTTAAAAAAGTGTCGAGAGATGCTTTCCCTCTAGTTGGCAGAATAACACTACAGTACAAATTGAAACTACGAAGTAGATTCAGGAAGTCATGCACATCAGTTGAGGGCTTTAATAAGTCTATATTGTGATCAGTCCCAATCACCAAAAAAAGTCCAAGTGTGGTAACTGAGGCACTTATCCTAAAGATTAAAAAATGTGGCAATATTACCACTCTGAGACCTATACATGGTAACAATAATAATAATATTGTGTCAAAACGAAACCGTCCAAGATGTCGGCAGAGGCCAACGTCAAAACAAACAGCATTAAGAGGGAACGCAGCAACCGTTTATTTAACATACAATACGAGAAAATGGAAAACAACAACGTCCATCGCATTTGAATTTAAAGCGGACACGGTTGATGATAAAATCGTGAGGCGGCAGCGGCAGCAGCAGAACGGCCAAGCAGCTGGCCGCCGCGCTGTCTTTCCTTCCCGCCAAATAACAGCTGACCTAACCGCGAATTACCGCGCATAATAACTGACCACGGACTATCCGCCAAACCAGATACACCAGCTACCACGACTTTAATAGGCGCTGATTTACATTTTCAATTAATGTCTGAAATATTAAAACTCCGTCTGATCCGGGCGTTATCAGGGGGGAGCGATCAAGGCGTTTATATAGGGGAACACGCGGATTAGAAGTAGACAACAACCACTTGATACATTGAAGAAAGAAAACTACAGAAGATCGACTAGCTTGAGATGTTTTGCAGATAAATACAATCCGACAAAACGGAAATAAGTGAGGTATTTTCATGTGTGACCGTAAAGCCGCGTTTACACTGGATGAATACATTTTGTTGCCCACGGTTTTCCACCGAGAGTGGTTACCAAAAATTTATTTGCAGACACCCCAAATCTGTCAGACAAAATTAAAGCTGTTATCATTTGCGCAACCAACATCGACAATATTTTGTTGCCAACAAACGTATGTACCTAACCTTTACAGATAGTTGAGCAAACGCAAATTTTAATGTCTTATGCTCATGCTATATACTTTTTTAACATTGCAAACTTTACAGAAAAAAATTGTGCTTGAAAATTTACCAAATCAAAGCACCTAAACCTCAAATGAACACGTGTATTATAAAATGGAAATATAATTTCAGTATTAAATTCTTCAGGATAGGCCCTATATACCCCACTTTGAGTCAATGTCAACCTGTAAAAATCATCGTGGTGCAGAACAGGGCAGCATGAAAGCAATTAATTAAATATTTTAATTCGTATACTAAATTAAAATCACAATAACTCCGTCATTTGTTGTCCAATCATTACAAACAGTACTTTTAATGATAAACTTGGTATCATTGTTTATGTAATTTTATTCGTCAACTTTTTTCTCGGTTAAGATTTTGATAAAATTTGCCCGTTTTGAAATATTGGGATTAACAATTTGAAATGACTGCCATTTTGAAAATATGCATAGGAAAAAATAATTTTTGAAGGTTCATGCTAAATATCAACGTAATAAAATTATTCGTAACGGAAATCAAAACTATTTAAAACTAAATAAAAAAAATAAATAAAAAATTGCAGCTAGCGTTTTAACGAGGTATTTTAGGACATATGTTCGCCGGAACTTTTTCGTTTATTTTGATCACGGAAGTTTCAGAGGAGCCGAACAGCCGATATACAGTAGTTCACTGGTACTGGTACTGATAACTCATGGGGAGGACAGAGGGATACCACGGAGGGATCACGCACGGACCGGCGGCGCCGGCGATACCGTGTAGGCAACAACAGTGCACACGCGCGCTGCGGGCATTGCCATTGCCGCACTGCACTGCAGTCACTGACATTAAGGTACTACAATACGTCATGAAGTATTAACTTATTAATATAACTACACCAATAACACATACTTATTAAACAATAATATCAAGAAACTAATTATGAAACAATATAATTATTACTAATTAATTTGTAGAGTAAACTTGTTCTAACTCATGTTATCAAATTAGTACCTAATAGTTTTATAAGTTTGCTGTTGAATATTATGACAGCAAAAGTATTGCTAAGCAAATGTAGTAGTAAGTTTATATTTACGAACCACCGGACCGGACACCAAACACTGTCAATTAACTTTGTATTCAGTATACAGTATATTTCGTATGACCAAAAAAGTCACTACTTCAGCATTTTTTTCTTTTTCCAGTTAAACAATTAATTTTGTTAATCATCTTAAAAATTCAAATGCATGTGTTCTTTTACCAAAATTGTACATTTCTTTATTGTTTACTTCTAGTTCATATATACTGTAGCGACATCATAGCATCTACTTGGAACTTTTGTAATTATTAAATAAATTCAAGCTTTTTTTAAATGTATATATATGTACATATATATATATATGTAGATATTAATGTTATATATATATATATATATATATATATATATATATATATATATATATATATATATATATATATATATATATATATTAATGTTTTAGGTCTAATAACAAATATCCCAACTTGATTCATAATATTTCCCCAAGATGTTTTTGGGTTTTAAAAACAAATTTATCAGGGGTTCCCAACAAGGGGTCGAAGTTAGCCATGGTCAATCCATCAAATGGCATTTCACATACTCGTAATACCCCCTACATGGCAGTTAAGTTGCAAAGGCATTTTTAGCTCATTTCCTAAGTAATTTAATGATTTCTAAATTTTGTTTACAAATATGCCATTGGCCTGAGTACGTAGGCTTGCTGCCATAGTAATTATGAGATGTTACAGTTACAGTATTCAAAGTATTCTTATTCAACCAACTACACCTCAAGTAAAAATGAAATTGATTAATTTGCCCAATAGAAGGGATTGGCCAGCTTTAGGATAAATATAAAATATTTATTCTAAAATAGTTTTACATCTCTTGATGAAATGTTTGGTAGCTCTACCTGCTTTTGATTACAGTACTAACAAACAATAGTAATCAAAAGTGGATTTTTTACAAAAATAAAACTGTACAAGTGGAGGTATTGAGGGAAATTCAAGATGTCTAAATGTTTTATATACCCCTGGGGCCCCTAGTTTGGACCGCTTCCATTGCAGCATCGGCTGCAAAGTTGATGACAGGATTACGGGCATGGAGCCACTTATAACTGAAATTCCATGCTTAATATAGACTATTCCCAGAAAGAAACTGCACTTCATGTACAGTTGATTATGTTCAGTAAGGCAGGAGCAGGCCTAATAATTGATATTATCAGGGTAATCAATACTTAGTCCCAAAATATAACCTATCAGACAGTATACATTTCATTTCACGCTTTCAATAACTTCAAATGTATTAGGCCGAAAATACACAGTAGACCCTCCCTTAACCGGTCCTCATGGGACCGGTTCTTGGAAAATCAATTTTAATTCTACGATAAAACCCAGGTAAAG
Organism: Neoaliturus tenellus; assembly: GCA_030545055.2. Classification (NCBI taxonomy): domain Eukaryota; kingdom Metazoa; phylum Arthropoda; class Insecta; order Hemiptera; family Cicadellidae; genus Neoaliturus; species Neoaliturus tenellus. The sequence continues at coordinate 126,276,803 of CM061532.1, forward strand.
AATTGTTCTTCTGAAAAAGTTATAAGTATTCATTTTACAGTTTTACAGTACACAGTCTTGTAGCAGTTCAAATATATTAGACTTTTAAAGGCTACATTATGCATTTAAAAACTTAAATTTTAGATATATTTTTTACATAAAAGTTTCTGAAGGAAAAACAAAGTTACTAAATAACGAGGTTCTGCTGGGTAAGGTCCTATAGTACAGTATTAGTCAGTTTATTTATCCATAAGAAACTTTATTTAACTCAATGAAGAGACAATTTAATTGTAGGATACAATGACAAATATGTTTTTTGTTCATTTCACATGAGATGATGATCCACTTCTAGCAGTGGCAATGAACACTGTGAACTTTAAAAGCTGTAAAAAAAAAAAAAAAAAAAAACCACCTGGCAAAGGAAAGTTTTGGTTCAATTTGGGTTAACTTCATAAGAATTTAACATCCAAAAATGTGCGGGTTCTTAAATGGATAAAAAATATATATTCTATATCAGCCTTCCGAATAGTGAAGTGTACACTGAGCAATATTGGTTTCATTCAGTACTTTATTACTATACTTAACTACCTAAAAAAAATTGGAAACACCATTTTAGTGTTCCAGAATTACTACATTTTATTTCATTAAAGAGGTTCGTGACCAATATTTTCTCAAATAATGAAAAATCTGACATAAAAAAAGAAAAAATTTTACTGTCCCTTCTATCACCTGACGGAGTAAAAAATACCAAAAGAAAGGATGAGTACCAAAGTGTGAATGAACACGCCATCCTAATGGTGACAAGAAGTTATAGTTGCACGTCCAGCCACCAGGCTGCTCTGGCCTGGCAAAGATCCAACAGACCTCGTCTACTGATTTGTAACAATAAATCCACCATCTTGTGGGTTGAGACAAATGTGCACAGTTTGATACCAAAAGATAGTAGCCGCTAATAATGCAAAGGCTCTAGTGCATATGACAAATTAGCATATTCAAGAATTATTTTGAAATACCTGTACCGACAATGTTAACGCAGAATATTCTTAGACACATGAGATGATTATTTGAAATGAAGTTACATTACATTTATAATCATAAAATGTAAGTGAGCTGTGAAAAATGGGCTTCATACAGTTCTGCTGAAAGGGCATAGCCAATGAGTAGAAAACAATTTGAACCCTCTCCGAATACCAACTTGGCAGACAAATTTTTTGCTGAGAGTATTAAAACCAAATTAGACACTCCAACAATAGAAAGTGTGAATCGAGCACAAACACAGAGTGAGACAGAAAGTAAGTAATTAAATTTTTCAGTATTGCATCATGAACCTCCTTCCTTTACATGATTACTTAATAAAGTTATTTAGTATCTTAAAAAAACTCATGTAGAAACGTTATTTCAAGTCATTCCTTGAACTTAATGTTTGGGCTATTGTGTCTACCCCGTATAGTAAATTTTAATTTATTAAATCAGTTGTTTAGTCTAAACAACCTTAATTTTTAAGTGTGTCAATCTAGGTTACGTATTATTTGTGAATGTGCGAAAGCAGAATCTTTGGGGGACCAGGTGCACCAAAATCAAAATGAAAACTGATTAATAGGTTACTGTCTCAAAACGTCATTTCAAGGTGGAGTGCCACAAAGACGTCATAGGACACTTTTCATACCCACAAGGAGTGTCCTGTTTACCTTTTTTCATTCAAATTAGTAATAAGCATTATAAAGCCCCGTTTACACGCTACGATATATGTATCGTAGCAATCTGATCAGTACCAACCATATCGTTGTGATGATCGGAGCGTGTAAATGGGAGATCGCTGCGGTATATCGGGGTTGGACAAAAAATGAAAAATTTGATTTTCTGGCTAGATTGACCACGATATCACAAGGTTGGAGTGACAATTGGAATGTGTAGACAGCGCTTCATCTTATCGCTGTGATCAAAACAGTAAACAGTTCTCCCCCGGTCTGAGTGAAGCAATTCCAAGTATGAGTCTTGAGTCATTTTCATATAGTTGCGCCAGTCGTTTGGTTCATCCCTCAACTCTCTCAGAAGTCTCACATAAGAAAATTTGTCTCTCTTGAGAAGCCAAGAACGACACCACTTACTTCTTGGTTTGCGTTGTCTCTCTCTTGCTACTCTTGTCAAACAAATTACATAAATGGACCACAACAGTATCTCATCCTTCCATGTTGATCGTAACTGAGACAAGGCCAACAAATTACAAAGAAAGTTGGGGCAAAAAATCTATACGTGTAAACGCAACATCAATGTCCAATTTATCGCAACGATTTGTTGGTGCAATCAGATCGCTGCGATATATTTTTGCGTGTAAACGGGGCTTAATGCAATTGTGGTTCAAATATTAGATAAGTTATTGTTAAGAGGGGCTAAAGGGCTGTCTCAGAACATCTTGCAGTCTTCATCTGCTCCCATTTTGCGCCTTTATTTTAAGTCTGATAAATGTGGGAGGGGTTTAAATGAAAGACAAAGACTTGGGCTATTTGACCATCTTTTTGATTATTTCATATTTTGAATCCATAACTTAGAAATCAGAAATTTTAATTACCGTAAAATACATAGTTCGTACAATAGGCAAAGACGTATAGTACAAGCAAAAAAACATACCCAGTCAAATTACATAAGTAAAACAACTAACTAATTTAGGCTACAAATAAATTTCTAAATATATCAAGCTATAATGGATCATAGTTGATCAAAGTTGGATCAACTTTGATTCATTATAGCTCCATATGAATTTAAAATATAAAAAAATCTAAAAGTAGGTCAAATAGCCCAAGTCTCTATCTGCTATTTAAAATCACTAACACTTTGTATTTAAGAGTGTTTTGGCCCAAAAATAAGTTTAGAAACAGCCTCACTCCCAAGAAAAGTCTAATTTGGTCTAAATTTAAGTTTAAAAATTGTAATTTTTAACATTGGTCTTATGGGTTGCTATTATGGGAACGAAATAACAACGAAAGGTATACAAAAATAAAGGAACATTAATGTTAAGCAGTCTTTTTGAAACATCTGTTAACTGTGAAGAGTTATAGTTGGTTGTTGATGGAAATTTAACGGCTTTTTTAGCATGACACTATAACAAAAGTGAATTAAAACCAACGAGCAAGGCTCGCTTAACTTGGTACTAGCTAATAAATAGAACAGAAAAAAAATCAGCTGATAATTGTAGATATATGTGTTACATATTTAAACCGTGGTTCAACAAAGTGCACCTATTTGCGTAGCGAGTCAGCGAAGCGAATGAGCTCGTTTAAAAGAGAAAGAGGGCGAGTGAGTGGAGTGAACAAGCTTTGTCTAAGAAAGGAGAGAGACGATTGATAATTTTACCGAGCATAAGCTCCGTCCCCTTGGTATTTATTTTATACTCTAAAACAAGCAATGGTTGCACGGACAAAATTTTCTTTCTCTCCGAGAATTTTTTGTTTTTTAGTTTTTAGTATATGGGGGTTTTGGAATCGAGGAATCGAGTGGAGCTGGTCCAATGTCTGGGGAAAATCCGATTTTTTGTCCTACAACCCTTCAAAGATTTCATGTTATGCTTATGGGGATTTTTAATACCCCCCGTCGCAGAGCAGACCTGCGTACTCAGCGAATTTCCAAATTAGTAATATTAATTTTGACCAGCTAAACTTGTAAATAAAATTTCATCACGAGCTCATTAATAGGGAAATAAGTGTCTATTCTCCTTAAGATAAATATAGGGAAAGAGTATGCAGGTATGCTGCCATGGGGGACACTAAAAGTAGGTTTTTAGCATAGAAAAAATTTATTTCGACCATATAAAGCCATATAGTAAATTTCATCAATATCTGTCCATAAATAAAAGAGTTTTCCTATTCTCCATATGATTAATATGGGAAAAGAGTATGCAGCTTTGCTGCCATGATAAGTACAAAAACCAAGATTTTTTACCTTAAATGGATGAATCTCAACCAAATAAAGCTAAATACCAAGTTTCATCCAAAAATATTGGTTAATAAGTGAAATATTAACACATCCTTATTCTCCATAAGATTAACATTGGAGCCCCAAAAGACAATGTACTGTCTTTAGACTTTGTAATATCTCGGTAACCAATGAAGATAGAGCAAAGCTTCAAGATACTAAATTGTGTGTTTTTTTGAGCTAAATCCAATGATAACAATAAAAATTTAAAATTTTTAAAAATTACATATGAAAAATGCAAAAAACCCATTTTTGGGGTACAAAACCCCCCAAAACTACCCCTTCCGGTAGGTCGATATGTCTGGTTTACGAACTCATCCGAATAAACGTAGGATTACACATCTCTACCAAATTTGGTGACGATCGGACCGTTTTTACGAGAGTTATCGTGTCTAGGGACACATACATATATATATATATATATATATATATATATATATATATATATATATACATATATATATATATATATAAAAATTTTAGTGACTATTATTTTTGTTCTCGGAGCACCTAAAAACGAAAAAGTAACATGGTCCCGTGCTTAGGTCTTGCCATGAGACCTACGGTAATAGCTTATTCCCTATGGGAAATTCGCTAAAATAAACCAATGTGTTTTATCTTTAACCTGTGGTTTAGGAAAATTGTACCAAAGTGCAGCACCCTTCGGTCTCGTGAATGAGAGAAGCGAACGAGCTTTGTGTGAGAAACGAAAGTAATAATTTTATCGAGTATAAGCTCGGCCCCCCCTGGTACTGAGATTTAAAACCAACTATTCTCAAAGGATCTAACAAAGACAACAATCACCAATAATTTTCAAGTTTTCATGGTAACTGTTTTGATTTTTGCTGTGGTCCCAAAAACCACCAGCTAATTTTTGCACTTCTGATTTATCTCTCCAAAACCAGCTTCCCCAAAACCCAAAGTACAGGAAGTCTAAGTACAGGAAGGTTCAGGAGGTCTCAGCTCTTCTGAAGAAAATCCTCCAGTTGGTCTGGAAGTCTAAGTACAGGAAGGTTCAGGAGGTCTCAGCTCTTCTGAAGAAAATCCTCCAGTTGGTCTGAGGAGCGTTCTAAGCACAGAGTCGCCGAAAGAACTTCTCTAACACCACCGAAGTTCTTGAATTCGTCTTCTCACCCTATCAGAGAGGGACTTAGTCTTCTCATCCTAACAGAGAAGGACTTCAGTCTTCGAGGAGCGTCTCTTGCTAAAGTTTCACCAGTCTTGTGCATCAGGTGTAGGTCAACTCAGTCGAAGGAAGAAGTCCACCAAAGTATCCTTATAATTATCTGGGAGTGGTACCAACAATAACTCCTGCGAGGATTACGAGGAAACAAAGGAGGATTGTTACATTGGTACATTTATGTATTTTGTATTTTTATTAATGGAATTAAAAATAAGTATTTTTGAGTGTGATTTGTTAATGTTGCTTAAAAATTTGTAACCAAACAAAGGGGTTTCTAATTTAATGGGTTTTACAAGTCATTAAATACCAGTGACAAACTAAACCTGAACTTCAGTATCTAGTGAAGTAGGATATCTTAGAATATAGATGATAAAATGAGATAGGTATTGAATGATTGTCAGAACACAGATGATTATACAACAAATAAAAGAAGTTTAGGGTCAAAGCCAATTAATCTGGTCCAATTAATCTTGTCCAGTAAAAAAATTCACATGTAAGATGTAAGTTAAGTTTGTTGTGCCTTTTTCCTTGTTAAAGATGTCACAGTATGGTATCATTAAGGCCGGTTCCTACGTGGGCGACAGATGCGACGCGATGAGAGCGACTGGAGCGACACCAGCGACAAGCTTGCATCGCCATAACGTTATACATTGTAAATTGTTGTCGCTCCTGTCGCCCACTAAGAACGCTCCAATGCTTATACATTTGTTTGAAATTTTGTCGCTCTCGTCGCGTCGCATCTGTCGCCCACGTAGGAACCGGCCTAAAATGTAACTTTTAATTTAATTTGCTATGACAATTTTTATATTTAGTTCTTTTGTGTAATTAAACAACTCGAATTGACAGTTAACTTTAGGTTAACATACGATCTTATTTAAAAACAAATAAATGATTTTTATAAGATTCTCAAAATGCTTTACTAGAAACAAATTAAAGCAATATTCTAGGGGGGGTGTTAATTATAAAACTCCGGAGTAGGTTGTTTTCTCAACTGAAATGAACTATATTAATCAAATGTTTGGGGTTATATTTTGTTATATGAAACAGCTAGGCCTTACTTGATATAGGCCTTAAAACGGACATTTTAAATAGGATTTTGGTGTTTTAGTTTGCTGTATTAAGTGGTGTGAGTTTGGTGTATTAAGGGGATTCGCTACTGAAAATGGGTAAAAATCATGAAAAATTCAAAAATTTTATTTTTTCATTTTTTTGTAGTTTGGACATTATTACATAAAAAAAAATATAAGTCATGTCTGAATGTTATTTCCATGAAAAAAATATAAAAATTATCCGTTACTGCACGCTCGCGAAATTTCACGATTTCATGTCATCGTAATTATTACGTTACATTTCTGCTTAGGTTTTATATATAAATATATTCCCGTATTTACAAATAGTCAAAACAATAAAAGCCTCAAATAAATCACTCTTTGACAATTTTACTTACTTTTATAGACTACTCTTTAAAAATTACACACAAAAAACAAATGGCATAAACTAGAGTCAGATGATCAGCTGCTCAATGTCAACAAACTGAAATGAGTTGGTCTGCTGTTTGGTTTTTGTGTTGTCATAGTGATTATTTTGTAAGCTAAAAAACTAAATATGGGTAGAGTAAAGAAGATAGAAGAAGAGGGTAAAACATATGGTGCAGGAGAATTTTGAAAAACAGTGAGTAATTCAAACTTTCCGAAGATGGACTAAATTCGTCATAAGCCTAAGACTTATATATTTTTAATATTTTTTTGAAGTAGGCCTGATGGTAGTTTACTTATTTTTTGAGTTAATAATAATAATAATAATAATGTTTTATTGCTTTAACAATAGATTGCATCAGCATTACAATTTTCTAAACTAAGATTTATAAAAATAATTTATTGTTTCATTTGTCTTATCTTGATTGTTCTGTCTTGATTTCATGTTTTTAATTACTTCTTTATATCTTCCTTTATCTATTCAAAATCTTACATTCATACATTAATTTAATTTTTCACATTAATGACTGGTATTTACTCTTCTTCAAAATATTCTTCGATTTTATAAAACGTTTTATCGATAAGGTAGGACTTGAATTTGGATTTGAAGTTGTAGAAATCGTTGAAAAATAAATTTTTTAATTGTTGTGGTAATTTGTTGAGTATTTTTCTTCCATTGTAAATTATATGTTTCTTATAAAATGAAGTTCTGTGGAATTCTGTAGGTATGATTTCCTTCTTGCGCAAGTTACATTCATAAGAGGTGTCTCTTTTATTTTGAAAAAGTAATATGTTCGTTTTTACAAAATTTAATGTTTCGAAAATGTAAATAGACCAAAAGGTTAATAGTTTATTTTGTTTGAAGATAGGACGGCAAGATTCCATGGAATTCAATTTAAATATAACTCTAAGAGCAGCTTTTTGAAGTTTAAAAATTTGTACTACTTTAGAATTTGTCATTCCCCAAATAGGTATGCCATATTTGATATGAGGAATAAAAAGCGAATGGTAGACATTTAGTAAGACATTTCTTTTACAAATTTGGGATAGTCTACGTAAAATAAAAATACATGTTGATAACTTTTTGCAAACTTCTTCAATATGTTGATCAAATTTTAAATTTTCATCAACTAAGAGGCCTAAAAATCGTACACAGTTCACTTTTTCAATAATTTCATCCCTTATAATCAAATTAACTTCATATCTATTTAATTCAGGAGTTTTTATGTAAAATTCAATAAATTTTGTCTTCGAGAGGTTTATTTCAAAGCTGTTGTCTTCAAACCATTGTGTAGTTTCAGAGGACTTGATAAATGCGTCAATCTCTAATAATTTTTTGTCTAGATTTGTTATTGATAGTGTCGTATCATCTGCAAACATGCATATATTTGAAGATTCTAAGTTTTTTGATATATTGTTTATGAATATAATAAACAATATTGGTCCTAATACTGACCCTTGGGGGACTCCTGATTTTATCTCTAGTCTATTTGAATTTTTAAATGTTAGAAGGTTTTCTTTTGTTTTGAATGGAATCTGTACATATTGGTAGCGATTTGTTAGATAAGATTGAAACCATTGATGAGCAATTCCTCTTATTCCAATTTCACTCAATTTCCTTAAAAGAAGTCCATGATGTACTGTATCGAATGCTTTTTTTAAGTCGAAAAATACAGATAAAGAATATTTCTTTTCATCTAAGTTGCTTACAGCATTAGTAATAGTGTGGAATAATGCGTTTACTGTTGACATTCTTTGTCTGAATCCAAATTGGTTACAAGATAATATGTTATAATTTGTTAAAAATGAATTTAGTCTTACAAGTATTACTTTTTCAAAAATTTTGCTGATTGTAGAAAGTAATGATATTGGCCGATAGTTACTACAGTTTTGAGGGTTTCCTTTCTTGAAGATTGGTACAATTTTGGCTATTTTTAACATTGCTGGAAATTCACCAGAATACATAGATAAATTTATTAGGTAAGTTAGAGGGGAAGCTATCTCATAACAAATTTTCTTAAGTATGAATGAAGATATTTCATCAAACCCAAAGGATGTTGTAGTTCTCATAGATTGAATAATACCAATAACTTCTGATTCTGTTGTCGGGCATAAGAAAATTGTGTTTGGTAAGCAAAAGTTTTTATACGATCTTGCCTTTGTACTTTCTTTATTTGTAGTTCCAACATCAATGAAATATTTATTAAATTCTTCGGCAACTAATTGTGGGTTCTTTATAGATTCCCCACAAATGTTAACCAAGTTATATTGAGGAATCATTTCTTTGTTTGGTTTATTTCTATTCATGTTTATTACTTCCCACAAGATCTTGCCTGGATTCTTTGATGCGATAATTTTATTGTTAATATAGTTTGATTTCTCTTCTTTTATTAGTTTCCTGAAACATTTCTTTTTTTCTTTGTACTGAGATCTTAATGGGTCTGCAGAACTTAAATCTTTCGTCAAAAAATATAGATGTTTAATTTCCTTTCTCAATGATAATACTCTGTCTGAAAGTTTTATGTTTAGTTTACAACTTTGATTTCTTTTGAAATTTTTAAGAGGGAACGCTTGTGAGAAAATTTCCGTCAGAGAAGAATTAAATGACTCATATTTCTGATTCAAAGATATATTTTCCTTATATACTGTTGTCCACTTTTCATCAAGTAACAGGCTTTTAAATTTTAAAATATTCTCTTCTGTGAAATGTCTCTTTTTCATTCTCATCACTGGCATTTTTTCATATAACGCATTGTCGATTATGGAAATCTGCGCATGATGATCAGAAGCTGCTGTCATAAGAACATAATTATTTATGTATTTGGATTCTATATTTGTAAATATGTTATCTACTCTTGATTTTGAATTTTTAAATTCACGAGTGTACGAAAAAATTGTATCAACAAGATTGAAGCTTCTTAAGATGTAAGAAAATGTTTTTTTGTTAATTTTCTCATTACAATAATCTATGTTAAAATCTCCTAAAATTACAATATTTTGTTTTTTGTTAAGTATGCTATTAAAGCATCTGTCAATTTGGTTGAAAAATGATGTGCACGAGTTATTTGGTGGCCGGTATATTCCTACTATGGTAGTTTTTTGGGGAAAAGTATCAATTTTTATAGCAGCAATTTCACATTCACGTTCAATGTTAAACTGACTCACATTTATTTCCATAAATTGTATGGTATTTTTGACAAAAATGCAAACTCCCCCTTTCTTAGTATTTCTTCTACAGTAATAAGATGCACATGTGTAATTTTCTAGTCTCAATACATTAAGTTGATTTTCTTTCAAATGGTGTTCAGAAATAATAAGAATATCAGGAGATTCTTCCTGCAAAATAATTTCAAGAATGACCAGTTTACTTAACAGTCCATCAATGTTTTGGTGCATTAATTTTAGAGACTTCTTTACATAGTGGTCATTCCTTAGTTTAACTAAATGTCTGAATGTCACCAATGGTGCTTTAACATTCACTTAAATAATACCATTTCATTTAAATTTTATTTAAATAATGATAATCATTTAAATAATGATTATCATTATTTAAATAAGATAATGTAACAATAAAAAAAGTTTTTAGCCAAAAAAACTGTTCATTTATATCATTGATTTCAGTAGGCCTACAGCTTTTTATTCAAACGCTGTTTTCCGCAACTTTGAAATTTCACGTTTTTCAAGACAAAATTTGATATATCTTGACAACCATTAGAGGTACATTGATGAAATTTTTACTACTAATTCTCGACAACATTAGGCAAATATTTAGGTAGAATTAGGTATCTAAGTTTATCAGTTACTAAAAAATAATTTTTTTTTAATTAATTTTTTTTGTACTAATAAAAATTTATGTTAATATGTCATCGCAAAAAAAGTATCGGAGATATTATCATGAATCTACCTAAATACGAAGTTTAGGCAATTGTCTTTAAAAAAACACCAAAGTTATGAAGATCCATAAAGAACTCTCTTCAGAATATCGATTTTTAAAAACCCTAACAAATTGACCGAAAAACCTCTATTTTATTTTTTTTCACATATAATTTATATTTAAAAGTAAACCAATATTTTTCTATTTTTTTTTTTTACCTCATACTCTGCATGAAACAGAATATCCTTATGATATTTCATCCTTATGATTTAAATCATCCTTATGATTTAAAATAAATCACCCTTTTCAGTAGCGAATCCCCTTAAGAGTCATCTTCACCCCTGCCCATTGTTGCGCAGTCGGCAATGTTAATCATACGGCTTTTATGCTAAAACATGGTCTTGTATTCCCCTGTTTCGGGCGCCGTTTTTCAACCGATTTTCTTGAAATTTGGTAAGTGTTTAGTTGAATAGTTATATTAGGTTTCTCATACCTTGGAATTTTGAAAATTTAACAAATACTACTCTCTGTGACGTCGCAAGGTAACTCAATTTTCCTTAGTTAATATTTCAAAATTTAGTAAAATTTTCAAAATTTCGAGGTATGAGAAACCTATTCAACTGATTCAACTAAACACTTACCAACTTTCAAGAAAATCGGTTGAAAAACGGCGTCCGAAACAGGGGAATACAAAACCATGTTTTAGCATAAAAGCCGTATGATTAACATTGCCGATTGCGCAACAATGGGCTACTGGCCCAGGGGTGAAGATGACTCTTAAGCATACAATGACTTAATAGGATAGCTGGCAACCCTAACAATTTTGACCTAAATCCGCCCATGAACTTAAACCATTTAAAATAAAAAATGCAGTATTACGAATAATTAATATGGCTTATCTGATTAAAGAGAAAATTGAAATCACGTCCAAAGGTTATTCTTATGGGAGATTAAAAATAAGGATTAAGAGTCTTCATCACCCCTGCAAAAAGCGTCGAAAACATGCGTTCGTAGTCCCCTGTTTCGGACGACATTTTTTAACCGATTTGATTGAAAGTGGTCTTAAACTGTTCAGAAAGAGTGCCTGCGTGTCTCTTGTACCTCGTTATTTCGATATGGTTTCTTAAAACTATTTTAAAAAATTGTTGAATATCAAGTAATTTCTTCCTTTTTTAACTGTATTTTTAGGTACTTCAATGTACGTTTTTCATTATTATGAGGTAATAGAAACACGCAGGCACTCTTCCTGAACAGTTTAAGACCACTTTCAATCAAATCGGTTAAAAAATGTCGTCCGAAACAGGGGACTACGAACGCATGTTTTGAGCAAAAACGGGGTCTGCGAAATTGCCTGTTCGAGGCGCTACTAGCCTTTTCGCAAACGTCGTCGTTCTCACTAACACAAGCACACACACACACAATGCTTATCGCATTATAAATCACTCAGTGATGTTGGAGGACACATTCCTCGTATTTATTTGAATACTTCTTTATTATCCATCTAAATGACAATTCAACTTTAGAATACCTGTGACCATACAGTACTTTGGTTCACTGACGATAGTTTTTTATGTAGTGAAAGACGATCAGAACATTGCGCAATACTGGTTTTAAAGTAGTACATAATACCGAAAACTAGTAATGTTTAAGTGTATTTTGAACCCCTCACAGATGAGATTCAAATTTTAATCTTACAAACAAATAGCGTACACCATTATTCAATTTTTCTAATAGCAGTGGTTACAAATAGACTTATTACCTATTTTTTAGACACCGGAAGTGCGTGAAATACGGTTCCGCTTGATACCACCTCACTGAAGTGAAGGAAATGCCTTTTATAACACACACTACACGACTTTCTACCGGACCGAGCATCGCACCGAGCATTACCGTTACCGTGCAGGGACGTAAACTTAATCCGAACATTTCGCCGAGCAAGACTGTGGACCGAGCATCGTACCGGACAAATCCACCGAGCAAGGTGAAGGAAATATAAGAGAGGGATAGCGAGTGAGGGTGCCAGATGATAAGGCGGAGAGGGGGGGGCTTTCCATACCGAGCGTTCGGGGCGACGCTCGGTACTGCGTTTGGAGCAAAATTGGCCCTATATATATACCCTGACACACTTCCATACATCGGACCGTACACCGGAACAATCTTTTCTTTAATGTTTCGCCAGAAAACCGCCTCTAAAACGCTCATTACGATGCTCGGTCCGGTGCTCGGTCCGATGTACGGACCCCTGACACATTACCGGACTTGCTGCTTTTTGACGGTACGATGCTCGGTCCGGTGAAAAGTCAGGTAGTGTGACGTCACCTTAAAAGGCAAATCCCTCACTCGTTCATCACTAATCCTCCAATTTTCCGTGACACAAGAGAGTTCAAATTTGGTACACTGATTTGTTCAGTCCCATGTAGGATAAAATTGCTGAGAATGAAGCAATTAAAACGCAAATAAATCTTTAGTTCTGTTGATAATTTTAGGAGGTAAAACATATCTCATCTGAGCTGATTTCATCATCAACCGAAATATTTTGTTATAGTTGTTCTAATCAAAATACCGACATTTGTGTTTGAATTTTCAAAATTATTATGATCAACTGATTATATTTAATTACATTAATTATGTATTTTATTCTTAGACTCTGGGCCACTAAATCACTATTTTGAGACAGAGTCTCATTGACCATTATTTGATTAGAGCCTTCCATGGTCTGAGAGAAAAGCGGTAAGGTCGCACATGTCATTCAAATTACAATTATTTTACACTGCTTTAGTCTATGACATAAAAAAAACTTAAAAAATAAAAGTGAAGCTTTTAAGCTGTATAAATTTAACGAACTGTTGTAAAAGAGCGGCACCGAAAAACACGCTGATGTTTCGAATTTCAAACACTGAGGCTAGAAACGTAAATTAAAACAACTTGGTTCTAATTAATTAGTAAACAGAATTGTAATTTTAATTAGGCTATTTAATTTAATATATTACAAGTTATAAGTATAGGCCTATAAGTATAACTCTTTCATAATTCGGTTAATTCGATTAAAATCATCAACATAGGCCCTACATGCAATTTAGCAAACATTATAACATGAGGGTTATTATATGTCCTTTGTTAGTGGGTGTCAACGAATTGTTTCTGGTGTGCGGGGGTTGCCTCCATATGTTGCGCCCGATTGTTCTAAAGAAAATAATTACTTTAGTCCTATCATTTCAAAATTACTTATTTTGTTTCTGTATCATTCTGGTTCACGAATTCATTTAAGGAGATGCTGCCTTACACACCTAAACAAAATTTAATCAAAATCGGAGGTTCCGTTAAAGCGCTATCTTGTTCACAGACACATGATACAGGGTGTTCATTAAAATGTCACAATTTCGGAGGCTAAATAAAGTATTCGTCATTCGTCAATTTGAACAAAAAATGTCCTCTTGACAGATGTCGAAAAATCAATCGTTTAGCCATTAGCCGCCATTTTGCTTTGTACACTAAATCTATATGTGTGTATCTTAAAAATGGCGGCCATTTAAAATTTTTAAACTCATATATCTCAAAAATATAAGTAATATTTATTATTATTCTTATTTCACATCAGCTTAATTCTTCAAATCCTAATTGCTTATCAATTTTGTATCAAATTATTACCTAGATAAAATGTTACATCAACGCGTATTTTTATATACGTAAATACTATAAAATCAATCCTATTTTAAAATGTGTTTATGTAGGCCTATATGACATTTTTCAAAAGAATGATTGTTTTTTTCGATTGCAAAAGCAATTTCCGCTTGCATCTGATATATCGCCCGATGGAGAGTTTATTTAATTAACAACTCTAAACAAATAAATACTTTATTGCTGTAGGACAATATACATGCACTGTATTGCGTAGCATACGTCAGAATAGTGTGATTTGCACAGGATGTTAAGCTTTAAACAAAAAAATCATATTGCATATTAGTACCAGCCAGGGTTAAAATTTACTAGATTCACTCAGAGAGGACTCAAGCCTACGTCTCCCCTGAGTTGTGATTCTTGCACACGTCCACCGAGTAAAACACGCTTGACACTAAAAAGCGTCGATTAACCAATGTAATACAATAATTGAAGACCATTAATTAATTTTAATCGCTGATAAATTTTAATCGGCTGTAATGAATAGGAAGAGTTCGAGCCTAATAATTTAAAATACTCTTCAAATGTAGACAGGACAACGCTGCAACCGTGCCGGACAGGCCAAACTCTCATTGTAGCGAGTCTGCGCGTGCGTGTGTTGGACGTCGCAGTCCGATGTTTTTAGAAATGTAACCCCGCCTCACCCCTCGCCCTAGTTGGGCGCACCTGACTGTACTAGGACAGTTGTAATGGAAATCAGAGTGTACGATGGATGTTTTGCCAAAGGTGATGAAGACTCTTAACCTTACAGTCAAACATCTCCAATAATGTTGTAACTACTTTGTTACAATTGTTTCGGCATTACAATGCAATCATCAGACACATATTCCGCTGAAGCAGCTTCGTCAAAATTTAAAACAGAAACACATAACACATTTTTCACATACACTAAACAAACAGTTACAAACATTTTTCAAAACTTTGTGTACAACACAGGCTTGTGCGTGAGTGTAATTGTTCGTTCAGTGTATGTAAAAAAGGGGTTATGTGATCCTGTTTTAAATTTTGATGAAGCTGCTTTCAGCGGAATAAGTGTCTGATAATGGCATTGTGATGCTGAAATGGCCTTAACAATAAAGTTACAACATTACAGCTGTTTGATAGTAATTTAGATCATTATTTTTAGTTTATCTACAGCTCCGGGGGCTAAACAATATGGATTTTAACTATGGGAAATATTTAAAAACTTACACATAGCGTTTATTAATTAACATGTCTTTATAAAATTTGGCATGAACCTTCAATAGGTATTATTTAAATACCGTACAGTAAATAAATTTGATCAAAAAACCTTCATGGCAGGAAACCTACACATTAAATACCATTGTATTCTCATGGAAAATAAGAATATAATGGGTGAGAGAGAGATGAAGTTAGTACAGTATGTATATGATGGCTGTTCTTAATCAGCTTTTATTATTTTCTGTTTGAGGTATTATTTTCTGTATTGTACTGACTGTATGTCCTATCATTTGTATCATGTAATGACATGTAATAAATAAATAAATAAAATAAAAAATAAATAAATAGTTATGCCAACATAAATTTTTTCTATCACTAAATATAAACAGTAGCGCAGTCTCTACGTGACTGCAGATATAGATTTGCGTGGCCTTATTTGCTTTAGGTTCTTTAGATTTAGGTCTCAAAGTTCTTTTTAAAATGTCCCTAATTTTGGGAAAAATATCCTAGATTTATTAAATACAAACGATTATATTGTTTGTGTGGCTAAAAATAAATGGTAATGAACAATGATATTGATTTAGGATACCATGACTCAAAATTACGCACTCTGATAACAACCAAGGAATGAACAAACTGACAGGAAAACTTTAAATGGGGATAAGAACACAAAGATGGCATGAACGCTGAAAAGAATAGAAAATTTAAAACTGTTTGGAAGAGTAACTGTCCTAGAACATTTCTGTGACAGTAATGTTTTGTATGCTGTATCGAAATGAAATAGTTCAATCCTAATTCCAAATTGTGATTGAGTAAGACTAGTTACTCACCGAGAGGTTTGTTTGAGGGAGCAGGACTCGGAGATGGAGTGGTGGGATGCAGACCCGGCAGTTTTTTCCAGAACGGAGGTGCCTTCTTGGTCTTGGGCGTGGAGGGAGGGTTACGGCCCAGGCTGTTGGTGCCCGTGGAACTTCCGGAGAACCCAGAGTCCAGGGAGCAGGTGGCTGGAGACAGCAGCTCGTCCGGGCCCCCGGAGAGCTCCTCCCCTCCCTCTCCCCCGCCACCCTCCGGCATCAGCATGGCCTCCACTGTCAGGTTCAGCTCATCCAGCACCTGGCACAAGACATACACCAGATTTAGCTAAAAAGGTTGAGAGACCTGAAAGTTAATTTGTTTGTTAGATGTATTGCAAAGACATTTGTAGCTCCTACAAAGAACGGGGACATACTCCTAAAGAACATTTGGGACATATTAAGATTTAAATTAAAGTCATTACATTTGGGAAGAGAGAGTTTAGTGTTTTGGAGGTACAGAAGATTAAAGTTTTCAAACAAGCTACATAATAAGTTAACCCTCTTTGACTAAGACTTTTACTGCAACCATTAGAAATTTTCACAAACGCATATTGGCAACACTGTTTACCTGACGTTGTCCATCCTCCCAACACTTTCTCCCCATCTCATCCTCTATTTTATGATATATCTTTTATTCAGTTTGAATCGGTGCCACGACCTTGACTGGTCGTGGCAGAAGAATCTTTTACCAGAAGAATGAATTTTTAGCAGTCTGTATGACCGAGGGTTTCGGTTGGTGTAAGTGACATTGATAGTGTATGCAGTGGATCTAAGAGACCGGAGTTTATGTGAAATAGAAAAATTTGTAAAAATTGTGTTAATGATTAAATAATCCTATACTCTAATACAAGTAAGGTATATTTGTATGTACCGGTATGTTCGCACAGGGATCTCGAAAACGGCTCAAGCTATTTTATTCAAACTTAGTTTAAGGATAAAAATAATATTTATATAAGTCTATAGTAAAAAATATCTGATTTTGTTTAATCTTGAACTGAAATTCTAAAAATTTTAACAATGGCCTTATGGCGTAAAAAAATAAATAAAAACAACTGATTGAACTGTCAAAGTACAGACCATGTGTTCCAGTATACGTGGTTCTCCATTGTAGCCAGTAACTGATGAATTACTTAATGCTGCTGTAGTAAAAACAATTAATTCATCATTTTTTTTTATCGTGGGAACTACTTTACGCTCATGATTATGAACTTTTATATAAATAATAGTAAAGAAAGAGGATAAAACAACTAAGCAATTTGTAGAATTGATATTGAATTTAAAAATACAAGAATTAGTAATAATGATGGAATCAGCTGTTAACCTAAGATACGGATTCAACATGTGGTTCAACAAATTTAAAGCAGAGTGCAGCACCCGTAGTCCGTAGGCAAGTGTTCTAAAACAGTCTGAAAGGCAAGTGAGCGGAGCGAACGAGCTCGTCTTGAATAGAACCAGCCTTCCTGCACTTGGGATTTCAGCGCAGTGACTGTCATTACATTACTATGAAGAATTCTTTTAATATACGGATCAAATGCTCGGCTCCCAGGTACTTGTTTTAAACAGTGAAGGTATCATTAAATAAGAGTCTTTTAGAAGGTAAACAATATTATAAAAATGGTTCTAGCCTATGAAAGACTTCACAGACCTTCTGTGAAGTTTCTGTTTGTGTTACTTTATTAAGAGTAGGGTTTTGGTAGAAGTGTTAATCAAAATTTCCCAATAGAGTAATCGATTTTTATAGTAATTTTCATAGCCAAACTACAAAAAAATCAAATTTTCAAATAGCAATGAAGTAAGACTGTTACTTTTTTATACTCAAAAAGTAAGAAGAACTGCTTATTTATCCTTTGACATAAGAAGAACAGCTTATTTATTCCTTGATATAAGAATTCATTTTTGATTCTACAGTTTATGAGATCACAATTTTTTATCCTTCACACCATTGCAACATGATTGTGACAAAGCCAACTTTCTAGAAACGTCAGCCTTGTATTACTGACGTCCTAAGTACTGGGCTTACTTTCTCATTGTGCAACATTCACACTGTAGCATTATTTATTATATTCTTGGTTTTCAAATGTCCTCACTCAGGATTACTTATTTTGGTGTTTGTGTTGACAGTCTGAAACCAGACATTTTAAAAACAAATTAAAGCACACATAGGGGCTAAGTTTATTTTGATTTTTCCCTCTTTCTCTGAAATGGTGTGGGCAGGAGTCCAACCCATGATATTTTAAATTTTGTGTACTTAGTAAGGGACACACCAAGTACCAAAAAACATAAAATTCTTATTAAACTCTATACTCAATAAATTTACTAACCCTGCGAATTTACTTTCAATTAATATAAACTCTCCAGATAACAATCATAAAATAACCAGATGAGACACACATGTTATGCTTTACAATCTTGTCCTCTCTGGCTGGAGAAGTTATCTCCCCATAGCTATCCCAGGTTATGATGTACCTGCAGGTGGCGGGAGTGCACGTATCGCACCTCCTCCTCCAGCTGGCTGGCTCCAATCTCCTCGTAGATGTTCTCCTCGGTGCCGTACCGGGTGATGAAGGTGTGCTTGCTGGTGCCGGGGGCGGTGGGGGCGCCAGGCTCATAGTAGGCGTACGCGTAGTCCGCGGGTGGGAACGGCGGGGGCGGCGGAAACCGCAGGTAGGGGCGGCGCGGAGGCGGTGGGTAGTGACGCCCCTCCATCACTCCCGACCCTGCAACACATGATAGTAAACAATTTAAAAAAGGAAACTACATTGAAAACAAAATTTTAGAGGTTTACATAAAAAACTAGGAGTTTACATAAAATGTACAAGTAATGGTTATGTAACTTAAGGAATCAATGACTAAACAATCAAGCTCATTCTTGTAAAGAGCTAACTTGAATACATCAGAGGGGTAGGTAGCTCCTGTACAGTGGCGGATTTACGAAGGTTGGGGCCCTAGGCAAACTTTTCTGTGGGACCCTCCCCCCCCCCTCATCACTGACCAAAGTATCCTCAAAAGTATCCTAAAATCCTCAAATTAGGCTAAAATCGTCCTTAATTTTTTATCCTATGCTCTAGTACGAGTAAAGTGTAATTGTATGTGTACACTCTGATCCATGAGAACGAGCTCGTCTTGAAAAGATGCTGGAATATCCAGCTATTAAATGGGGTGGGGAATGGGGCCCATTATGCTTTATCATTGACTATAATTATAGTCAATGGATCTATGCTATAACTGGAGTCACTATACTCTCTGTTCAAACGTTTGTGAAAAGCGTATTTTAGGGATGTTATGTCCGTTACTTGGTCAAATTGCTGTTGGTGGGAGGCTATCAAAAGAGTCAAGATCCGTACTCCGTACGGTACTCAATTTTACCAAACTGTATTTAATAGTGTTGGTGCAATGGGGTCCTTATTGATCACAATGACTTTGTGAATGAATTTAGGTTTTTCAACTAAAATAGTCTACAAAAAAATCAGGGCTCAAAGCTGATGTTTATCTTTACCGTGCAAGTACAGTACATCATTAAAAAAATATATGAATATTTGGGACCCCGTGCGGCCCCCTCTGCAGCCCGCGGCCCTAGGCCAGGGCCTAGTTGGCCTAGTGGTAAATCCGCCACTGCTCCTGTAGTTTTTGTACTAAGAGATGTAGCAAAGGTGTTGTATGGGTCTCTGCTCTGTTGTTCAACTTTTGCGAATAGCTGTCTGGGCGGAATCCTATTCTTATCTTCCAGGTAATTATTGTCTGTGGTAACTGTTCATCTAAACTAACAACCTATATATTATAATTTATAAGTGTTTCGTTGAAGAAAGGTTACCGGTACCGACAAAAATGTTACCTGTCAGGAGTCCACCTTTAAAAATTCATAACATGTAAATAAATTTCAGTAAATAAAATTCAAACGTATTCGTTTCCTAAGAAAAAATAGAATACCATTATATTGAAAAATAATTTTGAAACAGTGTGGTTCTTTGAACCGTAAATGGCAGCAGAGGTTGAGAATTATACCGACTTTATAATCAAGTAAGTCATACCATGATTAGGTCAGGTCATTGAGATTTTAAGGCCTTAGAGAATTAAAAACCTTACTTGAAGTCTGCACAAGTCTAAATAATAAAGATCATTAAGTTTGATGAAAAAGAAATCAAATGTGTTCTATAAGGTCCATTGAACAACTACATTTGGATTAAATAAATCAATTAGCACTTTGTTTTCCCTTTTTGACAAATTTGTCTGTGAGTGTGAACCATCAACGTATACTACGATTACTGGGAGTGTACCAGCAAGTATACATCAGTCTGTGAGTTTGTTTCGACTGATAGAGTGACAGGTTTAGTTGGTCGACAAAATTCAAATGGGGTTTGTGAAATGGGCCCAGCACACCCATTCTAAACTTATCATTCATCAACAGATGGTGTCTTTAGATACAAGAGTGATTTATTCATTTCATTGTCAGACTCGACCGGAGTCTAGGTAATGCATAAACAAGTTAAACAAAACAAAATCAAAAATGTTTGAATAGAAAGAGCTGTATGTAATGTGCAGTATTTTAACGACAGTTTGGTAAATCAAGATTTGTTTGTCAGAAAGTGTCAAGCCCCACGAAGTCTCGGGTCGGTCAATTGACCCTTGTTGGTTCTCCCCCCCCCCCTTCAGTCATACATCAGCTGCGCTGGTTAGCCACATTAGCTTTGTCTTCTTTACACTACTTTGTTTCACATTCTGGGACACATGACTGGGACGGTGGCGACGTCCTGTAATCCAGCTACTTGGAGGTCACGAATTGTGGATAGTTATGAGCGATGGCTTGTGGATGAGATATTCCCTGGTGGGGATTAACGTCCGCACTAGTGAATACTAGTTCATCCATAAGTACCGTCCTCATAATTAGTCCAATTCGTATATGGGAGGTTGAAATTGTGGTTCGGATCCCACGTTAAACTGTAGGTCCTAGATACCATTGGCTGTTGGGATATGAATTAACAGTCCTGTCTAAGGAGAATGTCGGCCTTAGTCAGTAACAAGACTACAAGATTGCGCCACAATCATCCTACACTCATCCCTCATTCATACTTGGCTTTAAACTACCTATTGAGTTAGGTCGCCATTTCAATAAAAGGTATTAAAGGTATTCTAGTCAAATTATTCATGTAAACAAAATGACAGTGAGTCAAATGTGTAGCCTAAAATAATTACCTGTGTTACCCGAACTATCCATAAATCAAACTATACGTAAACGTAACATGGAGAAAAATCATAGTCCCGTGAATTTCGAGTTAACGAGAGTAGACTGCATTTTTAACCAAGCCACTCACAAACATTGGTTCATTTAAGATGTACACAATGGATAAGAAATAGAAAATTTCATAATATATAAAAGAACTTTGATAATTGAAGTGAAGTAGTACTGCTACTGCATTTTTCCAGTGCATACAATCGCTATAAGTTACCGAAGGCCATTAAAATGTAAAACTTTAACATTGCCCACACTTGAGCAACCGCAATACGGAAGTAAAACAGATAATCCGTCTCATTAACTCTGACTGTTTTATGATCTATCTGACCGTAGATGGGTTTCTTGCTAGATGTAAACCCGCAGTGACTCCGGTGGTCCCGCAATAAAGAGGTGCTTGAGATTCCGCGGCCGATTTTATTGGTCCGACACATCGCCATATCGGCGGCGGCACAGAACCAGTTTCGGCCCGTTGTGTACCGTTATCGC
The DNA here is from genome assembly GCA_030545055.2 of Neoaliturus tenellus. Taxonomy (NCBI): domain Eukaryota; kingdom Metazoa; phylum Arthropoda; class Insecta; order Hemiptera; family Cicadellidae; genus Neoaliturus; species Neoaliturus tenellus. The sequence goes on from CM061532.1 coordinate 126,298,713, forward strand.
CCTATCACTACTCGAGTCAAGGTCGCGGCCCGGACGTTAGGTACACACAGTCGTTAAATGGGCTGGTTTATTTGCTTATGATAGCCTAAATCATTTCATTATTTAGACACTAACAGCCTTATATGGAGGGGTCAATGCAAGAACAAACCAAGTCCACAAAAGTAAAAGCTGAGAAAAATTGAGTTAAAGTTAAAAATTCATAACTTTTACACCCTTTGCCCAACACAAAATGTTTTTTTTACTAATGAAGTAGACATACATAAAGAACTTTTAAGGCAGGAAAAGTAAAAAAAAAAATTATATATATATGTGTTTTATTAATAAGCAAACTTTTTTTTTGACTTGGTTGATTGTTGCAGTGAACATTTTCCAACTTTTGACTCTGCAGTATCTAACCAACTCCAAAAAAGTCTAATCTGACAAAACTATGGTGAAAATTGATAAATTACATTGTTATGGTGACAGGGAATAAAAGGTTAAATAAACAGTCAGTATTTTTAGTCGAGATAAAAATTTCTGATTTGTAATACGGAGGGAAAAGTATGTTACGAGGATAATGGTACCGCTTGAGCTAACCTCTCTTAAATTTTGAGTAATAAAAGACAAACATGATTAATAAATTATTTTGAAACAATTTTATACATATCATGATCTGAAAGTAGTGATTATAATTAAGAAAGCATTTTTTTCAGTTTTCAACACTGCAACTTACACATAACTTACTATGAAACTTTTATCAATAATAATTCTTTAGTGTTGTATGTTGCTACGATAGAATTTTTCTATGAGTGCATCCAATAACTATCAAGTCTTGAAACAATCAACTCATACAAAATGTATTTTTATTAGCCCAAGTTGATTTACCTTTCATGTAAATTAATGATTATGATTTGGGCAATGCTTGATGAGTTATCACGGAATGGTTTTGTTTAGTACTTTTTTAACACGTTTCACTTAAAAACTTGTGTTACCACCTATCAAGTCAAAGAACATGGCAAATTAGATACCTATTCAAACCTCTAAAAGTTTTTGACCTTACTAAAAACGCAACACCATCCATCTACATCTTGCAAATCCAGTCCACTTCTGCTCCCATTTTTCTCTGATTTAATTTATATATATAAAATACATTGAAAACTTATTAAAACCAAGCAAATTAATGTTGCATTTGTCAATGGAATATAATTTTCTTAGACAAATATCAATTCATTTAATAGGTATAACACATTTTTATCTAAAACTAGCAAACAGCCCGTCAAAAATGACGGCTAATTTTCATGATTACTCATGAATTTGATGTTTACCTTTGAACATGGTCACAGAATTTATTAATACACCGACAACATAGTATTTGAACTAAATTTTTCAATTTCTTTAGCAATGTGAACAATTGTCCATATATTAATAGGCAAGCATGTTTCTTTTCCTCCTTTTTTTCTTAGCTTGTGCGCAACGTAAAAGAACCCCTCGCATACCGTTTGAAAGGTAGAGCTTGTAGATTGAGCGGAATGGTATTTTGATTCACATTAACCCCCGAGGCTACCCCGTACAGGCTTTAAAAGTTTTAATGTTAATATTATAAGAGAAGGATAATTGATTGATCATAAAACCGCTGCTGTAATACAATTAATTATAGCAAATCAGGAAGAACAGTTTGTTTTATCTATAATTTTTTTAACTAATTAGCTCAAGATCAACTAAATATTTGATCGAATTCGACCAGTGGGCGATTTCCTAGTCCATATATTAATAGGCAAGCATGTTTCGTTTCCTCCTCCTTTCTCATTGTGTATGCATCGTAGGAGAAATCCCCGCATACCGTTAGAAAGGTATAGTCCTGAAGATGAGCAGAATCCCTTCTAATTCACTTTGGACTCCATGGCTACGCACCACAGGCTTTCAAAGTTCCAATGTTACTCTTATGGAGAAAGGATAAATTGATTGAATCATTACACAGCTGTTGTAAAAAAGACTGCTAGAAAAAGAGGAAGAACAGATGTTTCAGTTATAAAATGTTTTTTTAACTTCTTGGGTACAGATCAATTAAAAGTTTGGTCTAATTTTGATCAGCAGGCAATCTCTAGTATATCATTAACAGTTTATAAGTTTAAATAGTTTGTAATACTTACTATCATATAGTTTTACAATAGGCCTATGAGACTTTACAAAAAAAGATAATTATTAAAGGATTTTAACCGTATTTCTATATATTCCATTCCAAATGAATGGTCAATTAATTTATTAATAAAATTTCGCTTACTTAGAGCCCATTCAATTTGCCAGAATTTGGAGTTTGTATCTTATTTGTTAAACACTCGAGATTTACCAATCTGATTAAGTGTGCCTTCAACATCTGGCATTTTTGCCTCCTTATGTTCTTGTTTAATTTAGTTAGATTTACGCAGAGTCTTCACGTCCCCATTAGGTCTTGGTATCACCACCATCGCTGAGCACCACTCTGTGGGCTCTGTCACAGTGTTTATGCATCTAATTGATCCTTGCTTTCAAGTTCTGACTTGAATTTTTCATGCAATGGTATATAGAAGTACATTCCTGGGTGTACTAAGTGATATTGCATTGTCATCTAAGTCAATCGTATAGACTTATTTCTTCCAATATAAGACTTATTTTTTCCAAATCATAGTTCTGCATTTTCACATTTTTGCACTCTATTGTTTATTATATCAGTGAGAACAATAAACCAACTGTTAAACATGTAGAATCATAAGCCTACACGACCTTAAAATGTTGAAAAATAAGAATATAAGGATGTTATTTATATGACTTAGTTATAAAAAAATTAATGGATTAAAATACGGCATGGAGAATTTTACAATCATAAGATTATGTTTATACATTCCAAAACATGAAGTTCATTGATAGTTGAAATATTAATAAATAACACGTAAGTTTAAATGCATAAATTCAATCATCTATATTAAATAAACTCTCTTTATAGTATAGCAAAAAAAAATTTATTAAATCATCAGCTGCTAAATATTTATTTTACTGCTTTAAAAACCACTGCAGCATTACGTGTCCTTGATTTAATTTGTATCTGTCATCATAGAATTAAAAACTTGTCTGTTTTTGTTTACAAAAACACTTTGTAAAGCAGCAGCAGTGGTGTCTAATTTCAATGTAAGATATGGATCACCTGGAGCAGTAAACAAATCGACAAAATCACGTCTTAGATTGGTCTAAATAAGGTCTAATTTTCATTTTGCGGCTTTATAAGGCATTTTCCGAGGGATACCATATTTTTCCTATCATCTAGGGGTCATAAGAATTCCATTGACACCAAAACGGCCTCGATCCGTTCAGTAGTTCTCTCTATAGACCCTTAAATGCACTCTTTTATTATATAAGATACACTCAAACAGATATTATTAAATATCGATAAATTTTATTGTAGAGTGCTCAAAGAGGTTACTGTGTAACCATTAAATATAAACAGTTCTCATCCCTTCCCCGAGATTTTTGTGTTGATACAATATTAGAATGTACTGCTGTACCCATTGCTCAATATTGAGCAATTTAATTTGGATACTGATACAGTTTTAATTTATTATAGCTTCTTTTTATTATTAGTTTTAATTATTAGTTTTATTATTAGTTACTATATTATTATTAATAGTAATTTATTATTACTTCTTCCAAAACAATCCAAACAGAAGATATAAACATCAACATAACATAAAACGGACTTGGTTTGTTGTTGCTGTGAAACTTTGTTGCAGAACTGTCACTGCATCAACAAACTAACGCATTCTGGTGGCAAATTATTGAACTTTGGACTTGGTTTGATATTGCAATGAATAGAACTTTATTTTAGACACACGTTACAACAATAAAACAAAAAACCCCAAATTTGTGACTTGGTGCCTTCTTGCTGTGAACCCTCCATATGTAACATTTTAAACTATTTCCCCTAAGGAACAGAACCTATCAAACTGGGTACCAGGTTAACCGATCCTTGCTCGTTTGGTTTTAATTCTCTTTTGATATAGTGTCATGGTAATAAAGCTATTAAATTTCCATCAACAATTAACCATACCTCTTCACAGTAAACAGCTATTTCAAAAAGACTGCTTAACATTACACTAATGTTCCTTTATTTTTGTACAACGTTCGTTGTTATTTCGTTACCAAAATAGCAACCCATAAGAACAATGTTAAAAATTCCGACCAAATTAGATTTTTTATGGGATTGAGGCTGTTTCTTAACTTGTTTTTGGGCCAAAACACTCATAAATGCCAAGTTTAAGCAAGATTCATCCGCTAGATTTCGAGATAGTGGAACACACATCCCTTCAGACAGTGCTCGTATTATAGTATAGATTAATTGGTTTTCTTATTGAGACATTATTGGAACTATGCCTCGTTCCAGGGTGACTCAAGTGTCTTGAAATACAAGGGCCAAACATTTTAACGCAGATCATAAAATATACAAGCGGTTAAACAAAACAAAAAATCCGATGAGTAACAAGTCCTCACAACCCCACTACCTCACCACAACCCCTTGATGACAAATAAAAAATAATTAAAAGAAAAATTACGAATTAAATAGTGTCAAAGTAATATTGTCATGCATTTGTTTGTTCCACCAGAAGACAAAAGACAAAAGAACTTGACGCCCAGTCCTATTTATAAACCATTCTTGGAGGGGAAGTGGACTTCCTCCAGTGCGCAGCACACCGTTACGTCCGTCCTCGGGCATCCGAGGAATTCAAATTTGACGCGTCAAGGTGACCATCAGCTCGGGCACATCAACGCGTTGCGCCAACACTGCAGGAAATGAAGAAGGCGATGGAACTTTGAATGGTGCAATAAAGATTACAAATGAAAGCCTTCAATGCCATTATAATAGTTAGACATCTTTACCTATCATGAAGTGGTACGATTACGGTTCCACAACTCCAAAGCAATGAGACAAAGCCTGCCAAATAGCAAAACAGCAATAACGGAGTCCGAGTAACAATAAAGGTTGCGCAACGATTGAAGACCACTACAAATTCACCTTCTCTCCCTGACGTAACTGAGAAAATGTCAGGACGCCCAAGAAGGAACTTTCTTTTCTACCGCAGTCTTTAGGCATCACTTTGGAACTTTAGTAACGTCTTTGAAGTTTCTCGTTCATTCAGCCATTAGGCTGATATTTTCGTTAGTTTCTTCAAATTGGCGGGTTGTTTTTTAATGAATGGCTCAATGTAATATCAATTTTAGAGTTTAACTGTAAGAAAGGACAAAGAGGTCCTAATGCTCGCCTCAATCAAGAAAATTTTTCATTCTTTTTCGTTTATTTCCATTCTGTGTAGGGAGAGATGGGTATAACCGGGTGGTTGGGTACAAACCGGGTGGTCGGGTTTTGACCAAGTAAGTACTGGTACCTGGCGATAAATGCCCAAATTTACATGTAGTTGGAGAGGGAAAGTGGCGGACATTGCGCCATTAGTCTCTGAGCAGAACTCTGGTTGTTAAGAGCGTTTCTTTGTTTTTGATATTTCGTTTCCCAATGTTACGGACAGTTTGATCGCCTACTACGGAAAAACAACATGAGTTTCAGTGAAGATGACTACACTATTGTGTAGTCTATGTCTTTATCTTTACACTGATATAAGCAATATCTCAAATTACTTTTAAGCACTCTGAATATGTTAAGTTTTTGTTAGTTACTACCAGTGGGGTGAAACCGGGTATGACGCGCGAGGTAAAACCGGATGGTATTTATACATGTTATATGATCTAAATATTTAAAATTGGATTTTTCGCTCATAAATTAACTAAATATGTTATCTTTGATACTTTTGACTTAATTGTGTGTACTTAGTAATAAAATTTTAGGCCTATTAAAAATTTTGTTTTTTTTTCTATTTCCCATATACTTAACATGTGTACCCGGTATCACCCCACTAGTGGGGTGAATCCGGGTACTTGCACTTTTTTTACAAAAAAAATCACAGAAAAAAACTATAAGACTTATCAAGTTTTTAAAAGAAGCAACTCAAAAACAAATAAACACAAGATAAATTGAGACATTATTGAAAATTTTCTGCATAAAAACATGGCATCTACATGTCACTAAAGCTTAGCCACCCGGTTATACCCCACTTTCCCAGTTCTCAAAATGTGTCATGTGTCATTTGAAAGTATTGGTAAAATCGTTCTTCATTTAATATTAAGTCATCAATGAGTTGATGAAACTCTCAAAATATCTGAAACAAGAATTAATTCGAATATATCATTGGTATCTACTCATTATTTTTGATTGACTAATAACTCCTCGTCGGTGTCGAAACTCTATGGAACAACACTCATTTATGGTTGACACACTGAGACACAGGCGAGATTAATGCGTGCGCTTTTTCAGAATGGGCGTGACGTCCAGTGCGAATCACGGACTAAGTAAAAACTTAAGTAGGCCCTATACTTGGTCCAAGGTGCGCATGCGAATTTAGCACCCCCAGAATCGCCGAATGTGGACGTGACGTGACGTGACGTGTTTGTACAGCAACACCTTTAATATTAGGCTTTCGTTTTACCGTAAAAACCTAAGTTTACCCAATGATGTGGCTAATAGAGACTGTACAAAAGAAAGTAGCCTATATAAAATGGGAACAAGAAACGAGCTAGTCAACGCAGATCACTTACCCTTTATCACGACATAAAATCTCTCCCCAAAACGCTGATTTAATTTGGTGTCATTTTTATTGTGTCGTTTATTAGTTTAGACATTAAACCATATCTATGATGTCTTACATCTGGTTTTCAGTCATTCAGTCAATAATTTATTTCATTTCATTTAAGATTTGCAAATTATGAGGTGTGGGGGCTAACTACATTGTAGTAGTTGGTTTAGCAAATGAATAAAAACAGTTTATCTGAGATTCGATCGACACCTTAAATGAGCGTTCTCTGAGCTCCCACTCCAGCCTCTTCCCATACAATACACAATACACTGCCCCCGAGCATAGGTCAATACGATCAATCCCTGCCTCTGCATGTGCCTAGAGTTGTTCGGATTCCTCAATAAATTATTGTTCCCACGACCACGACGCACAATGGACGATTAGAGGTAGATAATGGCTCGCAACAACCGTCCCCGTAAACACACATCACCGGGCTATTTCCTATGAATCCTCGTGGATTTTATACGGCAAAACCAATTTTACCATGAAAATTCGTCAGTCATCAGTAATGAGGGTAACGGGAGAGAGTATTTCGAAAAAATCTTAAAAGCAAAGTGAAGAGTCCGTACTGAGAAAGCGAGCGAAAGCTGATTCGGAACAGAGGCAGCAATGGTCAACGGGTTCACAGAATCTTTGTGTGCTAGTCCCACGATATCACGACATCACGCTTCTCTTCTCGGAACAACGGCCTTGGTGCGACTGCGATGTTATCACGACTCCGGTGTCGGTAAAGTTCAGCTCACTACAGTTACAGCTCTCTTGGAAATACTGCTGACTGCTGCATACACGGAAGTAAATGCGATCGATAACAGCGCAGATGTGTACGTTCTTTAGTTCACGAGGCCTTTGAAAATTTAACTCTAGACAACCCTAGACCTCGACAACAGTGTAAGCGTGCTTTATAAATACGTACCGTACGCTAGATACGGTGATTTGAAGGAACAAGCAAAATTTTCAATAGGTAATCTATTATCTTTTGGGTTTTTGGGTATTATCTATTATCTTAAGTCAGGGGGCTGCTACTCCCTGCAGCCTGAGCTTGGACAGGGTCTAGGTGCGCCAATGGTCTGTCAGGATCATAAAAAAAAGGGTCGAGGTGCGCCGATGGTTGGTTTGGGTCTCTCGGGAGGCAGGGTCGAGGTGCGCCGATGGTCAGTTTGAGATTTGCCTTCAATTCGTTGCTTGTTCGTGTTAATAATTATTATATTTACTATTTACCAATACTGTATCAATATTTAAAGTCAAATGAAGAATAGCAATTTGGTATGTCGTGCATATGCATTTTTTGCGCGAAAAACATTTGCTCATTTTCATCAGACTGCATTCTAAACAGCCATTTTCTGGCCTATTAGTCAGTTGGTGTTGAATTAGTCCGAAAAATGTGGCATTTATTGTAGCCAAAGAGGTTAAAAGAATGCTCAACACATGCTAATTTTTGTCACCTGTCGATTTGCGCCATTTTACCCATAATAAACCCGCTTTTCGCCCTAGTGATAAAAATTACTATTTATACAGGGGTTTACCCACAGTTTAAATAACAACATACCGTACCTAACATTTGTATTTAATTTGGAATGAATTAGTAACAGTTTGGCAGCAAAACATGGGAAACAGGACAACCGACAGAACATCGGCGCACCTCGACCCTGCCCCTCCGAGGGTCGACGGTAATCCTCTGTGGAATGCCCTGACCATCGGCGCACCTCGACATCTCCCTCTCCTCTTACCCAAAAGAGGGCTATAGTGAATTTTAATTCACATTACGTATTTAACTCCCCGTGCCAACCAACTTTGCTTAATTGTGGGGGAGCAATGCCACAATGTCGGGTCGTTGACGTTGACGGTGGCATAATGTCATAACGTTATCTCCCACAGCGGCTGGCGGGGTCAAGTGACTGACGTGACCATCACTACCACCAGTCACCACCGCCCGCCGCCATGCTTGATGTTATCTCCCTAATGCAACCCTAATGTCGGCTAATGACTCACGCTGTCCGATACCGCCGTCACTGCTATAGTGCTGAATCGTCTGCACAACTGCGCTGCCAAACAAACACACCAACAACAAACCGGGGCGCCGGCGACATCACCGAGGTCTAGGGAACCGTGGCTCATGAGAAATATAAAATGTGTCCTTTGAAAATGGTTAAACTAAAACTATAATCCCTTAAAAACCTTCCGACAAATGGTTTTAAAAGCCCTCACCCACCAGCAAATACGAGCATCTTTACTTGTGTTTTGTTTTTTTTTAAACTTCCGTTCAGATGTTGTTATCTAGGGGTCCTCACATACGATAGCCCGTGCCGAGATGCGCGGGCAATTAGACCGACTGATAAAGACTCGGAAAGCGTTAGCCTACTATCACTCAACACATGTTTCAAAATCAAACTAATTTAGACGTTTGATACTTGAACTGGCCATTGCTATAACGTGTTGAGTCTTGAGGTACAAAAACTTAATTTTACTGTTCCTCCATGTAAATCGTCTGCAAAAGAGGCCCAGCAATTTGTCGGCGTTACAGCAATCTCTCAATTTATATGAGGGCTAATGGTGAAAATAAACAGTTTTAGAGTTACTGCCACAAATAATAATTCAAGACACATAACCGACGACAAAAAACGTGATCGTGGCTGGAGATTCCCTGACCGAAGAAGCTGGGACGGTAACCGGTTTAATGTATTCTCCATCCAGCACTAATTGCCTACGAGTTTATAGCCTATTAAACAGTGATTACCCCCGTATTGGTGTTATGCTGCAGGATCGGAGCTGCCGCCGCCCGTGCCGTCCCCGGCGCCCGGTATGGGCCTACCCCGGCACACGGCACGGTGGGTGCTAACGACGTGTCGTAACATCTTGTCCCAGGTAACATCTTGTCCCAGTAACATTTTGTCCTGAATTCCTCAGATGCCCAACTCTATACCTGCTCCCTAGTAACATTCTGTCCCAAAAATTATTTGACAGGTCTTCCTTTCCTAACCTAATATAAGGGAGGTTGACATTGACGAAACCTATTAATTGACGTTTTAATCTTTTAACATTGGTCAAATGGAGTTAAAAATAAAAACAAACAAAAAACAAACAAACAATGAAAACTGCGAATTGAACTGTCAAAGTGTAAATATGTGGTTTGCGATTGCAAGCCAGTTAGTAAATTATAAAATTGTACTATAATAACAATAGTTTAAGATCGTACTTAATATTGCTGATTATGAATATTGACATAAATGAAAGTTATGTAAAAGTATAAAACAATTATTTAGTTTGCAGAATTGCAATTAAATTTTAGAATAAAACAATTCATAACTTTTATGAGATTAGCTGTTAGTCAAATAGGTAGATTCCCTGTGTTACAAATTCAACATGTGGTTCAACAAATATACACTGGAGTGCAGAACCCGTAGGCATACAATGAAATAGTCTGAAAGGCGAAAGTTATGTAAAAGTATAAAACTAATCAATATGTAGAATTGCATTTGAATTTAAAAACAAAAGCTTTAGTAAGAATGATGATAAGGGCTGTTAACTTAATAATTAGAATCCACGTGTTAAAGATTCAACATGGGTTTCATAATTTTTTCATTTCATGGTAGTCTCACAAGCCCGGCTATTTCGCTGTTGTCTTGTGTTCGGACGTTCGGACTCTCAAAATACAGCCGGCGGCTGTGAAATGGAACAGATTTCTTGGAGTTTAGCCGTCCCGTGTGTCCACGACCTTTAGCGCTGTTTTGACACACACTACCGAATTATAGGCTATACACGGTTGTCAAGGGGTTAATTTTTGTAACTATCAAATAACACCGTAATTTTAATCTGCGTCCCTCCCAGGCCGGTGCTCCATGCGGCCGCATGCCGCTCGGACTTGATCTGCTCTTACTACCTGAGCTGCGTTCCTCAACCCTTGTCAAATTTTCGTTGGGACAACATGTTACCTCGTTAGCTGATTTAATCAACTGTAAAAAAGATTGGGACAAGATGTTACTGGTTTTCCAAGAAATTCGAGTTAGGACAAAATGTTACTGGGACAGAATGTTACCGAACCGCTAACGAGATCCCCGACATCATAGAGCATTTCGAAATTTGGTATTACAACCATGCAAATAAAAATATTACTCAATGATTGAGCGTATCTCATAAAACATATTCAAATATGCATGATTAACATTTGATCTTTTAAAAGGTTTTACACTTTAACCTGAATGTTCAAAGAATCAACTAAAAGTTGCTGTTTAATCATTGGGTAAAATTACGGTCACACAATGGACAGGTGTATTGCCAGGTCAGCGGGGAAATGACAACCAGGGTGTCACATTTGTGCCACACAAGTAATTGACAAAGTATTACCTTTCATTGCAATGCAGAATAGGTATCTCACACTCAGGTAAAATTATAACTCTAAAGCGTTATATGAAAACGTCATTGTTAACTTTGTAGTGTCCATCACACGCTATTGGACTATCTTTTTTGTAGGACTAGGCTAGTTTAGTAGTTTAGTATTTCAATTACCGGTTTAACCGACCCTTGCCATTTGGTTTTATAATTCACTTTTGTTATAGTATCATAATAATCTGGCTTTAAAGTTTACGCCAACTACACCTTCTTTTACAGGTGACAGCTGTTTCAAAACCAATGCTTCAAAGTAACAATTTTATTCTTGTTTCCCTGTCGCTGTTACTTCGTTGCCTTGACGTCAACCCGTAAGACTTATGTAAAAAAAAAACATTTGAACTTAGTTTTAGAAAAAAAATGATTTTGCTAGCTGGGGTTGAGGCTGTTAAAAACTTGTTTTTGGACCAAAACACTCTTAAATGCAAAGTTTAAGCAAAATCAACCCGCTATATTTATAAATCGATGGGAAATGCATCACCACTCGTATTATAATATGGGAAGTAAGCTACTTACACCCCTCACCATGAATCCCCTAATATTGGTTATACTTCAGTGTTTATATAGTTCTGTGGGGTTTGTACTGAGATTGACCGAGTTTAAATTGTAAATGGAAAATTGCAATAAATGGGAGCGGGATAATACGATAAATATTCCAAATATTTCCTGCATTGGGGCACATATTACACTATAGGCGGAGAGCCAGCGCCAGCAGAAACGGCACCCAACAGCGTAGGCTTCATCCGATATCACATAACGGCTGGGGCGGTCACCCATATGCATCAATATATATAACACACAAACCGCCATCTTCGTAAAAGAAACTAACAAATATAAACTCTACATATTAACAAAAATAAATAACGATTGACGTATTTTAAATTTTATTTGTACTAATAAAATTAGTATATGTGATACTCTTTAAAAAAATCAAATAATTCCCTTTTGTAGTTTTATATTGTAAAATCAAAGTTTTGCCCGAGATAAATGCAGGATATCCTACAAAATTATTTACCCTAAAATGTTGATGAAACATAGCACATTAATATCCAGTATTCATTTTCTTTCAATTCACTCATCGCATCATCTACCTCTAGGCCTAGGCCTATATATAAAAATGGATCCCTATTTTTCTTGCACATAGCATCACGCGTGAAAAATAAATATGCAATGCCAACAGGACAAAATATTGTCATTTGTAAATTACAATTTCTCAAAGAAATAAAGGATACGTACGAATAATCTGTTGAGAGAGGGCTCAACATTTTTGTGGGTATGCCTAAGATTACCCAAAAGTAAGGTATACCTGCGCCAAATTTGAAATAGATTAGAACAGTATTTCAACCACGGTACTATAAGAATGAGGACCGTCAAGGGTGTTTTAAAATTTTATCGTGGTTTAAAAAGATCATTCTTGCGGGAATTCGCTAGTACAAGTCAGTAATAAAAACATGGATTATCACAGCGCATCAAATGGTTACTGCCTTGTTTGGTTTAGCATTTTTTAATCCAAGAGTTCAATTTACATAAATCTTATAATGTAAACTGAAAAAACGAGGATTGAACAATTTCTTACCGAGGATTCATGAAGGGTTTAACGAATAAATATTTCAAAATAGATATAGAGCTGAAAAGGTTTCATCACCCTGAATGATGCTTTTGAATCCAAAAGAGAGGCCGGCTGCATTTCATGTGACAACATTAACAGGCCGTATATCATCTACGCTCCTCCAGTGTAGGTAACCTATTACCTACTGCGGGTGACACTTTCAACAAAGTTACGAGACAAAACAGAGGCGTGACGGCGGCGGCGGCGCATTCCTCAGGTAGGCTACAGGCTACAGCTGCCGCGGCCGGGACAGCTGACAGCCACCTGCCGCCGCGGCACCCGCCACCGCCGCGCCGCCACCTGGCAGACGCCTACTGGCAATCCTACAACGTATGTGATGGACTGAGTTGATCCATGTCCGCTAAAGAGTACTGTATAAACTTATTTCTGTTTTGTTTAATCTATTGCGTTTCAAAATGTATGTAAGTAGGCCTATACTGTAGCCTAATTCACGATTCGAAAACACATTTTCATAGAAAAACATTACAGTAATTAATTTTATTTTAATAATTATCTGAGTAGTAGAGCTACTCAAGTCATCACACTTCTTCTCAAGTAATCATATTCTCGTCTGCTTTAAAATTGGGCACAAAAAATTAATTTGTCCTTAATCTACATTTTTACGTTGTAACTATGTCTTCTTACGGGAGATGTCGAGGTGCGCCGATGGTCAGGGCATTCCACAGCGGATTACCGTCTACCCTCGGAGGGGGTCGCACATCAACTGCGCGAAAAATTCCTTCGATTTGCATCAACTGCGCGAAAACCGAAAAGGGTCCCCCAAAAATGTGCATCAACTGCGCGAAGCCCGAGCCAGGTATACGATAGTTGGCGGCGGAAGAAATCTCCTAGTTTACAGGTTCATTCCACCCTCCCATATCACAGAGTGTTGTCAAACTCTTGGCTTAGGCACTAGTATTCGTAAATATTTAAGCGATTTTCTTAACTCCACTCCCCATGTTATTTTATTGGCTCTTTCGGTCCGTTACGGTGTAGTTTTTAAAGAGACAACATCACGCACATTGCTTTGGATTTTTCGTAAATAGCCTATATGTTTATGAAAGTGTGCGAGCTGTAAACATTTTGTTGTTTGCTTTGTAAAAGTAGGTTCACTTATATTTGTTTTTAAAAATAGTGGAATGATTTTAGATGTATATTATTCAAGGAGAAATTTATCAGTGAAAGAGTAGAAAATTTAATAGTTAAGGCCGGATACAGGTTCCAAAGAGTTTGAAAATCGTCAGAGTATGATAGTTTATTGTCCGTGTGGAAACTAGATTTAAATTCAAATACAAAAATGTATAGCCGTTTTTCGTTTAATTTTAATCTAATGTAAAATTATCTAATTTGCAAATATTAAAACCGTATGTTGTCTCATGATATGGTAGTAAAATAGAACCACCACTTCGCGCAGTTACTGCACGTCTCAGATCGTCCCTTGGAGCGTTTCGCGCAGTTGATGCATCCCTATCTACCTGGCTCAGGTCAATTCGCGCAGTTGATGCACGCCCTCGGAGGGGCAGGGTCAAGGTGCGCCTATCCGCCGATGGTCAGTCCGTTGGCCTCTTCCCCATGTTTTTCTTCCACGCTGTTACTAATTCATTCCAAATAAAATATAAGTGTTAGGTACTACGGTATGTTGTTATTTAAACTGTGGGAAAAGCCCTGTATAAATAGTAATTTTTATCACTAGGGCGAAAAGTGGGTTTATTATGGGTAACATGGCGCAAATCAACAGGGGACAAAAATTAACATGTGTTGAGCACTCTTTTGTCTATTTAACCTCGTTGGCTATAATGAATGTCACCTTTTCGGACTAATTCAACACCAACTGACTAATGGGCCATAAAATGGCTGTTTAGCATACAGTCTGATGAAAAATGAGCAAATGTTTTTCGTGCAAAAAACTGCATATCCATACGACATACCAAATTGTTATTCTTCAGTTGACTTTAAATATTGATACAGTATTAAACAGTAAATGTAATAATTATTAACACTAACAAGCAACGAATTGAAGGCAAATCTCAAACTGAGCATCGGCGCACCTCGACCCTGCCTCCCGAGAGACCCAAACCAACTATCGGCGCATCTCAACCCTGGTTTTTATGATCCTGACTGACCATCGGCGCACCTCGACCCTGCCACTTCTTACAACGTTAATTTTTTATTTTGGTTAACTAAAGGACTATTAAGGTCAGAAATACTGAAATCTTCGTATTTTGGTACAATTCTCACAAGAAATCTATCGCCTATAGAGCTGAAATTTCTGTAATATATGGGTTTAGGCGTAGTTCATTTAAAAAATGTAACATAATTTAATTAAAATACCCCGTCGCAGCAGACCTGCGTACTCAGCGAATTTCCAAATTAGTAATATTTTGACCAGCTAAACTTGTAAACAAAATTTCATCACGTGCTCATATAGGGAAATAAATGTCTATTCTCCTTAAGATAAATATAGGGAAAGAGTATGCAGGTATGCTGCCATGGGGGACACTAAAAGTAGGTTTTTAGCATAGAAAATATTTATTTCGACCATATAAAGACATATAGTAAGTTTCATCAATATCTGTACATAAATAAAAAAGTTTGCCTATTCTCCATATGATTAACATGGGAAAAGAGTATGCAGGTTTGCTGCCATGATAAGCACAGAAACCAAGATTTTTTTACCTTAAATGGATGAATCTCAACCAAATGAAGCTAAATACCAAGTTTCATCCAAAAATATTGGTTAATAAGTGAAATATTAACACATCCTTATTCTCCATAAGATTAACATTGGAGCCCTAAAAGACAATGTACTGTCTTTAGACTTTGTAATATCTCGGTAACCAATGGAGATAGAGCAAAGCTTCAAAATACTAAATTGTGTGTTTTTTGAGCTAAATCCAATGGTCAAAATAAAAATTTAAAATATTCAAATTTTACATATGAAAAATGCAAAAACCCCATTTTTGGGGTACAAAACCCCCCAAAACTACCCCTTCCGGTAGGTCGATATGTCTGGTTTTCGAACTCATCCGAATAAACGTAGGATTACACATCTCTACCAAATTTGGTGTCGATTGGACCATTTTTACGAGAGTTATCGTGTCTAGGGACACATACATACATATATATATATATATATATATATATATATATATATATATATAATTTTTAATGACTATTATTTTTGGTCTCTGGGCACCTAAAAACGAAAAAGTAACACAGTCCCGGGCTTAGGTCTTACCATGAGACCTACGGTAATAGCTTATTCCCTATGGGAAATTCGCTAAAACAAAATTAAAATAAAAATAAATTCACTTTTTTATCTCCTTAGATTTAAATGTTGCCTCTATTTGATTTTGAAAAAAAAACACGGCAAATAAAATCCCCAAAAATGAGATTTATTGATTTATTCAACATACTAATACTTCACCTACGACAGTTAAAAATTACCACGAAAAATATTAAAACGCCTACGCGACAAGGACAGGCCACCGCGCTTCAACCAATACACAGTGCACGGTAATACCATGCTTTGGCAGGTATATCATCATATCTCTGATATGACTTTAGTTCTTTACGTATAGGAAGAGCACAAATTGTATAACCGTACGTCATTTGAAATCAGAAGTAGTTTTATAATGATTAAATATAGTCTCTGTAATCTTTCATCTCTTACTCCTTTATAAGGTTTTGTTTTGTCCTCTAATATGGCTAACAACACACAGTGCAATATTTATTTTTGTTTCCCAAATAATAATGGACACAGCACAAAATTTTACAATACCAAATTTAAATGAATATGCTAAACTTTTTAACTATTATTTTTTATATAATTTTTTTGGGTGAGGGGTATTAAATGGTTTAGGCACAAGAAATTTAATTTAGTCAAGATAAGATACAATGTCACCTAAGATTGGTAACTTACCGGCTAGCTCAATATAGGAACCTCTGTTATACACACATAGCCAAAATACTTTTCAGCATTTTAAATAGACCTATTCTTACATTTTCAATGATTCAAAATCGTGTATCTTACATCACATTAAATTACTACTCGACGTATACTGTCGACATAGATTATTTTAGTTCCAATAATTAATTTATAATTTTGGCTCACCAACCACCCAGCTTTTGTGGAAGTTCAAGACTCAAAAGGAAGGCTCATGATTAAAAATCAACAATTAATGAAGCTTGTTAATTACCGTATTGAACCATTAATGTATATTATAAATACCAAGTACTTAATATTTTTGCAGAACCAATATACTTGTTGGCCGTGGATAAAGAGACGCCGGCGGCATCCCGAAACCTCTCAGCATGCACTTTTCACTCGCAACAGGGTCTGAGCACGAGTTGAGTTGATATGGGTAGTGTTTTTGCCGGTCTGCTCGAGCTCGGCCTACGGGTCGTGACAACAATGGGACGTCCCACCAGCGCGACGGGACCAGCTGTTACCCAGCTGTCCCGGCCAGGAAATGTTCGTCTAATTGAAAACCGACTGCCGACAGATTAATTGTAGCCTATATCAGCTGGTGGCCTCACTGGCGCTGCGCTTACGACATTACACAACCCACAGCCCACTTGCAACATGGCGTTGCTTCAAGTTCGTTCAACCTCATTAGGATAATCTACAATCGAAAGAATATCACCTTTATACATATAAGCCCTTCACCCAAAATTTAGGAAAAGAGAGTAGGCCTAACACTTACTAATACTATTTAAGGCATAAAAGAAATATCAGAAATGTTTTTCTTTAACACAAAAGATACAGAATTTTAATGTTTCACTGGAAAATCGGCGATTTTAATGGCCACTTACGTACTAAAATCTGATTCTAGGGTGTTTTAAGCCGTGATCGAGCCGTTTTTTATGTATTATGAATATATGGACTACACTACCAAAGATGTGTGGATATGATTTACTGTGTTTTTGACGAATTTACGATACCGAACTCAACCCGAAGTTTCGGAAAAATCCTCGTTAAGTAAATTATATAAACAGTTTTTTTATGCGTTTTTTAGGCAATCCCACAAAAACAGAAAATTACTGTAAAAGCCTTTAGTGCAAAAGGGATGTAGCCTATGCTTAGTGGAACAAGAAACCGAAAATGCTTGTCGAGTCTTCTTTGAGTGACCACAGTTATGAAGAGCATGAACAAATTACAGGGCTTGTAACAGTTCTTGAGACAATAAAAATAAAAATATAACCAAAATGATAGAAAAAATAACCAAAAAATAACCTTTAATAAACCCAAAACGTCGCTAAAAATTCCAAAAACCGGCGTTTTATCGGGATATTAAAAATATCTAGGCAATAAAAATGATGTAGGATAATTTTTAACTAGATGTCATGTAGGCCTAATAGGCCTAAAGCAATTATAATAATAAAAACCCCAAAAAATAACAAAAATAACCAAATTCCAAAAAATAACAAAAAAATAACCAAGAGCAAAAAATTTTTAGCCTTGTTTGAAATAGCCGTAACACAAAAGTTTATAGATGGGGATACATGTCTATAAAAAAATAACGAAGAGCAAAAAAATAACAAAAAATTAAAATATAACCTGTTACAAGGTTTTAAATTATCCACTATCGATTATCAAGGTGCGATCATACCAGTAATGTGATAAAATGCCAGTGCTTGTTCATCAGTTTGATTAAACATGCTTACAACTTCTATTAAATTTTAATTTAAATTAAAATCAATAAAAGTTTGATTTAGCTTAGCCTAAATAATTTAGGTGCAACCAATCTAAAAAAATGTATTTAATTTTTATGATATAAGTTACTAGGCCTAATCTTTCTCAGGTCAATGTATAATAATAGAACTAAACCTGCAAAATGTCCCAGAGATCTTGTGATGTTAACTCTGCATTAGGACTAAATTGTTGTAGACCTACTGTAATTGCAAATCTTTTCATTGATCACATAAATAAATAACTTTGATCAAACAGATTACAACTCATCAAACTGCATGGATTATACATAAAACCATATGTGGGAGTCTACAAGTCTACAAGCCATGTAGAATATACAAGAAGAGGTCTAAGGTATCCTCGATTTTCTTTATTTTATTCCAAATAAAATTCTTAATTTTCTGACGAAGGTTGGACGTAAATCAGTAACATAGAGAAAGTAGAGAACAACTTACAACTCGCCGGTCCTGCCGTAAAAAAAGTCAATGCGTAATTTTTCGCAAGCAAGCTCGAAGTGGGTGCTCGGGTATTCTACTGCAGCAAGTTAATAAACATTGACTTATTCATAATTTGATACAAAGGTGACCAAATAATGGCCGGAGACGAGGATATGCAACAAATAAAATTTAGTGCTCTATAAGACGTTTGTGTTTGTATACAATTTCGGCTTGGTTTACAGTAGGCCTACTCTGTACTACAATATTGAATTTTAACCAGTTACAACAACAAATCCTATATAAGGAGTTCGGAAAATTTCAATTTATTATTTTGTTAACTCACTGTTGAGCTATTTGTTGAGAAAAGTTAAATTATTAAATTTTAAGTATATGACAAAAATAGGTAACTTATTTAAAATACAATAAAGATAACTTAGTGTTTATTATAATAAGTGTACTCAACCATAATTTGTTTCACTGAACACGAACAAAACATACATTTTAAAACCTACTCCCGACTTAAACCTACTAAGCAACGCATTACCGGTACTTGATATATGATTACAGTTACAGGTATCATCGAGTTAACACCCTAAAAGTAAAAATACGGTAATTATTAACTTACACACTGTAATCATTTTCCTTAAAAAAAAATAAATCACGGTTAATTAAATTTGTTTGATTGACTCACAAATTATCTGGCGGGGGCTTAGTAATCACTATTCCATTTAGTGGAAGGTTAATAATATTAATTCACACAGTATTGCAGCTAAAGCATGAAAGGTTTCCTTTGTTTAAGTGTACACAATCGACATATGTCAGCAGTTAGTCTTTAACATTTGACAATCTTGAACAAAAATATGGCAAAATAAATTCTTACGCGGGATTTCACGATAGCTTTCTAAAACCCAGTATCAAATTCCTATAAATAACCCTTTTGGAGTTTAAATAAGCAGTTGTATTAACGCACCCTTCGAACACTTGGCAGCACTCACTGTTGCGGATACATCCGACACTGGGTAAACAAACACAAACACACTTCACTGGCGACAGCGAAACACAACAAACACGCACCGACAGACGGAAACAAGAGACCGAAGAAGCAGACAACAACGGCTGAACGGAACGGAACGAGACGAGACGGAGTGTGAGCGGAGACTGGCGAGCGAAGCGACCGACCTGCAGCTGCGCCCTGGCGGTGGACACGCGCACTACTGAGGGGCGAGGACCGCTCGCTACCGCTGCTGCTGGGCTGCGAGAACACAGAGACAAGACACAAATACCCGCAGGACAGAGGCAGAGTGAGTGAGTAAGTGGTGGGGTATGAGCAGACCTTACATAGAACTATTTCGTCATAACGAAAAAGGGCAGTTTACATGTCCTGAAAGTGAACTGATAGTTACTTTTAGCGAATTTCCCTATAGGGAATACGCTATTACGGTAGTAGCCATGGTAAGACCTAAGCCCGGGACCACTTTACTTTTTCATTTTGAGGTCCCCAGAAGCCAAAAACACCATTCGTTCATTTTCATATATATATATAAAAAAATATTCATATATATATATATATATATATATATATATATATATATATATATATATATATATATATATATATATATCTATGTGTCCGTGGTACTGATAACTTTTGAAGGGGACCTTCGATTTTGATGAAATTTGGTATGGAGGTGTAAGACCAGGTCTATTTTCATGAGTTCGCGAACCAGCATTGTCGGGTTACGGGAACGGGGTTTTATGGGGTTTCAAAGGGGTCAAAAATGGGTTTTTGGCATTTTTGGACCTTAATTTTTTAAATTCATCAATTTTAACTGAAACCATTTAAAAGAGCTTAAAAAACAAACAATTTGGTATTTTGAATTTTTATCATAGCATAACTGGTTACGGGGCAAATCCAAAAATGTGTTTTCCATGTTATTCTTATGGGAAATCAAGAAAACCCTATATCTTGCTTATTTATTGACATAACTTTATCAAATTTGTTATGTACATTATCTATATAAGGTTTAACTTATACTTGCTTACAAAACCCATATTGCGGCAAACCTACATACTCACCCCCATGGGGTTTATGGGGAAAATAAAAAATTGCCAGAGTTTGATACCATTTTGTGTTTACATTCACCAATTATTGATTAACTTAGATTTTCTAACAACACCAAATGGTAGAAAACCTACATACTCGATTCTATGGTGTTTTTATGGGGAAAGTAAATAATCTAAAATTCCATTTGAAATTCGCTGAGTACGCAGGTCTGCTGCGACGGGGGTATTTTTACTCTTGCGAGGAAACAAAGAAAACACTGTAATTTGATTTTTATCAATGTTAAATTTCAAACATCTGCTACACTTTTAATATTGATCAAAAAAGATTAATCTTTGTAATTTTAAAGGAAATTTTCTTATCTAGGACACTGTGGAATCAAAACCATGATTATAGAGCGATTTATGAGTTTAAACTACTGTAAAACGTGTCAATTATCTGATAGAAAATGTTGAGAATACTTTGTTGTTTATTAGGCTAATCAAACAATCAATAACATAAAATTTTTTATTCCATACGGCCCCCTAGGTATTAAAATTTCCTTTCAAATAAACTTGATAAACTTTGTATAGTATTGCAAAAATTGTTTTAATGACAATTTGCTACAAACCTTATAAATAGCCAAAGAGACATGATTTTATTGCATAAGTAAAGAAGCTCGCTTATTCAATGACAAATGAAATGACTACAGACAGCAGGGTAACTTCGCACGAGAGAAAACTGCTATCAAATACTTGGAGGAATATCCATACATTCATCTCTACTATAATCCCTTTTACCCAGCCGTTAGCGCTATAGGGAGAAGAATGACTTAAATATTTAGATTGTTTAACAAATAATATTGCCAGGATTTGTTAAACTTTCACTTGTAGTCAAGACAGAGGTGTAAAACACCTGGACAACAGAATGAATCGGATAACATTATGGCACCTCACCACTACGGGAACCAAAAGCGAATACATTACGGTACATATAATTTGGTAGGTTTTATTGAACAAAAGGACGGAATGGTTATGATAGAGAAAGTACCTATAATGTAAAGTGTGGCTATATATTTGTTTAAACATTAAGAATAAACTGATTCATCCTATACAGTAATCAGGGCCGCCCCGAGGGCGGGACGACCGGGGCAGTTGCCCCGGGCGCCGCGGCCGAGAGGAAATCCCCGATTTTTAAAGGCTTGACAAAATTGTAAAACCTCCATCTGTAAATATTTTTGTTACAAATAGTTTAATAATAATTTTGTTGATTAGTTCAAATAAACATTTAAAACAATTTATTATAGTCGGGGAATGAGTAGTGACTAGTTATTCATTGTAACTTTAAACCTTTTTTTACAAAGCTAGTGGAAGTGAATCATGATAGCATCGCTTTTGGCTGCATGTAAGCCTACTACTGGCAAGCTGATCTTACGCACTGCAAAAATGGATTGAGTGCTCATTTGAGCCCGGCGGTCGCGCAGTGGTGAACTACGCATACGCCCACCCCGTCACTCCTTAACCCCTCATGTAATTTGATGTGGTGTTGGTGTGTACATTCTCTCTTATTATTTTTTTTCTGTGTCTTACATTAACTAGCAGCATTACATTACATTACAAAACAATAGTAAGATGTACAAAAGTAGTCCGATGGAAATTTAACAGCTGTGCGTCCCTGTGTACCCACTCACCCACTTTCGCCCAGCAATGTTATCATTTGTGGTTATGTTTATCATGTGTAATACCAGTATAAAATGTGTTTCACAAAAAAATTTGCAACAATGTATCGATTCTCATCGGACTGTCTTCGTGAATCTATCTTCTTATTTCTATAAGGGTTTCGTCTGCTACATCCCTTTTTCTCTCGACCTACTGAACCGATTTTTAATATTGAGGGGTCATTTTAAAGTTTTTTTTTTTTTTTTTTTTTTTTTTTTTTGAGGGAGAGGCGGAAAAATGCATTACGCACACAGGTGGCCAGCCTGTAGTGTGGGGCTCCCCTAAAAACGAGTTTACCCACTAAAAAACCTCCTCTACTCTTTAGGAATCTAACCTGGAATTGTTTGTCACATTACGTCAGGCTAGGCCTAAATTTGGCTTACGCCCGTGGGGCTCGCTCCTTATCCAGCCGCTCGATCAAGGGATCTGGGCCACTTCACGGTCCAGATCGGTTTTCTTTTCCAGGAGGATGCCCCGGACGAACTGTGACAAACAATCCCAGTTGCCCTCATCCTCCAAAATCTTTTGGCAGACCGAGTCCACCGAAAATGCACCAAAGATTTGTGTGGCCTCCAGGCGGGGCCCTTCCCAACGGGGACAGCGGAAGAATGTGTGTTCCGCATCGTCGGGAACACCCGGGCAATAAATGCAGTCCGGTGAACCGGTCTTTCCCATACGGTTCAGGTACGACCGAAAATAGCCGTGACCTGTCAAAAATTGGGTCAGGTAGTAGTCCACCTCCCCATGCCGCCGTTCCACCCATGGTTGGACCTGCTTGATAAGTCGCGCAGTCCATCGTCCTCGGGTGTCGTGCTCCCAGCTGTGTTGCCACTGCTGGTAGGTTCGGGAGCGCTCTTCTGTTCTTGCCGTGTCCTTGCCGATCTCGCCTTGTCTCTGATAAATCGCTTTCCTCTCCCCTGCCAAGAGCTTGACAGGGATGACTCCGGCGACCACCAGGACGGCAGGCTCGGACACTGTCCGGTAGGCGGAACACACCCGGAGCGCAGCTTGACGCTGAACCCGGGCGAGTCGCAACCTGTAGCACTCCTTATCTAGAGCGCCTGCCCACACCTCTGCCCCGTAAAGAAGCACGGACTGGACCGCGGACATCAACAGACGTCTTCTGCTGGATCGGGGACCCCCGACATTGGCCATCAGCCTACTAAGGTAAGTCACTACCTTAGCGGCCTTGTCCGCTGTACGGAAGATCTGATCCCTCCAGCTTAACTTGGTGTCCACCATAACCCCGAGGTATTTGGCGGCACGAGTTGATGTGACCACCTCCCTTCCCACTCGAAAAGGGACGACGGTGTCGATCCTCTTCTTCGTAAGAATCACGATCTCCGTCTTACTGAGAGCAAGTGAGAGACCGTGATCGGACATCCAGTTGTTGACCACCCGCATAACTCGGTTCAACTTCAGTTGGGCCAGCTCAACGTTGCGTGCAGCAATGAGAGCTGCGACGTCATCGGCGTACCCAACCAAAGTGGTTTCCTCAGGCATCTCGGACCTCAGGAGGCTGTCATAGGCAACGTTCCAGAGATCCGGGCCGAGTATTGAACCTTGTGCGGCACCAGAAGTGACTTCCATCGTCCGCGTTCCGTCCCTCGTGTCATAAATCAGGCTTCGAGAGCGTAGATAATCCTCGACGAGCCGCAACAGATATGCAGGAATACGAAAGGTGTTGCGAAGCGCATCCAACATATCGACCCACCTCGCCGAGTTGAAGGCATTCTTGACATCAAGCGTAACAAGAAGCACTACTCGGCGGGAGAAATGGTTGTGGCTCTCGGCTCTCTCCACAGCTCTCTGAACTTCGGTGACAGCGTCGATCGTTGACCGTCCCTTTCTGAAGCCGTACTGACGGGGGCATAAGTCCCCGGCAGCTTCCACGGCAGAAGTCAGGCGGGAACGGATCAGCTTCTCGAACAGCTTCCCAGCCGTGTCCAACATGCAGAGAGGCCTGTGGGACGACGGCAGCTCGGGATCACCTTTGCCCTTGCTGATCAGTACAAGCCTGGCTGTTTTCCAGGGAGCCGGAAACACCCCTTCTACCAAACAGGCATTGTACATTCTCAACAACAAGTCAGCGTTGATTAAAAATACTTTCTTTAAAGCCTCACTGGGAATCCCATCCGGGCCAGGAGCCTTGTTGCTCTTCAGGGAGAGAACGGAGGTTTCCAGCTCCTCGAAAGTGAAAAGTGGAACGTCCTCTACCCGTCCGAAGTCAACCGGCGGTCGCTGTGGATGTTCAGGAAACAACGCAGCGACGATCCTCCCCATGGTGGCGCCCTCCATGATGGAAGGTGGAGAGCGGGCGCCGAGTTTCTGTGTTACAAGTTTGCAGTTTTAAAGTTTAGTACTGGTATATACCGCAGTGAAGAATCGTAATTAAAAAGGTCATATTGTTTCAGGCTTCGCCCCCCTCGCCTTTATTTCTAGAGGGCACTTTAAAATGTTGACCAACTTTTATTGCAAGTTCTTGAATGTGAATTGTAATTTAACAGCTGATTACCTTAAGATGAATTTTAAAAGCCAGATAGTAAACAAAAATAGATCTAAGTTATGTCACTTCATAATCAACATTCACATACTGTTGGTGAGTTTCACTTATGCAGAATCATAAAATGCGCAACTTGCGCACGGGCCATCTCGTCCTACTACAACAGCATTGAAAAGTTAGTCATGCACCTAATTTAGTGCTTAGAATTGCAATTTAACATTACAGTTTATAAGATATGCCAATTATTTAATTTAGGGGGCGCTGGTCAAAACCTTGCCCCGGGCGCCTATTGCCCTCGGGGCGGCCCTGATAGTAATAACACCGGTTGAGGCCTATACGTTTACCTACACCTGTGTTTCTAGACGCTAACCCATTTTATAATACTGAACCTGAAAAAGTTTTAATGTTCCATGAACATATTTAAGAATAAATTAAAAGCATAAGTTTAAGTATTGTTCAAAGACCTTTCCCGGAAAGTTATGGCCTTTCGGCCTTTGAATCTTATGTCTTTGCTCACCCAGTAGGCCTATAGTCAGCAGTGAATCTGAACCTGAAAAACTGAAAAGTTCTAATGGAACTTAAAATTTATTATGCTATATAGAAAGAACGGAAACACTGACAAAATTCCTCTCCGCCCATAAATTAATCGGTCTGCAGGCTGAATCAATTTCCAGAGATCTGTATCTATGGAGTGGGCGCGCGGGAGAGTCTCGGCTGTTTGTGCAACATTCAAATTCGGCGGCGGTGGGCGCGGGTCAGCACGAGCCGCCATAGAATAATAATAATTTGATCAAACGAGCCGCCGGAGCCGTTCCCGCGTAATTTGTCCGCCAACAATCATGGCGGACGTCTTTTTGATAGCAAACACCGGAAGCGCTTCCTCCGTATCGTCACCCCTCGCGGACCCCGGTAATTGGCCTGTAAACTTGACTTGTGGGGGCTGGTGGCCGTCTATACCCATGAGCCAAGCAAGGTTGAGATTAAGGCCCATGTTATACGGGCAGCTAAAACGCGACGTATAAAACGCTGACGCTGGACATAAAAAACGTAGCAGTTATACGAGCATCAATAACGTCGCGTCGCCGACGCACACGCTCGGTGGGTGGAGCTGTTACACGAGCGGGAAAAACGCCGCGGCAATTACCGAGTGAGCCCGAAGGTCGCCGAACGTCATATTCGCACCCGACTGGACTGTCAGTAGTTGGCGTCTGCTGTCTTGTCTGCTCCAGTGCCAAAAATGGATGCAGTGCAAATAGGTTGTATCGGTTTTCACCATTTACTGGAAACATACCTTGATGGTACCAAAAGGGAAGAGAGGCGTTGGGGTACACACCCTGTGTTAAGTAGCCGATTGTGTACTGGAACATTTCACACCACATTACATTTCGCATTACACAGGCAGTATGAAGACAAGTTCTTCAACTACTACAGAATGTCTGTTTCTTCATTTGATGAAATTTCCCACGTGAGTGCGCTGGGTCAGTGTCTGGTGAGGGGGAGGAAGCAGATCTGCCACGGCAAAGCTGCCCGTATAACACCGACTCGCGTCATTGCTGCCGCGTCTTTGCTGCCTGTTTACCGGTCCGGACGCGTAAAACACGTCGACGCTGAGTTTACCGGGCAAGACGCGGCAGCTAAAACGCTCGTATAGTTGCACACCACGCAAGTCCATTGTCCCGCTAGGCTTGACGTCGACGCGACGTAAAAGCTGCCGCGTTTTTGCTGCCCGTATAACATGGGCCTAAGGCCCATGTTATACGGGCAGCTAAAACGCGACGTATAAAACGCTGACGCTGGACATAAAAAACGTAGCAGTTATACGGGCATCAATAACGTCGCGTCGCCGACGCACACGCTCGGTGGGTGGAGCTGTTACACGAGCGGGAAAAACGCCGCGGCAATTGCCGAGTGAGCCCGAAGATCGCCGAACGTCATATTCGCGCTGGGTCAGTGTCTGGTGGGGGGGAGGAAGCAGATCTGCCACGGCAAAGCTGCCCGTATAACACCGACTCGCGTCATTGCTGCCGCGTCTTTGCTGCCTGTTTACCGGTCCGGACGCGTAAAACACGTCGACGCTGAGTTTACCGGGCAAGACGCGGCAGCTAAAACGCTCGTATAGTTGCACACCACGCAAGTCCATTATCCCGCTAGGCTTGACGTCGACGCGACGTAAAAGCTGCCGCGCTTTTGCTGCCCGTATAACATGGGCCTAAGGCCCATGTTATACGGGCAGCTAAAACGCGACGTATAAAACGCTGACGCTGGACATAAAAAACGTAGCAGTTATACGAGCATCAATAACGTCGCGTCGCCGACGCACACGCTCGGTGGGTGGAGCTGTTAGGCCCATGTTATACGGGCAGCAAAAGCGCGGCAGCTTTTACGTCGCGTCGACGTCAAGCCTAGCGGGATAATGGACTTGCGTGGTGTGCAACTATACGAGCGTTTTAGCTGCCGCGTCTTGCCCGGTAAACTCAGCGTCGACGTGTTTTACGCGTCCGGACCGGTAAACAGGCAGCAAAGACGCGGCAGCAATGACGCGAGTCGGTGTTATACGGGCAGCTTTGTCGTGGCAGATCTGCTTCCTCCCCCCCCCCCCCCCACCAGACACTGACCCAGCGCACTCACGTGGGAAAGTTCGCATACTCCAGTTGCTTACTAGTGTTTTTGTGACCTTCACCAAGTTTTGTGTTAATACAGTAGTTATGTTTGACACAGAGAGAGAGAAGTTTATTTTGGAGGTCGAAATTCGACCACCGCTGTATGATACGAAATTAAAGGAATATTCAAACAAACAAGTTAAAGCCAGCTGCTGGATTGAGGTTGGAAAAGCCATGTATGAAAACCGATACAACCGATACAACCTATTTGCACTGCATCAATTTTTGGCACTGGAGCAGACAGCAGACGCCAACTACTTACAGTCCAGTCGGGTGCGAATATGACGTTCGGCGACCTTCGGGCTCACTCGGTAATTGCCGCGGCGTTTTTCCCGCTCATGTAACAGCTCCACCCACCGAGCGTGTGCGTCGGCGACGCGACGTTATTGATGCTCGTATAACTGCTACGTTTTTTATGTCCAGCGTCAGCGTTTTATACGTCGCGTTTTAGCTGCCCGTATAACATGGGCCTTACACGAGCGGGAAAAACGCCGCGGCAATTGCCGAGTGAGCCCAAAGGTCGCCGAACGTCATATTCGCGCTGGGTCAGTGTCTGGTGGGGGGGAGGAAGCAGATCTGCCACGGCAAAGCTGCCCGTATAACACCGACTCGCGTCATTGCTGCCGCGTCTTTGCTGCCTGTTTACCGGTCCGGACGCGTAAAACACGTCGACGCTGAGTTTACCGGGCAAGACGCGGCAGCTAAAACGCTCGTATAGTTGCACACCACGCAAGTCCATTATCCCGCTAGGCTTGACGTCGACGCGACGTAAAAGCTGCCGCGCTTTTGCTGCCCGTATAACATGGGCCTAAGAATAACATAAGTGATTAGCGAAAAGAAGCAGCTACTATAAATAAATACAGATGTGGCACTCCTTGCTTGATCAGAAAGGGAAACAACATATAGTATTTTGCGTTGCCTTCATGCTCAACCGAGCCATGTCCGAAAGACTCACGTAAAGTAAAATATAAAAAAGATCTGTAGCTAAAGATCTTTGCCACTCAGTTTTACTCCATGGATAAAGATACGAAGACAAAGAATCGAGGTTTGATCATGCGGATGGAAGAATATCCATAAGTATAATAGAACCTTGAAGACAAACCTAACATCGAAGTTCATAAGAATGTCTGCACATCTATCTATCTTCTTATTTCTATAAGGGTTTCGTCTGTTACGTCCCTTTTTCTCTCGACCTACTGAACCGATTTTTAAGATTGAGGTGTCATTTTAAAGCTTAGGATATACCGCAGTGACGAATCGTAATTAAAAAGGTCATATCGTTTCGGGCCTCGACCCCTCGCCTTTGATTTATTTCTAGAGGGCGCTTTAAAATGTTGACCAACTTTTATTGCAAGTTCTTTAATGTGAATTGTAATTTAACAGCTGATTATCTTTAGATGAATTTTAAAAGCCAGATAGTAAACAAAAATAGATCTCTGTCACTTTATAATCAACATTCACGTACTGTAGGTGAGTTTCACTCATACATAATTATAAAATGCGCAATTTGCGCACGGGCCACCTAGTACTTATTTAATACGCTAAGGGTTTTTTTGTCCTGAGAACTCCTCCTACAATTTTCAACCGATTTTCAAGTTTTTGGTGTCGTTGGATAGGGCTTGGTCTGTAGTTGTTTCCGCCAAAAATTGATGAGAATCGGACTGAAAATAAAGGCGCTATCCACCATTGAAATCTCAAAATTTCCCATTTAAATAACATTGGGATTGAATAAAGCATTTTAAACATGTGTTAATAATCAGCTGTAAATACGTGTTGTTTTGGTGATTACAGATACTCACAATATTGGACTGGTCGGATGTCATTGATTTAGAGCTAAAGTAACATTTGTACTGTATTTAAATAAATTGCTCGATTTCGAGCAACACGTATACTAGTTAATTTTAAAATAAACAACGAAATGCCCTAATCAATGAGCCACGACGTCACGTGACGAAGTGATAACATATTTCGGCAGCTATCGGTTCCAATTAGTGAGTGAGTAATGATGATTCACGCGAGACCCGACAGACGCAGACGGCTCTGGCAGCTCTGGCCTGGTACAATCAACTGGAGTCACACATTCCATCAATAGAGAGATTATTGGACCATCAATAGATAGACCGCGCTCAAGATGAAGTTATTTGATTCTAGGAATTCTTCTTCCTTATTAAATTTTGAACACATTTAATATTCTGCCCTTAAATTCGTCTTTAAGGTATTTAATCATCGTGTTGTCGATCAAACCCTTCTAAATTTGATTTTAAGAATTTTATTCAAGGAAGTTCACCACAATGGTACTCAATTTTGTTAATCTAGCTTTGTCAGGGTCGGGCACACGACAAAATAAAATTTTCACAAAGTGTAAAATGTGAAGGAACAATATCTAAATAAAGATCCATGGCATATGTTTTTCATGTTATAGATATTGATATCAAATGATCACTTACTTTTAAGACTTGAAGTTCTGATGAGTTTGCTATGCTGCAGGAATGGAATGATGTCATCAGGGAATAGACGGTGGGAATTAAATAAAGGTAGTTTTCCTTCTTGAGTTATAATCTCCGGTCAAGCAGAGTAATTTCTTTAAGAAAATGATATCACCTCCTAATATTCTCCACGAGGAGTTAATTTTAGGGACGTTTTTCCAAAGTCAAAATAATGAAAAACGATTCTTTTTTTTCAGTTTTTGTATTCAAACTTGCTATGAGTTTGCCGATTAAATGAGGAATTACAATGTTTCTTTTGTAACGTTTTCTTTTTATAGATTCTGTCACAATCAGTATAAAGTTGCAAATATTGTCTTTGTGATGAATCCTTTTTGAGAAACGAAAAAGAAATGAGGACGATGAAATATTTACCAATAGGTTTCCTGAAGGAATCCAGAGCAAGCCTCTCCTTATTTCACTAAAACAAGCCGTGTCTCACAGACTGAAACTTTGGTTGTTAGTTGATTTGTCAACATTGTGACGACTGCCATCAGGGACGAATGATCATCCCAGAATGTCACGCTCTGCTCCCGAGGAATCTCAGGTTACAATAACCTTTCAGCCGATATGACAAAGCTATAACGAGCCACCGTGAGACTCGGTGATTCAATCGACACTGAACAAAGGTGCGAAAGAGAGAGAGGGAGAACGCGAGAGTGACGAGAGCGAGAGCCAGTGTGGGACCGATCACACGCATTCCTGACTGACAGCGGTCATGCTGGCCACCGGTGACGTCATCACGGCATGTCGCTGCCGAGCGCTGAGCATGCGCCGTCCTTAGCTGTTCCTGTCGGTTTATTGCACTCGTCATTAAAATCCACGCGTCCTTGAGGGTGAGGAAACAAAACCTATTACTAGAAAATGCAAGACCCTATTGGAATTTAAATTAGACCCAGCTTGCCAACTGTTATGATAATCAATGAATGTACGTTTCTAAAAGGCCATACAGTAATTTAAATGCCACAAAGGTTAATTATAATTCAGTCAAATAACATTTCTGAAAAGGATTTTCCGAACGATGATAGGTAAGCAGTATGCAATTTTCCTTAAAGTCTTAAATGTCTTTATATCTTACAATAAATAAAAAATACTTTAACTAAATATGCAAAAGTAATGAGAACAAAATAAATTCCAATTAAGTTTTAAAGCCAGCTATTCCGCTTATCTAGATAGCTATATTTCCAGCACAAAGTAATATCGATTTACAATGTAGGCCTAACATATGTTTACAATTCTAGTGAGTGTGTGCCTTATGAATAACCATTTTATATAAAGATTTTCAATAACACGACTAAGCAATTTTTTATGCTTTTGTTAAATTAAACATTACTTCACTTCTAAAATTGGCTGAGTAAAGCCCCGTTTACACGCTCCAATATATCGGTGCGATCTGATCGGTACCAGCATATCGTAGCGATAACCGGAGCGTGTAAACGTGAGATCTTACCGATATATCGAGGTTGGACGAAAAATGAAAATTTCATTTTTCTGGCTAGATTGACAACGATATAGCAAGGTTGGAGCGACAGGTTGGAACGTGTAAACAGCGCTCCAACTTAATCGATGCGATCAGTTCTGTAGTTGTAAACGGAACATCAATCTACAATTTATCGCAACGATATTTTTGTGCAATCAGATCGCACCAATATATCGTAGCATGTAAACGGGGCTTTCAATCTCCAATTTATCGCTCCGATGTATCGGTGCAATCAGATCGCACCGATATATCGGAGCGTGTAAACGGGGCAAACAATGCTTGGTGCGACGAACAGGTAGGCCTTACACAATGGTAATAACCTAATCGGTGTTATTGAAAGGTTGATGGGCGTTTTTACTACAACCAAGTTATATCGACATTTAGATTTATGTAGTCCCGTATTCAAAGAGAATGTAAAAAATTCCTTATCCTTTTTGCGGACAAGGATAGAAACTAATCATATACAGATTTAGAATAAATCGAATGCGTTTCCTTTCAAAAGAAAAGAAATAGCCAAAAGTGACAAGATGCTGCTGCGAATTAAGATTACAACCAACCACAAATACAATAACAAAGAACATACGATGAACTGATTTTCATGCGCAGTGCAGCACCGACAGTGACGTCACCTGCGCAGTAACCACACGCATGCGCGCCACGCGCTCACGCGCTGCTCCAGTGACTCAACACCGAGCCGGCCTGGTTACTGGTAGTGGTTACCGATGAAAGCTCTCCGATAAATACCTTCGGTGATCTCACTCTCACGATTCTTATGAAATGTGGTTTGGAAATACCTCTCGGTGTACGGGTCTGTTTCATGGAATAGGCCTAACGCATGGGGAGCGGGAGCATGTACCTTTGCGATTGATTAAAGCTTTGTCAGAGCGCGGGTTTCACATATTTTTATTAATGGATTTCGACCTGCAATAAAATTTTCTGAAACATTATTTTAAAAACAATTCAGAATCTTGCGAAGTATTACAGTATAATTAATTTGATCCATAATGGTCAATTTTGTGCTTTCGTTAAAATGCCAATAAATATAACCAGGGTTAACGAAATGATTCGGTGTAGATACTGTAAATCCTATACTATAATACGAAGAATATCTGAAGGGATGTGTGTTCCACGATCTCGAAATCTAGCTGTTAGATTTTGCTGAAAGTTTGCATTAAAGAGTGTTTTGGCCCAAAAATAAGTTTAGAAACAGCCTCAACCCCAGGAAAAATCGAATTTGGTCTAAAATTAAGTTTTAAAATTGTAATTTTTAACATTAGTCTTATGGGTTGCTATTTTGGTAACGATATAACAACGAAATGTAAACAAAAAGAAAGAAACATTAATTTTAAGCAGACTTTTTGAAACAGCTGTTAACTGTGAGGAGGTATAGTTGGTTGTTGGTGGAAATTTAATTGCTTTTTACCTTGACACTATAACAAAAGTGAAATAAAAACCCCCGTCGCAGCAGACCTGCGTACTCAGCGAATTTCCAAATTAGTAGTATTAATTATGACCAGATAAACCTCAGTAAACCAAAAATCATCACAAGCTCATAAATAGGGAAATAAATGTTTATCTCCTTATGATAAATGTAGGGAAAGAGTATGCAGGTATGCTGCCATGGGGAACACTAAAAGTAGGTTTTTAGCATTAAAAAAAAATATTTTGACCATATCAAGCCATACATTAAATTTCATCAATATCTTTCCATTGCTAAAGGAGTTTGCCTATTCTCCATATGATTAACATTGGAAAAGAGTATGCAGGTTTGCTGCCATGATAAGCACAAAAACCAAGATTTTTTACCATAAATGGATGAATCTCAACCAAATGAAGCTGAATACCAAGTTTCATCCAAAAACATTGGTTAATAAGTGAAATATTAACACATCCTTATTCTCCATAAGATTAACATTGGAGCCTCAAAATACAACGTACTGTCTTTAGACTTTGTAATATCTCGGTAACCAATGGAGATAGAGCAAAGCTTCAAAATGCTAAATTGTGTGTTTTTTTGAGCCAAATCCAATGGTCAAAATAAAAATTTGAAATTTTTAAAAATTACATATGAAAAATGCAAAAAACCCATTTTTGGGGTACAAAAAACCCCAAAACTACCCCTTCCGATAGGTCGATATGTCTGGTTTACGAACTCATCCGAAGAAACGTAGGATTACACATTTCTTCCAAATTTGGTGTCGATCGGACCATTTTTACGAGAGTTATCGTGTCTAGGGACACACATATATATATATATATATATATACATATATACATATATATATATATATATAAAAATTTTAATGACTATTATTTTTGGTCTCTGGGCACCTGAAAACGAAAAAGTAACATGGTCCCGGGCTTAGGTCTTACCATGAGACCTACGGTAATAGCTTATTCCCTATGGGAAATTCGCTAAAAACCAAGAGTTTTTTACATAAATGGTTGAATCTCATCCAAATGAAGCTAAATACCAAGTTTCATCCGAAAATAATGGTTAAAAAGTGAAATATTAACACATTTTTATTCTCCATATGATTAACATGGGAAGAGAGTATGCAGGTTTGCTGCCATGATAAGAACAAAAATCAAGATTTTTTAACATGAATGGTTGAATCTCATCCAAATGAAGCTAAATACCAAGTTTCATCCAAAAATATTGCTTAAAAAGTGAAAAATATTGACACATCTTTATTCTCCATAAGATTAACATTGGAGCCCCAAAATACAATGTACTGCCTTTAGACTTTGTAATATCTCGGTAACCAATGGAGATAGAGCAAAGCTTCAAAATACTAAATTGTGTGTTTTTTTGAGCTAAATCCAATGGTTAAAATAAAAATTGAAAATTTTTAATAATTACATATGAAAAATGCAAAAAACCCATTTTTGGGGTACAAAACCCCCCAAAACTACCCCTCCCGGTAGGTCGATATGTCTGGTTTACGAACTCATCCGAATAAATGTAGGATTACACATCTCTACCAAATTTGGTGTCGATCAGACCATTTTTGCGAGAGTTATCGTGTCTAGGGACACATATATATATACATATATATATATATAAAAATTTTAATGACTATTATTTTTGGTCTCTGGGCACCTCAAAACGAAAAAGTAACATGGTCCCGGGCTTAGGTCTTACCATGAGACCTACGGTAATAGCTTATTCCCTATGGGAAATTCGCTAAAACCAACGAGCAAGGCTCGGTTATCCTGGTACTGTAACATTATGAGCACACACGAAGTACTGTGCAGCTTACATTACTTCAAAACATTCAAATAGACTCTACAGTGCATCCATTTTAGCTATCTTAAAACATGTTTTCCCTTCTTGGTGCCAAAGCATTGCAATGCGTCTATTTTAGCATTTTAAGGACATTTCGTAAACTATGTATATTCAATTGGAATACAAATTAATTGTATTTTAATGCACTATTTTATAGGCCTACAGTATAGTTCAGACGCAACCAACAGTGAACCAACCAGTATACCTAGTACAGTACACTCTCGTTCATCGGAACTAATGTGGCGGACGGCCGGTTCGGATGTCAAAAAATTCCGATAAAGCGGAGTCCGCCGTGAGTCATCATTTTTGCCCGTACGGTGACCTATCGTGATTGTATTCACTCTTGTTTTTAAGATAACACAAGAGATTTTATGAAAATAAGGCTCTCAAACTTTGAAAATGGTAACAATGAACCTATAGGAATAAAAACAACGCAGGAAATAAAGATCCAAAATCTTTATTATCATATTCCATATTCATATTCCAGCAGTCAACTGACTCCCACGTAACACAGGTGCAGTCGCGACGCGAGACAGACTGAATGACAGTTTGGGAAGCGGTCGACACTGATGTTCACTTCCTGCCCCCTTCCTCTTCTATTTTTGTGCGACTCCACGGCCTCGTAAATCACATCGATGGGTGCAGATTACGGAAAACGCCTGATGACTTTTGATGCAAAATGCGATGCTTCACTGTTGTGCGGATAGAACGAATGGAAATTGAAGGCGCTAAAACGGAAAAATTATTTATTTCGTAAGAAAAAAAATTAATAATATCCAGATTTTCAGTTCCGATGAAGCGGAGTTCGGATGTCGCCGAGTCCGATGAACGAGAGTGTACTGTAGGTAGTAGTTAGGCCTAAGTTCTCGCAGCGCCTAGGCCCAAATTGCCTACATCACTTCGCCCACAAAAACTATTTGTTGGCTCGATTTAAAGCGAATCACGAAACAAATAACTCGTCCCCTATTATTTAAACACGCTCTTGAGGAAAATTGGTCTCGCGTTGGAAATAATCGTTATAGACCGTCATTATCGAAGTACAGTATATAATAAGAGTAGGCCTCCCGAGAGTATATCCCAGGATTATATCCCAGCCCTCTGATTGGTCGCACGTGACCGATGACGTCATCCCGCCTTCTGGTCGAGAGCAAGTCACGTGACCGATGACTTCATCAGGCCACGCCCCCAAGATGGCGGCCTTCCACGCCCCCGGCGGCGGGAAATTACCTCACTTTTACCACGTGTTTGACCACGTGATCCAAGATGGCTTCCTAACCTCACTTTTGCCATGTGTTTGACCACGTCTGTAACTACGTGAGGAATAAAATTTTCACTGTGGACCGCCGGGGTTTGAACCCGGGCCGCCAAGTTGGTGCGCCGCAACGCTGACCACTAGGCTACCACACTGTTGTGCTGAGAGCTTTGTATTGTGTCTGATGGCACAGTAGTTTGACGATTTACACAGAACGTATGGTATTTGACTATAAGAGTGTATTACTATCATTGGAGCTTTTAGTTTTATAATTCTCCACCAGAAGCACTTGTAATTTTATGATTACACCACTTTTGAGTTTTCTTGTAATGATTCCCCACCAGAGTGTACCATGAGAAATTTTCATGTTGTAGTTTTATAATTCTCCACCAGATTGTAGCACAGATGGCCTAGTATTGAGAACCCAGTGATCAATAGAGGTTTTCACCTTGAGTGGTACCTGGATGTTGCTTAGAACAAAAGTAGACAAGGGTAAATGAGAACATATTTTGTGATTAACATAGATGATTTATTAAAATCTATTTAAAAATACAAACATTAGGTGCGGAGCCTGAGGGGCTTTCGGTTACATGCATCTTGTATCCTTCATTGACCATTATTTCCAGATCGCTGTCTTCTAAGGCCTCGTTGTACTTGTTCGGCAGGAACACCGATGTCTTCATGTCGTTATCCTGGATCTCCAAGACGACAGCCATCCTCCCGAAGCGTGTAGTGACTCGTCGGGCTCCGACGATCAAAACCTCCGGGCGTCCAACGAGGTCTTTAAGTTGAATCGTCTCCTGGCTTTTGCTGAGAGCGACTAGCTTTGCGTCGAGCGACATCTATAAAACACAACATTATTAAAAACGGTTAAACACACACACCACACACACACACAGAGAGAGAGAGAGAGAGAGAGAGAGAGAGAGAGAGAGAGAGAGAGAGAGAGAGAGAGAGAGAGAGAGAGAGAGAAATTATAACCTACCATTAGATTTTAAAGATGTTTACTTTTGAAATTTTTCTAATGCAGATATTTCAGTAACTCGCATTATGTAAATAAAAATTAAACTAGCAATAAATATGGCTAGTACGAAAAGTCTATCAGACAATGAAATTATCGAGCAAAAGGCCATGTTTGTCACATCTGTCTGTTACGTAATATAGCTCTTGCATCATAGCACTAACTAAAACTCTTATGTACTCACGGTTATATGTAGGTGTCTAGTAGCGGTGACTCGTCAGGAGTAGAGCTGAGAGCAGACTGATTCCATGCTGTGCAGCAGGGCTTTTATACCGGCGGTCAGGCTCCCCACCACAATTGCTTCTGGTTACGTAATTTAGCTAAATGTTTACTACATGTTTTTGATTGATTACTACTTAAAAAAATAATCGTAATCTGCCTAGCGCAGTTTCCCTACACACAGGACATCTATGGATGCGGAAAGCACACATGGGACAAAAGACATGACCGCAAGAGCGCAAAACAATCGTCGGTCGACGGTCCAGACAAACCCTGCATACATTTGTTTCCGTTTCAGGTTGTTCGGCTCGCATTTGCGTGGGAAGCGGGTTAAATGGAATCACCCCGTGGCTTTCAGCCAGACGAGCCATTCTTTCGCTACAAGCACCGAGGGGCCTACTTATACGATTATACAGATCCCGCCATATTGTCGGGGCTAGGGCGAGACGCTGTTCATCATTTGTTTCTACAAAAAAGTAATTTAGCATTCCCAATGTCCCTGCTAATTCTAACATCCACTCCAAGAGAATGTCGATGACCTCCGATGATTGCCACTGAGGGAACAAAGCAGCTTCACTCTGAAAAGTAAAAAATAGTATCAGTTTGTGAGTTAAAAAAGACACACACACACACACACACACACACATAATTATTTAACAATATACTTACTTGTATCAAACTGTCAACACGTATACATTCAGCGTGTAGTAGGACTGCGAGAATGCTGCCACCCATGGTGTTGTCAATGGTACTCAAACAAAGACGACAGGCTCCAGTCAGACGTTGTCTGTTTTGACATTCAACCCTTTCAGACTGTCTTTGAATATTATTTTCATGCTGTAAAACATAAAATAGTAATGTTAATGAAACAATAAATAACAATTAAACATAGTTTTACACATGCGGATTATTGTAACCCACCGGTGAGGAAAATTGAAATAGTCTTCGGCGTGGTGGAAACTCCTCAGAAACGTGATGGGTTGGATTTCTGCCAGGAGAATGGAGAAGCCTTTGTTGAGATTGATTGTTTGACTCGTTAAAAGTTACCCCTCTTGCCTGTAATATAATAATTTTAAATTACTATATGAAAAGTTAATTTGTATATAATATAAAATATTTAGTTTTACTTATACTTACTATAGGTTCGTTTAATCTTTGTCGACGAGGAAGAAACTGGAATGGATCCGGCGATGGTTGACTCTGTCTGTGGTGTGGTGATGCAGAACCAGTTGAATGTTCCATTAATTCCTGATGGTCCGGAGTTCTCAACTGTAATAATATTGATAAACTGTAAACAAACTGTTAAATATGGATAAAATTACCAAAAGCAGTGGTCATTTAACAAATTACTTACATTATTTGTTCGAATGTTTTGCATGATGGATCCCCCGTGTCTTGTTTCTGTGGATAGTTCTGATAGTGGAGGGCGAGGGGTGACAGGGCGAACAGGGCGATTAGCACCAGGTGTTCTCCTTAATTGGTCATCAAGCTCTTCTCTGCTGGAACCGTAGACCCTTGGAAGATTAAGACGGTTTCTTCGCGGGGTTGATGTTTGAAGCCCTTCAGCCCTTTCAACAGCCGTCAAAAGCTCCTCGTCCGACGAGAACATTCTGTAAATCTATAAGGAAATAATTATTGCATTGTAAACACACACACACACTCACACACACACACACACACACACACACACACACACACACACACACACACACACACACACACACACACACACACACACACACACACACACACACACACAGTTGATCTACTTACATTTCTATCTGGAGGCGTGCATGAAACACGAGCGATGATTGCTAGGAGAATTACTAGCTTCATGACTGATAGTGGATGCACAGAGCTCGTATTTATATAACAGTTTTACACACATTATCGCCGACCCTACTGACCCAAGTTTCCAAAGCATTGTACAAATCTTAGTTGGTTTGTTAATCGTATAGTCATAACCTCTGGGGTGACAGTTGCATTTAAAGGCAGATTACTTGGAAGTGGTAAAGAAAAATTGACCCAAGTTTCCACACCACAGTAGACCATATAGGTCAGGCTGTACGGGTCTCGGCGCGTTCTTTTTGTTAACCCAGAGCATCACCAGGAGTCCTAGCCTCTGGGGTAAGGGGCCCCAACAACGCCCACTTACGGTGGTAGCCAAACCAAAAATCCAAATTGCTACCTCCCTTTTACACAATGGAGTTTTTAAGACCTCCGTAGGCCGGGTCAGACTCCCAGTCACCCGCGGAAGTATGCTACTTAAATCTATTTAACGACCACTGATGATCCGTTCAAGTTGTCACGGGTGAGCCCTCAACCGAATGCCGAGCACACCCGCCCCTTTACTAAACACCCTCAGTGGTATACTATGTACATTGATTTACAACCTTCCACCAGTCCGTTCAAGCCATCACGGGTGAGCCCTCAACCGAATGCCGAGCACCCCCGCCCCTTTACTAAACACCAGTGGTGAGGTATACTACTTACAACTATTTACAAATCTCCACAGGTCCGTTCAAGCCATCACGGGTGAGCCCTCAACCGAATGCCGAGCACCCCCGCCCCTTTACTAACCACCGGTGGAGATTTATTCATTTTCCATATACTTGTGATCGGTTAGGAATTTGCCGCTAACATTTTGATACAAAGCGATATTGTCCCAGTCAACCTTATCAGAAAAGTCATGAATAAATTGTTCTGATAGAAACTGATATCTGCTGAGAACTTCCCAGGCTGCACTGTCAAAGCTGAGTGCCATTTCTCTAAGGAAAATTTCGGAAAATAATTTCTTACGTAATATTTTTGCCCAAGTGACTTTGTGGAAATATGTTCTCAGCATATCAAGAGAGAAATCATAATACTCGGAAAGCAAATTCCAATCTAAAAACCGATCAAATTTCATAATAAAACTGTCTGTCATCACACCGATCGGAGCTTTCGGCTCCTTTGAAAGTAACTGCCACGCAGACTCCATTGTGAATGAACAAAATTAATCAATACTTCTGGTTTTATAGATGCTGTTGAAAGGACACGGCACTTTGTAGTGCACACTTTGTGTCACAATTCCTGTGTTTAGGTATTAGACAGTGCACTTCACACGATTCACTACGATCCCAAGTTATTTCCCTGACATCGTGGTGAAACTCGCGTAAAAACTCGCACTTTTCAAGACCGTTGGTGTAGATCGTTTCAAAAGGTCTACACAAATCACGAATAATTTGTTCGTCATACGGGACACCAGGGTCATCCCATCTCATGTGATGGAAATGACGAGAAAGCCAACGAGCGGTTCGTTGCATTTTTGAATTTAAATTATGAAAATAATACGGAGTCTGGAATATTATCTGACTCTGTATATATTTTCCGACAATAGACAGTTCTTTAATAATAAAACGATTTTCATTATCTTTGAAACCATGAAACTCAACTACCGCCTCCATTTTTTGACCTTTGCACCTCGTCCAGTAAACGGTCGGCAATGAGACTGGGCAGACTTTCAGGTTTCAACACGTCCTCCGAACCTGTAATAATGTCATGAATGTACTGTTGAATAAAAAGTTCGCTGTAAAATAACTCGTTAATGGCCCTGTGCACGATAGGAAGGTAACTCAAAAACTGAACCCACTCACTTTGATCAAGGGTTAAAGTATGCTCCCCATCATAGAGGAATACACAAGATTTGCCAAAAATATTTTTCACTTTAATATCCTCCCCTCCATCGAGATTCACATAAAACTTGGTTTTATCTTCCAATGCATTTGTAATTTCATTGAATCGTGGTAAAAACTGATTGAATGCATCTAGAGACCAAAATGTAGACCCTTTACGCCCTTTAAATAAAATACCTAAACTTGTTCCCCTATTTTTAAAAATACCAATAATCACGCATTTGGTCAGTTCAGTGTTTAAAAAGTGAACAGTTTTCAAAAAAATACCATTTAAAATATCAATTGGTTCCTTACGCCGAGGAAAACGAATTAGGTCTGTGTCCATACTTACCTCAGCTGCCAAAGTTTCACCACGCACCTCTTCACTGGTCGACTCCATGGCTACAACTGAACTATTTACACAATTACACATAATTACACTCACTGCTCCTCCCCTTCATCACACAAATATTCCCCCTCCCCTTCGGAATATACTTTAACTCGTTCTGTGTCTGGTAGTAATGGGATGACATTAAAATCTTCTTCTTCTTCATCAACATCATCCCCATTTATGTAAAAATCCTTTAGCGATACGTAGTCATTGTTAGCCTCATTGTATTCTCCATTAATGTAAAAGTCAAATGCAATCCATTCGTTTTTATCGAAAAAATCCACCTTTTCAAGGTCACTGGATATGCCAGTTTGTTCTAAATCACCGACTGTAAGAGGTTCTACCAGAATTGTGTCAAAATTTCCATTTGATTCCACATCTAAAACTAACGGTGTTCCATCATATTCAATTCGCCCGACAACTGAATTATCTCTTACAAGTGTTAAAAATACACAAGCTACTCTGTTGTCAGAGGAGACAGAAGAGACAACCTTACCGTACGGATCCATGTTGTAGTCTGAGTAATTTTACTCGAGGTGTTTCTTTTTACCACGACCCCCCACCATAGAATATTTTACATAACTTTTTTTACTGTTCCTGTGAGTAAAGTGTATATTAGATGTGAGTCATGTAAGATTAGACAGTAAGCTGTGGTTTTATCTTTAAAATTTTCTTTAGCTTCAAATTCCAGTCTCACATCAACAGGTCCAGACTTGATTGTATCATTTTGTTTTGAACAATCAATCACGTACAGAGGAGTTTTATCCTTAAATGTTGTTAAATCGACACAAGGATATGTATCGCTACCATAGTAAGATTTTTGAAATCTCGAAAACATCTCGTAAAATAATGCCATGTCACCATGGATATTGTCATAAGGATAGTATTGTGAGTTTAAGTATAGTTTCACATTGGTCAAGTCACAGTGATCAAAAACTGACATATCTTTTTTCATCTGATTTTTTCTATCTGTTTGAAACGCTAGTACAACATAGCGTGGTTTTTCAATTTGTGACGTAGATTTGACAGTCCAAGACTGACGAGTGTTTTGCGGGAGGATGGGGAATTCATGGAGTTCCCAAGATCGAAATGGTAAATGAACAGGTGTGTCTTTTTCAATCATTCGCAAAAGTTTTAAACGAAAAGTATCTACAACCGATACGTGAGGCATCCGCCAGTATAAACTTGTTATTTCTATTTCACAAGATGTTGCGTCAGCAGAAATGATAGCGTTAAGGTCAGAGGCTGACCTCAACAAGATAAGTTCTTGCTTGACGTTCACTAAAATTCTTTTGTAATCTTCGGCAAAACCAAGTAGCATTCGTAGTGGTATTGAAAAATTAAATTGATCAGTTTGCGACGTTTGCCCAGCACCTAACCAACAGGCGTTTTTTAAAATGTCCTTTTCAACTTCACGAGTTGACAGTAGGCCCTTGATTGTAGTCGTTATACCTGGATTTTTTGTATGATCCACCTCAATGCCCCCAATTTCGTATCTAATATCATCAAAAAGATAAGCTATAGCATTGTTAACAAGTGATGCAGTAGTGGCAACATTGTCTCCTTTCTTCGCAGTAATTTTACCCACAATATATATTGTACTCTCGAATGGAGCAGTAATAATATCTTGTTGACTGACGGATATCCTAATTTCATCATTATTTTTAAACGTACATGATGCATATGGTTTATATGTGTGGTATTCATACCCTATCACTGTATTTTCATACTCGGCTGTTCTTTCTATGGCGAACATTTTCCACTTTAAACCCTAGAGCCTCTAAAAATTTAATATTGAACGATGTTAATCGTTCAGTTTCCTTTCGCACAATGAGTGGTGTTGAATCTGTCACGGGCCTAAATACTAAACCCATTCTACCGTTTTCGTAGATGTAATCTTAGTGATATTATCTCGTCCCTAAAATTTACAAAATTTCCGTCCTGATCTTTAAGCTGAATTGAAATGTTACTTATCCGCTGGACGTTCACCGGCAAATAAATGATTGGATTTGGTATGACTAGGATTTTATACCCTGGCTCGACAGTGGGATAAAACTCGTGGATTGTATGACCCTCAACGCCATTCTGAAACGAACCCCGCACAATATTACATTCAACCCTGATTGTATTTACCTTTATAATGTTGACGGTGTTTGTCGATACATGTTGCTTATTCTTAGGGTACAATTTTTGTTCAAACCCCAAAAGTGAGGCTATCGTATTGTCTTTCTCAAAGTGTACATCTTCCACACACTTCATCTCTGCCTTTAATGTATTATTATTAGCATGTAATCTAATATGTACATGTTTTTTAATTTCCTCTTCTAAATTTTCAATTTCATAAGACCCTTCTGGGATGGTTATTTCTTTATCGCCGTAGTAAAATTTATCATTTACACCTTTTTCTATGTTAGGAATCGAATTATATGTAGACAGGTCTACCAGCCCTATCTCCCAACTGCCTACGCTCACATCAACAGGAGGGAAAATTTCACAACTAATGGTGGAACCGCTACCGCTAAGGCAAAACATTGGTTAGAAACTTTAAACACAAATGTCCGCAAATAACTGAGTTAAATTTTTGCTGTCGATCGTAATTATACCTAATTTCAGCTGAGGGTCCGAAATATTTAAGTATTTCCACAGGAGGACGAAGGTTACCAAAACTATCAAAATAAAAAACTCGATTGCCTCGTTTTTTATAACACACCCAATGTGTACCAGTCCCGTTGATAGAATCTAAATTCACTATAGCTGTCTCATAATTTCTCGGACGAACGGGTAGAGTATCTCTCATGAAAACACCTCTAAAGTTTGGAACGTTTAATTTGTTTACATAGTACTCGAGCTCGTGGTTAGTAAGAGACTTTAACGGGATGAACGTTTTTTTTTTTTACCTCCGCCTCTTTTCTTTTTACCAGCTCCCCTCTTTGGATATGGTCTTAGGTACAATCCCTTGCCTTTCTTTGCAGGCTTCTTTACACAGCATCGTCGTTTCCTGCTAGTCCCACCACCAAACTTTGTTTTGGCCTTCATCGCTGTTGTCACGGTCCAAGCAGCCGCTTTTTCAGCTAAACTGGCGTCCCTTGCCTTAAATCTATGCCACGCTCGTTCTGCAAGCTCTCTATCAGCTTGTTGTCTCCTTTCCGCGTCGGAAAATTTCGAATAGGCAATGTCGTGAATTTTACACGCTTCGTCTAAAGGATTTACTCCGCGATCACCTCTAGCTAATCTCTTTTTTAATTTAGTTCCGGGTCCACAAAAATTATAACCCGGAATATGAAGTTCAATGGGTAG
This sequence comes from Neoaliturus tenellus, assembly GCA_030545055.2. Taxonomy (NCBI): domain Eukaryota; kingdom Metazoa; phylum Arthropoda; class Insecta; order Hemiptera; family Cicadellidae; genus Neoaliturus; species Neoaliturus tenellus. The sequence goes on from CM061532.1 coordinate 126,343,530, forward strand.
CAAATCTATTGCTTTGTTGACGGCAGAACTTAAAATACCTCCTCCTGTGATGAGAGCTAGCTTTCGACTGTTTGATGTTTCCTTAACCCCTGCCATTTTATTACTAAGTAATTAACCACAATGCATTATCGCTAAATAGATCTTCCCATGATGATTCTAACACCTTTTGCTTCCACACATCAGCCGGTACAATGGAAGATCTACCTTTGTGCATGCCTTTATATACAACATAGGCTAAATCACCCAATGCCAATTTTAGATATTGTTTGTTAACAGCGTCATCTAATTCAATTGGTTTTGCGAGATTCGCTATTCTTTTATTGCTAGCACTAAAAGTATATCCCCTTCTTACTAGCGTATTGTCTGTTAAATATTTCAAAGTAACCGCATCACCTCCAGCCATTGGGGGACCAACATCCTGAATTGTAAACTGATGAAATGAATAACTTTTCAAAGGGTCTATTTTAATGGGTATTCGTGAATGTAGATACTTTTTAATTACAACATCATTACTGTCTACTGGATCGATAGCGTTAGTGATTCTTTTACCATTAACATTGAATACGTTTTCATCATTTAATTTCAAACAAGGACTTGTATGTGTCTGCAAAGTTTTTAAGTTTACTCCATCATTTTCATGAAGCGGATCTGCTATGTTAGTTAGTCTTTTATTGTCTATGTCATACTCACTTTTATTATTTAATTTCAAACAAGGACTTGTATGTGTCTGCAGTGTTTTTAAATTCACTCCATCGTTTTCATCAAGCGGATCTGCTACGTTAGTTAGTCTTTTGTTGTCTATGTCATACCCACTTTTATCTTCTGTCATTTTAAACCCCTCGCCCTTTGGACCTCTAAGTCTTTCCGTAGACGTATGACGTCCGAATTTATCAATGCTCATACCTGTATAGGTATAGCGACCAAACTTGTCCACGTTCATTTTAACAATGATTTAAATCTGTTGTTACCAGAACCTTTTATATACCCACCTTCTTGCAGTTCTTCGATAATATTTATAATTTCGTTACTATGTGAGTTATTCCCCGTTTCCGCTGACATTACAAGTAAACGTAACCTATCAACAAGTTCGTTCGGATCATCCCAGTGCAATATGTCACGTGAAACTGAAGACTTCCACTGCATTCCCGAGCCTTGTTTTGTATTTGGAAATAGTTTCTCTATAATGCTTTTGTATTTTGTGGAAGTATTTCTATTAACATTAGCCGTACTTTTATAGCCTTTCTTATGTGCGTTAGTTTTTTCTAATATTTCCTTATAAATTTCTTGGTCGTTTTCATTATACCCATACGGTGTTCTTTTGAATATTAGTTCGTAGAGACCTTCGGTACCGTCATAGGCAGTGCCATCTATAATTATTGAACCGTCTTCATCAAACTCTAACTTTTTATTTCCAATCATAAGAAGGTCTCCTTTTTCACTAAGTCTTGGGCCGTATGTATGATCGATCATAGTTTTTCTACCACCACGGTCTCTCATAAATAAGTCCATATACTGTTTAGTTAAATCGTTTTGAAACTGTTCATTTATATACATTGAAACAGTGTTTCTTCCTTGTGGTGTAGAAAGAAGGGTATCAATTTCACTTGTATCCGGCGGTGGGCTAAAATCTTTACTTTCCTCCTCCTCGTCCTGTTCCATTTCGTGATATTCCTCCTCCTCCTCCTCCTCCACCTCCTCATGTGGTTCTTCTTTTTTAATTGTTAACTCATTTTTAGGTGTAAGACCTGCCTTTTTAATTTCTGATATTATTGGTTTATATTTCTTTTCGAAAAACCTTTCACTTTCACTAACACCCGACTTGAAACTGTTATACTTTCGACGAATAGCCTCTTTGAGCTTGGCTATACGTAAAATTAGATGTTTATTGTTCGACTTCATGATAACAACTGTTTTTACAACACAAATAATGGATATTAAATAAATTAAGGCATCTCAACTTGTCTGAAAAACATAGCACGCTCCTTATATCTTTTGATATAATTGATAACGTCCAAAAGTGAAACCCCCTTACTAAAATCTAACCCTCTGAAATACCTATGTTCCCTTGCATCAAATCGTGGTATCACATAAGGACGCGTAAAACTTTTAAACACCCAAGCTCTCTTTACGTCATCTCGCCATTCCGAAACATGTGTTACAATATACTTATCACTTTCCACAGTTTTCTCCATGTACTTTTTCAACATTGCCATCGGTTTGTCATGACGTCTGTTATACATGAGATAAGAATTTAAAAGCCAAAATTCACATGGATTAGTCCCTGTAAAAGTTCGCCACTGTTCAAACAGCTTTCTATTTGATACGGTGTATACACCTTTATTTTGTGTTATACCAAATCTCTCACATTGTGATGGGACTGTCGGTAATGCTTGTTTCAGAAACTCAACCGTGTATAAGCCTTGACAGTAGTTATTGACAGCTGCAAACGGTTTTCCCCTAGGCCCTCTAGGTGTACCATCGGGAATCGGCCCCCAAGCAGTATTATAACTAATATCAATATAGCAATTGAGCGACATGGCTGTACGATAAATTTCCAAGGGTGGTCTGATCGGGATAGTCCTTTCTGTTAGCACAATACATCTTGAAGCATGCGGTATTTTACATCCGTAGTCCAACATTTTCAAGACTATTTGAGCAAAATTGATACTTCCATATAGATTTCTTAACGGTAATACACTGCCAAATATGTCGGGAAACGGTCTAAACCGAGATATTAAATTCTGGGGGTTTCTAACTGTGGAATTAATCATATCTTCATGATAAATAACCAAATCCAGTGGAACTTTATTATCTTCACATTTATTTAAGAAACGAATCCAAATATCACGGTTATAAATCCTTTCACTTGCAGAAATCATAAGCAACACCACCGGCGGAGTTAATGCTGAACTCAAGGGTTTTCTATGCCTCCAACACCTTCGGCTGAACGGATGTCCATGTTTACCCTTCCTACTGCAATAGTTACCACAAAACCTTTTCCTTTCTCTATAGTAAAATGTGCATAAATTGGACTTAACATTATGCAATTTACTGTTAAATCCTTTAATATCAGAGTAAGTATAGATGCGCACCATTATAAGTCTTGTATAAAACTGTCCAAACCCACCCGATACCTCCCCTTATCAATTTCACTATCTTTATCAATGACGATAAACCTATGAACGTTTTTCCATGCTACGCTACATATTTCTTTAAACTTTTCAAATTTCATGTCTGTGTTGACATGATCGTAATATATATGCCGAAGATTCATATCATCCTGTTTGAAAATTATCAATAAATTACAGTTATCTCTAATCAACTGTTTCGGAATACGACTGTACGTCTGACCTAAGTAAAATGTATCTATTTCGTTGTGACGCCCCATAGTAAAATAATTTCTAATATTATTATGTTTTTCACATGCTATATCATCAAATATCATAATAGAATTTGGTTTAGCATCATTCGGCAGGGGGACCTTAGCATTTTCGTTAAATGCAAAGTACCCAACTTCCTTGGGCATGGTTTTGGCTAAAAACTTATATTTAGGCTGATAAAGGGATTTTGAAAAAACATATATATTTTTAAATCGAAGACCGTTTGGGTCGAAAAGCATGTTGAAAAGCACGTTTGTTTTGCCACAGTTTGACGGTCCACAAATGATACACCGTATAGTGTTTGGAAGAAGTGTCCCATGTCTCTTCTCCGTGCTCATACCTGAACCAACAAAAAAATCAAAATTTTCTATTGGTATCTGTACGCTATGTTTTACAATACGCATCTTGTAAAAAAGTGAACGTACTTTCAATTTGTATTACTATTTTATAGAACTCTTTTGTACCCATGAATCGTGTGATTTATCAAAGCCCAACCAACGCACCTTAACTCTGTCCCCTTTGCGTTGCAACACTTTTTCAACAAGGTACACGTTGCCAGTCTTTGATAGATTTAGTTCTTGTTCATAAAACCCACCTTTTAATATTTCCCCCTTATAGTCCTGTAAAATATAGGTAACAGGTTTTGTAGGTTTAATTGCGTGTATTTTAAAAACTTCATTCGTCCAATTGGGAAGGTAACCTTTTGTAAAAACCCTTTTATACTTACTTATCCTGACACTATCACCCACTTTAAACTTTGGTTTATACTTGACCACTTTAGACCGCTTATTAATCCTAGCCAGTATATCTTTTACATGTTTTTGCCTCACGTCTTTTGGTTTCATACCAATCGTCCTATGTTTCGCATTATTATAGGATTTTACTATATTTGGTAATATATTTAACCATTCGTGAGTCCCTCTAGCTGTAAACTCTTTCCACATTCGCGATTTTAATGTTCGGTTCAGCCTTTCCACAATACTTGCTTTCATATCTGAAAATGTCGCATAGTGATTTATGCCATATTTTCTTATTAACCCTTGAACATTTTTATTAAACCATTCCTTACCATCGTCCGTTTGAAAGTGTTTCATTTTGTGCTTTGCTAAGATAGGTTCTAAAGCTTTGGCCACTTCAACACCCGTCTTATTTTTTATCGGAACTGCAAAAGCATATTTAGTAAAACAATTTATCATTGTCATAATGTATTTGAAACCATTGTTTATTCGAGCATAAGGTTGCATCTCAACTAAATCCGCTTGATAGAGATCATTAATCCCCTTAAGGGTAACTTGTCGACGAGGATATCTTCTACGCGCCTGTTTATGCAATTCTTCAGCTATTGTATTTCTGACATTCATTGTTATAATGATAGACTAAGAGGGGATTTCATCAATTTATATTTACCCACCCCGGGATGCTACGGCCCCACCACCGCCGTAGCTACGTGACGACCTCCAAAAACAAATTGTCGCCTCCGTTCCCCTTTGAGCTTATGGGTTTTCTTGGCTGGGATCAGCGGTCCAGCTTGTTCTATATTTACATAGGTTTATGTAGCAATTACAAAATTCATCAGCATGAGTATAACATTTTCTGCAATGGAGAAGATTTTCAAGATGGAACTTGACACATCGTTGCGGACAGCAGGTGTGGAAAAACTTTGACTTGTACACTTTCAATGATTTGAGTTCAGGTGTCGGCAGCTGGTAGGTTTTACAGCGACATATGCAAAAGCTAAAATGTTCACAAGTTCTACATGCAATTCCATCAACTTGCATTGTAGGTATTACAAAACATTTCGCCTCACAACAGTAGGTATCCATCGTGTAGATGTTTACAGTCCGGCTCTACAGAGGAAACTAATACATGCGTTACAAAATCAATTTATATACCGGACTAACAATACTTTTTTTACCCCCCGGGATTCTGCGGCCCCTACCACCGCCGCAGACTGTGACGACCTCCAAAAACAAACTAGTTGTCGCCTCCATTTTCCCCCTGATATCCCCCAAAGATCACCGGTGACCGATGATCATTTGTGGAATACCCATACAGCCCCTGCCTTCGCTGCATGCCGTGGTGAGCTACCTCACCTCCCTTCTGACCGTAGGGGTCGTCAGCAACCATGGTTGCCGGCGACCTGCCCAAGATCAGGAATTTCCATCAAAGTACCAACACGACGTTTCACAAGGATTAAAGGGTCGTTCCAAAGAGTCACTCGGGTTTGAGCTACTCAGTCGACTAGACCCCACAACATTCACACACACATTCACACCCACAAAGTCATTGCCTGTTCCATTCAGTATATTTGACTCGCTCCATACATGGTTTACGGGCTTTTTAGTGCCACGCCAGGGACCTTCATTCACTCACACCTTTCACACCATTCATTCAAACATTCTCACCGACAAAGTCGTTGCGTGAATTTTTCAACGCATTTGACTCGCTCCATACATGGTTTACGGGCTTTTTAGTTCCACGCCAGTGACCTTCATTCACTCACATCTTTCACACCATTCATTCAAACATTCTCACAAACAAAGTCATCAACCGAACTTCCCAGTGCAAATGACTCGCTCCACACATGGTTTACGGGCTTTTTAGTTCCACGCCAGTGACCTTCATTCACTCGTATATCCCTGTGAAACGTCGTGATGGTATAAATAATCTGATTTTAAGTCATAAGCCAAAATTTGGGCTAAATGTACAAATACGCAAGTTTAATTTTTTCAAATAATTACGTTTCTAATCAAAAAGCAATGGCTGTTATGTAAAATTTCATCAGCATAGTGATAATACTTGATGCGCTGTTGTGTAAGAGAGCAAAAGTACAAATGTTACACCACGGGGTTAGAGAATGATGATAACACGGTGCAATCTTATTACGCGCTCTCCCTACCAGCTCTCCTTCAGTAATACGAAAGTTTTTAACAAGACAACATGTTTCTCACAGTATTCTCCCTAATTCAGTGGCTACACGGACCTTATACAGAGTGCAACTACGATTTGTTTGAGTACAGAGAGCTGGAACGTGCAATAGCAAGGATGAGGAAGAGATTGGACGAGCTGGAGGAGAGGATTGACTGGTGGGATTAGGTAAGTCTGGCTTTTTTGTAGCCGAAAGGCAAGGTGTCATATTCCCCCTCATGTCGTCTTTTAGGACCTGTTATTCTAAAAAATTTAGTTTCTCTCACTGTAATAACATCTTTATTTTTGGTTCTTCTAATTCGGTTTTCTGATGTCTCAACAACAAGTTTCGCCTCACTCAACACCATTTCTTTGAGTTGTGCAAAATTGAGCTTTTTTGAGGTGTTGAGGTTAAGTGTGAGCCCTTTAATTTTGCACACTTCAACTAGCTCGTTCCGATTTGTTGACCATACCAGGTAAGCGTACGTCTTTGGGCCCCCGGACACAAACTCCACAATATAAGAGCCCGGGCCGTATTCCGCCAGTTCGTCGGTCATCTCACCCAGGTAGTCACCTGTACCAATCCTATATAGCCCGTTCTTGTACACGTAGAGGACCGAGTCAGTGTCGTAGTAAAGCACTTGCCCACCGAGAGCTTCAAGGTGTTCATAGAGCTTTAAACGTGCCTGTGCTGTGGTAAACGCTGCTAGGACAACATTCACTGTCCGCAGTGATTCACCGACCTCATCAATATTTTGCCAGTTCACCAAAATCACCTCTTCATTTAACTCTCTAATCGTGTTCACCTGGACTGTAGGATTTGTCATCAGACTGAAAAATTCTTTAGGATCTCTGATAAGTGACGCTTTTGTCTGGTTTTCTCTTTGTCCAAACTTGCCCCAGAACGAGTTCAGCATTAGTTTTGCCAGGGATCTAAGGCCGCTGTTCTTTTCAATCTTGGTGGGGTCCAGACTTATGCCTTCATGATCAAAATAATCCTTCACATATCTCTCTTTGTCCTCTTGCGTCACACACCAGGAGGGGTAACCCGACGCCTCTTGTTTGATTTTTAAAAATGTGTTGATGAAATCTGTGAATAGCCCCCCGTTCTCATATGTGGCCATTTTGTATTCCCATATTTCAAAAATATCCAAAATCACATAGCCTTTAGCCACAGCTTTTCGTATCTCGTCCATCGTCCATGTACCGGTCAGGGCTCTTTCATCACTGCTATGAATACAATCTTCTTGGTTCATCTGTTCCCCGCATTTACGACACAGTACAAACATCAATTTATCATTCATCCTTGTCGGTAGAACTGGGTGGTAGAGGTCAAGTGGGGGCAGCACTTTGCATTTAATTAGGCCGTTTACATCCAACCCTAGCTCTCGGCAAACTCTGTCCCCTACGTGTACGGTGGGGTGTCCTAGGGGGTAGTGTCCTCTTTTGCATACGTAGGGGTATAAGGAGCAGACATCAACATATTGTATCGTCTCTCCTTCTCCGCACTTGTGGTATGTCTTGGCATTGCCTGTCCTTCCTCCAAAAAAGGCGTTTCGTGGTTCAAGCGGGAGAGAGTTGAGGATTGGTAGGGAATTTAAATACGTAAGTTTTTTGTCACTTTTAATTTTCCTAAAATCACACTCCCACATCTCAACTACCTCGTAAGGGGTCTCGGAGAGTTTTTGAATTTTCACTTTCGTCTTCTCATATCTGAGATGTAGGCTGTCAGAAGGGTCCTCCTTCAGAGGCTCCTCTCGTTTGTAGGGAAAGCATTTAGGACATCCATGGAAATAACAACCATGGAACTCATAAATGCGGTCACCATCAAACCCGTCCACTTTCATTCCTTCAATTTTCTTCTCTCTCCCGCGCCCAGCGTGCTGAATGGAAACGTTTCGCTGGTCTTCCTCCCAGGTCAACCATTGCAATGCAATGGCAGACTGGTTGTCGGCCATACGATAACCGTTTTTAGGAACAAGACCAATTGTGTTGGGTTTTAAAAAGTTACGTCTGAACGCTAAGTTACAAGCGCTCGCGATCGTAACAGACTCTAGGAAGGGCTCTACATTGCATTCCTGCATGAAAAGTTTTCTGAATTTTATGCACGCTTGGGCTAGAATTTCAACATCGGAAATACAATATTCAATAAGTTCCTTTTGAAAATCAAAAATGTAATTTTGAGCCACCTGTTCATTGTGCCAGTTTTCAAAGTCTTTATAGGTTTTCTCAAACATTGTGTCGGGACAATAGAATTGTTTGGCGGGAATCGGTCCGACATAACTCTGATTTTCAAGGGTGTTGAACAGATGGGGGAAATAACCCTTTTTACGCTCTGGAGGAAGGTCAAAGGCTTTCGGCAACGCAGAGAGGGCCATAGGAAAGTAGTTCAATGAGTCGACAAAGCGCACCTTGTCAAACTTCAGGAGTACTACTTTTGTCCCACGCATGATTAACTCAGGGGTGAATTTTGTTTCCTCAATTATATGTTTCAAAATAAATTGAAAGTCGAATCCCTGGCCATTGTGAGCAATCACGCATACATTCTTAAACTTTTTGCGGGACTCCAATACATAATCAACGAATCTAGCAATGGGCTCCTCTCTGAATATCCTAGTGCGATCCGCACAAGTGTCACAATCTCGCCCCTCAATGCACTTCCAACAGTACTGTTGAGAGACACACAGATTAACCTTGTGCACCTTTGTCTCGGGATCGTCAGCCGTAAGAGGTTCATCTTGACGTGTCTCCAGGTCAAAAAATATGTACACAGAATTTTCTGTCTTAGGCCGGTTTGTGTCCACTTTCATAAAGCACTGATGTTCTGGGGCCATAAACTCCCTACAAATCACACAAAAGACTTCGCCACAGACATGCGGGGATTTCCTATGCCTTAAGCTAATCAATTTATTGCAGTCCAAACATTTCTTGACTAATTTGCAGCGCTCCTTCTTGTGGGCCAGAAAACAAATGCGATTTTTTAATGTCAAGTTACAATCAGGACACAGTACCCCCTCGTGGTCTTGGACACAGGGTGGAGAAACAGTTTGGCATTCGGGACAAATGTTTGTGCATCTATGTTCTCCCTTATGATCATAAGGTGTGTGACAGGGTTCACAATAGAAGGCACAAGCAAAGGCAGCCGTCAAAGAAGTGATCACGTTAAAGTGCCCATTATGAAATAACAGATTGATTTTATACTGCGCTTCAGGGTTGTTTCCTTCATAATATACGTCCCTGCCTCTGGCGTCATAATTGTACACGGTGATCTTATACTTTTTAAGGTGTTCTTGAAATTTTGCAAGTTCCTGTATACCGGCCCCCTCTTCAGGTATTTCCACCCTGGCCTTTTGCATCAGTTTTGTCGCCTTGTTAAGCTGTCTGTTCCGTCTGTCTTGAAGAATGGCTTTATAGTCAGGACTTCCTTTAGCCTTAGCTTTAGCCACAACAATTGCTCTGGGCAAACAGAGTCGGTCTTTGTTATCTATAGCAATGATACCCCGCCTTTTGCGGCATTCCTCATTAAAATTCCTGAACATCCCCGGCCGGATTCTACCGGTGCCAACAGGGAGATTGACACGAGTACATTCGACTTGGAACGTATCGGCTGAGGTGATAGAATCGGCGTTACTCTGGAGAATGCCGCCAAAAATCTCCCAGAGCACATCACCATCCACCTCAGAAGCTGGACGGAAATTTACAAACCCAGGCTCTTTACTTTTTAAATTTAAACTGCGTAGTGTAAACCCCAGTTGATCCCCATCAGATGCATCGGCTTTCATTTTCTCCACCAAACTAGAAAACCCACGTCTCAACCATTCAATCTCGGTCACCCCCTCCGGAGGTGCGTTAAATTTAAAAACAGTTTTTTGCCCATGAACTCTGAAACGACGGACGTACGTCTCACTGGAATGGGCAACGTTAATTGGCTCCATTTAGCAGAAAATATGTTATTAAAAATCACTGGGACACTTGAAAAAGCAGGCCAAAACAGTTGAAATTACGCAATACACAAAACTAACAATTAAGATATTTTATTTAAAACTGGTGGGACACCTTTCTCACACGAGAGCTTAAAAGTAAAGAGAAATTCAGAGCTTATTGCACGCTTTATATATTGGTGACCTTTATGACCTTTCCACCAGGTATTGATAAAATTTGAAAATTCAACCCAACGGACAAAACTAACAAGCAGCTAAGATTACGCAACAGGAAACTATTGGTTGTTAACCTTAGTGAACTTAGATTAGCTTGTGTGCAAAACTAAAGCGCTATCTTGTTTGTTCACAGGACCATGAAGAAGAGATAGTGGCAAAAGATTTATAATTATAAAAATAAAAAATTATAATAAAAATATTTTAAAATATAACTCTATATTACTAACCTGAGACACCAGAAAACACTACAAAAACACAAGTCCGAGAAACGTCACACCGAATAACCAGGTACTAACGCCAGACGGAGAGTGAATGCTGCTGGAGTCCAAAGTACCGGCTTATATGGTTTACCAGACCTGGGCGTATCCCAACGTTCCCACAGTTTGAATCATTGAGTGGTATGTAAACTGGTTCTGCACCAGGCGTATTAACCGTCTGGCCTTATAATTAAAGGAGCCGACAAGCAATAATTTAGATAGGATGTCAAGATAATCACAAGTTATGCTCTTAGTAAATGTGTTCACTGGAAATATTCCAAGAATTATCCCAGACAAAAAACGTATATCCGTCTGACTGTATAAATAATGAGTCTCGGTGCGCTCACGTAATTGCCCATAAACTCCGCCGTCTGCATAATGCGTCTTGGCGGCAACCCATGACAAAAACTCGTCTGACTGTATAAATAATGAGTCTCAATCCTTATAAGGAAACCCGCCGTCTGCGGCGCGCTGGCTCATAAATTTTCCTTGTGGGCGACTACTGTTCTTTATTCATTTAGTTGGCCTCTACTGTACATCTTTATTTAGTTGTACATCACTACTTAGTTTTAACACTATATCTCCACTATCCTTTGGTGTATTTTAGCAAAACTTGGTACAAGGGTGCATAGCTTTAATTGTCAAAGTTCTATAATACACTAGGGGGTGAACTACCCCCAAAACCACCCCTAAATTAAAAAATTATAAAAATGGTCAGAATTATCCGGGACGTCATTTTCAAGCGTTTTTAATGTTAAATCAACAAATTATAATTAAATTTTCAGTGGGGGATGAAATTTACCCTATTTGGTTTTTCACTTATATCTCAGCTCCTATTCTACTTTCGAGGTTCAAATTTGGTACATAAATAGTTTACCATGTACACTACCTCCATTTAACACCCCAACGAAAAACCACCCCTAGTTTCTTAAAAATCTACCCTTATGCTAATTTACTTATAATGGCCTCATTATTTAATTATAAATGTTGAAACTTTTTATGGAGTATCTAGTGAAAGTATACTACCTTGTATGATTACATTTTGGGTTCCACTCAGTATAGTTAGGGGTGAAAATAATAAAATATATCTTCAACCCCAAAACTTTAACATTTATTGGAGGTCTCATTTTTTATTCAATTACATTAAAATTTGGTATGAACATACCTCCATACGTAATATATAACATATATATATATTTTACATATATAATTTAATTATAAAAGCTGAAATTCAATAAAAACACTTCATTGGAATTTCCCGCCAGTGCTGCTATGAAATCGTCAAACTACTGTGCCATCAGACACATTACAAAGCTCTCAACACAACAGTGTGGTAGCCTAGTGGTCAGCGTTGCGGCGCACCAACTTGGCGGCCCGGGTTCCAATCCCGGCAGTCCACAGTGAAAATTTTATTCCTTACTCACATAGTAACAGACGCCACATGGTCAAACACATGTCAAAAGTGAGGTTACGTGGTCAAAAGTTAGGAAATTTCCCGCCAGACGCCATCTTGACTCACGTGGTCAAACACGTGGTAAAAGTGAGGTTAGAACACGTGGTCAAAAGTTAGGAAATTTCCCTCCAGCCGCCATCTTGGGGGCGTGGCCACGTGACCAATCAGAAGGCGGGATGACGTCATCGGTCACGTGCGACCAATCAGAGGGCTGGGATATAATCCTGGGATATACTCTCGGGAGGCCTACTAATAAGAAATAACGCTTGAAATTAACACCCTTTTAATTAACGACACAAGCTAGAAGAATTCTTTTTAATGAAGTATTATAACTTTAAAGTTCCCTTCATGTATATCAACCTTCTTTAAGAATACGGTACAATGAATTTTATTTTGTGTAAAAATTACGACTAAATTAGAACTCATCTAAAAATTAACATCGTTTCAATAAACGTTTTGCTAAAATAATGTTAGTAAAGTTTTAAATTTCAAATCATTGAAGTAGTGTAAATAACTAACTGCATTAAGGAATCTAAAAGTTGCAATTAAGCTTCAAGACATGTTATTTTGTGATATAAAGCCCTCATCGTCTAACACTTGAAGACTATAAGAAAAGGGCATAAAAGAAATTCGTTGTGGTAAGATTTCAATGATCGAGCTGACCATTTTATTGGTTGGCTGCTAAAAATTAAACCTTTCAATACGTATAGTCTATATAAACTGTGCGCTGTAACAATTTTCCTTGTTTGAGGGATTGATGATTTCGAGTGAGTTTAAGGGCTAACATGTGTGATGATGCAATTTTAGGTAGATAATACACGCAACAAAGTGTTTCTTTAGCTTAAAATTTATATAGTAAACTGACATTGTTAAAAAAAAACTACATGTTTTGACTAAGTTTACAATTAACACTACAGTAGTGTAGGCCTACATGTCAAATGTTTGACAACTTACGAAAATATTAGAATTCGCAGTGTTCACAGTTGACACTCATATCACAAAGAAGATCTCTTCTCTATGCTCAAGTGCTTACTTGAAACAAAAATTTTTAGGTATAAATCAAGTGAAACTGGAGTATACAAATTATAGTTAAAAAGTTTTAAAATAATTACGAATGCTATCGTTGCTTCAATTCAAAATGCTTAGAAATATGACGGTTTTCTCCCAGGTCGGTTACTACCTCAATTATTACATAACGTCAAGCTCTCCCATCGTCCTCTCAGTCACGGCGACGAAAACCTTTCTTTTCAAGAACCCCCAAGTAAACCTAAGTGGATTGCGACTATTGGAACCAAATTTTCCGCCTGTCGCCCTTCGCTGCCGCATATTGTGGCTGGGTTTGCCCCTACGTTTTTTGTTGTTGCCTGCCTCTTTGAAATGAGTCATTTTCTATTGAACAACTAATGGAACCATTGTTCGATTTCAGAAGCAAAGCTTGAATTACAAAGGAGGTTGCCGTACAAGAAAAAGCAGGAATAAGATTTGAAGATATATTTTTATTTACCGATTTAGTATAGAAAATTTCACCGAAAGTAAGTACGCCCTAACCTATGCAGTATCACAACAAAATAAATAAATTCACAAAATATTGCACAAAATTCCATTTTTGTGCGACTTACAAAGCATTTTGCATTTCCTTAGCTGTTAATGGCATATTACGAGTAGCCTAGAGGCCTATATAGTTTACTCCCCAAGTTCTCCAAAATGCAAATTCCATGAAAGTAAATATTCATTGTAATTATGGAGTGGATATTCATTGTAATTGTGGAAATCAACGTAAAAATAATTATAGTTTTGTGGGAGTTTGCAAAACACACACACACACACACACACACACACACACACACACACACACACACACACACACACACACACACACACACACACACACACACAAGAAAATTTATGTTCAAAGCTTAATTTCCCGATAGTACAGTACATACTTGTTAGAACGATCACAGTTCACAGTTGCAATTAATCCCCCAAAATCGAGAGAATAATCAAAATCATACAGAATGTAAATGCAATCGAGTACGGAGCAGGGCCGCAGCCACATCTGTCGTCTCTACCGAGCCGGGTATGGAATGGCACCTACACCGGAACAAACTACTTTGAACCTCCGGACAATGGGCCTTTAGAGACACCTTGGTACAGCGGGACGACTGGAGACCGGAGCAGGGAACAGTAGGCGTTGGCCGTAGTCGTCCGCACCGAGCCGGGTTAATGGATGGCACCTAGACCGGAACAAGCGACTTCGAACCTCCAGACACTGTACTCTGGGCTTCAGACACCTTGGTACAGCGGGACGACTGGAGAGCGGAGCAGGGAACAGTTGGCGTTGGCCGTAGCCACATCCTGTCGTCCGCACCGAGCCGGGTACCTAGACCGGAACATGCGACTTCGAACCTCCAGACACTGTACTCTGGGCTTCAGACACCTTGGTACAGCGGGACGACTGAAGGGCGGAGCAGGGAACGGTTGGCGTTGGCCGTAGCCACATCCTGCCGTCCGCACCGAGCCGGATAATGGATGGTACCTAGACCGGAACATGCGACTTCGAACCTCCTCTCCAGACACTTTACTCTGGGCTTCAGACACCTTGGTACAGCGGGTCGACTGGAGGGCGGATTAGGGAACAGTTGCGGCGTTGGCCGTAGCCACATCCTGTCGTTGTCACCAAACCGGGTAATGGATGGTACCTAGACCGGAACATGCGACTTCGAACCTCCTCTCCAGACACTTTACTCTGGGCTTCAGACACCTTGGTACAGAGGGATGACTGGAGGGCGGAATAGGGAACAGTTGCGGCGTTGGCCGTAGCCACATCCTGTCGTTGTCACCAAACCGGGTAATGGATGGTACCTAGACCGGAACATGCGACTTCGAACCTCCATATACTTACACACTGGGATTCAGAGACACCTTGGTCGCGGCCTACAATGACTCCTTTGGGGTAGTTATCGTAGGCCCCGCTTGGTACAGCTGGATTTCGGGATTGACAATTTCTTTAACGAAGAGACCCAGAGGAGAAGTGGTCAACATCACGCTATAGGGGTGAAAATCAATTATTCCAGTAATAATCAGGTTACCCTACAGTAGAGACACGTCAGGCGAGCGCCGACTGCCGAGCGGTGCCAGGCCAGCAGGAGTTTTCCAAATTAACAGCGGCGACGGGGCGGGTCGGGGCGAGGGATAATATTCAATTACGGCCCAAATTACAGGGAGGACGAGAGGTGGGGATGGGCGGTCAAGGCCGGCCAAGGTCGCCGACTCTGGACTACCGACTCCTCTGATACTCGCTACTGGCTACTGCCTACTGCCAACCAGGAAAATCGGAACACGAGTCACCTCCACGTGTTACAGACCGTGGAGCCAAGTGGATTCAGCCTTTCTTTCGATCTTATGAGCTTATTATACCAAAGCATAGTTGATTGTTTCCTGCCTGAAGTCCTCGCCTGGCAGAAACAATAAAATTACAAAATGCTCTGACTAGCTAATTAACAGCCATTTATTCCATAACATTAGACGTGACTTTACAAATTGAAATACTTGCGAGGACCAAAGGGCTGCGGCCATTTTGGCTCGGCCTTATAGACAGATACTGTATATCTGATTCCTGAGGATAAAAGTTGACTCCTCACCCGAATAAATTAATATAGGCCTACATTTAGCAAAAACAATATTTCGTTTGCGATAAAAGGTCTATGCGAATTCAATTACAGTCTCTTAAGAAAATATATATTATGTTATAGCAAATTTTATCTTTCAGCAAAATTTGGTCCTCTGCAATAGAAAAAAACAGTGTTTTCACAACTGCTCTGGATGACCTGGGGGTTAATGCTGAGTTGAGTAGTTTCAATCAAACCCTGCAGCAAGTTGCTTTGAACATATAACGTACCCAAAAAGATTTCTTTTCCTCCAAAATGCACAAAGAAACGGTTTTATGAGTTCTTGTACTCAGCTAATCAAAGAGTACTTGTCAAATCCTAACCATTAAAATGATTGTGTCAGCCCTTAACACCAGCCCTTAATCACATGTTCGTTTTCTTTGTTTAATCCCCCTCCGAGCAGAGTCGACATATTAGCTGGAGCACTCGGCCGAACATTATAAGAGCATTCGCGTCCACAAAGGAGCTAGGGATGGGCGAATCAAAGCGCGCACAATAGACTCCCGGGGTGTGTAGACATTGACTGCCCCCCCCCCTCCTTCCCCCTACAACCAACACGTAATAGGCGTAAAGCTCAAAGGGACTCGAGCGTTACGCGTCATAAAGTCTTTCAATTCTTTGTGGAATGCAGAAGACATAAATCACTCCACTATGACTACCAAGAATAGACAGCTTAGTCAACACGCCGAGGTCATTTATAACCTAACGGTGTGACTTGAGTCTATTTTCCAAAATTGTAGTAATTTTAGATAGCAATACGTTATGGGAGTGCACCATCAATAAGACTATGTTGCAGGTTGCAGTGTGCCAAATGCCACGAAAAGCTTGGCTTATGCGGGTTTTAGTGTGTGTAAGAAGTTTGGACAACATTTTATTCTTTAAAAGTTGGTGCTAAAAAGTAACCTGTAACAAGAAATGAATAAACAATCAAGTTCTTATTTTTATCAAAATTCTCAAAGTTCCGATTAATACTTTCGAATTGTAGGATAAACTTTTTTTTGTCGAGAGATCCAGAGGCCACAAAACCTGCACCGACTTTCCTGTATGTACCAGGTTATGTACAACCCAATAACGAACTCCAGAAGTGAAGAATGCAAACTCCTTAAAAAAATCTTTGGCACCATGACTCGGCTTGCTAAGAGTCGATACACTATGGTAATAGTGTCTCGCGCCACCCGTAACAGGTTTCCACGATCAATTAATTTCAATTACCGGCACCGGGGCTGCGGCCGCGTGTACGCCATAGACGGGTGGACGCGCTAGTGGATGTACACGAGTGCGTGTATCTGAGGCCCAATTAGCCCCGACATTCCACACTAATTATGCGCGTATCTGCGAACCGCATCGACTCCGCCGCCGAGCCGACGCCGTGCGAACCGCAACCGCTCAACGCTCACCACGTCATATCTACTAATCTACACTGTGCCGGCTAACAAGTTGAGTCTCCTGCCTGAGAGAACAAAGATCAGCCGGAGTTACACCGAATTGCTGCGAACTTTCATGGAAGGTTTTGTATCACGCGGGGGTAGGATACGCTAATCCGTCAGATATCAGACCGGGTGGTGACAGAATATTAATAACCAAGTCAATTTTCTGCAGCCAACTTTACTACCAATGATGATCGTTCATCAGACAAGCGGCCGCTAACAACAGAGGAGAGGTTTGCATTCTCAAATACTAAATATGTATTATAGCCAATCAAAAACTATTTCAAACAGTGAAAAGCGGCCGCAATCAATCTCTTGTAACATTACCAAGATCTGTTGCAAATACCGATTACAGATGTCTGAAAAGCATGGACTACTTGAGTACCGGATTGACGGTGTCGGATAAGAGAGCCTACTGTACTGCTACTGAGTTAAAACTCGTTATAGTCATATGTTAAGGTATGGTTATGAAGAAGAATATACTAAAACATATTTACCAAGTTAAAATATTTTTATTTGCCTTACGTTTCTACTGTGAGAAGGTCTAACGTCGATATTTCAAGTACTGTGAATATAATTCGCATTAGACTTCAGTGTTTGGTGCTTACACTTCAGTATGAGTGGCGTTGGCTGGTGAGCACTGAGCAGAGGAGGAGCAGAGCCAGAGCGCGTGACAGGGGGCCATCCCGCGTAATCGTAATCCACCTGACCCAGATCGCCCGGGGCCCGCACGATACCGTGCATTGATTTATGGTTATCCCTCCACAAACAGGTTCCGTTACTTACCATTCTGAGTCCAAATGGCCGAACCCGCCATTAGCTGAGGCCCCGACGGGACCAAGTCCATTTGCGTTTTGTAGTTGCAGGGTGATTGTGATTGTTGATTGTTTTCAATCTAACTAGAGCCTACGATATACACTCAGAATTTTTAAAGTTTTTATTCGAGCAGATGATTTAGACACGAGGCGTAACGCAAAGTACATCTCAGGATCATTGGATTACTTTGATGAACGGTTTGGACCGACAACGCTTTTTAGTGGTTCCACTGGAAGAAGAAAGAGTATTTCCCAAAACAGCTATTTCCAACAGAATAGTTCTTGATTTTAGGTATAAAGAAGATATATAACTCTTCAAAGGCAATGATAAACTAAACCCTGACTGCGAATAGGCTTGGCTTCCAAGGATAATGTTGTTTACCCAAGTTTTTTCTCCACAACGAAATTTATGGCCTTTTAAAGGTGCTGCTATACATCGACATCACGTCACGTCTTCATTCGCATCCATTCGCATCGATGGATCCGGCGATTCCGGAGGGGGGCTATACATCGAAGTCAAGCATTCGCATTCGCACTGGACGTCGCGTACATTCCGCCAATTCTCACGGATTCCGCGCGCGCGGAAGTAAACAAAACGATTCGGACAAAATTCACCCTTGCTCTCATTGGTTCCGAAGTTTCCCGATTGCGTACGAAGATACCCGAGGCGAAAGCCGAACGGCCGAATGGACGTTGGTAGCGGCTATACAGCGACGTCGCGTCACGTCACGTCACGTCTTCATTCGCACCCATTCTCACCGATTTAGGCTGAAGAGGGCAAAGCCCTATAACAGCCGCAGTGGGCTCTTCCAGCTCACTGGAACCTCACGAAGCAAGCAAGCAAGCACCGATTCGCACCCGAATGCTCCTTAGAGCATTCGAGTGCGAATGGATGCGAATGAAGACGTGACGTGACGTTGATGTATAGCCGAATCCATTTGAATACACAGGGAGCATACCATGCAAACGTGGACGTGACGTGACGTCGATGAACTGGTAAACCCGGCTGGGGCACATCTCGTCGATTCTACTTTTCATTCCGTACAGGACAGGGCAGGAAAGGACACGATCCGTTTGTCCCATATCCTCTTCCGCCGCCGTCGTCGGGCTGTGAGCGTGACGTGCGCCTCCACTGGAACAACAAGGGTTCCGTGCGCACGACACGCACGACCCTGTTGGAAAACAATTTCCGCTCAGAGCATTTTCCAGAGGTCTCTTGTAGTTCCTCAGTAGTTCACTGATATTTACAAGGTTTTGAAAGATGAATTTCGGAACAACCAGTTTATAAAAAAAAAAAAAAAAACTTAATGTTATAAAAACGATCATAATGGTCGAAATATTTGTCTTCTGCAAACATCGTTAACTGATCAAATAATTATTTCAGAATAAAATACTTATGTGGTATTTTCATTCATTCTTAAGTTTTATGTGCAACGCTGTAAAAACTTTAGTTGCTATATTACCTATGAGGTTTAGATTTAAAGACTTGTAGGAATTCTGGTGGGAGTATTTATTAATATGAATATAGGATTCGTTATTAGATTTGCTGACGGGCTGTGAAGGATTCTTCTAGCTGTAAATCAAATCGAAAATCAACTGTGGTCAGATATTTATCCACACGTACATTATGCATTTGAATTTCCAAGATAAATTTAAAGACTTTAACTTATGAAATATGTGTTGGAGTTAAATAAAGTTATCTTGGTCTGCGTATAATTTTTACAATTGACGTTCAAATTCAAATTCATTCAAAGTGTAAACATAATAAAGGATTGCAAAACCAGAAGAATGTCAATTAATTATGAGTAATTATTAATTTCAAGGGGAACACGTAGGCTATGAGCACTGCGGCCAAGCACGTCTGAAAAATTACAAAAAACGAAAAAAACGCGAATTTATAAAATCATTGGTTACAAGACTGTCTTAACGTTTGCTCGAGTATTCATTGAACGAAAGCTAAATTACAATATTTATGATATTACTGTAGGCGTCGAATCTCGCACCAAAACCCACCATCCAGCTAAGTGAGTGGAGAGGTGAGGCGAGCAGAATGAGAGAACCATCGACTGTGTTATTTATTTCAATCACTCACGATTCCCGAAGCTTGGCACGCGGCGGTCGGGACACGCAACCACGAGAGAATAAACAAACACAGCGACGCCTGGTAACTACCGCCACATCCCCTCTTCCTTGCTATACGACAGCTAACTGATTCATCGCAACCCACCACACGGAACAATATTCGTAAAAGCGTATTATGGAATAAATATTTAGACCTAGAGCATATTAAATACCACACTCGGTATTAAATACCACTCAGGCTGGCACGGTGCCTGTCGGTTTCGCAAAATATCTTGTGGAATGAACACAAAAATTTCATAATTCTGGGATGGGTAAATAGTTAAGTTACACCAAACTTTCCTCAGCAGCAATTAAAATAAAGAGTACCCGCATAACAGAAGCTCGTTTTACCATTGGTGGTGAAGAGTTGACAAAGTTTAATTTTTATCATCTGCTCGATGAGTCGATGAGAATTAGTAGTACTTAAGTCAATATTTTAAGATTAAATTGTGCTCAATAGTACCTCAAGGAACTCATATATTTTGTTTCGCAGAAAACGATTTTACGATATTTCTCACGGGTTGGTAAACAAAAAATAACTCAACTTAGACATTCTCTGGATACTTGTGTTAGGAAAGTGAGTATATTTTCTCGCTCTAAAGTACCTAAAATTCCTATAGGCGTACTATCATTCGAGGAGTGTCTGTGGCGATGTATTTTCCAGTATCTCGAAATATAGCGGGTAGATTTTACTTAAACTTTGCATTAGAAAAGTTTTTTACCCAAAAATAAGTTTCAAAACAGCCGCAACCCCAAAAATCATTTTTGTCTAAAATTAAGTTCAAAAATTACATTTTTTATAATGGTCATGGGTTGCCATTTTGGTAACGAAATGACAACGAAAGGTAAACAACACTAAAATAACAACACTATACATACTTTAAAGGAGAGTATCTAGAATAAAAGCATGAAACAGATATTAACTGTGAAAAGGTATCCCTAAATTTGGTTGTTGGTATAAACTTATAGCCTTATTACCATTGTAGCATAAAAAATGAATTAAAACCAAGGCTCTGCCAACCCGGTAATGGAATAATGTGAGCAGTTGTAACAACCTTTCCTTTAAATGTTAAGACATCAAGTTTTTAGGTCGAGCAAATGTAAGCGATTCTTTTTCTCAACTTATTTACTAAAAACGAGAACAATACTTAGTACACAACTAATTAACTACAGTAATTATATTTTGGAGTAAGGAGTTAATAAGTAAGCCTTTGGAAGTAATCCTCGGGGACCCGATCAACCACCTTCCCAACAAAGAGCTGTCGGCCGGTTTCCCAATTCAATAACGGGCGGATTCGTTTCAGCGAGGTGCCATTGTCGCGGTTCGTCACGCGGTAACGGCCGGTAAACAACGACAGTGATTAATTAAACTCGATCGTCCGAGACGGCACAAAAAGTGAGGTTAGGAAGCGGAACGTCCTTGTTGTCGCTGGTGGTAATCATGTTTCAATTACCGGCCACCAGTGGCGCTGCGCCCGCGCCGTTCCCGCGCCTGCGCCCTCGCGTTGGCCGGCCACTCCACCACACTCCGACTCCACTCTAGCGCCGAATCAGCTGTCAAAATAAAACGACCGGCCTCCTCGCTTCGGAATGCGGTTCTTCGGCATTTCGATGGACGGCTAGTAGCTAAGTTTCGTCAATAAACTGAAATGGATCTTCGGACGGTTATCTCCGACAGTGGTGCGTGAGCTTATAAAAACCATTAGGGTTTGATGAAAAACCAAACAAGAATGCAGAAATGTTTTAGACTGATAATCCGAAACGTATCTGCCACGAAGCACGCCTACGTTAGGGAGCGCATTTTAAACTATCGGTATGGTATAATAAACAAATCTTAATGTTTCACAATGGTAAGTACTAAGTAATTAAATGAGAGTGAGCTCGTAAGCCTACGCACCGCTCGACTGCGATTGGTTTGACTGCGCCCAATCGCAATGTAACCTAGCCTACACACTTTCTGCAACATATCGATGACTTTCTGTTACAGTATATGTTCCTGTAAAATACTGAAAAGCTAATGGTACCAAAACATTTTTCTTCTTGAGTTAAAAACTTATGTAGTTTTCTGTAAGTGTATACTTAATATAATAATAATGCTATTCAAGGCTAAAATGAAATAAAGCTACTAATGGCAATAAATGTCCAACAAAGGGTGTTTCTATTTTACCAACTCCTACAAAGGTGTTAATAGGGTCATGATAAGAATTTTTAAGGGCCAAAGCTTAAATTTCACGGTATTTTGAGTAAAGAGAAAATTAATTTTGAATAAGTTAGAAACTAACTATCCTAACTGTAGAGAATCGCAATTTTAAAGTATTTTTTGTGCTTTAAAATTTAGGCCTACTAATTGGCTATTTCGCGGTTTAAACAATAACGAAAATTTGTAATGCACAAAGGGTCAATTCTGAACCCAGCCAATTGTGATTATGTCATTAATTTATTTTACAGTATAACCTCGACAGTTTGACACTTTATTTAGAGAATGTCGAACTATCGAAAAGTCGAACTAAAGGGAGCATATGGGAAATTTTAAAACAGGGAGCTTAAAAATCATGAGTAAATTTAGGAAAAAATATATTTTT
Source organism: Neoaliturus tenellus (assembly GCA_030545055.2). Classification (NCBI taxonomy): domain Eukaryota; kingdom Metazoa; phylum Arthropoda; class Insecta; order Hemiptera; family Cicadellidae; genus Neoaliturus; species Neoaliturus tenellus. Next base: position 126,366,297 of record CM061532.1, read on the forward strand.
ATGAAAAATAACTTTATTTAACCAAAATTAAAATCATTCACCATTTTGTTTAAGTTTTCGCCCTTGTCGGTCTCCAACAAGGAATTATCAGTCGTTACTGATATGCTAAGTTGTCATGGACCGTGTCGAACTACCGAGAGTCCAACTATCGAAGTTCTACTGATGAACTAACATATAACATATAACAACAGAACGACTTTAGCTAAAATTAAGGGCAGGGTTTGATCCGTTCCGATATCAAATTTTACATAAAAATAAAAACTCTACTCTCAAAAATAACAATAAAAAATGGCAAATAAAATTCAGCATGCAACTCGAAAGAAAACCCAATTTCACCTTAAATTCTATACTGTATCTGTAATCTAATGTGAATAGATGAATTAGTCATACGCCTAATAAAGACGAACTTTACGTATTGTACAGAGTCGGTGCTGCAGGTGCACAGGTAAAGTAAAGGCGGCAGCACACTACCGGACCGTACATCGGACCGAGCATCGTAACGAACATTGCTCCGTACAGGGAGGTAAATTTACTCCGAATATTTCCCCGAACAAGACATCAGACCGAGCATCGTACAAATTCACCGAGCGAGGTGAAGGAAGTTTATAGAGAGAGGGATAGCGTAAGCGAGTGAGAGCGCTAGAGGATGCGGTGGAGGGGGTCCATTGGTTTGAATGCGAGCGTTCGGGGAGACGCTCGAAGCAAAATTGACCCTAATACACTACCGTACACCGGACCGATCTTTTCTTTGATGTTTCGCCAGAAAACCGCCTCTAGAGCCCTTGGTACAATGCTCGAACCGGTACTCGGTCCAGTGAAAAGACCGGTAGTGTGTCCACCACCTTAAAGTTTGGGAGAGCATTTGGAACCAATTGCGAGAGCGTTGAAATCTATGAATTCAATCATTGATGCAAATCTTTGATCCGCCACTAATCGACAGACTTTTTCAGACCGATTTTTTTGTCGGTCAATAAAAATCAGTCTGTTTGAAAGGCCTGTTGACGCTCGCATCAGCACCATACATTCCACAGACTAACAGATGTTTACCGTTTCGATAGTCTTTGCTAACATTTGGGCGATAACGCCTATATAGACTATCCGAGGAAAGATCTAATGTAACACACTCTGATACCCTCAATGTGCTCAAATTTAATTTAGAAAGTTTTTGTGTAAAACAGACATTAACTTACTTTTTTGACAAATTGCTTTAATTAAGAAAAGATTTGCCGCGCCCGCCGGAAGGGGACGAGCCGCACTGCCACCGGAAGCGGGGAAACCTTTTACGAACTCACTTCCGTCACGTGGGTGGAGGCGGAGGGGAAAAGAGAATAAGAAGTGGCGAGGAGGCCATATGGAGGCTTCAGATCCGGGCAGGACTTTGATTTAGGTATACTATATTATAAATTTCAGATTAATATAAAGTTTTTTTCGTAAAAAAAGTAAAATAGAAAAGATAATTTAATTTTGTATCTTCAGCTGAATAATTTGTAAAATGACCATTAAAACATTGTTTTTTGTTTGCTACTGTACTGAGGAAATTTCCAACGTAATTTTGATATTTTCTCTATATTTCCTCATAAAAATCATGAGGTTGAGTACGTAAGTTTGTCACCATATGAGTTTTGTTAGTACCGTAATATAAGTTAAATCCAACCCAGTCAATTTACATACCAAATATTATCAATATTATCAAGCTAACGAAAAAATGAGAAAGACGTTGAACACTCACAAACGAAAAAAAACGCAGTCGGATTCGGAAAGTTGTGACTATTGCAAAGGAAAGCTTAGTGATGTGGACCCGAGACACCCAAGTAGAAGAAAGGCGGCCGCTTACTAATATAAATCTTCCTTGACGTGCATTACACAATTGGCCAATTCTTCCCAGAAAGGTCCTCGGTTGAGTTGTTTGCCCCGAGCGCCAAAGTAAACAGACCCCAGGGGAGCAAAGGCGCCGCCGCAGCCGTGGCAGCTGCCTCCGTGCCTCGCTGGCCGGGGGAGAGAGGGACTAACACAACACGCTTTTCGACGACAATGACAATGAATGCCAACTTGACGGGTTATTCTAGAGGGGATATTTACAGAGAAAGGAACGCACCTCAACAGGTATAGAGGTGTTAGAAACCGGGATACAGTAATGTAAGAAAGCTATTTATTTTTGTTTCATTAGACGTACAAAACTGTATTTTTAAATTGTTCTAGTCCAAGCCCACAGCCCACTAGATATTTGAATTTGAATGAACATATGAATTTGATGTGCAGTGTCCTTTTCTTTAAATTTGGTATAAATCGCTGAAAAAAAACTTAATTATAATTGTTCTCGTAAATTAGGCATGTTTGTACATTTGGTTCCATTTTATCGATAAAATATAAAATACCAGTAATAATAATACCATGGGACTGAAGTTAGGAGGAAAATAGTAGGTAGGACCCAGAACTGCAATGTAATGTAACTCCCCGGTCTTGGGTTTTACGACTGAGGGTCCCAGTGAAAAATCACCAAGCATGAATAATTAAAATATTTTGCAGAGGACAATTTATAAAATTGATGAACAATTGAAAAATTTCTCTTACTAATACTATATAACCTCTATATAATACTATAACCTATACTAATGCTATAACCTCTTTCCTAGAACGAAATAAATTATCACGTACTGTACGAGTACACTACAGTATTTACTCCTATATTTGGTTTTCACTAATATTCTACATTCCCCAAGCCGGCTTCGGGTTAGAATAGACCGTGCAGTATCCTCTGCTTGTCGTAAGAGGCGACTAATACGGGTTAAGAGTCTTCATCACCCCTGCAAAAAACGTCGAAAACATGCGTTCGTAGTCCCCTGTTTCGGACGACATTTTTGAACCGATTTTATTGACAGTGGTCTTAAACTGTTCAGAAAGAGTGCCCGCGTGTCTCTATTACCTCATAATAATAAAAAACGTACATTGAGGTACCTAAAAATACAGTTAAAAAAGGGAAAAATTACTTGATTTTCAACAATTTTTTAAAGTAATTTTAAGAAACCATATCGATTTAACGAGGTACAAGAGACACGCAGGCACTCTTTCTGAACAGTTTAAGGCCACTCTCATTCAATTCGGTTAAAAAATGCCGTCCGAAACAGGGGACTACGAACGCATGTTTTGAGCAAAAACGGGGTCTGCGAATTTGCCCGTTCGAGGCGCTACTAGCCTTTTCGCAAACGTCGTCTTTCTCACTAACACAAGCACACACACACAAACATTATCGCATTATAAATCACTCAGTGATGTTGTGGGACACATTCCTCGTATTTATTTGAATGCTTCTTTATCCATCTAAATTACTCGTACAATTCAATTTTAGAACACGTGTGTTTATACATCCAGCACAATGGTTAGTTTTTTTTATGTACTCAAGACGAGCAGTACATTATTTGCACTATAATGGTTTTTACAGTTCATAATACAGACAACTAGTAATGTGTAAGTGTATTTTCAACCCATCACAGATGAGATTCAAAGCCTAAACCGTTCATAAATTTTTCTAATGACAGTGTTTACAAATACTGTAACACCGGAAGTGCGCGAAATACGATTCCGCTTGATACCACCTGAAGTGAAGGAAATTCCTTTTTATAAGGCCGGCGACACACTACCGGACTTTCCATCGGACCGTATATCGGACCAAGCATCGTACCGAACATTACATCGTAGAGGGACGTAAATTTACTCCGAACATTTCGCCGAGCAAGACATCGGACCGAGCATCGTACCGTACATTGCATCGTAAACGGATGTAAATTTACTCCGAACATTTCGCCGAGCAAGACATCGGACCGAGCATCGTACCGGACATTACATCGTAAAGAGACGTAAATTTACTACGAACATTTCGCCGAACAAGACATCGGACCGAGCATCGTACCGGACAAATCCACCAAGCGAGGTGAAGGAAGTTTAGAGAGATATAGGGAGCGTAAGTCATAGGGCGCTAGACGATGGGGTGGAGAAGGGAGGGGCTTTCCATCCCGGGCGTTCGGGGCCACGCTCGGTACGGAGCAAAATTTACCTAGACACACTACCGTACATCGAACCGTACACCTGTCCAATCTTTTCTTTGATGTTTCGCCAGAAAACCACCTCCAGAGCGCTCGGCCCGATGTACGGACCCCTGCTGACACACTTCCGGACTTGCTGTTTGTTTTGGCTCGGTACAATGCTCTGTGCGGTGCTCGGTCCGGTGAAAAGTCAGGTAGTGAGTCGCCGCCTTAAAAGACAAATCTCTCACTAGTTCATCACTAGCCTAATCCTCCAATTTTTTCGTTACGCAAGAGAGTTGAAATTTGGTAGGGCCTACACTGATTTGTTCAGTTTTCAATAGGACAACGTGATGATGAAGCAATTAAAATGCAAATAAATCTTAGGCAGTTCTGTTAATAATTTTAGGAGGGAAAAATTATATCACCTGGGCATATTTCATCATCATCCGAATATTTTGTTATAGTTGTTCTAATAAAAATAGTCTACCGACATTTGCGTTTGAATTTTCAAAATTATTATGATCGGCTGATCATATTTAATTACTTTAATTATGTATTTTGTTCTTAGACTCTGGGCCAGAGTCTCATTGACCAATATTTAATTAGAGCCTTCCATGGTCTGAGAGAAAAGCGGTACGTTCGCATATTATTCAAATTACAATTATTTTATACTGCTTTACAGAAAAAAACTTAAAAGTAAAATCCAGTGAAGCCACTATGCTTTACAAATTTAACGTACTATTGTAAAAGAGCGGCACCGAAAACCACAGCTAGATGTTTCGACTTTCAAACACTGGGACTAGAAAAATAAATGAAAACAACTTAATGGTTCCAAGCAATTAGTAAACAAAATTGTAATTTTAATTAGGCTATTTAATTAAATATGTTACTAGTTATAAGTATACGTGTGTAACTCGTTTAACTCTTTCATAATTCGGTTAGTTCGAATAAAATTATCAATATAGGCCCTATACGCAATTTAGCATACATTACAAGAGGTTGATTATGTCCTTTGTTAGTGGGTGTCAACTAATTGTTTTTGGTGTGCGAGGGTTGCCTCTATACGTTGCGTCAGATTATTCTAAAGAAAATAATTGCTTTAGTCCCATCATTTTAAAATTATTTATTTTGTTTCGTTACTGTATTGTCTGATCATTCTGGTTCGCGAACTCATTCAAGTAGATACTGCCTTACACCCCTGACCTAAATTAAATCTAAATCGGAGGTTCCGTTCAAACGCTATCACTAATATAATAATTGAAAACCATTAATTAATTGTAATCGCTGTAAAATTTTAATCGGCTGTATTGAAATGGAAAAGTTTGAGCCTAGTATTAATAATAATTTAAAATACTCTTCAAATGTAGACAGGACGACGCTACAGCAGCATCGGACTGGCCGAACTCTCATTGTAGCGAGTCTGCGCGTGCGTGTGTTGGACGTCGCAGTCCGATGTTTTTAGAAATGTACCCGCGCCTCACCCCTCGCCCTAGTTGGGCGCACCTGACTGTACTAGGACAGTTGTAATGGAAATCAGAGTGTACGAAGGATATTTTGCCAAAGGTGATGAAGACTCTTAACCGGCGCATGATGGAGGGTCCTGGGAGTGTCCCTGTTGTGTTGCAGGGGCTGATGTGTGCCTCGCACTGCCGATCGTCTCCTCCAGTTTGTCATCAGAAGCAGAAGCCGACTACTTCGGTCCTTGGTCAGGAAGTGCAGCATGACGCAGTAAGTGCAGGAAGAGGTCGGACTCTGCATTGCCACGGGCGCACCGGCACATCGTAAATTGGTACTGGTCAAAGGGAGGTTCGGGCCCCGGTGAACTGAGGTAGGGGTGTCCTTTCTCCTACGGGAGGCCCTCTGAGGGTCCCCTGTGTCTGTGAGGGGGGGTTCCTGTTCTTGGCTAATGAAGTGCCGCCCCTTGCCGCACGAAGTGCTTGTGACAAAAAAACATGGCATCAAACAGCACAAAAAAAACTAGAAAGACAAATACTGTACATAGCGGACCAACAAGGAAAGAATTAAAACCAGCGACTAACCGTGGGAAGAGTCCTCCTAAGCCATAAAGATGCGGGAGAAATGCCCTCATGCGAGTGTATTGATTGGAGGGATGAAAAAATTCTAGCGACGTTCAAAAGAACGTACCATCCAGATGAAGACAATGAATGATATGTAAGAATGGCATTCATACATACCATTCAGATATGGCATGGCTGAAAAGACCGCCCTGTTTGGCAGTTTGAAAGTAATGCGCAAGCAAGAGGATGATGTGCAAGATTGCTTTTGTCGCTTCATGGCAGGCAACGGAGAGACCAGAACGTGCCAAAAAAGGTACCAGTAAAGAATACATACCGGTGTCTCCTCTGGGCCTTACAGCCGGCACTTTAGGCAAGCAAAAGAGGAGTGCAAGCGAGATCCCCAGCAACCAGCCCAAGCAAGGCAAAAACGCAAGAAAAATGCTTTGATTATAAGGCATATTAACCATCCGCAGATTGGATTTATGAACCCATAGTTTTATTAATTTACGAAGCAGAAAAATTACTGGAGCCTTATATTGACAGCAAATGAGTGCTATGGCACCCCATGGTCCACCCTAAACGGCTCAAAGAGAGCACCTCCCAGCAGAAATGACCTGTGGTTGTTAACCAATAGTTATGAGAGCCTCATATCCTCGATACCTATACCTTTACCTTTTCCGAACACAATGATAAAAGCTGTCTTCCAACATCACTTAATAGAATGAGACCTATTCTAGGTAGGTTTATTAAATTAAACACATATAGTTGCATCAGACACAGTAAGAGCCATTAACTTATTTATAGACTACCATACATTTATATTTATGATTATCATGTAGCCTGTCGGTAATTAGAGTCTAAAGGCTAAGTGTATGTAGGGACCTAGTCTAATGATAATCAAGAAAGTAGGTAGCCTATTTTTCTGTTACATTTATTAAAGAGCTAGTGATAAAATAGAATTAAAATTAAAATCCTAACAATGAAATTGGAATAAGCCCACTAAGTTACATTAAAATAAGCATATTTGACATCAAAATTTTTTGTCCACCAAGGTGAGTCGGTGGCGTAGTGGTTAGCGCGCCGGACTTCGAGACCATAGCAGCGATGTCGTGGGTTCGAATCCGCGTTCTACCAGTGACTTTTATCAGTACCTTTCACCTTGTACTGTAGCGGCTCACCCCCTTACTTTGTCTAATACGATCCACGCACAGATTAATAGTCTATGTGGACGGGGAAAAGTAAAGCAAAAAGAGGTCCGCCAACCTCTTAAAATATATATATATATATATATCTGTAATCAGGCCAGCAAGATGCTCGGTTTCATCTCAAGATTCACTAAAGGCATTAATAACCTAGCTGCACTTCGTTCTCTGTAGTGCTCCTTTGTAAGACAAGTAGTCGAATACGCTAGCCCTGTGTGGTCTCCTTACACAGCTTCTGCAATAGACAGACTGGAAGTTTTACAGCGGTGTTTCTTACGCTTGATGGGCGTGCGTCTGGGCTTTGGCTACTTGGAAGTGCCAGTGTATGATCTCTCCAGGAATTTAAATCTCCCACCTTTGGCCCTGAGGCGTGACATAGCAGATGTTGTCTTCTTGATAAAGATCTTCAACGGCCTTGTGCAGTGTCCTAACCTCTTGGCTGAATTCAATATCAGAAATCCATCAAACACAAGATCCCAGGAGCTTCTGAGTCGAGGACACTACCACACAAACTACGACTACAACAGCCCCATAGCAAGATATGTCAGGCTAGGAAACCGGGTGGCAACCGAATGTGATATCTTCTTCGACAAGATGCCAGTCATTCGAAGGCGGGCGCTGGACATTCTCTCCAGTTGAGACTCGCAGTTGAATTCAACCTGCACTTTCTCTCCTATATTGTTGTAGTGTTCATTTCTTGTTCTTTATGCCCAAATTGTTTCTTGTGAATTGGGTGCAGTGGCTTAGTGCTGCACTCTTGTAGCGAACTCGCATACCAACGGCCTACAGTCTTTCCCGCGAGGGGCGCGCACCATTCAAAACCCAAATTCTCATGTCTAGGCTGCCGGTCGTGATAGCTCAGATGGCTAAGGCGTCACAGGCATCCTTGGCCAGGATGTCTGCGTCGGCGCGGGTTCGAATCCGCTCACGACCAAACCCTGACCTGGTGGTGCAACTCTTAAAGGGATAGCCGATCTGTGGCAAAGTTGGTGGGAGGGCCCACGTAAAATAAACGGTGGCAAGTTTGCGTGGAAATTGACGGGATCGGTTAATTCTTTGAGAGTTGCACCTTGGTCAACACTGATTTTGCTACTTTTTACTTCTATTTACTGTGTGTGTGCCACTACGGCCTTGAAATACAAAAGATAATTATATTTTCACTCCAAAATGCCAATTTTAATCATGAACAACCTAAAATTCCATGGACTTTCATAAATTAAAATACAGCGTCGACAAATGTCGACAGTGGGCACAAATGGGTTAATCTAGTCAGTCACCACCACATTGTTGTACTGTATGTAGCTTTATTCTCGATCAAATCGTATTCCATTTATATTTATTATTTAAGCTGTGCTTGTGTATATATACTGTGTTGTACATACCTTTGTAATCTCTCTGTAGACCTACTATTTATTACTCTAGTCTAGTCCTATTTTGTATGTAGCCTAAGTCTAATTTATTTTTGCTTTTCACTAGGTATTATTATTCTAGTAAATTTTCTTGCATGTTTTTTCGCATATTATTCTGTATTATACTTGTCCATCTTGTTTGCACGATTGTCGTCATATTCGCATGTAGCCTAATTCTGTATTGTATTCTTTGTAAATTGGCTGCTTGCTGTTGGTAAATAAATAAATAAATCACAGATAATTTGATCAATCAAAATGAAAGTCAAAACCAAGATAAGGCCAATTGCTAAAAATGTCATGTGAACAAAAAATTTAACATTGTGAATAAAATACTTAATTCAACAAATACAATCAAATGGGAAAGTAGTAGGCTACACTGCAGTAAAACCCCATAGGCCTACCTAAACTCTATTCACGATAACTCAACATAAAAGAACTCATCATCTCTAGACAGTCTTTAGTGCTGGACCAAGCACTACAGACCCTGCTAATCACTGTACAGATGGTACAATTGTCAATATTTGGTCATTAAACACCCCCAGTTCCATTCATATTGTGGATATTTTTTTCTTTATCGACTGTCACTAGGTGATGTTTCATTGTTCGATCAGAATTTTAGGGCACACTTAGGCCTGCATATGGTTAAATTGCTATCAACCAATCTTTCTATAGGCCTTAGGCCTAAATGAGGTTATTAAGAAAGACTGTGTGTCAGATATGTAAGATCTGCTTACTTTGCTTTCTTCCAAGGTATAATTATAATTAATCCAAAGTAGAAAAATAAATGTAAAATCAATTTAAATTTAAGGAATTATAATTAAATTTACTATCTTTTTATGCCAAATACAATATAAAATCCACCCTACCATTTCATAGATTGTCCAAGTCAATGAATAGTTATGAAGTATTAGGTTTAAAGATCTTTAATAAACTACCAGATCAGAACTCACTGATCTGCCTTAAAGTATATTTAAAAGCAAATTGTACAATTTACTAGCCAACAATCTCTTTTACAGTACTCTGTTTCTGAATATTTTGACTGCTGTAAACTTTTGTACATAATATTGATCTGTTGTTGTATCATTGTGTAGCCTAAATGTTCTGTAATGTAAATATGTGCTCAAATGTATATAGTAGGCTAAGTTTAGTTTGTAGTCTTGACTTTGTCTATTACTGTAATGGTTTAATGACAATAAAATTTTATTTATTCATTTATATGATCAGGAGAATGGCAGTCAAGTACTATTAGCTCCGGTAAACTCAACACTTTAAATTCCAAACTGTATTGAGTTTTTAGTTGAGTCTATAAAAAGGATCACAAAACGACACAGAAAAAAATAAATCTTGGCTACAATTCTAATTTGTGAGAAGATACAACCTCCATTATTAGCCTTAAAGCGGTACCGTATCACATAAATGGTGTCAAAACAGAATGAAAAAGTATTTTTCCTTTTGTATTGAGGCATTAACTTACGTGTTTTGCTTGTTTCCATAAACCATTAATTTTGTTACAGTACATAAATATTACTGTCCTTAAACGTGACGAAGTGATTTACAGTTAAGATGGTTAGGTTAGATTATTATAGGCTAATTTAAATTACATTTCTGACCCCAATATCGTCGTTGATGCAATTGTTTAAGTTAGGCCTACATTGAACAAATCTAATCACAAAATCGAAATTTAAAGAAAACTATGGGGTAGGTGATTATCTGTGATTTGTGAATATAGGCTAGAGAATTTGGAGAATTTGTATTTAAATTTTAAAAAAGTTAGCAAAGGGAGGTCTGAAGTGGGTGAGTCGCAAAGTGATTTGAACTCTCAACTAACAGCCTGTTACCAAATCAGCCCTTAGCAGTTGAACTTTGTGCAGGTTCTAAACTAATGATAATAATACTGAACTGAGCCAAGAATCAGTTAATCTTAGTCAGAGTGCCACACTATGCTTAGGCTAGTTACTATGCTTCTACACTCCTACATGCCCTAGGCCTATTTCAAATTTGGTTTAAAATAGCTTATTCCCACAGTGGCAGCATCTAAAGAATAGCACCAAAATTATGTAAGTATTGAGATAATTAAAAAGGAAATAATCCAAAGAGAGAGCGTAACTTATTATCTGAATGTTTATAAGAATATTTTACAAAACTTACCTTTTAAAATGAAGCGAACAAATATACCATCTACGAAGATCAAGGCCTATGTGTCTTAAATGTCTTGAAACGCATTAACACAACACTAAGAGTACCTATAAAACTTGTCCAAAAACTAAACAATCTTGCAAGAAGTAGGACTATTCTTATAGTAAACAAATTTAATTATGCCTACTAAGTTTTACTAAAAGTAGCATACCGTAACCCAAATTATAATTTTAAAAAACTGCAAAACTATGAACATAACCAAATCAAATTTCACCAAAACCACACTCTTGCGTTTTTAAAACTAGGTATAAATGTACTCAGACAAAAATCCAAACAAAACATTCACTTGGTGAAGTTGAAGTTTGAAGGAACGGGTCACCAAGATTGTTGGTTAAATTGGATAGTAGTAAATCTTGATGGTTCTGGTTCAACATTCTGATGATAGGAGCAGCACAAATCAAGCATTCCAAATTTTCAAGAGCAAGAAACTGAAATCAACTGGCAGAGTTGCCAACGTAAATTATCCAAATTTGGCTGCCTTAACTAATATCATTGACTATGGATAAATACTAAAGACACTAAATTTTATGAATATTTAATATCCATAGTCAATGCTAATATCACGGCCAAACGGCCGTGCTTATTTATTTATTTATAAACGGAATATTCCATTTTCAATCATACAACATTAATAATCACCTCATAACACATGTAAAGATTCTATTATGGTTCTCCAAGATTACCATTACCAACAGCTTCGTCGTTGACCCTGAAGAGAGAATCGACTGCGTCAGAGAACATTTTTTGTTTCTCCATTTTAAAACTTACACATAAAACACATAATTAATTTACATTTTTCACTTTTCATGGCGGGCTTCCCCATCAATCATCGGCCTCCAAACAAGTTGGAGAGGTCAGAAAACTCGTTAACAGAGTAGAATGGATGTTCTTTTAGGAGACCAGAAAACTTGTTAGCGAACCTCCGGTTGTCTCTGACTTTGGCCTGCGTTGCCCGTTGGTAGCTTATTTTTGTTTTATTTTTGCTGATGACACAACCCTGTTTTCAAGCCACAAAACAAACAGCTACAGTATCTCTACGACCACCGAAATGTTTAATATAGCCTCCCATTGGTTTATAGACAACGAACTGGCACTCAACAATACCAAGACCCAGGAATTTATTTTTTTAGTTTATATAACAATGATAGAGTCGGTCAACAGGTTAAGTTGCAAGGTTTTACGCTTGATCCTAAATTGTCTTGGGAATCACATGTTGACCAGCTTTGTGTCAAGCTCAGCAGAGTTATTTACCTACTAAGGAGGCTTACAAGTGATCCTCCAGGAAGCTTTGTCTTTGTGAGACAAGCTTTTTCGCCTTTTTTCAGAGCCATTTGGCGCACGGTATTTTGCTGTGGGTTCACTGTGATGGTTTAAATAATATCTTACTACTGCAACAGAAAGCAGCTCGTGCCTTATCAAATGCTGGTTGGCTTGATTTTTGCAGGCCTTTGTTCATTTAAAATAAGATTCTGACTGTTCATAACCTGTATATATTGCAATGTATCATAGCCTTAAAAGAAAAGACTACAAAAAAATAGTAGGATTCACGAAAATAGTCCAATGACAGTCAATACATCGTTGCCAAATTTATTCTGAAACACATTTTTATACTATGGTAAACATAACAACAAATTACAACATTACAGGGCAAGAGGGGGTGAGGGGTGACACAGCTCCACAGCTTTTATGATTTTCATTGAACTAACTTATTTTCGTGAATCTTACTATAGTCTGTTTACAGCCGTTGGTGAAGTGCATGACCACATACAAGGGCAAATCACAAGTTATTAAAACCTGAAGTAAGTCTAGAGAAGTCATTAAGAAGTTTTATTCCTGTTTCAGTTATACGTTTTTTTAACCACCTGCGCCAGTCCAAATCAGAAACCTGCCTCTCCGGAGATTTACACAAGTTATGAAAATATGGCTCATTCTCAACACTTACTACCACACTAACGAATTTAAAGAAGCCAATCACAATACCATCCTACGCTGTCTTAATCCTTAAAAACCGCTCCTCAGGAATTCAAATAACACATTATTAACAGATCACTACGTCCTTTTGTCTAAAATAATAATAATACTAGGTACTTGTTTTCTTCTCTTTTTTGAAAATATATTTTTTTACTCTCACATTGTATGGCAGTCAAAATCTTTTTGACTAAGGGTTATTTGTATGATGTACACATTATTATATAAGTTAGTTTTAGTGTAGACAAAGCCTATTGTATTTTGTGAATATTTAATGACCAATAAAATCTTGAATCATTGAATCCCAAATGTATCCGGGAGAGTGTCAAAAAGTGTTAACCTGAGTTGTACTGCATGTGTGCCTTTATTTCTTGTACTGTATTTGTGGTTTATGAATGTTTGAGTTAACTTTTTTGTATTTTTATGTAACAGACTGATTTAAAAATTAAAATTATGGGAACCGTTTGGAAGCCAGAAGTCTGAAGGCATTCCTTCAGCTGATCCGAGGTGGCATACAAAAAAGTCCTGATGGTTCTCATTTGCCATTTAAAATTTTTTCTAGGTTGCCTCTATCTGCGACCAAAAGAATGATTGAATAAGATGTGTTGTTCAATCAACCCAAAATAAACCAGTTTGTGAAGAGGAAGAGGGACACTTCCGTAAGTTCTTATTCTGCGGAAAACAAAGACCCCAATGGCAAGCGATCCCCCTAATTTTTTTTTTAATGTTCTCTCCACCTCGTCCAAGCTGACCCTAGAAAGTCAGCAGGTTCTGACTGTTCTGAGTTTTCAATCTGCTCCTCTCCAACCAAGACCACACTCGCATGTAGCCTTGCTCCAACGCATAAGTTCTGAGCATTGACTATAAATAAAACTTGATTGACTTACTTGACTTTTATTCGGGATCCTGTGACCCAGTGGGTGAAAGGATCTGTCACTGGGCGTAGGATCTGCCACTTGATTACAACATTTACTATAAACACATATAATATGTATCATTGACTATTGATGACAATAAAAGATAAAATAATATTTATTTCAAACAAATTAAAAAAAAAAAACTATGAACCAAGAAAGAACAGTCAAATGAACTTAAAAAACGAACACAAAAAGTGAACCTCTCAGTTGCATGATATTAAAAAAAGCTAACCTTTTGGTAAATGAAAAAAAGAAAACAGCAAGCAAAACGGATAAAAAACAAACAAGAAACAAAACAACACACACACAACAAAACAACACATGTCACTGATCACTGATGTCAGTCAGTCAGTCACATATGTCAGTTTACTTCTAACCTAACTTAGTTTGTAAATTAGTATGTTATGTTAACTAACTTAATTTATTCATTCAGAGAATGGAATATATAATAAAAAATTTAACTAATACTTACATATCATCTGGCTGCAACAGAACTCTTCATGCCGCTGACTGGGGACGTAATGGTCTTATCTGCTATGGTGCTTCTAATGCAGTAGCTTTATACGACCCAAAGGTAGCCTTCAAATCATTTTAAAGAAATATACATTATACATTATTGTTTAGCTTAATTTATAACAGGCTAGATACTTTGATACTTTCTTTAAAAACCCGACACACTTTAAAACTTATAGCTGTGTAAAAGGCAGCTGGGTCCAGTATCGAAGATAAAAAAACGCTAACCTTTTTCAGATACAAAAATTGTTCTTATCACAGTGTATGCCAAGCATTGGTACACGCTAATTGGTACAGTATATACCAAGCATTGGTAGTACAGTAGGCCTAATTGTAGGAAGTAATTTGCATGGCACTGGTAACTAAGATTCATTTTTACAAATCCTTTAAAGCCACACAAATACAATTTACAAATACACTTAAGTTACAGACATTTAGTCTGCAATTGTGTCGAGCCTAGTACTTAACGTAGGCCTACCCCATCCGGGAATCACCTTAAGCTATTTATACCCCTTTCCCCCCCCTTAGTTCCTTGTATGCCATTTAGTAATGCGGTGTCAGTTTGCGGAAGCTTTTCCATGTGCACCCCATCTCGCAAGTGTTTAGTGCAGAGTTTATTCCCTCGTTACACTATAGGTTAATTGTACCAATGTATATATGTTATAGTTATTATCAAATATATTTACTTTACTTTGTTGTATAATTGTATTGATGCAGAAAAAAACTCCGAATGCGCCCTCTCCCGTAACAAACTGATACCGTACCTAAGTTATTTTATATTATAAAATTACTTACCTACCATGTTGAATGGAAATACTGGGGGGACCAAGCACTTGCTTGGTTAACTTATAAGATATGAGTTCGCTCCGCTCACTCAGCCCCAGAATGAGCTTATTCGCTGCGCTCACTTGCCTAGCCGAACAGTGCTACACATACTTTGGTTTAAATTTAACTAAAAGGTAACATGTTTAGTTTATTTCTACAGTTATCAGATGATTTTGGTTCAATTTGATAGTTAGGTAATTTGAAATGTCAATAAGGATAACATAGGAAATTTGAAGGGCTCTATTTCGAAAACCGGATTTTTCCCAGCCATGGAAACAGCTCCAAACGATTTCTCATGGCCAAGACTCCAAATAATAAAAAAATCCTTGTAGAGAAAAAAATGTTTGCCCGTACAAACAGTAGGCCTACTTGTTTTAGAGTATTTAAGATAAGTAGGCCCATTTCCTGTACAAACAGTAGGTACTTGTTTCAGAGTGTTTAAAATATATTAAACCTATTAATTTTACGTTTAATGGTTTCAATGATGAGATGTTGTTCCTGATGAAGTTCATCAACATTTAAATATAATATTTAGTTATGAAAACACGTACAGCGGGTTAAATTTGTGCAATTTATTGTTACGGAGTAAAACTCTGCATGCTGCCTGTGCCGTTTTACCGGAAAGCACCCACTCGAGGGTTAATTTTACCATTTTCACACTTGACAACATGACAATGAAACCATACTAATTTGGCAAACGCTAAATCCTCTCGCGCATATCCCCGTGGTGGGTAATAAAATAACCTATCTTTTTAGATACTGTACCTAGTATTAAAACCAAAATTCTTGTGAAAGAAACGAATAAAATGCAGTTACCCTCATTATAGCAGTTGTCACCCTGCTCATTAAAAAAAAGTCCATCCCAAAGAGTTTATAAATAAAAGCTAAAATCTTTAACTTATGCACTGACTCCATGAACTACAATTTGGACCTACACCAGCCGCCACAAGAAATATCAGTTGGGCTAACAGGGATAAGTGCCGTTTTGCCACATCAAGCACTTTATTATAGACTGTTTATATTAGCCTATATATAATTTTTACATTTGGAAATTTAAATAGCCTATATAAAACATAACATTTATAAGAAGAAGAATGACACACAAGTATGAAGTCTCTCTCTAAACTCTTTTGAAAGTGGTGACCGATTATAGTTGGTGTCACAAAAATGCCTGAATCTACAACAATGTTGCAAATTTATTCCGACTTATTCAGCTGCTGTCATCTTTTGTTAATCACTGTGAACATAATCAAAAACAAAACAATGCCGACAACATCGCTTCTTACTTACTTGATACTTGAATCCTTCATCAATGACTGGAAATACCAAATAGATTGTGTTATATATATAGCTGTGTGCCCTACTAGTTTTTAGTTTCCTTCGATGGCGCCGGTAATTAAAATATTGGCTCTTTATCAATTTCACTGATAGAGTACATGGGTCTATTTATCAATCTTGAATGAATAGCGCCCTTAAACTAAAACTTAGTTTTGTCCACGTGTCTAATTTTACCTGGTAGGTTGTTGTAAAATTTCACCGCTGTGACAGGGAAACAGTTTTGGGTTTTTGACAGCCTTCATGATGGGATTTTGATGTCTCCTGCTCCCCCAGTATTGTACTGGTGAACATCCTGTCGTTGTCCGAATGTGGAGTAGTTTTCTCTTATTTCCAATATTTATTTAACTAGTGAGTTAAATAAATATTGGCTGTAAACTGTAAAAATACCCAAACGCTTGAATATAGGCTTACAGAGATCTAAAAAACAAGCTGAAGCAATGATGCGTAATACCCTATTCTGAATCAGTAATTTTTGGCACATGCCGGGACGTGTCCCCACAACAGTACGGTATCCCATACGATAAATGGCTATGAAAAAGTGCATGGTATACTGTAACCAGATAACGCTCAGTGACCACATGCTTGAGCTTGTTGACAAGAAATACTCCTCTGGAGAGTTTAATAATATCTATCTGGATTACATGATGGTCCCAGCTTAATTTTGGATCCAGCCAAAAACCAAGAAACTTGACGGCTTCAAAATTGATAACAGGGACATCGCGCTTGAGGGAACAAACAATAATATGAGTTTTGTCTGCATTTAATTTCAGCTTGTTGGCCAATAGCTTTTTGGCCAACATAGCAGCAGATCTTCAGCTTGGCTCAAAGACTTTGTTTGCAGTTTTCCTTCATGTCATCAATTGTTTGCAAACAGTAGGGTCTGTCCATCCAATTTCAGGTTATTTATGAGGACTAGAAATAACAGAGGTCCAAGAACAGAACCCTGTGGTACAGCGTGCAAAACGTCTCTACTACGGTACTATAAAAAGCGCCATCAATTGCTAGGTGGAAATAATGGAAATCATCTGCCAGTTGTTTGAATTTTGAAGCTCACAATTTCATGGCGCCTAGTATAATACCATTTACTAATAGTTATTTGCATTTGAACCGACTGATGAATTGGATGAGACAGGGCTAACTCTGAATTATTTGCCACATTTACAAATATGGATATTTCTAATTGTTGGAAACTTGCCAAATTTTGATAGAAAAGAGACAGCTGCCTCTGATTTTCAAAATTTTGTGCCGTAAGGGCACTTTGAAATGAGGGCTCCTTGGAAGATTGTTGACTTTTAGTTTCAATCACTCAACTATTTTAGGGTATACTCAAAATTTACAATAATGTCACAAGATACCGTACTTTGGGTGGAGAATCATCATTCCCCAAAAGATACTTTTTTATTTTTTATAAATAAGTAAATAGGTACCCCCGTCGCAGCAGACCTGTGTACTCAGCGAAATTCCAAAGGAATTTTAGATTTTGTATTTTCCCCATAGACACCATAGGATTGAGTATTTAGATTTATTGCCATGGGATGTTGTTTAAAAATGTTTGTTGTTAGAAAAAGTAATGGTCGGGTAAGGTAAAAATTAAATTGTATCAATATTTTAATGTTCCCCATGGGGATGAGTATGTAGATTTGCCGCCACATGGGTGTTGTAAGCAAATACCAGTTAAACCCTACCTAGTGAATGTATATACCAAATTTTACCAAGTTATGTCAATAAATAAGCGAAATACAGGGTTTTATTGATTTCCCGTAAGATTAACATGGGAAACCTGTTTTTAGCTTTTCTCCGGAATCTGTTAAGCTAAGTTAAAAATTCAAAATAAAAAATTTTTGTTTTTTTAAGCTTTTTTAAAATGTTTTAGTTAAAATTCTTCATTTTGAAAATTGAGGTTCAAAAATGCAAAAAACCCATTTTTTCCCCTTTTGAAACTCCATGAAACCCGTTCCCATAACCCGACAATGCTTTTTCGCGAACTCATGAAAATAAATAGACCTGGTCTTACACCTTCATACAAAATTTCATAAAAATCAGAGGTCCTCTTTAAAAGTTATCAGTACCACGACACGTAGATAGATAGATAGATAGATATAAACATATATATGAAAATGAGTGAATAGTGTTTTTGTCTTCTGGGGACCTCAAAATGGAAAAGTAAAGTGGTTCCGGGCTTAGGTCTTACCATGGCTACTACCTTAATAGCTTTGACTATGTACACTAACGTGAATAAACCTCTCATCCAGTTAGTTTGAGGCAAAAAATTTGGAAGTTCGGTGTATGTTGTTATTATTCAGCTGAATTTACAGTGCTGCAAAACACTTTACCAAAACATAAAAATAACTGTCAGTTATAAAATGTTTCATCCTTGGTTGAGAAGAGTGGTAATGCTGATTTATCTATCATATGTTACGTGTACTTCCATGTACGCCGCACGAGATCGCACCACCGTCAATAGGTTTCACACACGCCTATGCTATGAGAAGTCTACTCACGTTAGTGTACATAGTCAATGGTAATAGCGTATTCCCTATAGGGAAATTCGCTAAAAAAGGTATTAAGTGGAGACGGGGAGTTTTCACTCACTGTAATCAATATCTTTCATTCATAAGATGTTTATTTTTGTCAAGTAAAGAATAGTTTAACCTCTGTTGTGGTAATTGTTGCAGGCGGGCCATGGAGGACGAGTACTAGCAACCCTAACAGGCCACCAGGGCCGCGTTAATGCCTTGAAGTGGGCTAGGAAAGATGATGACTCACCAGAAAATGAGTTTGTATCGGTTTCTACAGACCAGTGTGGCCTAGTTTGGACAAAGATTGATGACACCTTTGTTGTATCAGGTGTACTTAAAGGTGAAAAAGAATTATTATAATAATTGTGTTTTTGTTGCCTCAATTCATATTGTTATTACTTGGTTAGCTAAGGTAAATGCCCCAATTACCGACAACGACATACCCAATACCGACCAAAGTCACTCACAAAATATAATCCTCTTGTTTGTACCTATAACTTTAAAAGTTAGATCAGTTTGCGATCTTTTTTTTTCTATGAGAAAAAAAACTAGTTTACACCTTTTCTGAGTTTGTGCTTGTAAATTTTGTCTTGTTTGTTCCTCTACAGTGAGTTTAGTTAGTAATCTTACAGGTTTTCAGTACGAACATAGAGATCTGCTTTAGTGAATGAGTATTTGAACAGTTATATGTTTATATTAAACTTATGTATTGTAAGGGGCCGCCCACATATTACGTAACACGTTTTTTCATCATTTTACACCTTCCCCCCCCTCCACCCTGTGACGTTCCGTAATGCAAGCCCAAATCCTTCATCCGCCCCCTGTAACGTAATGCAGTCAGGTATTTTCTTAAGGTTCTGGGTTGTGAAATCTAAGTAAAATTGTCTTTAGAACTCAAAAATAGTTTAAAATTGGTTTTAATAAAAACAGACATTTTAAGAAGAAATTTAGCTTAACAGTTTATTGAAAACCCTTTCTGATAAACCTATTACTGAGTAAAATATCATAAAGGAAAGATAAAAACACCCTTTTACATTCCCCACACGTCCGTCGGTTGTTCTACAAAAACTAGAATACTCAAACGGTAGGTGACACCTACAGCTGATTCCAAGGCAAAGCACCAGATACATTGTACATCACATCTATTAGACAGCGGCTATAGTATCAGTTGAAGCACCAACGTCACTTATTTGTTATTTGTTGTTGTTGATGGCACCTACCTTATTATATTCTAGAATCTTGGGTTGTTCTGTTGGTAAGTCGAGACGAGGACTCCCGAATGATAGCAAATTATGCTGATCATCGCTGACGTTTTCCAAAATCAGGAATCTGTATAACTTCATGACAAAGGAATTTATTTGAAAAAAACTTAATATTATTAATATTTGTTTTTGTTTTAATTTTCTTACAATAAAACAATGTAAACTGATATAAAAACTATTTTTACCGAAAAAGAGTTTATATTAAATTAAGATGTAGGATGGTCTTACTCACCCAATTTGAGTATCAACTGCCTTAGAAGTACTGTACCAGTATTGGATTTTTAGAGATGGATAAAAACATTATATTTAAGCAAATGTTGTGGGATGGATAAATAAAAGCACAAACAATAATTTTTTGCCTTATTTTGCCCCGTCTACATAGACTATTGTACTGAAGAGATCTGTGTGTGGATCGTATTATTAATCATATTTATTAATGTGGATCCTCATTGTTAATTAATGCACAGAATGATGATTTTTGACCTGTGATATCGTTGTGCAACAATGCAAACCGAGGTAGTTCTCGCAACCATATAACCGCTATATCCCTTTTTTTACTCTTAAAAATTTAAAACAAAGCAGGCATTGTTCCATTGGATTCCAAGCCAATGAAGGCTACCTATACTAGTAATGCAACCTAATGGAGACATTTCCTTACCTTGCTTGTCTTGTGACTTGGTCTCTTATCACTAGAAAGCTGCAACATGAGGGATTTGATGCCAAATCAATGATCATCCGCGTTATTTAATTCAACCAACCATATTACCCGTTATAACTCAACATTATTTTTCTGTTATTTTCAGGTCATGAAGGTCCAGTCACAGTTGTTGATGCAGTTTATCGACAATCCACTTGTGACACATCACAACTTTTTATTGTATCAGCGTCGGCTGACTCTACCATTAGGGTTTGGATGCGGAAAAATCAGGAAGGTTTGTTAAATGATTACAATTTATTGTAATTACTTCATGAATATCTATATTATTTTTACCAGCTGACGCAGTTAAAGTTTTGATATTTCATAATGATCATTTGTAACACTACAACCGTTAAAATACGTTAGTATAGTAACATAATCTTATCTCACAAACTGTTAATGGACTGTGCAGATAGTTAAAATGTTTTCACAAAATGGCTTACAATGGAATATTTTAAAATCAGTTATATTCAATTCCTCAGAAGGAATTTGTATTTATTTTCTTTTAAGCACAATGGACACTTTAACAAAAACTTATTCCGAATGCACTTTCTTTACCGATGTCTAATAATTTTGTGTGACTTTAGTAAAATAATCATATTCTCTTAGCATCCAAACTTGTTGTAGCTAGCCTAGGTCAGATAATAAATATATTCTATTATTTTCCTTTTTAGCGAATTTTCCATAGGGAATAAGCTATTACCGTAGGTCTCATGGTTAGAACTAAGCTCGGGGACCATGTTATCTTTTCGTTTTGAGGTGTCCAGAGATGTGGAATCTTACTTTTATTTCAAAATGTTATTATTGGGCACTACCCACCTTCAGGTTTATGGCAAAGTTTTGTAGAGATGCAGCAAATTCTTCAGCCCTGTCAAATAAAAAAAAAAACAAAAAACAAACACACACGAACATTTACACTGACACAAAATCACGAATAGTCTAAAAAAACACGCCAAAACCAATCCCGACGTTTCAGGAAACTAAAAAAACGTTTCCTGTTATCAAGGGTTTTTAACTTTATTTAAGCGAGCTGAGCGCCTGACCACGACTCTTCAGTAAATGTAATGACTACGTGTAAATGTCCGTGTGTGTTTGTGGTTTTTTTTTTTTTTTTTTTTTTTTTAATTTGACAAGGCTGAAGAATTTACCACACCTCTAAAAAACTTCACCATAAACCTGAAGGTGGGTAGTGCACAGTAATAAAATTTTGAAACATTAGTTACCCCACCTAAAACATGTCTTTTAATGAAAGAATCATACTTTTATTTGGACTCGTAAACCAGATATATCAACTTACCAGAAGGGGTAGTTTTGGGGGGTTTTTACACCCCAAAAATGGTTTTTTTGCATTTTTCATACGTAATTAAAAAAATTTTAAATATTAATTTTCACCACTGGATTTAGCTCAAAAAACACACAACTTAGTATTGTAAAGCTTTGCTCTACCTCCATTGGTTACTGAGATATTAAAAAGTCCAAAGACAGTACATTGTGTTTAGGGGCTCCAATGTTAATCTTATTGAGATTAAGGATGTGTTAATATTTCACTTATTAACCAATATTTTTGGATGAAAATATTGGTTAATATTTGGTTAATGTATTCACCTTCATTATGGTAAAAATCTCGGTTTTTGTACTTATCATGGCAGCAAACCTGCGTATTCTTTTCCCATGTTAATCATATGGAGAATAGGCAAACTCCTTTATTAATGGACGGATATTGATGAAACTTAGTATATGGCTTTATATGGTTGATATAATTTTTTTTTTCTTAATGCTAAAAACCTACTTATAGTGTTCCCCATGGCAGCATACCTGCATACTCTTTCTCTTTATTTATCATAAGGAGAATAGACATTTAGTTCCCTATTTATGAGCATATGATGAAATTTTATTTACAGGTTCATCCGGTCAAAATTAATATTACTAATTTGGAAATTCACTGAATACGTGAGTCTGCTGCGACGGAAAGTATTTTTTTTCCTGTCAGTTTGATTTTTCCTCTGGGATTATATTAATTTCATCATGAAATTTGATAACTTCTTTGTAAAGCATTCATATAATCATATATTTTATGTTACAGAAGTGGAGTGCAGACATATTGTGCCGCTGGATTCTGGCCTATGTCTCTCCGCTTGTCTAACTGTGGTGCCATCTGGCTCCATTTTGTTAGCGGCAGGTCTCGACGACTCTTACATTCACCTCTATGGGGAAAGTGCCTCTGGCGATGAACTGGTTCAACAAAGGGTGTTGCGAGGTCACGATGACTGGGTTTCAGCACTACAGTTCACACGGGAAGGTCAGTGATTATTAACAAATTCTTATATAAGCATAATGTTTATCCTTGCAGCTATAACCGGATGTACATTTTTTATCCCTCAGATTAATTATTACTCTTCCCAATTTTTTCACTTTGTTTTTTATGACGTATATTTTTGGACAACAAAATGCAAGGTGACAGAAACCATTTTTTGGAATTTCATATTACAGTTAGCAAAACATTTTGTGATAAATATTTGTTTTCTAATCAGGAATACATTCCTATTAGGCTTAAGTTTGACTGAATATACGTTTGTCATGTGCAGACTGTGGGGACCTACTGTTGGCTAGTGGTAGCCAGGACGCGACAGTCCGGCTGTGGAGGTTCCACCCAGCTGGAGAGGGGAATGATCACACGGAGGAACAGCTGATCACTGTGGAGCGACAGCTGGTCTCTGTTGGCAACTCCCAGCTGATTGTCGGACTGGAGTCTGTGCTGCTGGGGCACGACGGCAGAGTGTACGGCCTCTGTTGGCACTCTCCTGTTACAGCAGGTATTCTGTGATTGACAAATAACCATCTGTTGAAAGTTTTTATCAAATCTTTTATAGTGGCCAAATATGGTATGTTTTCTACCTAAACCAAGCCACTGTCCATCATTAGTTGAAGCACACTCATTATTCATAAATGTTGTTTTTACTATCTCAAATTAAATTCCCTTTACTGTAGAAAATTTAAAAGCTGATGTAATTTCAACTTCATCTTTTACTGTAATGTGTGATAGATCAGCTTTTCAAGACTCAGGCAGGTTTTTATATAGGCTGATAACTACATTATTCATTTCATGTAATCAGGAGGGAGGAGGACACAGCCCTTGCAGTTGCTGACAGCGTCACTAGATAAGACTGTGATCGTGTGGGGTCCTGAGGCGAGTGGTGGGGGTGTGTGGTTGGAGAGGGCTCGTATGGGCGAGGTCGGAGGCAACACTCTGGGCTTCTACGGGGCCTGCTACGGACCAGAGGGGAACAGCATACTGGCTCACAGCTACACTGGTGGCTTCCACATATGGCACCTCGACCAAGTAGGTTACATTAAATAGTTATAGTGTTAAGGATCTACCATTTCTAATTACAGTAGACTCTCATTTATCTGGATTTGACTTATCGGGCCAAAATTTATAATTAGTCTGGGTCCCATACCTTCTTGCCTACTGTGCAGAAGAGATCAGACTTATATTGAAGTTGAACGTATCTGGCTTTCTTGGTCATTTGTGATTTGATCTCTAATCACTAGTCTAATACTATTATTTCACTGTCTATTTTTTTGGCAAGTGTATCCAATGTAAAATTAGACATACTCTGCACATTAGAATCTATGAACACCTTAAAATATCATGAACAATGTATTATTCCAATTTAATAAATGGCTACTAAAATCAACATTTCAGTGGAAATGGTCAATATTTTACAATGATTCTATTGTTTGGCAGGGCGTGTGGCGACCAGGGGTGGTGGTGGGGGGTCATTACGATGCTGTCAGTGATCTGGCCTGGGAGCCTCAGTTGGGTCGCTTTGTACTGACAGTCTCCAGTGATCAGACGACCAGGCTGCACGCTCCATGGATACCGTCAGCAGACTCCACTCTCCAGGTTGGCATTATTATTTTTTAAATTAAATTATAAAATAATCCTCGAATGCTAGGTAAATTAAATATAAAATAATATGGGGCAGTCCATAAATTACGTGATAGCTTTTTGGCCATTTTTGGACCCCCCCCCCCTAAAATCATCCTACCATCATAATTTTTCTGACCCATCCCCCCTCTCAGAAAAATGACTTCATTTTTAATAAACCTTCGTTTTAAGTAAAAATAATGTTTTTTCTTTACCTTGGTCTGACGATGAACGCTACCTGATAAACTAAAAACATTGACCAATCAAATCTGATTTTACCTTCAGAAATAAAGCCAAAATGACTTTCTCAATGGAAAAACAAACTAAAATAAACTATAAAACAACGCCTAAAAATAGTCTAATGTATTTTATTAGATAATTATTTGTTGAATTGTGTATGAATTTATCATAGTTTTACTGTCAAAATTTGATATAAAACATCATTTTTGAAATTGCGTATATCAATTCTGACCCCCCCCTTGCACATCACCCTACCGTCATTTTCAATCTCGACCCTCCCCCCCCTATTTTCAGATGATTTAATTTATGGACTAAACATTTCTTCTTAATTGTAGACACTTGCACTATGTTTGAAATTTCACATAAGGGTTTTTTTAATACTGGACACTGAATTAATAAGCCGTTCAGGGGTTTGCATAATTGACTGCTTGGGTAATCGACCCTCTCTCTACTGAACATATATCCAATTGCCATACAGGCAGCTTATAAAAAAACTTGGCTTCTTCTTGTAACAAAATAACTCCAACTACCAAATACTATTATCTACAGAATTTCCATAATATTCCCATTGGAACTTTAGTATCCTACAAGCCAGTCCACCGTATGGAAGACTTACTTCAAAAGCCACCAAATGTGCTTTACAAACATCTGCAAAAGCATACATACAATAAATCAGTGAATTCAATACGCCTGTGTAAACCAGCTCAGACCATTTAAGTAAACCACAAAAGAAGTAAAACTTGTGCCATCCCAAAACCTAAAACCCTAGCTTAATGTTAAGCTTCACAACAGATAGAGAATATAACATCACTTTCCAATTAACTCAACAAAGCCAACAAAGGATCCACTTAATATCCAATTAGCGTAATAAATAGTAACTGGGAAATATTGGGATTAACTGTAACTAAAAATACAAATGTTGCGGTGACTTACAAAATAAACAAGATTATAGACAAATTATCAATTTACATTACTCATTAAGTAAATGTGTCACAAAAACTAATCCAAAAGATATGTAAGTTTGATTAAAAAAATCATCTCTCCAGTTTTTAACTCTTCTACTGTGTAGAAAGGCGCCGACGTAGCCATTCAATGATGTTTTTTCTTCTCGCAGTGGACATTTTTCACCTCTTCTGGTGCAATTTTGAGGAATTTCGCTCCCAGATATATCAATTGTTTTTCATAGTGTGTGGGACGATAGATCGGAAGTACTATGTTGTTGGCTCTTCTAGTGTTATAATTGTGTAAGTCAGTCCCTCTCTGCAGATTAAGTCTTTTAGCATGAAAGTCAGTTTCTAGGACGAAAAGGCTCACTACGGTTTGGACATTTAGTTGTTTAAAAGCAGTGCGGCATGATTCTCTAGGTCCAAGGCCAGCTAGAATGCGAACTGCCCTTTTTTGCTGAACTAGGGCCCTCTTTGTGTTGGTTATAGAGGGATTACCCCATACCGCTATCCCATATTGGACATGTGCCTCAAAGTACTTTTTAACGTATCAACATATTAAGTAATAATAATTCAGATTTTTCTTGACATTACTTGTATACACTGCTATTAATCTGTAAACTAGACAACAAGCTTTGCCAAAAACTTTAAGACATGAATGAGTAATTATCTCTGATTTATTATTTAGATAGTGAGGTGAAACACAACTTAAAAGTTTGGCAAAAGTGCTAATGAACTGTTCTTTTCAGGACCAATCTTGGCACGAGATTGCCAGGCCTCAGATTCATGGGTATGACCTCGTTTGCCTTGCGATGTTACCTCATTTCCGTTTTGTGTCCGGAGCTGATGAGAAAGTTGTCCGAGCATTTACCGCCACCCAGAACTTTCTTGAGAATTTCAAGAGACTCTGCTTACCATCTTCAGTTGTTAGTGAAGTAGATATTGGTAAGCCAAGGCTCAACTATTAATCATAAATTAAAGTATTTTATTTATATCAAAAGATACAAATACTGGCCTTAGGAGTAAAATGTTGACATCAAAGTCCAAAACAACAATTTACCTACGGTTTTGTGTCTTATTTTCAAGTTTGTGCTGATTAAAAAACTAATGATTTTTTCCAGATTACATAAAAAATTTTTAGGTTAAATAATAATTAAAAAATTATAATAAAATTACCTCAGGTGTAGATCAATTAATTTTTTTAAACAATTTATACTAGAACATTGTTAGTCCATATTAAGTGGAATCGTGCCTTGCTAGGGTAAAAATAAAATTTTAGATCAACCAAAACAATTTCTTTTGTTTAGATCCAACTACTGAAATTTCAAAATTGATTATAATTAAAAATTATTTTGTGACATTCCTTGGCACTGTTTTTCATGCTGCGACGTTATTCGTCAACACTGAGACATTTTTAAACATCTGCGCACTAATGTTTCGTCATAAAATTAAAATAAAACAGTGTCATGTGTGAATGTTTTATTTTAACTTTATAATGAAACGCTAGTGCGAAGATTTTGTTGACGAAAAGTGTCGCAGCATGTAAAACAGAGACAGAAGGTAAATCTCAATAATAACAAAACAATTTGTTTCAAAGGGATTCAGTTACATGTAATACAGAAAAATAGAGAAATACAGCAAAATATTGAAACAAATAATAACTGATACACAATTATTTCTGCTATTATTTTTACTGAATAAACCTTATTAAAGAGTAACTTTATTTGAGGAAAAAAATCTGAGCCTGTGATAGGAATGGAAAACTTCAATGGCAGTTGGTGTTTATGAGTAAATTATTGCTTTAAAGATGAGAAGATTTGGCTGCCAAAAGGAGCAGCAGTTCCGGTACTCGGGCTGTCAAACAAGGCAGTGTTTGATACTGAGCTGGGCCAAGAGCCTCAAGAGAGGCATGTCAAGGACCAGTACGATGAGAACTCGTACTTCACACCTCAGCATCTCACAGGTCAGTTCATCTAAACTAGCAAACATACTTTGAATCAGCTTTAACATGTTTGTCTGCAACATTTATGATGGTTGCAAAAAACCTGTTTGGATAATGGATTTAAATTTCTAAATAAATAGTTTGCATTGATCGTCCTTGTACTCTTGGAGAAACTTACCCACTGTTACTTTACTAATCACATTCATTTTCTTTAAAAATTATTTTTGTGCAAATTAAAACAAAATTGAAGGTTTTTATGAAAAATAGTCTCTCCAACAGTATTGAAAATTCTGCAAATGAAGTGTATCCAGAACATTTACTTGAATTTTGTGAAACAGAGCCACCAACAGAAGACAATTTGCTGCAAAACACACTTTGGCCGGAGACTATGAAGTTGTATGGCCACGGATATGAGATATTCAGCCTTGCAGCCACGTCGGATGGAAAACTAATAGCTTCTGCGTGCAAAGCCACCAATGAAGAGCATGCAGCTATCTTACTTTGGTGAATATATTTATGTTTTTAAAATTTATTCTGAATATTATAATTTTTTAGACCAGTTGTTCTAAAACTGTATCCTTGAAGTGGTCTCAAACACTTTGTGTTTACCTTTCATATCAAAATTAATTAAACTGCTCCAAATATTTATTTAATTCCATGTAAAATATTTTATTAGTTTATTTGATTTGAATACACCCAAATTGGAAAGTGATTGAGATATATTATTATTGTATTGAAACAGCGTAACACAGCTGATGATGTGAGGAGTGTGGTTCACCTTATGATTTGGTTACTGCAGGGACACAGAGTCGTGGCAGAAGGTCGGCCGGCTCGTCTCTCACCAGCTGACCGTCACACAGCTGCAGTTCTCTCCCGATGACAAATATCTGCTCTCTGTTTCACGAGACAGGCGCTGGTCTGTGTTCTATAAAACAGACTCGGGTAAGTGGTCATCACGTTTATCTGGTGTGTCTTTTTGTTCTTAGTTCTTCAAATTGTGTTTGCTATTTAAAAAGATTTTAACCACAAGAGTTTTGTTTTTGGTTAAATTCTGTAAAATATTTTAGGTATGAGGGATATTTTTATCAAGGAAAAAACTAAAAGCAAAATATTCAAAAATAATTTATTTTAACGGTACTATATGAGTGAAAACTTTATATTCTTTTTTGTTTGATAGGCTATGGGAAATCTTTGCTCATGAATCAAACAATTTTTATAACCTTTGAAAAATGTATGAATTTATGAAAAGTGATGTGTAAAAATTTTACTATAATCCTACTACAATTTCTCAATTACATATGTGCATTCACTATCTTAAGAGATTTTCTTGTTTTGCAATGTTTAAGTTCTCTTTTGTAAAATTTAATAGAACATTTACTGCCAACTCTTGTTTACTAGTAATTTTATTTTTAATTAAATAACACCAATTTATAACTCCACCTTTCACAACATAATGATAGTTTAGATAATTCAGAAATGACTAATGATTACTAAGGGTTGTTTGTTAAAATTTAAATTTCGGTGTAATTCTCTTGACTTTTGTAAATTTAGAGTTTGAGGGATATAAACTGATTGGAAGATCAGACAAGAACACAGGAGTGCACACAAGGATCATTTGGTGCTGTGGCTGGAGTCATGACTCGGCCCACTTTGCCACTGGGTCGAGAGACGGCAAAGTGGTGGTGTGGGGCAACCGGGGCGAGAATCACCCCACGCTCGGACCCTTCGCCCCCTCCTCCGACCACCTAGACTTACCCAAGGTATAGTGCATTGACTGTATGTCATCAACATTAAGCAAAAACACAAAGATATTAATCGTGATAGCAAATAATTACATCAATAATATTTTACGATACATCGGTATTTACAAACAATGTTAGTTGTACCATTATTATGTGTCTTTTCTTTTTTTATTTAGACATTTCTTTCCAGTGAATCGTTAGCGATCGGGCGCTCTTTGTTTTAGGTTATTTTGTTGTAAACCAACAGATTGTGGTACCGGTACCGAGATTTTGGCATCGGTTCTCGGTACCGGTACCTTTCCCAAGAATTGGTGGTACCGAGAATCGACTTTAAGTACCGACACATCCCTAGTGTATAGCTGTTGGCCAGGGCATGCCTTGCAGTGCCAACCCCTCATATGCTTACTCTCTGCAAATCTTTAATTTCGTTTATTTTATGATTACCAATCTTGACTTAATACTTTAAATGAGAAGATCTGTTAATAGAATTAATAGTCTTCAATGTAATCATATGTTCCAATACTAAAATGTTGTTTCCATAATAACATGGTAACTTTGAAGACGTGTGGGGAGGAGGTCTAAGTGGAAATCTGGATAAAATCTATCACTTTTTCCCTATTTGGGGCTCACGTAATCAGTGTACCAAATTTCAACTCCCTACCATAATGGGAAGGGGAGAATTAGTGATCAGTGAGTCAGTCAATGGGGCCTTACCTATACCTTACCTCGATATTTGACATCAATAGACTGGGCAACCACTGGACCGGCATGAAACTACATATGTGAGGTGGGAAGAAAAAAAGTACCTTACCTCAAGTAGTGAGGTACTATTTGACACCATTCTTGTATATTTTGTATATACTGATGATGAATAAAGAAAGTTTGAATTGAATTGAATTGAATAGTTTTCAATTTTTAATCATTGATATTTTCAAAATCACCTCTAAATACATAACAATTTGTTTTAATCAGGAAATATATTTAGAAGAGACATTATATGGGACAAAGACAAGCTGTTACGGTACCTGGATAATATTGTATTGTTTTATGACATCAATATACCATTGTGGTCATCCCAGGTAATTCCGTTTTAAGTATCTTTCAACAAATATGTGAATTATTTTCAGGAGTCCATCACCAGTGTGGCGTTTGCACCAGGCTGGGTTCTCTCCGAACGTGAATACCTCATGAGTGTAGGAACGGAGGCAGGTGACATACGGCTCTACGGGTGGAAGGCGAGCAACCCTTCACCGTGGAGGTTCCTGTTTCAACTTAGCGGAAAGTATCCTTTGCTTGTCTCAGTTTGGGTATTTTTATTTTGTTGTAGCATTTCACTATCTTAGTGGGGGGTGATGTTGTTCGCGTCCGCAGCATTCCATTAAAGTTGCACGTACTCCCCGGGTGGTGCTAAACGAACAACAACTTTGGCAGCTGAACTGTCACATACAGTGATCTCTCAGCTATGCCAGCTGCCAGACAAAATCCAAACGGCCCTTTCCAGGGCCAATTTAGAAATTTAGGCTGTGTTTTAAATGTTTGTCATTTTAACGTAGAGGGTCTGAGCAAATCTAAAAGTGACTGCCTCAGCAAGGTGCTGCTTGAAAATGAGGTCGATGTCCTCGCACTGAAAGAAACACACGCAGAAGACTTAGAAAACAGTGCGAGGGGCAACATCCCAGGATATAGGCTGGTGGAGGTAGGTCACAGGGTCTACGGAGTGGCGACGTACGTTAGACACGACATAGACGACGTATCAGTCTCCCACAAAAGTTGTGATAACAACATATTTGTTGTTGCTGTTAAGGTGTCTGCGACTACTATAGTTAATGTCTACAAACCACCGAACACCCAGTGGTCAGACACAGTTCTCCCAACATTTGAACATCCTGTGGTATTTGTAGGTGACTTCAACAGTCATCATACCCAGTGGGGATACTCGTCCGATGATGACAACGGCACTCGTCTTTCAAGCTGGGCTGAAAATAACAACCTTTTCTTGGTATATAATGCCAAGGACCCACACACCTTCCATTCAGCCCGATGGCGGCGTGGGTACTCTCCAGACTTGTGCTTTTGCTCCCGTGAACCATCAGCAACACCCGTGCCTACTTCCAGGATGGTCCTAGGTGCATTCCCCCACTCTCAGCACAGGCCTGTAATAATATCAGTGGGAATGCAAATTCCACTAGTGGGATCTTTTCCTCGGCCTAGATGGAACTTTAATAAAGCTGAGTGGGAGGCCTTCTCATCAAGGCTTGATAGCGGCATCAGGTTCATCCCCTCTAAAATAAAAAACTATGATCGGTTCACACGTCTTGTCCTGTCTTCCGCTAAGGCGACAATCCCAAGAGGTTTTAGAAAAGAATACATACCAGGATGGAGCAGAGAGTGCAAAGATCTTTACAGTGAGTTTACAGACACTGCTGATAGAGATGTAGCTGACCAACTACTAAACTCTCTCGACAACTCCAGGAGAGAGAAGTGGGTGGAAACTGTCGAGAACCTGAACTTCACCAAAAGTAGTCGGAAAGCTTGGTCTCTGCTCAGGAAACTCTCCACTGGTAAATCAAGTGAAAAACACGATGCCTCACAGCCTAGCCCTCGTGAAATTGCAAAACGCCTCTCCGTACTTTCAAAACCTGTGCGTTCGTCTGCAGACAGAAAAATTAATTTCAGGCTTAATGAAATAAAGGAGAGTCGGCAAGCACCCTTGGAAGTCTCTAGACCCTTCACTTACGACGAGCTGGAAGTGGCGATTGATGCGATGCCAATTGGCAAAGCAGCAGGCTTGGATGACATTTTCCCGGAGTTTATAAAACACTCGGGTAACAAGGCTAGACAGTGGCTTCTTGAAGTTTTTAACACCACTCTGAAAACCGGCGACATGCCAGAAATATTTAGAAAATCCAAAATCATAGCTATCCTGAAGCCCGGAAAAGATCCAAAACTGCCTGAAAGTTATCGGCCAATAGCTCTTTTAAGTGTTTGTTATAAGCTGTGTTTGTTATAAGGTTGATTTATAACAGAATCCTCCCTATTCTCAATGCCAGCATCCCTGTTGAACAAGCTGGATTTAGGCCTGGTCGCAACTGCTGTGACCAGGTTCTGGCTCTGACTTCTTTCATTGAGGATGGGTTTGAGCGAAGACTGAAAACCTCTGTGGCTTTTTTAGATCTGACTGCAGCATATGACACTGTCTGGAGAAAAGGCCTCCTAGTTAAATTTTACGACCTTATTCCTTGCCCTTTCTTGTTGCGTCTCCTCAACTCAATGCTCTCCAATAGGATGATAAAAGTATATCTGGGACGCAGAGAAAGTACGTTTAGGCAACTAAAGGATGGCCTGCCACAAGGGTCAGTGCTTGCCCCACTGCTCTTTAATGTGTATACTGCCGACATTCCTGTAACTCGGTCCTTGAAGTTTATATATGCAGACGATATTGCATTGGCATATCAACACCAGCATTTTCGACAAGCAGAGGAAACACTAACAAACACCACTGAGTGCCTTCCCCGAAGGATTGGCCGGTCTGCATAGCTCAAGTGAAGCTGGGCTGCAATGGCTGAGCGCCCTGGATTTAGCTCTATAAAGAGAGATCTGATTTTTATTTTAGTGTTTAGATTTTTACTTATACTGACTAAGGTGCTCTGCACCGCAGAATTTATTTATTATTCTTAAACCATGGTGGCTGGCTAAATGAGCCATACGATATATATATATTTATAAATATATTTATTTATATATATATATTTATATATATATATATATATATATATACTATCTTAGTGGTGTGATTTTTCCTTCTTGAGTTTATGTGTTTATCGAACCATAACAAAAGTGGAGAGAAGTGTTGGAAGATTTCAAATAAATAAGCAGTAGAGGCACCTCAGCAATTTAAAATAATGAAAATGTCAAAACAAGCATAAACATTTTTGGATGATTTTTCTTATCGCCTCGTTCTGCTCTGACTAAGTTATAATGACTTCCAATCAAATCTTTCAGATTCAAATTTCAATCCTGTTAAAATTTTTGTTACCTTTTTTCAATTGGATTCTAGAAGGGATTTTCCGCTTTGACACATCACTACTTTAGACCTTAACTTAGTCTAGTAAACAAAAACTGAATAAATTAATTCTCTGAAAAATCCCATAAGAATTGTGATGCCCAAAATCAGTTTCGATTCTGATTCTGCTTAATGAAAATAATTTAAGTGTGGATTGGAGCTTTAACTTTCACCCAGGCCAAAGCATTTGTTTTTGTTTACAGTTTTTCTTTAACAAGCCAATCAGCTTTGGCCACCATCTGGCCGTCAAAAGGTTGGCGTTTCGGCCTGTGATGGGCAGTGCAGGCAAACCGAGCTCCATTGCCGACTCTACCTCTACCTTACAACTGGCTAGTTGTGGCCTCGACCACACTCTCAAAATCTTCGATGTCCATATACAGTGTAAATAGACAGAAATTTTATACTTTTATGTGGTAATTTCATTTTCCCATTGACGATAGGTCTCTATACCTCTATAGATGTCAGTTTAGTTTTAGTCAAGGTGTCAAAGTGTTCACCTGTAGGAAGAACAGAAAAGTACCATATAAGGGAAATAACTGCTCACCGCAACAATAACCATAAGGGTAATTTATATGAAACTCCAAAACATTATGCGCACACAAGGAAATAACTTTTAGTAAATCAGTTTAACCCTTTAACTGCCTGAAGCCTATAGGAGTTCTACCTTAGGACCAAATTGTGTTGACCGCAAAAAGCTTAGACATGGGCAAGCATTGAATGCCAAGAGCCTATATAAGGCTCTTGAGATGCAAACAGAAGGACTAGATTAGTAGGGGGAGCAGGATAATAATGTGCATTTCAGCATTATTACGTTTTTATTTAAAACTTCAATGAAGAAACAACCATCTCATTTAAATTTCCAACAATTCTTTGCTTCATATTTGTATTTGTCAACCCGGGTGTACGGGTGTCACCGAGAGAGGGGGGCAATACTGTGCACCAGTTAACCCCAGGATACTGCAAGGATTGTGACAAAAGAAAATTTAATTAAAAATTTAATTTATTATCAAAATAAATAAAAAAGAAAACACAATAGCTTACACTATAATTAAAACAATACCTATCCCTTTTTTCGTGGTAATAAAAATCAGCTAACATAACTGAAGTCCTCTTTATATGATAATATTACATAAATTATTTTACTGTAGAATGGGGTAGTCTGGTTTTCACTCAGTAAGTGCTGGTATCTAGTGGTAGTTAGGTGGATGCCGAAACTAACATGTAGTTGGGGAGGGGATGTGCCATCAATGTATACAAAACCTAATAAGCAGAGACACCCTTATGGGGAAGTCCCCCCCAAGTCGCCCCCAAAACACAGATAGCACCACCAAGATGGTAAAGATTATGCTGATTGGTTGAATGGAAACAGATGACTAGAATATTCTTACTTAGAATCTGAAGATGGCTGTAAGCTGAAACGCGTAATCCATAAAGGATGGATCAGTCTGGCGGACCATAAGGTACTTTAACCTAGTTTAGTGACTAGAATAGTTTTACAGAAGTTTGTTATTGTTTTGATCTTTGTAAACAAATATGCTAATTTTTACATGAAAGAGGTAGAAAGAGCGCTTCTCGTAACAATAAGGAGAAGTAATCCTAGCATCAGCGTTATATTTTCCTCTGGTTTTCGAGGGCAAAACTAAAATTTTTAACATGGGATGTCCCTACTTATTTGGTTCTGTATACACTGGTGGCATACATTGTGTCATTAGTCTCTGAGAAGAACTGTGGCTGTGAAGAGCATTTCTTAGTTTTTGTTATTTCACTTCCCAATGTTACGGACACTTTGATCGCCAACTACAAAAGATCTTCATGACTTTCGGTGAAGGTGACTAGACCATTGTGTACTCTATGTCTTTTTTTTACACTAATGTAAGCAATATCTCAAATTCGTTTTAAACACTCAAAATACATCACGTTTTTCTTTGTTATTACCAGTGGGGTGAAACCAGTTATGACGCACGGGGTAAAATCGGTTGGTACTTATACATGTTCTATGTCATAAATATTTGAAATCTGATTTTTCGCTCATACATTAACTTGAATTTTTGTGCTTTGGTACTATTTTACTTAAATGTGTGTCTTTAGTAATAAAATCTTATAAAATACCCCCGTCGCAGCAGACCTGCCTACTCAGCGAATTTCCAAAGAATTATTGTTTCAACATCAAAGAGCTTTGTGGCTATCTTATATAATCAATAATTTTTACAAGGAAATATAACATATTTAATGGCATTATATTTCTGAGTAAATTATTTTCATTTAATAATTTATATTTATATTACAATAAATGACTTTTTTAACAATAATAAAAGTGCATATCCAAAGCATCCATGCAAAAGGAATGATTTGTTTACAAATAACAAAACATAAACATTTCAAATTTGACAAATATGCAGAAGACAGCTGATCAGCTGATTAGGAACCTTATTAATATCTTACCTTACTAATATCAATGAATACATAAACGTTAAGAAGGTCACATCCCATGTTAAAAATTGGCAGACAAATTTTGCCACTGGGAGCGCTGTCAACTGAGCTTGAGCACTCCAAATAGAGATAGCGCCAGCGGAACGTAAACGTAGTGCGAGAGAGAGGGAGATATTAAATTTCTTATTTAGTATTTCAACGTTAAAACACCCCTTAAAACATAGGTTATTTAGCTTATTTGGTGTCATTGGAAAGCTTTTTTCAAGGGGAATCGTTATTTTGGATCATTAAATCCTATTATTTTTAGGGCTTTGTCCTATAAGCTTTCAAAAATTTTATCTATATTCTAATGGAGAGATATTTGATTTAATCACATGTTTTATTTAATCATATGTTTTCAAAATAAACTATATTTTACAAATGATTAAAGTCGTAATGGTATTCCCCTATTTTCAAATTAGTGTATTTTAATGGATTCAAAATGAGCACAACAGCAAGCGGCGGAAGAAAGTGCTCGTATATTAATTGCGATAACGGATCTCGGGATGGAAGATTGTCATTTTTTCGCTTTCCGGTGAAATATAGGCTTATCTCGAAGCAACGACAAAGCATGAAAGACAATGAAGAAAAACTGAACAAAAAGTTAAGGAGTGTGCAACACGTTTAATTATAGTAAATAACAACAAGCAGACTGAGTTTAGAGGTTGCAAAGAAAATTACGTCTTGTTTTTACGTTATTTTAAAAGTTAGTTAAAGTGTTTTAATTAATAAGGAATAATTGTTGTAGATTATTGTATCTAATATTTTTCATTAGTTACTTAGATGTTATGACATAATTGCATTTTTAAAGATATAAGAGCCTTTCATGGCGATCGCATCGTTAAAACTGCATGTCGTCCATTCATTTCCGTACACATAAAAATAGTTCATCATTAATTATAGCAGCCTAAATTTGTTGAACTTAGTACGCCGACTTCAGTCGGGTTGAGTTAAAAATGTTATTATTCAATATGTTATTTAGTTTTTACGTGCTTTCAAAGCATTTTGTAATATTACGGTATCATTACCTAATATACTCTACACCTTATGAATAACCTAAAAGTTTTAACATTTTAAATGTAATATAATTATGTTCAGATAAAGGTATGATTGAAATATTACAGCTGATTGAGTAATTCTAGGTTATGTATGAGTAGTGAGTGTGCGTGTGTAAGGGCGAGAGAGGATCTTAGCTGGTGACCATCTGCAACGAAGTTAAAATGTAAACTGACTAAACTTGTTATTGTCTAGTGCGCGCTCTCATGGTGGAGTGCGCAACTACGTCGACCGAAACTTTCCTGACCATTTCGTCCATAAGATGTGACCTTCTTAACGTTTATGTATTCATTGCTAATATCTTGACCTTACTAATATCTCCATCTCTCTTGCTCCCATTATACAATTATTTTCCATGAGAATACCATGGAATTTAGCATGTAGGTTTGCTGCCATCTGGGTTTTTTATCAAATCTTAATTACTCACCACCTAGTGAAGGTTCATTAAAAAAATTTTTTTTAATATGTTGATAAATAAGCGATACATAACTTTTTGAAGATTTACCCATAAGAATAACATTGGAAACTTGATTTGAATTTTCTCTATAACCAGTTAAGCTATTTTAAAGATTCAAAATACTAAATTATTTGTTTTTTAAGCTCTTTTAAATTATTTTAGTTAAAATTGATGAAATAGGTCCAAAAATGCCAAAAACCCATTTTTGACCCCTTTGAAACCCCATAAAACCTCGTTCCCATAACCCGACAATGCTGGTCCGCGAACTCATGAAAATAGACCTGGTCTTACAACTTCATACCAAATTTCATCAAAATCGGAGGTCCACTTCAAAAGTTATCAATACCACGGACACACACACATATACAGGGTTAGGCAAAAGTCTGGATACCCCCAGTTAACTTTTTAACGCGTTGCAGTAGGAAAACCAAACTCGGCACATGTTTACAACATCAAAAACTGCACTTTTTCATCAACTAGACAACTTTGCCCCTGCCCCCAAAATGGGGTATTTTGGGGGCAGCCCCAAATTTTCAAATGTAAACCCCTATCGAGTGACCCCTCATTTTAAACGGTTTATCAAGAGAAATTAAATGGCGCAAACCGGAGGTCGATATCTCACCCCTAACCAAAATGGCAGCCATTTCAAAATTTGACATGGGCAAGCAAGTATAAGTATGGACACCCCCAATTAATTTTTTAACACGTTGCAGTAGGAAAACCAAACTCGGCACATGTTTACAACATCAATAACTGCACTTTTTCATCAACTACACAACTTTGCCCCTGCCCCCAAAATGGGGTATTTTGGGGGCAGCCCCAAATTTTCAAATGTAAACCCCTATTGAGTGACCCCTCATTTTAAACGGTTTATCAAGAGAAATTGAATGGCACAAACCGTATGTCGATATCTCATCTCTAACCAAAATGGCAGCCATTTTAAAATTCGAGAAAGGTAAATTGACTTTACATTAAATCAGAAAATAGCTTTTTTAGAATCGAGAATATCTGGAATTATTTTAGAATTGAACCTACTAGTTCATTTCTGCTATTAGGTTCAATTCTAAAATAATTCAAGAAATTATAAATTCCAAAAAGCTATTTTCCGATTTAATTTTAACAAATGTAAATTTACCCTTCTCGAATTTTAAAATGGCTGCCATTTTGGTTAGAGATGAGATATCGACATCCGATTTGTGCCATTCAATTTCTCTTGATAAACCGTTTAAAATGAGGGGTCACTCGATAGGGGTTTACATTTGAAAATTTGGGGCTGCCCCCAAAATACTCCATTTTGGGGGCAGGGGCAAAGTTGTGTAGTTGATGAAAAAGTGCAGTTTTTGATGTTGTAAACATGTGCCGAGTTTGGTTTTCCTACTGCAACGTGTTAAAAAATTAATTGGGGGTGTCCATACTTATACTTGCTTGCCCATGTCAAATTTTGAAATGGCTGCCATTTTGGTTAGGGGTGAGATATCGACCTCCGGTTTGCGCCATTTAATTTCTCTTGATAAACCGTTTAAAATGAGGGGTCACTCGATAGGGGTTTACATTTGAAAATTGGGGCTGCCCCCAAAATACCCCATTTTGGGGGCAGGGGCAAAATTGTGTAGTTGATGAAAAAGTGCCGTTTTTGATTTTGTAAACATGTGCCGAGTTTGGTTTTCCTACTGCAACGCGTTAAAAAGTTAACTGGGGGTATCCAGACTTTTGCCTAACCCTGTATACAGTGTGTTCATTTTTTTATGCTCACCATTGGGATCTCGCAAACTATATAAGTTACAAGAAAGGTCAAATTAGCAAAGTAGTGCGGAATTATAAACTGAACAAAACGATGTGTAAAAATCCCAGATATTTCTACTGGTTCGTTCGCTGTGCTCGAAAAACTGTTTTTTGCTCAAAACTTCTTTTGCTTATAACTTTGTTATTTGTTGAAATACAAACAAACTTTTTAGATAAAACTTTACTGAAATTTTACGTAAATTCTGAATATTAAAATTAAAATTTTTTACTTCAAACTGTTTTTGAGATATTTTAGACAAGTTGATTATTTGTAATGCAAGTATGTATTTTTTTCATCGTCATAAAAAAAATAATTTTTCTGATCACGAAAATACCAAATATGGCGTTTTTATTTATCATAATAATTATTTAATTATAAAAAATGTGATTAACAAGCAACCCTGAAATGCTAATAATGAGGATGCCTCTAGCATGCGGTGCAACAATAAATAAATAAAATAAATAAATAAAAAGGTCTTTATTTAGCAAGCGCTTCTCAGACAATATGGCTGTTTTTCAGAATAACTCTTGTCTACAATGAATTTGATTACAATAAAAAAAACTATAAATACTAACTTAACTAAAAGCAAATTTACAGAAAAAACAGTTACTGATTTAAAAATTCTTTCAGCTTTGATTTAAAACTAAATATTGTCCTTGCCTGTTTAATATGGCTGGGGAGAGCATTGTACAAAACTGGGCCAAAATAGGAAAATGCTTTCCTACCCAATTCGTGATTAACTCTTGGGAAGTGCAGCAACTCATTGTGTCTCGTTGTGCGCCCAGAGACTTCCCGCCGAGTTAGCAGTCTCTCGCTAAGGTACGCAGGCTGTTTGTTCTTTAGAGTTTTGTATATTAATGAGCAGGTAAAAAGGTTACATATTTTACCTACTGTCATTCTCTGCGCAGCTTCTCTGTAAGGCGTTATATGGTCTGATCTTTTTGTACCATACACAAATCTCAGGGCCGAATTTTGCATTTTTTCTATTTTGTTAAGATCGCCTTTAGAAATACTATTACCATATGCTGCAAAGCAATACTCAAAGGCTGATAGTACTAAGGCCCTAACAAGCTTTAACTTGGCCTCCTCGGGTAAAATGTCTTTCAACCTATATAGTCCTTGTAAGCGGCCCAAGGCTTGCTGACACTTCAAGTTTACATGGTGAGACAGTGTCAGGTCTTCGTCCAAGACCACACCAAGTGTCTTCACCTTATTGTGGACCTGAAGGCTAATACCATCAATTTCTATGCAACCACTTTTGCCTGACTTCATTTCACATAGGATGCTTTGAGGTGCTACATGCAGGACTTCACACTTGTTTGCGTTTAATTTCAGGCCATGGTTTGCTGACCAGACTGAAACAGCTTTCAGTTGGTCGTTAATGATGTCAAAAGCCTTAATGTAGGATGGTTTCTCATATGTAAAATGGATCTGACAGTCATCTGCATATAAGTGTAACTTGGAATTCGTTATAACCTTTGTTATATCTGCAGCGTAAATATTATAAAATATTGGCCCCAAGCAGGAGCCCTGTGGAATACCCCTATCTTTTGCCATCGGTTCTGAAAATTGGGTTTTTATTTTAGTTACTTGAGTCCTGTTTCCAATATATGATCTTATCCAATTCAGTGCGCTACTATCAAATCCATAATAATTGAGTTTCGCCAATAATAATTCATGAGATATTGAATCGAACGCTTGAGAATAGTCAAGCATAACTAAGGAGCTGCATCGATTCTTATCTTTTGCTTCAAAAAGATCACTAAAAAGGTTTAAAAGAGCAGTGCAAGTACTGAAATTTTTCCGAAAGCCTGACTGCTGCTTTGGCAGAACATTTTCTTTTTCTATAAATTCAGTTATCTGCTTAACAATAAGTTTTTCCACAACTTTAGATAATGCCGGCAATATGGATATAGGCCTTAAGTGTTCAACATTAGACGGGTTTTTAATTTTTGGCAAGGGCATCACTACACTTCGTTTCCAAGCATCGGGAAAACATTCACTTTTGAATGATTGATTTATTAAATGAGTAATTGCTGACAGGCAGTAGGGGCTCATAGACTTTATCATAAAAATATCAATGTTATCACAGCCAATTGCTCTTGATCTTATGCTGTTCAATGCTGACTTGACCTCTACTTCTGTTACATTTTTAAGACAAAAACTCTCAATACCATCTTTCTTATTATCCTTATAATAGTTTATAAGACTTTTTTCTGGCTCAATTTGTGACCCCATTCCAACAAAATACTTATTTATGTAATCTATGTTTAGGGATGAGAAGCTATGTTCTTCTTTCCCGTTCAATACATTGCATCTGCGCATAAGTGACCATGGTGTAAATCAGCTGTTTTTAATTTTGTGTTTCATATTTTGTTGCTTACATTGTTGATCAGCTGTTTACCGGCATCCGAGGTTCCCATGTAACAGCTGATTTACACCATTGTTTTAAGGGAACCATGGATGCCGGTAAACAGCTGATCAACAATGTAAGCAAACAACTGATTTACACCATTATTGCACCGCATGCTAGAGGCATCCTCATTATTAGCATTTCAGGGTTGCTTATTAATCACATTTTTTATAATTAAATAATTATTATGATAAATAAATACGTCATATTTGGTATTTTTGTGATCATAAAAAATATTTCTTTTTTATGATGATGAAAAAAATACATACTTGCGTTACAAATAATCAACTTGTCTAAAATATCTCAAAAACCATTTGAAGTAAAAAATTTTAATATTTAGAATCTACAAAAAATTTCTGTAAAGTTTTATCTAAACATTTTTTTTGTATTTCAACAAATAAAAAAGTTATAGGCAAAAGAAGTTTTGAGCAAAAAACAGTTTTTCGAGCACAGCGAACGAACCAGTAGGAATATCTGGGATTTTTACACATCATTTTGTTCAGCTTATAATTCCGCACTACTTTGCTAATTTGACCTTTGCTGTAACTTTTATAGTTTGCGAGATCCCAATGGTGAGCATAAAAAAATGAACATACTGTATATATATAAGTAGATAGTACTATGGGGTTCCTAGGACACTTTTGGAGACAATCAAAAATCAAACAAATTTCACAGTTTTTTAATACAATTATGCAATATTTTTGCCATTTTTTGGCCAATTTGTAGTCTAACATTATTCTAATTTTTATGAAAAATATGCAAATTTCATGAAATTTTTTACAAATATGCCTAAATTTACATAAAATTGTCTTCAGAATAAAAATTTTTCTAAAACAAGTAAAATTTTGTCGAATACTGAATAATTATTCAAATTAAACTAGAATAGTTTCTTTATCATCAAATGTTTTAATGTTTGTAATAATTAAATGTAAATCTTTCTTATTCTATTCTTTAACTGTTTTAATGAATGAATATTTTAAGT
Source organism: Neoaliturus tenellus (assembly GCA_030545055.2). Taxonomy (NCBI): domain Eukaryota; kingdom Metazoa; phylum Arthropoda; class Insecta; order Hemiptera; family Cicadellidae; genus Neoaliturus; species Neoaliturus tenellus. Next base: position 126,409,205 of record CM061532.1, read on the forward strand.
TCTATTAAAAAAAAATTTCAAATTTTATATATTTTTTTTGAAATCTGAAATTATCATGGTCCCAGGTCAAAATATATACTAATTATAGTAATTATTGTGCAAATTTAATAAAATAAACCTATTTAGTTCATAAACTACGATTTCAGTTGTTAAATAATGAGTCTTGTAGAATATATTGGTTGAGAACATTCTCTTATCACTCTTATCTCTCTTATCTGACCGTTAAAATAATACTTCCTGTCACAAACTCCAATACTTTAAACTATTATAACTTTATTAATAATTAAGTTATCTTTAATCTGAAAATTGTATTGAATTTAATATTTTTTTCTCTTTGATATAATACCTCACAACTTAGGTTTTAAATGAGATATAAGTTTTTTTGTTGTTTCTTAAATTCATTAATATGTTAATTGATTTATTTGTAAAAGTATTTGAAACAAATGTTTAATTGGTTGATTTATGATGGGCTATAATGTATTAATAGGATTAAAAATGATATTTATTTAGTATAGGCAATTGTTGCACTATCTAGTGGAATAGTCATGAACTACTAGCGCTTCAACTGATAAACCCATGCAGTCTTATCACTTAACGGAAGTCTGGTTAGCTCATTGCTAACGTTCAAGTCTCATATGCCTGAGGTTCCGAGTTCAAATCTCGAAACTTCGGGCATAATTTATTGAGGACATAGTTGAAGTCCAGTGGTTGGTGGAAGGTCTTTATCCGAGTGGCCATAGGATAATGACTGTGAAACAAGCCGTGTGACAAGATACTATGGTGGGTGCACCCTTTGCCTCATCCATTTCATCCTTCATAATCACCAATCCATTTCCATTAACCACCAATCTATTTCCATTAATCATTTCAATCAATCGCCTATCGTCCATCCCATTAATACAACATTACACTTACAACACCGCACACTAAAAAATTCAAATAATACACTCTCCTACACCTAGCACAAAAAAATCTAAAAATCAAATAATTCAATAGAACCTGAAATGATGCCCCTGGGGACATAAAAACCTGGAATGTGGCAGTGATGGGTTCAAATTAAAAAATACAAAATATCATAAAAGCTAGGTGGTAGTGACGAGTAACTAAGGCGCCTATTCTGAAAACACGCACACTTACAACACTACACAAAATACACCATCATATCCATTCATTTTGTTTTATTTTTGTAAATTTAAAGCTTTTTTAAAACAAGTAAATTTTAATATCTGATTTTTAAGAATATAGATTAATTTATTTCAATTATATCATTTTTGATTATATTATATTCAAGTAATTTTTCAGATACAATAATAATATAACAATTTGTTTTACTAGTAGCTACTATATCATAATCAAAATCTGCATTAATAATAATATCATTTTTTGAACTTGAAATATTTGTTGGATTTTTTGTAGTATCAATTACATAAATTGGTCTATTTTCTAGAAATTCTGTTGGATTATAATACATTTTACTACTATTATAATAAACTTTTTTATAATCTTGATACATTTCATACATAATTCTAAATTTTTCATTGAATATGTCAAAGTTTTCCAATTCATCAGGGTAATAATGACCATTTAGTTTTACTCTTATATTTTTTATATACATACTATCAAATTTAGAAGTATCATATAACTGATCATTTGTTCTTGATTTTTGAAATCCAATTATAATAAATTTTGGATTATAAATATTTCTATAGATATTTGTTATATCCAAACTTAAATTCTTTCCTGTAATATTTTTTTGTTCAATGCATTGCCAATGATTAAAATGAAAATTTACTTTTTCAAATTTGCTTAGTTCATTAATTAATTGAATTTTACTTGTTGTTTTGTATTCAATTATAGGAACTCTAATAAAAAATTCATCAACTGTTATTTTACCTTCAGCTGGTAATGTTGCATTATCATAAGTTCCATCAGCCTTTTTAGTTTTCCATCTAAAAATTGCATCATTATCTTGTGATCTAATAAATGTTATATTAAAACCTCCTTTGTATATTGGAATATTTACATTTTCAAAAAATCCTAATCCAAAATGAGATAAATTACCAATTGCTTCAAATGCTTTACTAAAATTTGATTCAAAACCATTATTAATTTGATTTATTTCTGATTTTGAATAAGTTATAGTACCTTTAATTGTACTTAATAGACCAGGATATTCAATTTCATCAATCAATTTATTATGTTTTCTAACTTCAATTTTTGAAAATAAAAATGGAACAAAATTATCAATTAATTTTATATTAGCACCATTATCATATGCAGTTCCATCAGATTTAGTCAATTTACCAGATATATAAAATTGAAATTTAGAAGTACAAAATCCATCTCCAAAATCTATATTAAATTCAGTTTTTTTATTAGGTTCATTTAAATGTAATTTAGATAATGGATAGAAATTTTTGTATTCAGCTCTTTCAATATCATTTATATATTTTTTGTAATCAGCCATTTATTAAGGATAATTTTTTAAATCAAAAGCTTTTTTAAAACAAGTAAAATTTTCATAATTTAATTTTTATGATTTTATAATGTCAAATTTTATTTATGTATCAATTTCATTTTTACTTTTAAAATACTCAATTTCTGTAGCATGATCAAGTATAAATTTTGCTGATATTTTTTGATGTTCTAAAATTAATTCCCAATTTAATGTAAAAACATAATTATGAATAAAATATTCAGTTAAATCTTGATATTTACAAATCAAATCAATATAATCTTTTAGTTGATAATTTATGAATTCAGTAATAAAATCTATAGTTAAATTTTGATGTTGAGCAATTTTTTGCCAATTTAATTTATTTTGAAACAATCTCATCATATTAATACTCAATTCATATTTTTCAGAAATATCATCCCAATCATCTTTGTTTAATTGATTTTGGTTTCTGATAATGAATAAATCAAATGAACTGTATAGAGCCATTTATTAGGGAGAAAATTTTGTAAAACAACTTTTCTTTGAATTACAAATACAACATTTTGATTTAATTATATTTATATTTTTTAATTTTATTATCTGAATATCTTTAGAATTAGTTTTTTGTTTACATTTAAGACAATAAATCAACTCCATTTATATAAAATAAATTATTGTAATTTATCTATATCTCCTTTAATTAGTATTATTTCTGCATTTAATTCTTTTATTGATTTATTGACTCCATCAAATAGAAATTTTAGTTCTTTTTCTAATTTTTCTTCTAAATTTTCAACATGTTTTCCAATATTAATTAAAAATTCTAAAATTTTATTTAAATCTTTTTTAGTTTCTGAATAATCACTACCAATTTCAATAATTGAATCTAAAACTTCATCTAATTCTGACTTAACTATAACATCATATTTATTTATACTTGGTTTTACATTAACAATTCTTTTACCATTAATATTTATATAATTTTTTGATAAACCAATAGCATTTACTAAATTTTCAGTCTTTTTTACATGACTTTTAAAACTTTTACTAAAATTATTAAAAAATGTATTTAATTTGGAATTTATATAATCTTCTTTAATATTAATTGGATGTTTTTTCTGTCTTCCAAACAGATCAAATATATTTTGTGAATCCATATTTATTAAGGATTAATTTATTTATTATGTTATCAAATTTTTTATTTTTATTTAATTCATTTAATATAAAAATACATAAATGACCACAAATTGGTGGATCATTATAATTTTGAATTTGATTATCATTATAAAATATATTATCTTTTCCTAAATATTTAACTAATTCTATTGGTGGTTTATTAACTATATTTCCATATGAATCAAAATAATATTTAATTTTATCTTTTTTATAATAACAAACCCAATGAGTTCCATTTCCATCAAATGAATCTAAATTTATAATTCCACATTCAAATTTATTAACTTTATTAGGTAATATATCTCTCATAAATACACCTCTAAAATATTTTATATTTTTACACAATTTTTCTAATTCACCTAATGTTAGTGGTTCAAAATTTTTTTATAATTTTGTTTCATATATTTTAATGTTTTTTTATCTAAACCAGATCCTTCTACATTTTTTAATTCATGATCTAACCAATCAACAAAATTTCTAAATTTAGGAATTATAGATTCTTTTACTACTTTTGCTCCCTTTCTAACATTTGGTGTATAATTTTTAACTATAGGTATATTATCAGCAAAATCTAAAATTTCTTTTAGTAATCCACCATTTTTTATTTCTTTTAATTGATTATATGAAAATTCAAATCTTAATCCTTTATTTAATTTTTTATGTTTATTTAGTTTATTAATTTGTCTTTTAGATAATAATATAATATCTTTTCCATTTTCATTAAATTGATCAATATTAAATTGAATTATAACTGATCTTTTATTTTTAAATGCTAATTTTATTTTTGATTTTTGATTATCTGTCAAGTTTATATTTGTTTTTTCCATTTATTAAGAAAAAAATTTATAGTTTTTTTATAATATAGATTAACTTAATTAATGAAAAATTTTATTAAAATTTTAATCCTACTTCTAAACCCATACCAAATTTTCTTTTCATCCACATAGCACCTGATGTTGGTAATGCAACTAATCTTTCACCAATTCCATAATCATTTGATGTTACTATATCCCATGCTTTATCTTGTAAAATTTTATCAGCTATTTCATTTCTAGATTTTGTATCTTTATGATCTCTATAAAATAAATCATGTTCTTTAGCAGCTTTATCTAAATCATTTATTCCAGGATCACCTCTTTTTACTCTTTTATTTAATTTAGTTCCAGGCCCTAGATATTGATAACCAGGTACATGTAATTCAAAAGGTAAATTATTTATAACATCATTTAAAATACCTGATCCATCTTTTAATAATGGTGATGAAATATTTGCCAAAATTCTTTTTAAATACTTAATTCCTTCAGGTTTTTCAATTAATTCATCTAATTTATTTGATATAAAGTCTTTAATTGCTTTCTTTTCATTTAAAAAATTATTATTACCAGCTTTTTCTTGTGCATATATATAATTAATAATATTATCTAATTTATTTAAATCATCTATAAATCTATATTCAATTTTATTTTCTGTATATTGTCTGATTCCTGAACCTTCAATTTCCCCTTTTAATTCCCAAATATGTTTAATTAAATTAATATATTTATCACCTTTACTAGATTTTGGTTTTTTACTATTTGGATCATTATTTTTATAAATTGAATTAGTTTCCCATAAAATCTTTGAATAATTATTTAAATCATCTTGTGTATATAAATTATTATCTGGTTTCTTTTCATAAGTTAACAATCTCCATAATCCATGTGTTCCATTATATTTTTTATCATCAATTATTAAATCATCATTATCAATTACAGTTATTTTATCACCAATCATAAATGATTTTTTATGTTTATTCCAATATAAACCAAATTTATCATCTTTTGTTCTTGGTAAATATTTTTGTGCTAATGGACCAATAATTTTATCTAATGTTTGAGGTGTAATTAAGTTTGGGTCAATAAATGTCGATTCTTCTTGAATTATTGGCTGTCTGATTGGTCTAAATGGAGTACTTGAAGGTAAATTTAATTCTTCAGTTTCTGGTATTGATATATTAGCAAAATTATTAACAACAGGTACCAATTCCATTAGGTTTTTATTTTCATTTAAGACTTCACCAATTTTATTTTCAACTTTACCAATCGCTGATGTTATAGGTTCATATGCTTTTTGTTTAATTTTTTCATAATTATCTTCAATTTTAATTTGATTTTTAAATTCTTTTATTAATTTTTTCTCAATATCATCTAATTTTTTAGCTTCATTAACAGATATCTTATCCATTTATTACAAAGAAAAATTTAGGTTCAACACAAATCATGTTAACATAAACACAAATCATGTTAACACAAAAACAAATCATGTTAACACAAACACAAATCATATTAACACAAAACATAAATCATGTTAACACAAACACAAATCATGTTAACATAAACATAAATCATGTTAACACAAATACAAATCATGTTAAACACAATTTATTTTACTTTATTTCTGTAATTTTCATTAAATATATAAATACTAATGAAATAAATAATACTAATAAAATAAATATTCTATCAATTATTGACTCAAATATACAACAAGCCATTATCATTATTTAATATCAGAAAAAATTTTCATATATTTTCCATCATTTGATTTTTTCAATAAATTAATAGTTAAAAATCCATAGTCTTCTTTCCAACAATCATTACAAATAGTTTTAAATTTATCAAATTTCATATCTGATCCAACAAAATTATTATATATTTGTTTCATATAATATTCATTTTGTTTAAAAATGCATAACATATTTAAATTATTTCTAATTAATTGCATATCAACTTTTGAATAACATTGTGATAAATAAATACATGATATATTTTTATGTCTACCCATTATAAAATATTCTTTAATTTTATCTTGTTTTTCTAAAATACAATCATCAAAAACTACTAATGAATTTGGTTTACATTCATTTAGTGGAATCACACCATCACATGAAAAATGAGAAATTTGTTTATTAATATTTGATTGTATATTTTTAAATCTTTTTTGTAATAATTTATAAGATGGTTGTTCTAATGATTTACTAAAAATATATAAATTTGAATATGGAATTAATCTTTTGTAAATAAAATTTAATAATAATGTAGTTTTACCAGATCCACTTGTTCCTATAATTAATAATCTAATAGGTTGATCATTTTTATTATTTTTATCATATGATTCTAATTTTATATTATCTTTTTTTTTCTAAAAATTTCTCCATTTAAATAAGATGAAATTATTTAAAATAATTGGTCATTCATCCAAACTAGAATTAAGATTAGAACATCCAATACATTTAGATGGAAAATATAGTATTGGTTTAAGTGGATTTTATTCAGATAATTTTATATCAAATATACCAAATGATTATAAAAACTGTTATGGATATTCTATTAAAGATGAAGATGATAAAATTATAGATCAATATTTTGATATAAATAAAGGAAATTATACAATTGAAGAAATAAAAAATATTTTTATTAATAGTTTAATAGAATTTAAAAAGAAAATTAATAAATTTGATGAAAATGATTTTATACTGAAAAATGATGGACCATATATTATAATAAAATCTCCTGTTAAAATTATAGTTACAACAATTATAATTGATTTATTAGGGTTAAATAATAAAATAATTGAACCAAATGTATTAACAAAAGGAATAAAACTACCAAAAATTAGACCTTTTGATGTTATTGAAATACATTGTAATTTAGTTGATCCTAGTTTTGAAAATCATAAAGATCATTCACATTTACATAAAGAATCAGGAATTATATATTCATTTTATCCAAATGTTGAATATGGATCAAAAATTAGTGAAAAACCAAATGAAATTGATTATATTCCTTTAAAAAATATAAATAAAATTCAAAATATTGTAATATCTATTCAAGATAGTGATGGAAATCTAATAAATAATGAAAATATTAAAAGTATTGTATATTTAAGATTAAAACAAAATTTGTAATATAAAATTTGTCTACATAAATAATAAAACAATTGATTTAATTACAATAATTTTATATTTAATAATAAATTAATTGTATTTAGTAAACAAAATAATCCTTGGTTTAAAGTAAAAGATATTTGTAATATTTTAAAATATAAAAATTCTAGAAAAGTTTTAATTGATAATGTAAAAGAAAAATATATAAAACTTTAAAAAATATCAAGTGTAACCAACAGTTACACTTACATAATGATGATAAATTAATTTACATAAAAATTATAGGTGTCACAAATTAAGACACCCTAGAAATTGATGTACAAACATGTTTTCAGATGCCCTAAAACAGGGCGTCAATAAAATAGATAATAAAACAATATTTATTAATGAATCTGGTTTATATTCATTAATTTTAAAATCAAAAAAGGTAGATAAACAATAAGGATAAATATAGATGGTGATAAATTAAAATTCATAGATTTTTTAGAGGGGACAATTTGTCCCCCCTATCATATAATGAAAAACGTACAAAACTTATTAAAATTAGGTAGGACCCAAAATGGGTCCCACATAAATTATAATATTTATTTTAAAAAATTTTAAAGGAGGTAACCTTATTATACAATAAAAACTTAAGGGTAACAAAACATTACCCTCCTTAAACATTCAAAAGATATTTATAAAGATAATAAATTATATACAAATTTGAGACCCGTCTTAAAGACGGGTCTTACTTATAATGATAATAAAGTAAAATTTATAGATATTTTTAGGGGAGGCGATCTGTCCCCCCTATCATATAATGAAAAACATACTATTTTTATTAAAAAAATTTTGTTTATATTTATTAATTTTAAAATTAAAAAAGAATCAAAAAATTTAAAAATAGATTAATAAATATTTTAAATGAAAGAATCAAAACAAATAATTAAACATAAAAATTTAATAATAAATTATTAAATATATTTAAATTTATTAAAGAAAATATTTAAAAATATACATAAATTATAGTATAAATTCAATATCATATGGTTATAAATTATTAATATAATTTTATCATTTTCTTTAAAACTTTCTTTAACATAATTTTTTATTATATTTATAAATGGTTCTATTATAAAATTAAACTTATAATGATATACAAAATAATTTTTATATTTAAAAAGATATATTAAAAATTTATTTGATATTTTAGTTTTAAATAAATATAATTTTATATCAAAATCATTATTTATTAATTCTTTTGGAACAATTAAAATTTCCATTTATTTATAATTTTTTTTATACCCCCAAGGTAATGTATCAATTTTATTTTCACAAATAAATCTTTTGTCATCTCTATTACTTAAAGCTAATTTATTTATTGTAATTGTATATAGTTCATGTTTAAAACTTCTAATACAAGTCATTTCTCTATATTGTTCTTGATCATCAAATAAACATTTCTTAAAATCATCCATATGTAATGTTTTATCAACAACACTTTTCTTAATTCCTTTACATTTTACAGGATTTTTATTATTAAATTCATAACTATATAATTTTGATCTTAAACCACAATATTCTTCTAATATTTCACCATTTAACTCATCTTTAAATTTACCAATTATTTTTTTATTCTTTTCACTATAGCATTCATGTTCTTTCTTATAATCACTTGTATCAAATTCATTAATATTTTCTTTAATAATTTTATATGGATCCTTTTTAAACTCTATAAAATAACTGTCTGTGTCCATATATTATAACCTTATATTTGGATCAAACTTCTTTAATTTTTCATAATAAAATTGATACATATGTAATTTTGATAAATCAAGTACTGAAAATCCTATATAGATTGGTTTATCAAACTTAACCTTTTCTTTTATCATATGTGAAGCAATACAGTCTTTATCAAATATACTAAATGTTTTAAAATTAGGTTTTTTTGCTTGTTTTAATGAAAACTTTTCGTCACCTAATTTAATATCACATCTATTTCTAACATTTTCCATAGTTTTTCCAAAAACACTATTATTCATCAATTTAAAAAAGTCTTTTTCAAAATCTGATGTTGATTTGGATCTAAATTTGGTATTTAATTCAATATATTTTTTCATATAATCATCTTGATCAAATGCTATAACTCTATTAACTTTCTTTAATTTTAATCCTTTTTGTAGATAATATTTTAAGTTTCTTGAATGAATAACATAATCTTTTTTATCAAATAATGTTGTGCAAAGTTTATTATTATAATGTTCAGGTGCTAATGGTAAATCTTTATGATCATCATGTAATTCAATAGGATATTCTAAATCAACATCTAATATATATCCATATTCAGCATTTTCATCTAATTCTAATATTGTTTCTTCCCATTCATTTAATGTATATGTATTAGGATTCATCCATGTTATATCTTTATAAGGTAATTTTTGACTTAAAGCCCATCCATATAGATTATTTGCATCTATATATAACATATAATTTTCAGGTTTTGTTTTATCATAATTTTTTGTATATTTATTGTTTGCTTTACAATATCTAGTTATACATTGTGAAATACCACCTCTAATACCTTTTTCAATCATTAAATACATATTATAATCACTTATTAATTCTAGTTTAATTTTTGTTAATTTTAACATAGAATCCCAAGCTAATGATGGTGATGTTAGATAATGTGCTGGATCTAATTGATAATTTTTCAAACAAACAGATCTAAAATTTTCAAATATATCAGCTAATAATAATACATCCTGAATATTATACAAATCTGAATAATTACCTAATGTTTTTATTTTTAATTTATTCCAAACTTTTATATAATGTTTATAATCATCATCACTTATATTTTCATTAGTTAAACAACTATAAAATTGATCTTTTTCTAATATTTTATCATAGTTTAATTTTTCGACATTATCAATAAATTCATATGGAAATACACCTTTAGAAGTTAATATTTTTAAAGTTTCATTATCATATTCAATTTTATCATTTTCTTTTATAAATTTATTTATATGCTTAAATTCTTTAAGATTTTTAGCTAATTTTTCAATTGATGTAGCCATAAATCTAAATGTATCTACAAATGAGAATTTTATAAATTTTCTAGGTTTATCACCTTCAAATTCATAACCATAACCAGAATTTACTGAATAGTTTATATATTTTTCATCTGTATTAGCTAACAAATCAATTTTACCATATTTTTTAGCTAATTCTTTTATAAACAAATGTGTATCATAATTTGAACTATTATGACAGAATATAGGAATACTTTGAGGGAATTTTAGATTTAAATTACAATTTAAATGTGCAGCTTCCCTAAATTTTCCTGTTAAATGGCAATGATCTCTTACTTTTATTCTTTTATCATCATCAAAACCACTATTTTCACAAATATGACAAATATTAGTTTTTTTATAATTAATTTCTTCTTCATTAGTTAAATTCATAGGCTTTTTATTTTTTGAATTATATTGTTTGGCTATATATTTTGAAATTTCATCTAAATATTCAAATAATTTATTTGGTACATTTATTAATTCTTCTTCATTTTTTGCTCTATAACAAATAGGTTTATACATTTTATTAGTTACTCTAGATACTAAATAGATTGTAAATCCATATGGTATATGTTTTTGAATTTTATTTGTATATGAGCAATTTGGATTATTTTTACAATTATCAATCTTTTCTAATATACTTTCAAAATCCATATAAATTACATATGGATGTTCAAACTTTTTGTAATAGTTTTTAAAACTTACTTTTTGACCAGGAAATGGCATTATAGGTCTACAAGGTTCTAATGATTTACATATTTCTAAATGATTATTCAAGTCTTTATTTTTGTAGAAATGAGTCAAACATCTTCTACAAATATATTTTTTTGTTTTATGTTTTGATAATTGAGAATATACCAATTTATTTAAATCTGTTATTAATATATAATGACAATTATTACCAATTTTATAATATAATAAATCAATTTCTAATTTTACATTATAATATTCAGATATTTGTAATGGCACTATTTTTTTATCTTCATCAATTCTATAAATATTTATTGACATTGATAGATAGTTATATTTAGAGTCAAACGATCTTTTTTCAAATAATTTAATGTCTTTTAATGTTATTGGATAATCAAAACCTTTAAAAATATCATCATTTATATATTTTTGATATTGTTTAACTCTTTCAGCATGTTCATTTGGTTTATCAATAGCACATCTAATTGCATAAATAAAACAATATTCATCTTTATTTTTAAAATTTACACAACATTTTTTATTCTTAATTTCATTTGGTAATTCTATATATGATCCAGCATTTAATGAATTATTTTTAGATAATTTTAGATTTAATTCAACACATCTTTTTAATGACCAACCAGAGCCTTTTGATGGTTGATTTAGTTGTTCTCTAACTATTAATTTCTTAAATTGATCATCAATAAAATCATCTATATTTAAAATATCTGAACTTTTTATGCAAAAATACATATTACTATTTTGAATTTCACCATTTATTAATTTTCTTTCATATTCACATTCTAAAGCCATTTGTCCTTTAATATTTTTAAATTTTTGTTTTTCTATCAATTTTTTTATTTCATTTCTTTGAGTTTCTAAATAATCATTAATATCTAAATCATCATTTGAATTTGTTAAAATATAATCTTGAAAATATCCTTTTAATGATGAAGCTTCTTGAATATTTATTATATTTTCTTTTGGAATTGGTCTATTTTTAAAATAATCATTTAATAATCCAATTAATTCTCTTCTAGTTTTATTAACAATTTTAATACTATTTTTAATTGCTAAATTTTGAATATATTTTAATGATCTATATTCTAAATTATTTGGATTTTCTTTAATTTTGTTTAATCTTTTAATTAGTTCATCTCTAGATAAATTTTCATAATTTCTGACAGATAATTTTTTTGCAATTTCATTTAATTTTTCTATATTAAATAATGAATAATTTGTAAGATCAAATGTTTCTTTAATATTTGTTAATTCATCTAAAGTTTTATTTTTATAATTATATATATTATTATTTTTACACCAATGTTTTAATTCAAATATTTTATTATCATATTTTTGTTTATTTAATAAATGTTTAGTTGAATTATAATGTCTATCATAATTTTTATATAATATATTTTTATTACAGTAAGGACAATTAATATTTTTATTTGTTCGTTCCATTTATTAGAAATAATTTTTACTTAGAAATAAAACTCTTAAAAATATGAGAAGTTTTTCCACTTTTTTCTAGGTAATTTATAGTTTAAATTGTATTTTTTCAATCAATAGTCAACTATTCACAAGTTAATTTAAGTTTTCTAGAGTATTTTTTCAATAAAATCAATAGTCAACTTTTCACAAGTTAATTTAAATTTTCTAGAGTATTTTTTCAATAAAATTAATAGTTGTATTTTCATAAGTCAATTTAAGTTTTCTATAGTATTTTTTCAATAAAATTTAAACTTTTTTAAAACAAGTAAAATTATTATTTTTATCATATTTTTAAATTTTCTAGTTTTGTTATATTTTTGTCATGAATTTTAGTTTCTAAATGTCTTAAATAATTATTAGTCCATTTAATATTTCTTCCACATTCACAAAATTGTGGTTTTAAAAACATTTCTCTAATACATTGTATACAAATTGCATTTTTTCTATCTTTACTATAATGATAATTATTAAAATTTGAAATATCTTTAATTTCTTTACATTTATGACATTGTTTTTCATTTAATTGAATAACTTTAATATTATCATATAATTTTTTATAATACAAATCCTTACATTCTTTACAATAATAATATAACCCATCTTTAGTATTTTTATCTTTATAAAATTTTGATATATCTTTATATAATTTACACCTTAAACATTTCTTTTCCATTTATATAAAATAAAATTTATAAATTGGTTTTTTTCAATTCATATTCATAAAAATTTCCAATAATATCTTCATTATTTTGATCTTTTATACTATATGTAACTGGATTTGTATTATTAATTTTAGAAATTATAAATATTTCTCTAGACCAATTATTTTTATATTTATTAGAAAATGTTGATTTTTTATTTCCAATTCTAACTCTATCATTTATTTTAAATTTTGATTTGGTTATTATTTTTGGTGGTTTATATTTAAAAACAGTATCTAATAAATCCTTTTCATTATTTTTATTTACTTCAATTGGTTTCATTTTAATTGTTGAATGATATGAGTTATTATATTCTTTAACAATTTTTGGTAAAATATTTATCCATCTATAATTTTTATTAATTTCAAATTGTATTTTCATTTTTTCATTTTGTGTTCTATTATACCTTTCTATTATACTTGATTTTTCTTCATTTTCTGTATGATACAATTTAATATCATATTTATTTAATATTTCTTTGAATTCTTTATTGATAAATTCTAATCCTTTATCTGTATGTAAAAGATTAGGTGATTTATGATTAATTTTAATTGCATCATTAATTATTTCTTCAAATGCTTTAGAAACTGTTTTTCCATCTTTTTTCTTTAATGGTTTTGACCAAACATATTTTGAGAAAGTATCTATCACATTTAACATATATTTATAACCATCATTTTCTTTTTCATAATTTTTCATTATAATTAAATCTGCTGCCCATAAATCATCAATACCTAATGTAATTATTTTTCTTTTTAGAAATTTCTTTCTGATTGGAGCATGAATTTCATTTGCTTCAATTATTTGTTCATTTTTAGTTAATTCTTTTTTAATTATAGGTTTAACTTCTTTTTTTAAAATTTTACTTTTATTTGTTTTACAAATTAAACATTTAGTAGCTATTCTATATAATCCATTTTTCATTTCAACAATTTGTGGATTAATATTTTTAGTTTTTTTCTTACACTTGTGACAATGAATTGGTTCATTCATTTATATATAAAAAATATTTTATACATAAATGAATTGATTCAATTCATTTATGTATAAAATATTTTTTTAATAAATGGATATGTGTTATAGATGTCATAATCAAACTGATTTTACTATTATTGGAAATTGTGTAGGATGTAATATATGTAAAAGAATTATTTATGAAAAAAAGATTAAGAGAAAAAGTAATAAGAATAAACATCTTAAACATATTTTAAGAGAATTTAACCATTTTCAACCATATAAAACACACCAATTAATTAATGAATTATATATTTTATGTATTTCCAATCATTTTGAAATAACACCTAAGAATATAAAATTATTTTTAAAACAAAGGAATTATACAAATTGGATATTTTACTATCAATTTTTAAACAAAATATACAATATTAATTTTGAATTGAATCATGAAGATAAAGAAAAAATTACACTAGTTTTTAATAAATATTTATGTTTTAAGAAAAGTAATATATCATATAAAAAATTATTACCAATGATTTTTAAATATTTAAATATGGATTTTTGTATAAAACCTAATTATGATGATAACTTTTTAACATATCTATCACAAATGAATTTGTAATATTTTTTCCCTATATAAATGGATCTGTTAGAAGAAATTAATAATATTGGAGAATTAAGATTTAAAGAATATAAACCATTAAAAAGTTTAAATTTAAATGAAAAATATAAAATTGAAAAATTTGAAAGAATTAAAGATAAATATGGATATACAATTATTGTTGAATTAGAAAAATGTAAAATACATTTACCAAAAAGATTTACTAATATAATTGATGATAAAACTATTAAAGAATTAAATAAAAAAGATTTAAATTTAATTGTCACGGCTTTTAAGACTTTTGATGATAAAGAAACTGCTTTAGTTAAATTTGAATAATTATTTTAATATAATTGTATTGATAATAAATTTTAAATCATCTTGTAAAAAATTATAATTTTACTGGTTTTAAAAAACTTTTTATTCTGTAAACAATTTCATATAAATTTATGCATATTTATTAAAAAATGCATTAGGCCTAAATTTGCATATTTTTTATGACAATTTGACAAAAGCTGAAAATTGGCCAAAAAATGGCAAAAATATTGCATAATTGTATTAAAAAACTGTGAAATTTGTTTGATTTTTGATTGTCTCCAAAAGTGTCCTAGGAACCCCATAGTACTATCTACTTATATATATATATATATATATATATATATATATATATATATATATATATATATATATATATATATTATATGAAAATGAATGAATAGTGTTTTTGGCTTCTGGGGACCTCAACATGAAAAAGTAAAGTGGTCCTGCGCTTAGGTCTTACCATGGCTACTACTGTAATAGCGTATTCCCTATAAAGAAATTCGCTAAAATTAGGCTTTTTCCTATTTTTCATAAACAAACAAACTTCACATGTGTACTTGCAAAAAAAAAAAGATCACTAAAAACTATAAGACTTATTAATTTTTTGAAAGAACCAATTTAAAAGTAAAAAACAGAAGATTAACTGAGCCACTATTGAAAATGTTATGTATGAAATCATGTTATCTACATGTCACTTAAGTTTAGCTCCCTGGTTTTACCCAACTCTCCCATACTAATATAATTACAGTAGACTCCCTCTTAACCGGCCACCTTTTAACCGGTCTCCGCTTTAACCTTATCCTGACACAAAAATAACACACTTTTAACCAGCCATTTTTTATTTCAATATCGCTTTAACCGGCTGTGTTTCGCCGGAAATGTAATTTTCTTATCTACTGTATCATTCAATTCAACGTTATTTCATACTGACGTTCTCAAAAAAAAATTAAAATATCCGTCCTGGTGACGGATGTTAGCTATAAATCATATACAGTAATGTATTTAAAGTTGTTTTTCAAGTGATAATTATATTTAGGCCTCATAAAATTGTTAGTTGGCGGTCTTAAATGAACATCGGTTTAACCGGCCAGATCATTATCCAGCCGTGGCCTTGTCCCGAGGTGGCCAGTTAAGAGGGAGTCTACTATATACTTTGCAAAACTTTAAACTCACACTGCAGGTAAAATAAAAACTTGAATTTCTACCACAGTAGGGTGTGTTGTATTTTTTGTAGTTTTCTTCCAATGTTTTCAAAGATATTTCTGGGAACAAGACATGAAATAAAAGTCTTAAATTAGTAGTTTGCCAGTTAGTCTTTTTATTTCGATAAAAAAATTTTAAACTGTCCATTTTAGCTTCTAAAAGTTTATAATTTTGAAATATAATTTTATGTCAACAGCTGGTGTAAAGTGTTAAGAAAACTATGAATTGAATAAAGTTTTGACTTTCTATTGTAATAAAATATCTAAGAATTTTGTTGAATTTTGTAGTAATGGTATCATTTTGTTTCTTATTTTCTCTAAATTAGAATATGTAAGTCTTGTTAAATAACCTATGATCTACTTTCTAAGAGATAGGATGTAAGTGAGGGATGTCACGTTTTCACAATGTTATCGTATGGAAAATTGTGCTGCAAATCGGCCTCATTTAATCACTTGACTTTTTTGGTGGGGGAAGTATACAGGCCCGTTAGTTTTTGTAGGTTCCGCTACATGACTACAACTTAACTACATGATGGTTTTTTTTAAATAAATAAAATTCAAATGGGTAAACGTATGTTTTATTAATTTTTTTTAACAAACACTTCCCAATTTGCTTTCATACAACCACCATGTCTTTTCAATATGTATCAATCCTTAACTGTGTGTTTTCACAATTTTACCCATTTTTTCTGATTCTTGTATAAAATTCCTTATAGTGACATTCGCTCAACCAAAATTATGCAAAAAGCATTTCATGAAAGTTATGGATGTCAAAGTCTACTCGTCTAAGAACCATATTTCAGGCAAATCTAATGATTCTGTAACTATCCTGTATGTAAACAACATTTAAATAATCTGTTGTTTTTTATAATAAACCATGCAAAAAGAATTTAATTCCATGCAAGCCCATTCTAAAAGAGTTTTCTCTTATCTGGCCGAACAAAAGCAACGTATTCCAACATTTAAAGTAAAATGGTTGTATAGTTAATCATAATTTAGCAGTTTTTTCTTCTATAAAATCCTAATTTTCATGATAAAATGATGGTGAGATAGTTACATTTGTTGCTTATCTGTGTTATATATTAGAGAAACAGTTTTTTTTTGTTTTTTTGCTTTTTACTGCAAAATTTCTATGTTTGTAATTAAACTCTTTTTGAAAGTCACATCCTCATCCCTCCAAATGCACTGCTTGACGCCTGCAAAAGTCAGACTTCCTCCCTCTTTCAGCAAAAAACGGCTAGTAAGAAGCTAGAATGAATTATTGATACCTTTATGATTGCTGAAAATATGAAAGATATTTCATTACTGTACATTGGAAACTGGTTACCTAAAAACAGGTGACCTTGTTTGTTAGGTAAAATCACTTTAAAATTAGTATAATCCTAAATATTTGCACCAATAAGAACTCCTGAATACTCTAATAGGCTTAATTGATGAAAAACTCATTGATCTTCCATCTATACTATTAAATACAAGCTTTTTCCTGCGGCTTCGCTCGTGTTACCCGTCAGGTTTACCTGGTTTAAATTTGCTACGCTCACTCGCTGTCATGCTCTCCCTATGTATAATAAATCACTGAAATACCTGAAATTGAAATTTTTAATGGAATTTGTTTCTTAGAAACCCATACAACATTTTTTTCATCTTTCGTAAAAAATAATCCTTTTAAAATATAAAGTATCCTATGTTACTTCTGATACCTCCAAGAATATGTGTACAAAGTTTCATGATGATCAGTTGAGTAGTTTTGGAGTGAAAGTCTAACAAACAACAGGACATTCACATTTATAATATTATAGTAGGATTTTCAACACCCCTCAATCTAAATGGAAGTTTATTGAACAGCGTTTTGGAAATTGAGTTAGATACTCTATTTTACTTCTGCAAAACACCCCTTTCCCTTTTAATGGTACCCATGAAGTTTACCCAATTATAGGTGCCATGGAATAGTGGTCCAGTGAGCATCGTATCATGCTTAACATTTTGTTCTTGAGTTGATTTTAAAAAGTGGTGATTATGTTTTTACCCTGCAAAGCATTTTACCAGACACTTTAATGTGCATTTTGGAGCACATTTTATTTCCTTCCCATAGTACGATACTTTCATGTTTAAACCACTTCAGAACAACTGTGTCAACTCTAAAACGGAAGCCAAAAGGCCGTTAAAGGTCAGCCATAACTCCTGAACATGAGTAGAACACGAGTGAGGGAAGCCCTGAGATAACCATCCATCATCATCCAACACGAAGGTAAACTGCTGCTCTCTGGGAATGTCAGATCAAACAGTAAGGTGAACTTTCCAACTTGCATTTCACCCTTACAAAATTATAAAAAAAATTAAGGCTTAAAACTACACTATCATGAAACAAACATTCTCAGAACAAAGAATATCGCTATTACTTTTGTATACTTTATTTTCAGTGGGTCATAAATAAATCAATCCAACAAGAAAATTAATTTGATTATGAATTTGAAAAGCAAACTGTCTCTTATTCGCATTGATAGATTTTTTTTTCATTTTTTTTTTTTATTTATATTTTGAACAGGATTTGGAGAGAAAAAATGGATTTTTGGAGCATGGATTTTTCCATGCTATCATTTAAAAAAATTAAAATGCTCCTTGATTTATAAAAAAATATGCATTTTGATAACTATATTATAGTGGTCTTCACTAAGTTGGATTTTATTAATAATATATTGGCTACCAACATCCAAGCAAACCTCTACCAGTT
The DNA here is from genome assembly GCA_030545055.2 of Neoaliturus tenellus. Lineage (NCBI taxonomy): Eukaryota > Metazoa > Arthropoda > Insecta > Hemiptera > Cicadellidae > Neoaliturus > Neoaliturus tenellus. The sequence goes on from CM061532.1 coordinate 126,428,496, forward strand.
GAAACCAGTTGAATATTGAAAGCAGAACAGCAGAAGTATGGTATGTACATGATGTGCACAAAACATAAATCATTAAATGAAAAAAAAACTGTGTTTTATAAGTGAGAAAGATGTGATAAGGATATACTGTAATATTACCATACAATACACTGTAAGTATAAAAACGAGATTAAACCCAAAGAATTATTTTAAATATAATATTCAATCATTGCTAGGAAGAGGAAGGATGGACTTGAATTGACTTGAGTGAAGTGGAAGGGGGGGGGGGGGGATAAAATGTTTTGTTTGGGATTTGTGCTATCATAATATATCAGGCCTCACAAATGTAATGAGTCACTGATTTTTTTTTATATAACAACACGTAGGCCTAAATATATACTATAAAAAGGGCTGTAAGTTATATCAACTCATAAGGATCGAAAAGATTATTTTTCATAAGGAGAATTGAAAAATGGTATTAAATAATACTAATGCAAAATATAAATAAGTAACGACAGTAAGTTTATGCAACCCTTTGTCAACCTACGTCCATAGATATATACTAATACAACTGGATCGATAACTCCATGTTGCGAAAACGAGCCGTTACCCCCACCACTAGCCAGTATTCGTGGTCAGTGTGACCAACCCTGTGCGAGTAATTGTGTACTGTAATTTAAATAAATAAACAAATAAATTAAATAAACTACAGTAGTAATACTGTATTTTTTAGTCTTTCTTACTTATGAAATGATAAATTTCAGCCTTTGGAATGTGCACTAATACATTAAAAAGCTGCACAGTACAGAACCATCTGTCATCATCATAAGCATAATTGAAAATTTAAAAGAATGTAAACAAACAAGAATGCAGCTGACGCGCCGACAACAATCATGTCAGCTGTTATTCAGCGCGGCGCGGCGGCGGCGCAGCGGCGGCAATACTGGCTAGTGGTGGGGGAAGCCGGCTCGTTTTTACCGCTATTCCGCCATTTGAGTTATCGATCCAGTTGTATTAGTATATATCTATGCCTACGTCATGTGACATCTAAATAATACTTCCATAAAAATTCCCCTACGAAAATTCTCCAATTCTCCTTCGAAGTATATTCCTAATTAATACCATTGTCTATATTACGTACAGTATCTATATAGTGATAATACTTTCAAACATAAAAGAGAATTAAAAACTAACGAACAAGGCTCGGTGCCCAGTTGTTATCTTATCTCTCCCTGCGTCCCTGCCTGTGTTGTGTAGAGTTGTCGTGTCGTTAGTAATGGCAAAATAAAATAGATTTTTCGGAAAAATCGATTTTTACCATTCGATACATCGATTTTTTGACATCGATTTTTTGTTCACAATTTTCTATCGAAATCGATTTTACTCTTTCGATACAACGACATATCGAAAAATCGATTTTTAAAGAAATTTTGCCATTGTAGTGATGGCAAAATAAAATCGATTTTTCGGAAAAATCGATTTTTACCATTCGATACATCGATTTTTTGACATCGATTTTTTGTTCACAATTTTCTATCGAAATCGATTTTACTCTTTCGATACAACGACATATCGAAAAATCGATTTTTAAAGAAATTTTGCCATTGTAGTGATGGCAAAATAAAATCGATTTTTCGGAAAAATCGATTTTTACCATTCGATACATCGATTTTTTGTTCACGATTTTTTATCGAAATCGATTTTACTCTTTCGATACATCGATATATCGAAAAATCGATTTTTCAAGAAATTTTGCCATCACTACGTGTCGTCCATAGGTACGGAAGCCCTGAAGGGCCAAAGAGTAAGCGGTCATTTTTTACACCGCCGTGTTTGAAACACGGCGAGCCGTGTTTAGAAGACGGCGAGCCGTGTTTAGAAGACGGCGAGCCGTGTTTAGAAGACGGCGAGCCGTGTTTCAAAGACGGCGAGCCGTGTTTAAAAGTCGGCGAGCCGTGTTTGGAAGACGGCGAGCCGTGTTAGAAAGTCGGCGATCGCCGTGTTAGAAAGTCGGCGAGCCGTGTTTGAAAGTCGGCGAGAAGTATATGAAATTCGGCGAGCATTTCGATAAATTAACTAAGACTAATAATTAAAAGCTTTTTTATTGACTCTTAAACGGATTTTCATCCTCTTATAAAATTGAAAATAACCAAAACAATCAAATCTCTGGAGCAAAAACAGTCTGTGCATTTGTTATGATGACCATAACCAAACAGTTTTCTTTGTTTTTGGGACCTCTGATTTCATAGAAATCTGGCATGAAAGTTGTAATATTTTTTAATTAGTTTGCAAATGAGATTATATCTAGTCATATACCTAATCTAATATCAGATATCTAATTATTACTCTTAATTACTTTATCAAAATACTCGCCGAATTTCAAATACATCTCGCCGACTTTAAAACACGGCTCGCCGCCTTTCAAACACGGCTCGCCGCCTTCCAAACACGGCTCGCCGCCTTCCAAACACGGCTCGCCGCCTTCCAAACACGGCTCGCCGCCTTCCAAACACGGCTCGCCGACTTTTAAAGACGGCTCGCCGTGTTTCAAACACGGCGGTGTAAAAAATGACCGCTTACTCTTTGGCCCTTCAGGGCTTCCGTACATAGGAGAGGAGAAGCAGAAGACTGAAAGGAAGAAGAGTGAAGCAGAAGCACTCTGAGAAGCAGAACGGACGAACGAATAGTGATGGCCAAATAAAATCGATTTTTCGAAAAAATCGATTTTTACCATTCGATACATCGATTTTTTGACATCGATTTTTTTAAGACGATATTTTTTGGAGAACGATTTTTCTTACTAAAAATATCGATTTTAAAATCGGTCGGGTAAAAGACAAAGAATTGCAGTTTTTACTCCTCTAAAACAGTATATTTTAAGATCCTAACCTTAGTTTGGCTTTAAATTTACAAAATTTGTTGCATTAGAGCCAAATATCAGCAAAGTCAAATAACTTAGTATTGGCTGTATATCGTATTGGTTCAAGGCCATTTCTAGTAGAGAGTTTAGGCTACTAGAGAATAGAGATGGCCGTGATTGTTGCTATGACTATTGCTACACTCATTTCGCATCGGCCAAAATATCATGTAAAGTATATGTATACTCTATCATACCTTTTTATACAAAACGGTTAATAATAGGGTTCATCCTTTGATTTTGTTAAAATTTTGCTATTATTACAATTTAATTGCAAAATAGAGACTTGGTTACCGTAGGTTAGACTGTTACGGTTCTGTTCAAAATCGGCAACCAACGATAATAAAATAATTTTTACTCTAAAATAAAATTTTAATAGTCCTTGAATTACGTAAAAAAATGTATAAATTCCCAACTCCATTCCATTGACCTTATATGAATTTGTGTTTTTCTAGCTCTCCAATACATGTTGATTCTATAGCTCAAAACAAAATCTGTGTTTATTCCAGTCTTGCGATGTTATACGCAATTTAGCTCTTACATCATTTGAAATAAATCATTTTGTTTTAGTCTACGATCTAATATATCTTTTCAATAAACAAATAATAGTTTATTTTCATAACTCTATTTGATTTCAAACCAAATACCAGTAATGTATGTGTATAGAGTTTATCATGGATTTTACCTACAAAATCAATGATATAATCAAAGGTGTGACCATTGACTACAAATACTGTAATATTGATAGTATTCATTGAATGTTTGTTGGTTTTATTTTTACTTTCTGGCATAACTTATAGTAAATTTAAAAGCGTCGATAAAAAAATCGATTTTCTTAAAACATCGATTTTTTGTCCACGATTTTTTATCGAAATCGATTTTACTCTTTCGATACATCGATATATTGAAAAATCGATTTTTCAAGAAATTTTGCCATCACTACGAACGAACAGAGGCGGATCCAGTAGGCTGTTTCGTGGTCGGTTGAGGCAATTGTCTGCCCTTTTCTGTTATTGATTAAGTAGTGACTTATCAATAAATCTTCCAATCTCCACGAAAGGAAATGGAATAATTTTAAATCCTGCAGGTAACTGAACATTCCTAGAACATTTAGTTTTGTTGTTATATTCTTATCATACTTGGGATCTTTGTCTCTTTTCGGTTTTGGCAGGTCAATTAACTTTGCTTGAGAATTTTCGTGTTTAAACAACCTTGTCAGAGAAAATTGTTTGTCATATAGATTCACTGCCAAATTTTTTATTATAAAAAAGCATTAGGTGCCATCACCTTCGCCTACTCTTGATAAATTTTGGAATAAGTTAGGCCTGCCTTCATATTGATGTTAAATCCAGGGATAGAGGTTCTTATCTTAATTTAATTTCGTCGGTGTGTCCCAATAAAGCCCAATAGTTAATTTTCAATTGATCCCATCTAAAAACAAACCTATAGGCCTACATCAGGAAATCCAGGATTCCTCAATTGGCTAGCCCAGGCTCAACAGGCTAGGTATTCCTTGCAATGCTTAAAAGGGTAGACCTAGGCTTATGTTATTAAAAAGCATAGCCTAAATAATTGGTTAAGGGCGAAACTTCGTTATCCGTCTCCACCGTTATTATCGATGTGGAAATTTCGATATTGTGATTGAAATTGTGCTATGAAAACAATCGAATCAACAACGATACTAAGATAAGAAATGTGTCATAATAATAATCTAACCTAACAGTGTAACCATAGACCTCCGTCACTTTTATTAACAGCGATGTTTATAACAACAAAATCAATGGTGTTTGGAAACATTTACAACACATATTCCCTCAATACAATAGCAAAAAAATACCTTTCTGGTTTGTATTTGACAGCATTTGTGTGGTGTGACGCCATTTTAGATCTATAATGAAGTCTGCTTCTTCTCACAATTTAGATGCAGCTACACAATAAACTTGGTTAGTTTATTTTGTGTTGTTCGTTGTTAAAGGTTACATTAAGTTAGCTACAATTTTTACTTTGTTGTTGTTGTTATTTTCAGTTACTTGTTTTAATATATTTGTTTTATTGTCAAAAGGTTTGTTTAATTATATTAGAACGAAACTAAATCAGGTGATAAAATCGTAATCGTATCGGGCGAAACTTCGTTATCCGTCTCCACCGTTATTATCGATGTGGAAATTTCGATATTGCGATTGAAATTGTGAGATGAAAACAATCGAATCAACAACGATACTGAGATAAGAAATGTATCATAATAATAATCTAACCTAACAGTGTAACCATAAACCTCCGTCACTTTTATTGACAGCAATGTTTATAACAAAAAAAAATCAATGGTGTTTGGAAACATTTAAAACGAATATTCCCTCAATAGGCTACAATAGCAAAAAAAAAAAAAAAAAAAAAAAATACCTTTCTGATTTGTTTTTGGCAGCATTTGTGTGGTGTGACGCCATTTTAGATCTAAAACGAAGTCTGCTTCTTCTCACAATTTAGATGCAGCTACACAATAAACTTGGTTAGTTTATTTTGTGTTGTTTTTTGTTACAGGTTTAAAAGGTTTGTTTAATTATATTAGAACGAAACTAAATCAGGTGATAAAATCGTAATCGTATCGTGTAATTGTATCATCGATATGATAGCAATTTCAATCGCAATATCGAAATTTCCACATCGATAATAACGGTGGAGACGGATAACGAAGTTTCGCCTCGTATCGTGTAATTGTATCATCGATATGATAGCAATTTCAATCGCAATATCGAAATTTCCACATCGATAATAACGGTGGAGACGGATAACGAAGTTTCGCCTGGTTAAGTTCATGATTCTTTGTAGAGGAACGGAACATGTTTAGTTGTTGAGTGGTTTTTTTGCGGTTATTTTTTTAACAGATGCGCTTGAACGTCAGCATGAAAATCCCGGTGGATTCGTAAGACAACAGCAAAATAATGTCACCGAGATCTACCTCTTAGCAGGTAAAAAAACATAATCCCAGTTGTGGTGGGTGTTCGTGTGAATACTACTGTGATTTTAAAAGGTTGCCATTCATGGCATTTATGGTAAAAGCAAAAAAAATCCCATTAATTTACTGCGGTTTATGATCCTTATCAATGATCACCTTGCCATCATATGATTAAACATGTCATCTGCATCCTATTAAGTTATGCTTAACCCGCGAGGGGTCGCGCCGCTGTCTTTTCCACCGGGCGATAGATAATTTTTTTTTACTTCTCAGCGTGGAAGCTTAGCGCTACCCCCCCCCTCCAGTACGTTTAAATGGACTCGTCTGCTACGCCATTGCGCATTCCCCCACCCCCTCCAACCGGCCAGTCGGCTGCTGTATTGCAACAAGTTAGCTACCTGTGGTTTCCACCGTGCGCAACCACGGTGTTTTGTATTATAACATATAATTTTTTATACCTACTAATAATTTTTATATAGTAGCCTATAATAACCTATAATTTTTTATTATACTAATAGTTCATAAAGTGTTTTTTTCTCAATTCAAAATACATAAATTCACATTTTAACTTAGATCCACATCACATTTTTATACTTATGTATAACATATAATTTTTTATGCTGATAATTTTCATATAGTATAATTTTTTATACCTACTAATAGTTCATATCGTGTTTTATTAGTTAATATTCTATGTAGGCCCTAATATGTTGAATTGTAGTCAATAAAATAGAAATGTGTACAACATTAGCATTTATTTATAAACCCGGTGGAATCCACCGTGCACGACCTCTAAAGTGATTTGCGCCACCTCTCGAGGGTTAATTACCAGGAATCCAATTATGCCTACTGTATGCTTATATTAGGCCTACCAAGATATAAGCCCTATTTCTTGTGTAAATTCATAATCTACTAAATAATATAAGTTAATGTAGGCCAGTGGCTAAAATAATAATAAAAAAAAATATTATTGGCTAAAAGGTTGAAATTGCCGTCATCATCTTGTACATTTATTTATGTGTTTAGCAGCTTATCTGATAATTTATAGGGAATGTTTAAACTAGACCATCGAACATGTTTTATTATAGGCCTAGGCTAAATTAAATGAATTGACGAAAGTGCATACGAGAAGCGCCTTATTTCAGTATTGGTCCATACTTTTCCATTTATTGGACCTCCTTCCCATAGTAAAAGCTGCTCTAACATACCGGTACTGTATAATCTAGCATAAGATAAGGTTACAATTAAAGATTTTTGACTGTTCTCATACCATGAACTTGGTCAACTGGGACGACGCGAGAAGTAAGTAAGAATGCAACAGAGTGATGCGGCTTGCGGAGTCGGGTTATGATGTGTTACATGTTTTCTGAGTGAACTAGACTCACTGAACCCATAGATTTTTGGCGATCCTGTTTCTGTCTGTCATTGAGTTCCACTGTCACTGAAGGATTAATAATAAAATAATAAAATTTATTCAAAAGAATAACACTTTCCCAATTTATGGGGTTGCCTCCAAAAGACAAAGTAAAATAAATTAAATTACAAACATTTTGACATCATATGGGCTAATTTTGTGAGCTTTTTAGGCCAAATAAATGATTTCATATAAAATATAAACTGAATATTTTAAAGTGGTTATCACAATTTCTTCGATGTTCGATTTTGATATTTTAAATTTGTTGAATATATCTGCGGAGAATTTTGGGATGGTTCCTCTTGCGCCAATCAATAGTCCAAAAATTTCAATGGTATTTAATTTATATTTTTCTTTATTGTAGTTGATCGTCGGTTGATAAATCCTCTGTTTTTCTTCATTAACTTCAATTGGTTGATTTTCATTATTTTCGAATCGTATGGTAGGATCAAAGATGTACCCCTTATTACCTTTGATGGCTATAATATCAATCCTCCTATGGCTTCCTCCATCAGCAATGTCATGGACTTCTTCATAGGTATTAAAACCACTTTCTTTTAATGCATTGGCAAATGGACCGGACTCGATGATGACGTGTGTTGCGCAGGGTTTCGCTGTACTGACAGAAACCCAAGACGTGGCCAAGTATTTCAATCTCACTGTGGCAATGCCGACAATGGTTGTTGTCTTGGGATCTGCCAGGTATCGCACGCACTGCTGCAACATTGCCAATCATTTTAATGCTGTCACGCCATTCACTGGAGGATAGTCCTTTGTGGCTCCAAATCCATTTATTGCATGGAGGGTAGTCTTTGAATAGGGGTACACCTTTGCCTTTTTGGGGATATTTTGCCCACTCCTCAAACATTGCTTCCCTTAAACTTGTTCTTATTTTGTTGCTGTCAAGTGTGTTTTTCCTCGTATTAATAAACTGTTCTTTCATTTAAAGGCCTAGTCGGGTCAAACAGTAGGTAATTTCATCTTCAAAATTTCTTGTTGCATCTATATATTTGTTGCACTGAATCTTCAAGGTTGTGATGCAGTTAAGTTGTTGAATTACTGCTTCCCATTTAGCTCTAAAGAGACCTAAACCTTTATATTTTTTCGGGGAATATATCATACCATTTGGTGTATCAAAAGGAAGATTTAATACTTCTTTTAATGAAGATTTGATAATTTTGTCTAGGTCATTTAAAAGCCCGTCTGGAATAATTTTTATTGGTGTGATCTGAAAAGAGTAAATAGTTGAAGGACAAATTGATGAATTTAAAATGCTAAATTTTTGATCAGACTGTAACAGAGGAGATGATATCAACATTTCTAATTTGTTTTGGACTTTACTCAAAAATTCTACTTTATTTAGTACTAAATAAAGTAGAATAAATTGGAGTGATCACAAATTGATAAGGGATTTACCCAGAACAAAGGAAGAGTGCTGTGTTGTTTTTGCAATCAAAGGTCTAATTTAGCTACGGTAAACCAAACATTGTCGTTCAAGAGCTCAGCAAGGACCTGAAGTAGTAAATATTTTGTTACATGGTCTGTTAACTGAAATAATGTTTAGTTTTATGAACACTAAAACATCAATCATTTTGACCAATCCAGAATGTTAAAAATGTGTTTTTAACGAAATCTCTTAACCTTAAGAGTATGGTTTTTAATAAAGACAAAAAAGTATTAACATCAAAACATAAGAAAACTAACCTTAAAAGCTGCTGTAGGCCTGCCTACTCTCAATACTATAGTCAACCATCTTGTAGTAAATGAAAGTAGTAGTCCCATTTTAAATAGTAGCACTAACGAGAATAGCCTGAATAATTTCTTAAACACAAATGGCATTCTGGGTAAAGTGGAACAACTTGAGATCTTTTTGGAAGAGGAACAGCCAGAATTTGTACTTTTGGCTGAACATGGGCTAGATAGCAGTAGTTTAAATACCCTGGAGATACATAATTTTTCACTAGTTAACAGCTTCTGTAGAAGTGATAAAGGGAAAGGAGGTGTAGCTATCTATAAAAAATGAAGTATTAATGACAAAGTGAAACCTATTGAAATAGGTGACACTGCTTATTAGAAGAAGAGGTTAAAAAAACACACACACACAAATTAAGGTGACTATGGGGGGAGTTGGGTTTATCATTGCTGCTGTTTACAAGATGCCTAATGACAGAAATATTGATAGACCTAGTTTTCTGGAAAAACTCGACTATTATGTAAATTACTGCAAAGAAATAAAGCTGGAACTAATCATCGGTGGCGATTTTAACAATGATATGCAACAGAGCAACAAAACAAAAAAATTTCTCAACGTTCTTAAAAGTGTAGGAATGCGAACAAAAATTAATAAGCCCACTAGGATAAACTATAGTGATACCGAAACTTGTATTGACAATTTTATAACTAACATAGAGAAAAGTAAAGCAAATGTTATCCGAGGAACCACTAATATCCAATCATCATGCCATTAGCCTAACCATACCCTTCATAGAGAATAAAAGAAAAAGACAAGTTTTTTATAAAGGAAAATAGGCCATACTAATCTACAAGAACTCAAACATTGACTTGAAAGCGAAAGCTGGGAAGAGGTTTACTTAGTTTAACCTGAAAATGTTGACTTACAGTAGCCTATAGTTAATTCATTGACATCTTTTTGTTTCATTTCAATGTAACATGCCCTCAGATCAAGAAGCATTTAAATACAGAAAATAAAATTAAATGGATTAAACAAAGAAGTACAAAATTGCAAAACTTATATGTTTCATTGCTATGCAGAATGGAGAAGGACTAAACTACCACAAGAAAAACTAGCCTATAATAGAGCCAGAATTAATTTTGTTAACAAGATCAAATCGGCTAAGGTAGAATGGATGAATAGAATATTAGAATCATCTAATAATAAGTCTAGAGATGCAAGGAAAATAATCAGGCATTTCAATTCTTCAACAAAATCCAACATTCAAAAAAATATCATCTTGGAAGATAAAAATCAGAACAAAAAGATAGCAAATCCAACTTCAGTTGTAGAAACATTCAATAACTTTTTCATAAATGTGGGAACTTCAGGAAATAGCCCTTGCACAATTCACCCCAAATTAAAAACAGGGACAAATCAATTGCAACGTTTGACAGCTTTTCATGTATTACTGAGCAGAAATTACGAGACACAATAAATAAGTTCCAACCCGAAACCTCAAGCGGAGCAGACTAGATCAGCATGGATGAGGGTTCTCAAGTTTTGTAGGTCCAAAATAGTTAAGCCTCTTATAGTCATTTCAAATAATATGGTAATAATTATGGTTGTTTTCCAAATAGCTGTAAGATCTCGGAGAAAAGACCAATATTCAAGAAGGGAGATAAGACATTGATAAGTGACTATAATCCAATCTCACTCCTGCCAGCCGTCTCTAAATTCCTGGAAAAGATTGTTTGCGATAAAATGACAGATTTCTTAGAAGAAAACAAATTGTTGAGTCTGAGACAGTATGTGTTTAGGAGGGGAAAATCAACAAAATTAGCGTTTGTTGATTTCATAAGCAGTTGTATCGACACGGCGGAGGGGGGCGAGTCGGTGATAGGCTGTTTCGCCGTCTTGTCCAAGACCTTCGACTGCGTCTCGATATATCGCTCCTGCTTTTGAAGTTTGAAAATTCAGGATTTCAGGGATCAGCCCTAAAATTATTAAAATCTTATCTCACAAATAGAACACAAATGAGTTCCGCAAGGCTCAATATTAGGCCCGGTTTTTTTTTTTTTAATTTATTCACCAATGACACCTCAGAAACTATCCCAGTCCAAAATATTTTTCAATTTGCAGATGATACAACAATTTTTACGAAAAAACACCTCAACAACTAACTAGAAATAGAATCACATCAGATTGCAAACCAACTAACACAATACTTCTCCGAGCACTCACTTAACCTAAACCCGACCAAAACACACTTTCTACACATTCAAATACAACAAAGAAAATACACTTCAATACACCCCCTCCTAGCCTATTCATTGGCGAAGACAAAATAGCAAATGTAGAGACGGCTGACTTCATGGGAGTGAGGTTGGACGAGGACATGACCTGGAATGAGCATGTTGGGTGGCTTGAGGGTAGACTAGCAGAGGGCCTATTTATCTTGAGAAAAGTTTATAATTCAACAACAACAATCACTTGGCAAGGACTGTTTATTTTTCCCTCTTTGAAAAATACATAAATTATTCAATAATCCTTTGGGGCTCAACCAAAGGAAATCTCAAAAAGATATTTCTTCTCCAAAAAAAGGCAATAAGGGCCTTTTCCAAGTTGCCCCCAGGGGCTCACTGTCAAGACACTTATAGGCCTAGGCAGTTTTAAAAACATTTTAACTGTTTCAAACATTTTTATTTTTGAAAGTATAATGTACATTAAAAGTAAAAATAAACTCCCAACCGAAAAAGATCACAAGTACAACACTCTTTTTAAATCGAAATTCACAGAACTTCACAAATTGTCAATATATGAACGCAAACCTGAATATATAGGGAAAAACTTTCAAGCCCTGCCAAGTGAGCTTAAAATAATTTCAAAGATAACAGTTTTTAAAAAGAGGCTTAAGTCATATCTTGTAGGACATAGCTTTTACAATATTGAAAGTTTTCTGGAGTTCGGAAAGTGAACTACCATAGCGTAAGAAAAGATAGGTTCCCTAGATTGTTGTAGATTATTACTACCCACTGACATGGCCATCCTATCCTTCACCAACCTATACCAACAACCTAGCCAAGCCTTAGCCTAGATTGTTCTGACCCCGTCAGGCAAGATTGACAAGCTCAACGCCGCTTCGTTGGGCTACTGAGCGCCGAGGGATGTAAGATGTAAGATATACTTGTAGCAGGGTGTGTGTTAGATACTGTGAATGCCGTCACTTCCTATTTTAGAAAGTAATAATCTACAACAATCTAGGGAACCTATCTTTTCTTACGCTATGCATGATCCAATTCTTTTTTTAATGATCCACTTCAATTAGTTTCGGCCCTATGTAAAAAACACACATGTTAAAAAAAGCTTCTCACTTTAAAGGAACTACGTGAATATGGGATTATGAGATAAGGTATGAAAGTTTGAGAAGCTCAATAAACCTGACCTGTTCTGTCCTTAACCACCTATAAATTTACATGATATTCTTTTTTACAGATTTTCCAAAGCACCAGGATGATTGGTGGACTGTTTGTATATAACCACAAGGGGGAGGTGCTGATTTCCCGTGTGTACCGAGATGATATAGGTAGAAATGCTGTTGATGCATTCAGAGTGAATGTAATTCATGCTCGACAACAAGTGCGTTCTCCTGTCACCAACATAGCACGGACATCCTTCTTTCATATTAAGGTTAGTAGATTCAAATATTAAATGATTTTTAAACTTAAGGGGGAAAATATAAAATTGTACTTACATTTGCGTTCCCGAATAGTAACAAGGGAAAAAGAGATTTTAGTTATCGGCTACGGTGAGGGGAAGGATTCTGGGGAAAATCTCGGGTCTCGTACTTTTAATAAATAATTGAAAACAATATTTTTAAAGTACCCAAATCATAAAACTTGTAATAAAATAGTCCAACTTAGAATATTATAGTTATAGAAAGCCTCAATGGTACTGGACTTTTACACAACAACCGAATTAGGCCTAACTAAAATCAAAACTTACTTAAAAATCATTAACTGGTCACCCAAAAAAATATTACCTAAGAACAGCAACCAATATAAACAATTCAAACCATAAGATAATTCAACCTCACAATTATTAACAAGAAAAATAGTTTTGTTAAAATGTGCATAAGACACTGATCACAAATTAGTCAAACTAAACTACATCAGGGGTATTTCTGTCCTAATTTTTCAATTAATTGATCTAGACGTTCACAACAAAGCAGCAACAACACTTTGAATCTTAACAACACTTTGAACCAAGAATATTGATTCTAAAACATGCCTTAATGCACACAAATTTTGTAGTCATCAACTTTTAGCTGTTTTCTATTAAATTATAAATATTTATTACATTTAAACAATAAATATTATTGATATAAATTAGGTAATCAAATAATTTGCACACATTAGTAATGCGAAGTAGCCTAATGCTTTAGTATAGTAAAACCCAAAAAGAAGAGATTTTCCGGTTTCTGTTAAAATTCCCCAATACTGAAATTTTAACCTTAAAATCCGGTAATATCCGGGGAAATCCTGTGATATGGTAACCCTAACTTACATTTGCTATATTGCGATCTTGTTTCCCTTCAAAAGACACAATTATGACACTATTTTTCCGATTGTTACTGTATTGCATACCCTCAACCAAATTACTTGGATTATTTTCCTCTAAGTCTACCTAATATCAATGGAGTTCATAATTTGGTTTTGGGTTGTGTCAAGCTTGGTTGCTTTAAGTTTTGTTATAACTTTTTTTTATTTATAAATATATTTTATTTGAATTTAATCAATTAAGGGCCTTTGCACATAAAATTTGCAACTTACCAAAAACTGGTTTTTCACCCGTGGTGTCAACAAATACACTGCTACCGGTTTCGGATCCCTGACTTTCCATCATCTGCCTCTCTCTTCTCAATTTACATTACACATTTCTGCAGTTACAAGACACAAAACACACAAATCCATTCGGTCAAATATCAGGAGAGATATATTATACCAAATATTAAATGGTCTAAAATATTGATAAAATCATACAAATGTCAATGATGATAGAACCCCAAAAAGTGGCCATAGTAGTGACAGAAACCCTTTTTTTACCCTTTAAAAATATTTGTGTACAAACCGTAATTCCTTTTCAGAGAGCCAATATCTGGCTAGCTGCTGTTACCAAGCAGAATGTTAATGCTGCCATGGTGTTTGAATTCCTGCTAAAGGTCATTGATGTAATGCAGTCGTACTTTGGAAAAATATCCGAAGAGAATATCAAGAATAACTTTGTGCTGATCTATGAGCTCCTTGATGGTAAGTTGATAACAAATTAAAACATTGATTTTTTTCTCTTGAAAATATAAATCCCAACAAGAATAACTTTGCTAGCTCAGGATTTTTCATCTCAACCATTTAGAAAAGAAACTATCAAATGCTGGTTAAAAGTTTTTAAGTATTCTGTTTAAGATATTTTAAGTATTCTGCCAGACAGTTTTGTGAGTAGTCAGTGCATAAATACAAGACATGGCAGAAATATAATAATACAGGAATCGCTTGCATTTAGAGTAGTACCATCAATACAAGTACATCAGCGCTTTTTAGGGCAAAACTAAGGAGTAAAATCATGTCTTTTAAAAGACGTTTGTGATCTATGTCATAGCTGTTAAATATATATTCTTATTATGAAAATAGCTGTTTAATATATACTTGAGATCGCCCACTGGTCAAAATTCAACCAAAATGTCGGTTGATCTGGACCCAATAAGTTCATACAATTTTCTTTAATTGAAACATCTGTTCTTCCTGATTTGCTGGCATTTGTTATTACAACAGCTGTTTAAAAATCCAACCAATTGCAATAACTCTTCCTCCATAAGAATAACATTGAAACTTTGAAAGCCTGTTGGGCGTAGCCCTTGTGGCTAATCTATACTTATTTAATACGCTAAGGGGTTTTTTGTCTTGAGAACTCCTCCTACAATTTTCAACCGATTTTCAAGTTTTTGGTGTCGTTGGATAGGGCTTGGTCTGTAGTTGTTTCCGCCAGAAATTGATGAGAATCGGACTGAAAATAAAGGCGCTATTCACCATTGAAATCTCTAAATTTCCCATTTAAATGACACTGTGATTAAATAAAGCATTTTAAACATCTGTTAATAATCAGCTGTAAATACTTGTAGTTTTGGTGATAAAAGATATTCACAATATTGGATTGGTCGGATGTCATTGATTTAGAGCTAAAAGTAACATTTGTATTGTGTTAAAATAAACTGCTCGATTTCGAGCAACACGTATACTAGTGTCAATTATAATGGGCTTCTGCTCATCTACAGGACACTATCTTTCTAATGGTATGCTCGGATTTCTCCTACGATTCACAAAAGCTGAGAAAAATATTCCTGCTTTTCTATTAATATATAGATTCTCTGAAAACTGGAGAAGTCATATGTAAGTTGGTTTGTAAACTAAACAGATAGGCCTATGAGAAGTCAGATGTTTGTTTAGATCTCACTATTTATATATTTTTTTTTAACTAAACAGTTTTTGGAAAATAAAGATCACCTTATTTCTCTAGTAATGCGTTTTCTGCAGGATTTTCATCTGTGTGGTACCACAAAGGTTTTGTTTTGATTTTATCCATGATTATTGCAGAAATCTTGGACTTTGGGTACCCGCAGAACTCGGACACGGGTGTCCTCAAGACGTTCATCACCCAACAGGGGGTCAAGTCGCAGAGCAAGGAGGAGCAGGCCCAGATTACATCGCAGGTCACTGGCCAGATCGGCTGGCGGCGGGAGGGCATCAAGTACCGCCGGAACGAACTCTTCCTCGACGTTCTCGAGTATGTCAACCTCCTCATGTCTCCTCAAGGTAAGCATATTCAAAGTACTTTCAATTGGTACTTTTTCAATGTTTCGGTACCATTTCAGAATTATTAGTACCGGTAATTTATTTGATATCAAAAGTTTGTTATTTACTATCTCATATAGTGAATTATTGCATAGCAGGATATTTACATACTTATTAAACTTTGAGGAGAATTTTGAGATTCATTCATTTCTAAATTACCTTGTGACAAAAAAAATTTTAGGCCTAACTCAATTACTATGTTGGTATCAACGAAGAAAAATCCTCTTAATATTTGACTTCCTGTCAAGTTGAGTTTTTGTTAAAATAAACAAAATAAATAATATCAAATTCAGCCAAACCTATTGATAAAGACAAAAAATCAACGATATCTAATTTATCTGTTCAATTAATACCATTCTTAAGTTAATAACTCACTAGCTCATGGTTAAAACAAGAATGCAATAGAACACAATAAATTTTTTGTGATCAGAAATAAAAATTATAATTGTAGAGATAATTATTATAGCTAAAAGTCAGTAAAGGCCTACATTAAGAAATAACTAAAAAAGAGAGAGAATAAATTGTTAAGTTACACAAATGAAAGCAAGAATTAAGTGAAAAAAACTATAGTTCACTTCTATTAAATTAGGATATACATAAAAAAGATTCAATACTTATTTCCTCTATTAACACGTTCACTGCAGGAAATTGTTAGTATGACGGTAAACAAAATGTGAGAATCAATAAATGCAACTACTAGCCCAAAAAACAGTGTCTATGTATCCAAAATGTCACTTGAAGATGAACAGAAATCACAGTTATCAGTATTTTGTGATGTCAATTACGGTACTACAATTGTGGTACACTGCTTTTGGCGCCAGTCGGCTTCCCCCCTTTATCTCCCCAGTAACAAAATGGCATTCAAACAACACCCTGCTACCAGCCTATAATTTATTTGTGTAATCAGTAAGTTTTAACACTTTTGTTTACAAAAAAATACGTTTAGACATATACACATCAAGATTTTTCAGGTAGTCGCACATGTTTCCAGAATCTCCATAAAACAACATGTCCAATAGAAATGTGGTATAATAACATTATAAATTACGTACTCTAAAATTTAAACTTTAAAAAATATTTTTTCATAGCAAGTTATAGTTAAAAACTTGGTCGATCTCTAGTATATATCAAACTTTTTATGGTCGTTGAGTCAGCCACTTTTTCAACTCTTGATGCAGTTTGTTGTCAGTCGGGTTTTTCATGTGGTCAGAAGGTGGTTCTTCATTTTGCAACTAGAATAGGATGGCTTTTTTCCCATATTTATATTTAGCTATAGCTTACCCATACTTTGTAACGGTACTCAAATTGCAATGCCAGCTCGAGGAATTTTATGCCCTTCAGGTAAGCTCATTCACTACGCTCACTTGCTTCAGGTTCAGGTTCGTTTGCTGCGCTCACTCGCTAAGTCTAAAATATCCTTTAATTTTTATTACCAACCTTGCATCATTACTTTAAATGTGAGCAGCTGATTAATTATTAATATTCCTTAATGTTTTCATGTGTTCATCACTAAAATGTTGCTTCCATAAAAACTAGTGATGGGTTGGTAGCAAAACTTATCGGTTCGGTTTTTCATTGGCACCGGTTGTCGGTTTTCAGTTTTTCGGTTTATTTTTTATGTCAACATAAAACAACTAAAGGTTCCTATTTAAAATAAGCCCGATGCATATTTTCTGCCTTTTACACATTTATGATAAAAAATTAGACCACTTAGTTATTGCAAGAAAAAATATAAATATTAAATGTTTATCCTACAATATAACTGGCCTTATATCTTATCTGAAAGTGGTTTAAAAGCAATACAACTATTTTAGTGGGCAAATTTGCAATTTTAATTAAAAACTAAAACTAAAAGATGAAAACTTTGACAATTGTCTTTTTGTAGAAATTGATGAAATATGTGGGAGTATAGAATAAACTCGCCTACGGCTCGATGGGGGCTCCGCCCCCATGCCCCCTTAGGGGTGTCCCTAAATTCGTAAATTAATAAAAAGTCAAGTATGAAATTGGTTAGTTCCACAGGAAGAGCTGAACAGCCAAGACAGTAACAAAACCGTTTAATACACACAATTCACAATCGATAGTTAAAAAAGCTTTGAAAATCTCCTATGAATCGGTTTTAATAACTCTTCGTAGTTAAAATTTGTTAAAATATTTTGAGTGTGATATAATAATTATTTATTCTGGGTGTTATGCTGAATGGAGGGTCCACTCCCTAATTTGTTGCCCCAATTCCGTAAGTTCTGTAAAAACTTGATGAAGTGAACGGGCTTGTTGAGGGTTATTAACTCCAATGTGTTCGCTGAATTAGTTTGTAAATAAAAAAGTCGAGTGTTAAACAGGTTAGCTTTACCAAAGAAGTGCACAAACAAGACAGTAACAAAGGGCTAATGCACACTTCTCACAATCAATAATAATTAAAGCTTTTAAATTAGTAGAGTGGAAAAACTGAAAACGCTATTGCACAAAAATTAGTCTGGAGATTTACGCAATTGGTGCGATGTACGACAAAAGTCACAGGACCAAAATCGTAGTTCATCCAATTCAGTACCGTAGTAGTCTCAAATCTATGAAAGGCCTAACCGTTTAGCCGCTAGAGTTGAAATATACTAAAATTACGATTTCTCTAGTTGGCCAAAAGCCACTGCTTATTTATCACAAAACTGGGAAAAAGTGAAAAATTATTTTGAGAGTAAACGGAAAGAGATACGGCAAAGTATGTTAGAATCAAAATTGTAGATATTAAAAAGACCTATAAAAGTTGTCATTTAAACATTTTTTTAGGACAAACCATTTAGTCGCTAGGACCCTAAATCTAAATATAAATTTCACTAAAATCAGTTTGGAGGGTTAACAAAAAGAGTTTGGAGGGATGTACGACAAAAAGTAAAAGGACCAAAATTGTAGATCATCCAATTCCCTATCATTATATGCTCTCATATTTCAGATAAGACTAACCGTTAGGCCACTAGAGCTGAAAAACTAAAATTACGATTTCTCTAGTGGACCAGAACCGGTATTTTCCCACTACTTACGTTAACAAAATCCAGAAAAAGTGAAAAATGAATTTTGTGAGTAAACGAGTAGAGATACGGCAAAATATACAAGGCAAGAAATTGTATATATTAAAAAGATCTATCGAAATAAACCTTAAAAAAATTTTTACGACCATCGGTTTAGTCACTAGAGCCCGAAAACCGAAAACGGCATTTCATTAAAAACGCTCTGGAGGCTTAACGGTGCGAGATACGATAAAAAGTCAAAGGACCGAAATTGTAGAAAATTGAATTCCCTATCGTAGTATTGTTCTCAGATTTTAGATAGGACGAAGCGTTTGGCCGCTAGAGCCAAAAAAGTAAAATTACAATTTCTGAAATCCGCCATTTTGAATTTTTTTTAGTAGGTTAAAACTAAAAATTTGCAAGTTTAAGATTTTACACTTAGCATTGACCGTTCAGGCTAGACGTATGCCAAATTTCAAGTCTCTAGCTTAAATAGTTACGTCAGAAATTTGTATCCCATATAAGTGAGTCAGTCAGTCAGTCAGTCAGTTACACATAGGGCTGTATAGTTTATTAGAATCCAATTATTTAAACAAGTTTAGAAACACCCTCAAATTGTGGCTTAAGGAATGTTTTGCTATTCCAAGTCTATTTTTTAAGAATTACTTGCTATTATGTGTTATAGAAATGCTTAGTGAAGATAATTATTTTTAGGTTTAATTCAGTAAAATGAAAATTCTATTTATTTATAAAAAAATACGGACTGTTGTAGTATTGGAAACAACATAATAACATTAATTCACCTATGCAGGTTGAACCATAGGTCGTATAACTTTGATTTAAGTTTTATTCACTTTGTGAAAATCAGACGAAAAAAATAAGCTTTTTGTTTTTGTTCGACAATTAAGTCAGAAACCAAATATAATGTACTAGGGAACTGAAAAGGACGTTTTAAATCGGATAAGCGATCACCAGCCGGCCGGATGCCAAACAATAGAGCTCTTAGCGGCAGGTGTTCCTCTCGCGCTCGCATTCCATCTATTACAATTGTATTGTTATCTTCCTAGAATTGGACGTCCTTTCCTTTATAATTGATTTCTGTTCGACTTTATATCTTTAGTTAGTAAAAAAAAAACGATAAACCGAAAACAACATGGGTTATCAATTCTCGGTTATCGGTTTTTTCGTCAAAAACCTATTAAACCGACAACCGACTTTACCAACCGACCCATCCCTAATAAGAACAACATGGCAACTTTGCATATGTAGGTTGGGAGGATATCATAAATTTTTCTCGAGTTTTCACGCCAAGAGCTCTCAATTATATATATGGTTGTTGGGTTTTCGACTTCTAGGAATGGTTAAACAACTTATGTTAAATCTGACATTCAAAACTGATTTCCAACTTTAAAGTGAATTAGTGTGAAAACGGTAAAAGATAGAGAAAACCTGAAATACATAAGTTTTAGATAATTTAATTCCCCACTAATGATTTTATATAAGATTTCAGATCAGGTACACCCTAGAGACCATAGACTGCAAAAACTATAAAAAGGAACCCAACTTAACAGCCACCACAACAATTTTTAAATGTCTCTATTTTTAAGTGGTTGAAAAGGTTATCTATCTTCAATTTTTCTGGAGGTTTTGCGTCAAGAGCTTTCAATAAAGTACATATATGGTTGTAGGAGTTTTGACTTCTGGGAATACTTGAACAACTTGTGTTACATCCTACTTTCAAAACCCAACTTCTATATATATATATATAGAAAATCTTTATTATTTTATTTTCATATCAAACGTACAATCAACTGTACAAATACAAGATAATAAAGAACGAAACAATGACCGCCTAGGTTAAACAACCGAATGAGTGAATTTAACATAATCTTAAAACATTTTACGGCTCAAAGAAAAATGGTAGTTGGCACTTATCGGTGTTCTATGTACTGGCAAAGCAAACTTGGAGCCATGATGGGTATAGTACTTGTGGAGGTCTTGGTAAATTTAGTTTGTGTACATTCAGAATGGTTCTACCACTTGTTAAAATTCCCAAGTTTGTGAAAGGTGCTCAGCAAGATTGTGTTGGTTTGAGGTTAGCGAGTGTTCTTACAGCTTTCTTTTGAAGTGTAAGGATCTGGTTGATGTTGTGAGCTGAGGATCCACCTCATGTTGTCAGGCCATGTCTTAAGTGTGGCTCAACCAATGCATAGTAGGCTGTTTTAGCTATTGAAAGTCTGCCAATATAATTCATTCTTTGAAAAACAAATTTACCGGTGCTGATTTTTTTTTTTTTCATACTTGGTCAGTGTGCTCTGTCCAAGTGAGTTTGTTGACTAAAATGACACCAAGGAATTTTGTATGAATTTGTACTTAGGGAGTCTGGTCTCTCTTTTTGCTGGAGTTTATTGATGTTTTTAAAGGGTTAATGGCCAAATCATTTAATTTTGAGTAAATAACTGCTTTGTTAAGGACAGATTTTGAGTTTTGATAGAGACCTTGGACTGTGTCATCCTTTGCTAAAATTGTAGTATCTTCAGCATCCATAATTTTAATGGCTTGTAATTCTCAATTTCCTTGGGAAGGTCATTTGTCAGGAGAATAAATAAGATTGGGCCTAGTACAGAGCCTTGTGGGACACCTCTGGTTAGTTCGCTTTTTGAGTACTTGAGCCTCATTGTGATACCATTTGTATGTTAAAACTCCACAATATGTGAGCGCCCTGTGAGATAGCTTTTGAACAATTTAAGGGCTAGGTTTCTAATGCCAAGAATTTCAAGTTTTGCACATATCAAGCCAGACTACAAATCTTGCATAATATGCGGCAAACACCTGAATTTCTCACCTGGTGCTAATTTCACACTGAGGCAATGTTGTGGCCAAACAAACGAAGTGCTACAGTTGTAGTGCGGTACCAATTTCACTAGTGCGGCACTACTGCAATTTCAAGTAGCTTGCACTACAAATTGCATACTAAATTCATCTTCAATGATTCTGTTAAGTTTCCACATGTGCTCTGTATGGCACATGGGATTTTTTAATTGAAATTGTAGCATTTTTTGAATAAAGTTTTTCATTACTTAATTGCAGCAGAACGTGTTAATGAGGCTAGGGAAGAGGCTGCCTCCTTGTGTAACCAATATTGTCTTTCGGCAGGTCAAGTACTATCAGCCCACGTGGCTGGTAAAGTTGTCATGAAGTCTTACCTCTCAGGCATGCCGGAGTGTAAATTCGGAATCAACGACAAAATCGTCATGGAAGCCAAAGGAAAGGTAAGGGATTCTATTTCATTCATTTTAGAATTCTGTGTTTAGATTTAATATTTTAAAAGCGATATAAAGAGTATAGTATCAGTGTCCATTGCAGTTAAAAGATTGCTTAAAACAATAAATTTTTATTTTGTACCCAACCTGTTAGCTTAAATTTTAACCTTATTAGCCACTTCCCCCAAAGGTATGGAGGGTGGTTAAAAGTTGAACACGTAGTTATTGGCTTAAACTACAGTAAACTTCCTGTAATCCGACACGCCCGGGACTTCACATATGCCGGATTACGAAATATGCTTGATTACAGGATGTATATCAGGAAAATATAAATTAAACGAAAAAAAGACTATAAAACACGTATTTTATTATTAAAACAGCTTTTAAAGAATAAAAACTATTATATAACGTACTCTACTTTAATGAAAAATACAGTACAGTAAACTTCCTCTAATCCGGCATCCTATGATCCGGCACGCTCGATAATCCGGCACGACTTTAAGAATAATTATATTGACAGAAACAAAAATAACAATTGAGCGTTCGAGTTTGTTTGGGATCGAAATTTGCCGCGAAGCAACACTATTGTACAAAGGATATTCCAAAGTCTAATATAAGTTACTGGGAGACAGTTATGACACTCCGTCATTTAGGTTGTCCGCCTAAACCGCCCGGGGACTCCAGTTACGCAAGGAACAGTGGCTCGGAGGGCTACTGTGGATTTACACTACTAGCGCTCGCTTTGGTTGGCATCAGACTTAACACAATCACAGGTAATTGCAGCCATCAGCTCAACACGAACACAGCTGACAATGTCATTGACTATACAATGCTGATAACAATCAAAATAGTCACATTAAATCCCAATCAAATGATAACTGCCAAAATGTATTTTAGAATTGACTGCCGCTCACTGGAGGTACATTTAAAGTTCCCACCCATGTTGAGAACGGCCGGGCGGGACATTCAGTCATGTCGGTTCCATCCGCTTAAAGCGCTAACTGCCCCGCGGACAACACTTAACATGGAGCTTCAATACAAGTGTCGTGACTGTCTCCCAATAACATTGACTGTGGCGTATTCCGTATTGGAATGCGTGGAGGGGAGACGAGTCGTCTTCAGCCGATATCGGGTGACATGGTGTAATTATGGGATAGGCATGGCGTCACTGTAGCTTTGTTTACATTATTCGTCTTCGTGTTCAGTCTGCCAGCTTATGTCTCTTTAATATGTGAGGGAGAAAGGAAAAAGGGACCTCTTCGCGGCAAAGTAAAATTTACAGTATGGACAGTTTTATCGATTGAGGTCAAAAATATCGATTTTCGGTTGTTTGCATTTTAATATGCTCCATTTCGTCTTTTACCGGTTGAAATACATTACAAAACACTTTTAATCGAGTAAAACATTCAAAATAATGACTAGGAGTACGCTTGTTCCGCGCGTATGGGGATGAACGGCAACATAAGACTGATAATCCTAGTTCCAAGCTATTAAAAATAAACAAATAAAAAGTAACACATCTATCAAATTACACATATTAACTACATAGAAAGAAGTTTTAATTTTTTTGTGGTATTAATGAAATATGATTACTAATACTTTTATTGCTCCCATGATAAAATATATGATTAAATGTCTTTAAAGTAACAAACAATCTTGTATGTTAAGAAGTAAACACTTTTACAGTGCTATACCCATACGATTTTTAGTTTTCTTATACATTTAAGTGTCCTAAATTAAATTAATTACTTACCCAAAAACTTTATTATTAAATTGATTGCAATAGTAAAAATTTCTAGTAAATTTACTCTTAGAGCTGTACAGTGAAAATATCCCATCGCTGCAGACCTGCGTACTCAGCGAATTTCCAAAGGGATTTGATATTTTGTATTTTCTCCATAAACACTATAGAAATGAGTTTATAGGTTTGCTGCCATAGGATTTCTTTTATGTTAGTTGTTAGGAAATGTAATGGTAAGGTACGGTAAGGTAAATATCAAATTGTATCCCCGTAAACCCTATGGGGATGAGTATGTAGGTTTACCACCATGTGGGTTTTGTAACCAAATATCAGTTAAACTCTACCTTGTGAATGTACATATAAAATTTTACCAAGTTACGTTGTCGTTATGTCAATAAATATGTGAGACAGAGGGTTTTGTTGATTTCCTATAAGAATAACATGGAAAAACTTTTTTGGATTTTCTCCGTAGCCTGTTGAGCCAAGTTAAAAATGCAAAATACTAAATTGTTTGTTTTTTAAGCTTTTTTAAATGGTTTCAGTTAAAATTGTAGAATTTCAAAAATTAAGGTCCAAAAATGCCAAAACCCCATTTTTCACCCCTTTGAAACTTAATAAAACCCCGTTCCCATGTCATAAAAATCGGGGGTCCCCTTCTAAAGTTATTATTACAACAGACAATTTATATGCATTTACGCATTTATAGAGAAACATATATATATATATGAAAATGAACGAATGTTGTTTTTGGCTTCTGGAGACCAAAAAATTAGGGTTTTGGCATTTTTTGCGATTAATTAAAAAAAATTCACTAACATTTTAAGATAACATTGAAAAAAACCTTAACATAATAAAAGATTTAGTATTTTGAAAAAATAACTTAGCTTTACCATTGGCTTTGTACTCTACACTGAGTAGACTTCTCATAGCATAGGCGTGTGTGAAGCATATTGACGGTGGTGCGATCTCGTGCGGCGTCCATCGAAGTACACGTAACATATGATAGATAAATCAGTATTACCACTCTTTTAAACCAAGGACGAAACATTTTATAACTGAAAGTTATGTTTATGTTTTGGCAAAATGTTTGGCAGCACTGTAAATTCAGCTGAATAATAGCAACATCGATGGCAGCGACACTGGTTCAGCGTCCCCCGAACTTCCAAATTTTTGCCTCAAACTAAATGCATTGGATGAGAGGTCTATTCACGTTAGTGTACATAGTCAATGGCTTTACTAATTAATATCACGTAAAATGCAAACCCAGCCTCCCATGTTATCCTCTTAGGAAATCAATAAAACCCTATATTGCTTAATTTTTTAACAATTTTCAATACAATCTGGTACATATATTTATGAGTAACTAATAGGCTATTTGGTCAAAACCAACCATGGCAAAAAATCTGGGTACATATTAAATCCCATGAAACTTTAGTGGAAAATTAATATACAGTTTTGTCTAGTTGAAATGAGTACCAACTCGTGGTGCAAAAATCATTTCCATGAAGTATTTGTCATCGATTTCCTCAACTGAAAGGTATTTTTTGTTTTACTTCTGCTTCAAACTCATGGTACATTTAAAACTCGAAATTCAGCATAACAAAGCACCTGAATTGCTCTACAAAAATGCTTCAAGGACAGCGACGTGATTAGCGACTATTGCTAAGCGACTATCGCTCTGCTGAATATTATTATTGGGATTAGGTTGCGCATTTAACATGTGTACATAGCTGTATCCTACAGCTGTAAATAGGTTAGTTTTGGATGAATCAATCACTATCACTGGTCGGAGAACTATGTGCAGCATTTTTAGCAATTTTTTTTTTTTTTTTTTTTTTTTGAGGGAGAGGCGGAAAAATGCATTACGCACACAGGTGGCCAGCCTGTAGTGTGGGGCTCCCCTAAAAACGGGTTTACCCACTAAAAAACCTCCTCTACTCTTTAGGAATCTAACCTGGAATTGTTTGTCACATTACGTCAGGCTAGGCCTAAATTTGGCTTACGCCCGTGGGGCTCGCTCCTTATCCAGCCGCTCGATCAAGGGATCTGGGCCACTTCGCGGTCCAGATCGGTTTTCTTTTCCAGGAGGATGCCCCGGACGAACTGTGACAAACAATCCCAGTTGCCCTCATCCTCCAAAATCTTTTGGCAGACCGAGTCCACCGAAAATACACCAAAGATTTGTGTGGCCTCCAGGCGGGGCCCTTCCCAACGGGGACAGCGGAAGAATGTGTGTTCCGCATCATCGGGAACACCCGGGCAATAAATGCAGTCCGGTGAACCGGTCTTTCCCATCCGGTTCAGGTACGACCGAAAATAGCCGTGACCTGTCAAAAATTGGGTCAGGTAGTAGTCCACCTCCCAATGCCGCCGTTCCACCCATGGTTGGACCTGCTTGATAAGTCGCGCAGTCCATCGTCCTCGGGTGTCGTGCTCCCAGCTGTGTTGCCACTGCTGGAAGGTTCGGGAGCGCTCTTCTGTTCTTGCCGTGTCCTTGCCGATCTCGCCTTGTCTCTGATAAATCGCTTTCCTCTCCCCTGCCAAGAGCTTGACAGGGATGACTCCGGCGACCACCAGGACGGCAGACTCCGACACTGTCCGGTAGGCGGAACACACCCGGAGCGCAGCTTGACGCTGAACCCGGGCGAGTCGCAACCTGTAGCACTCCTTATCTAGAGCGCCTGCCCACACCTCTGCCCCGTAAAGAAGCACGGACTGGACCGCGGACATCAACAGACGTCTTCTGCTGGATTGGGGACCCCCGACATTGGCCATCAGCCTACTAAGGTAAGTCACTACCTTAGCGGCCTTGTCCGCCGTAAGGAAGATCTGATCCCTCCAGCTTAACTTGGTGTCCACCATAACCCCGAGGTATTTGGCGGCACGAGTTGATGTGACCACCTCCCTTCCCACTCGAAACAGGACGACGGTGTCGATCCTCTTCTTCGTGAGAATCACGATCTCCGTCTTACTGAGAGCAAGTGAGAGACCGTGATCGGACATCCAGTTGTTGACCACCCGCATAACTCGGTTCAACTTCAGTTGGGCCAGCTCAACGTTGCGTGCAGCAATGAGAGCTGCAACGTCATCGGCGTACCCAACCAAAGTGGTTTCCTCAGGCATCTCGGACCTCAGGAGGCTGTCATAGGCAACGTTCCAGAGATCCGGGCCGAGTATTGAACCTTGTGCGGCACCAGAAGTGACTTCCATCGTCCGCGTTCCGTCCCTCGTGTCATAAATCAGGCTTCGAGAGCGTAGATAATCCTCGATGAGCCGCAACAGATATGCAGGAATACGAAAGGTGTTGCGAAGCGCATCCAGCATATCGACCCACCTCGCAGAGTTGAAGGCATTCTTGACATCAAGCGTAACAAGAAGCACTACTCGGCGGGAGAAATGGTTGTGGCTCTCGGCTCTCTCCACAGCTCTCTGAACTTCGGTGACAGCGTCGATCGTTGACCGTCCCTTTCTGAAGCCGTACTGACGGGGGCATAAGTCCCCGGCAGCTTCCACGGCAGAAGTCAGGCGGGAACGGATCAGCTTCTCGAACAGCTTTCCAGCCGTGTCCAACATGCAGAGAGGCCTGTGGGACGACGGCAGCTCGGGATCACCTTTGCCCTTGCTGATCAGTACAAGCCTGGCTGTTTTCCAGGGAGCCGGAAACACCCCTTCTACCAAACAGGCATTGTACATTCTCAACAACAAGTCAGCGTTGATTAAAAATGCTTTCTTTAAAGCCTCACTGGGAATCCCGTCCGGGCCAGGAGCCTTGTTGCTCTTCAGGGAGAGAACAGAGGTTTCTAGCTCCTCGAAAGTGAAGAGTGGAACGTCCTCTACCCGTCCGAAGTCAACCGGCGGTCGCTGTGGATGTTCAGGAAACAACGCAGCGACGATCCTCCCCATGGTGGCGCCCTCCATGATGGAAGGTGGAGAGCGGGCGCCGAGTTTCTGTGTTACAAGTTTGTAACCCAGGCCCCAGGGGTCGGAATCAACGTCGTCACGAAGTCTCCTCCAGCTATTCGCCTTGCTCCTGTTGATCGCCTGGCGGAGAGATTTTCTCGCAGCTTTATAGGCCTCCGACTTACGAACTCTGTCTGCGGGGATTCTCGCTCTTGTGGCGGCTCGTCTAGTTCTTAAACATGTTCTTCTGAGTTCCGCAATCTCTTCAGTCCACCAGTAAACGGGTTGTTTGTCGCGTCGGGGTTTCCTTCGCGGCATAGACTGGTCGCAGGCCGAGACGATCAGTTCCATCGTGGATGTTACTAGTGCCTCGGCCCCAGCCTCACCAGGATTCCCCTGTGCTCCCCGAGAGATGACTTCGGTGAACTTGACCACGTCCAGTTTGTTGGTGTTCCACCGGCGTGGCCCTTCCCGAGATGCGGAAACTCGACGATTTGCCTGATCATGCAGGTCAAACACGACGTATTGGTGGTCGCTACCCGTGTAGTCCTCCACAACCCTCCAGCCAGAGATCCTCGGAAGGAGCGACTCAGACGCAAAGGTGACATCGGGGATCGTGCCTCTCTGCCCGGGGCGCCGAAAAGTAGGTGTGTCGCCCTGGTTGAGGACGACAAGACCGGCCCTGGCGATGAAATCCAGGATGTATTTCCCCCAGGAGTTGGTAGAGGGCATTCCCCACTCGACGGCCCTGGCGTTGAAATCGCCACCAACGACGACATGCCCGGTGGTGCCGAGAACGCACTCCTCTAGGTTATCTATCTTGTCGCGGAAGTCCTGGACGGCCTCGTTGGGTGTGAGGTAGCAACTGAAGATAGTCACGTCCCCACACCGAACCCAGACGAATCCTCGGCCGCGCCCGTGACTCCGCACCAAGACATCTCGTGTATTACGTGCCCAAAATGCAGCAGTACCGAGGCTGTCCGAGATCCAAATGTTTGGGTCTCTGTCCCGATACTGTTCGCTGATAAGGAGCGCGTCAGCACCAAGTTCTCGGGCGAGCTGATCTAGAAGGTTATCAGCTCCCCAGGATCTATGAAGGTTGGCCTGGAGGATGCGAATTACCGGCCGCTGCCTTTTGCCTGTTCAAGTGCGGCTCTGAAGGCACCGCACTGACCAGACCCGGGTAAGTGACCGAGGGCACTGGAGCCTGAATCCTTGCAGAGGAAGCAGGAGGGGCTCGAGGAACATTCCTTGCGTTTGTGGCCCTGGCTTCCACACTGGAAGCAGTTGGCACTCCTGTCGGGCCCTTTACAGTTTCGGGAGGAGTGGCCGAAACCGAGACAGCGAAAGCATCTCGAAACTACCACCCTCCATTTAAGCCTGCAACTGACCCAACCGACTCTGAGGTGCTGAAGGCTAAGCAGCTTATTGGCGTGCTTTTCGCCCATTTCAGCAACAGCCATCCGGAGTTGACTTCGGTTGGGCTTTGTCAGCCATACCCTCACTCCATCAGCTGGTATCTCCGGGAGTGCCACCTGGATCGCACGGGTCACCTCCTCTTCGGTGGAGAGGGCATCAAGGTCCCGAATCTCGACCGAACACTTCGGTTCTAGGGCCTTGATTGAGCCTTTGTCCCCAAGTGCAGTCTTGAGGGAAGCGGCAAAACCGATCTTGTCACTCGACTTCCCCAGTTCGAGGAGGACATCCCCGTTCTGGGTTTGCCGAATAGACTTGATAACAGTGTCGGTCTCCTCCGGTTTGGCCTGCGATCTAATCTGACCCAGAACATCGGCAAAAGATCGCCCCCCATTTTTAGCAATGACATGTCATACGTAAAATTAAATTTCTTGATTTCGAGCAATAAGTGCACTAGTTAATATAAAAGCCGTTTCTAGAAGCTTTTCATCTTCCATTGTAGTTCCGTATTCCTTGAAGAAATTACAATCAACGACTAAACACGTGAAAAATTAAGAAGAAACGCTTGCTTGCTTTGCTCATTATAAGGAGGACTTATTTCACTGAATTCATCAGTTTTGAATAAATCAAAAGATTTTAATAGTTTTGTAGAGAATTGTGATGAAAATATTTTTGTTGTATGGCTAAATCATTTATATATAAAATTGTGATTGAATTGTATTAAATATAAAATAACTTTATTCATGAAGCATTATACATTAAATGAAGTCATAAATGAAATTAAAAACTAACACTATAGAATTGTGATTAAATAAAACAATAAAAACACCATAACTCATCAAAACTGTGAATGTTTTGCAAATCAAATATTGGTTTAGTTTCCTCTTTAACTGCAAACTCATTAAAAGTTCTCACCTTGGGCAATATAATATATTATTTCCATGCACAAGATGCTTTTTTGTTGCAGTATACAATTCTAGTCTATGCAGATATTACCCATTTCATTCCTATGTATGTTGTGATTTATCTTTGTCCCCCGACTTAGCAACTTTCTTGTTCAAATGTTTTTGTTTGTTTGTTTGTTTTTTTCTCTTGTATCGTAAGATTGTGTGAAAGGTCTTGTATAAAGACTGTTTTAACTATCATAATCAACAAGAAATATTTTCACACATATTTATCCCATTTTAGGTTGAATATAATTCTTAGTGTCATTTTTTGTTGTACAATAAATGTATGTAAGATTGTGTGAAAGTTACTCGTATAAATACGGTTTATATAAACGATCATAATGTTTATCACCAAGAAATACTTCCACACAGATTAATCCCATTTTAGGTTGAATATAATTTTTAGTGTCATTTTTTGCAGTACAATAATTTTGTTAACATACAACATACATGTGTTAAGCTCCACTTGTTTAACATGTTTGCAGCTAGGCCTAATCGTTTTTTAAGACCCGTCCTCCCATCCTGAAATTTCACTGAATTAGGTCTAGCACCGGTATAGGCCCTACCACTTTCGGACGAGTTATGAACAGTACTTTTCATCATACCACCATTAATAAAAAATATTTTGTATAAAAGTTAATGAATTTTGACCTATCTATATACCGAATTTGACGTTATTGTTTATCTTGTATTTGAACTGATTTCAGCTGTTACGTATTGACACAGACAAATATCATTAGAGGTTTGTTATTATTTCAATTGTTTCAACAAGCAAAACAATCAGAGGTTTGAAATTAGTACTTAATGGAATAAATGACTGTCAGTAGAATAGCAACGCTCTTGGAGTAAAATCTTGGATGTTTTTTCGGCCTAGTTCCAAAAACCACTGTTTTCCGTTTTCAGACGTTTTCAAAATAGGCCTATTTATTAAAAAATAAAATAAAAAAGACGCTATTTGAAAATTAAAATAAAGGAAAATAATATTTTTCTGTAAATTGAAATCTATACATTAATATAGGCAAGCAAGTTTCATTTCCTCCTTTTTTTCTCAGCTCGTGTGCGTCATAGGAGAAGTCCGCGCATATGATTTGAAAGGTAGTGTCCTGTAGATGAGCAGAATTGCATTATAATTCGGATTGGTCCCCAGGGCTACGCCCCAAGGGCTTTCAAAGTTCCAATGTTGATCTTATGGGAGAGGGTAATTTATTTCATTAAGAGTCATCTTCACCCCTGGGCCAGTAGCCCATTGTTGCGCAGTCGGCAATGTTAATCATACGGCTTTTAATGAAAAACATGGTCTTGTATTCCCCTGTTTCGGACGCCGTTTTTCAACCGATTTTCTTGAAACTTGGCAAGTGTTTAGTTGAATAGTTATACTATGTCGCTCATACCTCGGAATTTTGAAAATTTAACAAATATTACTTTCTGTGACGTCGCAAAGTAACTTGATTTTCCTTAGTAATATTTCAAAATTTAGTAAAATTTTCAAAATTCCAAGGTATGAGCAACATAGTATAACTATTCAACTAAATACTTACTAAGTTTCAAGAAAATCGGCGTCCGAAAAGGGGGAATACAATACCATGTTTTAGCATAAAAGCCGTATGATTAACATTGACGACTACGCAACAATGGGCTACTGGCCCAGGGGTGAAGATGACTCTTACCAGCATTTTGTACAGACAGCTGTTGTAATAAAAATTTTTATAAAATCAGTAAGAACAGATGTTTCAAATACAAAATATTTGTTTTTCAATTTAAATTGGGTCCAGTCCAGAGCATCTAAAATTTTGGTTGAATGTCGACCAGTAGGCGATCTCTAGTTTATATTAATGGTCCATGCTAGATATTAACTCAATAAAACAACAAAAATAACAAAAATAAAAAGTAAAAAAATGGTGATTGGCAGCTAAACAAAACTTTAATTAAAAAATGGTGTAGAACATTTTTTAATTATGTAAAATGCCACTATGCATAGCCAGTCTCGGATTACTATAACACTCTAAAATCATCAAATTAAATAAACAATAAAATATTATCAGATACAGTAGAGTTGATTATTTGCGCTAATTTTTTTTAATAAAAAAAAACTTCCAAATAATGTATAGGCTACAAAAGAAGTCAAAACAAAAATAGCACACATTTCTTTAAAATTTTTGGACCCAAGCGTTATTTTTTACGTTTTGCCATAGGTTTTCCTAATACATTCACTGAATTAGTAGGCCATTCAAGGGTTCGGATAATTGACTGCATAATTAACATTCGGAATTGACTTTCTACTATAAATGTGAATTTATTAAATAACTTTTCAAATAGGAAAAACCCAAGTCAAAGACTGATATTTAACTTTGGTTAAAAACACCGCTTTAAAACTATGTATTTTTGTTTGATAGCACAAATATGATTGCAAAATAGTATTTTGAGACATGTCAATAGATTCATATATAGGCTAGATACCTACAGTCAATTTCCACATTTCTCAAATATAATCTCGGAGTACAGTTATTTTTACTTATTAGGGCATGAATAATCAAACAAGTTCGTGATCTCCTTAGACCTTTAAAAAACTATTAATGATAACCAACAAAACAACCTTGCCCAACTTACTTGACATGATAAGCCTACTTCAAGTTTGGGAACTTTTCCGTTACTTTAAGAACTTTCCCCATTTTTACTACAACATTAGCCGCCCTCTTAACCAGCTGCCTTTTCACCGGTCTCCGGTTTAACCGGCCTACCCTGGCAAAAAACATTTTTTGTAAACTGACCATGATTTTTTATCTGAACATTGATTTAACTGGACATGTTGCGCCGGAAGCTTTGTTTTCTTATCTATTCACACCTATCAACATTATATCATGATATTCTCAAACCACCTAATAAAATGTACTGTCCTGGACGGTAGTGCGTATGCCACAGGAAGGAATGTGTTTGGACCTGCTATCCAGTAGACAAAATAGGAAATGAATTATTATTAGTTTATTTTAGTCACGGATTTCATGGGTGTCGGATGTTAGCTATAATTATCTAATATATTTAGATTTGTTTTTTTTTATCAAGCCATAGTTGCATTTAGGCCATTTGAAATTGTAGGTTGGCATTTTTAAATGTACATCGGTTTAACTGGTTAAATCATTATCCGGCCTAGGACTGGTCCCAAGTTGGCCGATTAAGAGGGATTGTACTGTACCACTTTTAATTCCCGTTAATTCACTGCCAATTAATATTTAAGAGTGAAGCTAAAAAAACTACTCTAAGCCAATTTTAACACAAAATGTAGTTTTTATTTATGCGCTGAATTATCTTATAGTTAAACAATTCGTGGAACTCATGTACTTTTATACTACGGTATCACAAAACAATACATATAATAGATCGGCCACTGGTCGAAATTCAACAAAAATTTCACTTAATCTGGAGACAATTTGTTGAAAAGTATTTCATAACCAAAACATATTCTCCCTGATTTGCTAGAGTTTATTATTACAACAGCTGTCTAATGATTAAATCAGTTACCATTCTTCCATAAAATTAACATTGAAACTTTGAAAGAATGTAGGGCTGGCTGAACCCTACATGCAATGAACCCATAGCCCTGGGGACCGATATGAATTAAAATACGGTTCTGCTTATCTACAAGACGATACCTTTCAATTGGTATGTATGGTTTTCTCATATAATGTACACAAGTTGAGAAAAAAGGAGGAAAAGAAACGTGGTTGCCCATTAATGATCCATTAACTGATCTTAGGCTTAACAAATACTGCACAGTGTGCGCAGTTTAGTAGCCGCTTTTGTAATACGTAGGTATCATTGATGGAATGTGGAATTAAGTTAAAATTAAGTTAAATTAAGTTTTTTCATGTTTTATAAATCACAGCAAGACAGTCCTAATCCAACCTAACAACCCTAAAAAAAATCTCGAACCAGCCCTACTCTACCCCAACCTAACATAGGTACCCTTCAAATAAATTGTTGGTCTGTTTAACAGAAAAATTCCCCAGATTGAATTAGATATGGGAATTAGGAAATGTTAGGCTAAATATATTTGACATGTGAAGGAATTTTAATTAGTCAAAAAGATATTTTTTTAAGGGTCTCTCCATCTCTCCATCTCTTTGTTGCCCACACTTATGTAAACTCAACCTTTAGTCCTCAAACGATAATTAGGCCTACAATTGAATCCTCCACATCGGCATAATATGTTACTTATAAATAATTTCCTTTCAACTGACCATTTATAACATATAAAATTTTTTGGTCTTTTTTTGCCACAAAAATTATTTTTGTAGTCAAGTGAATTTCCTCTAATCTGGCATCCTACGATTTGGCATAACTTTAAGAACAATTTTTATTGATAGGTATAAAAATAATAGGCCTAATGAATGTTCATTTGGAATTGAAAGTTGTGAGGGGAAAACCCTGTCCAAACAAAGCACTTTGGAATGCTTCGAGGGGAGAAAAGACGTATTCATCCGACATCGTATAATTTCATTTTAGTTTCATAATCATGTACCTTAAAACTTACGGTAAGTTATTTTTCATTACAGTTTGTTATGCAATGTTTTTATACTGTAGGCAGTAAAGCTGTTTAAAGAATAATACATATTTTAATGTAATTTTTTCAAAAAAATTCACATTTTCCTAACATTTATCCTATAATCCGGAGTATTTTGCAATCCAACATGTGTCAAGTCGCAGACATACCGGATTAGAGAAAGTTTACTGTAGCCCTATTAAGGCTACGGTATCTTTCAAATAAATCTCTGAATTTATATAGGCCTATAGTTGTTCCCATTGAATAATGAAAGTCAACACTCTGGATATAATAAGTAAATGCCTTCGAAAGTGATGTGTTTATCTTCATTACAGAAGAACAGAATACAGTAGGCCTAGAGCTCCGCAAACCCGATCTAATTAGGACCAAACGAAGTCTGGATTTGTGAGAATTCCAGGTTATCGGGAAAAGCGTAAACTTAAGAAATCGTATGAATTGTTTATGTTGTACCTATAAAAAACCATGTACCGTACCGTATTTATTGCATAATGTACATAATACAAAAATAAAAATTGTTAACCTCTTTTGTTAAAACAAACTTAAAGCCCCCTCATCGTGTTCCGGCCAATGCCATTGTGCTTAGCCCCCTTGAAACCCAGTGCACTTTAATGCTCTGGCAGACTTCCCGAGTTATCCAGCATTCCTTCTGGGTTATCAAAGTCCGGGTTTGCATAACTCTAACTTACTGTACCGGATTATACTGAGTTAGGCGTAGGTCATGGATCTCATTGATGTCAAATGTAGCCTACTTTACATTCCAATTGTAGGCCTGTTTTCTTTTAAACTCTGACAAGTTCAAAGAGTAAAGCCTACGTTTTTAGTGAAAATTTGAGGAAAAGGTACAGTTTAATCACAAAGTGCCCTGCTGCATTTAATGTATTGTTTTCCTTTAGATTAACTTGTGTAGGCTACTTGAAATTTATAGAAAAGTACAAAATGAGTAAAAACGTTAAGTCAGTTTGTTAAAAGATAGGCCTACAAAATAATTAACCAGTAGGCCTACTTCCAAATTGTATTTGATGTTAGTGTATTTGACAACTAAATATTCTATTGGACAGTAATTTATTTGATATTTTTAATGGTAGCCAACTTCAGTTTAACCACCAATTCGATAGGCTATCCAGTTTGGATATGACCCCGAAGTGGCCAATTGAGAGGCGATCTACTATAGGCCTAAAACAATTTAGGCTACTGTATAAGTTAGTCTAGTGTGGTTCTTCTTGTACCGGGAAGGTAGGCGTGACTCAATTTTAACACCTTGCACAAAATGTGTGTTGGTGTAAATCACGAGTTTTGAGTTTGAAGTACCGGAACAAGTATGATGTACTATGAGGTGCCTATTTACTAAGACTGAAATGTAGGTGTAGGCTGTCTATTATACGTAGGTTGCCCTATCCTGTTATGTTAATAGGTACTGTTGTAGGGCTGGACCTATACGGTAGGCCTAGTTAAGATAAGATGGGCCTTTAACAATTGTGATTGGACTCTACTGTAATATAGACCATTTCAAAAGAATTTTTGAAAGTAATAGGTCTATTGCTATCTATGTAGTTTTAATACTGCTTGGTACTACTTTGTATATGGAAATGGATAGGTAGCCTACTCTCATTTGAAATCGGGAGCATTTAAACATCTAGCCTACCATGGGTTAAATTTGCATTGAACTCAACACTTGACCTTTATAAGAAAATTAATATCAAAACAAACCACTTACTGTACAAAACATTGTTATATTTATTGTTTATCTTTAATTTCGAGAGTAGCGCTGAAGTAACAAAACATAACCTCTATGATACACGGTATTTCTGTGACGTTAGTGCCGCCGCCATCTACATAAATTTGACGCTGATTAAATTTAGTGTTTTTTTTATGTCATGTGTCAGTTAGAATTATTATTAATTGTAACAAATTTTATTATTTTTGTAAATATGTTTTCTTTATTATTGTTTGTTAGTATAAAATATTATCTTTCTAGTATTCATACCCTTTTCATAAAAAAACTAATTGTATTGTATTTAGTGCAGTTATAGTACAACAGCCAGAATATAGTTTCCATATAATACATGCTTTCTATGTCAGACAACAAACAAAAATAGCACCGGTTAACGTAACCTAAACACCCTAAACACCGTTATTTACAGCCCACAATGCATTTCTTATGGGAAATTAAATTACGTCTAATTACTTTATTACTGGACAGAATAACTTCAGAAACGAACTCGACCTTAAGAATTACGGCTAAAATCTGCTGTGAAAGTTTGAAGTCGATCTGAGGCTTCTTGCGAACGTAATCGTCGGACATCGGAATCGGGATTTGTCACTCTAGTGAGGTTGTAAACAGTCATGTATGAGGATTCACTCCTCTTCGATCCGTTCATCCAATTAAAGTAGTCGATGTCTAGCTTGAGAAAAGGTACCTCTTCGCGCTTATGGATAAATAACATTGCCGCAAACAGGTCCCTTTTCAAAACCAATGTAAAAGCTATGCTTCACTTTGAAACCTGCATTCTGACGAATTCTATCGGCGACAAGGTGAACTACAACGAGTTAATTGTAAATATAGAACATCTTCAATAAAAAAAAAACCAGAAAATGCCGTCCAGAGGTCGCATTCGGCAGTTTTGCAATTCGTTATGGAGAAATAACATAGGACCGCGAAGAGGTCCCTTTTCTGAAATATCCACTTTTCACGACATGCTTTGATAAGAACATTATTTTTTTGAAAACTACTGTGAGTTAAGACAAAAATATGTGTTCCCGTTAAAAGAGGACATTTACAGCTTTATTTTGGTACCAAAATTGTTTCTTAAATACGAAAAATAAATGTTTTATGCTAATTTGAATTTTCAAATAGATTTTTCTGAAAATGGCTCTTTTTTCTCACGTAATTTCAAAGTCCTATATCTTTATCAAAAAAATTCGTAGACTCGCGGGACTTGTGCCAAATTGTTAGGAATTAAATAAGGAATTCAAAAATATGAATGACTCAATATCGAAAATTGCCGCGAACAGGTCCCTTTTTCCTTTCCGCCTCACATATGACGCTGATTGTAAATTTCAAAAACTTTATTAAATAACAACAAAAGCCAACAAAATAAGACTTATCCACTAAACTTAATGATTCAATTAGTTTCGCTATAGTACATAACCTCCGTACTACTGTATCCCAGTTTTTCCCGTATCTGAGGGGGCCTCGGTCCCAATTATTGTACCTCGTATTTTTCATAAATGTATTTTTCATTACAGTAGAGTCGGTTATACAATAGTTTTATTCTTTAAAAGCTGTTTTAATATTAAAATACGTGTTTTATAGTCATTTTTGTTTAATATACATTTTTCCTGATATTCATCCTGTAATCCGGCATATTTCGTAATCCGGCACATGTCAAGTCCCGGACGTGCCGGATTAGAGGAAGTTTACTGTACATGATTATGAAACTCAAAAGAGTACAGTAGACACCCGATTATCGAGATACAGTAATTGGGACCGAGGCCACCTCGGGCACAGGGAAAACTCGGATACAGTAATACGGAGGTTATGTACTATAGTGTAACTCGAATAATTTAGGTTAGAGGATATTTTGCTTACTTTTGTTGTTATTTAATAAATTTTTTAAAATTTACAAACAGCGTTACATTAAAGAGACACACGCTAGCAGACTGAACACGAATACGTAATGTGAACAAAGCTACAGTGATGCCAGGCCTATTCCGAAATTACACAATGTCGGCCGAGGACTTGTCTCCCCAGCACTCATGCCAATACGTAATACACCACAGTCTTATATGTTATTGGGAGACAGTTACATCATGATACTCGTATCGAAGCTCCATGTTAAGGGTTGCTCGCGGGGCAATCAGCGCTCCAAGCGGATGGAACTGGCGGCGTGACTGGAGTCCCCGGCCGTTCTCGCTACAGGCGGAAACTTTAAATGTAACTCCAGTGAGTGGCAACCAATTCTGAAATACATTTTGGCCTTTAACATTAAATTGGTATTTAATTTGAAGATTTTTATTGTTATTAGCCTTGTATAGTCAATAGCATTATTGTCAGCTGTGTTTGTGTTGTGCTGATGGCTGCGATCACTTGTTATTGTGTTGTCAACTCGGACGCCAACCACTACGAGTACTAGTAAAAATCCACACTACAGCTAGCACTCCAAGCCACTGTTCCTTGCGTAACTAGAGTCCCCGGGTGGTTCAGGCGGACAACCTAAGTGACGGAATGTCATGACTATCACCCAATAACTAGGGATGTGTCGGTACCTAATGTCGGTTCTTGGTACCACCGGTTCTTGGCAAAAGTACCGGTAAAATTATGGTACCGGTACCTCGGTCTGTTTACAGTAAAATAAACTAAACACCCGGCCATGGTTTTCTCGGAAAATAACAATGCGATTGTAATTTGAGACGACCAGGTAGACTGATAAAAACGCCATAAAAACTCTGATGTCTTTCAAATTCAAATTCAAAACTTCTTTATTCATGATTTGTACAAGTAAAAATAATTGACATACACTGGTACAAATACAGAATAGCGTTTTTATATGAAATCATTGTGTTGTTCACAATATATGATACATATAATCAACTCCACAACAATAAAAACAAAAAAAAAACCAAAAACACAAACATATCAACTAATGAAAAAAGCGAGAAAAATACAAATTTTAGTAAAAAATTATATCGAATACTTTAAAATAAATTTCTCATTAAAATAACATTGGGATTGAATAAAGCATTTTAAACATCTGTTAATAATGTATATGTAACAGCTGTAAATATATGTAGTTATTGGTGATTACAGATATTCACATTATTGGATTGGTCAGATGTCGTTGATTTAGAGCGAAAGTAACATTTATACTGTATTACAATAAATTGCTCGATTTCGATCAACACGTGTACTAGTCAGTAAGTTATTGTTCTGTCCGTCAGGCGCTGGAATGAGGGGGGCCAGCCGGGCCGACGGTCCGCCACAACAATTGATTGATAAGAGTATAGTTACCTTATCTCCTATATCCTGAATTATTTATCCAACAAAAACAAAGTAATGGATTACGAGTCAATAAAAATATAATCAAGGTTGAATGATTTTTGTTGAAAAAATAATAGTTCATTATTTTGTTTCATAATTGAAACTTTAACAAAAAATATAAAACCATTAATTAACTAACAAATGTTCTAAAATAATACAGAATAATAAAAAAATCAAAACCAAAACATTAAATATCCTAGGGATGGTTGGGTCCCGAAATTTCGAGGTAATCAGGAACTACCGAACAATAGATGTCTCTGGCGGCCGGTGATCTCGCTACTCGCTAAACGAGGAAAACGCGACACAAAAACATGGCAAATTCCGTGAACGCCCGCTCTGGAGGCAATCTATCGTTCAGCTTGACATCCGGCAGTAATTTATTCAAGAGGGGTGTTTTTTACTCCTAGTACCAATTGCTACTTTTTAACCAATTTCCATAGAAAGCTAAGAGATGGCTCATTTGATTCGTCTAATTCTCACAAATTAAATAAAACGTCAACCAAAGTTGTGTGACTTGTCATTCAAGTTCAAATTAGAAAAGCATTGTTAAGTAAATCATTCTTTAGTACAATTACTATTTTATAATATTATAAGCATCTTATTATATTTTAATATATATATATTTTTTTATTTAAAAATTCAAACCCCATTAAATATATTTTTAAAATGAAACATAAATACCTACATTTATTAGTCAACTAATTTAATCAACTAAGTTTTATTAAAACAGATAGTAGTAGAAGAATTAACAATTCAGAATAAAAATACTTTTCAGCCCAACTCGTTTTTGGTCTGAGACCTAAAGGTAATGATTTTTTACCAGGCCCGACCTGAAGTGTGAGTGTAAAAAGTTGGCCTGTAGACTCCTAGATCTGTTATTGTACATAAAAAAATATTCTAAAACAAACATTTTACTATTCTTTATTATTTTTAGTAAAATCTCATTTTGATGAACGTTTTCCCATAAACACCCCAACACTGTGCCTTCCTTAATTGTCACTCAATTCTAATTCTTTTACTTTCATGTGTTGGTTGATTTAATTCCTTAATTCTCACTACTTTTGAAATAACACTTTAATGTACAAATATTTTTTCATATTTCCTATTATATTACCTCATTAAAAAATTAGTACTTGGTACGGGTACCAAGAACTGATCCTTTAAAAGAACTGGTACCGATACCGACTTTGAAATTTTGGTACCGACCCATCTCTACCAATAACCTATATTAGACTGTGGATTAATCTTTGTACGACACAGCGTTCCTTCGCAGCGACTTTTGATCCCAAACAAACTCGATCGCTCAATTGTTATTTTTGTTTTTGTGAATATAATTGTTCTAATAGTCGTGCCAGATCATAGGATGCCGGATTACTTTAAGTTTACTGTACCTATTTAGTTAGTTTGCTATTTCAAAAAATGTATTAAAGGTATTAATGATATTAAATATATGTTTGCAGTGTTTATAATTTTTTCTGTATTTTTATCTTTAAAGAGACAGATTTTAATACTTTACCAAATTCCCTGTAGGAACTTTTGAAAAGGATGTCCAATTTGATAAAACTAGTGGCTTGTAGGGGCAATTGCCCCTAAAAATCAAAATGTTTACATTGTCTCCAAAAATAAGTTCCAATTTATCACCTCCTTGCAACATTACAGAATTTTTCTCAAGCTGTAGTGTGATTTCACACGTTTGGGTTTTCTAATAAAATACTATCTAATCTTGACGAAACTTTTTGGTGGTATCAAATCAGCAGTTATTTACCAACAATTTCCCCTGTTTAAAATATAGTAATCTATTTTGTGGAAAAAAGAAAAATTTCTGAACTATGGTACAACCGAACGCAGTGAAAATAGTTTTAACCTTAAACATGTACATGATAATAGTTCAGTACAACATAAACCCATTAATACTGTACACTCCTTCACCCTGGACCCCTATGCCCCCCCCATTCCCCACACTCGCCGTGACCCCATGCCTCCCCGTGCCCCCATTCACCTCTCCTGACTCGTGCTTCTTGTACCCCTATGCCCCAGGGGCCCGAGTACCTCATGCCCCCATACTCCTCGCCCCCTCTTGCCACTGTGCCCGTCATTCTTCCGTGCCCACATGTGGGCAGTTCTTTCCCGTGACCCCCATGCCTCATTTTTATGTTCCTCATTCCTCCCCAATCCCCCCCACGCCTAACCACCTTCCGTGCCACCGATGTCTCTAGTACCCCTTGTGCCCCCCTTCCCATACAACCATGCCCCATGCCGACCATTCCTCCCATGCCTCCACCTTGGCCCCCATGCTCCACTAAACCTAGTTGCCCCGACAACCCTCGTGCTCCCATGGCCCCTCACCCACGGTACTCACGTGCTCACATACCCACCGTCCTTCTCCGTGTTCCCCATGCCATTATATGTCCCCCAAGCGTCCCCCATTCCCCCATTCCCATCTGGCCCCGGTGCTTCGTACCACCGAAGCCCCTAGTCCTCATTTTGTCTTCCATCGCGCTGCCACGTGCCCCCGGGCCCCTTATGTTTTTGAGCCCCCATGCCCGAAGCTGCTCCTCATGGCCCCCGTGCCCCCCATGCCCATCTACCCTTTTGCCACCGGCGCCCCTAGTGCTCGTTGTGCCCCCACACCTCCCACCTCAAAATGAAAAGGTCCCCGTCTTTATGGATTAACGGGTGTTTATTGTTTCGCTACGATTTACGTACAAAAGAAGAAGGGAATGGATGAAAGCAAGTGTTCCTCATACGGGGGTCATCCTTTGTTAATAGTTTACATAAATATAATGATTCTGTGGAAAATAAACAAACACTCAACAAAACAATAACTCTTCAACTCCAACTACTAAATAGCCAATATACAAAGCAGTAACTTTATAACTAAACGACATTCATTGAGTAAAGATAATTAACCATTATATCAACCATGCCACATCTAAGCCAATTAACTTTAGTATATTCAGCATAAAAATCATTCTACTCCGTTTCCTTAATGACATAGATGGGATCACGAATATGAAATCTGTGGACCCGTAATCCGTTCATGACTATTAATGTTCTCCTTTTTTATAGTGAATTGCCAATTTTAAAAATGTATAGCAATACAGTTATCTTAACTCAAAATATCTGCTCAATAACCAGCTGAGTTTATGATAAAATACTGGAACATCTGCTTAATCACACGTGTAGGCCTAGATATAAAAATCTTCTTCCCATTAGATTAACATTGGAACTTCAAGGTCCAATGGGGCGAAGCCTAGGTAACTTTTTATAATTCTGGTATTTTTCCTTGCGTCCTTGGCACTCAAGCTTTAAAATGAGCCATCATACGTTACCCTATCTTTTTTCCAACTTGAGATATTTCGTGGGGACCGATTCGCTTACGGAATTATATATATATAGATTTGGTGCGTAGGACCAGGTCTATTTTCATGAGTTTGCAAACTAGCATGATCGGACTATAGGAATGGGGTTTTATGGGGTGTCAAAAGGGTCAAAAATGGGTTTTGGCATTTTGGATTTCAATTTTTAAATTTCAACAGTTTTAACTTAAACCATTTGTAAGAGTTTGAAAAAACAAACAGTTTACTTT
Source organism: Neoaliturus tenellus (assembly GCA_030545055.2). Classification (NCBI taxonomy): domain Eukaryota; kingdom Metazoa; phylum Arthropoda; class Insecta; order Hemiptera; family Cicadellidae; genus Neoaliturus; species Neoaliturus tenellus. The sequence goes on from CM061532.1 coordinate 126,471,790, forward strand.
TTAGAACATTGAACTTGGCTTGATAAAGCTAAAGATGTTTATGGAGAAAATTCAAAAATTAATACGTTTCACATGTAAGTTTTATGGGAAGTCAACAAAACCCTGTATCTCGCTTATTTATAAACACAACTAAATAAAGTTTGGTATTTAAATTCACTAGATAGGGTTTAACTTATGTTTGATGACAACCCCCTTAATAGCAGAAAACCTACATCCTCATTCTCATTGGTTTTATGGGGAAAATAAGGAAATTCCAGAATTTTATGTAATTTAGTATGTACTTGCACTGGGAAGGGATTATCTTATTTGCTTACAATAACCACATGGCAACAGATGTAGAATCCCATGTGTTTATATTTTTGTATTATTGTGTTTCCTTGCACTAATAGAATAAACATTACATGTTATTTTTCTTAAACTTTTTTGTATTATTGTGATTAATATAATCATAAATAAATAAACCCCTTCAAATTTTGGTGCTTTGTATATAAGACATGATACATCATCAGATTACAAGAAACTATAACAACCTCACAGTAGTCTCAGTATTAATTATTTGAACTTATATTGGTTATAACTTTTAATCAGTTAACATTGATGATTTCCAGGGTGGGGGAGGTGGGCTCAGTGTGGCAGGAGGGGGGGAAGACCCAGCGCGCTCCGGCAAGCCAGTGGTGGTCATAGATGACTGCCAGTTCCACCAGTGCGTCAAACTCTCCAAGTTTGAAACTGAACATTCCATCAGCTTCATTCCTCCCGACGGTGAATTTGAACTCATGAGGTATGTTTAGTATTAATTTTTGTTAATTTTTTTTTCATAATATCTTAAAAACATTGCGAAACTTCAATGAAAAAGACACTTTTTTATCTGTCTTTGAAGGGGGAAAAATTAAACAGAAAGAGATCTATATCAAACAAAATAAATTGAAAACCCTTGTGTTTAATTTGGAAGCAATTTTCTGGTTAAATAGACGAATTCAAAATAGGATTCTACATACTACAACTTGAGGTTTGTTAAGCAGACTTATGTTTTTTTCTTCATGCAGTATCATTCTTTTTTTATGCAGTAGGCCTATCATTCTTTTGAACAACTTCCCGTCTTTATGGTTTTCCTCTGGCATTATTAGTTTGTGGGATACAGTTTGCCTACATATATAAAAATTCAGTTAAAGCAAATATTTTATAACAGACATGAAGATTCAAGTATTAACCACATGTCTAGCAGTAATATTCAACAAACAATTAATTTTTTAATGTTTCAATAAGCTATTGGTTATTGAAAAAGGTTTAGCCTGTCATCACATGTTCATGTTGGAAATGTTGATTCACAGTTTGCTCGAACTAACAGCAATACAATCTTTTATTATTTTACAGATATCGCACAACTAAAGACATCTCCTTACCGTTCCGAGTGATCCCATTGGTGCGAGAGGTTGGTCGCACCAGAATGGAAGTCAAGGTGATGCATTTCTGTTGATATATTTTTTCGACTGTTCAGTAGAACAAATTATCTGTAGTATTAATATTATTTTTAAAATACACATTGAGGTTGCATAACTTTTTAAATAAAATGTACAACAAATATGACCTCACAATGTCTTGATTGCAGGTGGTTTTGAAAAGTAACTTCAAGCCGTCATTGCTGGGCCAGAAGATGGAAGTGAAGATTCCCACTCCGCTCAATACCTCTGGGGTGCAACTCATCTGCCTCAAGGGCAAAGCCAAATACAAGGCCTCAGAGAATGCTATTGTGTGGAAGTAAGTTACCGATTACCATCACATGTGATGTAACAGGGGAAAACATTTATGTTTCTTAGAGGTTCTATCGACCAAACTATAGGCCCTGGTGGTGCAACTCTTCAAAGGGTTAGCCGATCTGTGGCAACGTTGGTGGGAGGGCCCACGTTAAATAAACGGTGGCAGGCTTGCGTGGAAATTGACGGGATCGGTTGATTCTATGAGAGTTGCACCTTGGTCAACACTGATTTTGCTACTTTTTACTTACATTTACTGTGTGTGTGCCACTACGGCATTGAAGTATGCAAGATAATCATATTTTAACTCCAAGATGCCAATAAAATTGTTTCTACTTCCACTTATATTCATTTTATCAAATCAATTAATTAATAGTCCTTTACACAGGACTCGGTGACTGAGAGGGTTAAGGAACAAATCTACAATTTTTTTAGAGAGAGTTCACTAACACCCTGTGTAATTTTTATAATTAATTGTATTCTGATGTTTGAACGTTTTAAAAACTTCAATAAACAGATTTTCAAAACAAATTTTTTGATACAATCTGAAACTGCCTTACCAATAATGTTTTGTACTTTTCAGTCAAAAAAGCCGTTCTCTATACTTTTTTTATGTTAGAAGTAAGGGTCGATTTTTTTAAATAATCCTAAAACTGAATGTGAGAAGTGAGAAGTTACTTTGAAATGTTAAACAGAAAAAAAAAATAGTGTGTATATTTGCACACTTGTTATATCTGTATAATTTTGCTGTAGATAATTTTATAACTACATATACAAACTGTGTAACTTGTTTTTGCATTAGGATTAAAAGAATGGCAGGAATGAAAGAGACCCAGTTGAGTGCTGAAATAGAACTTCTGGAGACGGACACCAAGAAGAAGTGGACGAGACCACCAATATCCATGAACTTTGAGGTTTGTTTGAACCAAAATTAAATTTGTTTATTGGTACTTCCTTTTTCAAATTAATTTCCTCATTTTTCTCTTGACATATTAAAAATCCAGCACTTGAACCGAAAATATAAGCTTGTTTTATTAATTATTTAGCTTTGCCGGTAGTGGCGTGGAGAAAATCTGTAAAAGCACATATTGTACAACATTTTAAAATATGCTGATGATTTAAAAATAAATAAAAGTATCTGAATTGTTACTAATTGCCATCAGATTGGAATTGAGTCTCTATTTGCCTGGAGTAAAAGGAATCTTTAAAGTGTGCTGTCTGTCATGTCTTACTCTTGAGTAACGGAGCAGAGAATCGTTGATTGTTAGTAAGTTATTGATGTTTTTATCAGAACACAGAATTTAAAGGTAGGTTTACACGTGAGAGTTTTTCACTCTCAGAGAATTTCCTACTCTCAGCAGGTACTCGCAGAGGTGTTTACACAACCAGCGAATTTTCCAAGATGGTTAATCCCAGACAGTTTTCTGCGAGTACTATCAACAGCTGTCTGAGATTTTTATGAGAGTAACTAACTACTCTCCGAGAGTGAAAAACTCTCACGTGTAAACCCACCTTAAAGATCTTGGGATGGATTTTTATTCCAAATAAAGTTTTTCAAATCAGATGATTACTATTTGTAAGGCAACTAATTCAGTAATGGTTTTATAGTTAAAGTGAACTGTGCTTTTTAAATATAAGTGTGCTTCTTAATTTTATAAATTCCAAAAGTATCAAATAAAATCATCATGAAGTGGGTTAGGTCTCTCCAGTTTATTCCAGCTAGTTAACAGTTCAAGATTAATGAAATATTTGGAATTCAATATCACTAATTTCAAATTAATAACTTCAAAAAATTTAGTAAATTTATTTAATTTTTGATTTATTAAACAAAATTAATTAATTGCTTAAATAAGTTGGAAACTAAATCAATTTATTGGATCATTGTAAGTTATTAATTTGAAATAAGTGATATTTATGGTTATTGTCATGTTAGAAAAAATCATTGTTATGACGTCAGACTAAATTGTTACTGTGTATCATAAAACAATCTATTATGCATGAACTAATAAAAACTAGTTTCCATATAAATTGTAAATGTTATTATTATTTTGCTTTATTTATTTCTTGAAAAATTTAATGCTATAATGTAATTGGCTTAGGTTTTTTTTAGCATTTTGTTACATTTCAATTCAATAAATAATTAAATAAAATTTTCTTTTCTTATTATTGATGATTTGAAATTGCGAAAGGCCAATTTCTTGAAGCAAGTTTATATCTAAACTCAAGTTAAAACCAAAATTTCCATATGTTCAACATTGAGTTAAACTAAGTTTTAAATTAAACACGTTTTATGAAACTGGCCCTAAGAGTTTTACAAAAAATTAGTAAAAGTAGTGTATCATTAGTTAAGCCAATATGAATATTAAATTTTTGTTCTATAGTCAAAGTTTTTGTTTTCTTTTATTGCACACCTACTAGATAGGATTTATAGGCATTTACAAAAATTCCTAAGTTCTTGGGGAATCAATTACTCAGAGATAAATTATAGTCTAATGGAGAGGAATGAAACAAATGAATCAAATTTCACTGTAAATTTCCTGAATCATATGTGTGTTGCAACAGGTTTGTGATTTATGTAAATTGGTGTTTTTTTTTTAATAGTGATATAAGTGAATGTGGTCTTAATAATTAAAATATAAACTCTCGGAGCCACCTTGAGATGAGCCCGAACTGTTGTTGGTAATATATTGTTTTAATTTACAGGTACCCTTTGCTCCGTCTGGATTCAAAGTGCGGTATCTCAAGGTGTTTGAGCCCAAGCTGAACTACTCGGACCATGATGTGATCAAATGGGTCCGGTACATTGGCCGCAGTGGACTGTATGAAACTCGCTGTTAGATCTAGATCTGATCATACCCCGACAATGGCTCTGTAACATAAATTATGAATTTTATGTGTAAAAACTACCCAAAGCATAGTTGTAATTCTTCCAAATAAAAGACAGGAGAAAAGTTTCATTCAATTGGTGTAATATAGAATGTTTGTAGAATATATCAAACATTACTAGAATGTTTTTATGTTACCTTAGAAACTGTTTCAAATTAAATGGATGGATTACAAAAAATAATTTATATAATTTCAAAATTAATTATGCAATGTGAAGAATGGGTTTACAAAATCATCTTCCAATAAAGCTGTTATACTGTGTCTTTACACCGACAGAAAAATCCAATCCCCCAAAAATATACCATGATGTTTATTATTACAGAAATTTGTATATCTTTGCTATGAATCATTTTTTTATGGTTAATTTATGCAATTAAAATGATTGCTGGCAGTGTGACCTGTCTTCTGGGTGAAATGTTAAACTAATTGAATATCCTAATATATTTTGTCACCTGACAATTAACTAGATATTTTTGGCAAAAAGATTAAACTAATATGTCATATCAGTAATTTAAAAAAGAAAGTTTCAATTTCTCCATACCATAATAAATATTGGGATTAAACTAATTTATACTTGATTTTCATCTATTGTTATACTCATAGATTTATAAATACTTACTAGCCAAGAAAATATATAACTAAATAGAATATGTCATTCAGTAGGTTAAATGGTATATAAAATACAGTCCTGCAAACCCAGACTAATGTGGGCCGATCGGTGTCCGAGTGTGAAGATTCTGGGTTATTGGGAAAGGAGTAAACATAAGAAAAAATACTAACAGTTTACGTTATGTCCATGAAAATATTTATCATTGCATAATATGCATAGCCTAATACAAAAACTTAAACCTGAACTATTGAAATAAAAGACTAACCAAACCTGTTCTGTAGGTCTACTATAAAAGTTTAAAAGTAAACGTCGTGAGCGAGGCAGTTGGAAGCTAATGACTCAACCAAGGCTTGCTTCTGGTGAAGGGAGGGTGAGAGGTGGCGCACTCAGTGGTTTCCAAACAAGTCTGATACACTAGCGTCTTAGGCAGATGAAATAGAAACAACTAGATTCTAACATTGTCGTCATTGGCTTTAAAGTTAACTTCGATGCCAAACACAATGTGTGCTAGTGAAATCTCACTAGCGCTCCAAGCCACCGCTTTGCTTATTATCGGTATGTCTGGTGGTTTAGGGGACACCTGAAGTGACACCGAGTGTCTTCCAAATATATTAAATTAGGCTGTGGCTCACTACACTGTGCGATGTTGGCAGCACCTCATTGTGCTCCAGCCGACGCCATGGCATGGCATTAAGCACCTTGAAATCCAGTTCACTTACTCCTCTGGCAGGCTTCCCGGGTTATCATAGTCTGGGTTTGTGGGACTCTACTGTATAACTATTTGTTAATTTGTTGATGCATGATTATAATATTATATAAATGCATTGATTATCTTAAATTCATGTATAATGTGTTAAATATTTACATGACAAATATATTTTGTTTGGTTATTGATAGTACTATGTAAGTCTTTATTTTATACTATAATATTCCAAGACCTATAGAGTTGTGTAAAATGTTTGCATGTAATTAATGCCCACCTTATTTGTACACTTTACCTCCGCCTTGAAGACCTGTGTAACTAGTGTCTAAAAGTGATATATTTTGATTTGCAATCATTGTTATTTATACACTTATTGATTTTGTCTAAAATTATATATTATTTATGAGGACCAGTTTGTTTTTCTCATTCTGTTGTGAAAGTGTCTGCATATGAGTTAGTATTACAGTACACTCTCGTTCATCGGACTCGGCCACATCGGAACTTCGCTTCATCGGAACTGAAAATCTGGACATTATTAATTTTTTTTCTTCAAAATAAATAATTTTTCCGTTTTAGCGCCTTCAATTTACATTCGTTCTATCCGCACAACAGTGAAGTATCACATTTGCATCAAAAGTCATCAGGTGTTTTCCATAATCTGTACCCATCGATGTGATTTACGAGGCCGTGGAGTATTCGCACAAAAATAGAAAGAGGAAGGGGGCAGGAAGTGAACAATACATCCGCTTTGACCGCTTCCCAAACTGTCATTTAGTCTGTCTCGCGTCGCGACTGCAGCTGTGTTACGTGGAAGTCAGTTGACTGCTGGAATATGAATATGGAATATGAGAATAAAGATTTTGGATCTTTATTTCCTGTGTTGTTTTTATTCCTATAGGTTCATTGTTACCATGTTCAAAGTTTGAGTGCCTTATTTTCATAAAATCTCTTTTGTTATCTTAAAACAAGAGTGAATACAATCACGATAGGTCACTGTACGGGCGGAAATGATGACTCACGACGGACTCCGCTTCATCGGAATTTTTTGACATCCGAACCGGCCGTCCGCCACATTAGTTCCGATGAACGAGAGTGTACTGTATAATAATAATAATCTTTATTTGCAGAAAGACAATGTACAATTGCATTTCAAACGTCAACAGAAATAATAAAGCATAGGCTACCAAATAAAAAGAGAGACAAGAACAATCAGTCCAAATTTTCATTATGACCACTTTTGCACAGCACACTTTTCATCAGTACCGAAATTCCATTCGCGGTAACACCTAAAATTTTAGTTTTCCCAGCGACTCATCATGAACTCCCCGACCGAGTACAGAACGTTTAACACCAGAAGGCTCTTCAATCGAGTTTTGAATTGATATTAGTTGTTTGAAAGTATCACTTGATCATTTTCTTAGAAGCCAACTCGACCAGGGCATATTTTAAGGTGAATATGAATTAAGAATGAGTGTAAAATTAAGTAAAACTTCTTCATTGGAAGTTGTAATGAAGCAATATAAACAGAACACAGTAAATAGACAAATAAATAGGGACATCTCATGTTAAACTATTTAAGCTTCACCCTGCGGACTCCGGGTTGTCGATAAAGGAACTCTTCGCCTCGACCATTTTGGAAACGTGTTAACCCATGAATATCTAACAGAGGTTGAACAGACACCGCAATATAATCAGACCATTAGCCAGCTTTGATGTGATGATTAAAATATGTCTTTACTGAATATTAATATTAATACCAAAACCAATTCCAATTACTCATCATGTGGGAAATCAGGCTAAAGGCTTGTCAAACTCGGGATTTAGTTTTTGGACATCTAAAGAATAATTAATCAGATAATTAATTTACTGAAACGCATACTATTAAAATGGATGATAAATGATTAAATACTAAATAATTTAGGTACCATATTTATCTCACATATTTATAGGCATAATTTGATCAAATTTGACATGACTTTCATTAGGTAGGGTAGGGTTTTACTTATATTTACTTACAACACCCATACGGCGGCAAACCTACCTACTCACGCCATGGGGTTTATGGGGAAAATGAAAAATACCAGAATTTGATCCTATATCTACTTACAATACCCCAATGGCAGCTAACTTACATCCCCATTGTGTTAATGAGGGAAGTTAAAAAAAAAAAAAAACGAATCCAGTTGGAAATTTGCTGAGTACGCAGGTCTGCTGCGACAGGGGTATTTTGTGAATTACGTAAGGTCTATATACCAATAGAAGCCAAAAATAGCTTCCTACAAACTTCCTTATAAGGGTCGTACTCGATAACCAGCGTTGCCAATTAGAGGGTAATATTCTTTTCGGGGGTATTTTGGGCCTTCAAGGGTAATCTATATTCAAGGGCAAAAAAAGTAATTTCACTGAGATTGAAAAGTTTGAGATAAGTTTCATTTATGTTTGGGAATGTTTAAAATCCAGCATTGTTTACAAGTGCAAGTGAGATAACTGTGGGTTAAGGAATAAAAATTACCCAAGAATAAAAATGTCTTTAAAATTAAAGTCTTGATCATCAATTTGATGAGTGATTAAAAAAATGGTGGATAAAATTAAAATGATAAAATTACAAAAATATAAAAGAATTTAAAATTTGTTGAAATCCTACTAAGGCTTTCAAATCAATTCGCTTTCAGGCTTTTAACAATCAAAGTATGTTAACAATTTGGATTGAGGGTAAATTTAGTGATTTTCGGTATTTAGGTATTTTCGAGGGTATTCAAGAGTAATTTGGTAAAAGGTGGTTGGCAACGCTGCCGATAACTTCATTGGCTTTAGTCACATCATATGAACCTTTAAACATCTTTAAATTTAGAGCGCTATGTCACAATCACGGCCTCAAAAGGTCCAATTACCTGTAATTATTAAATTTTCAAGTTAAAAGTTTGTCTGCCATTTCCACCTTGGTCAACCATTTGAAGAGGTTTGTGGCTTTAGATTCTCGAAAACCTTTAATTTGATGTACTATGCTTACATTAAAGGTTTCAGGACTGACTCCTTGTATGCCGTCCATCAGAGGGGCTATCCATTAGGTTGTGGCACAGATAAGTAGGTTATTATCATCATTAATAATTTGTGATCGTTGGTATATTTATCTGTCTTGGTTTGAAAGTTATTACATGGGTTCAAAACTAAATTTTCAACCTGTATACCATGTAATAATTTTCAGTAATGATAATTATTTCATTAGAAACAGGACAATAATTATTTTTTTAATGCCGGTTTCCGCCCCTTAGGTAATAGGAAAGGTCACTTCCAGCATATCATTTAGAAGTTCATAATGTGGGGAAGTTTTAGTGACATTTGACATTTTATAGATTGAGGTATAAACAATTTTCTGGCGTGTTTCCTGATTGACCGCTAATCAGGGACACTCTCTATGGCAGATATCAGGGGTGCTCGTCCCCGCCACCAAGGACCCCTCGGGTCCCGGCACTTTGGGGGGTTACCTAGTACTGTACGCCTAAATAAATCTTTCTTCTTTCTCTTTTGCCAAATGTCCTATTTACTCTTGTTGTTAAAGAATTCAATGAAAAAGTTGTAAACAAAACCAAAAGGCCCGTTTGACGCCACCCCCTGGCTTACGCCCTAGGCCATGGCCTAGTGGATAACCTGGGCCTGTTTATGGGAAAATATAAAAAGTGACAAATATTGATAAAATATTTGATTTTTACTTTTACCATAAAACAAATTTCCTCACAACTAATATTTTTAACAACATCCCTTGGCAGTAAACCTACATACTCATTTCTATGGGATTTATGTTGCAAATACAAAATCTGAAATGTCTTTGGAGGTCTGCTGCGATGGGGGTATTTCATTTTGAGGTCCCCAGAGGCCAAAAACACAATTTGTTCAATTTCATATATAATATATGTGTGTCCGTGGTCCCGATAACTTTTGAAAGGAACGTCCGATTTTTGTGAAATTTGGTATGGAGGTGTAAAACCATGTCTATTTTCATGAGTTCACGAACCTCAATGATTGGATTATGGTTACGGGGTTTATGGGGTTTTAAATGGGTCAAAATGGGTTTTTAGCCTTTTTCAACCTTAATCTTCAAAATTAATCAATATGAAACCATTGAAAAGAGCTTGAAAAATATAGAATTTTGAACTTTAAACCTAGCATAACCGGTTAGGGAGAAAATCCAAAAATGTGTGTATGGGAAATCAATAAACCCCTGTATCTTGCTTATTTATTGACATAACTTCATCAAATTTAGTATCTAGGTAGCAATTAACTTAACTTATACTTGCATACAAAACCAATGGCGGCAAACCTACATGCTCACCCCTACATGGGGTTTATGGGAAAAATAAAAAAGTACTAGATCTTGATACAATTTTGTGTTTACCTTCACCAATTAATTTATTGATTAACTCACATTTTCTTACAACATCCCATGACAGCAAACCTACATACTTTATCCTATGGTGTTTTTATGGGAGAGTGTGGTACTATATGAGCCGAATCCCTTTAATTCAAATATAGGCTTGCAGCAGGTTATACCTACACCCACACAGGCTTTTAATGTTTCAATGTTTATTGAATTTTTTACTATATGGAACATAGAGTATAAAATTCTTTAGATCGACTTTAAATTTCTCTTAGGCGAATTTTTGACCCCCAAAAGGCTTTTTTATTACTAATTTGATTTCAATGAAATTCTCAGGTTAGATTTTAAGTATTTTAAACTAGGTAATAAACTATAATCGAGCAATTATTTTCAAGTATTAAAAAAGCTTATTTTCCCGAATTTTTGACAGAACTTTAGTTGTTTAGGCTACATGGTTTGACTAATGTAGTTGCTATGATCAGTTTATTTTCCCCCATCGCAGCTGAGTTGTCGCTGTATGCTGAAAACAACATAACATAACCTTTTCTTGTTTATATTTGCTCGCCGTTATGTTACGTTTTTAAATACAATTTAATTGATATTTTGACAGACCTGTTTGTTAAATTAAATAGATCAACACTGATATTTACTTGTTGAAGTTATAAATTATAGTCTACCAAAAGATAGGCATGTTGATGTGGAATGAATTGCTGTCGTACGGAATTATGCGATTAACTAATTTATGGGATACAACTAATATCTATTTGGGAGAAAGATTTAAATTGAACAACTAATTAGAATGTGTTGTGCCATTGAAGCCTATGTCTCAGGTAACAAAATATGCATTAAGTGTTATAAGTAAGCGTAATTCTACAATACTTACATTACTTGATTTTTATTAATTTTGATTAATTAATCATGGATTTTAAATTGTATTGTTTTTTTCGCTCTACAATCTATTTACCTTTAATATTGTAAGCATAATTATTATTAAGTTACTTGCTTGTTTTGAGGTCTTAGCTAAAATTATTCTTTGTATGTATTTATTTGTAGGCTAGGCCTAGGATGTACGCCGGTTGACTTCGGACGGTTAGATGACGTTCCACTCTTCACATTCGAGGAGATGGAAACCTCCGTTCTCTCCCTAAAGAGCAACAAGGCTCCTGACCCGGACGGGATTCCCAGCGAGGCTTTAAAGAAAGTATTCAATTAATGCTGACTTGTTGTTGAGAATGTACAACGCCTGTTTGGTAGAAGGGGTGTTTCCCGCTCCCTATGGAAAACCGCAAGACTTGTACTGATCAGCAAGGGCAAAGGTGATACCGAGCTGTCGTCGTCCCACAGGCCTTTCTACACGTTGGACACGGCTGGGAAGCTGTTCGAGAAGCTGATCCGTTCCCGCCTGACCTCTGCCGTGGAAGCTGCCGGGGACTCATGCCCCCGTCAGTATGGCTTCAGAAAGGGACGGTCAACGATTGACGCTATCACCGAAGTCCATGGAGAGCTGTGAAGAGAGTCGAGAGCCACAACCTTTTCTCTCGCTGAGTAGTGCTTCTTGTTACGCTTATGTCAAGAATGCCTTTAACTCGGCGAGGTGGGTCGATATGTTGGATGCGCTTCGCAACACCTTTCGCGTTCCTGCATATCTGTTGCGACTCATTGAGGATTATCTCCGCTCTCAAAGCCTTATTTACGACACAAGGGACGGAACGTGGACGATGGAAGTCACTTCTGGTGCCGCGCAAGATTCAATACTCGGCCAGGATCTCTGGAATGTTGCCTATGACAGCCTCCTGAGGTCGGAGATGCCTGAGGAAACCACTTTGGTTGGATACGCCAATGATGTCGCAGCTCTCATTGTCGCACGCAACGTTGAGCTGGCCCAACTAAAGTTGAACCGAGTCATGCGTGTGGTCAACACATGGATGTCCGATCACGGTCTCTCGCTTGCTCTCCGTAAGACGGAGATTGTGATCCTTACGAAGAAGAGGATAGACACTGTCATTCTGTTCCGAGTGGGAAGGGAGGTGGTCCAATCAATTCGTGCTGCTAAGTACTTCGGGATTATGGTGGACACCAAGTTAAGCTGGAGGGATCAGATATTCCGTACGGCGGACAAGGCCGCTAAGGTAGTCACTTACCTTAGTAGGCTAATGGCCAATGTCGGGGTTCCACGATCCAGCAGAAGACGTCTGTTGATGTCCGCGGTTCAGTTCGTGCTTCTTTATGGAGCAGAGGTGTGGGCAGACGCTCTCGATAAAGAGTAGTTCAGGTTGCGACTCGCCCAGGTTCAACGTTGAGCGGCCCTCGGGGTGTGTTCCGCCTACCAGACAGTGTCCGAGCCTGCCGTCCTGGTGGTCGCCGGAGTTATCCCTGTCAAGCTCTTGGCAGGAGAGAGGAAGGCAATTTATCAGAGACAAGTCGAGATTGGCAAGGAAACAACAACAGAAACAGCAAAGACCAGAAACAGCAACAGGAAAGAACAGCAGAGCGCTCCCGAACCTTCCAGCAGTGGCAACACAGCTGGGAGCACGACACCCGAGGACGATGGACTGCGCGACTTATCAAGCACGTCCAACCATGGGTGGAACGGCTGCCAATTCTTTATTTATTGCTCGGGCGTTCCCGACGATGCGGAACACACATTCTTCCGCTGCCCCCGTTGGGAAGGGTCCCGCCTGAAGGCCACACAAATTTTTGGTGCATTTTCGGCGGACTCGGTCTGCCAAAAGATCTTGGAGGATGAGGGCAACTGGGATTGTTTATCACAGTTCGTGCGGGGCATCCTCCTGGAAAAGAAACATGATCTGGACCGCGAAGTGGCCCAGGTCCCTAGATCGAGTGGCTGGATAAGGAGTGAGCCCCACGGGCATAAGCCAAATTTATGCCTAGCCCTACGTAATGTGATAAACAACTCCAGGTTAGAATCCTAAAGAGTATAGGCGAGGGTTTTTAGTGGGTAAACCCGTTTTTAGGGGAGTTCCACACTACAGGCTTGCCACCTGTGTGCGTAATGCATTTTTCTTACCTCTCCCTCAAAAAAGCGTCACCTAATAACTCAAAAAGTGAGTAAAAAATTCTTGTACGGGACGGCCATCGGAGCGTATTCCTAGTCTTATGGAAGAATGCGGTAATGACTGAATCATTAGACAGCTGTTTATTGTAATTGTAGCTAGCAAATAAGGAAAAACAGTCTTGAGTTGTAAAATATATTTTGGTTGAATTTCAACCAGGGGCAATCGCTAATAAATTAAACTTACTCTTTGCTATTTTTTGTTAACGAGCATGCTCATTTTGACATTAGAGAGGCAGAGAGTCTTGAGAGCAGCATTTTTCACTTTCCATAAGGACAAATTTTAAAGCGGAGTTTACACTAGCATGTGGCAGTGGCGCCACTTTTACTGGCTTCAAAGTGGCACCAAAAATGTCCCGTGTAAACCCTAAATGACGCGCCATTTTTATTGGAGAGGTGCAGTGGCGTGCCACCGGGAGTGACGCCACTAATATGTTCCTACATAATATATTAGTGGCGCCACTAGCGGGTGACGCACCATCTGTACTATCGTGTCATTTCCCAACAGGACCTAGGTTTCCTTGGTTTAATCCGGCTCACAATGTCACGTGCTTCTTCTAAAAAGTATTCACTGACCACATCAATGACTGTTCCTAACACATTCCGAACACTTACAACGTAATCGGACATTTTTTTAGGTTATAGCCACTGACAACAACAACAAAATAATACCCCCGTCACAGCAAAGCTGCGTACTCAGCGAATTTCCAAACGATCTTGAGATGTATTTTCCCTATAAACACCATACGAATGGGTATGTAGGTTTGCTGCCTTGGGATGTTGTTAGAAAATGTTAGTTTTGTTAGGAAATGTAATAGTTATGTTAGGTAAATGTCAAACTGTATCAATATTCGGCACTTTTTAATTTTCCCCATAAACCCTATGGGGGTGAGTATGTAGGTTTGTCACCATATGAGTGTTGTAAGCAAATATCAGTTAAATCCTACCTAGTGAATGTACATACCAAATTTTATCAAGTTATTCCAGTAAATAAGCGAGATACAGGGTTTTGTTGATTTCCCATAAGATTAACATGGAAAACATATTTTTGGCTTTTCTCCGCAGCCTGTTAAGCCAAGTTAAAAATTCAAAATACTAAATTGTTTGTTTTTTAAAGCTCTTTTAAATGGTTTTAGTTAAAATTGTTGAGTTTTGAAAATTAAGGTCCAAAAATGCAAAAAACCCATTTTTGACCCTTTTGAAACCCCATAAACCCCCGTTCCCATAACCCGATCATGCTGGTTCGCGAACTCATGAAAATAGATTTTTAGTAAATTTTGAGAGAGAAAATTCCACAATTTTGAGGTTCAATGCATAGCTTTTCCCGCAGCCAACAAGTTAATATTGAAAGAAATCGAACTGTTACACATTAAATAAAAAGATTGTTTTAATATTAATCAATATTGTCACAACATTTTCACACGCTTTAAATAATGTTAAATTTGTCTGTGAAATATTAATAACATCTAGTTTCTATGTTACTAAAATATTGTTTTAATATTTAGACAATGTTGAACAATGTTTTATTCCCCTTTGCTAATATTTTCTCAATATTGACAGACAATATTGTTACAATATTTTATTTTCCTTTTGCTAATATTTTCTCAATATTGTCAGACAATATTTTTACAATGTTAAACAATATTGCCACAATATTTATTTTCCTTCTGCTAATATTTTCTCAATATTGTCAGACAATATTGTTACAATGTTGAGCAATATTGCCACAATATTGTCTAGACAATGTTTTTTGTTGCGTGAAAATATTGTAACAATATTGTTAAAATATTGTTCAATATTGACAAAATATTTATCAATATTGAAACAATATTTTTGAAAATATTGAGACAATATTGTTTTGCTACTTGGGATTGTTTTGGAACGGTGTTTTTGGCTTCTGGGGACCTCAAAATGAAAAAGTAACATTGTTCCGGGCTTAGGTCTTACCCTGGCTACTACCGTAATAGCGTATTCCCTATAGGGAAATTCGCTAAAAACAATAATTTATTTGCAAAACATCTGGTGTCTCCATGGAAACTACGCCACTTACAGTGTCATGGCTAAAATACTCACTTTTGTGTGTTTACACACAGTATCGCTAGTGGCATGACACTAAAACTGGCGCGATTTAGTGGCGCCACTGCTACATGCTAGTGTAAACCTATAGCTTTTTATACATGATCCACTCAAGATCCACTGCATTACTGAATTCTTGTTTGTTCTCTTTTCATCTCCAAACAATTTGGCTTCAGGCAAAAGAAGTCAACCAGTTCTGCGCTCATTCAGTTTGTCGAGGAATGCATCGACACTATGGACGGTGGGGGCAGCGCGGTCGGATGCTTCGCTGATCTATCAAAGGCATTCGACTGCGTTGATCCGGTCGTCCTGGTGGAGAAGGCAGCCGCGATAGGTATCTCTGGTGTAACTCTGAGCTGGATCGAGTCCTACATGGATAACAGAATACTGACCACCGAAATTGACCACATCACTGACCAACGACAAAAGTTATGTTTCCTGTGTATTTTTAAGATGACAGTGAAGTGACCGACAACCGAGTCATTCCCAGCCACAGACGTATAGTCTAATTGGGGATTATTTTATATAGTTCCTTTGTTTTTACACTCCCCAGATAGCACATAAACGTAAAAAAGACGTGAAAATAACGTTTCCTTTTAACATTTTTGACGTTATTATTACGTCAAGAAACGGATTTATAACGTTTTTTTCACGTGATTATAACGTGCGAGTGTCACACTTTTTTACGTTAAAAAAACGTAAAAATACTACGTGAATATAACGTTTTTGTTTCACTTAATTTTTACCTTTTTAACTTATGTTTTACTGAACATTTTACAAATTTTTTTCAAAAATTTGTAAATGAATGCTTTTTTTTCTAACCAACACATTAAAAAAATGTAAATAAAGTCGATAAAAAATTTCTCACCTCCACCTGGATTTGAACCCTCGACCTTTCTATCACTGTCCTAGCACCTTTACCCTCTCGGCCACTTCTGCTGTTCTTCAAGTGGATTTAATTTACTATTTATACATTTAATACTCAACCTTCCTTGTACTTGAGAACAGATGGCTCGGTGTATCTGTGCTCATGGTTTTTGTTGAGTATATTTTAAAAATTGATTTTATTCGCGTTTCGTCTCAGATCAAAAACATTATTTTTGGATCTTGATGGCGGCATACCCAGATAGCACAAAAACGTTATTTTTACGTGAAAATAACGTTTTAAATTTTACTTTTAACGTTATTTTCATGTTAAAAAAAGGTGAAAATCACGTTATTATAACGTGATTATAATGTGAAAAGCGCACTCAATTTCACGTTAAAATAACGTGAAAAAAAGACGTGAAAATGACGTTTTTGTTTCACTTAATTTTTACCTTTAAAACATAAGTAAAAAAAGTAAAAAAATGTTGGTGAAAATGACGTTTTAAATTTCACGTTTTTTTTACTTTCACATTTTTACGTTATTTTCACATGAAAAAAACGTATTATTTTTTACTTTTACGTTTTCACCTTTTTTTCACGTGAAAAAAACGTGATTTTCACATTGTGTGCTGACTGGGTCTATTAATGTACACAAATTATTAGGAAATAAAGGTTATTTGATTTATTCCTGTCGGACAGACTGCCTGTGCCTTGGGCTATGGTGCCGCAAGGCTCGATCCTTGGACCCCTACTGTTTTTTATCCATATCAATTACATACATAACTATCTCTCACTAGTCTCACTTGACAACCTCGTCATCTACGCTGATGATACCACACTGATAATTAAACAGGGACAGAGACGTACTGAGACTCAAAATCAACACGCCAACACTGACACAAACACATTAGCACAATACTTCTCTGACCAAAACCTAGCACTAAACCCTGGCAAGACCACTTACTTATTCTTTCAAACCAGACAGAGACTTCTATCAAACCATCACTTCTTTAATCACCTCACATCACAATTGGTGAAACCCAGCTGTCCAGCCTTGAGTCAGTGAAATTTCTCGGTGTCATGATTGACTGCAATCTCAACTGGAATTCTCAAATTGAATTTCCTAAATCCCTAATTTCATCAGGACTTTTCGTTCTACGGAACATTGCATTGCATGGCAATGTCCATCTTTCCAAACTTGTTTACTTTAGTCTGATCGAGGCTCATATTCCATTCGATACTCCATATAATCTTTTATGGGGTGCTGCTTCCAAAGAAAATCTTGAAGTCATCTTTAAGCTCCAAAAGAGTGCCATATATTCGATACATCTCTGGGTTTTGAGATAGAGACAATTGTGGCGAGGCCTTCAAACAACTGAAGATATTAATTAACTGTTCCTGCCCTGTTTATTTTTGAGCCAATCAAACTAGCTAAGGTCACAGATAACTTGTCTTATACTGTTGTGCACAATAACAACACTAGATTTAGAGATACTATAGAGCCTCCCCAGTGCGTCACAATTTAAAGATCTTTGAACAGAATAGTATATGTGTTGCCCGAAATCGAAGAGCAATTCAAATACAATACAAATGTTACTTTTAGCTATAAATCAATGACATCCGACCAATACAATATATTATTGTGAATCTCTTTAATCACCAATCACTAACACACGTATTTACAGCTGATTATTAACATATATTTAAATGCTTTATTCAATCCCAATGTTATTTAAATGGGAAATTTTGAGATTTCAATGGGAATAGCGCCTTTATTTTCAGTCAGATTATCATCAATTTTTGGCGGAAACAACTACTGACCAAGCCCTATCCAACGACACCAAAAACTTGAAATCGGTTGAAAATTGTAGGAGAAGTTCTCAAGACAAAAAACCCTTAGCGTATTAAATAAGTATAGATTCTAAGCTCCCAAAGTCTCTAAAAGAAATTCAGGATTTAGATAAATTTTGCTATGAACTCAAAGAGTTCCTTATAGACAGATGTCTTTAGTCTCTGGATGAATTTTGATTGAGTGGGCTAATCTCGTCAACACCCTATTAGTATCCTTTCATACCATTTTATTTACTCGTACTTCATGACATATTCCCCTTCTTGAGGCAATCTGGGGATGGACAGAATTCAAGACTGGTCCCATACCTTCTTCTGCAGTCTACGGGGCGACGCGAGATGTACATAATGTGTATGTATGTTGTTTACCTTCTTGTACTTACAAACTAACCCCTTCTTTTACTTCTCTTCTAGTAGGTGGAGTAACGGCATTGACTATGTACACTGCCGTGAATAGACCTCTCATCCAATGCATTAGTTTGAAGCAAAAATTTGGAAGTTTCGTGTACGCCGGCACCAGAGTCTCTGCCATCGATGTTCTTATTATTTAGCTGAATTTACAGTGCTGCAAAAACATTTCATAAGAACATAAACAAAAACATCCATTATAAAATGTTTAATCCTTGATTGAGAAGAGTGGTAGCACTGACTTGCCTATCATATGACTCTTGTACTTCCATGTACGCCCGCACGAGATCACACCACCGTCAATGTTTCAAACACGGCTATGCTATGAGAAGTCTACTAACGGCAGTGTACATTGTCAATGGTAACGGCTTGTTTTTGGAGCATTGCTTTAGCGATCCAGGTGTTCTTGTTTATATATATGGCCATTAGCATTGACTAAGGATACAAAGTAGATGTATATTCAATGCCATTAGTCAGTTCTCTTTCTCCCTGAAACCACCCACCTAAAATTGATGTTTTGTTATCTTTTCTTCCTTGTTCCTTCTCTTCTCCTTCTCGTCTTTCGTCTTGTCTCCTTGTCTGTCGGCTTCGGCTTGGTATGCCATATTGTCATGTCGATGTCGATGTCGCTTGCGCTTCTCCTTCTCGCTTCTCGCGCTTCTCGTTTGTGTCAAAGCGAAGACGAAGGGTGAAAATTTGCCTGAATTTAAGGTTGTGATTTATTTTATTACAGTGTTTGTTTCTTATACCGTTTAACTGGCATATTTTGAATCAATAACAACTATATAATAAATTATATCTAACCTCAAGGGTTTAAAATAAGTTAGTATTATCCTGGACATTTTAGTTACTGCTTTTAGTCATGGTTGCTATTGGGCTAGGCTATTTCATTTTTGGACTTGTGGACTAAGTTGGCCTGGGTAAACAAGTTATGGATGGAGTTAGAAAATAAGGTAAGTTTTATAAACTAAATTAACCACGTTCAGAATATCTGATCTGTACTTTGTTCTTGATTTGGTTAGTTTTAACCCCCTGTGTGTTCAATCTTATTGTGCAATCTCTTATTGTAGGCCTAGGTTAGTAGGCTTTTGGCTAGCCTACTATATTTATTTGCCTTGTGCAGTAGGGTGATGCTTAAATGAGCCAAAAAAATTTATTTTTAATTTTTGTACGGGGCACCCTTTTATTTTGTTCTAAGTCCTAAAATATGCTTCCAGTATTTTTTTGAAAATTTTAATGACAGTTTTAGGGGTCGCTACCAGGGCTTGAAAGTTACATTTTTGGGTTGAAAAAGAGAAAAACCAGAATTTTTGTTAAATCAAAATTACTGTTAAGGTAAACTGCCTAAATGCCGTGAACATACCAAACGCCGTGATTCCTCACTTTACGTGCGAATACTGACGAAATCGGCAAACCGACGGCGAAATAACGACGTCATTTTTACTCAAAAACTCTTTGTTTACTACTCTGTGTGTTTCTTGGCGGGACGCGGCGGCTAAATTTTCGTCAGTTGGCGGTCAAACGTTGCCCGGTGCAGAAGTGCTTACTTTCTTAGCTTCTTTACTAAGGATACGGGAGAGCCAAATAAGTTATTGACGCTTTATATTTCATATAAATGGGGGTTTTCATCAATTTAAACATTGTTTATAATCTTTTCTATCTTAAAACTGCTTCATTAAGACGATTTCATTTCTGAATGTCTTTAGAATAACTGTCACGGGATTTAAACTGTAAATCATTCAGTTTTCAAAACCCGTGATAACGACCACGGAAATTGATTTTTATATGTGGGTCATTCTCTCAAAGTTTGACATTTTCATTCCCTGGACCAAAAAATAATATTTTTACACCTTAATATCAGATATTTATGATTATAACACTTTTTAATTGTGTTTTCTTAAATTAAACAAACATTACAAGTGTTTTAGTGCTTTAATGTATTTTCTATAAGTTGTGAGAGACCCCAAAACTCATTACTGTCCCCTTTCCCTATCCTTATTTCCCGACTTTAGGACCAAAAATAAAGAATAAATCATGCCATAATATATTTTTAAGAGTTTTTATTTAGTAACTATGTTTATAAGGTTCATAAAACAACTGTTAGTATTCACTTTTAAGTTACAAATATTTTAAAACTTGCAGTTTTATCCTTTCCCTACGGTTTCTACTCATTACGGTCCCCACAACTGTGCAAGCTTGCATTTTTTACTGCATTTGCTCTAGCGACGCGGTCGGCGGTTAGGTAGAAGAAGGTGCCATCATTGTTGTCGAAAACAGCTGGTCTGTGTCATTTATCATACCCAGTTAAGTTCCATCAGTCTCAGAAGACGACTAATCAGGTAAATATTTTTATTGCAACTCACTACTGTCCCCATTGCCAATACATGAAATCAGTCATCAAAATAATACAGAACTCATTAATTTTCAGTCAGTTTTGTACAGATCAAAATAACAACCAGTCCCAATGTGTTTGGTTTACGTAAGCCATATAGTGGCAATAATTGTCAAATTTCCTCATTACAGTCCCGCTCATTACAGTCCCTTAAATTTGTTTATACATAGGGGACCATAATGATTATGTGAGGACTGTAATGAGGAATCAAATTGAAAACAAACCTATTATACTTCTTTATTGTGTGAAAAGACTTACTATCTTGGTATTGCAACCAGTGATTATCACTGGTTTTATTTTAAAGGACTAAGGATGAAACTTAGCTTAGCCCTAAATTTTATTAAATCTACGAATGAGTTGGCATAAAAATACACATGATTAGTCGTTTTCTGAGACTGGTGGAACATAACTGGGTATGATAAATGATGCAGATCAGCTGGGTTCAACATCAGTGGTGGCACCTTCTTCTACCTAATAGCTGACTGCGACTCTAGCGCCAATGCAGTAAAAAATGCAAGCTTGCATCGTGGGGACCGTAATGAGCGAAAACAGTCGTAAAAAAATTAAATTGCAAGTTTTTAAATGTTTGGTTCTCAAAAGTGAGAACTAACAGTTTTTTTTATAACCCTCATAATCAAGGTTACTAATTAAAACACTTTGAAGTATATATTAGCAAGATTTTGTACTTATATTTGGTTTTAAACGTGGGAAATCAGGATTGGGACCGGGGACAGTAATGAGTTTTGGGGCCACTTACAACTTATAGAAAGTAAATATAAACACCAATCAATTTGTAATATATATTTATTTCAAGAAAACATGATAAAAAAGTATTCTAAGCATAAATATCTGATATTATGGTGTAAAAATATTATTTTTTGGTTCAGGGAATGTAAATGCCAAATTTTGAGGGAATGACCCCAGTAAAAATGTTGTAAATGTGATAGTAATAAAAATCTTATTAATCTTTCTCATTACAGGCTTACTTTTTCCCTTAAATATTATCACATTTATATGAATCCACACATATAATTATCAATACTGTCCCCTATTCCTCATTACTGTCCCTGATCGCTCATTACTGTCCTTTACATTAAATAATCCATTTTACCATTTTTATGTTATAAGATGATGACATTTGTATGTCAAACAGTTACTTAAGAATGCAGTTAACATTATAAAATCAACTTTAAATTAATTACTTGACAAATTTTCATTTATAATCAATTTATATCACCCAAAAAAGTTATAAATTGCTTTTAATCAAATAAAAATCAAACAAAATGCTCTTAACAGTAAAAATGTTATGATGTATACTGTTTTTTTTCATATCTGACATTAAAAGAATCTATTAAAACCTTCATTTCAAGCCTATAGTTGGTAAAAAGAACTTTAATTTGAATATTATGTTAGGGGACAGTAATGAGTATTTTCTTGATGTTGTGTTACATTTGTTTCTATCTATCTAATACCACAATCGAAAGTGTGATGCTGATGAATTATTTATGTAGTTTAAGAAATTATAAATCCAAAAATATAAAACTCATTTGGGTTTTAAAAAGTTAATTTTTCCTAAAACTGAAAGCTGAAATGTCAAATTTTGAGAGAATGACCCATGTGCCTGTTTAGTAATGCATTAAAATAGTTTTTTATTACGTTTCAAACGAGTTATAATGTATGAAATTTGAGATAAAGAGCTAATTTATATAAATACTAAACTCCGTGGTTGATATTTTAACTTTTATTCAAGTAAATAACTTGTTTCTTGTCAAAGAATCTACTAAGACATTTATTAAGCTTTGATTATTGAGGGTGTTATTTATTTGTCTTTTCACTTATTTTTAATTGTGTGAATATATTTTTACTCAGAGCATTTTGCAGATAAGGATTTTAATAAATAAATTGTTTAAAATGTGATCTTAGAACCTTTTTATTTCCAATTATCAATGGTCACGGGATTTGAATGACAAATAATGCATTTTTCAAATTCCGTGCTTGGAGTCACAGATTAAAGCTTTTGAAGAGGTGGTCTTTAGTAACGAAATATCTAATTTTTTCCCCATTTTGATCCAAGTTTAGTTGAAAAAGTGTTAATTATAACACTAAAATACACAAATCCCAAAATCCGTGGT